>OX387182.1:54635994-56120899 GCA_947561395.2 Buxus sempervirens
ATTTCTTGGGATCCATGTTTATATGCATGTTTTATCGAGGTTTTGATGATTTGATGATCAAACCATTGTATGTAGTGATTTATTTACTTTGGATTGATTTGGCATGTTTTAGAAGTGTTATTAGATATATTAGAATTGATTTGAAGCGATAAAAGCATGTTCTATAGTTTTAGTTTTGATTTTCGGAATATTTAGAAAAATATGGAAAAGTATCGAATTTACACAAGCGCTTGAATCATCGTTCGAGCGCAATATCGAGCGCCCTTTAGTTTGTTGAGTTGTATGGAGCCTGATCATACTGGACACCCAGCCATAGTCGTCGCAAGAGGGTATTTCGGGCATTTCCATTGTATTAGAGTTATATTTCCCTTGTTATTGTTTTCTCCTTGTAAGCTTCTACCATTTCGAAAAGATAGTGAAATAGAACCAGCGGCCGTGGACGTAGCCCTATTCTAGGGTGAACCACGTAAAATCTCTGTGTCTTCGTCTTGTTTGATTCTTTTTGTCGTTTTCTTTGTTTCACACGATATCTAGGAATCACGTCGGATTCCTAACAACTGGTATCAAAGCCTTGGTTTGAGTGGGAGCAATGACTGCAGAAAATGGAAAGATCAAGATCGAGAAGTTTGATTGTATAGACTTCGGTTTCTGGAAGATGCAGATTGAAGATTACTTGTATGGCAAGGATCTGTATCTACCTCTCACAACAGAGAAACCGAAAGAGATGAGTGATGCAGATTGGGCGATTCTAGACAGAAAAGCCCTAGGGGTTATTCGTCTATCGCTAACTCGCAAAGTTGCATTCAACATTGCGAAAGAGACAAGTACAGCATCCCTCATGAAAATCCTATCAGATATGTACGAGAAACCCTCTGCATGTAATAAGGTATATCTGATGCGACGTCTATTCAATTTGAGAATGGAAGAAGGTGCATCTGTGACAGAACATTTAAACGAGTTCAACACTATCACAACTCAATTAAGTTCTGTGGATATTGATTTCGAAGACGATCAGGGCTTTGATTCTATTTTCATCTTTGCCAGAAAGCTGGAATGGCACTGTGACAGCAGTGAACAGTTCTGCAGGAAAAACGAAATTAAATTTTAATGATGTGCGAGATCTAATTCTAAGTGAGGATGTTCGCAGAAGAGAACTGAGTCAAACATCAGGATCAGCTTTGAACATAGAGACCAGAGGCAGGATGACAGACAGAAAAAATGGTCATGCTAGATCAAAATCCAAACACAGAAGCAAGTCAAAATCCAAGAGTTAATCAGGGTGTTGGAACTGTGGAAAACAAGAACATTTCAAACATGAGTGTCGGGCACCCAAAAAGAAGTTTGACAAAAGTGAAGACAAGCAATCTGTGAATGTTACCAAAAAGATCAGTGATTCTCTTATTCTCAGTGTGGACAGTCCGTTTGAATCATGGGTATTGGATTCAGGAGCATCGTTTCATTCTTGCCCACATAAGGAAATCATGGAAAACTATGTTAGTGGTGATTTCGGAAAGGTTTACTTGGCTGATGATGAACCTTTAAGTGTTGTGGGAAAGGGAGATGTTCGGATCAAGACCCCTAGCGGAGGTGTATGGCTACTACAGAGTGTGAAACACATTCCGGGTTGAAAAGAAATCTAATTTCTGTTGGGCAACTTGATGTTGAAGGGTATACAGTATCCTTCATGGGTGGATCATGGAAAATCACCAAAGGTGCCATGATAGTGGCTCGTGGGAGAAAGACGGGCACACTCTATATGACTACCAGTATCCGAGATACATACTGTTGCAGTTGCAAACAAAGAAGCAGATTCAGATCTATGGCATTGTAGACTTGGCCACATGAGCAAGAAAGGAATGAAGGTGCTCTATTCAAAAGGAAAACTGCCGGGACTTAAATCAGTCGATATCGGTTTCTTTGAAGACCATATTTATGGTAAACAAAAACATGTGGGTTTCCCAAAAAGTGGCAGAACACTGAAGACAGAAAAGTTAGAGCTGGTTCACACTGATTTATGGGGACCTACTCCAGTTTCATCCCTTGGTGGCTCATCTTATTATATTACCTTCATTGATGATTCGACAAGGAAGGTATAGGTTTATTTTCTGAAAAATAAATCTGATGCTTTTGATGCTTTAAAGAAATGGAAATCCTTTGTAGAAAATGAAACAGGTTTGAAGCTGAAGTGCTTGCGATCTGATAATGGAGGAGAGTACAATCTTACAGAATTTAAGGAATACTGTGCTGTCAATGGAATTAGGATGGAAAAAACCATCAAGGGAACGCCTCAGCAGAATGGAGTTGCAGAACGTATGAACAGAACTCTTAATGAGAGGGCTAGATGTTTGAGGATTCATGCCGGGTTACCTCAGATGTTTTGGGCTGATGCAATTAATACTGCAGCCTTTCTAATTAACCAAGGACCTTCTGTACCTTTGGATGAACTTATAACAGAGGAGGTTTGGAGCGGAAAGGAGGTAAATCTTTCTTTTTTGAAAGTCTTTGGTTGTATTTCTTATGTGCATATAGATTCTACTACTAAAAATAAGCTTGATGCTAATTCTGTAAAGTGCACCTTCATTAGGTATGGTGGTGATGAATTCGGGTATCGATTTTGGGATGATCAGAATCGGAAGATAATTCGAAGTAAAGATGTTGTATTCAATGAACAGGTTATGTACAAAGACAGATTTGGAGCAGTAGATTCTGACAAGGCAGGTGCCCAGGTTAAAGACTCTGAGTATGTAGAGTTAGAAGATATTACTGACTCTGATACAAAGAGGAGTACTCAAAACAATCAGGAGGTAGCAAGTCCACAAGCAGAATCCAGCACACCAGTTACTGAGGGAAGGTCAACCAGACAACACAGAATTCCATAAAGATATTCACCATCACTTCATTATCTGATGTTAACAGATAGTGGTGAACCTAAAAGTTATGATGAAGCTTTACAGACAGAGGATGCAAGCAAGTGGAAGTTGGCGATGCGAGATGAAATGGATTCTCTAATGTCAAACAGGACATGGGAATTGACAGAGCTTCCTAAAGGCAAAAAGGCCTTATATAACAAGTGGGTTTACAGGATAAAAGAAGAGACTGATGGCAGCAAACGGTTTAAGGCCAGGTTAGTTGTGAAAGGTTTTCAACAAAAGGAAGGTATTGATTACATAGAAATCTTCTCACCTATGGTGAAGTTAACTACTATAAGATTGTTCTGGGAATTGTGGCTGCTGAAAATTTGTATTTGGAGCAGATGGATGTAAAGACGGCGTTCCTCCATGTGATCTGGAGAAAGAGATTTACATGAAGCAACCACAGGGTTTCATAGTTGAAAGCAAAAATGAGCTTGTGTGTAAGCTGCAAAAGAGCTTATATGGTTTGAAACAGGCCCCAAGACAGTGGTACAAGAAATTTGATGGATTCATACACAAAATTGGCTTATTGCGATGTCAAGCAGATCATTACTATCATGTAAAAAGATCTGACAATAGTTTCATTATTTTACTTCTGTATATGGATGATATGTTGATTACAGGGTCTTGCATTCAAAAGGTAGATAATGTGAAGAAAATGTTGTCAGAACAATTTGCAATGAAGGATTTGGGAGCCGCAAATCGGATTCTTGGAATGCAGATTATAAGAGACAAAGTGACTGGTACGTTGAAGCTGTCACAAGCTGACTATGTTAGAAAAGTCTTAAGCAAATTCAATATGCAGAATACGAAGCCAGTAAACAGCCCTTTAGTTAGTTATTTCAGACTAACTAAAGAACAATCACCTACAACCGAGGTGGAGCGTGCCTACATGGAAAGAATCCCCTATGCTTCAGCTGTTGGCAGTCTTATGTATGCAATGGTTTGTACCAAATCAGACATAACACATGCAGTGGGAGTAGTGAGTAGGTACGTGAGTAATCCAGGAAAGCAACATTGGGAGGCAGTGAAATGGATCTTTCGGTATTTACAGGGTACCACAGATACAGCATTGTGCTTTAAAGGAGGAGGTTTGAAATTGCAGTGTTATGTTGACTCTAATCTAATCGAAGATGTTGATAACAGGGAGAGTATTACAAGGTATATTTATACCTTGAATGGTACTGGAGTTAGTTGGATCTCTCAATTGCAGAAAATTGTAGCTCTTTCTATAACAGAAGCAGAGTATGTTGCAGTTACAGAAGCTAGCAAGGAGATGATTTGGTTACAAGATTTCTTAACTGAATTGGGAAAGGGGCAGGAGAATAGTTTTTTGTATTGTGACAGTCAAAGTGCCATCCATCTTGCTAAAAATCCAGTATTTCATTCAAGAACCAAGCACATACAGTTGAGATACCATTTCATTCGATCTCTATTAAAAGATAAAGTATTGGCTCTTGAGAAGATTCCAGGAAGTGAAAATCCAGCTGATATGTTAACCAAAATAGTTACTTCTGACAAACTGAAGCTATGTAGAGCTTCAGTTGGTTTAGGCACTTGGTGATTGGGATCATTGTCACTGGTTTGTTTTTTGGCTATATTTCTTTGAGGATTTGAAGCTTGTGAACTTGGATGAGATCAGTCTACAAGTGGGAGATTGTTGAGTTGTGTGGAGCCTGATCATACTGGACACCCAGCCACAATCGTCGCAAGAGGGTATTTCGGGCATTTCCATTATATTAGGGTTACATTTCCCTTGTTATTGTTTTCTCCTTGTACACTTCTACCATTCTAAAAAAATAGTAAAACAGAACCAGCGGCCATGGACGTAGCCCTATTTTAAGGTGAAACATGTAAAAACTCTGTATCTTCTTCTTGTTTGATTCTTTCTGTCGTTTTCTTTGTTTCTCACGATCTCTAGGAATCACGCCAGATTCCTAACATAGTTTATATAGTTTGGTTCAAGACGCCCATTTCATCGTTCAAACACTCAATCGAGCGTCCCACCTGTGTTTTTAGAACCCGAGAGTCAATTTTTAAAACAGAACAAGCGCCCGAGTCACTGCCCAAATGTCATAGCGGGCATCCAAGCCTGAAACCCAGATCATTCAACGCCCGAACTCTGTATTGAGCGATTAGATCAAAATTCCAGTTAAACCGAACACCCGAGACAGCGCTCGAGTGTTACAGTGAGCATTCACTGTCTGATTTTATAATTTGAGGATTTGACATAGTTTTCAATTTTAAACCTATTTTTGAGTGATTCCAACTCATGTACCAAATAGAATAGGGCATTTTGAGAGTGTGTGCACTGGCCATAGAATTAATTGGATTTTTATAAGAATTTTGAACACGTTCTACTAAAGTGACTTATATTTTGGAGTTTTGGGAACACATGTGGAATTCTTTTTAACATAAGAAGTATTTATTGGTTCCAACATTTGTACTAGGACTATTTGGACATGTTCTGAGTTCCAAAAAGGTTTAAATAGAAGTTGACCCAGATTTCAGTACTTTGATCATGTTATAGTTTATGGCTTAAAGAAGATGAAATTCACAATTACCTAGTTCTTGAGATGTATATATCTCCACGTATGTGGGTTTTTTCTATCATGTATGTGACATGTTGTATGCCTTATACTCTTGCGTATGCGGCTATTTATAGCGTATGCCTTATTTCTTGTATTGATATTTTGATTCACCCATGTACTTAAGATGTGGCGTATGCCTTATTATTCCCCCATCCGTGTACTCGGCGGGATTTGCTACATTCTAAATCCGTATACTGGGTAGGAGTGTGGTATTGGTAATTTGGTTGGAATATTGTGTTATGTGGCGTATGCCTTATTATTCCCCATCCGTGTACTCAGGGGGATTTGCTACATTATAAATCCGTGTACTCGGTAGGAGTGTGGTATTGGTAATTTGGTTGGGAAAGTTGGATTGGTATTGGTAACTTGTTTATTGTTTCCCCATCCATGTACTCGACGGGACTTACATTCTAAATCCGTGTACTCAGTAGGAATGTTGGATTGGTAATTGGTTGTTTTTCCTAGCACGTATACTCGGCAGGAAGGTAGTTGGATTATTTGATTACATTGCTTGGTTCATGTCTTTTATAGAATATGGATTCTTGTATTGTGTTAGATAGCAATGTCTTTCTACTTACTAATGCATTTGATGTTCTTACTACGTATGATTTGTTTGGCTTTACCGGATTATTCATGGTATATTTAGAATTGCATAAGATCTATTTTCTGCATGACTACTTGTTGAGATTTATATCTCACATCGTTTTATCAATTTTGTTTTCAGATACTCCAGGAGAGGACGATATCGTGGGATTTGATTCTCAAGGGGTTTATCTTGAATATAGAGAGGCAGATTATTATTTTTTGTGTAGGTTTAGGGAGTTATTACTTTTATTTGAGTTAGAACTCTTGAATTTCAATTATGGGTTGTAATAGGATTATTTTTAGTTGACATTGACCATACTTGAATTTATTAATGGATTTATGTTGGATATTGGTTGTTATGCCACGTTTTTTTTGAGGATCTTTATTATTGAAGCCGCACTCTGAATAAAGAAAAGAAATTAATTACCATTATTATCTAGTTTAGTTTATGTTTTGAGACACAAGTTAACGTCCAGGGTTTGGGTTTATGAATTATTAAATAAACTTGGATCCGGGACATTACAGATCAGCTATCTAAGATGGGATCTTTGAGAACTAAGTTCTTTTCAGATGCTGTGGAGGAAGTTTGCTGGAGGGGCTGGGGGCTTAGATGGCTAGGGTAGTCTTCCCGTGGCTGTCTAATGGATTTCAAAAGTTAGGTTGGGGATTTTTTTTTGGTGAGTTGTGTAGGGGTTGGAGGTGGTACAATATACTACAATAAGGGGTTTTATGATCTTACTTGGTCTTATGTAGATTTAGTCATCTTAACATAAATATAACACACACACACACACACACACACACACACACACACACACATATATATATATATATATATATATATATTATTCATCAAAAAAAAGTAAAAGCATGCATTTTTCAAGGCAAAGTTATTTGAGTTCTCATACTTCTGCTGTGCTATCAAGATTTGCCGAATCAGATGCCTTCGGGTTACCAAAAGGACGAATTTCATGTTCACGACCGCGCCAAACTGGAGATCTGAGAGAGGACTCTCGAGATCGCATCCAGTTCAAGTTGCCCTGGAAAGAACATTTCCATATGATATATCATATACATAAAAGGAAATCAAAGTCAGCCATGTATGCATGATGTAGCACATATAAATATAGGAGTGAGAAGAAAATGAACCTGTATGGTATTGATCTCTCCATTGTGACCAAGAAACCTCATAGGTTGAGCAAGAGGCCACCTGGGACTTGTATTTGTACTGTATCTCCGATGGTAAATGGCAAAAGGGGACTTAAAAAGATCACTCTGAAGGTCAGAGTAAAACATTCCTAGAACTTCTGAGCGAAGCATACCCTTGTAAACTATTGTTTGATTAGATAACGAACAGAAATAAAGCTCATCAGCCCACTTTTGTGATTTGACTGCTCTTTCTATCAGTTTACGGCATATGTACAGCTCTCTTTCAATGTCATCAACTTTTTCCTCCTTTGAAACTCTAACAAATACCTGCTGTATGTTTGGCATGGTTTGTTTTGCATAGTAGCCAACTACAGACATATTTACAGGAACAGGTCTCCAGCCAAGTACCTCAAGACCCTCTTGTCTAAAAGTATTTATGATAACTGCACAAATAAGAAATAGAAATATTCACTCCTATGAGCGAATAATACATAAACACTGACATGGCAAGCTTAGTAGGGCTCATTGCAATGCTGGTACCAATCGCTCAAACAATACAAAAGGATTGACTCATTGCCACATGGAACCAAGCATTCAAACAATACACAAGCATTGACTAATTGCTGCATGAAGAGACCAAAAACATATGGTAAAACACGAAAATTGCAGATTAAGACTTACAATTTTCAGTCAAAAATGCAGATTAACACTTACATTAATTGATGAGTAAAGGGCAACAAAAAATTCATGAGAAAAACATAAGTAGGCACTTACAATTTAAAGTTGTCATGTAAATGCATATATTTTAATCTCACCACAATGATCATAGCTAGAAGGTGTCATGTCATGCCAAAAGGTTAAAAGCATCTTAAAGAGATATGTCATGAATTGATGCAATTATCATTTCTCAATGGAGACAAAACAAGCACATATAAATGTGGAAAAGCATGGAAGAAAGAAATTTGAAAAAGTAAAAATAAATTCTTGCACAGGTACTTCGATATATACATTTGTTGCTAGGAAGTATAAGGTTCACAGTACTTGACATGGTATTTTCTTCAGGAATTTGTTAAACTGCATACTTTTTATGCAACATGATTTCATGCCGTTTTTATCATGAACCGGACAAAAGAGAACCAAAAAGAGAGCAAGCTAACACCACTACCATTGGCAGTCTGCCTGTCTCCATTACTGTTTTCATCACTTCTTGTCAGTGCTGATGGAAAGCATCAGTGGAAACAACAGTTACAAGTGATGAAACCGTTAGCAGTCTTTCACTACAACAACTAATGACAGTCAGCAATGACAATGGTTGAGGAAGCATTTACAACACAATGAGCTATGTAAAGTTAAAATGATGAAGATTATTAAAAAATGTGTATAAAATAAAACCATAGAGTTATATATTAGCATGCTAACTAGCATTAAATGTGCAGAACATGTTACCCATATATGTTATCCAAATGACAATTTTATACTGAATCTGTACAAACAAATCTCATATAAAGAACGGTTCTTTTACTAAACTTCAAGACACTTGTTATCATGAAGAAATGGCCATCAGTACATTGTCCAATGAGCTCATGCATTTGCAAAAGCCTAGAATGTCACTCTGAATCCCTTTGCCTACAAGTTAAACAATCTCATATGGAGGGCAAATACATGCAAAAACAATGTCTATTGCCTCTTTTGGCTTCTCTCATGGAGTGAAAATAATATTTTAGAGACCAAAATCAGATTTGCATTATCTGACAATGCAAACATCTGTATAGAATCACCTGTTTTGGCTTCTCTCATGAAATCATCGTCTTTGGGAAGAAAAATCATTCCCATGCCGGTATGCAATTTATCCAGAAAATCAATGCCTTCTTGATTGGCCCAATTGTTAAAAAGATCCCATGGAATAGAAGTCATCAATCCAGCACCATCACCAGAGTCATTATCTGCACCACAGCCACCACGATGTTCCATGCAGCCTAATGCTGTAAGAGCATCCTTAACAATCTCATGTGATGCCTTGTTCTCCAGATTCGCAATGAAACCCACACCACAAGCTCCTCTTTCTGATATAATGTCGTCCAAATTTGCAACCTGATAATCATATCATATTAGACTCATAAGACCGCATGGAAGCACATGTTGCATCACATTTCATAAGAACACGACACAACATCAAGATTACAGAACAAGTAACAAGTTTACCATGGCATATATATTAATCATTTTTTTTTCAGAAGTATATTTATGTTTATATTCAAAGTTCGCCATTTCGGTGCTGCTTGGCATTTCGCCAAGCCACTGAAACAAACGGAATTTCGGCAACACGCCGCCTAAATTTCGCCGAAACGGGGAAAAAAACAAGTTCTAGCGAAATTTAGCCAAAATTAACGAGATGCCAGCGAAAAGTTGGCGAAATGCAGTGAAACAACCCAAAATTTGGGTGATTTCAATTGAAAATACTCAAATTGTATGAAATTCAACCTAACTTAGACGAAATTTCATATGAAAAAGCTCTATTCCTGCATATTTGGATGAGAATTTAAACATTTATTGCTTAAAATCAATCATTTGCTTGGGATAAATAATTGATTTTAAGCAATAAATGTAAAGATTTTTTGTCCAAATAGAAGAAGAATAAATCTTTTCGTAGAAAATTTCATCTAAATTGGGCTAAATTTCATACAATTTGAGCATTGTAAATCAAAATCACCAATTTTTTGATTGTTTTGCAGCATTTCTTTCCATTTCGCTAGCGTACAAGAAGATTCTATTTTTCCCCCTGTTTCGTGCTGCTAGGGGGGTGAAATCCAAAATTTCGCCAGCACCTCGCGAGGTGTCGCCGAAACGGCAAACACTGTTTATATTATAGTAGTATCCACAATTTGGTAAAACAGAGCAAGGAAGAGAAATTCTTTGTTAAGGCTTCCCATTAAGATGCTTTATGTCCTTAGCAGTACACATGAAAGAATATAGTTTTTCAACGACATCACCAAGCCAAAACATTTCCTTCATGTGTGAAAAGAAAAACAAAATTTTCATGTGATAATCATGTTTATTAGGTTCAATGTCTAGACAATAAGGTGCTAATTTACATGTAGAACAAAAGAACGCTAACAAGGATCACCTATTTCACTCATAAACTCACTATCATAAGTGGCCAAAAAAAATTCTCATCCAATTTCTTTCAGAAAGGTATAACTAAAGATAGACATAAGAGTGCATCTAGATGAAAATTTTCATACATGAGACACAACATATGCTCCAAATTCCTATCACAAAAAAAAAAAAAAAAAAAAAAAAAAAAACTCAATACAAGAAAAATGTGAAGATTTGTAAATTGACAATGATAAAACAAACAGGGGGACCAGAAAGTTCTGGAGTACCATGGGACAGTCAAAATATGGTAAAATTAGGAGGATGGAGGCTCATCCATTAACTGTAAAATTATGATATTTCAGAAAGGATGCACAGAGGTCAAGAATAAAGTAATAATTCCATGACCACTTTTGATGGAGACTCAAAGATGAAAAATTTAGCACCTTGAGAGAAGTTCTCTCTTTGAAGGGATAAAACTTTCCTCGTCAAAGTTGCTTTTGCTAGTTTTGTCATATACTTGTATCACTTCTCAAAACTCCAGAACTGATGACCAAGCATTTCAAGAAGCTTAAGCTTCAAAGAGATTTCAAATAAGGAGTCAAGGCACTAGAAAAATGTCAATTTCTTTTAGTCCCTTGTTCGCCGATTAAAAAAAAAACTAAGAAGCCCGGGAATTAAAAAATTAGAAGTTATACACCCCAAAAAAAACTGTAGAGGTGACAAAAACATCTAATGACATAATGTGATAAATGGCAAACATGGGTAGCAGAAAAAAAGTCAAAAATTTTTTTAAAGTGAAAATTTTTTGAACTTTGACTTCACAAGTTTTTTCGTGGTTCCAAATTAGAGAGAAACATGGTGTAAAACTAAGTAATTTTAGGAAATATCAAGAATATGGAGAATTTAACAGGGTCACATTCACTTATGCATTATGCAACTTGGTCTAGTCACATACGCAATTTCAAGGGTCATACAAATCAATCAGGTTAATAAAATTACAAATTTTCACAACTAAGAAAAGATTAGAAAATTAAAAAAATATCACCATAGTTGTAGAAATGATCTAAATTTTAAATTAGTGCTCAATCAAAAACCAAAAATATTGGTAAAAGAAGAATTTATCAAACAGATTTTATGACCAGTGAAGTCGGGCTAATGCTACCTTACAAGCACTATGCGGTCACATAATTGCCAATGTTATAGCACAATATCCTATGTGATTCCATGGCCAGTACAGTTTGCGGGACAATAGCTGTGATTTCTCACTAAAATTCACATGTGATCAGAAAATCACATAAGAAGATACTTTTTACAACAACAAAATGGCACACAAATAAATCTAAATACTATTAAAATCTTTCTAGCTGTGACAATTAAGATGTGTATCTTGTGTATTGAGCATGTATTATGTATTGGCATCTATATTATCCATAAATTTCTTTGATATTATCATAAAATAGCCATCACATTTCTTTTCTTGAAATCAAATTATAACAAATTTTACCCTAAATAAAATAGAATTTAAAGTATTGTATAATCATTACAATATCTTGTTTACAGTGAAACTTGAGTTTGGGATTGCTCTTGAATATAATAATTAAGATAATTTTTTTTAAAAGAAAGTTTCCAGCAATAAAAGATCGCCCTTTGTTATCACAAATATATTATTCTTATAAAATTACTCAAAAATATAATATGATGTATGGGCGAAGAACGTACATAAGTTTTTCAACTTTTTAGGTTTTTTGTCACTTACTAAATAACAACAACAATAATGCCTTATAGGTGAAATCAACAAGTACCATCTCATCATTCTCCACTGCCAAAGACCACATCTCCAATTCAGTTACGAGCTTTTAACTCTTTTATAAACCTAAAGTCCTGCTGGGAAATTATCTAGCCCTTTTATTGCCTTGAACTTGCACCAGATTCTATAATCATACCTTCTCAAGGACACAATCATGGGATCTGTAGTTAGCATATCTAAACAATCCTTCCAATTTTTACCTCTTACTAGAGCTACTCTTGGAGATTATCAAATACTTCCATCATCATTTTTCTTTGTACTTAGAATCATTCGTCTCAATTATGCTAACCTTAAGAATGTGTTTCATTAGATAAATATTCTACTCTACATCTGATTGTTTATATAATTGCTACCTTATAGGATTTACTTATTAGGTTTAGTACAATGTAATATGAACCAATTAATGTTTTACAGGCACCTCTCCAATTAAGTCATGGAACTTTATTTCTACGTGCAAAATCTACTTCATAAATATCTCCCTCCTTATGACTCTTGTCCTATATGATTGAAGTGACCACTAAAAAAATTTGCGCTTCCAGTCCTTACTAAAGCCTTGCCCAAATTCACATTTTTTAAAAGGTGCACTTTGTGATTTGCGTTTGGTTCCACTTATTTAAAAAAAAAAATTTATTCCAAGGTATCCCTTCCAAATTCTAATTCTGCGTTTACTCTCTCTTGCTCTTTTTTGATCTACCAATAGATTTAGTACCAATCATTCACAAATGTTTTAAAACAAGGCACCCATTCTCAAAAATAAAACATCAATTTGACAATTACCAATGCAAAAGATTAAGGATTGATGATGTGTTATTGTTATTACAAACTAGTTGTTAATAAAACATGTATACTTTAATATGTGGCTTGGGGGTCTGGGATGTCCACAAGCAACATCTAGTATTGAAGTTGCAAAGAATTATTCATATTGTCTCGCCTAGTCATTTTGACAATTATAAACAAAACCATATGATTTACAAATAATTTAAATCTAGTACCTCCTCCTTGGTACAAGTTCATAACTCCTCCACAATCATTGAATGACTATAATGGTTTAATGATATCCCCCGGTGTATCAACGTTGTTAATGGAATTGCCTTGCTAAGCCAATTATGCTCACTCTACTTATAACTCCCTCATACTTATGTCATGTATTCACAAGTATCTCCTTCTTTTGAAAAATGCACTAGACTAATTCCTACACATTGAAAGATATAATTTTATACTTCAAAAAAATAAATAAATAAAATATCTTTTTTCAAAAAAGAACTTCGGTATTATTTATATAGGTCACAATATATTCTAATTCCTAACAAGATAGAAATATAACTTCCCAGCATACAATGTGTTTGTCTTACTTTTGTTGTATCACCCCCATAATTTAATAGCAAGAATCAAAAATATTAAAAAAAAAAAATGCCTTAATCCAAGTAGTCTAGATAAAGTATACGAATCTTTTTTTCATTGTATTTATGTATAAATACCATATATCTGTTCAAATTATGGGAATTCACATTACTCTAACCAACTCGATCCAAGCCCTATTCAATTTTCCGCCAATCCTTTTAGATCATTCAACATGAATCATTGTACACATCACAAAAGCCTCACTATGACTCCAATGTAGATTGATCGCATCAATTATCATCGCTCGGTGAACTACTTAACATAGCTAATGGCACTTCACTTGCATACAAGGCATAAAAAATCGTACATTTTTCCTATATAAGTGCTCAAATTGTTGAACAAATGTATTTCATTAATATGTCTACATTCCTTCTTTCCACTAATAAGTTTTGATATGTTGCTAGCAACCTCAAAATTCTCACATTCCAATAAAAGAATATGGAACTTTCTTAGGTTGGCCTCCCTTTTCTGACTTTTCCAACATTTATTGCCCCTAATACCTTCATGGTTGTAAAGGGTGAGAAAGCATTTCCAAGATATTCAAAGAATCAAAGTGCCTTAGAAACATTTTGAGCATGTTCAACTATATTTTTAAACCACCTTAACCTAATTTATTTTATGTGCCATTGAAGCTACTCTTAAACTCTCTTGATTATGTTCTTTCCTCTACTTCTACACTTCCCACATCCATCTCAGCATTATTATCCAAGCTACACAACTCCTATGAATATGCTGTATCTTCTTTGACCAAATTTCAGCTTCATATGACATGGAAGGCCTAACAACAATTAGAAAGACCTCATATTTTCAGCCATTTGGTCAATATCAGATATGAAACATAAATTCAATTCTGTGTCTAAAAGCATAACTTTGGACATCCATTTTTTTTTTTAAATACATAAGCACAAAAATGCTTCTCCTTCAAGCATCCAACAGATTCATGTTCCTCAAGACTTTATCCAACAACTTGATAAACTAATGCATTAATGACTATTATGCCTTTCCACGTTTAATTTGAAGACTAGCCAATTGACAATCCTTATCTGTTTTAATCTTGGATTGTCTGAGGCTATTTCATAGTGGTAAATCTAATACCACAAGTACAGTAGATGCAATCTTATCACCCTGATACTGATCTTGGTGCTTTTGACATTCAATAATTCCTCAACTACTAAGGCTAACATGTTTTATGCAAAAAAAATTTATCTCACTCTTAGCCTCGTATTCCTTCTATCTCCGATTGATATTCTTGCTCCACATATTTCCCCATCTGCCTGTGAGCCAGGCAAAGATGCAACAAACCAGGTAAGGACTGGACACAAATAAAAATGCTAACCCTGACCAAACTCCAAGATTCAGAATCCCTTTCTGTACAGCAATTTATGCAAAACTTCTTCCAACATACATTGAGCCAACTGTCTACACGCAATGAATCAAATATCATTTCCTAGTTTCCATAGCAGTTATTTCCAGATAATCAAGTAAATCCATCGCAAAAAATACTCCATAGTCAACTAAACCACGCAGTATCAGTAACAGAAAGTATGAGTATCAAACAAATTGACATTACGATCACACGACATTTTATCAATTGATCATAAAATTTTCAATAGACGTGCTCATCAACACAAAAATAAACCGAAATAACAGAATCTCTACCATAATCCTTGCCATTTGGAACTGCTTTTCGCGAGAGGATTTACAGAAAACTAGAGAATTACGCCATAGACTGTCAATTCTAGTAACGCTCACCTCGGTTTCTGCATCCGGGCGAACATTAGATTCCTTCCAGCCGATGTCGATACGTTCCAAGTCCAAAAGAGCTTTCACTGAGCACCAGTTCTTCGCCGACGGTCCCCGGACACTCCGGGCACCTCCCACTCCAATTCTCCGCCTTGTCCGTTTCGATTTACACCAAAGACCTGAGAAGTCTCCAAAGAGAAGTCCTTTATTCGACGAGAGAACCGAGTTGCCCATAGTAGGTGAAGGAGAAAGACTGCTCAAGAGGCCATTAGAATAGAGAAGATGCGAAGCGGGAACCATGGAGTGGAGCGCCATGACCGATCGACGATAAACAAACGAAACCAGAGAATCCGAGAGAGAGAGAGAGAGCAAGAGAAGGAGGGACAGAGAGAGAAATCGTGTGAAGGAAAGAAGGAATGGATGTGAAGATAAAGAGAGCCTCGGAGCCACCCGCCTCCTCTCGCGTCTCCCTCGACTTGGTGGAGGCAGTGAGAGGTCTAATTTGCTGTGTGTCAAGGCGCCGTTTTAAGTAGTCTCGCAAATGGAATTAAAGTAGATTGATAGATCTGCGCCACATGATTACGTGGGCTACTTAATATCGTGAATCTTTAGGTTGCATGGTTTTTCTCGCGAGGGAGGGAGCGCGTGATCGGCATGATCTGGACACGAGCCCTTTTAATCAACCGGCTATCCATGTTGCGATTAATGCTATCATTAACCTGCATCGCCCGGTCCCCGGACAAGTTTTTAGTCTACGAGCTGTCGCTCTCCCCCCGATTAGTCGGAATGCTTTCGCGAGCGCTGACATATGTGTCAGGGGCCAATCATACCGAATCTCCCCGGGTTAACTGACATGTGACGCGGAATAAAAACGATTTTATAAGACTACTTTATATCGACCGTTCACTTTCCCCGTACAGCCATTATTCATGATCTCACAACGATAAATTGAAATAATATTTAAAATCAAAAGGCAATTGCATTGGGTTGAAATCATCTACCAGAGCTTACATGCGGGAGACCCTAGCAGCATCGCATCATGTGTAACATTTCATAGATGCTGTTTATTTTACATTTTTCTACCAAAATGTCAACTTGAAAACACATTTTACATAGAAAAATGTGAGATGAACAGCGTTGGATGCTACACATGACAGGATTCTGCAGGGTGCCGCAATTGAGCATCCGTTGGATGCTACACATGACAAGATACTGCAGGGTGCCGCAATTTAAACAGATGATTTCATTCGAGT
The DNA here is from genome assembly GCA_947561395.2 of Buxus sempervirens. Lineage (NCBI taxonomy): Eukaryota > Viridiplantae > Streptophyta > Magnoliopsida > Buxales > Buxaceae > Buxus > Buxus sempervirens. The sequence continues at coordinate 54,652,532 of OX387182.1, forward strand.
TGTATTATATTTAAAGTTAGTTTTAGTGATATTTTTAAAAATAATTAAATTTGGTCAGAAAATTATCAAGATAATTAAATTTTAGTGATATTTTACTACTACAACAATTTAATACATAATGTTGGTAGAAGGTACAAACCATTTTATTGGTCTCGTGTTATTGATTTGTACAAATCACATGTTTGAGTAATATAAAGGCATTTTTGGAAGAATTTGTGTGTAATTGTAAAATGTCACTTACGTTGATAAACGTTTTTTTAAAATTGAAATTTATAACCTTTCTGACTGAATTTTAATTATATTCTAAAAGTATCACTAAAACATAATTTCCCCTTGATACAAGGGTGGTAAAATAATTGCTGCGTTTTCTGACGCACGTGTTCCTCTCCAACCGTCCCTTCCAACGTCCGAAACGTTAACCAGCCCTTCCGATTTCAACTTTTGTTATGGGCCCCACCTGAGTTTGGCCTTTTTCTCTTTGATCTCTCCGTAGTCCCCCACCGATGATGTCTCCTTCTCGGCTACTGACGGCCACTTGAGCTTCATCCAAAATCAGTGTTTGCATTGGCTACGTTACAAAATAGGAAACAAAAAATATTATCTTAACCTAATAAGACACGTATAATGTATACTACATCATTTCAAATCAAACGGTCAGCAGACTCAGCACCATTAAAAATGAAGAAAGGGTGCCACTTCATGTTTTGAGTTTTCATCTGTTAGTGGCATTTCTTGGATCTAATTGCATGAAAGGTCTATTAGTAAGCATATTAGAGATGGTCAATCATGACTAAGCATGCTTAAAGAGACACAAGCGTTTGTTCATTTGTATAACTCAATTAAGATAATTGAGTATTTTATTCTCTTATTGCGCTAAGAGTTGAAAATTTATCAAATATGAGATTACGTGTAACGCATTATTATGCTAAATAAATGAAATGACATAAATGTACACTGGGTAGTGCATTGCATCCCAATGTTAAGTTAAACCCAATGGAAAGAAATATGAACGATAAACCACAAGGGTGTCGCACAAGTGAGGTGTTTAGGTAGATTTTTGCACCCTTTGGAATTTAAATAACCAATATAATATGTTGCTCTTTATGTAGGTTTTCTCTTATGCTTTTCTTACACCAATAGAAAATGAAATTGGTACTAGGGCTACACACCAGCACCGATACGGATTCCGGTATCTGGTCCCAGTGGCCCCCCTAGCTTTTATTTTTTAATTAAAAATATATATATTTTTATATGTTTTTATTAAAATTTATATTTTGCCCCCTCTAAAATTTCTAGTTTGTCGCCCAACTCATTGAAACTTCTATATTTCATGAAAACCCCCTCAAAAATTTCTGGTTTGTCCCCCCAACTCATTAAAATTTCTATATTTCATGAAAAGTGTTGATTGAAATTTTTTTTTTTTGCCCCCTCAAATTTGGAATCCTGTTCCGCCACTGTCCGACCCACCCTGGGGCTGGTGCCGGTGTCTCTTTTTGGGGCACCGCCCACCCCAGTATAGGTGCCAGTGGGGGGGCCTTCCCCGACAACGGTACCCAGGCACCAGCCCTAGGGTGGTCATCATCATCTTCTAACCTATAAAAGAAGTTGAAATGAAATGATGCCATACATCACTTTATAAACTCGCCACCTTGTTGACAACTTCACCTTCCCATTCGTTCTCAAGGTTTGCACCCAACTCAAAGCCTGAAAAAGCAAGGCCACCAGATCCATGCCCCTGTCTTGCTTCTCGGCTTCCAATGCAATCTCTACACCACTGTTGCTCCAAAAATGGGCCGGTGTGGACACGTGTCTGTGTTGATGATGTGTCTCTACGCGGGCGTGCCAGTATCGTTTGATACAATGATTTTCGAATTGATTCCTGACCCCGGGCACCTGTTCCGAATCTGAACCGGGATCGGTTCAGTCGTACTGCAAGTCACCTGTAATAAAATCGGTCAGGCGATGGTATGAAGACTAGGGGTTCAGTCTTCGTTTTGGGGTCTTGTAAGTGTTTGAAAGCAAAAGCAACTAACGGCACACAAATCCTTTATTATTAAATCGGCCAAATAGCCGAAAACGACAACAGATAATCCTCAAAAGGGAAACAAATGTACAAAAGAAAACCGACAGGGCTCGCAGGACCGGCCTGTCCTAGTCTTATAGCCGTAATCGGGTATAAGCGCAGGAGGAAGGGGGCGGCTGCTAGCAAAGCCAGTTCAGGGGGTTCACCTTGGATTGCTGCTTACCCGAAAATACACGAGTCACCTGGCGTGAACAGAGCGAGTCTCGGGATCGGCTGCTCGGGATTCTGTAAATACAGAACTGCGAGTCAGGGGCGGCCTCAACTTACTCTCCGGTGGCAGGATTCTGGTGTTAGTCGGAGTAAAGAGGGGTCGAAGATGTCACTGCGACTGGAAGCAGTGAGAGAAGTCCTAGTTTATCCGTCTGTATTAGAGGGGATAAAGGATCACGGATGATCAAAATAATATAATAACCGGTTGCGGTTGTGTGGATTGTGTCCTCGAGTTCTTCGAAGTTTATGCCTTTTATAGTCGCTCCTTGACGGTTGCTCAACGTCCCATTCTTGCACGATCTTTGAGGAACCTCTTTCCCATGTCTGCAGGTCCGTTTTGCTTTACCATAAAGTCTCTCAACGACCCACTTTTAGGAAGTTGAACCCACCTTAAATAACCACTCCACATTTTTAGAAAGTGGGGGACCCCACTCTCCACATCTTTAGAGAATTACCGCAGTATCTTCAATGAGCCGTAATCGGCCAAAAGGCATAATTGGTCAAATGCACCTTCTCATAAATAAAAGGCAACTGAACATACCTTTTATCAAATAAAAGTATCATGGGGTTGATCAAGCGTCCAGCAAATTTCCTCAAACCCAATAAAGTAGCACATGCCATGATAACTCCTTTAATGGCTTTAATGGCAAAATCAGTCACCATCATTTACCCAATAAACATATATATATTATACTTAGAGCCTTGTTTACTCCGATTTCACCGGGTTACGGCGGGTGTAAACATGGGTTTCACTTGACCCGTATGTGGTAGGACACAGATCGGTCAAAAGATATACATGACCGTAAAACACTACCGTCGGGCTACAGCGGGTGTAAACACCTACATAAGCCACATAGGCACCACGTGTCCTTTTCTTATTCGTTGGTCATATAGGGTGTAAACAACCACCAATTCTCTCATCGCTCGATTCGGTTCTTGTGGAGATCTCCGGTCTACTATAAAGGTGTTCGACCAAATGCCTCAAAGAAACATGATAACCTGGAATTCAATCATGGCATGCTTTATACGCAACGGCTTTGTTCATGCATCTCTCTTATTTTTCCAGGTTGCCTCAAACCCCACAAAACTCTGACTCTAATACCATGTGCACTATGCTGCACACTCATGCCCGTATTGGGGTTGCTGTGTTTCGGAGTGGCAGAGCTGTGCATGGTCATATTATAAGAGAATGCTCTTATGTTATAACAAAAACAGTGACAATACCCTTTTGGAGAATGCTCTTATCCACATGTATATGGAATCTTCTTGTTTGAAATATGCAGAAAAGATCTTTCGTGGGATGCCAATGAAGATGAGGGATTTTATCACTTGGACTAGTATGATATTTGGGTACATGAATTACAAGCTAGAGAAGTTTGCATTGTCCACATTTAAGATCTAATAACTATGATGTTGCATTATTAAAAAAACAATTGGTCTATAAAAATCCGGTGTCCTGAAACTGGCACCAAGAAAAACCAGCACCATTTGGCACTGGTGATCGGCTCACCCGGTGCTGGTACCAGTGTCTCTTTTTGGGACAAAGGCCACCCCGATGCCACTGCCGATGGGGGCCTTCCCCGGCACCGGTACCGGGTTTGAGCAGCCCTAATTGGTACTCTAAGTTTGAAAGGGTTTTGAACCCAAATCTCTAGTATGATCTCTTATATTCCCCTTTGGCGGTCATTTTGGAAATGTGTTCCAAGGCTTGCAAGGAGTTACAACACTTGGAATGAATTCTGCCAATAAAAAGTGGCTTGCACGTTAAGAATGGATTTGGTGAAACGGGTTTTGGAAAATATACAGAAATCCAAAATTGGATAAAGACTCCTTTTTAGATTCTCAATTCTTATTTTGCAAGTTTGCAATGGCAATCTTGTAGTATTTGTAAATCCCAACAGACATGCTTAAAATATTCTATTAAACATTCTTTTTGGGACAATGACAAAGTTGTCTTTCAAAAAAAAGTTTCTAAAGTTGGAATGATGGTAAACTTATTATATTTGAATCTTTAAAATAAAAAAGTAGGAAGCCCTAATTCAAATGTCCAACCCATCCTCCCCTCACCCACTCTTGCAATGAGTACATAACTCATTTTCCATAATGGTTTCCTAAATCCAAAATGAATACTAAACAGTGCCTACTTCATGGAAGCTATATGAGAAAATAAAATGCATGGGGATGAAGTGAATCAATGTGAGGCGTTTCGATCACGCTTTTGACATGGTGTTGATCATATCACAATGAGAGTTTTAATTATGGAAGATTATGAATTAGGTACATTTGAAGAAGCTATTAATGGTAGTGAGGCTACAAGTTGGAAGAAAGCTATGAGTAAAGAGATAAATGGACTTCCCAAGAACAAAACTTGAGAATTAGTGAAACTATCAAAATGGCGAAATGAGATTTAGTTCAAATAGGCTTACAAATACAAGAAAAGGCAAGAACTGAGAGATAATAAAATGATTAGCAAGGTTAGTTGCCAAAAGTATTCTCTCAAAAGGAAGGCATTGATTTTTCAAAAGTTTTTGTACTTATTAAACTTGTTTCCATTTGCTTGGTTTTTTGTTCTAGTTGCTATGTTTGATTTAGAACTCAAACAAATTTATGCGAGAATTGTATTATTGCATGGTGATCTTAAGGAAGATTTTTATATGAAGCAAGCTTAAGGATTCATTGAACAAGGCAAGAAAGAACTAGTGCATAAGCTAAACAAGTCTTTATATGAGTTGAATCAGGCATCAAGGCAATGGTTCAAGAAGTTTGAGAAATTAATGTGGGATATTTGTTACTAAAGAAACCAATATAATCATTATGTTTACATAAAGTTCTTAGAAGATGGCACTTGATGTTGGAATTGTATGTTGATAATATGTTGCTTGTGGGTAAGGATAAATCAAAGATTAAGAGCTAAAGGCACAATTAACAGAGGCATTTGAAATTAAAGATCTCAAGCCATGACACATATCCTTAAGATATAATTACAAGAGATAGAGAGAATGGATATTTGTCAATCTCACAAAAGCGATTCATTGAGAAGGTTAATGGAAGGTTTCGATGGATAACCCAAGCCCGTGAAGAGACTAGTGCCATCTAATTTCAAGTTGTCTTTAGAATAATATCCAAAAACCAAAGAAGAAAATGAGCCAGGTTTCTTATGTAGGTTTTGTAGGGAGGGTAATGTTTGCTATGGTTTGTACACTACAAGGCTAGATATCTCTTACATGGGTAGGGTCTTGAGTCTGTTTATCGCTAATCCAAGTAAAGTGCATTGGGATGTTGCTAAATAGGTGCTTCGTTGATTTAAAGATAGTAGCAACTACACCATCACATAATATAAGGATTCAAAGTAAATGCATGGATTTGTTGATGCAAGCTATGCTAGTGGCATTGACAAAAAAAAAAGGATTTACTATTGAATATATATATTTTGCTTAAGAAATGGTCCAGTTGTATGTCAAAGATACAAATAGAAGTGGATTGTCTACTACATAGAATTAATGGAAGATTGCAAAGAAGCAATGTAACTTCAAAGTCTTAAGGGTGAAATTGGTTTTGAGTCCAAAACCCATGGAATTGCTTGTGACAACATGAATGCTATTTGTTTGGCTACGAACCTTGTAAACCATAAAAGAACTAAACATGTTAGTGCCCAATATCACAGTGTGTGTGAAGTTGTGGAAATGGCAAGGTTCGAGTCTTGAAGGTTGGAACTACAGAGAATTCAACTAACATTTTGACCTAAACAGCGACTCTAGGAAAGTTGGAATTGGACTTGATGTAAAACCCCGACCCGGATTATATCTTAATTATTAAGATTAATTATCTAAAGTGTGATTATTAAACTAATTAAGTACTTGTGTTATGAAGATGAGGTAAATGTGGATTATTCTTAAGGATTTAGAGAAATCAATTGAACTTTATGAAAGTTATTAAAGTAAGCTTAATTAATGTTATTTCTCAATTCTAATTGTCTAAGATACTCTCCAATTAACTTTAGTGAATTGGAAATCAAATTCTGAAAAATTAGACTTATGTGTACCTAGAGTAATTCCCAAGTATACCCATGGTACCCCAAAGTTTACCCCAGGCACCCTCCCGGATAACACTAGTGTATACCCATGTATACCCCAAAATACTCTAAAAAATACTTAAAGTAACTCTTAAGTATACCCAAGGTACCCTCCCAATTACCACTATAGTACCTCTTATATTACCCAATTTACTCTCATTGTATGCCCAAAGTATACTCAAGTATTGCCCAAGGTACCACCAAATTATACCTAAAGTACGCCCAAGTATTACCCAAGGTACCACCCAAGTGATACTTAAAGTACCCCCCAATTATACCTAAGGTACCCCACATGTATCCCTAAGGTACCCTACTTTAATTGCTTAAGGTACCCCCTGTGTTTATCTAAGGTATCCCCTTCTGTTTGCCTAAGCTACCCCATTCGAATACCTAAAGTATCCCCTAATTATACCTAAGGTACCTCACTTGTATTGCCTAAGGTAACCCTTTATTTTAACTAAGGTACTTTACTGTTTTACTTAAAATACCCCATTGTTTATTTAAGGTACATTCCCTTATACAGCTAGGGTACCCCCTTTGTATAGCTAGAGTACCCCCTTATATTACTAAGGTACATCCCTTACATCACCTAGGGTACACCCCTTGTATTTCCTAGAGATACTCCTCTCATATAAGTAAGGTACCCCCACTGTTTTACCTAGGGTACACCCCCTATATAACCAAAGTACCCCATTTATCTAACTAAAGTAACCCCTATATAAGTAAGATAACCCCCACTGTTTTGCCTAAGGTATAACCCCTTATATAGCTAAGGTAGCCTCCTCATATAACTAAAGTACACCCCTTCTATAGTTAAGTACCCTCCTCAATATAACTGAGGTACACCCCTCTAAGCTTATTCAAAGTTTACCCCTTAGAATAACTAAGGTAAATCCCTTGAAACATCAAGGTATCTTCTCAAATAACTAAAGTACCCCTCATATAACAGAGGTACCCTTCTGTGTTAACTGAGGTATACCTCCCAAGCATCCCTAAAGCATGCCTTTTGAAGTGGCTAAGGCAAACACCCCACTTAACACTAAGGTACCCCACTTAATACCAAGGTACTCCACTCGAATAACAATAAGGTAGCCCTTGTATGCCTTAGGTACACCCTAGGGTTTAGTTGAATAAAAGCTTTGTTTGGGGGCAGATTTGAAAGACCAAACTTGGGCATATAAAATCATGCCATAATTTCTATTCTAAGTGTTTTTGAGAACACTTTCTCTTGTCTGGGTCGTATAGAACAAGAGGAAAAGTGCGGGAGCTTGCTTGGAAGCTTCAAGAGGAAGAAGAAGAATGAGAGAAGAGCTTGAAGAGAAGTTTGCTTCTCCATTAACAAGAAAGTAGCAAACCCTTCAAAACAAAATGAATTACTAAAAATTCATATTCTCTCTCTAGGGTTTGATTCATTTGAAGAAATGATCTTGCATGTTGCTATTTGCTTTTAAAATTCGTAGGTTTTGATTGTATGATGATCTTGGTTAGTTTTCTATTGATTTGCCATGGATTTCCAACTCTATTGATCATATTTCATATTAGGGTTTGAGATTTGTGTCTTGAATAAGGTTTCATGTGTTTGATTTGTGTTCATGTAGATTTGAAATGAATCTTTGTTTTAGAAGGTGTTTTTAAGTGTGTTGGGATGTTTTGTGATCACCCATTTTGATTTTGGAAAAGTTGGAAAGGATTTACATGAGTTTTGTGTTGAAAATAGTCAAAATATTTCAAAATCCCGACCTTGCAATTAATCCTGAACTTTGGCGATTAATCTTGAGCCAAAACCCCTAAAAACAAGTCTCTGTTATCCTAATCACGAATCAGGATTAGCCTGGGCGATTAATCCATAGCTTCAACGCACGCACGTTGCCTTGTTTATTTTCTTACCGCACGAACGTCAATCCTTAACTGGCGCGTGCTGCCTTTGTTTTAACCTCAATGCCTGAACCTTTAAGTCTCAACGCCCGAACATTGAGCTAATCGCCCCTGGGCGATTAATCCAGGGGCTAATCGTGGACCCTGTTTCTTGAGTTCTTCACCCTTTTTCTCTCCCACCCTTTCCCAAACAACCCAAGCCTCTTGTACATCACCCTTATTATATGCATTTAAGTAAATGTCCTGTGTATTTATTGCTTCATTTACTTAAGTCTTTACATGTAAATAAGGTTTTACCCCCCATTTGGAACCAATAAAAATACTCCAAAGGCCCAATTCTCAACCAATAAAAAGTCAACTTTCCAGTTTGTGCCTAATTTTCCAGTTTTCCCGATTTTCATAAAAGACCACTTTTTGAGTTTGATATCCAAATGAGTGATTCAGAAGCCTAGAAAATTCTAGATGATTTGTATACCCTCCAATAAACCACAGCTAAATTTTGAGCCTGAAATTCCTTGTAGATTTGTCTAGAAAAATTCTACACCAAAAAGTCAACATTTTTATCCAGACTTAGAATATTTTTTAGGTCCAAAACTTTTCGTCTCGGAATCTATTGATTTTTGGTAGGGTGACCTTATTAGGAATCCTAAGACTATTCCACTCATCCAAAATGTATTTTGAAGATTTTATGGTATTCGTTTTGATTGATTTTGGATTTCATGAACCGAAGTGTGAGACACGGGAAAAAATCACCGGAGATGATCATCCCTCCGTCAACACACGGGGCTCGATGTAAAAGGTTGGGAGAGTCACCACCATTCAGATTTTGGAGGTGTGAATGGACACCAAAATCATCAAAATATGCAAAAAGTGCTAAAAGGCAAATTCTAGGGTAAAAATAACCCTACTTGAAAATTAAATCCAGAGATGGGTAAGGGGATTAGATTATGAACAGGGGAAGGTATTAGGCACCCTCATTCATCCACACAAGGTGGGTTCCAAGTGTTTGTTCATGCAAAAAAAGAAATTAGAAAGCTTGCTAAAAATTATCAAAAACCTTGAAAAAGGCCAAATATATGATATCTCCACATGAAGATCCAAATGAATTTCAGATCCTCTTTTATGTCAATATCATTTCTGGAATATCAACAAAAATGGAAATCCAAAGCAAAAGTTGCACAAAACCAAGTTGAGTTAAATCCGGAAAATTCGGTGAAAAGTAATGCCATTTGTCTTGAAATCATTCAAAATCAATTTTAAATTGAATCAAACCAAATCCATTTGAAAGATCCTGGTAAATAAGAGACTCATGCAAAATTTCAAGTAAATCCGGTTGAAATCCTAGGAGTTATGTTCATTTAAAGTTGCTGCTGGGGAAAATCAAAAGTGATAAGCATGCAAGTTTGGAAAATCACCTAGAAAAATCCACTACATAAAAATCCACGAAATTTGGTGTGATTGAAGTCTGTATGGCCATCTTTCGAATGAAACTAGCCTCATACAAAAATTCATTCGGATGTGCCTTGGGTGGTCTCCCGAACAGGCCCCGAAGATCACAGATTTACCCAGAAAAGTGCTGATGAACAGCTCTGAGTAAATCTGTTGCTCACGACACAAATGGAGTCAAAAAATTATGAAACCAATTGGATTTTAAAATAGACTCATAAAGGAGTGCCCAGAAACAAAAATCACTCGGATCGGGTTTAAAACGAACACATGGCACTCCATCGAAGTGACAAGTTCCGTATTTAAACCTGAACTGTCCAATCAACTTCTACAGAGAGGTGTCAAAAATCCGCTTGATAACAATTAATGAAATTTGGTAGACATAAACAAGACAGCCTCACCTTTCCCATGGTTCTAGAATCACTCCAAAATTCATCCGGACGATGAAGTTATGAGTGTCCGAAGTAGGGGTACAGTTGCTGTCAAGTTAAGCCTTTTTTGAACAAAACCAACTCAAAACTGTGATAAAGTGTGTGTGATTCGTGCAAGATGAATCCAAATCTTTTAAAACCATTCCAGAATTGATTGAGGCCATTTATTTCAGATTTGTCACGATAAATGTAATAAACCCAAAATATGAACCTATCCCGCCAAAACGGGTGCAATGTATGTGTAAGTGAAAATCATTCAAGAACAATATAACCACATAGCATGCATTCTCATTCATTTAAAATAGGGTTCTAAAAGCAACCTAGGGTTTCATTCCATTATCGTTTCCCTTAGTTCTCTCTCCCCGTTAAACACGGTTCTTCAAGATAATCTTGGGGTACTTTGAATATGAAACAGGCTTCAAAGACTCAAAAGGCTTTATTCTAAATAGGTTCTAGTACTAGGGTCAATCCCCAGTCTCGTTTCTCCTAGATCCCGCCTTCACGTTTTACGGCTAGGGGGAGTCTTAAGATACTTTGAGCCGGGGAAGGATTTTCATACACACAAAAAGGCCTTATTCTACAGAAAGGTAGAAGAAGAGATCTAGATTTAGAAATGTAAAATAGAAAATAAAAGATAAGTTTGAGGCTTACCTGAGTTCTGGAAGGAATTCCGCAGCGGTTTCCCTCTTCACTCGGAGCTCTTCTTGGCAAGAATTATTAGCAAGAGAATTAATGGCCATTTGCTTAAGGAGGAGCCTCCTATTTATAGGCAAAGGCTAGGGTTAGGGTTGGTGAGTATGGTAGACACAATATAATGTCTATAGCCCACCAACCTTAACCCTAAGGCTATTTCCGAGATTTCCACTCATTTAATAAGGGATATGATGGTAAAAGGTGAAAGCTCTCAGAAAACCCTAATTTTGAGCAAAACTAGTGTATCCGGTATGTCAGGTCGGATACACAAGTGCCTTAATGTATCCGGCATATGATGCCGGATACATTGAGGTCTGCTTGTATCCGGCATCTTCCATCGGATACGAAGAAAAACACTTGTATCCGGCCTGAGTTGCCGGATACAAGGAAAAAACTCATTTTCTCAAATTATGTGCTAGCTTTCAAGGAGATAAGGATTTTTTATGATTATTGATCATTTTGAAAGTGCAATTTGGGGTGTCTACAACTGTCTCTCTTTGCGGGAGTTGCGAAGCAATGAGCAGCAAAGATTAGACAAGCCCAAATTGCACTCCCTGAGCCTTGATTTGCTTGGTTCAATTCAATTTTGTAAAAATAATTTTTAGGTGAAGATTTGCCAAAAAACCCTAACTTTAAGGGGGCATTTCTCCAAGAATTCTTAAATTCCACTAAGCTCTCGTGGCTATAAGTGGATTTTAAGCCCAAAAATAGGATTTTTTGAAAACTGATTTTTTTATCAAACCAAGATAAAAATTGAGTGAATATCTTCCTTTTTTGACCAACACATTTCCTCACGTTGTCCTAAACTCCACTGAGCTCTCGTGGCTATGAAGAGGATTTTAAGGCAAAATAAGGATTTTTGTGAAAATAGCAGACTTTGGAGCATATTTTTTCTTGCTTTTTCATTCTTTTTTTTTCTTTTTTTCTTTTTTTCTTCCCCTTTTTTTTTCCTCTTTTTTCTTTTCTTTCTGTTTCTTCTTTTTTTTTTTCCTGTTTTTTTTTCTTTTTTTTTGTATCCGGCATGTTTAGCCGAATAAGAATGATCTTGCTTGTATCCGGCTTGATTCACCGGATACACCTGCTTATAAAAGTCGCGCGCGACCGCGACTTTTCCTCTTCTTTTCTCCTTCTCCATTTGCAAACCCCGGCTACATCTCTTTCGTTCTTCGACGACCAACGATCATCCTTTCTTCTCCGGCCATTTCCGACGATTCCTTGAGCTCCGGCGACACCTATTGATGTCGGCGAAGATCTTCAGAACTCTGAAGATCTTCTCACATGATCACCCAAACGAACTCGCCTGGTATCTGTAGGAACTCCCACAATCAATCTCCCCAACCCGGAACTCCAAGGTAGAGGAAGGAAGAAGAAAAGAAAGGTTTTATGGCTCAAAAGATGAAAACCTAGAAGAAGGGTTTTCAGAAGAGAAAATGATATTTAGGGCTTCTAAAACGTAGCTCTCTTAGGTTTAGAAGGTCCCTCATCCTATTTAAAGGTTCCCCAAAAAGTTTGAAGTCAATCCGAATTGAAACAAGTAAGTTATGTAATTTTTCGTAACTTTTCAGAAATTTTGATGTTTGAACATTCGAACACTCAGAAAATGCTTAGCAAATGCCACCCTTTAAAAATTGAACGTTCGATCGGTCAGAGAACGTTGGTCGAACGCTAGTCTCGGGTTTCTCTGCAGAACATGAATGTTCGAACGGCCAGAGAACGTTGGTCAAACACCACTCTATAGAAATTGAACGTTCGAACGGGCAGAGAACATTGATCAAACGTTGGGCATAACTTCTTCAATTTGACTCCGATTTTAACGCCGTTTGAACCATGTCTTCTTGGACTCAAACTAAACATTATAAACACACTTAAACACTTTCTTTTTGACACTGAATTAAACTAAACTAAAATATTAAACCTAACACATATGATATTTTGATTAGATGGAAATTTTTATTCCATGCGACTTTAGTCATGCACTCTGATAATTACATTGTAATTGCCCAGGAAATTGTGTTTATCAGGTTCTATTGGGCCCATAAGTAGGTCTCGGAGACGGGTCAGTGCCGTGATAGGGTAGACCTGGATCTGGGGCACTACACTTGACTTCTTTAAGCATCACGCTAACTTGAATTGGCGGATTTGGAAATGGCAAGATGAATTTTTTATCAAGGTGGAGATTGTTGAGAGGTGATACACTATCACCATTATTTTCTTATTCTTCTCTTGGGGACTTGTACATTACTTAACACAGGGGTCGCTCTTGTAAAGTTAACAATAGAGTTTACTGATAATTAATGTGATTGATGAGAGAGGGTTTCTCTTATGCAGGGTTATAGACACTAGAAAGTGGGTTTCTTAGAAGAGAAGAAAAGAGAGATGAGAAGAGGGTTTTCTTTATAAGGGTTTCACTGCTCTTTCTCTTGCAAGATTTGGTTCCAAGATTCTTGGTAGTACTTTCATAATGTTTTTGGGATTGTAAATACATTGCGAGAGTGTATAAGTTGTGAGAGCACTTGGGTAATTAATTAGTTTTAGGTGCCAAACTTATAGATTTGTACGTGCCTTGAATCCTCTCTTGCTATAACTTTTACCATTGATAATGGTTTTTTATCTAGCTAGCTAGATTAGTTGTGGACATAGGCCTTAGTACTAAACAATGTTAAATATTGTCTTTTGATTGTGGTTATGTTCTTGCTCATTTTCTACGACGTAGTAGCTTGCTTGCACTTGGATTTGATGTTTGTGGTGTATTATCAATAATTTGTGGCTTTGTTTGCACTTCAAAATAGCTAGTAAATTATTCAAAAGCAATGGAACTTCACAGCAATGCACCTATTAAGGATGCTCGACCATAATGAACTCATGAAGCCATTCAAGACAAAGGCTAGAAATTAATAAAGATACAAGCTAGCTAAATAGGTTTAATATAATGAGTGCAGGTCATTTAACATCAAACAATGGATAAATGCAAAACTCAAATTTTGTATTCTACTCTAAATTTATATAAATTTCGTATACTATTTATATAACTTTGTAAATCCTAAAATCAATTAATAACCTTCTAAAAGCTAGATGGTAACACATAATAACAAGCTATGAAATTCTATTGTGAAACAATTTTAAAGCTTAGCTCAGGTAAAGTAAGTCTAAAAAATTTATTAATGTTAAAACAAAATTTTGTGCCATATCGGACCCATGACGTGACAAATCTTTAATTCCCAAATTTTAAGAGAAAGTAGAATAAATTAAATTCAAACCAAGAAACTAATCCAAGCATGAGTAGGGTCCAAGCCATCCCCATTGGTATACCAAATTACCAATAGGCTAAACGAAGTTTATACAAAAAAAATATTATGAAATTTTAGGTTGTCAAAATTATTGCATGGCTTGATAAGAGTAAGTTCAAGCAAAGTGTTCCCACAAAGATTTAATACATCGAAAAGAACTTCCATAGATTGCATGTTTGAAACCTTGAATTTTGGGAGAAAAGAAAACAAAATGCCAGAGAAAACAATTTCTCTTGTTTGGTTGGAATTCATGATAATATTTTGATAACAAATTTTGTTTAAAATTTTTCTTTTTGGGATATAAAATCTTTTTGTCCCAAAAGGTAGGCATGTTGGGATGAAATAAGAGGAAGATTGTATCACTTCATATAATACTCTAACTTAATTCATTTTATCCCCTAACTTCCATTAACACCATCCAAACTTATTGAAATATACAAGTTCTTATCATTAAATAGTAATATATTATCAAAATACACCGTTCTTTTATCCGTATTTCTTGTACTGTCCAAATTATTGAGAGGAAACATAAATCATTCCTTTTCTTGTCTCCATATTCCTTGTACCATCCAACCGCTTGAAAGGACATTAAGACCATTCCTTCACTAGCTAACTCATGCATCATCCTTCGGTAATTAATCAATGATTTGGTATGTGATGGGCTTTAAAGCAAACATCCTAAAATCCATAAATGTCACCATTGCAAACTTTCTTCTTCCAGCATCTTGGCTAACATACTTCTTTAGAATGCATCCTGTATATCCTTAGCATGGTCAAAAGTGCAATGGATATCATAATCCGTTTAAAATATTATTCTGATATATCTTGTATGGTTTGAAATAAGCTTTGTGTTCCTCATTTTAGGGTCAAAAATTTCTACTTCTAGGATTAAAAGAACAAAGGCAATTTCTAGAGTTTCAAATAGAAAAAGGATTTTATGTTTCCATCATCTGTAGTTTAGAGCCAACCAACAGTCCAATTTCACAAACTGTATAGATAGGTTTCACAAATTGGAGGAACTCTATGGGCTCATAATTTCTTAGACTAAATAAAAGGAATTTCGGTATTAAGTTTGCTATAGAAAATAGTTGGTTCTAAATTTTGATGGGGTGCATAACAAATTACAAGAAAAAAACCAAAGAAGAATAATAGGACTTATCAAATATGTTGACTGTGGCATGCAAACTTTATAGTGTCCTTAATATTGAAGTCGCCCCTTATTGGACTAAGTCCTTAGTGTATTGTGTTTGTGGTAGTCGGCGTCCAAGATTCAATAGTATTTGACATCCTAGTAGGTTGCACTAACTATTAGACTAGAGGTGAACTTGATGGTGTATCACTCATTGTAGGATCTTGAAGACAAAGACGAAGAAGATAGAATGAGAAAACATTTTTGCATGAGAGGTGCTTCTCTTTAAATGTTTTGAAATCTTTGAATGGATTGTGAGAATCCCTATTTATAGAGACTTTGGACTATTCCAGACACACCTTTTTAAGTGAATAGGTGTGTCCAAGGGACACATAACTGTCTTTCACTTGAAAAGTTGTGTCCATAAGGCACAAGCACCTATTCAGACATACATTTTGAAGTGAAAAATGTATCCCTGTCCAAGGGACATATAGGTGTCTATTGACTTGAAGGGTTGTTGAAAGAACATAAGCTCATGTTGTCATCTGGGAGGAGTTGTATCGCACAAATTTTGTTCCTTATGTCAAGAAATGTGTTTTGACAAATCAATTTTCAAATTAAATTTTGAAAACCAAATGTTCGAAATTTTATAATTTTAAATTATTTTTTGAAACTTTATAAATTTTGAATTACTTAAACTCAAAGACCTAAGCCCACAAAGCCTATTTTTTTTTTTAAACCCATTAAGAATCCCTATACTAAAGAATTTAATGATGCACTTGCATAAAACCTATGTGATACTAAAGTACTAGGGTGAATTTTGAATCAACCAAATTACAACAACCCAAAGTCAAGCATAATTTTTGACCCACTAGGGTTGTCTAGTTGGTAAGGGGAGAACCATGGGATCAACTATAAACCCAGACTTCTTGGGTTCAAAACCTCATTATGATGCCATGTAACTTAAAATAATACATGCGCCTTGCAAGTGGATTCATGTAGGGCTGGCAATGGGTTGGATATATATCCGAATCCGACCCGAATTCGATCAGAAATTACCGAATTCGGATATAGGATTTAGATCCTTGGTTCGGATACAGATTTAGAATTTCGGATCCGAAAAAATTTGGATCTGAATTCGGATATACATGTATCCGATCCGAAAAAGATCCGAACCGAAAATATACTTATAGTATATATAAACTTAGCCCAGATCATGGTTCAATCATAAGTTAAATAGGTTAAACCATGGTTCGAACATGCTCGAATTCGGATTTTTACAGGATCAAATTCGGATTTTTGATCGAATTCGGATTTCGAATATCCATTGAATTTCGAATTCGGATTTAGGTATAAAAGATCCGTCGGATTTCGAATCGAATTCGGATATTGGATTTTTATTTTTGGTTCGGATTCAGATCATGGCAGATCCATACCGTATTCGACCCGTTGCCACCCTTAGATTCATGTATTCAAGGGTTTACTCCTCTAAGGTGGGTCCAATTGAGGCCTTGCGTAAAGTAGGTTCCCACGTTACCAAAAAAGAAAAAAAAAAGATCTTACAAAACTCATCACTATTTTATCTTGACAAGGTTTAGTAAAAATAGTTGGACAATAACTGGAATGAATCAGTAGACATGTGGGCCGGGGCTTGTTTTATTGTCACCTAATTAGGAAAATATTCACTTATAAAGAATACATTTTGGAGTTCTCCTACAATTGTTCAAAACCTCATTATGATGCTATGTAACTTAAAACAATACATGCGCCTTGCAAGTGGATTCATGTATTCAAGGGTTTACTCCTCTAAGGTGAGTCCAATTGAGGCCCTGCCTAAGGTAGGTTCCCACATTACCAAACAAGAAAAAAAAAAGATCTTACAAAACTCATCACTATTTTATCCTGACAAGGTTTAATAAAAATGGTTGGACAATAACTGGAATGAATCAGTAGACATGTGGGCCAGGGCTCGTTTTATTGTCACCTAATTAGGAAAATATTCACTTATAAAGAATACATTTTGGAGTTCTCCTACAATTGTTAAGATTATATTCTCTTTCATTGGGATAGTTAAATATCTAAATAAATTATGAAGAATTATTCTTACGCTATTCCACAACTTAGAACACATGACAATTTTGTGTGATTTTTTGGTTTTTTCCTTGTAAAATCCATCCACAGCATCCTTATGACATACGCGCACATAGAACTTGCCCCCTCCCGTGACATTAATCACACTTCTCTAACCATCATGCTTTTAACAATCACATCATTACTCTCCATGACCAAACTGACCTTCAACCTCGTTCACCTCCGTTCACAGAAGGGTACTTTGGTCATTAACCCGAGTGAATTGCGAGTCACGTCAACTGATTAAATGCTATTAGATCTCGAATTGGACGGCCAGGATCAATCAATCATGTCCATCTTCAACACAATTAATTTGCCCGACGAAAGAGCCGGGTTCGAGTCCTGCGAGGATACGACGCTGTCAAGAAGAAACATATCAAACATCGAAGTCCGGGACCGACTCAAGTACTAAAAATAATTTAAACGAAGAAAGGGAGAGTTAAATATAGATAAGTCTCGGTCCTCGCCGTCTCGACCTGACCCTGAAAACCACGAAACACGTTTTGAGTTTTTCGCACATTGGACGGGGTAGAAGACCGGAGAAACCCTAGATTTCTCCCCCAAAATTTCGATCCTCTCTCGGATTTCAGTCGCTGAGAATCGAAAGGGAGGAATTGATCGGACATCGCGAGGGAGGATCTCCTTACATCTGATTCGGAAAGTGAGTTCCTCTTTTGTTTTTTTTTGCTTTGGTTCTTTTTGGTTTTCTTCTCGTTTGGAGTTGGAACATGTATACGATGTGTGGTTAAAGCTTTGACTTGTCCGATCGGGACTCATCGGGTTTGATCTCGTCGTTGTTTTTTTTTCGTGCGGCAAATTAGATTTTGTGGATTTTTTTGGGGAATGTTTCCTATTTTGGGAAGGATCGGCGGTGAGAATCTTGAGTTATTGCTAATTTTTTGGCAAATACATGCAAAGTTACAATTGATGCTTAGAATCGTGGAGATTGATCGCATAGAAAAAGATAACAAATACAAGTTGCAGAAGGATATGTTTTTGGTTTCGTAATGGTGTGTGCTGGTTTGCGTAATTCTATGACTTGTTAGGATTTAAAATCCTATTGAAATTAGTTAAGAGTTTTGATGTTTGTATTTTGGGTGCTGTCATGTGTTTACGGGTGTTCATCCAAATATGAGTTTATTGATTTGATCTCCTTTTCTCTGTCTGATAAAAGGCTTAGCGTTTCATTTTGGTCAATTCGAGTTGATGACTGTATTATTGGTTAGATCCAATGGTAATCATGGTTTCCACTGGATTCCAGAATTTCACTGTCGACCTTTTTTGTTTTGTTAAAGTCATGCTTTGGGATTGTGCAAATACTTGGATTATATCATACGGTGTCTATATGTCTGTTGATAGAAGCTAGTTATTTGCGTATCCAAGTTCATCTTAGCAAATATATCAATTTTTTCGTTCATATTTAATTAACGTGCTAGCTGGTGTTGATTATTTATTAATATATCCGGACAGAAAAAAATAAGGTTTTGTAGAAAGTCCTTTAATGAACAGATGACTTTTTGGAAGATGATTTACTAAGGCAAAAGATAAAACTTACTGCACTTACTTCTGTTGATAGAGGTTAAACTGCTTGGAGTACTTATTTTAATAAGCTATAAGTTTTACAGCAATGAATATGGATAAATTGATTTTGAGTGCCGATCATGTAAAAAATAGCAATTGCTCAGTCATGTGACATTATTGAAACCTGCTTTAGTGGTACTGAATGCTGAAAAGATATGAAGAAAATTAAATCTGGACTGAAGTAAAACCTGATTTTTGAGAAATAAAAAATGTGAAAGGATGTATCAGATTCTCGAATCAAATTTTGTTGTTGAGAATAATTTTTACATTAGGTTTAATGCAACCTCCTCAAATTTGAAAGTTACAACCTTTTAGGTTATAGTGCAGTTACAATTCATGGAGAAAGGACTGCTTTGGGTTTGAAAAAAATCTTTGAAATAATAAATGGGTTTTTAGAAAATGAATTCTGAACTTACTGAATAGTTTTACTGTTGGAACGGTAAATATTTTCTTTTCAATTATCAGGTCAAATTTACCCCTTACCATTTTTTTTTATAATTGTTGAACACCCCATTTTCTTGATTATTAAGAAATCACCTTTCCATATATATATTGAAGCTACCTAATTTTGGAAGAGTTTAGGATTAACAAATTTGCCTGTATTTGTTGGGTCATCAAGACAATTTGTGGGAATGTAGATTACTTTGGAATTTGTAAGTTGGTTGTAGAACTGTAGTATACCTTCTTGAGCATCTAATCAATCAATGTATGATTGACCTTGTGGTCTTTTCTGCAATTATCTGTCACTTATAAGAGGTTCCTTCATAAAGAGTTTGATTACCCATGTTACAGAAGTTGAGAGTAATCAGATAAATTCATTATGGTAAGGAAATATCCATTTGTCATTCTTTGGTGTGTTTTCTGAGAGGTTACAGAATTTGAAGTTTGGAAAGAGAAATTGACAGGATTTCTGGAGGTTGGTGATCATTTTGATGTTCCATGGAATCCATATCTGAAAATTTAATAAGGATGTCTTTTAAGATGTGTTTTGTTAGTCAGACTTTGAGGAAAATTATACTTCAGTTTGATTTGTCTTCCTGTGCTTTTGAAAAGTTTTTTGGGTTTCTGAAAGAAAAGTCTTTGTGTTTTGGAATTATGATTTTGGCACCTTCCTTCTATCCAAACGCCTGAATTGACATGAAAGTTGCATTTTACTGTCATATTTTTCAAATTCTGTCTAAGTAAACATGGCCTGACACATCTTTGTGTGTGATATATGGAGATGCATGGCACTTGCTTCGAGGGATTAGAAATTTTTTGATGAAGGACTTATCCTAACTGAAGAAATGGGCTTCGAATATTAGGATGGGGAACTGCATGCTTATTTTTGGCCACATTAAGTTGTGATGAGGCATTTTTTTTATTGATCTATTGATTTAGATATTTCTGGGTCATTGGAAAAGTTTGTTTGTTGGGATAACCCAGATGGTATAGCAGTGAACTGAAAAGCTTTGTGTCATCAATTGAAATTTTTTTATTGATACTTTGTATTTTATAGTTTTTGCTAGTATTTTTGTGAGCGAGTTTTATGTTCCACTTTTGCACTTGGGTCTTCTGCTCTCTCCTTTTCCCATCCGTGGTGAATCTTTAACTTTTTGAATTATATCCAAGTAGGTAAAGCAAATTACATGTTCTGTGGTGTTCTTTAGGATATTAACCCATTCTGAGTGACCGTGTGAAAAAACTGTTGAATCATAGAAAAATGCACATTGAACTGATCATGTATTCACTGTCTGGTGTCTGTTTCTTTTTAGTTTTCTTCTTTTTGCTTCTCTCCATCAGAAAATTTTTATTTTGTCCCTGTTTGAGCTTTTGATGATGCCTACTATTTTTCTACAGCTTGGATCCTGGACTGCTCTTCAAAGTGAATTATTTGTTGTACATGTTTGATGGATAATGATTGTTCCAATGGATAACCCGGCTGCTCCTACATCACGGGAGCGTGTTCAACGCCTGTACAACAAGGTATGTTATGAGTTTAATGTAAAGGTGGGCCTTTTTTATAGTTTGGAGTCTTCCGTAGATTAAATGGTATTACGTACATATAATTGAGATATCCTACAGCTGGTAAAGTGTTCTTTAGTTTCATAAATTCAAAAGAATTTTTTGAAAATAACAATAAGAATAACTATAATTAATTAATCTGAATGATCTTTCAGTATATTCTCTCTCTCTTTATTATTCACAAATAAGCAAAAGTTTTCCATGGAATCCCAAACTCAAACACACCTAATACTTGCATTCATCTCCCTCTATTATAATTTTGGAAAATGATATCCATATTTTGATGGTGATACTTCTGTTGGTTCTTGGTATAGTATTAGGCGCTTGCTTAATGAAATCTTGAACTTTTTCTTGCTGGATTTTTTCTGGTTTATTAAATTTAAATTTCTAAGCTTGTTTGTTTCACTTTTTGATGTTGGATTCATTTTCGTTGTCCCCCTTTTATTCTCTTAGAATGTCGAGTTGGAAAATAGGCGTCGGAAGTCGGCACAGGCAAGAGTCCCCTCAGATCCGAATGCATGGCAACAGATGCGTGAGAATTATGAAGCAATTATCCTAGAAGATGATGCCTTTTCTGAACAGCATGAAATAGAGTTCGCTTTATGGCAACTGCATTACAAGCGAATCGAGGAGCTGAGAGCGCATTTCAGTGCTGCTTTAGCTTCAGGCTCAACAGCATTGCAGGGTGGGAAAGTTCCTCCACGGCCTGACCGAATTACAAAAATTCGTTCTCAGTTTAAGACATTTCTTTCAGAAGCAACTGGATTTTATCATGATCTGATTTTGAAAATCAGAGCCAAGTATGGTTTGCCACTGGGTTATTCTGCTGATGATCCAGACAATCAAATTGTTCTGGCAAAAGACAGCAAGAAATCTGCTGAAATGAAAAAAGGCTTGATGTCCTGTCACCGTTGTCTGATATACTTAGGGGACCTTGCACGTTACAAAGGACTTTATGGTGAGGGAGACTCCAAAAACCGTGATTATGCAGCAGCTTCGAGTTACTACATGCAAGCTGCTTCACTTTGGCCATCAAGTGGAAATCCTCATCATCAGGTTTTATTGGTTTTATCTTGCATTATCTACTTTGTTGTTTACATCATCATTGGCTCAAACATTCAGATCGTGATTTCTCGTATATCTTTTACAGCTTGCAATATTGGCTACGTATTCAGGGGATGAATTGTTAGCAGTTTATCGGTACTTCCGGAGTCTTGCAGTGGATTTACCTTTTTCAACTGCAAGAGATAACTTGATTATTGCATTTGAGAAGGTAAGATTTGTGCATTGAATATTTATATATAGCGAGATTGATGTTATTAAAACTGCTTGTGTGTACAAGGGTTTCTTTATCCTTATTTTTTTTTAAAATTCTGAGCATGGAAAAAGTGTAATTGGTGATAGTCTTTAGAAGCAATAGATAAAAAGTATTTGGAATATATGAATGTAAATTGGCACTAATTCTGTTTATCTGTTTTTTTTGGTTGTTGTTGAGGATATTGAATGTTCTAGAAGTACATGAAACTCATTGGGATTTTATCCTTCCATAGGTAAGATGCTAGGCTGCTAAAGAAATTTATTCTGTTCTTTTTCATACTTTTAGTCTATCTGTTCAACCTCATAAAAACCTATTTCTTCAATCTCTCTACAAATTTTCACCCGATTTATGTAAGTTGCTAATTTATGCTATTTGTGTATACATATAAATGTACATAATGCATAAATGCACATATATTTTATGCATACACATGTGTTTCGATATGTATGTATGCGCATATGTGCATATATATGCCTATAAAGATAATGGGCTGTTGCATTTTACTTCGAGTTTTATCATTAGGAGTAGTGCCTGTATCACTATTTTATCATCATAAAGTTGTAGTGAAAATTTGTGGCTAATGGCAAATGGCAAATGGAATATATTGAATCATGGGCACTAACCAATGATCTAGAGCTTTTGAAGTTTGAAGTCTTCTGTGGTTGACTAAATATGAACCGATGAAGTTGTACATGTCTTAAGGCCCCCTTTAGTTGCTTATCAACTTGCTAATGTTTTGACAAATACTTTTAGAGTTGATTGGAAAGCTTACTTCTGTTGTATGTAATGATCCATTTGTTGATATGTCCACAAAACAGTTCTCATATGTTATAGGATGGAGATTATTACATGTATGTGGAAAGTTTAGAGACTTTCCATTGCATGTGACTGTATGCCTGCTTGCAAGATATCTGGCACGGGGTAATACTAGTTAACGTCAGGATAGGCTCCTGACTAAATGGCATTGAAACCTGCATGGCCAACCTTTTACGGGCCTAAGATTTCTAATATGAAAAATGGAAGAAGCATAGTTATAATTGGTAGTGTTTTTCTGCTTACTAATGATGGCCGGTTCTCTCATTGCTGCTGAACTTTATTTAATTAAATTTGTATGTAAATGTTGTGTTTGATTGGTTGGAGCATCTTAAACATCCAATTAGTTGTCATATTTTAAGGTTGTTTGCTATGAAATGAACTGAGTGTTAGATCATTTGACTCAGGTAATTTCTTATCTAAGAAACCTTTCAGATGAGGTCACCAATTCATTTTTCAATTTTCTGGATTGTGATGTCACATATTTCTCTTTCTTATTTTGTTTGGTGATACTCTTGATTATCCTGTGCCATCTATAGCATTCTTCTGTTGCTTAAAGGGTTGAATTTTTGTGTGCATGTGAATATGTTCAATGGATTTGTGTTTGTGGTTCTAGCCATCATTTAATATGTTATGTTTTAGTTTGGGGCTGATATAAGGATTATATCTTGGTATGTCAATGCTTCATAAAGTTATTCTGTTTCTTTATGGTTTCAACTGTCCTGCTATATACTGGTTTTGGAATTATGTTTATATCATGGTTTGCAATGTCGACTACATTTCGCGAAATGTTGCCATTTTCCAAGGTGGCAACATGAAAACACCTTAGAAAAGAGAATGTCAAGCATTCCCGTAAATCAGCCAGATTTCCAATTTCTGTCCCATATCTTTATTTTATTCCATCTAGATCCTTTCTGAACACTTTAAAAGAGTGATTGTTGAAGGTTAAGGTGATTCAATTTCATTAATTTTCTATTTTTATGTTTTTTTTATTGACTGGTGATATTTTGCCGAAATGTCGCTGGATGCAACTGGCCAAATGTAATTCGAAACGACATTGCAAACCTTGGTTTATATATATCAATCGAAGAATATACTCAAAATGTTGTTTTTGTTTTATAATTTATGTAGACATGATTATCTTATATAAAAAAGTACTATAAAAGGGAATGTCTAATTGGATTCTCTTGATAGGCTAGGTGGAGAACACTTTAATCCACATATTAATACATTTCTATCATCTTGTTGTATGACGGAAGCCATGAATGTTTCTATTCTCTTCTGAGTTCTCTACGAGGAGATTCTAGATTAGAAGATGCTTTTTCTGTCATTTGGTACTGTTAATGCGTTTGGGGCTGAAATAGAGTGAAGTATGTGGGCAAGTACAGTTTAAAAACTCACCTACCCTGTGTGGTGTTGAAAAAGCTGAGCTAGCTTGGCAGATGCTTGGGCTTGGCTAGCATGAGCCTACCCCGAGCATAAAAACTAAGCTTATAAGGTCAGCCTGAGTTTAAAAAAGCTCATTTAGTAAAGGAGTTCGGCTTAGTTAAAGCTTGGCTTGATTAATTTATTGAATAATATGTTTATAATTTTATATTATCTATAAAAATAAATTTATAACTTCTATATATTTTGTAGATTTGTAACTAGCACACCTTATGTTCTTATGGTCCATGTATAATTAAGAATTGAATTGAGCTTTAGTAAGTGGAGTTTGAGCTTGGGAAATGTTAGTGGAACCTGAGCTGAGCTTGAGCGCAAAAATTTTTTAACAAGTCTAAGCTGCATAAGCCTTCCTCGGGGCTTAGAAGTCTGAGCCAAGCTGGGAAAAGCCAGCTTGACGTGGCTTGGCTTGGTTCATTTTCAGCCCTAGCCATATATGGCCTCCTTGTCAAGTCAGCATCCCAACGTGTTTTCTAACATCTTTGTGCTTCAATTATCTAAATTTCTCAGTACTGGTTACATCAGAGTTCCAGCTCCGGTGTGTCTGAGCAGTCTACCCTACCTCCGTTAACTATATATGTATATTACTCATTATTGGTCCTTTTTGTTTAATCTGTTGTTGAAAAAGTCCAATTCGTGGAGTCAGACCCACATTTTTCTTTACCCCAATGACGTAGGCTATTATGTATTTTTATTATGTTTTGTTCTCATAGCAGTTAATGTGAAGCCAGTCAGATTTTAGTGGCTATTTGGCTAACAATTTAGAGGGTGGTATTCAGCTCTCACAACAGTTGTTAGAAGTTGGCACTTTTTTAATTACATTTCAGTCAACCACTCAACTTAGACAATAGTAATATGCCGGCTGAAATGGTTGGTTCGTGTTGAGAAGAGGTGCTTTGTCTAAGGCAGTGAGATTCTATGTGGAAATTGAAGGTGTCGTTTTACATGACATGAAAGCTGCCTGAAACTTGTAATTGAGTTGGTTTATGGTAACTGAGCATTTTCACATGTTAATGTTATGTATAATTTTTTGGCAGAACCGTCAGAGTTATTCTCAGCTACTAGGGGAAGTCAAAGCTTCTGCAGTCAAGGCGGTTCCTGTTCGGACAACTGGGAAAGGAAGAGGGAAGGGAGAGGCAAGAATTCTATCCAAAGACTCAACAAAGGAAGCTTCTTTGGCAAAGGAAAAAGTACGCAACATCCCAGAGATTTATAAGGCGTTCTGCATTCGATTTGTCCGACTAAATGGAATTCTTTTCACACGCACAAGGTATTGTCATGAATGATTTTTTTTTTCAGTGTTATTACTTTGATGTTGCCTTTATTGTTGTAAGAGCATTTTAATATTACTGTCTTTGTCCAGCTTGGAGACATTTGCGGAAGTATTCTCTTTAGTTAGCAGTGATCTACATGAGCTTCTTTCTCCTGGACCAGAAGAAGAGCTGAACTTTGGCTCAGATGCTTCTGAGAATGGACTAGCCGTTGTTAGGCTCACATCCATTCTCATATTCACAGTTCATAATGTTAATAGGGAGACAGAAAGCCAGTCATATGCTGAAATCTTGCAGCGTTCAGTTCTTCTTCAGAATGCATTCACTGCTGTTTTTGAGTTTATGGCGCATATTGTTGAGAGGTGTATACTGTTGCATGATCCACTATCGAGCTATCTTTTACCTGGAATTCTGGTATTTTTGGAGTGGTTAGCCTGTCATCCAGATGTTGCAATTGGCACTGATTTGGAAGAGAAACAAGCAGCTGCAAGATCATTGTTTTGGAACCATTGTATATCCTTGCTGAACAAGTTCTTGTCAAGTGGGTTTGCTTCTATTGACGGTGACGAAGATGAAACTTGCTTTTCCAATATGACTAGGTATGATGAAGGGGAGACTGAAAACCGGCTTGCATTGTGGGAGGACTTTGAGTTGAGGGGATTTTTTCCACTTCATCCTGCACAAATAATATTGGATTTTTCGAGGAAGCATTCCTTTGGAGATGGCGGTTTGAAGGAGAGAAAAGCCCGTGTACAGAGAATTCTAGCTGCAGGAAAGGCTCTTGCAAATATAGTCCGTGTTGATCAGCAGGGAATATATTTTGACCCAAGGGTGAAGAAATTTGCCATTGGTTTTGAGCCCCAAATATCTGATGGTACTGTGACTAGTGGTTTGGACATGCCTAAATCTAATGGTATAATGCTAAAAAATTCTGTAGAGAGAACGATGAATGTTGGAGTTTTGCAGCCAAAGGTACAGTCATATTTGGAAGGAGAAGATGAGGATGAGGTAATTGTTTTCAAGCCTACATTGACGGAGAAGAATGCTGATGTTATTGCTCCAAAGTGGACCTCATATGAGGTCCCCAGGCATGGTGAGAATGCTTTTAAAGGAGATTCTGGAGGTCACGTTGCTTCTTTTTCAACCCCTATGAGTGATATTAGCTTGCATGCTGCCCTTGATGCCAGTCCAAGTCCAGCCACATCTTCTACTAAAATTGTTCCGCAGTCTGCGCAATCAGTGCAACCAATTGCTTCAAACTGGCTTGTGGAACAACAAGCTTCTTTGGCTGGTGGCTTGAACGGTTTGAGCCTTCTGGAGAATATGCCTGTTATGAATCATGGGTTGCAAGAAAATCTGAGTGTTTGGCAGCCTTCTGCACTCTCACTTCCTTTTCCACAATCTGTTGGTCTTGGTTCTGGTAATATGTTGTCTAGTCAGACAAATACTGGAGAAGCCATTATACCATACAATTTTGATTCAATTATGTCTTCAGGATCCAATGCCAATAATTTAGCTGTAAAGCCATTATCAGCTCTGGCAGCAACAAATTTGAAAAAGAATCCGGTGAGCCGACCTGTTAGACACCTTGGCCCACCGCCAGGGTTTTGCCCTGTTCCCCCCAAACAGTTTGATGAGCCACTTTGTGGTTCAGATTTGAAGGATGAAAACCATATTATGGATGATTATAGCTGGTTGGATGGGTATCAGTTGCCATCATCGAAAAAAGGCATGGCTGCTAACAATGCTGTGAATAGCACAACAAATTCATATTCCCATCTTTTGAGTAACACCAATAGCTCAACTGGGATAATGAACTTTCCATTTCCAGGAAAACAAGTCCCACCTGTGCAGGTTGAAGCAGAAATCCAGAAAGGTTGGCAAGATTATCAGGTGCAAGAGCATCTTAAGCTGTACCAGGAGCAGCAGCAGCAACTACTGAATGGAAATCAGCAATCTATTCCACTGCCAGAACAGTATCAAGGGCAGTCTCTCTGGGCAGGCCGCTTCTTTGTGTGAGGTTGTTAGAATGCTTAATGGTATTATGCTTCTTCCATCACTTTTGATGTTATGTCGAGCAGTTTTATTTCCAAGTTTTTATCACGTAATACTTGTTCTTTCGTCACTTTCTGAGATTATGTCCAATATATTTGTCACACTTGTCAAGTCATTGTTGAGTAATTTTTTCCAATTTTGTTTTAAATTTGTTAAGATGTGCATTTCATGATCTTTTATATTTGTAAGTTTTGCTGATCGAATTTTGCTCTGTTGTTAAGGTTGTCAAGAATCTACCATGATGAATGTAGTGCGGCTTGATGCTTCAGAGTTCAGCCTCCACCTTTGAAGCCCTGTCAATGTTATTAAGTTTCTGTTGGAGCATGGACGGTCTTGAAGTGTTGCAGGGACCAGCTTCTGAAACAGGTTAGTTATTTTTAATGTGTATGACTTCATGTATATATGTAGCCAGGAAAGTATAACATGGGGAGTTTTGATCCAGGATAGGAACTATCTCCCACATTATCATATTGATCCTGAGGTGGATCTGAATTAATATTGATTGGATATGTGAATATGGTTTTGTCTGGACCCCTGAATTTTTAATTAGTATATTTAGTTACTAACATATTTATAAAAAAAAAATTCAAATCTAATAACTATTTACTTTGACATTTAATATATGGGAGGTGTTGACTGTTCTAGCAGGGTGAAGTCTTACAATATTGCTCTTGTGATCTGGTATTATTTCTTGATCCCAACTTGACCATCAAATTCCTCCTATAACCTATAGAGGGGTGGTCTAAATACCTATAATACCAAAGAAAGGTTAGATTAAAAAAGGGGAAGATTGGATCAATCAGGAGACAATAGATAGGTGGTTTAAGTAGTTAAGTGTTTTCCTGGTTAGAAAGAACTGAAAGGAAAGGAAACGGTGGCAACATCCTCTACACTTTGCCCTGCACTCACCCGAGCACTTTGATTGAGGTGCTGTCATTTGGAGCATCTTATGTTTTGAGTTTCTTCAACAAAACCTCCTTACATTTACAAAAAGAAAAAAACTTTTAACCATAGGATGCTCTATGTGGCAGAATGTCGCTCAAAGTGCATAAATGAGTGCAGGGGAAAAGTGCAGAGGATGTCAACCTAGGAAAATAAACTTTCCTTTGAAATTTGCGGATTTGGCTCATTGGAAAATGTAGGTTCATTGGAAAGTACTTTCGAAAGGAGCCCATTCTTCCTCTAAAAGGACCTCTCAGTTATCCAAATTTACTCTTAGGACCTTGGGGGGAGGAAAAAACTAAAAAGCTTACTATCCTTGGAAACCTGTTTTAACAATAGTGACCATAGGATGGATCTGGACCGTGTAGTATGATTCTGAGTTTGATGAAGAATCTGACTCATATTGACATTTTAAAAAGATCCAATCTATATAACAATATGTTTAGTGTGCTATTTGTTGGGTTTTTCTTTTTTTCTAATTTTCTTCTGGGGCGGTTTTTGCGTTTTGGTGGTGTTGTGTGGGTATTGTTGTTTTGGCGTCTGCCACATAAATCTGTTGGTCTAAACTGGTCATGTTCATAGATAAGTCCTGGAAAAGCTATCAGCAGTTGAATGATATTACAATTGTTTTAAACTGGCCATGTTGATAGATAAGTCTGGTAAAAGCTATCAGCAGTTGAATGATATTACAATTGTTTTATTCCAATTATTTTACATATAGTAACCCCTGAATGTAATGGTTCTTTTGCCTATATAGTCCCTGGCTGTGTGGTACATTACAAGATTGTTATGTACATAGACGAGTCCTATAAAAGCTATAAGCAGTTGAACTTATAATTGTTTTATTCCAATTAAATTTCATGTATTAACTTCTGCATATAATTGGTTCCATTAATTATATGAGCTCTGGCTCTGTGGTGCATTACAAGACTTGGTTTAGGTACAAGCTTGGCTTGGTGTAGAGTTTGAGCTCTGCCTCTGAATAGGATTGGATTTCAATCCTATTCTTTAATCCAATCCTATTCAGAGTTAGGTTTCCTATGGGGTAGTTTATGCCTTTATGGTACCCTTCTTTTGGGGTGCTATCTTGTATGTTCTTATTTTCATGTTTTTTTTTTAATATTTATATGAATCTTGTTACCAATCAAAAAAATAGGATTGGATTTCAAGTGGTAGAACCCAGGCTTGTTTTATATAAGATAGAACTAATGATGTGGAAGTTTGAACCTCAAAAGTTGAGGCAAAAGAACAGTGGTGATTGCAACATGTAGTACCTTCCTTTCTCCCCTCTCCCTTTCTTT
This sequence comes from Buxus sempervirens, assembly GCA_947561395.2. NCBI lineage: Eukaryota > Viridiplantae > Streptophyta > Magnoliopsida > Buxales > Buxaceae > Buxus > Buxus sempervirens. The sequence goes on from OX387182.1 coordinate 54,682,616, forward strand.
CTGTATGTACCTTTTATTACTAAGAAGTCCTAAACATCCTAATGTGAAATTTAGTGTCTCTGCTTAAAGATCTGCAAAGGTTGATGATTCATTTGAAATGGATCAAATATATATGAGATCTGATTGATAAAATGACTGTTAATATTTTGATAAAAATTGTTGAAAAGCACAGATGAATGTTTTCAACTAAGATATGTTGGCCAGATGGTTAAAAGTTATCCAATCACTCCTTTTTTTTTTTTTTGTGAATTACCATGGGTGGGGGCCTATTTAATGGTGGGTCCTTATTTTTATTCATTTACAGCACATCAGATTATGATGAATCTTACTTGGTATGACCTGGATCAGCCTAGTATTGCTGTCCCTATGTTTTTTCTGTTGTGGAATAGAACTCAATTGGAACATATAAAGGATGATGTGTTTGACACGTTAGTTTCCATGTGTTAGGAACCATTTCAATCCTTAATTTTACCTTGGATGGCCCATGGTTGGCTATTATCCTATGTGCTCATGGATAACAATGGCTACTGTCATCTGTGCTAGACTATGTAAGTTAATGGTGAAAGACTAATTGTCCGTGCCTCCTGTTTTTGATATGATGTTCCTCTCTGAAAATTTGTGGGGTTGATCCAAAATTGATTCTGACTAAACCAATTTTGAATTAGAAGTGCAAGAAATTTGTAGGAGATGAAGAATGCCTGACTGGATTTATCACGAGGGCTTTTTGTGCTTATCGGGGCTGTTGTTATTTGCTTGAGTTTGCATTTCTCACTGAAGCTTCCACGTGCGTATTGAATTAATGAAGTAAATTTTATTTTTGTTTGCAGCTTGTGCTGAGCTTTCCCTGAACAGAGAATTGATCTTAAGAGGGAGTATGATGGGAAGGTTCTACGAGTCTATTAAATGCATTTCTGATTCGAAGTTCTGGATAGTGGTGAGGTCATCGATCCAGTTGGTGCCAATGTTTCAAGAAGTTGGGAGCGGAGGCAAAGTTGTTTATGTTCTACTGGACTGTGCTAACGGTCTAGCTGTCAGGAGTGTTATAAAATCATCTTTTTCACCATCAAGTAGTAGGCAGCTGATGATAAATAAGGTAGGTAACTCGGGCGGTTTGTGGCGCTGCTTGAGAGCTTTGGAGCTTGCGATGGAAGGGCCGTTGGAAGGGCTATGGAGTTATGTTGGATGGTTTGGTTATAATAAGTATTTACGTAGGAGATATATTTCTGTGGAGGACCACTCCTCTAGTATAGCTATTGCTTATGGATTTAAGACAGTTCCTATTCTACTACTATGTTTTAAAGCTAATGATGGTACAAAAAAATGTTTGCTACTACTTTAATGGCAACCATATTATGTTATGAAATATGTGTTTAGTGGATCTGTTGCTTATGCCTGCACCGCTGTTCTCATGCTAATACGTTGCTTATGTAATTGAAAATTTTCAAACGCCGGTGTATCTCAGGAAGTAAAATGATGCATCTTTTGAACGGAAGTCATGTATTATAGTTGTAGTTACTAGCAGGGGTGCGTGGAGAGAGAGAATGGAGGGAGGAGAAGTGGGGGAGAGGGATGGAGAAAGGAGAGTGGGACAGTTACAAATTAACTGTTTTTGAACGAAAAATGTGAGTTGAGATAGGTATAAGCCTATATCATTGAAACCAAATTATGCGGGGAACGGGTATTTTAGAAAGATGTAAATTGTTGTGGGCACGCTTCCAAGGGCGTGACTCACGTTATATATAGTATAAATAGATAGGGTTGAATTACGAAGGTTTTAGCCCGTGACTGATACACTTATTGCGCGGATTCTGTTACTAAATTACCGCTTTATTAGCCAGCACGTAATTATGGTCTTCGTTTAACGCATAGCCCATCCCATAAAAAAAAAAGGTTTAATGCATAGGCCAAGATTTCGGATTAGAGTGATGGATCCGGAAAAAGGGGAAGAAATGGGGAAAGTAGCGCAGATGGAGGGGTCTATTAGCGCCCGCAGTGCCTAAAACTTATCCAAGAGAAAGACGTGATTTTGAAAAAAAGCAGCACCAGAAGTGTGACATTTCAGTTATGCAACAAATTGTTGTGTGGTAGAGCGTATTCGCACGAAATATGCATTACTAAAGTAAAGACGCTGACGTGGCTATTGTCCCTGGTTGGATAGGGACGTCCACCCCAAAAATTCTGGGGAAATTGGTAGTGATATTTTTTTAAAATAATTCAGATTCAGTTCATTAATTCTTTAAAATTGGAAATTAGTGATACTTTTTTTTTTAAAGAATTAAGATTTAGTTTCTTACGGTTGAGAGAGACTTTCTTCCCACCATGCCCTTAAAAGACTTTAAAAACTTTTTCCTCATTTAGGTACAAGTAAGGTTTGTAAGTCTTTTTGAGGGTATTTTTGAAAGAAACTTTTTGTATGAATTGTAAAATGTAGAGGTGGCAATTGTGACCCGTGACCCGCCAACCCGTCCGGTCTTAGGCGGGTTAGGGTTGACTGTTTCAATAAACGAGTTGGGTTAGGGTCATGAATTCTCAACCCAATTATAAACGGCCCAATTATAAACGGGTTGGGTTAGGGTTTGAACCCTCAACCTGAAATGACCCGATTACAACCCGTTTATTTTTTTGTATAATAAAAGTTTGAAAAATTATAATAACAATACTTGTGTCTATTCAATTTTTACATATAAATATTTCAAATTTCTTAGCCTCTACTAATATAAATTGTCGCATTGATGACAAGTAAAGTTTTTTAAAACTTTATTATTATGTTTTAGTTCTTTTCTTCATGTTATTTTAGTTCTATCTTAATGATTGTTGTATTATTATGCTTGTTAGATATCCTTTGATATTAGAATGAATTAAAAAATAGAATTTGTATAGACTTTTATATTAGAATAAATTAAAATTTTTAATTTTTAGTTGTAATTTAAATTATTTAAACGGATTGGCGGGTTGAAGCGGGTTAGAGTGGGTTGGGATATTCCAACCCGTTTATTAAACGGGCGGGTTCGGGTTGAGCTTTGGCTTGCTAACCTCACATATCAACCCGACCCGAACCCGACCCATTGCCACATCTAGTAAAATGACATTGAATCCCAATTCTTTGAAAAAAGCATCACTAATTCTTAATTTTAAAGAATTGATCGATTAAATCTGAATTATTTTGAAAATTATCACTAAAAACCAATTTTCCCAAACATTATTGGTTCCAGATTTTTCAATGATCGTGCCCCACCAACCTCTCATTGTGGTCGGTCACTAGAAGGTCACTGTGTCTGCGGGAGGCGTTTTCACTTGTTCCCATTCATTCTCTTATTCAAGAGTCGAGAGATCTAGGGGGACTTTTTTTGGGTAAGTGAGATCTGTAGCGACTTGTTTCGTCCACAAAACATCTACATCACCATTTGGATGCCCGTGCCCCCACCATAAATTATTGGATTGCCTTTCATTGCCAACTGACTCACTTACAATGATATGATTATTATTAGGGTTGTCACATGGCCATTGTCACACTCATGTCTGCCTTTGGGAATTGGGGTTACGGGGCTTCCATTCTATCTCATCTGGGTATCTTTTTTTTTTTTTTTGGTAACGTATCTCATCTGGGTATCACCGTGTAAGTACAACCATTGATTAAATTAAGCTAATCTAGTAAAGCGAAAGACCTTGATCCAAGATTTTTTTTTTCCCTCTTTTGGTGGGCAAGGGATCCTAGATACGTTGTTAGCGAGTTCTTTTGTTCTCATCTTACAGCACAAAAAAGCAATCAGACCCATCTCGGTAGATCAGTGCAAACCAAAAAGTTGTCTAGATCTAGACTGCAACGCGTTGAAGCTAAGAGGGGTACATTCGTCGTCACAAATGAAGAAAGGGACAAGATCGGCATTAATACATTTATGGACTCAAAGCCATGCCACTTGATGCTTGAGCAAGTGGCACCGCGAACCTCACGGGTACTGCAGTTCACTTGGTAAAGGAAGAAAGATCGATCTTCTCCTATCTTTAAATCCATTCTCTGCCTCTCTCACTCTCTGTATGGAATCTCCTCTGCAACAAAAAATGGGGAACAAACGGTCTTTAATGGCCATCACATATTTTCTTCTTCTATTTTCGTTGGCTTCTTCAGGCCCCATCAACACAGTCGTTGTGCTTGTAATGGAGAATCGTTCATTCGATCACATGCTAGGATGGATGAAGCAACTCAACCCCAAAATCAATGGCGTCGACGGCACCGAATCCAATCCTCTCTCCACCACCGACCCCAAATCCCCTCTCATCTTCTTCAAAAATCAATCCCACTTCGTCGATCCTGATCCTGGTCACTCCTTCCAAGCCATTCGCGAACAGATATTCGGTTCCAGCAACACCTCAGCTTCTCCTCCCACCATGAATGGCTTCGCCCAACAAGCCTTCTCCATGTCCAACTCCACCGTCATGCCCGAAAACGTCATGAACGGCTTCCAAACCGACAAGGTCGCCGTTTACAAGGCCCTAGTCTCGGAATTCGCGGTGATCGATCGCTGGTTCGCTTCCGTCCCGGCCTCGACTCAGCCAAACAGGCTCTACGTCCACTCCGCCACCTCTCATGGCGCAACCAGCAACGACGCTGCCCTGCTCGCTAAGGGATACCCACAAAGAACGATCTTCGAGAACATAGACGACGCCGGACTGTCGTTCGGAATTTACTTCCAGAACATACCGGCGACGTTGTTCTACCGAAATCTGAGGAAGCTCAAGTACTTGGACAATTTCTATGATTATGATTTGTTGTTCAAGAGTCATGCAAGGGGTGGGAAGTTGCCGAACTATGTCGTGGTGGAACAGAGGTATCTGGACTCGAAGATATCGCCGGCGAACGATGATCATCCATCGCATGATGTGTACCAAGGGCAGATGTTCGTGAAGGAGGTGTACGAGACATTGAGGGCGAGCCCACAGTGGAATCAAACGTTGCTGGTGATAACTTACGATGAACATGGTGGGTTTTACGACCATGTTCCGACGCCGGTGAAAGGTGTGCCTAGCCCGGACGGCATCGTGGGGCCGGAGCCGTTCTTGTTTCAGTTCGATCGTTTGGGTGTTAGGGTACCCACCATTTTGGTCTCGCCTTGGATTGAAAAGGGTACTGGTAAGGTCGACACTCTCCCTTCTTGCTTCTTTGTTTTTTTTTTCTTTGGAAATTGGAAAAGTTAGTTTGCACGATTTTATCCAAACACCACCCAATTTTTTTTTACAAGCTCATGCACGCACCCTACCGACAAATTTCCACGCATACATGTACATGTCCACTCACACATATGTACATGCAAAGCGCCCCCAACCCAAGCATACGTAATATATATATATATTTGCATATGTATATATGTATGTATATGTAGTATGTATATATATATATATATGAGAGACAAGAATAGGCCCCTTGGAAAGCGTGCCAATAACTATGCATGATTTCCCCAAAAGCCCTTCCCGTTCATTGATAAGGCATAATTAATATAGGACCAAAATAGTCAAAACTCTACCTATTTGTTGTTTAAAAATTGGATAGTTTGCAACTGTTCTCTCTCTACGTGTAATAATGCATGTGCACCCCTTCTAATATATATATATATATATATATATAACAAAGGATCCGAAAGAGAAGCCCATCTTCGGCCCAGCCACTTGTCACGCTTTCGTGACGAGAATGTTCCGTAGAGCCATTACTCTGAACAGGATGGTTGGGCTTTAGAATCCTCCGCTTTAATGGATTCTCTACCCACACGTGCACGCGCATACTATGGATGTGTGTGTGTTTGTTTTGTAAATAGAAATTTATTTTTTGATGGTATAAAATCGTTTGTTGCTTTTGTAGCATAATATAAGAGAGATAATGTCACGTGGATCATTCACTGCTTGGGAGTTTTTTGTTATTTAAAATGTGAAAGGGCTTTTCTTACTAAAAAAACCCTAGCCGTAGGATGCTCTATGTGGTGGCATCTCAATGACATTGCATCGTCCACAAAGTAGCACAATGATTGCATCCCCTTTTTGATGATGAAAACATGAACCTTTAGATGTTCCACGTGGCAACATTTTTCTCAAACTATACGAGAACTAATGTAGTAGAAAATTTCTAAGGTTAATTAACATCCCATATGTATAGACGCAAGTGCGCACACATATGCACATGCACACACAAGCACACTCACTTACACGTCGTGAATTTTCTATTTCAGTGGTGCAGAATTTATTATGAAATTAAAATTTAAAAGCCACAATTTCTAAGCATGGGTATTGGTCTTTGATCTATTGAAAACTCATAATTCTGGATAGCTAGGCACATCTCTGTTGTTTTATTATTCCCTTAAGTTTCAACTTTGGCTGGTTGTTGTTCTTTTGCATCCAAAACCATAAACACATAAAATGACAGCAATCTATTCAGTATAGATAATTCTAGCAAGCCTTTCATATACAGAGTTGTAGAGTAGTTTTTGGACTAACTTTAATGTTGGCTTACGAAGTATTTTGATGCATGAATCATGATTATGCAGTGGTCCATGGGCCCAATGGGTCGCCCCTCCCCACCTCAGAGTTCGAGCACTCCTCCATCCCTGCAACTGTGAAGAAGATCTTCAACCTCTCTTCTCCATTCTTGACCCAGAGAGATGCTTGGGCTGGCACCTTTGATTCCATTCTCAACACCAGGTCCCAACCCAGAATTGATTGCCCAGGTTTGCCACCTTACTGGTTTGCTTTTGTAATTCCAAAAAAGATGAGAAATTGGGAATTAATATGTAATGTTGGTTCATCAAGTTTCTGCCTTTAATTGTAGAGAAACTTCCTACTCCAGTGAAGATCAGAAATGGTGAGGCCAACGAAGAAGCCAAGCTCAGCGAGTTCCAACAGGAACTAATGCAACTCGCTGCAGTGCTAAAAGGAGATGATATCTTGACCACATACCCAGAAAATATTGGGAACCAAATGACTGTCAGGGAAGGCCAGAAGTACATGGAGAGTGCCCTTAAAAGCTTCTTTGAGGCAGGACGCTCTGCAAAGAGAATGGGTGTGAGTGAAGAACAGATTGTGAAGATGAGGCCTTCTCTCACCTCCAGACCTTCATCCACTTCATCCACTCCACCTTAAAAAGTCCAGAATGTGTCAATCGGCTCCCAAATACGCAAGACATGCCTGTTTGGAATTCATGGAATGGATTAGTAGTTGGGTCTGGTAGGGTTGGGTCCTAAAAAGTGAGATCCAATGAATCTCATTGAGTAGTAAAATATTTACAAGTGATAAAAATGTGATGTTTGGAAAACTAGTTTTACTATAGTGCAGGACAAGCACCAAAAACGATTTTATAACCTGATTTACAAGTACAAATTGCCAGATCCATGGCGTATTTCGTCTTGAGCGTCTTCTTGATTTTTTTCTGGGTATTGTATCCAGAAAATGTATTTTTGTGAACCATAGTTTCTACGGCCACATAATCACATTCGCTATTGGGCGTTATTGGGTCATAAGCCCAATTTCAAGAAAGACTTAGAAGAGTTATGTGGCATATTCAATGGGCCTTGTGTGGCTGAACATGACAAATGTAATAGGGAAAAGTAATTTTTAGTGATTTTTTTCAAAATAATTAAGATTCAGTCAGCACAGTTTTGAATTTTAACTTTTAATAAACCTTTATCAAAATAATTAATTTTTAGTAATATTTTACTATTATAAATCAACTATTTCAAGAATGCCCTTACATCACTCATCCAAATGGTTTGTACAAGTTACTCATTCAAGGTATAAGCCATTTTATTCAAGTCTAAAATGGCTTGTACAAGACTACAAGTCAATTTATTGCTGTACAAGTCCTGAAAGTGAGTTGTATAAGGGTAAGGTACAAGCCATTTTATTCAAGTCTAAAATGGCTTATACAAGTCAATTTATTGTTTGTACAAGTTTTGAAAGAGAGTTGTAAAAAGGTATTTTTGGACAAATTTATTGGTGAAAGTGAAATGTCACTAAAAATTAATTATTTTGATAAAGATTTATTAAAAGTTAAAACTCAAAACTTTGTTGACTGAATCTTAATTGTTTTGAAAATATCCCTAAAAGTTAACTTTCTCAATATAATAAGATTAAATTGGTTTTGTTGAGAGGGTGCCACTTGGGATGGTGGTAATTTTCCGAGCCGGATGGTCCTCTAATCGGTTTTAATGAAATTTATTTATCTTTTATTAGATTTGATATAAGATGTTGTCATGTAGAGAATATTACGGCTAGTATTTTTTAAATAACGCTTGTATAAAATATTTATAATAATAGAAAACATTAGTTATTACATAGCAGCATCTCATGCGTATAAGAATAACCTAGAGATTTCACCATGGTTCAACCGAGGTTGGGACGACATATTTGCCTCCCATTTTTTACTTTTAAAAAGGCTCGTGAAAGTTTTTTGTCCGGACTTCCAAGCATCACGAGAAAGAAAACCCAGTAGTCCAGTCAACATTGTGGGACGTGGAAGATTCGAAAAATGTCATTTTTTATTGAAAGACACATACAGTTTTGTAACCCGTGACATGCCAGGTGGCTAATACAGTACATCACAACTTTATAAATTTATCTTCTTCTCCTCCAACACTCTTTTAAGTAAGTCCTTATCACTGCAAGACTAAGTGCAAACCCCCCCTTCTAGCACCCCATCTAAAATTCCAAAATGCCCTAGTGGAGGACTCTGACCCTAAACTAGTAAACTACCCTACACCACACACATCCAAGGCCAAGGCCCAAGGGTGCCTTTCCTGCGTCACTCTCTCTGTCCCAACCCCAGACAAACAAATAAATTAAAGCACACAAAAGCCAAAAGCTACCCGCCACCGCCACCACCGACTGACCTCCCAATACGACACCGAAGTTTCAAGTACAGAGCTCACGGGACACACCAAGCCTCGAATTGGGCACGTCGATAAGCACCCGATGGTTTTGCTGCTGCATGTTAGCAATCACGTTAAGCACCGAATTCACGTTATCAGGTGCTGCAGCCATGGCCAAGCATGTGATGCTCCCCGCTGTACTGTGTATTAGAATGTTGTCCATCGGCAAGGTCACGTTCATCCCCGTGAAAAGGAAGGTAATCGTCGGAGCCACGATCGGAACGGTGTAGCACGTGTCGAACCCACCCAACGACGAGACGGTTGCGCCCCTGATTCGCCTTCGGAACTCGTCTCTCACCGCTATGTAGGCCGGTTGAACCAGGCGGGTGAAGACGGTGCCGGAGTCGATGATGGTTCCTGCTCCTGTGGTGGGGTTGAAGGCCAAGGCGCTCGGCGGGATGTCAACGATTTTCCGACCGACTCTGATGCCGATCATGTTGACGTAGTAGAGAGATGACCTTCTTGGGTTTCTAAGAAGCGGGGTGTACTTGATTCTGATGGGTTGGCCTACTGGTCCGAGTCTCAGTGAGCCGGAGAAGTTGAGGGACTTGAAGTTGGGTAAACAGTATGAGAATGTGGATTGGTAGAGGTTCTGGGTTTGTGAGAGAAGAGACAAGGAGCCCCTGCCGAGGCCAAGGAGGCCCTGTGGTGGCGCAGAGCTGCCGGTGGAGGCCTGAACGCAGCCGAAGGTGTAGCCGGGGACGGGGTCCGTGGCAAGAGTGATGGTGTCTTGGGAGAGGGTGGCTGCAATGGCGGAGGAGCCGTAGGTGAAGTTGTAGGAGCAGCTAGTGGCACCAATGCAGGAGGGGTTAGGTACCTGAAATTTCATAATAAAATCCCATCAACGTTGTTGCTTGAATGGATCTGATTGATGATGATAAGAGATGATGATTATGATCAAAATATATACCTGCTTACACTGAGGAGATTGGCAGCCAACAGGATGGTAAGTGTTGGACCTGGGGGAGGAGAAGACGGTGGAGGAGCAACCCACGCAGCCGGAGCAGGGAACCCAAGCAGCATCATTGCTGGTATCCATGGCCATGAGCAATGTCTGAGGTGGGGTTCCGATCTTGGCTCTCACAATATAAGTAGGATTCTGGATGAACTGCCTTCCTGATGCAATGGGGACGATGGACTTGCGTGCCACAAGGCTTGACAGATAGAGGAGCCTTGCTTCATCTTTGGCAGCCATGTCAAGAACAGTCTGTTCCCACGAGAGAGGTTTGGGTGGCCTGAAAGGTGAACAGGGGCTGTAGACATGCATGACTTGGAGGGTCGAGCCATGGTCCGGTAAATCACAGTTGGGGTTGGACCCTTGAACAGAAGGGTGGAGAAAGAGGAGGGTTAGAAAGATGAAGGATAGAGGGGAAGCAGGTGGTGGTGTCTTCATGGCTTGGGATATGGAGATGGATTGTGGGGAGTGTGTTTGTGTGTGTGGGTTTATATATATATAGTGGAGACTTATGTAGTGCTAGTGGAGAATGTAGTATGTGGAGCCTCTGCAACCAGACTGTATTCCATTAAGCTTTGGATTTCAGACCATCTCTAGCCTCTTATCTTTTGTTTGAGAGATCTATCATCTTTATCTTTACCACTTGCCAAGTTTCCTTGAAAGAGAGAAGTTATAATGCGATAATATATTTTGGAGGCTAAATAAGATTGTTGTATTACAGCTTAACAAAAAATAAGAGAGAGAGAGAGAGATATGATTAATATATTTTGGAGGCTAAATATTATTGTAGTAGAGCTTAGCAAAACATAACAAAAAGGGATTATAATTGGGAATGGGATCATGACTAAAGGCACTAAGGCAATAATATATATATTAGAGAAATTAAGCTTTAATTTTTTATGGGCTTTTAATGTTTTAAAGAGGTAAGTATACATTAACATCTCCAGGCATCTTTCTCTTGATAGCAAGGAATGTACTACTTTCTACAAAGAATGAGAGGAATTAGGTAATAGTCTCCGAGAGGAAAATAGTACTTCTAAAGAATTAGGGGAAATATGTGATAGTTCTTAAGAGGATAACAATCCCTACACCATCTATAGTCTTAGCCCTTCGATGGTCAATTAACCACACTGATTGGTCATAGTGAAGAAACCTTACTTCTGACATTTAACTGATCAGTCGGTTATGATAGGCTGAAGAGATCAACTTCCCCCAAAGCAATGAAGACCAAATTATGGTACCAAAGAGGCTGGCACAACCCCAAATTTACACTTAATTGAAAACTTTGGATCCAAATCCAAGTTTTGGGCATACCCTGTTTTTTATTAGCAATTATAACAAGGAAGGATATCCCACACATGCACCCTCTCTCTCTGTCTCACATGCAAGATGGAAGCCAATGTAGTCTTACTTTACTGTAATGAGGACCAGAAGGAGCCTACCTGCTTTATGTGGGGATTTGTATAATTTTATGCTCATTGGGATCTTAATCTGATGTTACTCCATCAAAATAAATAAACAGAGAAGATGGGGGAAAAGAGAAAAGTATGCCCCCCATTTGCTCCAGTGGACTCAAGTGGGGCTTTATATCATTTTATTTGTATCGAGATCTTAATCTGATATTATTTCACTAAACAATCAGAGTGAAGATGGGGAGAAACAAGAAAAGTAGAGTTGCTTTATTGGCTGTATTTGTTATGGTGTCTTTGTTTGCCTTTCTTCCCTTTCACATAAAAGTTTTCTGATATCTTGCAAAAAAAGTGAAAGAAAAAAGAAAAAAAAAACCAAAGTGGGACAGCTTTGAGTTGAGGATACAAGTTGTTGCTGATATTATTTGTCCATTAGTCACAAGGAAAACAGTGCAGTGTATATGTACACCTGTGAGCAGTATCACACAGCTGTACATGGACTTTCAGTCAACACTTAGCAGTGCAGGAAAGTCTCCTGTTAAGACAAAGAAAGTAGGTTTTTCTCCCCCATCATCAATGAAAATTACTACATTGTAGAAACACAATGCCAAGAATTTTCATAAAGGGACAAGCATTATCTAAGCTTGGAGACCATCCTATCTCATCCTTTTGAAGAGAGAGGTCCAACTAAGTTCCTAGGTGATGGGAGGCCATAACTGTGGCTTTTAAGATTCCAATCCTAGCTCACAGAGAAGGAGGGAACTCAGCTGAGTTTAAGTTAATTCTAAATTTTCTTCCCCTTGTTTGTGCGTCTTGTTGGTTTTTTGTGTTCTTAATCTTTCAATTCTAGATAAAATTTTAACAAGATTGGATCCAATCACCCCCTCTTGTGGGAAGAGAGGACCCAATCATCATGCCGGATATTTCCCACTAAGTTAATATTATATCATGATTTACAAAGGTCCTAATGAGGATGCCTTCATTGTAGCTATGATAATCTGTCTTCTAAAGCAACTTATTTGGGATGTTTCATGACAAACCTAACAAATCAATCTATATATTGGATCTCAAGTTTACCCTACCGACACAATTTTACATCACATGTGATGTCACCGAATAACATGGCTGGTTAAAGTAAAGAAGATGATCAGAAGGGTCTCTTTCATGATATATTAACCTTGTTTTATTCTGACCATTTCATGCTGTCACATGATATTGCCTAACTTGGAGGTAAGTTTACAAGTGGGGTTACTTAGGCCTTGTTTGGCATTCATTTTGGGAACTCATTCCATTACTTGGGATGAATTCCATGAGTTTGGGTGATATGTAGGTGTTTGGTTAGATGTGAGAGAATGGGTTCTCCCAAAACCAGAATAAGAAAAAGGCCATTTCCTATAGAACCATCCTTTACCCAGATTATGAATTTTGAAAATGAGTTTAATTTTTTAGGTGCCAAAATTGTAAATAGATTAATATTTTTTTTTTCTTTTTCGTTTTGTAGTTATACGAATTTTGTTTTTTGTAATGGAAACTCAAAATATATTAAACTTAATCAAAATTAATTATCTTTACATGTATACCAAACACCTTTTGTGCGGAAAAAACTCATCATCAAGTTTTGTGTCAACCGAACACAATCTATAAATAACTTTTCAACACTAGTTTTCTAAATGAAATCAAGGTACTCATCCTTAGGAGTTTCTGATCCAAAGCCAAAGAGGCTTAGGATTCCTTAAGGCCCCGATTGGTTCAATGAATTGGAATTGGAATTAAGAATTATAATTCCAATTCTAATTCATCAAGAATTGGAATTGGGTAGAATTGAAATTATTGTGATTGGATGGCAAAAGAATTGAAATTTGGTAGTTTCTTTATCAGTAGAGCTGGCAAAGGGTCGGTTTGGGTCGGGTCATAATCGGGTTTGGGGTTAATCGGGTCTGGTTCAGGTTAAACTAAATTAAGCGGGTTGGAAAACCCTCCAACCCAAACCCAACTTGCCAATAAATGGGTTCAACCCGCCAACCCGTTTATTATTATTTTTTATTTTTATTTTTCAAAAATTATGATTAAAATAGGGTTGGGGGTTAATTGGATCGGGTTATACCGTGTTTGGGTCGGGTTGGGGGTTAATCAGGTCGGGACAGTACACTTTTGTCGATTTTTTTAAAAAAATTGGGTTACTCTTCGGGTTGCCGGGTCATAATCGAGTTGACCCAATTGCTGACGGGTTGGGGAAACCCTAACCCAATTAATAAACGGGTCAACCCAAACCCGTTTAACTCATGTCGGGTCGAGTCGCATTTCGCTAGCACTATTTGTTAGGCATATATCGTGCTTCTAATTCTCTACCTCGTATCCCCAATTCTTCTCAATTTAGTAGGGAATTAAGTAACTTCAAAAATAGCCTATAAGCTAATTCTATGGAATTGGGCCTTAATTCCAATTCCAAATTCCAAATATTTAACCAATCAAAAGAATTGGAATTGAGAACCCAATTCCAATTCTTACCCCAATTCCAACCCCTGATTCTGCGAACCAATCGGGCCCTAAGAGATGTTTGTTCATTAGATTTTCTGCAAAGAACACCCAAGATCGAGAGTTTTGAGGGATATCCCAACATCTAGCTTTAAGGAAGCAACAGTGATCTTTTAGTGCCCAATTTATTGAAATGTGCTATGGGTATAAATCACTTGCTCTTTAATCATTTTTGATGGTTGAATAATTCCTTGGTGTATTGAAAACAGATCAGATAAGGAGAAGATGTGAGCAGTCAATGAGCTCTCAAGAGGCCATCAATTACATTTACATCCTTCAGGTCCACCCCAGAAGGAACTTTACTTTGAAAGAAGAAAAGAAGCTCTTGTCTAGAGAGAGAGAGAGAGAGAGAGAGAGAGAGCCTCTGCTGTTGATGAGATTCTGCTATGTTTGCAGGCTTTTCATTTGTTACGTTTGTTCTGAGGAAGATGATGGTCACGGGATGGGTTACTTTAGTTGGCCGACAACACATACATCATGCATGTACACGCAAAGTGAGTTTAGCCAATAGATTGTCCAGTACCAACACTACGAATCAGTTCACAATCCCATAAAGCCATCATCCACCCATGTGCACGCATGGATGCACCATCGTCTGCTTCAAGGATGGTGGACTCCATTCAATTGCGGAGGCACACAAGGATGTTTCCTTGTACAGGACTTAGGGTGGGGATTGGGGAACTGGGTCAAGATATTGGATTCAGGATTTAAAGGCTACAAGCATCCATTTTGCACAGGTTGCATTTGTACTGCATTGGGACATAAAAATAAGAGCTTCCACAATGACAAGCCATGTGAGCGAAGGAAAAGCAACAAGCTTGAAACTACTTGAAAGTTTCTACAGAATTAACTCAGGTTTTAGAAATGTGGCAATTTCATGGCCAAAAGATGGCATTCCCCCTAAAACCTTGTTGAGTTGTATGGAGCCTGATCGTACTGGACATTCAGCCACAGTCCTCACGGGCGAAAATTAGCAAGAGGGTATTTTGGGCATTTCTATTGTATTAGGGTTATATTTCTCTTCTTGTTGTTTTATCCTTATAAGCTTCTACCATTCGAAAAATATAGCGAAACAGAACTTGCGGCCGTGGACGTAACCCTATTCTGGGGTGAACCACGTAAAATCTCTGTTTTCTTTTTCTTGTTTGATTCTTTCTATCATTTTTGCTTCTCACAATCTCTAGGAATCAGATCGGATTCCTAACAAACCTAATCACTTTAAACTCCAAGCATGAAGATCCTGAAAGAATTTATCTTTGCAAAACACAAGAGTTAAACAAATGCAAAATGAGGCTTTGGGAAGTCATGTACTGAAAACATTGGAAAATGAAGTGCAGATATGTCTGGAGAAAAATTAATGAAGAACTGAAGCTTTTGACCTCACAAGTGTTAATTGCAAACTATCGTTTTTGAGGGATTGAAGTCTTTTCTTTGCATTTATATGTAACTTTATTTTGCCACTAAATATTTGCCCTCTGGTATGAATGTATTGATATCTATGGAAAGCCAAAAGGGATTTAGGAAAAGAAAAAATAAACAAAAGCAAGGGTTCAATAGGCTTCTGCATTGACTTTGATCCCAATCAGCACTTATTCTGCGTCCCACCCTGGAATGTTTGCAGTAGCCTCATTCACCATTTTTACAAGCTTTACCTGCAGATATTATCAATGGTTTAAGAAGTAGGGGTTGATAGACTCCTCTTTAACATTCTTTTTGGTGCATTACCATTTATCATGCACATAAATTGCAGAGTCTCTTGATGTCTATGATCAAAGGAACAAGAGTTCGACAGATAATAGTGACTAATTACTACTTGCTACTCTTCCTTTCTGTTCACAATATTTGTAGTAACAATTGACGAAGAGAGAAAAGTTGGTAAAGAAAAACATACACAGGTCATTAATACCCAATAAAGAGATCATCAAGAAAAGAAAAAAAAAGATGTGCAGAATTCATTACGCTTGAGCTCATTAAGACAGTAATAGTTGCATCTATTCAGACCGACTATTTTACTTCTAGTGGAACTTTTCTCTTGTCAATGAAATTGGCCGAATTAATCAATTTATGCTCGTATTCATAAAAAGAAGAGATTGCCATATTTGCATTTATGTAATCTTTTCTTTTCAATTGAATTAGGTTGGCTTGAGAAACTTCCATGAATTATTGAAACAGAAACTACAGAAATGGTTAAGCAAAAGCATAACCAGTTAGCTCTACTGGGAATTCATCTAAATTTTACTCATCATAAAAGTTTTGTCATCTGAAAACCATATATTAGCCCATTCTAAACAGCTATAAAAAAAATGAGACATCAATTGAGTGATATAAAATAAGCATGTATTAATCAAAATAGGCAACACAATAACAGAGGCATACCACACTTTCGGGAACTCCTGGAGGAGGCATTGAGTGGTTCCTTGGAAAAGGACGATCAAGATATGATCTCTTGTCGAATCGCCACTCTCCGATTTTCCCATATGTTAGTTTACCCTGAACAGTTTAAGTTTCAGATACACAAGAAAGAAGAAAGGATTTAAGATGGCGAGAATTTTTTAAGAATAAGAAATCTCTGATTTTACCATATCTTGGCACATTCTAAACAGTTATAAATTTCAAATACATAACCAAAGGAACAAAAAAATAATGAGTTTAAGATAGCAAAAGCAATATTCAGTCATAATTATAACAATCTTCATCTCAATTAAAATTGCATGGGAATGAAAAACATTTTACCTTTAAAGAGTAGTCACATCCGTACGTGTAATGGATGATAAAACTTTCGCCAACCTTCAAATCCCATGGGGGCTGAAATAACATTTCAAAGGACTTTTAAACAGAACTTGGAGGGAGATGCATTGACAATTTATTTGTCATTTGAACAGACTCATACAAGGCTAATGCAGTACAGAAAGCTTCATCAGATACTAGGCCAAACCTCTATCATAAAGTCTAGGCGAGGAAAATGATGCACACCATGTAAAGCTGATGCTACAGCATATGCATACCTGAACACAACATGGAAACCACAATGCACAAAGGGCATTGCATCAGTAAATATTAGAGCTTCTTGTTTTCAATTAAATGCAACCTGAGTTGAAGCATTGTATTGTAAAACTTTCACTTACATTTCTAGCTCCCAACCTAAAGCTTTATCAGTCTCTGGATCATCCTTCATACTCAAAGAAACATTCATCCACGTCGGTGCAAGTTTCTCCAGCAATGACTAAAACATCAACTTAACACCATGTGTGATTTGGATAATATCATTTACAGTAACAAAGACTAGTCAGCGCTCTGGTTGCAAGTAACAGAACTAAATATCAAGCTCAGAAGTAATAACATCAATGAAGATGGTGAAGATTATATCATAAGCTATGACCTATGAAGGTTTAACCATTTTAATGAGACCATGCAATAAAATTCTTTATAATTATTTAACATATTGGCAAGTAGAGATGTATACAAGTCACTGAAAGGCAATGACCTATCATTCACGATCAGAAGAAACTAGTTTTCACAACCTAAATTTGTGTCGAGATGACAAACCTTCTTGATAATTGTAGGAGAATTCCCAATTGGGTCGATATCTGTCATAGGTCCCTCATTCTCAGGATAGAATTTTCTTAGAATTTTCTCGTATTTAGAAGGTTCAATGTAAGAAAATGGGAATGCTGCTGGATGTCCTCGAAGTGCCAAGTTAGGCAGAGGCTTTACAAATATGTGATCAGGCTCTGCCATTAGAATATATCTGCATTGATCATAGAATGAAAGTTTCAGATTTGAGGCCATAGAAAGAAAAATTTCTACAATTCATCCAGAGATGAAAGCATACTCCTCCTCAATTGTTGTTCTTTCTAGCCATTGCACAAAGGCCCAAGGTCGATTTAAGACAACGTAACCCTGGAAAAAGATTGACAGAACAATGTGGCATGAAAATTGAAAAAAAAAAAGAAAAAAAAAGAAGAAGAAGAAGAAGCCAAAATCTGATTAAGAAACATGGTAGGAGTAAGGTAAATTTCTCATAAGCCATGACAGCATTAGAAGACAAGCAAAGCAAGAAAGAAAATGCATAGATTGAGAAAGCAAAACAAATGGAACCCCAGAAATTATCCTCTCTGTGTATACACAAAGCAGAATACATTTTTCGAAATATTACATTATGCAATAGTGAAAGAACATCTTGCTAACAAGGAACAATAATTCGTAAGAGAAAAAAGAATTATTGATGGTTGAAGAGTTCTCACCCGATCCCGACCTTCAGGAAGAGGATCAACCACAAATGTTGGAATCTCATCCATAAGGTTGTCAGGTTTTCCTGAATGCAGAATCCTGGTAAATCCTCCCATATCCGATCCAGGCATGCCCCTCATCTTCTTATACCAGTAGTACATAATTCGACATTGCCATTTGCTATAAGGGGTATCTGTTGATGTAACTGAAACATGGAAAGGGGATTTTGTGCTTTCACATCTCATTTCGTTCTGAGGAAACTGAATTATGTGATTGGACAACTTCGATGATGACACACTGTTCGAGCCATCATCCACCCATTTCCCTGAATTTGCTCTGTTGTCCATTATCGTTGTTAACAAGCTATAAGTTGCTAAGAAAAATCCCAGAGCCAAAGGAAGCAGTAACAGAGGGGATGCCCTTCCCAGGTTCTTCCTCCCAATCATTGTTGTTGATATGCAAAATAAAGTTCAAAATTTTCCAAACATAACCAATTCAATTATCTTTTCTAATACGATTAACAAATGCCAACCCCATCAATATTTTGAAATCCACCTGTGTATCAAATGATTCTAGAGGTGGAAAAAGACTGCGTGTTTACAGATTCTCGATGAATTAAGTAGTGACCGTATCGATGCAAGCTATTTGCGCTGAAAATACAATCAAACAAGTAGTGATCAATTGGAATGCAGTTCAAATTGAAGCTCACAAGTTCAACTTAAAAGGGAAAAAAAAAGAGAGAGAAAAGAAGAAATTTGAAAACAACAAGAGCAAAAGCTTAACCTTAAATAGCTACAAGTTTCATTCTCCTATTATTTATGGAATTGGGCAGACAGAGATAGTAGCATAAATTCGTAAACAAGACCAAAGAAATCATAAAAAAAAAAAAATTCCATTCGTGGCACAAGAGCTTCTGTTCTCCTAGATAAATCTTCCTGCAAAAAGCCTTGGCGTCCAAAAACACAGATAAAACACCCGGAACACATAATCTCCATGCCTACTTCAATTATCCTCCACAATTACACTAAGATTCGACCAGGAGATGAAGAAGGAAACAAGAAAATAATAAACTAAATTGCACGTACTGTGTCATTGAAGAAAGCAGCAGAAGAAATGACTAGCAGAGATCCAATTTAAGAAAGTTAAAAGTATTACTCGATCAAATGCAGAGGGAGCTTGAAGCCGACGACCAGACATGCTAAGCGAGAGAGAGAGAGAGAGAGAGAGAGAGAGAGAGAGAGTTTTCAGCGACTGTTTGGATCCTGTAAGTTGTAGCGAAATGGCATTTAAAAAAGATGAAGTCTTCGGGCTTCCCGCGGTCCTGTGCCTCTGTCTTGTCTGTTCCCTTCAATTTACAACCCAACCGGCAGAACAAGGACAACTTGGTCCTAAATAATAAACAAAATTATATTAATTTTCATATAAAATAATAAATTCTCATATTAATCCAAATTCATAGATTTTACCAAGGCTTTAAAGGTATTCTGATTGTCTACTACTGTTATGACAACACTTTTGACATCTGGCCAATGCCGTGGCCAATCAGAGAGGCCATCCAAAAAGGGGTCATCTATATTAGGAGGCCACATCCGCTGGTCCCTCGCACTGGAGCATCAGCTGGTCCAACAGTGGAGGGTGTGTACACATAGGCTTCATGGACCTATGTGGACACACATTTCACCGTAGGACCAGCAGATCTTCCAGCCAAGGGCTCCAACCGATTTCAAGTCCTATATTAGTCGTACACATAATCGCTTATCTAATATAAGCCCCAATAATGAATGTGTATTTAGAATGGATATTTATGCTAGAGCTGTAAGTAGGGCGAGTTGGTTAGGTTGCGAGGAGTCAGGCTCAACTCAATCTAAAATTTACTAATCCTTCTCAAATATTATTATTATTTGAGCTCGGGTAAACAAACATAATGTAAATTTTTGAATTTTTTTTGTTATGAATGCAAATATATTAGAAAAGCGCATTCATTTTAGAATAATATATATATGTATGTATGTATGTATGTATGTATAAAGATCACCTTTAAATTATTTAGCTAAGAAAAAAATTTAATAAGTTTGTTGTCAATCACATGTTAATAAATTTATGCTTTATAGTTGATTACATAACTACAAAAGAGTGCTATGTAAAAGGAAAAAAATAATACATACACACACATGCATGCATACTTAATTACATGTATGTATGTGTATGAGCACATAAATATGTGCATGCATATGTTTATGCATATAACAATTTTGTTCGGTTGGGTTTTGGTTGCATAGCATAAGTTTGAACGTACTCAACCAAAAATCGACTTCAGGTTATAACAGATGAAGCCTAGCATAAGCCTAAACCCAAACTAAATGCTCCGTTCGAGCTCTTATTTAGGTTGGGTCGGGTGGGTTTTGGGTAGTCCAGTTAGATTTACAACTATTTTGACTTAGAAATTTAATTTAAGGGAAATTTAGTCTTAAGTAATTAACTAAATAACTATTAGGTTGGAAAACTTAATTGGACTTAAGTTGCGCTCAATTCTAATCTAAATAACTAGATTTATAGCCCATTAGGTGGAAAAAGGGTGTTTTGGTACTTCACTTAGTTAAGGGATCTAAAATTTGATAATAATGAAGGAAATAAGGAAATTAAGTGATGTTTGAATTAAGGAATAATATGTAGAGACGAAAATTGGAGTTAGAGGTATATATATAAATATATATGTTGTAATTATGATTTAATATTAATAATAATAAATTCTAGAGATAAAGGAAGAGTGTTAGATGTGTAGGATAGTTCTAGATGTCAGAAATTAGAGAAGGAATTGGGCGCAAGGAGAAGATCTAGAGAAGAAGAGAGAGTTTACAGAAAATCCGGGAAATTACACTTGTGGAGAAAGGATATTTAGTGAATGAGGTAGGTGGATATACGTACTTTTCCTAACAAGAGATTTTCAAATTTTAAAATAGCATAAATGGGTTAAGCTATGAACTATGTTAATAAATTAAATTGGGTGCTTCATTTATATTAAATGGGTGCACGTGCAGAACTGCACGTAGGGGAGGGAACAGTTGCAACTGTCCACGATGTAAACCTAAAAAGAGTGGAAAGAGAGGTAGTTGTGCTGGTTATATGTTGGGATTATTTTGTTTGTGAAGGGCAAAATTTGGGAAAAAAGAAGAAGCGGCGGGGAGGGGGGGTGGGTGGGTGAGAGGGTCCCAAATTAAAGAATATTTCCCCCTATTCTCTTTATTAATAGTTTAGATGTACAATGCAACCCACGCAATAGCACCATGATGTTGGCCAGATGTGATAATGTTAATGTTAAAATCCATATTACTATGGACTGAATTTATTTATGTCTCTAATGTGAATTTTAAATAGTGATGGAAAAACATATGAGTCACCTTTCTCCCACCACCAATCCCGTCAAGTTTATGCTTTCCAATTAGGGGTTACAATTGTGACCCGCCATCCCGCCCGGTCTATGACAAGTTTAGGTTGATTGTTGTAACCCATGGGTTCGGTTCGGGTTTAGGATTGTAAGCCTGAAAATAATAAGGTTGGGTTCGGATTTGACCCGTTGACCCAACGGGTCATTGATGTTCGTGCAAAACTTAATATTTCTATATATGTATATATATTACTAGTTGTGTGGAAGACTTTTTACATAAAAATATTTCAGATTCCTCAACCTCTAATTATAATGGTATGTGAAGTCTTTTAAGGCTTATGATAATATTACTAGTTTCTTGTTATGTTTGAATAATTTTTCTTCATGTTACCCTAGTTCTATCTTAACGATGATTGTCTTATTGTGCTTGCAAAGTGTAGTACTATGACATTGGAATGAATTGAAAAACCAGAGCTTACTTGGACTTGGAAGTTTGGGATGCTGGTTTAAAGGGTTGACACTTGACAGGTTAAAGGGGGTTGGGTTTGGGTTCGGACATGCCAACCCTTTTGTTAAACGGAACATTGACCTGTTACCTACCTACATCCACTAGATTGTTTGTTTCCTTATCATGGGCTAGGCTGAAATGCACGTCTATACAAATGTACCGAATTACCACCTTATAACTGAGATAGTAATTTTGAAATTTTTTATTTTGGTGAGAAAGACACTATTTATTAAACTTGGGCGTGCAAATAGAAGGAGGGGGAGTTTTGTACCAAACACAAGAGAAAGTGGTCAAAAGCAAAATTAGTCGTTTTTTGAAATACTCGCTATCAATTTGATGACAAGGAATGATTGGAAATCAACTTTGAACTTTTTTCCTGCATGGAGAAGAATCTAAAATTCGAACTACCTGAGAGGGTTAGCAACTAATTTAAGAAAAAAAAGGGACAAAAAGCCGTCCACAAACTCCACATTGGACACCCTAACAAACTCAAAGCAATGGGGTTTGCCCTATTTGATTTCATTCTTGTATTTTGTATTCCGGCGGCGCAGACAAAGCAACTGCTATTGTGGGCCCGCATCTTATAACGCTTCTGATTTGGATTTTGACCACGTTCGAGTTCAATTTTCTCCATCTTTGTCTATTAGTCGTTTGATCAAGATCACGCCGTCAGCAGTCTCCAACACATTTCCAACTGGATAAACCGTCGATTGCATAAAATCATTTCTCCTCCAACTTTTCCGCTTTAAATCGTACGAAACTCCAGGACTCGGAGGCCTGACTGAGATCGCAGAAATGGCTGCAACCAACTCAGGGGCTGTCAATGTGGTAGCTCTTTGCGGATCTCTCCGCAAAGCTTCCTTCAATCTTGGCCTCGTTCGATCTGGTACTCTGTCAGACTGCCATCGTTCTCTCTCTCTCTCTCTCTCTCTCTCTCTCTGTTTGGTATTGATATGTTGCTGCTTGTTTGTAGCGATCCAGATATGTAACGAGTCCATCGAGGGCATGAAGATCGAATACGTGGACATTGAGCCACTGCCTTTCGTCAACACGGACCTCGAGGTCGGCGGGAACTTTCCTCCGGTCGTCGAGGCCTTCCGTCAGAAGATCCTTGCAGCAGATAGCATCCTCTTTGCTTCTCCGGAGTATAATTACTCTGTTACGGGTACCTGCTGCTCCCTTTATTTCTACCCATTACCCCCCCTTTTTTTCTCTTTGATTTTGTCTTTGCTGATTTTGAGTTGCTTCCTTGTTGTGGAAGAATTATGATACTCCCCATTTCTTGAAAATTTGAAAGATTCTTTTGACATCGGGATCTGTTAAATGACCACAAAACATTAGTGTCCGGCCTCAAATTGGAATAAGGCGTTCTGGGTTTTTTCTGTGTGAGGGAGGAAGTGGTCGATTTTTAATTTGGCTTCTAAAACTATTAATACTTGTATGCGTTTGTTTCCGGGTTTTTATTCAAACAATGAAACAAGGTAATAATCCTAAATCCTAAATCCTAATACACATTCGGCCATTGTTTTTCCCCTCTATGTTACAATAGGCTTCCTTTCGTGGTTTTTTCAAGGAGGAGAAGAGAGACGATCGTATATCAGGGTTCTTAACTATTTATTGATTTTCTTTAACTCGTAACCAATGAGCTAATAATCTCCGGTACTTACTTTTTTGAACAAACCAAAATTAGATACATCACAGACTAAGAATTGGTCAACAGTCTCCTTCTAAGTTAAGTGAACAAACCCAAATTAGATACATCACATACTAAGAATTGATCAATAATCTACTTTTTAAATTAAGCACATCACATATATATGAAAGTAGATGGGAGAAGGTTATTATTAGATGAATAATTATTTATTGGCTTAGAAGGATAGGGTGAGGTTAGGGTGTGGAAAGCACAGAACATGGTTTTACGTTTCTATTTCGTTGACTTTTCACTAGGTGGACTTAATGGAATTTCATAGGCCTGTAGAAATCGTGGAAGAAATTTTGTTAAGAGTTCTTGGAATTTTCAAGTAAAACTCTGACAGGGTTTAAATGAAAATATTATGGAGCTGAAGGTGCCACAACATTAAAAGAAATATGCATGTCAAATCACCTACATATATTTTTCTGGTATGCTTGTTTGCCATATGGAAGAAATATAAAGAATGCCTAAATGATTGAATTAGATAATGATATTTTATAGAAGTATAAGTAAGAGATAATGACAAGATATTATACCAATAATATAGGAAGTATATGCCCAGGCTAATATGACAAGATATGATTAAACAGGTCAAGTAACTCCATGAAACTAGCCATCCAAGTTTCTGAGATACTTCAAAACCTCAAATATGTATAGAAGCACTTTTATTTGCAAAACTTAAATAAGTGTTTTCTAAGCTACTGGGGTGAAAAAAAAAAAAAAAAAAAGGAAGTCTTTGGTTTCTAGCTTAAGAAATGGTGGAGAAAAATACAAAAATTTTCAGTGAAATGAGGCGATGCTTCCCTTTAAATTGTTCTTAGAATGACCATTTTGAGTGGTAGGTCCAAAATTCTCTCTTACTGGTGAAAATTTGGCAATATAAGGTGAAATTTCATGGCGTATCAGAAGGGAACTAGGGAAATTTCACAGACTTGATCTGGTTCTGTTGAACTTGTAAATATTGGCTTAAAATGGTTGAGGTCAACTATTGTCATTGATGAAAATTCTTTGTTTAAAAGTTAGGGGGGGCCTAGGGGGATTATTCGAAGAAAAGAGCTGCTAGGGATCTTTATTTAAGGCTGAGGTTGAGTATTCTTTTCATTTAAGAGATAGAGAGAGTTGACTGACCACAACTTAGTCAGGTGCATTTAAGGGAAGTATTACAAAATATGGGAATTCCTTTACTTTATAGCTTTGGGTTCTAATTGTTCGACTTCACCATGGATTGCCCGACACTGATACATGTGAACAGCCCAAATGA
The DNA here is from genome assembly GCA_947561395.2 of Buxus sempervirens. Taxonomy (NCBI): domain Eukaryota; kingdom Viridiplantae; phylum Streptophyta; class Magnoliopsida; order Buxales; family Buxaceae; genus Buxus; species Buxus sempervirens. Next base: position 54,707,498 of record OX387182.1, read on the forward strand.
GAATCACCAGAAGACATCCTTATCTTATTCTGAGTGTAGAAACCATGATAGGTTATGTCCAGCTATTAATGGATACTATCTATGTGTGCATCCGTTGGATGTACTTAGTCACAGTAGATACAATATGTCTTGCATGCTTAATTATATTCTGACGGCTTCCTCAAGTGCTCATCTTAAATAACATTTCTATCAATGATTCCGATGCAAATTTCATAAAATTGCATGACAGTAGGTTGTCTTGGATTTAATGGTCAGTTTAGTTGTTGGCTTCCAAAGATATAACATATTTAGTATTGTTTCAACAGTAATTTGGATAGAAAAAAATGGCATTTGACAGGCTAAAATAGCACAAAAAGATTTGAGCTGCCGATAGTTAGGAGAAGAATTTTTTATAAATTGGATTCCAGCATTTCCTTGTTTCAGAGGATCAGTGATGGCAATATTTTCTGGCATTGATAAAACTAACCTACTTATGCTCCGTAATAAATATATGCATTCATTTATATTATTTGGAACAGGCTGTACAATCACTTAATGCCATCATCCACTGTTGCTTTATGCTTCCATAAGCAGACCTGTATTTGGATATTGTTGTGGCAGAATGTTCAATGAATATATAAGATTTGGAAGTTTCTACTTCTTGGATCTGTTTAACTCAGTATTTTTTGTCTCATTATAGGTCCGCTGAAGAATGCAGTCGACTGGGCATCTAGACCTCCTAATATGTGGGCCGACAAACCAGCTGCTATCGTAAGTGCTGGAGGAGGTTTTGGTGGAGGACGAGCACAGTTCCATCTGCGTCAAATTGGGGTTTTTCTTGATCTTCACTTCATAAATAAGCCGGAGTTTTTCGTGAATGCATTCCAACCTCCAGTGAAGTTTGATAGCGATGGGAATTTAATTGATCCGCAGACTAAGGAGAAGTTGAAGCAGGTTCTTTTATCATTGCAGGCATTTACGTTGAGGCTTCAAGGTAAGTGCTGAATAGAGTTCTTAAAACTTGAAAACTGTCGGTGATCTCTTGGTTATTTCATGCCTGCATAATGCAACTGCATTACAGGTGCATGTTCTATAGCAGTATTTTCCTTTATGGTTGTTACACCATGTGATGCCTGTGAGGGCAGATATGGAGTAAACATTGTTTCTTTGGTTGAAACAAAGAAACAAACAAAATGAAATTGTTTCTTCGGTTGAAACAAAGAAACAAACAAGAATTACGGAACATTGGAAATATTGTTGTTGCATTTTGATTTGGCTATTAGATTTCGAATCACAACCTAATTAATGTTGTTAGACCTTTTAAGATCCTTTGCTTTCTATTTTGGATGTAGCCAGTTGGTTGTTGGGTTGGGTGTTATCATTCTCTTCTACTGTATGAAATTTTCCATCATCTTTATTTGAATTGAAGAGAGTAATATTGTTCAAGTTCTAAAGCTGTTTTACAAACTTCTTTCTTGAAGGCCATGAATTGATCTTGATGCCCCATATCACCCCTTAGCCATACACATTTCCCACCAGCGTTAAGGAAACTCCATGAATTGATTTTGATGCCCCATTCCAACGGTGTTTTGGAATCATTCCACATTGTTTTATCTAATGCTCTTCAGTGTTCTTCTCCTGCTTTTGAGTTCCGCCAAGCTCACTCCTCTTGTGGATCCATACTATCTTCAAGTATGTAACAATTCCATAACAAAGAAAGGAATGATGGTTGTATTTGAAAATGAAATGAAAAATTCATCTAAACTGTATCATATCAAATTCAATGCATACAAGTTTTATGCTGATAAAGTAATAATAGAAGTTTATAGGCTTTCTCATCTCGTCTTCCAGAAGAATCAGAAGAAGACCTCCCTAACTACTACAATCAACAATAATTTAAATATTTGGGAGACCTAAATTTTTTGGAATTTTGAAATGTTTGGCTTCATGATGTAACATTTCTAATCGATGCATAAACAATCTGTATATCAATTCGTTTTTCAGAGGTATAGGATGTTTGTTGTCTTGACTAGCTGTATCAGAACATATTGATGATGGTTGATGATCTCATAGCATTGTTTTTGAAGCCCTTCGAGCAAGAATAATCCAACAAAGCACACGATAGAACACGAAGAACCCAAACATTATCCCCACATTTATCCACCTGGTGTCTTTGTGTAGCCCTCGAGTCTTCAGAACATCCCCGCCTGTAAGCAAACACTTGGAATGATCCTCAACTTGCCAAGTGAAACAATCCTCTCTCATGCTCCAGTATTCATTTATCAGTAGGGAGTCCAAAGGATATCTATAGAGAGAAACGTAGTACATGAAGATCCAGTACTTGGGGATGCTGTCTTTTGGAATGAAGTAGCCGGAGAAGAGGAAGAATGCTCCCAGAACTGTACATACAAGGGTATTCCCGGAAATGTAATCAGCAGAGACTGCACTTAGGAAGAGTACTAGCGAGCTAGCCATCAACACAATCAGCCAAACTGTGAAAACAAAGAATGCAAAAGCAGTGAAAGAAGGATTAAGTCCTACAAGCCAGTAAACTGGGATAGAAAACATAATAGCCACTGCAAGCAGGAAGGGCACAAATATTATGGTGTTGGCAACCATGTAGGAAGAAACCTTGTAAGCCCCCCTGGAAACCTCTTTCATTATAACACTCCGTTCTTGAAGATATATTGGAAGGGCTTCCACTGTTGAAGAAAGGAGAAAGCTAAGACTGAAAGCAAACAGACCAAGCCTTTCTGTGACTCCGCCTTCATCTTTCTTCACCTTCATGTAAACACTACCTAACACAGATCCGCCAACGAGCGCTTGCATTGTTCTTGCCAAGAATAGCTGCTTTGTTCTATATATAACCTTCCAAAATCGTGAACAAAGAGCCACGATTTCAAGCAATCTCCAGTTATGACAGGCTCTCTGTCTTTTATCATAATCCATCCTCAGTAGGACTTCCCCTGGCCATACAGAGTAAGACAGTTCCTTGTTGTCTTTGCCAGAGATATAACATTCAGGTTTTGAGTCTTCCAGTGTCCTGACAATCTCCATGGCAAATTCAACAGCATTTATCTGCCCTGGGATTTTGAATCCCAATCTATTGATTGTTTCCTCGAGCACTTCTAGATTACCACTGTGGACGACTGAACCATGAGAGAGGAGCAAGAAGTTAGAGATGTATTGCAGAATTCTGTAACTTGGTTGGTGGATTGTGAGTACTATAGTTCTTTGCTTTGCCTTTGCCATAGATGAAAGCAACTCGATCACTTGAAAGGCTGACTTGCTGTCCAGGCCTGAAGTGGGTTCATCAAGGAGTAGAATTGGGGGATCATGAATAAGATCAACCCCAATTGATACCCTTTTCCTTTCTCCACCTGATATTCCTCTTGTCTCTTCATCTCCCACAAAGCTATCTGCACAGTCTAGCAGGCCAAGTTCTTGGATCAAGTTTTCAACCCTCTCTTGTCTTTCTCTAGCATCCATCATTCTAAGTTGAAATTTTGCACAAAACATGAGTGTCTCCCTGACAGTGAGCAAGGGAAGAAGATTGTCCTCTTGAGCTACATACCCACATATCCTTCTCAATTGAGTTGGAGTAGTTATGGGTTTCCCATTGAGTGAAATACTTTTTGGATCAAATTCACTGTTTCTTACCCTACCAGAGACTACTCGGAGAAGTGTCGATTTCCCTGCACCACTCGGACCAGCAACTGCAAGGATCTCTGAGGTTCTTGCAACAAAAGAGATGGACTTGAGTATGCTGACTGGAGTAACCTTGCGTGCTGGGCAGCAAAACGAAGTGGGCATTGAGCTCTTTCCATCAATGGCATAGGAAAGATTTCTGACAGTCAGTTTTAATGCCGTTTGGAATCCATGAGATGGAGGTGGTGATTGGTACGATGAAGAGGAGGATGTGGTTGATTCATCTGTTGAGTTAGCGGATGAGAAAAGTATCATCGAGTCCTCGTCTAGGATTCCTGGCTGCAAACAAACTGCCATTGCTGGAGGTTTAAGTTCTGCAAAGGTGATCTGAAGGAGCAGACTGGGGATCATAGGAAGAGCAGAGAAAGACCAGGTTGGGGTAAGGGGAGGTTATACCAGCCAAGTTTGAGTGTTTGTGTTGCACTACTGGTAAAGGTGGTGAGAAGTTTGGCAACGTTTGGTGATCAAATAAGTTTGACTAAGCTTAATGTTGATAAATTGCTCCTTACCGTGCAGGTTACTCTCACCACTTCATTTGGAATTAGGTGAAGAACAGTTAAGACTCACCGTTATTCTATATAAGCCTTATTCCCCACAGACCATATGTTGCTTATTTGGTGGAATATGGATCCTTTTTCTACACCAAGTTTATATGTTTACATGTGTACATATTTAGACTTGTTAATTTAGACTATTTTTGACAGGGTACCCTTTCGATAGGCCAAAATAGTTATATTGTTGTCATGCTTAAAAGCTGCTATTGAACCTTCTGACAGTACTCTTTCTCTCTCTCTCTCTAAAAATACCTTTAGAGCTAATGTTTCAAAACTCAACTAGTCCTAGTTATTTGGAGTAGACTTGTCCAAATAACTCAGAAACTTGGCTTTAGTTACCAGCTTGCTAAATGGGGGAATATAGGATTTAAAAGATACATTTATAGTAATATCGAGGAGGACCTAACAGGGTTGTAGGATACTTTTGTCTAAAACCTGGTTAATTGGTTGTCTCACTGAAACCTTAATTGAGTTTTATGAGTTATCCAGCCAAGTTATCTGGTTTTTAGGGCAACTTGACCAGTAAACATGTTCAAATAACTTAGTCGAGTTTTCCCAGTAATTCATGAGTTTGAAAAATCGATACACTCCTAAAATTTTTAGTTGGGTTATGTTTGAGAACTAGAGAAGTGCTTTGATAATCATCATCAAACAATATTTAGATTCCAGCATGTAGGGTTGGTGACTAGGGATGGCAATAGGGCAGTTTAAACCTGTAACCCATTCAACTCCTTAATGGTTAGGGTTTGGTATTGCCAAATTCAGGTCAGGGGTGGGTTAGGATTTAGCCCGACCCGACAAGAACCTGGCTTTATGTATTTAAAAATATGCTTCTATATGTTTAAAATATTATTTTAAGAAATATAATATATGAAAAATACATCTTTTATAGATAAATGTATAATTAATTGATATATTATGTTTAAAAACACCTTTTTTTTAAAATTTTTTTAATGCAACCGGGTCAACCCCGGTGGTGACTTTGTGGTAGAATCCCTTTAGGGCCGGCTTAGGGTCTGTTATTGACTAAAACCCTTTATGGGCCGATTCGGGTTCACGAAAACCCGCTCGAACCCCGCCCCGTTGCCATCCCAATTGGTGACTTTCCTGGTTGAAAACTAAGTAGATTTGTGGTTTGGTCATAAGAAAAGCTAATAAATTTTGACATGAATTTTCTAACTCTTTAACAGTTTTTGGCAACTGGAGTTGGCGAAAATGATAGCCAAGTGATGCTAATGTCACATCCCTTCCTCTATTAAGGAAGGAGATAAAAGTCACAGTCTGTTCCATTAGAGAACCCACTATATTTATTAGTACGACTGATAACCAATCACAATATGATAATTGAAGCCGGAATATAAAGATAAAGTACGTTGTACACTCGGAATTTAAAAGTATATTAACATATATAACCTTTATATTACGCAGCTGTTTCACATTTCAAATCGCTAAGGTTTCTTCCTCTCTTACGCTGTGTTTGCAATCTTGGATTTGGGAAGAAAAGAAAAGAAAAGAAACCTAATGATTTTTTCATTATTTTTGGTGTTTGGATAAGATGAAAAATGGGAAGAAAAAATTATATTTTAATAGGATGATGGGTGGACTTATGGTGGTGGGTGAGTGGGAGTGGATGGATGCTGGTAGGATTGGTGGGGTGGTAGTGACAGTGGCAATGATGATGGCGGTGGTGATGGTAGGCTACTAGGGGGTGATGGTTGCGAAGGGGTGGTGGTTGTGGTGGGATGGTTGTGGGCCATGGCTAGGTGATAGTGGTAGTGCCGCTGGTTGGGTGATAGGCGGTGGTTGGTGGCAATGGTTTTGGGGTAGTAGGGGTGGTGGTGGGATGACAAGGGTGGTGGTAGGAGTGGCTGTGGTGGGTGTTAGCAATGATGGTGTTGGTGGGTTGTGGTGATGGTGGTGGTGGGTAGTAGTGGTAGGGTGGATTGTTAGAGAGAGTATTTTAAATTGGAGAGAAAGATGTAGAGAAAATTTATTCATTTTTGTTTTACGCATATGTATATATGGCTCGTGCATTTTCCTAGTCTATACTATATATAACATGAGGCGCCCCCTTGGGAACCGTGCCAATAAAAATTTGTAGTTTTCCACAAGAGCCCTTACACATCAACCCTAGTGTCCATTAATAAAATGACAGAATGGTCAAAACTGTCTCAAATCTTCTAAAACTTGACAATCCGTTTTGTAATTATTCCCGCCCATGACATGTAGTATTGTACGTGCACCTTGCTAGTATACATAATTGCAACTAAACGAACTAAATGAAAGTATATAAACAGTTTAGAAATGTGAAATTTCAACGTTCAGAGTTTACTGTTCGTTCATGTAATTCAATCCAATTCGAACCAACTAACAAATCATTGTCTGGCTAAAGTTAAACAAAATTGCTTTATTTTACTAACTATGACAACTCCAACAACCCAAAGAAGAATCCAAACCATCCACTAATCATTTAGAAATTCAAATTCACGGAAATAAGCAATAATAATCACCGACATCTCCTTTATGCGTTGAAAGTTATTATGCAGAAGACTTGACTTTTTGACTGCTAATCTTCTTCCCTATCTTGTTTGTTTTTTTCCCGCTTCAATCAAATTCTTTCCTTTTTTGTTTTCTTTCAAGTTTTCTACTCCCACTGGACCTTTTTCTAAGAACTTATCTTTCTTCTTTGTCCCCTTTCTTAATAGGTATGGGTAATGATCTACACAATCTTAATGGCCTGATTAGATTAAAAGGTATGTGTAGTGAAGAGAGGGATCAAAAAATGAGGGACTTAGAAGAAAAAAAAAATGAAACAAGTGGGATGATTAGGTTTTGAATTTATGAGGACTGTTATGATGGAGGGAAAAGGTGGAAGAGATACTAAAGTGGGTGGCATACAGCTCACCAGTTATGGGAATTCTGTGTATATGATAAGAAAAGTGGTAGTGTCTTGTGAGTAAGTTACTAATCATAAACAGGAATTGAAAATGATGTTTCATCACCATCATGGAATAAAAGTCTCATCTAATAATGCAACTTTTACTGAAAAGAGGGGAAAAAGAAAACACTAAGAAACATAATCTTGTTAACCATTTCACCATCAAGGAGTAGTTTTTTTTACAAGAGATAGGTGTTTTTTAATTTTCTTTTTAAGGATTTTTCCAAACTAACTAAAAAGGTCAATTAGAATTTGAAGAATATTCTTTGGAATTTGCTTAAATATAGTATTAAAAGATGCACGTGCATACTGCATGTACAGTGGCCGAATCCGGACTCCAAATCTGAGGGAACAAAAAAAAATTTCAATTAACATTTCTCATGAAATATATAAATTTTAATGAATTAGGAGGGTAAACCAGAAATTTTAGAAGGGGCAAAACATAGATTTCAATTAAAACATATAGGAAAAAAATATATTTTAAATTAAAAAATAAAATTTTAGGGGGGGCAATTGCCCCCTCTAGCTCTAAGGTGGTTCCGCCATTGTGCGTGTATCCATGTAGTTAACGTGAGATCAGTTTAGGTGGTTGTTTTTAACGGATAGGTATTAGTATTAAGTAGTTTTATTTAGGATACCATGGTCTTTTTGAACACTTCGATGGATTATATATGGTAATAAAAAAGGAGGGCCAGAATTCTAGGGAATATTCCCCAAGGTTTGTTTTATTAATAATATAGATATATTAGTTTCAAAAAAAAAAAAAAACTTCTTAACTCTATTGTAACAATACAATTTGTTGCCGAAATATATAGCATTAGTGTGCTATTGTGAGGGAACTATTTTTAGCACATTCAAGTGGATTATTTGACTAATCTAGAATATTGTAATTTGACAAGGAACCTTTTGGAGCACCCACTCATTTATATTTCCATTAAGAAAACCCATAAGATATTATAATAAAAAAAAATGAAAATCCATAATAATATTCCTTAGATTCTAGAAGAACACTTTTATTGAACAAAAAATATGTTTAAACTATTTTCAATTACCTATTCTACTTTTCAACTTTTCACGTTATCTTTTAGTTTCTTATTATGTTTAAATCACAGAAGTTTCATTAACCAAAAAAAAAAAAAAAAACAACAACAACAAGAGAAGTTAGTTCTCAACTAAGTAAAACTCTTTACAAAATGTAGTGTCTAATATCAAACATAATAATCTATGTTAGTTTGTTATGCGCGTGCACCCACTAGTAATTGATATCTTAAACCATATTGCGAATAAAAATAGAGAAAATTAAACATACGTTTCCTTTTGGTTTGTGACATTTATCTCCTCTCTATTTTTGTTGTCTACTTCATATTGTTTCCCTTTAGTACAATGTTATTAAAATTTTAATAAGCTTGACAAACATACCCTTTTTTAAGTATAAAAAAAAGTTTAAGATTTTGAGATAATACAAAATAGTTTTTTAAAGGTTTAAAAGTTTTAATAATCAAATTAAAAAATCATGGGTGATTTTATTATTTCTAATAAAAAAATTGATAAGGGATAAAATAGTCAAATTGTATTTTATAAACCTCAAAGGAGGTATCTACAATCATCTAAAAACATAAGAGAGGTATGTATAATTTACTCAAAATATGCATTAATTATGTTTTACTCATAAATCATGGCTACCCAATTTTATAGAGAAAATACCTAGTTTAGTTTAATCTTTACTTAATGTGAAAAAATATTTATAATTTAACATATAACCATAAGCTTCTTATTTATTTTTTAAAATATTTATAATTTAACATATAAACATATAACCATAATGTGAAAAAATAATAATAATGGCTACCCATTATTATTATTATTATTATCTCGTCAACGTCAAGCTCGTCATATTGTAAATGCTGCATCGAAGTCGGCTGAAAGTGGTGCGTCACCGACAACATTTTTTGGTAGAATCGTTACCGACAACAAAATTAAGAGTGGGTCCCTACCTACATTTATCAGGGGCATTAAGGTCATTTCAACAGAAAAAAGGGTTAGGACAAATCAAAGCAATCACATCCAGGGTTTTTGGGAATCCAAAACCTAACATGTGGCCGACGTGTGAGAGGCTGGTCAAACAAGGCGGGCCCAGGACTGTACGGTGCTTCGCGATACAGCATTATTGGAGGTGCACGTGGCATCCTCTTCTGATGTGTCTGTTGCCGACTTTAAGACTTTGCAGGAGTCCGAAACGTGAGGTCGGTATGCGTACACGTACATGGAATTTTTGTCCGCCTCCGAATCCACTCACTTGCCGTGAAATTCATACACGTGGCTGTCATTTTTGTCGTTTCTTTATTTTTTCTATTATCATTATCTGTTGGGATCCTTAGAGAAGGTACGGATTGGTGCAGCAGACAATGCAGTCACCGTTGGATACTATCATGTGTAGCATCTAATGATAACTACTATTTTAATTAAGTAGTTGCCATTGGATGCTACACGTGAAAGCATCTAACATTGTTGTGGGGCAGACGATTTCATCCCCTTGGAGAAGGCTTTCCTATCCATGAAGTCCAACAAACAATTTTAATGAAAACTCAAACTTAATTTGATATTTAATGTATGACAATTCATATAAACAACATAAATACATAAACTAGAGAATTTGGGTTCAATCCATTTGTTTAGCTTCTTATTACGGCTAATATATAAGGGTTGTTGGTGCCCTTTCCAGTGGGGGTCTAAGTGTAAATTTTCCTAAAAAAAAAAATTCGGGGACCATCTCCACCGCTTGTCCCCCTTGACTTGGTAATTGAAATAGTCAGCTTTGCAAAGAAACCTAAACATTTTGGACATGGTTGAAACTTGAAAGGATTGATCTTAGTTTTTGGTGGTTGTTGAGGGAAGACTTTGTTGTTAGTCACATGAAATGATAGCTAATCTAAATTGTCATTCTAGTCCAAGATCTTATAATAGAGTTATCATATATAAATGTGATATAAATAAGATTTGTCACATGAATTTTTTTTAATCCTCATTAAGTTCTGTATAAATAAAGATTTATGGGTCATTTGATAGGGTTTCTTGTTTCTAGAGTTTGGATTATTATTTGGATTTTGAAAAATTAGATTCTTAATGCTGATTTTTAGAAACCATAGGTTGGTGTTTGGTTGGGATTTTAGACTTTGATTTTGTATCATAAAATCGAGTGTGAGTGATTGTGAGAATTTCAAGTAAACAACCAAGATATATATTCATAATCTATCTTTAAATCCTCTATTTTCATGGGTAAAACTTAATATTTGATTAACTTAAAATGTACACGGGACTAATTAGGTTTTCCAAATAAGCTTTCCACGTGTTTTCCCAGGTTTCTTCATCTACCGCGACTCACCAAACAACCCCCTCTCCAACGTAATCACCTTTAAATGGGATCATAAAGACATAAAGAAAGCTCATTCGAGTCCAGAAATTCCAATCCCCCCCCCCCCCTCTCTCTCTCTCTCTCTCTCTCTCTCTCTCTTCTTCTATGCAATGTCTCGTCATCGGCGTCAAGCTTCCCAGGCACTCCCGTTGACGTTTAATGCCATTGAAGAGCCAACACAGTCATCTGAGATTGGCCTCATAGTTGGCATGACTGCTTGTGGTGGCGGCAGCGGCGGCGGCGGCGGCGGTGGTAAGTCCACTCATCATCCTCCACCAGTTCAGAATGCTACTGTTCAAGGAACATTCGTGTCTGAGAAGAAGCCTCCGGCTGACAGATCCACTGAGAACTGATCACCACTTGCACTGGGGGGTTTGATCAGTGTATCCACACCATTAAGTTTTTAAGCATCTTGTACCTGTTAATTTCTTGATCGAGTTTGGTAAGTTTAGTTGTTTGAGAGTAGTTGAGTTTTGCATCTGTATGAGGGACTTTGTATGGGAGTCTAATAGACTTCTTCTTCAACCTAATTAATAATCCTTCTTTAATGCTTATGTAGTAGAAATGTAGAATGCTCATGAAAATTTTAGTTTGTGCGAAGCATGTGAGATACCTTGCAAGCTAGATGCCATTGATTTATTAAGAAATTTACAAAAAATAAAAATAAATAGCATCCAATAACTTCCAAAAATAAATATATTTGAACACTGGCATAAAATACTTTTTATATGTAAATGCGTATGAGTTTTCCCTTTTTTTAGTAGTGTTAGATGCCATTGATTTATTAAAAATTAGCAAAAAATAAATATTATCCAATAACTTCCCAAAAAATTTTTGATCACTGGCATAAGAGACTTTGTATATTTAAATATGTATAATTTTCCTTTTTTTTAGTGTTATTTTTCTATTTTCAGAGTATCAATTCACATAAGCTCTTAAAATACTTTTATAAAAGATATTTCCAAGTATAGAATCAAAATTTCTGTACTTAGGAAACTTTTTTCCAAACTAATTAAATTAAGAAGAGCCCACTTTGCCAAATGGCAAATAATTTTAATGCTCAGGAGGAATAGATGAGGTAGGGCTGGTTGACGAAATATGTGAACATAGCAAGTGGGGTCCTCCAATATGTTGAATCCATACCTCACAACTTTGGCACAACTTTGAGCATTTCACCTGACAAATAAGCCTCAAATCTATTTGTAATTTTCTACTAACAAAGCAAGCCCAAAGATTCTGGCTATAATATTTGATTACCATAGAATGCCCTTTTCAGAGTTTAAAACTACTTTTATGCCCTTTTCATTATACCATGCAAGTAGCATCTTCACATTTTATGGTTACCAAATCCCAGTATACGACCCATAAACAATACACTTTATTTAACCACATAATATCATATGCCCACACATTCTTGGCCTTTGCTTTTATAGAACAGACTACAGATCTATCATGCTTCACTTAGGCTTCCAAAGACTCTGGCTACATGCTATGATGGTGGAATTTAATTCCCTGCTTAAAAGCATTATATGCTTTTCTGTTTCAGTCCATCCTCTGCAGAGTGTTGGGGGGGGGGGGGGGGGGGGGGGGGGGGGGAAGCTCACCTAGTTGCTAAAGATTTCAGACAGAAAGAAGACTTTTAGATTTTGATGAAAACTTTAGTCCAATTGGAGAAATCATTACTTGCTCTTGTAGAAGTTTTGGGTGGCCAATTCATAATCTTGATGTATGCAGTGCCTTTCTCCATGGTAAATATATAGTCAGAAGAAGTTTTTGTGGCCCAAACTACATGCAGTTCTCTTCATCCTGGCAACTCATCTTATTTTTTGCTGCCTCCGAAAGGCAGCATTTGGAACTTGAACCAGGCTCTTCAAGGGGGATTTCAAAAGTTTAGTTCCTTATCACTGCGCAGGTTTCATTTGCAGCAAATCAAACAACTCTATGTCCATTTGCTTCAACATATTATCTGTATATATATCCTCTCAAGCAATTAATAACTCTTTGCCTATTCAGTGTATTGGTTCACATTTCAGCCAACAATTTGATTGAAAGAATATTTGGGCCTTGTTCACCTTATTTTAGCATGGAAGCTCACTGATTTTCTTGTGATTTCTCACCTTAGTCCAAATTCACTATGGATCCCTTGCTATAATGCTGATTGGGCTAGGTGTAATGATGATCATCACTCTTAATTATCAGGAATTTTCTGTCCATCAAACCTCAAACTTATCTCCTAACCCACCAAGAAGCAATCCATTGTTTCTCAGTCATATGTAGATGATTATCATGCTTAGACCCACTTTTCTTGATGCCTCTTGTTTGGCCATGTTCAAAAAATTAGTGTTATGGAGATGAGGATGCTGAGATGGATTTGTGGGGAAATTAAGAAAGACAAAATAAGAAATGAAGACATTGAAAAGTGGTTAGACATAGCATGCATTAGGGATAAAATGGAAGAGAGTAGGTTAAGATGGTTTAATCATGTAAACTTGTAAAGCGGAGACCTAAAGATGCACTTGTAAGAAGGTGTGGAAGTATCCACATCAAAGGGCCTAAACAAGTAAGAGAAAGACCTAAAAAGACATTAATGGAGTGTATAAACAAGACTTACAAAAACATAGTTTAATTGAAGATATAATTTTTTCTAGAGCGGGATGAAAAGACAAGATTCGTGTCGCCAACTCCACTTGATGGGAACTGGTTTATTATGATGATGAATACTATTATCACAATATTGCTACTACTATTATCATTTCTAACAAGATGTGGCAATAATATCACTAATAATACTCAAGGTATCATCAGAGGTGGTAATGTATTGAGGTACATTGGTTCGAGACGAGTCAGGTTAACATGGAGTAAACTTGAAATCATTCATTCAATAAATGCATCACTGGGTATGGCTAGGATGGATTGAGAGGTTTAGATCATAAACCAACTAGTTCAACCTAATGCATTTAGTATTTGATTAGATCCAGGTCATAGCTCAATCCGACCTAGGGATGGGGATGGTTCGATTAAAACTGATAAACCAAACCAAACCTATTAAGGTTGGTTTTGGGGTCTTTAATAATCGGTTTCGGTTCGGTTTTGGTTTTTAACTGAAAAAACCGATGCGGTTTTGGTTTGGTTATGGTTTTAAGGTAAAACTGAACCAACTATATATAATATGCATAAGCTTTGAGTTACACAACCCCTTAGCCGGTTAGCCCATTAGGGATTTATTAGCACAATTTCTATTTCATTGTACTTCTATTAAATGAATTCTTTTGATACAGTTTTTTTTATTATCACATCACTGTGTAGACATGGTAAAATAATAAAAATTTAATCTATCTTAACTTCCAAGAAGGTTAAATTGTTCGGTTTGGTTCGTTACCGTTATGGTTTCAAGAATATGAAAGTTAAACAGTTTTGGTTTTAAAATTAATAAATCGTAACAGTTACGGTTTGGCTATGGTTTTCATTGTAGACTTGCCAGTTCGGTTTTGGTTTTTTTGTAAAACCGAATTATTGCCATCCCTAGTCTGACCTGCTAACATAATGGGTGAATTGGGCCCGGAAATCATCTACACCCAAAATCCTTAAATGCTGCTGCATTCGACGTTGTCATTGGTACATTCAACTTCAAAATCAAGAGAGGTACTCAATGTTGGTAGAAGATGGAGTATAGCAAATGGTGAAGAAATTAGAATTAATGATTTGGGATGGGGGGATCAAAGTGAACCTGTGAATGATAATCAAGCAACAAGATTGGAAGAGACAAAAGTGACGGAGCTTATTGATCAAAATGTTAGATGCTGGGATGCTAAGAAATTAAGAAGTATCTGGTTTGAGAATATGGTGAATCAAATCCTATCAATCCCAATCTGTAAGTATGCCCAAAAAGACAAGCTAATATGGTCAGGCACCTCATCTGGTAAGTTCTCCATGGCTTCAACTTACCGCCTTCTATTCCCTTATGATCTTACTGCTTCTGAAGATAAAAATTGGATGAAAATCTGGCATCTTCCATGTGCTCAGAGAATCAAAATTTTTCTGTGGAAATCTGTGCAAGGAGGTAATATGACTAACGATATCCTTCATAATCGCCTTGGCAGCCCCATGGAAATGTGCATTCGATCTATGCAGTAAAGAACAAGATTCAAACTTGCACCTGTTTACAAGATGTGATTTCACGCGTGCCATATGGTTTGGAGCTTTCGGTGGAAGGCTACCAGATCACATTCATTTGTCTAATTGTAAACAGTGGGTATTTGATCATATAATGAATCTGGATAGGGAATCTAAGGGTGGAAATCAGTAGATATTAACTGCTTGGGCTAACCTGTGTTGGGTTATTTGGAACAGGAGAAATAAATTTAACTTTGAAAATGAGAAACCTTCCATTGCAACTCATTCATTGTTTCAGGTACTGCAAAGAGATTCCCAACTACTAGTTTCAAGTAGGAAGAAGGCTGGAACAACCAAACGAAAGGAGTGCTTTATCAGATGGGAAAGACTAGGCCTAAACTGGGCAAAAATCAATACTGATGGTGCAGCAAGGGGATGCCCTGGACCTGCTGCTATTGGAGTGGCAATAAGAGCTGTTGATGGGAGAATGCTGGGCGCGGTTGCACAGGAAATTGGGACGGCAAACACAATACAAGCTGAAGCATTTGCCACTATTGAAGGCCAAAGGACAGCATTGGCATTGAACTGCAACCAAATAATTCTGGAAAGCGACTCACAAGTTCTTGTTGATTGCCTCCTAGGAAAGACTGATGTCCCGTGGAGAAATACGAATTGGATCCAAGAGGCCAAGCACTTATGTAGTCTGTTTTTCTCGGTTGGCATTTCAGAGGTGTTCAGATAAACAAATTTAATTTGTCGTACTCGTAGATGGGCTCGATAATTTTGCTCTTAACGAATTCACATGTTTCTGGTCATCTTCTATTCTTGATGAGATCAGAGGGCTTGTATCGGATGATTTTTTCGGGCGATCTCATGCCCGCTTTGTTCGTGATTAATGGTTTAATATATTCCTATTTTCTTATAAAATAAAAACTTCAAAAACTAAGCTGTGTCTTATATGCGTCCCATATGCAAGTCTTGGTGATAAGTATAAAATAAATTGTTTGTCATATTATATATTCTTTTGTTAGGTTATCTAAAAGCCTGTTTACTATTTTTTATTTTTGGCTGGTCTCGTGATGGCATTGACTGCCTCAAGCGCGTTTTGGGGCATGCCTTTTTATTTTTTATTTTTATGGATGGCCGATCTAACCACTTTCTTCATTAGATGAAAACATTGTTAGAAGTGTCAGACCGTCTCATCATCGTCTTCTTCATTTGTGGGTTTTCGGTTGTTTGGATTAACATAGAGAAGGAAACATGCCTGCGGGTGAAGCTTTTCTGGGTGCCTTCCTTCAAGTGGCCATCGACAAGTTAGCTTCTCGTGAATTACAGAACCTCGCACTCAAATGGGGTGTCGATGCCGACCTCAAAAGGATGAAGAAGGTACTGTTAAAACTTCTGGCCGTGATTAACGATGCGGAGGCGAAGCAATTCAAAAGCGAACCAGTGAGGTTCTGGTTAGACGATCTGAGAGATGTCGTCTACGATGCCGAGGATGTCTTGGACTTGTTTGAAACCGAGTTGATGCGTTACAAACTGAATCAACCAGACTCTCCATCTCAGATTGATTACACTTCTCATCAGGTATGTGATCGTTTTACTTACTCTCTCACTTCAATGAAAGAGTCTTTTTCGTTAAATTATTAGTATAGAGATAAAAATTCAAGTCGGATAAAACCTTTTTGCCCTCTTCAGGTAGGAGATTGTATAACTTCCTCTATCACTTCAGTTAGGGATTCTTTTTCATTAAATATTGAGATCGAACACAAGATAAAGGAGATCACCGGGAGGTTGGAGGACGTTGCCGAAGAAAAGAATGATCTTGGGTTAATGGAGGGGACACGAGGAACTTCGGCTGTAGGAAGTTCTATTGGGACCATAGAACCAAGATTGCCAACGAGCTCCCTGGTAAATGAGCCTCACGTCTATGGTAGGGAAAAAGATGTTGAGAAGATGATTAAACTGCTGCTATCAAAGGAACCCTGTGATGATAATATTGGTGTGATTCCTGTAGTCGGTCCAGGCGGGATTGGCAAAACCACCTTTGCTCAACATTTGTACAACCACATGGCAGTGAAAAAGCATTTTGACTTGAAAGCTTGGGTATGTGTATCAGATGTGTTTGATGTGATCCGTGTAACAAAGGTCATCATCGAGTCAATGAATGGGAATTCTGGTGATTTGCAGGAGTTGTCTCTGCTTCATGACAAATTAAAGAAAATGTTGGAGGGGAAGAGATTCTTGGTCATTTTGGATGATGTATGGACGGAGAAGTACGAGGATTGGATTGCTCTAAGCACACCCTTTAGAGCCGGGGCTAAAGGGATAAAAGGGAGTAAGGTCATAATAACCACAAGAAGTGAAAAAGTTTCTTCAAATACCCGAACAGTTGCAGCTCAACATCTGGAGTTATTGTCAGAGGGAGACTGTTTCTCATTGTTCAAACGACATGTCTTTCAAAATCAAAATGTGGATGCACAGCCAGTTTTGGAAAGAATTGGGAAGGAAATTGTTAGAAAATGCAAAGGCTTGCCCTTGGCTGCAAAGGCACTGGGAGGTGTCATGCGTTCAAAGGAAGAGGTGGGTGAGTGGGAGGATATATTGAATAGCGAGATCTGGGATTTACTTGATCAGGAGACTGAAGTTGGTCCGGCTTTATGGTTGAGTTACTATCATCTGCCGGCACATTTAAAGAGGTGCTTTGTTTACTGTGGGATATTCCCCAAGGACTATGAGTTCGACAAGGTAGAATTAATCTGTTTATGGATGGCAGAAGGATTTTTGGGGCAGAAGGATAATCTAAAGATAAAGAAAAGGATGGAGGATATTGGGGAGGGGTACTTTTTTGAGCTAGTGTCGAGGTCTTTCTTCCAACAATCTAGTGAGAATAATTCAAAATTTGTAATGCATGACCTTATAAATGATCTGGCTCGAGCTGCTTCAGGAGAAACATGTTTTACAATGGATGATGAGGTGCATGGGAAGAAACGAATTTCTGATAAGACTCGCCACTTGACATATCTGAAACACCGATATAATGTCATGAGGAGATTTGAAGCATTTTTTGGAGCAAATAAATTACGAAGCTTCCTGTCCCCTAAAAACGATGAATGGTTGTGGCAATCATATTTCTTACCTTGTCAGGTTCCACATGATTTGCTATCAAGGCTCGTATGCTTACGTGTATTAAGTTTGCGGTATTATAAGAACATTTTTGAGCTCCCAGAATCGATCGGTAATTTGGTACATCTACGGTACTTGGACCTTTCTGGTACCAAAATTACAAGATTACCAGAATCGATAAATGCTCTTTGCAATTTACAAACATTGCTTTTACGGGATTGTAACGGGCTAGAAGAGTTGCCTCCCAAAATGGGAAACCTAATCAATCTTCGGTATCTTGACATCCCTCGTAATCTAAAAAAAATGTCACAAGATATTGGGAGATTGAAGGAGCTTCAAATGTTGTCACGTTTCATTGTAGATGAAAATAATGGACCTGGAATAGAAGATTTGACAGAGTTGGAGCATCTCCGAGGGACGCTTGAGATTTCAGGGTTGGAGAATATCAGAGATCCCATTCAAAAGAAAATTAACTTTAGGAATAAACAACACCTTCAGAAGCTTGTGCTCAGATGGGATTACAAAGACTCAGCAGTCAATGATTCACAAGTCAAAAGTGTTGCAGAGCTTCTACTGGACAGGCTACAACCTCACGCCAATCTAAAAGAGCTCACTATCATAGGTTATTATGGAACAAGTTTCCCAAATTGGCTGGAGGATCCTTCTTGTTGCTCGAATTTGGTGAACCTATGTCTTCTCAATTGTAAATACTGTAAGTCTCTGCCAAATTCCCTTGGACAGCTACCCTTCCTTGAAGGGCTTGTTATATCTGAAATGCCAGAATGGGAGGAATGGACCGGCATTGGACGAGAAGGTGAACAAGAATTCTCTCGCCTCCGAGGTCTCAGATTAAGTTTCTGTCCGAAATTGAAGATAGTCTCCCATTGCATCCCTGCACTAGTTCAATTAGAAATTTTTCATTGTGGAGAATTGAATGCTTTTTCAGGGCGACTCCCATCACTTCATCATCTAAGTTTGGTTGACTGCGGTCATGAATTTCTGCAAAGTATGGCTTCCTTTACCCCACTTTTGTTGTTGAAAATTGGTCAAATTCCAATGCTTGCAAGTCTACCTCATGAAGAATCCTTTCTACAGTGCTTAGCAACGCTTGAAATATTAGAAATCTGTGATTGCCATGACTTGACCTCCTTATGGAGCTGCAATGAGATCATAGGGGGAGGATTACAACACCACAACCACCTCACTGCTCTTAAGACGTTGAAAATAAGTTCTTGTCATAACCTAGAGAAGCTATCATATGGGTTGCACAGCCTAACCATTCTAGAAGAGCTTACGATCGACAATTGTCCAGCCATCGAGTCCTTTCCAGATGAGATAGAATTGCCCACCATGCTCAAGTGTATTTCAATAAGAAATTGCACGAATCTGAAGTCTTTACCTGAGGTGTTTTTTATGCACACATCTCTTGAAACATTGGAGATATGGCGGTGTTCTTCCCTGAATTCATTTTCTAGAAGAATTGGAGATGCAGGGTGTTCAAGTTCGACTACCACCATCAACATTTCAAAGCTCAAAGGGATTATCATCTTTGATTGCGACAATCTGAAGTCTCTACCTGAAAGCCTACACCATCTCACATCTCTGGAATCATTGAGTATCTCTGCATGCCAAAGATTGATGTCCTTGCCTGACCGAATGCATTGCCTCAGTTACCTTGAAGAATTGGTAATCAATAAATGCCCATGTCTCTTGTCCTTTCCAAAAGGGGGCTTGCCCTCCACCAAGCTCAGATGCCTTCATATCATTGATTGCAAGGATCTCAAGTCACTGCCTAATCAGATGATCCTCCTCACATCTCTTGAAGAATTAATAATTGCTGGTTGTCCAAATCTCTTGTCCATTCCTGAAGGGGGTTTGCCATCTATCAACCTTAGACATCTTTATATCCACGATTGCAAGAGTTTTGTGTCCCTAGCAGATCATCAGTATAGCCTCACATCTCTCCACAGTTTACGTATCACATACTGCCCTGCTCTAGTGTCCTTTCCTGAAGGAAGTTTTCCATCTAACCTACGATCGCTAGCCATCTCCATTCATTGCAACACTTTCTTGCCCTCGTCATCATGGGAATTTCACTTTTGTAGATTTAAATCTCTTAGAGAGCTTTCGATTTCTGGATGTGAGGGTATAGAGTCTTTTCCTGATTGGTTGCTACCTAGCACTCTTACCACTCTTAAGATTTACGAATTTCCCGATCTTCAAGCTACACCCAAAGGTCTACAGCACCTCACTTCTCTTGAATTCTTAACAATCTATGATTGTCCTAAACTAGCCTCATTGCCAGACCAAGGACTGCCCACCACGCTCTGTGACTTGAGAATTTCTCAATGTCCTCTGCTAGAACAATGGCGGAAGAATATTAAAAGAGAAGACCGACCCATTTTAGCTAAGATTCCTAACGTGGAGATTGATTCTAAGGTATCATAATTTATAGAGTTTACTAAATAACCTATGTACTTTTATCTTTTTATTTGTTATGCACAATTCATTATCACCTTTATCTTTCTAACATAATAATGAATTCATGGCAGTTTTTTTGAATGGGTTGAACTAGAGCCTCCTCTCATCATGCAAATCAGGTCTCTCTCTCTCTTGTTTTCGTTGACCTCAATCTACTAAATCTCACCTTGCTTACAATTTGAAGCAAACTAAATTTATTTGAATGCCTACATAATTGTATGCTAGCATCTCTCCTTGAAAAATATCTGACATATTTGGAAATCCTCTATTTTGGCATGCATATTTTTATTTGAATTACTGATTTTATGCAAAGACCATTCTTTGCTTTCATTAATTCATGGCATGGGTTTTTGTATCTTTTGTTAGATGAAACATTTAGAGGGCAATTTGGTCTTAAAAATGGGATTAGATTGTGGTGCAATTTTGCTCCTCTTAGTTCTTTCACAAAAACAAAAACACTTGCATACATGCAAATTAAGACACATAAAGAAGGAAAAAAAAATTTTGAGTCCCAAAGTGAGACTTTTCAATTTTGGCCTATCTCTATATATTTGCAATAGCTTAAGATCATCCAGAATATTAACGGTACTTTGTTGAAAGATGCATTGGAGGTGACATGTCCAACGCCAGTTACACAGAGTGCATCTTGGAGGTTGTAAGCCATAATCACAGGTTCAATCGATGATGGCTATAATTGAATCTTCTTGTAGTTTTACAGGAACATTCTTTGATTCAAGCTCCTAAAACTTGTGGAAGCCATTAACTTCCCTTATTTTGATGTTTCATTATACTCTGTAGTAGAGACATCACAACTAGACACCTAATATGGTAGTTAAAATCTTGTTATCTTTGAAGTCTAATTCTTTTAATTTGATTGATAAAAAGGATTGGACTGTAATTGGTGCTTGTTTATAAAATGTTTCAAGTGCATAACATTTTTTGCTAGCAACTGAATGTTTGTTTATATCACAGCCTCACTTGTTAACTATTTTTTGATTTTATTCAAAAAGCATGGTCGCTTTTAGA
This sequence comes from Buxus sempervirens, assembly GCA_947561395.2. Lineage (NCBI taxonomy): Eukaryota > Viridiplantae > Streptophyta > Magnoliopsida > Buxales > Buxaceae > Buxus > Buxus sempervirens. The sequence continues at coordinate 54,728,835 of OX387182.1, forward strand.
ATGGCCTAACTTCTAGACATGAAAATCAATATGTATATCATTGTATAAGGATCTAAGCAACTGTCATGCGTGAATTTCTATTGATTTTCTTTGGAAAGCCACTCCTGAGCAGAGTATATTGTTTTTGTTTTTCATCAGTAGCAGAGTATATTGTTTTTTGGTTGCAATTAATCAGGTGAATGCTCAGGCAAGTCACGATGTGGATGGTTGTTTGCAAGAAGATCTTTTACTTTGAAGTAGTTGTGAATCCATAAATATAGAGAACATAAATTTGTATGGTTTGCAAATGCCATCTGATGGGGTCCTTAAGATAGAATTAATGAGAGCAAAGGTCCTGTAGCATATACCATGGCTCTCCACTAAGGCTCATCAATATCTATTGCACTTGAAAGCAATGTGGTTCAGAGCCTAGCTCTATGTTTCTTCCTTTCTTGGTTGTTAAGAGTTATAGATATCCCTTCACTTAATGAGAATTTTATTGCTCTTATTTTGTTTAAAAGAATCACAAGTTTTTAGTAGTCTTTTGTAGTGGGATTGGAGCAGTTAATTTTCAGTTGAGGAAGAAAAAGAATTTGAGTCAGTTTTAAGTCCAAAGAAGAGTTACAGAATCTACTGCAAAATCAGAATTTGATTTAGTTATTTCTATATGAGGAACTTTTGAGCAATCCAGAATCAAGAGGTCCAAGGATCAACTTTAACAAGGTAAGAGTGATGATGACATGGGAGAATGGAAATACCATGAAGGACAATGTTAGCAATGTTCATAGAATGAATATTATATGCGTATTTAAACAGTCACAAGCTGAGAGGGGGGTAGGCCTTCTCCAAATAAAATAAAATGATGAAAAAGGTAATGAATTTGTTTAACGAGGAAGGATCTGAAGTACCAGAATTAAGAGAACTTAGTGTTAAAAAGAGTGAACGGAAAACCATGAAGTAAACTCAGTACCACATATGTGGGTTCGATTCTTGGATTAAATTCATAGGTTTGCCTTCAAAAATATTTTTCATTAATATATATAAAATATTTTTGGTTAGACAGCAACAAGCATCTGCTTATTAAGGTGTTATTTGGAATTGATTTTGAAAACATATTCTATGACTTGGAATGTGTTCTGCTTATTAAGGTGTTTCCGATCGCGCTTTTACATTGAAAGAGTTATTAATACGTCAAATTTGGCCTATACATTGCATTTACATATCTAATTGTAAACAGTGGGTATTTGATCATATAATGAAACTGGATAGGGAGTTTAAGGGTGGAAATCAGGAGATATTAACTGCTTGGGCTAACCTGTGTTGGGTTATTTGGAACAGGAGAAATAAATTTATATTTGAAAATGAGAAACCTTCCATTGCATTAACACATTCATTGTTTCAGGTACTGCAAAGAGATTCCCAACTACTAGTTTCAAGAAGGAAGAAGGCTGGAACAACCAAACGAAAGGAGTACTTTATCAGATGGGAAAGACCAGGCCTAAACTGGACAAAAATCAATACTGACGGTGCAGCAAGGGGATGCCCTGGACCTGTTGCTATTGGAGTGGCAATAAAAGATGCTGATGGGAGAATGCTGGGCGTGGTTGCACAGGAAATTTGGACGGCAAACGCAATATAATTAAGTTGAAGCATTTGCTACTGTTGAAGGCCTAAGGACAACATTGGCATTGAACTGCAACCAAATAATTTTGGAAAGCGACTCACAAGTTGTTGTTGGCTGCCTACTAGGAAAGACTAATGTCCCATGGAGAATTACTAATTGGATCCAAGAGGCGAAGCACTTATGTAGTCTGTTTTTCTCGGTTCGCATTTCAGAGGTGTTCAGAGAAGCAAATTTTGTCGTAGATAGGCTCGATAATTTTGCTCTTAACGAATTCTCATGTTTCTGGTCATCTTCTATTCTTGATGTGATCAGAGGGCTTGTATCGAATGATTTTTTCGGGCGATCTCTTGCCCGCTTTGTTCGTGATTAATGCTTTAATATATTCCTATTTTCTTATAAAATAAAAACTTCAAAAACTTCAAAAACTTCAAAGTGATTTGACCAAATAATGTATGTATACTATGCTTATTTGAGAATCAGTTCTCGTGAAAATGCTCATCCCAAAGGAATCCCCGCCTTTGCTCCCTTGGAATTTGGATCTTATATGCGTCTCATATGCAAGTCTTGGTGATGAGTCTAAAATAAATTGTTTATCACATTATATATTCTTTTGTTAGGTTATCTAAAAGCTTGTTTACTATTTTACTTTTGGCTGGTCTCGTCCTGGCATTGAGTGCTGTGGGCCCATATGTCTTCCTTCTCGGCATCTTCCTCAAGCGCATTTTGGGACATCCCTTTTTATTTTTTATTTTTTATTTTTATGGAAGGCCGACCTAACCGCTATCTTCATTATATGAAAACATTGTTAGAAATGTCAGACCGTCTCATCATCGTATTCTTCATTTTGGGTTTTCGGTTGCTTGGATTAACATAGAGAAGGAAACATGCCCGCGGGTGAAGCTTTTCTGGGTGCCTTCCTTCAAGTGGCCATCGACAAGTTAACTTCTCGTGAATTACAGAACCTCGCACTCAAATGGGGTGTCGATGCCGACCTCAAAAGGATGAAGAAGGTACTGTTAAAACTTCTGGCCGTGATTAACGATGCAGAGGCGAAGCAATTCAAAAGCGAACCAGTGAGGTTCTGGTTAGACGATCTGAGAGATGTCGTCTACGATGCCGAGGATGTCTTGGACTTGTTTGAAACCGAGTTGATGCGTTACAAACTGAATCAACCAGACTCTCCATCTCAGATTGATTACACTTCTCATCAGGTATGTGATCGTTTTACGTACTCTCTCACTTCAATGAAAGAGTCTTTTTCGTTAAATTATTAATATAGATATAAAAATTCTAGTTTGATAAATCCTTTTTTCCCTCTTTAGGTATGGGGTCGTATGACTTCCTTTATCACTTCAATTAGGGATTCCTTTTTATTAAGGGATTCCTTTTCATTAAATATTGAGATCGAACACAAGATAAAGAAGATCACCGGGAGGTTGGAGGACATTGCCGAAGAAAAGAATGATCTTGGGTTGATGGAGGGGACACGAGGAACTTCGGCTGGAGGAAGTTCTATTGGGACCATAGAACCAAGATTGCCAACGAGCTCCATGGTAAATGAGCCTCGTGTCTATGGTAGGGAAAAAGATGTCGAGAAGATGATTAAATTGTTGCTATCAAAGGAACCCTATGATGATAGTATTGGTGTGATTCCTGTAGTCGGTCCAGGCGGGATTGGCAAAACCACCTTTGCTCAACTTTTGTACAACCACATAGCAGTGAACAAGCATTTTGACTTGAAAGCTTGGGTATGTGTATCAGATGTGTTTGATGTGATCCGTGTAACAAAGGTCATCATCGAGTCAATGAATGGGAATTCTGGTGATTTGCAGGAGTTGTCTCTGCTTCATGACAAATTAAAGAAAATGTTGGAGGGGAAGAGATTCTTGGTCATTTTGGATGATGTATGGACGGAGAAGTACGAGGATTGGATTGCTCTAAGCACACCCTTTAGAGCCGGGGCTAAAGGGAGTAAGGTCATAATAACCACAAGAAGTGAAAAAGTTTCTTCAAATACCCGAACAGTTGCAGCTCAACATCTGGAGTTATTGTCAGAGGGAGATTGTTTCTCATTGTTCAAACGACATGTCTTTCAAAATCAAAATGTGGATGCACAGCCAGTTTTGGAAAGAATTGGGAAGGAAATTGTAAGAAAATGCAAAGGCTTGCCCTTGGCTGCAAAGGCACTGGGAGGTGTCATGCGTTCAAAGGAAGAGGTGGGTGAGTGGGAGGATATATTGAATAGCGAGATCTGGGATTTACTTGATCAGGAGACTGAAGTTGGTCCAGCTTTATGGTTGAGTTACTATCATCTGCCGGCACATTTAAAGAGGTGCTTTGTTTACTGTGGGATATTCCCCAAGGACTATGAGTTCGACAAGGTAGAATTAATCTATTTATGGATGGCAGAAGGATTTGTGAGGCAAAAGGATAATCTAAAGATAAAGAAAAGGATGGAGGACATTGGAGAGGGGTACTTTTTTGAGCTAGTGTCGAGGTCGTTCTTCCAACAATCTCGTAAGTATAAATCAAAATTCATAATGCATGACCTGATAAATGATTTGGCTCGAGCTGCTTCAGGGGAAACATGTTTTACAATGGACGATGAGGTGCAAGGGAAGAAACGGATTTCTGATAAGACTCGCCACTTGACATATGAGATGGGGCAACATAATGTCATGGGGAGATTTGAAGCATTTTTTGGAGCAAGTAAATTACGAAGCTTCCTATGCCCTGAAAATTTATGCCCTGAAAATTTTAGAATGCAATGTTTCTTACCTTGTCAGGTTCCACATGATTTGTTATCAAGGCTCACATGCTTACGTGTATTAAGTTTGGGGTATTATAAGAATATCGTTGAGCTCCCAAAATCGATTGGTAATTTGGTACATCTACGGTACTTGGACCTTTCTGGTACAGGTATTACAAGATTACCAAAATCGATAAATGCTCTTTGCAATTTACAAACATTGCTTCTAAAGGATTGTTGGAGTCTAAAAGAGTTGCCTCCCAAAATGGGAAACCTAATCAATCTTCGATATCTTGGCATCGATAGGTGTTATCATCTAGAAAAAATGCCACGAGATTTTGGGAGATTGAAGGAGCTTCAAATGTTGCCACGTTTCATTGTAGATGAAAATAATGGATGTGGAATAGAAGATTTGACAGAGTTGGAGCATCTCCGAGGGACGCTTGAGATTTCAGGGTTAGCGAATATCAGAGATCCCATTCAAAAGAAGATTAACTTGAGGAATAAACAATACCTTGAGACGCTTGAGCTCCAATGGAAGCTCCAATGGAATTACGGTTACCCAGTACTTTATAATTCACAGGTCAAAAGTGATGCAAAGCTTCTACTAGACCGACTACAACCTCACGCCAATATAAAAGGGCTCACTGTTGGAGGATATTGTGGAACAAATTTCCCAAATTGGTTGGGGGATCCTTCTTGTTGCTCGAATTTGGTGTACCTAAGTCTTCTCGGTTGTGACTACTGTAAGTCTCTCCCAGATTCCCTTGGACAACTACCCTTCCTTGAAAAGCTTGATATATGTGGAATGCCAAAATGGGAGGAATGGACCAGCGTTGGACGAGAAGGTGAACAAGAATTCTCTCGCCTCCAACATCTCCAATTATATTATTGTCCGAAACTGAAGATAGTCTCCCATTGCTTCCCCGCACTGGTTCAATTAAAAATAAAATGTTGTGCAGAATTGAATGCATTTTCAGGGCAACTCCCATCACTTAATCATCTAAGTTTGGATGACTGCGGTCATGAATTGCTGCCAAGTATGGCTTCCTTTACCCCACTTTTGTCGTCGAAAATTGGCCAAATTCCAATGCTTGCATGTCAACCTCATGAAGAATCCTTTCCTGAAGGAAGTTTTCCATCTAATCTACGATCGCTAGCCATCTCCATTGATAGCAACACTTTCTTGCCCTCGTCATCGTGGGAATTTCACTTTTGCAAATTTACATCTCTTAGAGAGCTTTTGATTTCTGGACATGAGGGTATAAAGTCTTTTCCTGATTGGTTGCTACCTAGCACTCTTACCACTCTTAAGATTGAGAAATTTCCTGATCTTCAAGCTATACCCAAAGGTCTACAGCACCTCACTTCTCTTGAATTCTTAACAATCTATTATTGTCCTAAACTAGCCTCATTGCCAGCCCAAGGACTGCCCACCACGCTCTGTGAGTTGAGAATTACTCGATGTCCTCTGCTAAAACAATGGTGTGAGAATATTAAAAGAGAAGACCGGCCCATTTTAGCTAAGATTCCTCGCGTGGAGATTGATTCTAAGGTATCATAATTTATAGAGTTTACTAAATAACCTTTGTACTTCTATATTTTTATTTGTTATGCACAATTCATTATCACCTTTATCTTTCTAACATAATAATGAATTCATGGCAGTTTTTTTGAATGGGTTGAACTAGAGCCTCCTCTCATCGTGCAAATCAGGTCTCTCTCTAACTCTCTCTCTCCTATTTTCGTTGACCTCCATCTACTAAATCTCACCTTGTTTACAATTTGAAGCAAACTAATTTTTTTTGAATGCTTACATAATTGTATGCTAGCATCTCACCTTGAAAAATATCTGACATAGTTGGAAATCCTCTATTTTGTCATGCATGTTTTTATTTGAATTACTCATTTTATGCAAAGACCGTTCTTTGCTTTCATTAATTCATGGCATGGGTTTTTGTATCTTTTGTTAGATGAAACATTTAGAGGGCAATTTGGTCTTAAATATGGGATTAGATTGTGGTGCTATTTTATTCCTCTTAGTTCTTTCACAAGAACAAAAACACTTGCATACGTGCAAATTAATACACATAAAGAAGGAAAAAAAAATTTGAGTTCTAAAGTGAGACTTTTCAGTTTTCGCCAATCTCTATATCTTTGCAATAGCTTAAGATCATCCAGAATATTAATGACACTTTGTTTAAAGATTCATTGCAGGTGACAAGTCTAACGCCAGTTACACAGTGCATGTTTGAGGTTGTAAGCCATAATCACAGGTTCAATCGATGATGGCTATAATTGAATCTTCTTCTAGTTTTAGGGGAGCATTGTTTGATTCAAGCTCCTAAAACTTGTGGGAGCCATTAACTATCCTTATTTTGATGTTTCATTATACTCTGCAGTGGAGACATCACAACTGGACACCTAATATAGCAGTTAAAATATTTGAAGTCTAATTCTTTCATTTTGATTGATAAAAAGGATTGGACTATAATTGGTGCTTGTTTATAAAATGTTTCAAGTTCATAACTTTTTTTGCTAGTAACTGAATGTTTGTTTATATCACAGCCATACTTGTTAACTATTTTTTGATTTTCTCAAAGCATGGTCACTTTCAGAATGGCCTAATTTCTAGACATGAAAATCAATATGTATATCATTGTAGAAGGATCTAGACAACTCTTATGTGTGATTTCTATTGATTTTCTTTGGAAAGCCACTCATGAGCAGAGTACATTTGTTTTTGTTTTTTTATCAGTAGCAGAGTATATTGTTTTTTGGTTGCAACTAATCAGGTGAATGCTTGGGCAAGTCACAATGTGGATGGTTGTTTGCAAGAAGATCTTTTACTTTGACTTAGTTGGGATGGGAATCCATAAACATAGAAAACATAAATTTGTATGGTTTGCAAATGCCATCTGATGGGGCCCTTAAGTTAGAATTCAAATGAATCTTGCGTTAATTAATGAGAGCAAAGGTCCTGTAGCATATACCATGGCTGTCCACTAAGGCTCATCAATATCTATTGCACTCGAAAGCAATGTGGTTCAGAGCCTAGCTCTATGTTTCTTCCTTTCTTGGATGTTAAGACTTATAGATATCCCTTCACCTAATGAGAATTTTATTTATCTTATTTTGTTTAAAAGAATCACAAGTTTTTAGTAGTCTTTTGTAGTGGGATTGGAGCAGTTAATTTTTAGTTGAGGAACATAAAGAATTTGAGTCAGTTTAAGTCCAAAGAAGACTCATAGAATCTGCTGCAAAATCAGAATTTGATTTAGTTATTTATATGAGAAACTTTTGAGCAATCTAGAATCAAGAGGTCCAAGGATCAAAGTTAACAGGGTAAGAGTGATGATAACATGGGAGAATGGAAATACCATGAAGGACAATGTTAGCAATGTTCACAGAATGAATATTATATGGGTATTTAAACAGTCACATGCTGAGAGGGGTTGTCTTACAAAACCTTCTAATAAAATAGGACGAAAAAGGTAATGAATTTGTTTGACGAGGAAGGATCTGAAGTACCAGAATTAAGAGAACTTGGTGTTAAAAAGAGTGAACGGAAAACCATGAATTAAACTCAGTACCACATCAATTCTTGGATTAAATTCATAGGTTTGCCTTTAAAAATATTTTTCATTAATATATATAAAATATTTTTGGTTAGACAGCAACAAACTTCTGCTTATTAAGGTGTTATTTGGCATTGATTTTGAAAACATACTCTATGACTTTGAATGTGTTTTGCTTATTCAGGTGTTTCCGATCTTGATTTTACAATGAAAGAGCTATTAATACGTTAAATTTGACCTATACATTGCATTATTGATCAAACGTCCTTGGAGTAAAACTTCTTTGGTTTTGAATTAACTAGATACACTCAAGAAATCTCTTAAATTAGTTATCTAAACGAGAACAAGGAATTGGTTTTTGAAATTATTTCGCTGAAGTTCTATCATTATAAATCTCAACAAGCAAGAGATATATAAAAGAAGGTGAAGAATGGTGCCTTTTGTGGGAGTTTCTTTTCAGCGGAGTTTTTTAAAAACGTCATTAAAAAAACTGTTCTTCAAAAATTGCATTTTTAGCAGCCGCTAAAACTTATGAAATGCCAACAAATCCTCTCCTACCTGTTTGGTTTGGGATGTGGAGCGTTATATATATTTATTTATTTTAAAAAATGGGTTTTTTTAGCGGCATAATTCAGTGACGGTCCAATTGGTTGTAGACACCTTTAGCGGCGGGCATCTAACTTTTAGCGGCAGTCCTTACCTACCGCTAAAAGAGTACCTTTTTTAGTGTAATAGGAAGGTTATGGTTCATCTTATAAAAAGTTATAAATTATGCTCTTCTAACATCATTTACAAAATCAAAAAGTCAAAATAACTGTTTGATTTTCTTTGTAAACAACCAAACAGCAGAAAGTGATTTCTTAAAACATTTCTTCTTTCTTTTCTTTAACAAAACAAACAACAAAAATTATCTTCTTTTCATTTCTTTTCCTTTTAGGATTTCTTTTCTTTTCTCCCCAAATCCAAAGCTCCAAACACAGCCTTAATGAATATGAAAGAAGTATCAAAAGTTTAAATCTTGTTTGGGCCAACTTGAAAACAACCCCAATTTTAAATAATGTCTGGGTTAGCTTTGGGTTTAACAAGTTTGGGTTAAGAGGGGCTAGTAAATTTTATACTGGACCGAGCTTGAACTCAGCATAACTCGATCCAACCCACTTTACTTACAACTCTAATCATTTCAAAGATGTGTTTTGAATTTGTTTTCTCTGCTCACTTTATTTTCCAAATAAAATAAAAGTGAAAAATACATGTTTTTGAATTTGTTTTCTCTGCTTCTAATCAAACAACTGAATGATTCGTATATAGTTTGTGAAAGGTCAAAATCAACGCAAAACAATATATATCGTAAACTGAATGGCATTCTTGTAATATATTTCCAAGTCATTTCCCCAGTATTCTAGCATGGGCCTCCAATATTCATTGTATTAGTTTAGATGCTATTTGATATAACTATTCAAAGTAGAAATTTTCAACTTTTGAACTTTGTTTCTACTTTGAAAATTGAACAGCCTCTTAGTACGCTCAAAGATGTGTTGCTAACACCGTACTACATTATTAAGCAAGATAAAGATTATAGAACCTTCTCTTCACATCGAGCATTAGAATATAATATACTAGCTGGGGGACTGCGCATAGGAGTGTATTTAGGGAGCATTAATCGTCGACAGCGTAAGCTGTAAACACCCCCTCACATTCAGTGGGGGGGCCCACCATTCATTTGATGGGCCCCACCATTCAATGTGAGGGGCTGTCTACAGCTTACGCTGTAGACGATGCCCTACCGTATTTAGGATACTTTTTGAATTTTAACTTAAAGATAAATCTCATATTAAGCAACTAATTTTAGATAATGAATGAAACTTGATAGTTGAAGACACATCAAAATCAGGAATAGTGCGTAAATAAGGAGGTCAGTGGGGGGTATTTCGGGCATAGATCATCAGGCTAGAATCTTAGCAATTTGCTTTATATATTAGTATAGATTTGACAAAATTCATGATTATTCCCCTTGGATAAGTAGAGGCAACTGAGAAGTTAGTTGGTTTGGATTGAATTTGAAACAACTGGAGAAGGAGATCAGAGTCTAGAAGTCTCTGGAGCAAATAGCTGGAGGAGATCTAAGAAGGAAGAGAGAGAGAGAGATCAACTGTAGCAGAGATTGCAAAATTTTTAAATTGAAACCAATTTGTGGTGGAATTTGGAGGAGATAATTGTGAGAGTAGATCAGAATTCGTCCAAATCAAAGTTAATTCAGGTATGAGAGAATTAATTTAAGCATTTTATAGTTATCGAAATGGTTCCATAGAAAATAGAGTAGATCTGATTAGATCAAGGTGATTTTGGGTGAAACAGTGTGAATCTGTCGAGAAGGGTGAAATTTGGAGTCATGAGATAATAGGAACCGGATTGAATTATTAATCTTTCTTTAATGCTTATGTAGTAGAAATGTAGAATGCTCTTGAAAATTTAAGTTTGTGCGAAGCATGTGAGATACCTTGCAAGCCAGATGCCATTGATTTATTAAGAAATTTACAAAAATTAAAAATAAATAGCATCCAATAACTTCCACCAAAATATATATATATATATATATATAGATATATTTGAACATTGGCATAAAATACTTTTTATATGTAAATGCGTATGATTCCCCCCCCCCCCCCCCCCCCCCCCCCCCCCCCCCTTTTTTTAATACTGTTAGATGCCATTGATTTATTAAAAATTAGCAAAAAAATAAATATTATCCAATAACTTCCCAAAAAAGTTTTGAAAACTGGCATAAGATACTTTGTATATTTAAATATGTATAATTTTCCTCTTTTTTTTAATGTTATTTTTCTAGTTTTAGAGTATCAATTCACATAAGCTCTTAAAATACTTCTATAAAAGATATTTCCAAGTATAGAATCAAAATTTCTGTACTTAGGAAATTTTTTTCCAAAATAATTAAATTAAGAAGAGCCCATTTTGCCAAATGGCAAGTAATTTTAATGCTCAGGAGGAATATATGAGGTAGGGCTGGTTGACGAAATATGTTAACAAGCAAGTGGGGTCCTCCAATATGTTGAATCCACACCTCACAACTTTGAGCATTTCACCAGACAAATAAGCCTCAAATCTATTTCTAGTTTTCTACTACCGAGCATGAGATTATCACGAAGCCACCACTAACAATGATTGCAGGGTTAAAACTTAAAAAGCATCTCATCAACTAAAAGGTCTGTTGTTACCAACCTAGACATAGAGCAGGTGATCATCAAATGTTGGAATAAATTTGAAGAATTCAAAATTGAGATCTGCAGCACACATGAGGTTCAAACTCTCCAAGAGAGCTAAAAATAATAAAAAAGAATCCACAAAGAGGCAAAGTAAAAGTATTCTTCCATATAATAAAAGGAAGAGAGATGCCTATTATTTGAAAAAAAGCATATGCCTAATATTTTACAACATAGCAGTCCCATTGAATTCTCTCTCTTTCTCTCTCTATCTCGTCAGGAAAGAGAAAAGGGAAAAGTGAAGCACTGTGTCCTGCATTAAAAACATTTTGAGAGTAATAACAGAGCCATGGGTTAGTGTGAACACTCTAAACCAAATTAGAAAATTATAAAAATAATAATAATAAAACGATGAATAAATTGGGTATAAAACCAAACTAGGTATTACTAGATAAGATAGTGCTACCCAAGATGACTATTCTTCAGCCTCTTACATCTTTGCTCTCCATCTTGTCATTATCATCTGCAGGGCTTCCCATTGATTTATATATCCTAAATATATAAATGCTCGACTTCGTGCCTGAAAATCACCAAATTTGTAGTTATTGCTTAATTGCCCAAGTCATTTCTATTTCCATTGCTAACATGAATGCTTAGTTTCACCTTGTTCAGCTAAATTAATGACGGTACTATCATAGCCGTGAGGAGGAATGTAAGTTCTTTAATTGAAAAAATTGTTAGTAACCGTTAATATATAGTATTATAAGATTTGGGAAAACTTTCAAAATTTAAGACATGATGTATCTATGAAATTGCAGAGAATTATGGACAGTTATTTACAATTACCAGCTGAAGCAATTAGTAGCTGATGGCCTCCCCCTTGTTTCATTCGGTGCCGGCATGGGTTGGAAATCTGTAACCAAGAAGATGCTAGGATTACTTAATAACGGAATAATCAAGAAGCTAATTTATTCATAATAATTGGATTTATGCTTACCTGCATATGTATGCTGCAAAATCTTGACTCCATTGTTGGTTCGGTAGTTCCTCCCTCTTGAACTCAACAAATTGAAAAATTCTTGGTGCATATAAATGCACCAACTCCAACTGATGAAGCACCAGGATCTACCAAGAAATCCCAAACAAATTCATAGTAATGACCCATCAATCTAAACTATTAATCTAATTAAACAAAACCATAAAAAGATTTCTCATCATATTCTACCCCCAAGTAAAAGAATAGAAAAGAAAGCTTCTTCTATATATGTGCACATGAATTACCTCCATTAAGCCAGAGAACCAGAGGCTTTGTATCTGCATCTGTTTCTGCTTCAACAAGATAGTAAAAGAGATGCCACTGTTGTTTCTTATCCACAATAATAGTAAAGACATGAGATAAGAGTGCTGAAGTGAAGAACAAAAACAAAAAAGAACAATTTATAGAGATTCGAATAGTGTTATTAGATCAGCATCCAAAATGTATTATGAAATAACCCCGCGTATCTAATTCAAGTGCAGAAATTTCTATTGTTCCCAAATATGCATGAAGAAATTTCTGTAGTTCTTAAAATTTCTATTGTTCCAAAAGTGAAGGTTGCAAAAAATTTCTGTAGTTCCTTCTTAGATTCACTTGCTATAGCATGCAAAAAATGCTCTTCACATTACACTTGCAAAACCTAGGTTTTAATAACCTTATCACATAACAATGAAGCAACTACCAGAAAATAAGTTGAAAAAAAAATGCAAAATATATATTTCGAAGCCTGTTAAAAATAAATTCAAGAAAAACTTACATAGTATGAAGGCTGAAGTAGCTAGGTCCAACAACATCGTTAGGTAAAGGGGATGGTCCATACTGTCATTTTAGAATGTTAGTTATTATATGATGGATTTTGGAAGTTTGAAAGAAATATATGAGCAATTAAATTGTAGGAGGCTTGTTGAGACTTCCTGTTTTGATAAAATCTCTACCTTCTTAGAGTTATAAAGCAATAGTAGTAGTAATTTGGCCATTTGAGGCCTCATTAATTTTATTCAAAGTAACAGAACTTTAAATTATTGAAATGCTCATTAATTTTAAATTGATTACTACTATCTTTAATTATTAAAAATGTCCAATTGTAATTATAAAAAAAAAATCTCAAAATCTTAAATTTTTTATCCATAAAGAAGGGTAAATTTGTCAAAAGGAATAAAATTTTAATGATATTAATATAGAAGGGAGGAGCATGCGGCAAATAACAAAAGAAGAGAGAAGTTCTCATTTGCAATACCATAGCCTATGCGATAAAAGAGGGGAATAAGGGTAAACGTGCTAAAATTAAAACATTTTTTCCCAAAATAACCTTACAATTTCCTGTTAACAAAGACAAGTTGAATTTTTATTTTTTTTATGTTATTTTTTCAAAGAATATTGTTTTGTATTTTTAAATCCTTTAATTCAATATACGTGTAGACACCCTAAATTGCACAATAATCATCAAAAATCATTATCTCTTTGAAAGCCAGCACAAAAATTGAAGAAAATAAGTTTTTACCTGTATCCGGCAACTCAGGCCGGATACAAGTACTCCTCTTTGTATCCGGTGGAACATACCGGATACAAGCAATCCTTAGTATATCCGACATTATATGTCGGATACATTAAGACCCTTTTTTATCCGGCCTGATATGCCGGATACCTTAGTTTTGCTCAAAATTAGGGTTTTCCGAGAGATTTCACTTTTACTATCATGTCCCTCATTAAATGAAGGGAAACCTCGGAAATAGCCTTAAGGTTAAGGTTGGTGGGCTATAGACATTATGTTGTTGTGAGACATGGATTCGTCATCTCGGATGACTTCCGATATCGTCACGCGGGGGTCGATAAAATGTTAAGAGTCGCCACCATCCATCTTAGGGTGTGAATGGACACCAAAAGGTTCATAGATATCAAATAGAGCCAAAGTAGCTCTAAGATGAGAAAAAATCCAGAGATTGGGTACGGGGAATTATTTATGAGCGGGGGAAGGTGTTAGGCACCCCCACTCATCCGTCTAAGACGGTTACCACATGTTTGCTTATGCTATAAATTGTTTGCTAGTAAAATAAACAAAAAGGTGCTTAACAAGCACAAATGTGTGTGACCGTTCCACATGAGAAGTCTAATGAGTTTAGACTCTCTTTGTGGATTCATCACTTCTAAAACTTCATGAGTGAAGTGAAATCCAAGCAAAAATGAAGAAAATCAAGCCAAGGCAAATCTGGAGAAATTCGGTCAAAAGAGCTTGAAAGCTTTGATAAACCATAACTCATTCAATTTAAATCTAAATCAAATGAAACCAAAGCCATTTGAAAACTGGTATATATTGGAATATACAGTAAAAAAATCAGCTCGATCCGATTCAAAACTAGAGAGAAATCCACATATGAAATCTGCTGTTATAACTCAGAAAAAGTGTTAAGTAGGCATTTTCAAAGCTCTATTCGTGGAGTTTGGCTCAATATAAATCCCTGAAAATTGGTATGGAGCAAGTATGTAGTGCCATCTTTCCAAAGAAAAAAACCTCATATCAATCTCTATCCGGATGTGACTTGTGTGCTCTCTTGAACAGGCCTAGAAGACCACAGATGAGCTCTGGACTATGCCAGCGAGCACTTCTTAGTCAAATGAGCACCCAAAGCACAAAACAGATTGAAATTTGCTGAAACTTGTTGGAAATGAAAATAGACTTCTCAAAGAAAACTCAGAAACTGGAATCACATAAAACGGATTAAAACTGAGCAAATAGTGTACCATCAAAGCGGCAAGTTCAGCAATCTGGGCTGAACTGTCTTACAAACTTTGAAGAGATGGTATCAAAAATTGGCTACATGGAAGTGGACGAAAATTTCCAGATATTAAATAGACCCTCCAATCTATCACATGTCTTTGGAATCACTCAAAATTCATCCGGAGGATGAAGTTATGAGTTTTCCAAGACAGGCCACAGATCTGTCCTGTTTTGAGGTTTTTTGAGGAGGAAATATAGAAACCAGTGCATGTGTGCATGTGGATTCGACCAAAACCTTAAAATCAACAAGAAATCCTCTCATGAAGTTCTAAAACTCATTTTAAGGCCTAGGACCTCAGATTTTCCATATTAAACATGGAAAGCCCAAGATCTAGCCCATTTGATGAAAATAGTGAAAAGTGAGTGTGAAAGTGTTGAAAATCTCATTTCTATGAGAAAGTTGGAATCCATGGCTATTGAGAGCATGGATTCACATCTTCTCCAAATATAAAATAAAATCAGATAAGCATTCAAGGGTTCAAAATAACCATATAGCATGCTTTTCATCACTTGTGGGTTCTAAACCTAGAGGATCCATTCCACCTTCCTTTTCCCCAGGCTCTCTCTTCACGTTTTACGGCTAGAGAGGATTCCCAGGTACTTTAGAAGGGGTTTGGGGTTGCAAAAATACCCAAAGGCCTTACACTACAGAAAGGTAGAAGATGAGAGATTTGCCAGAATGAAAAAGGGAAGCAATAACTCAAATAGGCCTTACCTTAGTAGCTTGAGCAGTTGAGTAGCCAATCCAGCAGAGGTTCTCCTTCTTCTTGCAGAGCTTCTAAGCTTCAGATTGTCAGCCATTTGCAAGAGGAGGGCCTCTCTATTTATAGGCCAAGTCAAGGGTAGAAGAGTCCCAAGGGTAGGCCAAAAAAGCCTTCTAGATTATTCCAATTCTCCTCCAAGGCATGAATTGGTGTAATTCAGCAAGTTTCGGAGGGTGAAATAGGGAGTTCAAGTCCCTAAGAGAGAGGTAATATGCGTAAATAAGGCCCAGAGATCGAGCCATTTCGCAAAGCCTTGAAACAGCCAAAACCGTATACTCAGTGCGGTTTCTACAGAACCGCCACTCAAAGTGCGGTTTAATACAAATTCGACTAAACCGCATATACAGAACGGTTCAATTCAGTTATGCTTTAATTGAGTGCTGGACACGCGGCTTAACGGCCGAAGCTTCTCGAAGCCACGTGGCCGCCAGCGCAACAAGCAAGGACCTGAACCGTGCTGTCTGTGCGGTTGCAACCGCACATACAGAGCGGTTGAAACCGAAATTATAAAAAACTGCATACACAGTGCGGTTGGCACTGATTTTGCATGTTTTTGAAAGTTTGACCCATGTCAAGGCTCAAATAAGACCCTTGGGGCCCTTCTTAGTTAATCTCCTATATTGGGGTGCAATTTGGGGTGTCTACAACTGCCCCCTCTTCGCTGGGATTGGAATCAATTGGCAGCGGAGAGCAAAAGACCCGCAAATTGCACCTCTCAGGATCATGTCCATTCGATAATGAGCTGCAAGAACTCCAATATGGTTTTTGAAAAAGAATTTGTTTAAAGGATTTGATGAAAAGTCCCTAACCTTAAGGGCCAAATCCTCTCCTCGCCTCTCACAGAGCACTCGTGGCTATGAAGTGAGATTTGAGCAAATTTTAAAAGCAAAAGTTGATAGGATGGTGTTTCTTGCAATTCACAACTGCCCTGGACATAGATCCTTTGAGAGAGATTGAAAAAAGTTTTGAAAATTCATTTTTGGGTGCCAACCGTACTGAACATGCGGTTTTTAGCATTTTCAATTCCAACCGTGCTGTATGTGCGGTTTTCAACAACATTATTACCAACCGCTCTGTGTGTGCGGTTTTCTAGGTTTCATATAACCGAGACCGCGGTTCGTCACTCTGTCTTCACAAAACCCTTGAACTCCCGAACTCTTGCGTTCTCTCTGGCGACCGTGGTTTTGCTCCGGTCTTCTCCTCTTCTCCTCCGGTGAGATCACGCTTCCTCCGGCGGCTTCCTCTTTTGTACCTGAAATATCAGCACCTAGACCAAAAATTAGGTCCAAACCTCCTAATTTGACTAGGTATGCCATTGTAGATACATTCTATGAGAGGTGGGTCTCCTCAATGACCCCTCAAGATGAGATGGATTGGGCCTCTGCCAATCTAGGCCACCTCCTCTCAATCCCAAAGATTCCTCTAAAATGGGAAATCATAGAGGCACTAATTGGGCATTGGGAGCCTCAATTGAACCTCTTCAGGTTTGGGGAAAAAGAGATGACCCCTACAGTCGAGGAGGTTGAAACCATCCTCAACCTTAGCTTTTCTAAGAAAGTAGTTAACCCACCTCTCAAACCGAGCTTCAAAAAGGAAGCCTCCACTTTTTTAGGGATTAACAAGAAAGAGTTAGGGGAAGCCGATGCCTTATTGACCCTATCAAAGTCATTTTTGACTGAAAAGCTGTTGAATAGCTCAAACTAGTCGGCCCGGTTCAATGCTTTGACCTTGATAGTGGTCAATCAACTTTTATTCCCCCGAGGTGATAGCGAGGTTGATCTATCCCTCATTTCAGTCATTTGCCAAGTTAGGGAGTGCGAAAGGCTTGCCCCTATGATCCTGGCTGAAATATACCAGGCCTTGACTGACTGCTATCACCGGAAGCATAAAAGTTTCCTTGCCTGCGCCCCTATACTTCAGGTAAAATCTGAATCTCTCCCTTTGAATTGTAATTTTTATTGCCATGTTGAAATTTTCTAAGGTTGGAAATGCTTCCCTGTTTTGTGCAGCTCTGGTTACTTGACCACCTGAGTCAAGTTGAAGAGATAACCCGGCGCTTCTTCCCCAGATTGGACGTTCCTGTTTTGATGAGCAACAGGGGGTGTCCCAATATACATGGCGGCAAACAGGGATGGTTCGCTTTCTTGGGGACTCTTCAGGACGACCAGGTGAGATGGCCCGGTGCTTACCAGCCCTCCGTCGAGACAGCGATCAGCTTCTCTGACCGAAACTTCGCTGTGCTCATGGGCTTGAAGTCTGCCTTGCTCTATTTGCCTTTGAGGGTCATCCGGCAGTTTGGAGAGGAGGTGCAGGGGATCCTAGTACCTCAGGGATATGAAGAGCTCATAGGTCCGCTCACACCAGCTACCATGGGTCTCTGCTTCCGCCTATTGAAGGAATGGTCGTAGGCCTGCTTTTTGAGAGGTCTCGTCTTCTCCAAATTACATGAGAAGGACTATCTCCTTTGGATTAGGGAGCAGGTGCAGAGCTGTGCCTCTGTACCGGCTGATCCTCCCACTATCCTGTGTCCTACTTATGAGGACCTCTTGGAGACCGAGCGGGCTTCTCATAGACGGCTTCAGCTCATATGGGTGGAGGAGGCCCGCACTTTGAGGTTGGAGAAAGAAGACCTGGAGCGGCGATTATCAGAGCAGATACAGGCCCGTCGCTTCGAGGTGAGAGCTGCATGGCGCAGGCATGACGAGACCATGGCCAGGCTCAGAGATATGAGGACTAGGCAGACCCTCTCCGATGACGTCATCTCATTCCTCAGTGACCCAGACGCAGAGGGGGCTGAAAGGCTTGTGGCGGTTCAGGCGGCTCGGATCAGAGACCTTGAGGAGAGGCTAGGGGATAGAGATTAGCCCCTTTCATTGTATTTTTTCCTTTTTTACACTTCTGTACAAAGAGAAACTCCACTAGTGGAAAGATAGGGAATACAAAGTAGGTTTTTATACTATTGGCCTCAGAACTCTCATATGCTTGTAAAAACTGACAGTTTTAATGAAAAGTCACTGATTTCTCATCATCGGCCAAAATATAGTTTTCATTTTTGTGTGTTTTTATTGTAAATTGGTCCATAATGCTTTAATCCCATATAGTTAGATGAATTGAAGTAAGTTGGGCAAAAAGGGTGTTTCAGTTAATGAGGAGGAAGCCAATCCGTCCCCCTTGGAACCCTTAGACTCATCCCCAAGTTTCCTTCCCACCTTCAGGGGGCCTACCCCAACCTTCTGGTTTAGTCCCGTGCATAAAATCTGCTCAATTCCCTTCTGCTGCGTAAAACCGCGCATTCAGAACGGTTTAGCCAAAACCGTCTTCAATATGCGGTTGCATAGCCCTTCTGCCAAAACCGTAGAAAAAGGGCGGTTTAGTTCAATCTGTATCCCAAGTACGGTTGGTGACCTTTTTCCTGTTTCTTCCTTTTCTTTTATTCTCTCTCTTTTTTTTTTTCTTTCGCCTTCTTTCTGCCAATATTGCCCCTAGTGCCTGTTACGGTTTTCACTAGGACCGGCTTGTTTATTCCGTCATTGCCCTTTCAACATCCCGAGCTTGAAGGAATACACCCAGATCACCGAGGACTTGATCGATAGGACGAAATGAAGGCTGGGCTGGGTTTATGAAAAAAAGTTATTATAGGCTCAACATTTTAACATCTTGAAAATGGGACAACTGGGCTTACAGTCATAATGGATGCGACCCCTCATTCCCAATATTGGCCTTCTTTTTCTTTTTTTTTTTCTTTGGCCTTTCTTTTCTATTTCCCTTTTTGTTTTTCTATTAACCCTGCCCCAGTCGCGACTGTAAGCTCCAGTTTGGGTTCTTTAAAACACGAACAGGCTCAACTCAGTTTAATCTAGGGATATTAGAATTTGTGAGGGAGGAAGAAAAATGGCCTCGGATCATTTCTTTGTGATATTCCTTCAAGGGAAATATTGTTTGACCGCATCGGAGTTGATTGGCTCAGGAAAATCTGCCCCATCCATTTCTGTCAGGATAAGAGCGCCTCCTGACAAGGCCTTCTTCACTACATAAGGTCCCTCCCAATTTGGCTTAAACTTTCCACGAGGGTCTTCCAGAAATGGTAATATCTTCTTTAAGACTAGTGTGCGCGCGTGGGAAACGCGGCACGGGGCAAATTCGGAGTCGCCACCGCCTGATGGGGTGCAGGCGGACACCTGGGTGCCTAATCTTGTCTAATTAGGGCTCTTGGTCTACGGCTTGAGATTCTAAGTCTTGGTTCTCGGTTGCGGGCTGGGGAAGTCCGTAGACACCCCAATCCACCCCGTCGGATGACGGGTCCCGTGGGTTCCCTACTTTGAGTCAGCTTTCTCTATTTTTGGTTCTCACCCGATTCCTAAACCAGCATGCTTTTTATTAGGTCTTGGTGGGACCACCTGAGTGGTGTGGGTCCCTTTAGTTTGATTTTATCTTTGTTAATTAAAGTGATGTGGGTCTGATTGGGTGGGCCCCATTGGAAGGCCCAACCGGTGTCCTGGATGGGCTGGAATTGGCCCGTGGGCCCTTGGTGGGCCTCTGTCTAACCCTAGGAGGCCCTGTGGGCTTTGGTTAGTGAATTGATTTTGCTTTAGGTTTAGATTTGAATTATTAGGTTTGTTTTCATGCAAAAGTGGGCCGGATGGATTTGTGGGCCCCTTAGGTGGGCCCACGTGGTGGCCAAGGGTTTTTTAGACTTATCTGTATATTTGGGCCAAAGTCTTTTGGGACGTTGGGCTTGGGGCCCGTAATCCGGTTTTGGGCCTTGGAAGCCCGAATTCAATGAAGTTAGGGCTTGATCCCTTCCTTGGCTTAGTTGGCGGGCTTTGGTGGGCCCGGCAGGCCCTAGCCCATGGTCTCGGCCAAACCAGACAGTTTATGCATTCACTCATATCACAAGGTACGGGCGGGCCGCATTGGGCTTGGCCCGCCCGGTTCAATATGTTCATTTCATTTAAGTTGTTCAATTAGCATGCTTTGGTTCATTGGGCTTGGTGGGCCCCGTTGGAAGGCCCACAAGTGTGCCAAGTTGGACCGATGATCCAAGTCCCAAGTTGGGTTTTCGGGCGACCCGGAAACCCTGTTGGTTCAACTATTTTGGCTCAAATCACTCCACAATTCGGCAAACACATCAAAATGCACAAAAATACACTTTCTGTGTGTATCCGGCCTTAGTGGCCGGATACACATGGGCCCTAGGTGATCCGGCCTGAGTTGCCGGATCACCTCAAAATTGCCTTTTTGCGGGCTTTGGCCATTGGGGTGGCTTCCAGGGGTTTCCTAAGGCCTTTCTAAGGTTTGGTGGGCCCCTGGGAGGGCCCACACTAGCTCAGGTTTGAGGGAGAAGCCTCATTTGGCTTTTTTTTGGATTTTACAGCAAGACAAGTTGGCCTTGGAAGGCAATGGGGCTTGCTACCCTGCCTTTCCTTTCCTTGGCACAACAGTAGCAAGGTAGGGGTCTTAGCACCCCTACCTGTGGGCTTTAAGGTCCTCCTCCACAAAGAAACATGGCAAATTGGCTAGACTTCCATGCCATGGAAATTAATAACACAACCAACCTTCTGTAAAGTAGGGGGGCAGCAGTCAAAGGAGGAGATTTGGGCATGCTACTAGGCTTGCAATGGTGGGTTAGGAGTGGGGAAGCATGGCCATGGGTCTCCTAACTCATGATACACACATTAAAGCACATCATTCAATCTTAAAAAACTAGAAACGAGAAATAAGGGAGGGCCACAGCTGCTGTCGGCAGCAGCCCCAAATGCACCCTTTATGTACACTAATTTAATGTAAAAGCAACAACTGGGAACCCTTCATGCACACTACCTTGACACACCAGAAAAACAGTGAAATAAAAGAGACATGCTTCACACCCATGCACAAACATCCAGCAAGGACCTGCTGCCAACAAAGGGGGGCAGCAACCCTTAATTTTAGCCTTAGTGAGGCCTAACTTGTAGCTGGAGGTGGAAGGTGCTGCTGCCACCCCTGGCAGCAGCTCATGTGAATCATACCAGTGGGCTTGGGGTTAATGGAGCATGCTTGTACGTGCCAAAACAACGACATGTCACATGAAAAACAAGCAAAGACCGGCTGCAGACAAATGGGACAGCACCGATAAGACTGGACTTTAGTGAGGTTGGGTGTGCTACCAGCGGTGGGAGGTGCTGCTGCTGCCTCCAGCAGCAGCTAAGGTGAGACATGCCAGTGGGCTAAGGGAATGGGTGCATGCATACATGCATGTCAAAAAAACAGGTAACTAAAGCCATATCGATGCACCTAATCAGTAGCATATACATCAAAAAAACAGCAATGGAAGGACTGGGGTGGATTGAGCATGGTTGCATGCATGTGGCTAAAAAACAAAGCAAGTGATCAATGCAAGGTCATGCTACATAATCAGTAACCAGCATGCTTTAGAGACAACAAAAATTAGCAGATTCAAGGAAGAAGAAAGAAGGTGCATTCCCTCTTGATACCAAGTAGCAAACAAGCATGCAACATGAAAAAGAGAACAAGAAGCTGGAGCAAGGCTACGACCAGTCAAACCAATCCTCAAAGACCATAGAGAAAGATGAGAAGAGAGAAGAAATGGAAAGGAAATGGGGGCTGATACGGGGTACATCAGATTGTAAAGTGGGAAGGATCATGCTCCTTCTAAAAAACTTAATGTGAACCCATGGACTGCAACCAAAAGAGATTAAACGTATGTTAAAATAAAATCCTATGCTTCCTTAAAAAAACCCTACGTAGACTCCTTACCGATGGTGGTTCTCATGCCATGAAAGAAACAGTAACACATGCTTAGGATACCATGAAAATGAACCCATGCGCAGAAGGAAGCAAACGTAGGAACATTTTCGGAAAAATCTGATTTTAATGTATGATGATCACAACATAATGGGGAACCATACCTGGTGGTTCTTGGCTTCCAGGTGGAGGTGGAGGCACTTCCTTGAGGAGGGACAGCAGCTGGTAAGTCCTCCCACAGTAGCAACAGCAAGCAACCTCTCCTTCTTGACACTTGGTGGGTGAGAGGTGAGGAGGAAGGAGGAGGAGAGGGGGTGGAGCTGCCTTGGGGTGGTGGTGGGAAGGTGGTGGAGGTCAATGGGTGCTGGAGAGGGAGGGTTCAGATGGGCAAAGGTCGGGCAAGGAGGCCTAAGCACAGTGGAATCAACCAACCATTGGAAAGGGGGCTGCTGTCCCCTTTTATAAAAAAACTTAATGTATCCGGACTTGGAGTCCGGATACACTATATCTCATGTGTATCCGGACTCCAAGTCCGGATACATTAAGCTTCCTTTGTATCCGGACTTGGAGTCCGGATACAAAACATAATAATTGGCAAAATTGATTTCCGCCGCGAATTTGTCGGAGAATCGGCGCGAATCTCGTCGAGCAAATCTTCGTATCCGGCCTTGGAGTCCGGATATACATAAGGGTATGTGTATCCGGTATATTTGACCGGATACAAATCGAAAAATTACGGATTTGCCCTTCGACTTGACCGATTCGACCGATTTGACACTTTTGGATATCTACGGATTGCCCCGCAAGAATTTTTGTTTAGTCCTTGAGATTTTTGGATATTCAAGATTTAGTCCCCGAGATATTTCGCTGTTTTGGCAGCCACGTGTGCGGTTCCTGCGCCACGTGTGCAGTTTCCGGCTTTTGCTGCCCGGAAACTTCGACAGCTCATATCTCTTTCATCTGATCTCCGATTTGAGCAAACTCAATTGCGTTGAACTCGTATCGGAGCCCTTTATTCAATGACATAGGGTTAAGAACTTGGCACGGGGTTCGAGGAAAAGTCAACTTTCGGCTCATCCTCAAGTTTGACCGCCCACAGAACCCTCATCCGGACTCCGATTCCAGCAAACCCAGTTGCGTTGGAACCGTGTCGAGATTCTCTATCCAATGGTATGAAGCACGGTGGCAGATTATCACTTGATCAAAAGGTCAAATTTTGACCCATCAGGGTTTGACTTTTTGACCAGGGTTTGCATTTCTGGCTCTTTCGGGGGCGCAAAAATGAGGTGCTTACAACTAGATTACCCACTTGGAAAGCTCTGGGCTTCACTTTCTTGTTGTAGGCCCTGGCCATTCTCCTCTGATACAGTTGACCATGGCAAAGCGCATTCAACCGCTTTTCTTCTATCAGATTGAGTTGCTCATATCTAGACTGAACCCATTCCGCCTCTTCCAGCTCTGTTTCCATAAGCACTCTTAATGAAGGGATTTCTACCTCAACCGGTAAGACTGCCTCTGTTCCATAAACCAAGGAATATGGCGTTGCCCCAGTAGAAGTTCGGATCGAGGTTCTGTAAGCATGAAGAGCAAATGGTAACATCTCGTGCCAATCTCTATAGCTTACCACCATCTTCTGGATTATTTTCTTTATATTCTTATTTGCCGCTTCTACTGCTCCATTCATTTTTGGCCTGTAAGGGGCTGACTTGTGATGAGTTATCTGAAACTGCTTACACATCTCCTTCATATCCTTGTTCTTAATATTCGAAGCATTGTCTGAAACTACGGCCTTTGGCAACCCATAGCGACAAATTATGTTGTGCTTTAGAAACTTAAGAACATGGTTTCCCGTGATATTTGCATACGAAGCAGCTTCAACCCATTTTGTGAAATAATCAATTGCCACTAGAATGAACCGGTGTCCGTTAGATGCTTTTGGAGAAATCATCCCAATGACATCAATACCCCACATATAGAATGGCCATGGAGAGGTCATGCTGTGCAGCTCACTTGGTGGTGCATGCTTATTATCAGCATATATTTGACACAAATGGCATCTCTTAACATGTAGGCAGCAATCGTGCTCCATTGTAGACCAATAATATCCTAATCGCAATATTTTCCTTGCGAGCATGTGTCCATTCATGTGCGGCCCACAGACTCCCCCGTGCACTGTTTCAATCAACCTTTCTGCTTCAACCTTGGTGACGCATCTGAGTAGAACATTATTGTAAGATCTCTTATACAACTGCCCACCACTTAGAAGAAATTGTCCTGCTAACTTTTGTATTGTTCTTTTTTCAGTGGGACTAGCGCTTTCTGGAAAATTCCGATTATCCAAGAAATTCTTGATATCTTGGAACCATGGTATTTCTGTTTCTTGCGCTCCTTCCAAAACAAGACAGTAAGCTGGTTCGTCTCTGACTTCAATTTCAAGTGGTTGTATGTCTACCCCTTCTGGAATACTAACCATTGAGGCCAATGTCGCCAAGGCATCCGCAAACTGATTCTTGGCCCTTGGCATATAGCTAAAAGAAATTCGAGTAAATTTGGTACTTATCTCTTCCAAATATTGGTGATATGGGATCAATTTATGATCTTTGGTTTTCCATTCCCCAGTTGTTTGGAAGATGATAAGACTCGAATCTCCATATACGTCAAGTTCTTGAACATCATGGTCTAAAGCAGCTTGTAATCCGATTATACATGCCTCATACTCTGCTATGTTGTTCGTGCACTGAAATCTCAATTTCACTGCGATTGGGATATGTGAACCATCTGGCTTTACTAATACTGCGCCGATCCCATTTCCATTCATATTTGCAGCCCCATCAAAGAACATCTGCCAGGAGTCTTCACTTTCTTCCTCTTCAGCAAACAAGATAGCCTCATCTGGGAAATTCGTTTTAAGAGGTTGATAATCTGGCAATGGATGCTCAGCTAGGTGATCAGCAATTGCCTGACCCTTGATTGCTTTCTGAGTGACATATGTCAGGTCGAATTCTGAAAGCAAAAGCTGCCACTTTGCTGTTCTACCAGTTAAAGCCGGCTTCTCAAACAGATATTTTAGCGGATCCATCCTTGAGATCAGCAAAGTCGAATAGCTTAAAAAATAGTGCCTAAGCCTTTGAGTCGCCCAGACCAAAGCGCAACAAGTCTTTTCCAACGGCGAATATCTTGTCTCATAATCTGTAAACTTCCTGCTCAAATAGTAGATAGCCTTTTCTTTTCTGCCTGTTTCATCATGCTGCCCCAATACACATCCCATTGATGTTTCTAGAACTGATAGATACAGAATCAATGGTTTTCCTGGAATTGGCGGTACTAGAACAGGAGGATTTGACAGATAATCCTTTATTTTGTCGAATGCTTGTTGGCAATCCTCATTCCATATAGTTGGGTTATTCTTCCTTAGAAGTTTAAAGATCGGCTCGCAAATAGCAGTAAGTTGTGCTATGAACCGGCTGATATACTGAATTCTTCCCAGAAAGCCCCTAACCTCTTTTTCAGTCTTAGGAGCTGGCATCTCGATGATGGCCTTGGCTTTAGACGGGTCTATCTCAATCCCTCTTCTGCTTACAATGAATCCCAATAATTTCCCGGATGTGGCTCCAAAGACACACTTTGCTGGATTAAGCCTTAAGCTGTACTTCCTTAAACGGTCAAATACCCTCTTTAGATTGATTAAGTGGTCTTCCTCTTCACATGATTTGGCAATCATATCATCCACATAGACTTCCATCTCTTTGTGGATCATATCATGGAAAAGGGCTGTCATGGCTCGCTGATACGTTGCCCCGGCATTCTTTAATCCAAAAGGCATGACTGTGTAGTGGAAGGTTCCCCAAGGAGTAATAAAAGCGGTTTTCTCTTGATCCTCCTTTGCCATTTTGACTTGGTTGTATCCGGAAAAGCCATCCATAAAAGAGAACAGGCTGTGCACTGCCGTATTATCAACCAAGATGTCGATGTGTGGCAATGGAAAATCATCCTTCGGGCTTGCTTTGTTCAAATCTCTGTAATCCACACACATCCTGACTTTTCCATCCTTCTTTGGAACTGGGACTATATTGGCTAGCCAATCAGGGTATGTGGACACCGCCAAAAACCCGGCTTGAAACTGCTTTACTACTTCATCTTTGACCTTCAAAGTCCATTCCGGTTTCAACCTTCTCAATTTCTGCTTAATAGGCTTTACTCCTGGCAGGATTGGCAGTCTGTGTACAACCATGTCTGTATCCAACCCTGGCATATCCCGATAAGACCATGCGAACACGTCCTTGTAATCGGCCAAGAATTGGGACATTTCTTTCTGCTGTATTTTAGACAAGCATGCACCAATCTTTACAATTTTTGGGTCCTCTCTAGCTCCCAGGTTTATAGAAATGGTTTCTTCAATATTAGGTTGAATACCCTTTTCGTGACGTTCCAATTGATATGATATTTCTCTTGGAAGGTCATCGTCTTCGGCCTCGATCTCCTCTTCGATCCCCATTAGGTCGAAGTCGAGCTCGAGGTCGAAGTCGTATTCAACTTGCTCTAATTCAGTCTGTATATATGGCTCATAAGCAGTCTGGACCATTTTGAAAGCTTTAGATTTTCTAGAAAAAATTGAAAAATCTTTTTGAGTTTTTTGAGAACCTTCTAAAAAGGCTTTTCCTGAAGATGAAGGTTCATTAAAACCTTCAGGAAAAGGGCAATCCACTAATGGAGTTTTTTTTTGGAGGCCGCAGCTGATTGCCAACCATATGCAACCTCAAATGTCAAAGGGGTCTCTTCCCAATTTTTCAATACAAAGCCCTCTGGAACAGGTGGTATAGTGCAAACCCGTTCTTCCTCAAACTCTTGATCCGATACCATCATTACCGGATTTGAAAAACTGCCCTTTTCTGCTTCGGGGCTGAGTTCAGAGGTGACTTCATCAGGAATCTTAATTGATGACCAGTCGATAAAAGGAACCTCTTCTTCTGCTTTTTCTCTTCCTTCATCCTCTGCCATCGCAAAGAAGGCCCCTGTCTCCTCTGTGAAATCCTGCTGCTCTTGTGGCAGCGGCTCAGGCTCACCCGTGGCTTTAGGCGCCAAAGTGGATGAGAGGGGGATAAAAGGTTGAAGGGTTGAGGTAAAAGGCTTTCTAAAAGGGTTGTCATTGAAATACGGCGGCTTGGAGGAATCTGTGGGAGGAGCCAATTGAATGGTATGAGAGGGCCTCGGGAAAGTTTCCCTTAAATGAGGGAATTTTCCTTGATTCTTTTCCCTCTCATTTTCTTTCTGTGGTCCCCTCTTCCATCTTCTCATTTTCATCCCTAGTCCCACTCGTGGGACCAGCCTCTGTGCCTCTATGGGCGTCACCCTTCCTTGCAGGTTAATTCCCAACCCCTTCCCTGGGTGGAAATTGCAATCCTTTAAGACCTTCTCCACCATCTTATTGGCACATGTCAACTTCTCATTTTTTAGACACCCCCCAGGTATGAAGTTGACTGTTTCGAACTGAAAAGAGTGAAAAGCAATTTTGTCCGCAGTTAATTCTACATTAATAAAAGGTACATCCGGTGATATGACAGGAGGGACTAGGTTCTCGGCTAGGACCGTTATTACCCTTTGGCCTCTTATAAATTTTACTCTTTGATGAAGAGTAGAGGGTATAGCCCTAGCTGAGTGGATCCACGGCCTTCCCAGAAGTAGATTGAAGGCAGCCGGAATATCTATCACTTCGAATGTGATATTAAAGATATTCGGTCCGATGGTAATCGGTAGTTCAATCTCTCCCAGGGAGTGTGTTTTGGAGCTATCGAAAGCTCTTACCACCCTCCCGTTCTGCTTTATCTTGGATTGGTCCAGACCAAGCCTCACACATGTTACAAGGGGGCAGACGTTTAAGGCTGACCCATTGTCAATTAGGACCCTGGCTATCATGCTACCCTTACAGAGCACAGTGATGTGCAAAGGGTCCATGTGATAGCCTCCAACAGGGCTTATCTCGCTTTCTGAAAAGCTTATTACATTGTGAGATAGGATTTGGCCGATCATCGTGCCGAGCTGGTCTGGCTCAATTGTTTTGGGCACATGGGCGCTCTGGAGTACCTTCATTAATGAGTCCCTATGCTTTTCTGAATTAAGCAATAATCCCAGTATTGATATCTGGGCAGGGACCTTGGTTAGTTGGTCAACAATATTGAATTCACTCTTTCTTAGTATCCTTAGGAGGTCCTCTGCCTCCTTATTGTCGACCTGAGGGGTGTCTTCCCCTATCTTGGCCTTCCCCTTCTGGACTTGCTCTGCCTCTTTCCTTTCTTGTTCTTTTCCTTCTACATACCTCCCTGATCTTGTCATGAGGTTTACCTCCTCCTGACCTTGATTCCCGGCCACTGGGATAGTGGTCGTATAACCCTCGCTGTAGTTCCAAGGTACAGCGGTTTCTGAATAAGAGGGTTTAGGCACGTTAAATACCAAGGGTTGGAGGTGGGACCTTGGTGCAGGAGCTGATGTGGGAATAAGGTTAGAAGAAGGCACCTCAATAACCAGAGGCGAAGGTTGCCTTGGTGCCTTGGGCTGAGAGGATTTTAAGGTCTGAGAAGAAACAGACGTAATTGAAGCAGTGGTGGGGTCATAATTAATGACCAAAGATGGTTTGGATGATGGAGTAGTGGGGGAAGCAACAGCCTGGTTGCAATTAATAATGAGAGGGGGTTTGGCTACATTAAGCTGGGCCATGAGAGAAGCGGCCCGGTTTAGAGAGGCATTAATGTCCTCCGCAGTCTTGCCATTTCCATTATTTCCAGAAATGACGTTGATTTGTTCCTCTATCTCTTCCTGGTCAAAATAGACCCTAACGGACGTCCCTATTGGCGCAATTAACTGCGAGGGATCAAACGTCCTAGGTCTAGAAGAGATGGTCCCTACGAAATTGGAAGGACCAGCCCCATTATGCTGGGGCAGAGGATTCTGACCAATGTCAGTCCTGGCGGGAGAGGGTGCAGCTGTGTTAAACAACAGGGTTCCCTGATCGATCAAATCTTGAATGGCGTGTTTTAATTGCCAGCACCTGTCTGTAGGGTGTCCTGGTGCACCCATATGGTATTCACAGGTGGTGGAGGGATCGAAATTCTTTCCCTTTGAAGCATTCGGATTTGGTTCTTTCAGGGTGACATACCCTGCGTTTAACAAAGATGGCAAAAGTTGGGATGGAGTCACAGGAAGAGGGGAAAGGACCCTGCTCCTTCTGGACGCCATCCAAGCGTCTCTTTCCTCTTTTGAGAATACCCTTTTTTGGTTGGGTACAGCTGCCTGAGGGACATTAATGTTGAGAGGGTTTTGATAGGTCGATTGTGGCTGCACCGGACTGGGTGGAGGTGCAGCAATATTGATTTGGATGGGTTTATGTGGTGGTTGGGGTTGTACCATGTTTACTTCCCCTTCTTTCTTTCCTCCATTCCTTCTTGCCCCATTTTTCTGCTTCTGGGCCGAAGGATCAAAAGTTGGCTCCTGCTGACGAGCCGTGGCAGAATGGTCGTGGATTCGCCCGGATCTGATTCCATCTTCAATCCGGTTCGCGACTAGTACTAGGGCAGCGAAACTGGTGGTAACCTGACCCACCAAGTGATTGTAAAATGGATGCCCCAGCGTGCCAATAAAGGTGGTAACCATCTCTGGCTCCATCATGGGAGGCCTGACCTGAGAGGCGGCTTCTCTCCACCTTTTGGCATACTGCCTAACTGTCTCATCTCTTCCCTTACTCATTTTCATCATATCGTACCTATCTGGCACGATGTCAGCATTGAAATGGTACTGAGCAAGGAAAGCATCAGCTAGGTCCTTCCACCTTCTGATTCTACCGTGGTCCACAGTTGCGAACCATCTCAAGGCTGCCCCAGTTAGGCTTCTCTGGAATAGCTGGATCAGGATGCCATCATCCCGGCCAAATTGGCATAACGCCCCACAGTAGAGCTTCAGATGGCTCATTGGGCATCCGGTGCCGTCATATTTTTCAAAGTCCGGGCACTTAAATTTGGCCGGTAAGCATGCGTCGGGGTACAGGCAGAGATCTTGGAAGTTGGTACCACCCAACGTGTTGATCCCTCTCACTTCTTTCAATTCCTCCTGAATGGACTCCAGTTTGTCCAAAAATTTCCTCTCCACTTCTACCCTCAGTCTCTCTTTTTCTTTTTCCTTTTCCTTCTCAAATTCAGATTCCTCCTCCCGGATCAGGATAGGCTCGGGGTTTGGATGAGAGAGTTCAGGTTGAGGTGGGATAGGTTGGATTGGTGGTGGAAGTTCAGTCTGGGGTGGAGCCTGTGGTGGTGCATTGTGGGATGATGAAGCTTGGTGAACCTGAGCCTGTGCCTGTTGTGCCTGCACCTGAGCCTGAGCGGCCTGGCTAGCCAGCAAATTCTCCAATAGTTTGGTCATCCCTGCCACTTGCTCTTGCAGTTGAGCAAAGGCCTCAGCCGAAACAGTAGATTGTTCTTCAGCAGGGTTCATGGTAGCAGCTTTTAATCTTTGAGAACGTCGGGGAGCAATGGTTGCAGTAGGAACTTAGTACCTTTAGTAAACGAAAAAGACAAAAGAAAAAAAGGTTAGTATCCCATCAATTCAACTTTACACACCTGTGCATGCATGCATGTAGGCTTGGTGAACATGAGTCTGGGATTTCCTTTGTATTCATATTTTTTGCCTTTTGTATTTATGGTTAAAATAACCTTATTAAGATGAAGTGATTGATACGAAAAAGATCAAATCACAGAAATTTTGTAGGAGTATTCTAGGGCCTCCAACATGTCCCACAAAAGATGATGTGCCTACAGTAAAAGCCTGTAGACAAATCAAGACTTGGAATTACGCAAGCTTCCAAGGGCTTATGAATTGGTTGGTGCGAAAAAGACCCACCAATATCGGAAAATTCTAGGGCTTCCAACATATCCCACGAAAGATGATGTGCCTACAGTAAAAGCCTGTAGACAAATCAAGACTTGGAATCACGCAAGCTTCCAAGGGCTTATGCTTTGGAATTAAGGCTTCCACAACCTCCCGAAATTACGCAGGCTTTCAGGGGCCTATGAAGATTTTGAAAAATTCTTGGAATTTCAGGCTTCCAGGAGTCCTATGAGTTTCTAAATTCAGGCTTTAGAAGGCCTATGAAGAAAAAGTCTGGAATTTCAGGCTTCCAGGAGTCCTATGAGTTTCTAAATTCAGGCTTTAGAAGGCCTATGAAGAAAAAGTCTGGAATTTCAGGCTTCTAGGAGTCCTATGAGTTTCTAAATTCAGGCTTTAGAAGGCCTATGAAGAAAAAGTCTGGAATTTCAGGCTTCCAGGAGTCCTATGAGTTTCTAAATTCAGGCTTTAGAAGGCCTATGAAGAAAAAGTCTGGAATTTCAGGCTTCCAGGAGTCCTATGAGTTTCTAAATTCAGGCTTTAGAAGGCCTATGAAGATTTTGAAAAAGTCTGGAATTTCAGGCTTCCAGGAATCCTATGAGTTTCTAAATTCAGGCTTTAGAAAGCCTATGAAGATTTTGAAAAATTCTGGAATTTCAGGCTTCCAGGAGTCCTATGAGTTTCTAAATTCAGGCTTTAGAAGGCCTATGAAGAAAAAGTCTGGAATTTCAGGCTTCCAGGAGTCCTATGAGTTTCTAAATTCAGGCTTTAGAAGGCCTATGAAGATTTTGAAAAAGTCTGGAATTTCAGGCTTCCAGGAATCCTATGAGTTTCTAAATTCAGGCTTTAGAAGGCCTATGAAGATTTTGAAAAAGTCTGGAATTTCAGGCTTCCAGGAATCCTATGAGTTGATTTTCTGAAATTCCAAGGCTTTCAGATGCCTAAAATATTTTTGATTTCCCCTTAGTTGTTTTTGAGTTAAAAAGAGACTCAAATTGATTTCAAGGAGATGATTTACTTAAAATTTTCCTTTCACTTGATTTTTAAATGATTATTTGCTTGGAATCCAAAGGTTTCCAAATGACCCAATTGCTCTTTGGGAGAAATCTTAAAAGTTTGAACACTTTATGTATAAAGACTTCTTAAAGATTGATTTTGATTGGAATTTGCCCCATTTTAACAGAGTTGAGCTTCCTTTCATGAATTGCATTATACTTTAAGCTTAACATGTTTTGGGAACTTATTGTGGTTTCCAAGTCTAATTCTTGAGGTTGAAGTATGATTAGGTTGGTTATTTGAACCAATTCTCTTTTAATCATTTACTTCACTTAAGATGGGTTAAGTGTTCAAATTAGGTAAAAAGAGCCTAACATGAGCTTAAACCGCAAAATTTGGTGCTTGACCTGACTTTTGGTTTGAGCCAACTTTATTTCATCATTTTCAACTTTGAGTTGGATTAATTTGCTCAATTTAGGTGAATATGTTCAAAATGACCTTAATCTCTTGATCCGGGTGGATTTGGAATGGTTTAAAAGCCATTTATCTTATTTGGAGTCATAGCCCATTTGCTTATATAACTTAGGGATGAAAGGACCCAGAAATGTTTAATTAGCAAGGCCAGAATGGGATTTCGGCTTAAAACCGCACACTCAGGACGGTTTGGCCCAAACCGTATGATACATGCGGTTGCAGCGAAAATGCAGACAACCGCATACTCAGGACGGTTTTCAGCCGAAAAACAGATTTTCGAATTGTTTCCTTTTCCAATTGGTTTTATTAGCTTGGTTACTTGCCCAAACACACTGTTCACCACTGGGTGGCTTCTGGACTGCCCCAAATTGGGCACTTGACATATCAAATGGCATTAAAGGCCTGCTTAACCCTTGAATTTCATGAAATTGCATGGGGATACCAAAAATATGCACAAACAGACTTCTTATGATAAAAGAAACATGTTACAATACAAATTGGCCTTCAAGGGCGTGAATCAAAATAAAATTACAATTTTAGCCTCCTTGGGCTTGAGAATGAGAATTTTTAAACTAAAAAGGAAAAATCCCTTTGTACCAGCAGCTCCAGGGTGTTCTCCACACCAATTTCCTGCAAAACAAAGGATTAGTAATATTCATACATAGGAGGGCCTAGGTTCCCTCCCCAAAATGGACACCCAATGCATGGATTTCGGGACTTTTAGGTGCCTCCTATGGACATTTGGGGTAGAACGACACCTAAGAAGAGTAAAAACTCTCTCTAAGGGCTACACCAATCCTAGGATAACAACAAATTTCTGGGAACAGCAAGATCCCCACAAATGGCCAACATGAGCTTGATATTTACAAAGTGAAGATGTTACCACAAATAATAGGCTTACATTACCTTGTTACCTCATGTTTACCTTCCAAATGGTGTCCATATCATGCCTTGGACCACCTGAGCCATGCAAGACGGCCTTCCCTCAATTACAAACCCTTTCCCCATCGCATTTGGTTTATTTTGGCCAAAAAGGTGTTTCTCCACCTTCGCGTAGGGGTTTTGGGTTTTGGCTTATTGGCAACTTAGAGCTCAAGCCTAGTGTATGACCAGAATTCTAGATCCACCATGTCATCACATCATTGGCTCAAAGCTTCTAAGGTGAATGTTTTCACTTTCGCTTTCCGAAGTAACGACCTCGGTGCGCCAAGCTACACACATTCTTGTTCAACTTCCTATAGGTGATAGGTAGGCTGTGTAAAAAAATAAAAAAGGTGCACAAGTGCATTTGAAAAAGATGGGTCACATTCAACACAACGTCCCACCCTTGCCACTCTTTTTTTTTCGTAGCCATGCAAGCACAATCCGAAAACAACCAAGGCATGATATAGAGATCATTTGTGATAGATAAACATGAAAACATCAAGGTAATAAAAAAACCTAGCATGCTCAATCTAAACATGCATTCACCCAATCATACAAACATGAAAGCATGTTATCATGTTATACAAAAATAACATTTGATTATGGTGAGCATGCTTGACATATTCAAAACATCTCTCAAAAAGAATTCAGATCTCATGCTCATGACATTTAATCACAAATCAAAGCATGCTATCATGGAAACATAGTGATCTAGCATGGTAAGACTAATTAGGCCTTCCTAAGCATGGTTCTAAACATACTCAAGCATGGAAATCACACACCCTATTCTCATGGGTCTCATATGCTCTCAAACAGAAGCACACAAATCAAAATATACTTATTATGAACAAATAAAAAGCAAGCAATCAACAAGATCAATCAAAGCATGATCAAGCAATCCAAGCATGGCTCAATTCCACAAAGTCCCCAGCAGAGTCGCCAGTTGTGAGACATGGATTCGTCATCTCGGATGACTTCCGATATCGTCACGCGGGGGTCGATAAAATGTTAAGAGTCGCCACCATCCATCTTAGGGTGTGAATGGACACCAAAAGGTTCATAGATATCAAATAGAGCCAAAGTAGCTCTAAGATGAGAAAAAATCCAGAGATTGGGTACGGGGAATTATTTATGAGCGGGGGAAGGTGTTAGGCACCCCCACTCATTCGTCTAAGACGGTTACCACATGTTTGCTTATGCTATAAATTGTTTGCTAGTAAAATAAACAAAAAGGTGCTTAACAAGCACAAATGTGTGTGACCGTTCCACATGAGAAGTCTAATGAGTTTAGACTCTCTTTGTGGATTCATCACTTCTAAAACTTCATGAGTGAAGTGAAATCCAAGCAAAAATGAAGAAAATCAAGCCAAGGCAAATCTGGAGAAATTCGGTCAAAAGAGCTTGAAAGCTTTGATAAACCATAACTCATTCAATTTAAATCTAAATCAAATGAAACCAAAGCCATTTGAAAACTGGTATATATTGGAATATACAGTAAAAAAATCAGCTCGATCCGATTCAAAACTAGAGAGAAATCCACATATGAAATCTGCTGTTATAACTCAGAAAAAGTGTTAAGTAGGCATTTTCAAAGCTCTATTCGTGGAGTTTGGCTCAATATAAATCCCTGAAAATTGGTATGGAGCAAGTATGTAGTGCCATCTTTCCAAAGAAAAAAAACCTCATATCAATCTCTATCCGGATGTGACTTGTGTGCTCTCTTGAACAGGCCTAGAAGACCACAGATGAGCTCTGGACTATGCCAGCGAGCACTTCTTAGTCAAATGAGCACCCAAAGCACAAAACAGATTGAAATTTGCTGAAACTTGTTGGAAATGAAAATAGACTTCTCAAAGAAAACTCAGAAACTGGAATCACATAAAACGGATTAAAACTGAGCAAATAGTGTACCATCAAAGCGGCAAGTTCAGCAATCTGGGCTGAACTGTCTTACAAACTTTGAAGAGATGGTATCAAAAATTGGCTACATGGAAGTGGACGAAAATTTTCAGATATTAAATAGACCCTCCAATCTATCACATGTCTTTGGAATCACTCAAAAATTCATCCGGAGGATGAAGTTATGAGTTTTCCAAGACAGGCCACAGATCTGTCCTGTTTTGAGGTTTTTTGAGGAGGAAATATAGAAACCAGTGCATGTGTGCATGTGGATTCGACCAAAACCTTAAAATCAACAAGAAATCCTCTCATGAAGTTCTAAAACTCATTTTAAGGCCTAGGACCTCAGATTTTCCATATTAAACATGGAAAGCCCAAGATCTAGCCCATTTGATGAAAATAGTGAAAAGTGAGTGTGAAAGTGTTGAAAATCTCATTTCTATGAGAAAGTTGGAATCCATGGCTATTGAGAGCATGGATTCACATCTTCTCCAAATATAAAATAAAATCAGATAAGCATTCAAGGGTTCAAAATAACCATATAGCATGCTTTTCATCACTTGTGGGTTCTAAACCTAGAGGATCCATTCCACCTTCCTTTTCCCCAGGCTCTCTCTTCACGTTTTACGGCTAGAGAGGATTCCCAGGTACTTTAGAAGGGGTTTGGGGTTGCAAAAATACCCAAAGGCCTTACACTACAGAAAGGTAGAAGATGAGAGATTTGCCAGAATGAAAAAGGGAAGCAATAACTCAAATAGGCCTTACCTTAGTAGCTTGAGCAGTTGAGTAGCCAATCCAGCAGAGGTTCTCCTTCTTCTTGCAGAGCTTCTAAGCTTCAGATTGTCAGCCATTTGCAAGAGGAGGGCCTCTCTATTTATAGGCCAAGTCAAGGGTAGAAGAGTCCCAAGGGTAGGCCAAAAAAGCCTTCTAGATTATTCCAATTCTCCTCCAAGGCATGAATTGGTGTAATTCAGCAAGTTTCGGAGGGTGAAATAGGGAGTTCAAGTCCCTAAGAGAGAGGTAATATGCGTAAATAAGGCCCAGAGATCGAGCCATTTCGCAAAGCCTTGAAACAGCCAAAACCGTATACTCAGTGCGGTTTCTACAGAACCGCCACTCAAAGTGCGGTTTAATACAAATTCGACTAAACCGCATATACAGAACGGTTCAATTCAGTTATGCTTTAATTGAGTGCTGGACACGCGGCTTAACGGCCGAAGCTTCTCGAAGCCACATGGCCGCCAGCGCAACAAGCAAGGACCTGAACCATGCTGTCTGTGCGGTTGCAACCGCACATACAGAGCGGTTGAAACTGAAATTATAAAAAACCGCATACACAGTGCGGTTGGCACTGATTTTGCATGTTTTTGAAAGTTTGACCCATGTCAAGGCTCAAATAAGACCCTTGGGGCCCTTCTTAGTTAATCTCCTATATTGGGGTGCAATTTGGGGTGTCTACAGTTGTGTCTACCATTCTCACCAACCCTAACCCTAGCCTTTGCTTATAAATAGGAGGCTCCTCTTTAAGCAAATGGCCAATAAGTTGGAGATCTAAGAGCTCCGAGTGAAGAAGGGAACCGCCGCCGGATTGCTTCTAGAACCCCAGGTAAGCCTCAAACCACTTCTTTATTTTCTATTTTACATTTCTGGATCTAGATCTCTTCTTCTACCTTCCTGTAGAATAAGGCCTTCTATGTATATAAAAACCCTTCCCTGGCTCAAAGTATCTCAAGACTCCCCCTAGCCATAAAACGTGAAGGCGGGATCTAGGAGAAACGAGACTGGGGATTGATCCTAGTGCTAGAACCTATCTTGCATAAGCCTTTTGAATGATTGAAAACCGTTTCATATTCAAAG
Source organism: Buxus sempervirens (assembly GCA_947561395.2). NCBI lineage: Eukaryota > Viridiplantae > Streptophyta > Magnoliopsida > Buxales > Buxaceae > Buxus > Buxus sempervirens. The sequence goes on from OX387182.1 coordinate 54,766,321, forward strand.
TACCCCAAGATTATCTTGAAGAACCGTGTTTAACGGGGAGAGAGAACTAAGGGAAACGATAATGGAACGGAACCCTAGGTTGTTTTAGAACCTTATTTTGATAAATATGAATGCATGCCATGTTGCTATATTGTTCATGTATGATTTTTCACATTTACACATACATAGCACGATTTTGGCGGGATAGGCTCACATTTCGGGTTTATTGCATTTATTGTGATAAATCTGAAATAAATGGCCTCAATCAATTCTGGAATGTTTTTAAAAGGTTTTAAAAAGATTTGGATTCATCTTGCACGAATCACACACACTTTATCACAGTTTTGAGTTGGTTTTGTTCAAAAAGGGCCTAACTTGACAGCAACTGTACCCCAACTTCGGACACTCATAACTTCATCGTCCGGATGAATTTTGGAGTGATTCTAGAGCCATGGGAAAGGTGAGACTGTCTAGTTTATGTCTGCCAAATTTCATTAATTTTTATCGAGCGGATTTTTGACACCTCTCTGTCGAAGTTGATTGGACAGTTCAGGTTTAAATACGGAACTTGTCACTTCGACGGAGCGCCATGTGTTCGTTTTAAGTCCGATTCGAGTGATTTTTGTTTCTGGGCACTCCTTTATGAGTCTATTTTCAAATCCAGTTGGTTTCATAATTGTTTGACTCCATTTGTATTATTGGTAACAGATTTACTCAGAACTGCTCATCAGTACTTTTTTGGGTAAATCTGTGATCTTCGGGGCCTGTTCGGGAGACCACCCAAGGCACATCCGAATGAATTTTTGTATGAGGCTAGTTTCATTTAAAAGATGGCCATACAGACTTCAATCACACCAAATTTCGTGGATTTTTATGGAGTGGAGTTTTCTAGGTGATTTTCCAAACTTGCATGCTTATCACTTTTGATTTTCCCCAGCAGCAACTTTAAAGGAACATAACCCCTAGGATTTCAACTGGATTTACTTGAAATTTTGCATGAGCCTCTTATTCACCATGATCTTTCAAATGGATTTGGTTGGATTCAATTTAAAATTGATTTTGAATGATTTCAAGACAAATGGCATTACTTTTCACCAAATTTTCCGGATTTAACTCAACTTGGTTTTGTGCAACTTTTACTTTGGATTTCCATTTTGTTGATATTCCAGAAGTGATATTGACATAAAAGAGGATCTAGAATCCATTTGGATTCCTCATGTGAAAATATCACACATTGGCTTAATTCTTTTCCAATGTTTTTAATGATTTTTAGCAAGCTTTCTTATCTTTTTTGCATGAACAAACACTTGGCAACCACCTTGTGTGGGTGAATGGGGGTGCCTAACACCTTCCCCCGTTCATAATTTAATCCTCTTACCCATCTCTGGATTTGATTTTCAAGTAGAATTATTTTTACTCTAGAATTTGCCTTTTAGCTATTTTTGCATATTTTTGAACTTTTTGGTGTTCATTCAAACCCCAAAATTCTGAATGGTGGCGACTCTCTCAATTTTGCGTTGAGCCCGTGTGCAGACGGAGGGAAAATCATCCCGGTGATTTTTCCCGTGTCTCACAATACGAAACAACTATTATGTCCTACTTTTCATTTATCTATACATTTTGACGTAGAATGGAGTATGCCACAGGCTAGTATTAAAACAGGTTTTGACAAATCCTAATTCGAAGAAGGAGAAGATATCTTATTTGTGTAAGTATGAAGGGGGAGTGCTGTCTGCATCATGTAGTAGGAAAATTTTGTTGTATACCAATAGAAACGAAGACGATTTGATTAGAAGTAGAAATTAAACAAGAAAACCAAATATTGGGAATCTACCCAAAATCTAATTTCTTCTCCAATTTTTCTTTCTTCTCTTTTTGAGCTTGCGGGATAATACAGCCGCAATGAGAATATGTAAAAATATTGGGTTATTATACTATTTACATATTTCTCTAAAAATTTTAGCAGCATCTCAGCATGGTTCTTCAAATATGTAAGAATTCCAAACTATTACACTTCCGTTAATCCATAAATTTTTTAACAGCAAACATGCAACTTTTACAGTCACAATACATGAGTATCTCAGAATAGAGGGATTGAGGACTAACCTTGGCCTCAACCTTGCGATTTCAAACTCAAATCTTTTGAGCTTCAGTATCCAAGAAATACTCGATGATCTCAGCACCATTTAGCCCCATATAACAGAGTTTTTAAACCTATACACTCTCATGAGACGTACTTATGTTTGTGAGTATTTGTAGGTCTCCCAACACCTCGAGGGTGAGGAGTAAGATGCTCTATGCAAACTCCAAGGACAGATTCAAGATAGAACTGGATGGTATTCAAGTAGAGTTACAAGCAACAGATCCAAGTGAGATGAGCATGGGCATAATTAAAGGGCCCGCCCTCTGAAACACCATTCCATCATCAGTCTGTAAGGAACATATGAGAAATGGGAAACAATTTGTATAAAGCAACACAGTGCTCAAGAAAGATGTACGAATAGAATCTAAGCTCAAATGGGAGCAGCCAACCCTAACAAGTAAGTGATAGCAACAGAAAGAGGACTAAGAACAGAGTTGTAAGAGTTCCCCTTAAATGAATCAAGATCCACATTACAATCTATATGTGGGAACAAGAGTTCAGGTAATGACACCATTTGCTATGCTTATTCCCGTAGCACAAATGCAAATCTGCAAATCACGTCATAATCGAAAGTCCTCTTCCAAATTGTTCACCGCAGCAATCATGACAGAAATAATGTTATGGTGGGAACAGAACAAACCATTGCATATACCAAATATTCATATGCTAAGTTAGTTTTTCTTGCAGTAAGTTCCCAGAACTTACTCTCTTTTAAACCAAAGCAAGCAACCAAGTCCTTAGATACCAAGGAATTAATGTTTAATGCACACATTATTTTCCTCTTCTTCCCTTTTTCTGAAAACTCAGTATGTGAACTAGGGTGGACTCAATTAAAACACAAAAAAGCTAGGTTTCTTAAGATATAAGCTTCTACGAGGGAGTTAAGTTGTGTTGTATTACTAGACAATCTAATCTCGCTTTTGAATTTTTCTACTCATTTGATGTTTATGTATTTCAAATCAAAGCTACAATTTCATGCTTGAAATTTTTTCAGTAAGTCCATCTCTGCTCCGCAATTCATTTCTAGGTGATCACCTAGTTGCTAAAGATTTCAGACAGAATGAAGACTTTTAGATTCTGATGAAAACTTTAGTCCAATTGGAGAAATCATTACTTGCTCTTGTAGAACTTTTAGGTGGCCAATTCATCATCTTGATGTATGCAGTGCCTTTCTCCATGGTAAATATATAGTCAGAAGAAGTTTTTGTGGCCCAAACTGCATGCAATTCTCTTCATCCTGGCAGCCCATCTCATTTTTTGCTGCCTCGGAAAGGCAACATTTGGAACTTGAACCAGGCTCTTCAAGGGGGATTTCAGAAGTTCAATTCCTTCTCACGGCGCAGATTTCATTTGCAGCAAATCAAACAACTCTATGTCCATTTGCTTCGACATATTATCCGTATATCCTCTCAAGCAATTAATAACTCTTTGCCTATTTAGTGTATTGGTTCACATTTCAGCCAAAAATTTGATTGAAAGGATATTTGGGCCTTATTCACCTTATTTTAGCATAGTAGCTCACTGATTTTCTTGTGATTTCTCACCATAGTCCAAATTCACTATGGATCCCTTGCTATAATGCTGATTGGGCTAGGTGTTGTGATGATAATCACTCTTAATTATCATGAATTTTCTGTCCATCAAACCTCAAACTTATCTCCTAACCCACCGAGAAGCAATCCATTGTTTCTTAGTCATATTTAGATGATTATCATGCTTGGACCCACTTTTCCTGATGCCCTCTTGTTTGGCCATATTCAAAAGATTAGTATTATGGAGATGAGGATGTTGAGAAGGATTTATGGGATTAAGAAAGACAAAATAAGAAATGAAGACATTGACAAGTGGTTAAACATAGCATGCATTAGGGATAAAATGGAGGAGAGTAGGTTAAGATGGTTTAATCATGTAAACTTGTAGAGCAGAGACCTAAAGATATAGTTGTGTTTTGTATTCTTTGAAGCGCTCAAAATTTTGTCTCATTGTATTTGTCTTATGTGGGAACAATAGTCCCACATTGGAAGTTTATCAAAAATTCCTTGTGTTTATTAAGAATAGTGAGCACTAAAGGTGTGGCAAGGCGAGCGAGTGTGTGTATGATGATTTTATTTGTGATAATTTTTCTTAACTTTGTTTTTGTTTTTCATTTACTTAATCTAATTTTTTACCGTTAAGTTTATTAATGTTTTTAACGTTTATTAATTTTTTTCATTTCCCTTTAAGTTTATTAACATTTTTAACATTATGAAGAGAAAATGATTCATCTTTTCTCTTCCTTGTTTTAAAAAGGGGAAAAATTGAGGGTTTAGAGCATCTTCTTCTGCTCTCGAACAAAAACTCTCTTGCTCTGGCATCTTCTTCTTCTTCATTCGTCTGTTTCAATAATCTATCAGAGTGACATTGCAATAGAGTTCGTTCTTGCCCAGCATTGATGTGCAATTTACTGGAAGGGATTTGAGTCCGTTGAATGCTAGAAGCCAAGGCATCGTCACCCACGCACTGAGGAATAGATCCAACCAGGGGGGGGGGGGTGCTAAAAGGCTTTAAGCACAGGGGCTTTTGAGCCACGCCTCGGTGTCCTAACGATAAGTTTTCATTTGATTTAAATAATTTTGTTTTGATTCTTATTTCTATTCGCTTCTATTGCAATTCTGCACGTGTTCAGTTGTCACATAATCTGTTTTCATTTGTCTGTCAACTCTTAATTCCTATTTCTAAATCTGTCTATTCTTGCATCTGTGGTTTCATTTCCATTTGGTTTTTTATTAGATTTTTGTCTTAGTTGTTTGTATCAGAATCTGTATTTCTATCATGTTTATTTCTGTTCTCTCTTAAAATCGTAATTCACTGTTTATTGATAATTCTGTTATCTTTATCATTGATTAGTGCTATAGTGTCTTGCTTTGTGATTGTTTCATTTTAGTACTCAGATTATAACAAGATACACTTGTAAGAAGGTGTGGAATTATCCACATCAAAGGGTCTAAACAAGTAAGAGAAAGACCTAAAAAGACATTAATGGAGTGTATAAACAAGTCTTACAAAAACATAGTTTAACTGAAGATATAATTTTTACTAGAGCGGGATGAAGAGACAAGATTTGTGTTGCCAACTCCACCTGATGGTAGGCATGAGCAACGGGCCTAGCGCCCTGGGGGCACGGCCCGCCAGGGCACGTGGCACGCTGGCCGCTGCACGTGGGCCCACATGCCAGCCCGGGCCCGCGTGCGGCGCGGGCTGCGCGTGCCCAGGCGAGTTGGCCCGTTGCTAGCTCTCTTTTCCCTCCATAAAAGTGGCTTTTAGCCACTTTTATGCCCATTTTACCCCCCCCCCCACAGCCATATAATAGCTATATTGGGGGGGGGGGGGCTATAGTTGTAATTGATGATTAAAAGACCTTTTCTACCCTTCCAACTGCAAAATAACAGTCATATTGAAGGGTAGAGGTGGTAAAAAGCCACTTTTAATTTTCTATAAATAGCCACTCCCTTTCCCACTCCAAACCACACCACTTCTACAATCTCCTACTCTCTTCTAATTGATTATCAAATAGTTTCTTTACTCTAATTGTTGTAATTGGAAATTGGTGATACTCGATCTCTTCTAATTGTTCAAGCATCAAAAGTGGGAAATTGGACTTTGGAGGTTGAAGGCTTCAATTGCAAAGTTCAAGATTCATTCTAAAGAGGCATTCTTCTATTTAATTTTCTGATTTTAAAATTAGTATAAATATTATTATTATAAGTAAGTCTCTCCTTCTACCTTTCTTATATATTAATATCACCAAATATTTATTAAGAATATTTTTTTCTAAAAATTTGATAATGGACCCTAGGTATCCTATGTTTTTTGACACTGAAGAAAGGGAATATCTTAGACCCCTTTCTGACCCAGTATTTTCTGATGATATAACCCAACCCCAATATAATGACCCTCCCATCCAAGATCTTGAAACAGAATTACCTTCGCAGGATATGGGATCGTCTTCCCTACCACCTAGGAGCACCAAGAGGAGTAGAACCTTCGGTGTTTGACTCAATTTTACAATTGAAAGTGTAGGGAGTGAAGAGAAGGCAGTGTGTAACCATTGCAAAAAACATTTTAGTTGTAAAGTCAAAGGTGGTACAGGCCACTTGAACCGGCATTTGCAAAAATGCCTTCCAAAACATGGCCAAATTGACTCTAGGCAAACCCAAATTTCTACTAGTAGTATTGCTATGAGTAATTTTATTTTTAATCAAGAAGAAACTAGGCTTGAAATAGTAAAGTGGGTAATTCAAGAAGAATTACCCTTTAGATTAATAGATTCTAAAAGATTTCACCGTTTAATAACTAAATATTTAGCACCACAATTTAAACCTTTTTCACGCCACACTTTAAGAAATGATGCTATAAAATTATATGGAAAAATGAAAACTGCATTAATAGAAACTTTGTCAAACAGTACTTTTAAGATAGCTTTAACCTCAGATATTTGGACAAGTAGACAAAAAATAAGTTATTTAGCTATAACTGCACATTATATTGATGAAAATTGGAATATGGAAAAAAGAATAATAACTTTTGAACCACTAGATGCTAGCCATACTGGAATGAATATATCAAATGCTATAAGTAGAAATCTAAGAAATTATAAAATACACAATAAAATAATGGCTCTAGCACTTGATAATGCAAGTGCTAATAATGTTGCAGTAGGAATATTAAGACAACAATTAAACTTAAATATAGATGGAAGTTTATTTCATGTTAGGTGTGCTTGTCATATCCTTAATTTAGTTGTGCAAGATAGATTAAAAATTGTTCAACATCATTTAATAAATATTAGAGATGCAGTAAGATTTATAAAACAATCTAGCACAACCGCTAGAGAATTTAAATATTACTGTGAAACTTTAGGAAAGCAATATAAAAAAATTACCCTAGATGTTGAACATAGGTGGAATTCAACATATTTAATACTTGAAGCTGCACTAGGATTAAAACAAGAAATTACAATATTTTATAAAAGTAAAATGCCTGAATGTGACTTAGAAGATCTTGATTGGCAAATAGCCGAAATTTTAAGAGATTTTTTAAAAGTTTTTTATGATGCAACAGGATATTTATCAGTAGTTTATTACCCAACATCCTCAAGTATTATAACTTGTTTATATCAAATAAGTATTTGTTTTAAACAATATAGAGATGTACCCATTGCTAAGGAAATTATCCCTGCAATGGAAACTAAAATTTTAAAATATTGGCAAGAGATGCCTAATTTATATTGTTTAGCTACTACAATGGACCCTAGGGTTAAATTAGGAGTTGAAGACTTAATAGATGGAATAAATTAAAATATGAATTCTACTTTTCAAATAGATATACGTAAAATAAGAAATCTATTAGAAAGACTTTTTTGTGAATACGATACTAGTAGTAGCATACAAAAAGTCATACGCGAACCCAACAAAAACTACCAGATAATTCCCCTTGGAATTTTTTAAGTGGGAGAAGAAAGGGAAAACAACCAGCATCTAGTAGTGGGGGATCATCTGAATTAATGATTTTCTTAGAAAGCCCCCCAATGAGTTTCAATACTATAGAAGAGCATAATGCTTTTAACATTTTGACATGGTGGAAGCAAAATCAGGTTAATTATCCTGTGCTTTCCACCATGGCACGTGATCTACTAACGGTTCCGGTGTTCACAGTTGCATCGGAATCAGCTTTTAGTGTAGGTGGACGAACCGTGGATGATTACAGGAGCAGATTAACGCCGGAGATGGTGCAAGCATGTGTCAGTCTTACAGATTGGTTAAGGGCAGAGCTGAGAGAACAAGAATATGAAGATGATCAACTTGCTGGAGACTTTGATAATTTGAATATTGATTTTAGTCAACTAGAGTAGTCTAAGTTTTGTTATAATTCTTGTAATCAAAGTATAGGAATTGTACCTTTTTTTTTGTTTCTTTTAAACTGCAAATGATAGATAGATGAGTGGGTGCCAACCTAGTTGGGATGTGCTTATACTATAGTGATGCAGTATTATTTGTTCAAGTAATTATGTAATTTTTGCAAAGTTGTAAGTGTACTTGTGATAATTAATGAATTTATATTTTTTTGAGCAAAATTTATCTCAATATGTGTAAGACAATTTTGTGAATAATAAAAGTATTTTACAGAAAGTTTTTGGGAATTTGTTGGGAATTTTTAAAGTTTTTTTAAATTTAAATTAATTGGCCCGCCGGCCTGGCACGGCACGCCTGCTGGGGCGTGCCGTGCCGGGCTTGGGTATTGGGCAAATGAGCTTGGCGTGCCGTGGCCCGCCAGGCCCGCGGCACGTCAGGTCCGCGGCACAGCCGCCCGCCGCCCATCCCTACCTGATGGGAACTGGCTTATTATGATGATGAATACTATTATCACAATATTGCTACCATTATTATCATTTCTAACAAGATGTGGCAATAATATCACTAATAATACTCAAGGTGTTATTAGAGGTGGTAATGTATTGAGGTACATTGGTTCAAGATGAATCAGGTTAATATGGAGTAAACTTGGAACCATTCATTTAGTAAATGCATCACTGGGTATGGCTAGGATAGATTAAGAGGTTTAGATCATAAACCAACCAATTCAACCTAACGCATTTAGCATTTGATTAGATCCAGGTCGTAAGAGCTAAATCTGACCTAGGGATGGCGATGGTTCAGTTAAAACTGATAAACCCAAAAAAACCTATGGTTGGTTTTGGGGTCTAATAATCGGTTTCGGTTCGGTTTTGGTTTTTAACTAAAAAAACCCGATGCGGTTTTGGTTTGGTTATGGTTTTAAGGTAAAACTGAGCCAACTATATATAATATGCATAAGCTTTGAGTTACACAACTGCACAACCCCTTAGCCGGTTAGCCCATTAGGGATTTATTAGCACAACTTCTACTTTATTGTACTTCTATTAAATGAATTCTTTTGATATAGATTTTTTTTTATTATCACATCTCTATGTAGACACAGTAAAATAATAAAAATTTAATCTATCTTAACTTCCAAAAAGGTTAAACTATTCTGTTCTATTCGGTTACGGTTTTAAGAATATGAAAGTTAAACAATTTTGGTTTTAAAATTAGTAAATTGTAATAGTTATGGTTTGCCTATGGTTTTCATTGTAAACTTGTCGGTTTGGTTTTGGTTTTTTTGTAAAACTGAACCCTTGCCATCCCTAGTCCGACCTGCTAACAAATTGGGTGAATTGGGCCTGGAAATCATCAACACCCAAAATCCTTCAATGCCGCTACATTTAGCATTGTCATTGGTACATTCAAATTCAAAATCAAGAGAGTTACTCAATGTTGATAGAAGATGGAGTATAGCAAATGGTGAACAAATTAGAATTAATGATCTGGGATGGGGGGATCAAAGTGAACATGTGAATAAAATAATCGCAACAAGATTGGAAGAGACAAAAGTGGCGGACCTTATTGATCAAAATGTTAGATGCTTTTTTTTTTTATATATATATTAATTTTAGATGCTGAGATGCTGAAAAATTAAGAAGTATCTGGTCTGAGAAAATGTAAGTATGCCCAAAAAGACAAGCTAATATGGTCAGGCACCTCATTTGGTTAGGTCTCCGTGGCTTCAACTTACCGCCTTCTATTCCCTGATGATCTTACTGCTTCTGAAGATAAAATTTGGATGAAAATCTGGCACCTTCCATGTGCTCAGAAAATCAAATTTTTTCTATGGAAATCTCTGCAAGGAGGTAATATGACTAACGATATCCTTCGTAATCGCCTGGGCAGCCCCATGGAAATATGCATTCTATGCAATAAAGAACAAGATTCGACCTTGCACTAGTTTACAAGATGTGATTTCACGCGTGCCATATGGTTTGGAGCTTTCGGTGGAAGGCTACCAGATCACATATATTTATTGAATTGTAAACAGTGGGTATTTGATCATATAATGAAATTAGATAGGGAGTCTAAGGGTGGAAATCAGGAGATATTAACTGCTTGGGCTAACTTAATTGTGTTGGGTTATGTGGAACACAGGAGAAATAAATTTATCTTTAAAAATGAGAAACCTTTCATTGCATTAACATATTCATTGTTTCAAGTACTGCAAATAGATTCCCAACTACTAGTTTCAAGTAGGAAGAAGGCTGGAACAACCAAACGAAAGGAGTGCTTTATCATATGGGAAAGACTAGGCCTAAACTGGGCAAAAATCAATACTGACAGTGCACCAAGGGAATGCCCTAGACCTGCTGCTATTGGAGTGGCAATAAGAGATGTTGATGGGAGAATGCTGGGCGGTTGCACAGGAAATTGGGATGGCAAACGCAATACAAGCTGAAGCATTTGCTACTGTTGAAGGCCTAATGACAGCATTGGCATTGAACTGCAACCAAATAATTCTGCAACCAAATAAGACTCACAAGTTGTTGTTGACTGCTTCCTAGGAAAGACTGATGTCCCGTGGAGAATTGCTAATTGGATCCAAGTGGCGAAGCACTTATTTTCTCGGTTCGCATTCCAAAGGTGTTCAGAGATGCAAATTTTGTCACATATGGGCTCGATAATTTTGCTTTTAACGAATTCTCATGTTTCCAGTCATCTTCTATTCTTGATGTGATCAGAGGGCTTGTATCGAATGATTTTTTCGGGCGATCTCATGCCCACTTTCTTCCTGATTAATGGTTTAATATATTCCTATTTTCTTATAAAAAAAAAACTTCAAAAACTAATCTCTTTGAAATAATTTCTTTTTCAAGGTGATTTGACCAAATCATGTATATATATATAGGGTCTGTTTGGTAACGCTTTTGTTTTCTTGCTTTTAAAAGGAAGAAAGAAAAAAGTAATTTTCTGCTTTTCAGAAGATATTTTGTTGAAGCAAAGCTATTTGGTAAACGTTTATTTTGCTGCTTAAAAGCAAAAAAAAAAAAAACATGTTTGGTAACTACAGTAACATATAAATTGCTTTTATGCTATCATATAAAACTAGCGTAAACAGTTGATGCATTCTATTTAAAAATATACTTCACGTATATTGGAACAGGTTGAGTAATAATTGGGTTGGTTCAAGTTGAATCTATTTACTAGTGGGTTGGGAAAACCCAAAACCAAACCCAACTTGCTAATGATAAGGTTCAACCCACCAACCCGATTAAAAGTTTTTATTTTTTAATTATAAAAAAAAATACACCAAACAGAAAATAACATGAATTAGTGATTCAATTTAGGGTTGAACGGGTCATTAATTATCATGTTAAACGGGCCATTATCGAGTTAAACGAGTCATTATCGGGTTAAACAGGCCATTATTGTGTTAAACGGGTCATCATCAGGTTGAACGGATCATTATCGGGTTAAACGGATCATTATCGTGTTAAACATGTCATTATCAAGTTAAACAAATCATTATCGAGTTAGATTTGAGTTGACCCGAATACGAATGGATTACTAAATCCCCAACTCGAAGCCGACCCAACGATTACACGGGTCAACCCGAACCCATTTATTTATATTGGATTGGACATGATGGGTCAATTTTTCCTGATCTAGTTTTGTGTCGAGGGTTTAGAAGTAAGAAAGTAAATTTATGGTTAAAGCAAGAAGCAACATTTCTATGCTTTTTTTGAAAAGCAATGAAATTACGTTTTTTGCTTCTTATAAATTACTTCATGTGTGCATAACCAAATAGCACTTTTGCTTTCGAAAGTAATTTTTTGCTTTCAAAAACAAAAAAACACTTCTGAAAAACGTTACTAAACGGTACCATAGTAACTATGCTTATTTGAGAATTAGTTCTCGAGAAAATGCTCATTCCAAAGGAATCCCCACCTTTGCTCTTTTGGATTTTATATGCGTCCCATATGCAAGACTTGGTGATGAGTCTAAAATAAACTGCTTATTATATTATATATTCTTTTGCTGGGTAATCTAAAAGCCCTGTACTATTTTACTTTTGACTGGACTCGTGCTGGCATTGAGTGTGTGAGCCCATATGTCTTTCCAGCATCTTCCGAAATCACGTTTGGGACGTTTTTTTATTTTATTTTAATGGAAAACCGAGTTAAGCTCTTCTTTCATTATATGAAAACATTGTTACAAGAGCTAAGGCCTTGAGCCAGTACAAACACATAATATACTTGTATAAGCATAGAAACAAAAAAAATGCCAGGATACTGGGGAGACATAAACCCTAACAATCTGGTAGTAGTTCTGAGTGATAGTGTTCGGCCCTGCGCTGAAGCAGCATGAAACCACCTGAAGAATCGTGCTTCCCTCCTTTTATACGAGACGGAGACCTCCCCTTACCATGGGAGGTTTTTTAGTTGAAGGGAAGGAGGGAAATAAAGAAACCAAATGCTAAGGCAAAGGGAAAACAGCACATATAGAAGACAAGTGATAAAAAAAATGCTCAAATTGCAACCATATTCATATATGTTCAATAACACTCACCAAGGAGCTTACCTAGGGGATGTGAGAGTTGCTTGAGGGTGTAGAGTTCCTTGGAAGCACCACCGGCGGCTTGGAGCACCTTCTTCTTTTGGCAAACAGCACCTCTAGGCCTTCTTCAAGACACCAAGATGAAGAAGAAAGAAGGAGGAGGTTTGGAAGGTGGTTTGGGGCTTGAAGATGGCTTGAGGGGGTAGAGAGGGAGTGGCCGAGCAGGGTAGGGGGAGCTCCAACAGCAAAAATGGCTAACCCCTTGCAAATGAGCTGCTGAAGCCCTTTTATAGACGAAAATTGAATAAACGGAATTGAATTCCGATTATGAAGAAAATATAGTATAACCGAAATTAAATTTCGGTTATACTATAAATCATGTGTAACCACCTTTTCCCGACATTCAATCATGAGAAATCCGAGATTTTGTTAGGAAATCTGTCAGAAGATTCGGATTTTCACTTTATGAACCGGAATTGAATTCCGGTTACTCTGCCAATATTTTTGATATTTGCAGATTGCCCCCTGGATTTGACCGATATGACATTTGAGATAACTGCAGATTGCCCTTGCGTAATTTCAGTTCAATCCCTGAGATATTTTGTAAATTTTGGATATTTACGGATTGACCCTTGAGATATTTATCTGCGTTTCGCAACACGTGTTCAGTTTCCGGCATTGCTGCCCGAAAACTTCAACTGCTCATATCTTCTTTATCTGGGCTCCGATTCTGGCAAACTCTGTTGCGTTAGAACCGTATCAGATCCCTCTATCCACTGGGATAGGGTTAAGCAGCTGATTTGTGGTTTAGCAGAAATTCAACTTTCAGCTCGCCCTCAAGTTTGACCGGCCCATGTCTTTTTCATCCGGACCCTGATCTGAGCAAACTTAGTTGCGTTAGACTCGTGTCGGAATTTCCTAATCATTAGAAAGAATTATGGTGTCCAAATCGCACTCGATCAAAAAATCAACTTTTGTCCCCTCAGGGTTTGACTTTTCTGCTATCTTTTAGCACATTTTTTGTTTTCTTCTTTTTTCTTTTTCTTTGTTTGATCAAAATTTGAGTGTTTACAACGAGATAGTTAGAAAAGGAATGCTTGATGAATTAAGACACATCTAGACACAGAACTACACCTGGACTATGAGGTAGATGCCATTCGGTATCTTACGGAACAAAACCTAACTAAATATAACACATAATTTCCCCTTAACAAAACCTTTTTGGACCAATTGTAAACATAAATAAAAACCAAGACAAAACTTCAACCAGCCGGTGAGCTACGCAAAACCCTCCGCACGGCAGGGTTGGCCAAAAATCCAAAAAAGCCTGTTAACCTGGCAAATAGCTTTTTCTTTTTTTTTTGGTGGAACCTGGCAAACAGCTTTACGTGAGCCGGTGGTCTTTGCATTCATTATTGCAGAGTCAAGTCAGTCGTAGAACTTTAAAACTTTGAAAAATACGTTCATACCAGGAAAAATTAGATATTAGGTTTACTTTATTTCGTTATTTACATGACAGTAGGGTTGCTTATTGGGCCATGCCGGCCCTGGCACGCCTGTCATGCCTAGGGCCCTGCGGGCACGGCCCGCAATTTTCTATAAATAGGTGTGAGACATGGGAAAAATCACCTGGATGATTTCCCCTCCGTCAGCACACGGGCTCAACGCAAAATTGGGAGAGTCGCTACCATTCAAAAGTTTGGGGTGAGAATGGATACCAAAATATTCAAAAGTAAGCAAAAATAGTTAAAAGGCAAATTCTAGGGTAAAAATAACCCTACTTGAAAATCAAATCCAGAGATGGGTAAGGGGATTAGATTATGAACGGGGGAAGGTGTTAGGCACCCCCATTTACCCACACAAGGTGGTTGCCAAGTGTTTGTTCATGCAAAAAAAGTAAGAAAGCTTGCTAAATCATTAAAAACCTTGAAAAAGGACAAATGTATGATATCTTCACATGAAAATCCAAATGAATTCCAGATCCTCTTTTATGTCGATATCACTTCTGGAATATCAACAATAAATGGAAATCAAAGCAAAGATTGAACAAAGCCAAGTTAAGTCAAATCCGAGAAATTCGGTAAAAGGTAATGCCATTTGTCTTAAAATCATTCAAATCCAATTTTAAATTGAATCAAACCAAATCCATTTGAAAGATCATGGTAAATAAGAGACTCATGCAAAATTTCAAGTAAATCTGGTTGAAATCCTAGGAGTTATGCTCCTTTAAAGTTGTTGCTGGGGAAAATCAAAAGTGATAAGCATGCAAGTTTGGAAAATCACCTAGAAAAATTCACTCCATAAAATTCCACGAAATTTGGTGTGATTGAAGTCTGGATGGCCATATTTCGAACGAAACTAGCCTCATAAAAAAATTCATTCGGATGTGCCTTGGGTGGTCTCCCGAACAGGCCCCGAAGATCACAGATTTACCCAGAAAAGTGCTGTTGAGCAGTTCTGAGTAAATCTGCTGTCCACGACACAATTTAAATCAAAAAATTATGAAACCAACTGGATTTAAAAATAAAATCATAAAAGAGTTTCCAGAAATAAAAATCACTCGAATCGGATTTAAAACAAGCAGATGGCGCCCATTTGAAGTGATAGGTTCAACAGTTTGACCTGAAATGACCTCTCAATTTCGGCAGAATGGTGTCAAAAATCTGTTTCATAGAAATTAATGAAATTTGGTAGGAATAAACTAGACAGCCTCACCTTTCCCATGGTTCTGGAATCACTTCAAAATTCATCCGAATGATGAAGTTATGAGTGTCCGAAGTTGGGGTACAGTTGCTGTCAAGTAAAGCCTTTTTTGGAGAAAAACAATTCACAACTGTGACAAAGTGTGTGCAATTCGTACAAGATGAATCCAAATCCTTTAAAAATCATTTAAAGACATTCCAGAATTGATTGAGGCCATTTATTTCAGATTTATCACAACGAATGTAATAAATCCCCAAATGTGAGCCTATCCCGCCAAAATCATGCTATTTATGTGCAAGTATGAAACATCATTCAAGAACAATATAGCAACATAGCATGCATTCATATTCATCAAAATAAGGTTCTAAAACAACCTAGGGTTCCATTCCATTATTGTTTCCCTTAATTCTCTCTCCCCGTTAAACACAGTTCTTCAAGATAATCTTGGGGTACTTTGAATATGAAACGGTTTTCAATCATTCAAAAGGCTTATGCAAGATAGGTTCTAGCACTAGGGTCAATCCCCAGTCTCGTTTCTCCTAGATCCTGCCTTCACGTTTTACGGCTAGGGGGAGTCTTGAGATACTTTGAGCCAGGGAATGGTTTTCATACACATAGAAGGCCTTATTCTACAGAAAGGTAGAAGAAGAGATCTAGATCTAGAATATAAAATAAATAAAATAAAGAAGAGGTTTGAGGCTTACCTGGGGTTCTAGAAGCAATCCGGCAGTGGTTCCCTTCTTCACTCGGAGCTCTTGGATCTCCAACTTTTTGACAGGAATTCAAGGCAAGAGTTAATGGCCATTTGCTTAAGGAGGAGCCTCCTATTTATAGGCAAAGGTTAGGGTTAGGGTTGGTGAGAATGGTAGACACGACATAATGTCTATAGCCTACCAACCTTAACCCTAAGGCTATTTCCGAGATTTCCCTTCATTTAATGAAGGACATGATGGTAAAAGATGAAATCTCTCGGAAAACCCTAATTTTGAGCAAAACTTATGTATCCGGCATGTTAGGCCGGATACACAAGTGCCTTAATGTATCCGGCATATAATGCCGGATACACTAAAGCTTTCTTGTATCCGGCATTTTCCATCGGATACAGAGAAAGGTACTTGTATCCGGCCTGAGTTGCCGGATACAAGGAAAAAGCCTTTTTTCCAAATTTTAACATAGGCAATACTTATTTACATGTAATATCGTTTAAGTAAATGTCCTCATATTTTTTAATCTCCATTTATTTAAGATATTACATGTAAATAAGCAAACACCCCCCATTTGAATCTATTAAAAATAGTTCCAGACCTAAATTCCAAGTGAATAAAAAGTCAACCTTCCAGTTCTAGGCAAAATTCTGATTTTTCAGGTCTAGAAAAAAGGTTCAATATGTTAAAACCAAGGTATTCGTCAAGATTTAAAATCTCAAAAAATTCTTTTATGCAATAACATGGCTAAAAACCTGATTACCGGGAAAAATTATCTTGAAATCTGGCTTTAAAAAATATTTCATTTTCTGGGGTCTGTAGACACCCCAAATTGCACTATCAAAATGATCAATAATCACTAAAAATCATCATCTCCTTGAAAACCAATACAGATTTTGAAGAAAATGAATTTTTACCTGTATCCGGTAACTCAGGCCGGATACAAGCAGGCCTTTTCGTATCCGGTAACAAGTACCGGATACAAGTAGTGCTTAGTGTATCCGGTATCATATACCGGATACCTTAAGGCCCTTGTGTATCCGGTCTGATATACCGGATACATTAGTTTTGCTCAAAATTAGGGTTTTCCGAGAGAAATCACTTATTACCATCATGTCCCTCATTTAATGAGGGGAAATCTCGGAAACAACCCTAGGGTTAAGGTTGGGGGGTTCGAGACATTAAGTTGTGTCTACCAATGACCTTAGCCTTTGCCTATAAATAGGAGGCTCCTCCTCAAGCAAATGACCAAGTTTTTGGAGATCGAAGAACTCCGAGTGAAGAAGGGAACCGCTGCCGGATTGCTTCCAGAACCCCAGGTAAGCCTCAACCCTCATTTATTTTCTGTATTTAATTTATTAGATCTAGATCTCTTCTTCTACCTTTCTGTAGAATAAAGCCTATTTTTGTGTGTGGAAATCCTTCCCTGGCTCAAAGTATCTCAAGACTCCCCCTAGCCGTAAAACGTGAAGGCGGGATCTAGGAGGAACGAGACTGGGGATTGACCCTAGTGCTAGAACCCATGTAGCATAAGGCTTTTGAATGATTGAAAACCGTTCTATAATCAAAGTACCCTTGATTATCTCGAAGAACCGTGTTTAACGGGGAGAAAGAACAGAGGGAAACAATAATGGAACGGAACCCTAGGCTATGCTAGAACCTATCTAGTTGAATCTATATGCATGATATGTTGTTGTATTAATCTTGCTTGGTTTTTCACTCTTGCACACATATTACACTCTTTTGGCGGAATAGGCTCATATTTGGGGTTTATTACATTTATTGTGATAAATCTTAAATAAATGGCCTCAATCAATTCTGGAGTATTTCCAAGTGATTTTCAAAAGTTTTGGATTCATCTCACACGAATCTCACACACTTTATCACTTTTTCGGATTTGGTTTTCTTCAAAAAGGGCCTAACTGGACAGCACCTGTACCCTTACTTCGGACGCTCATAACTTCATCGTCCGGATGAATTTTGGAGCGGTTCTAGAACCATGGGAAAGGTAAGCTGTCTAGTTTATGTCCACCAAATTTCATAAAGTTCCATCGAACGGATTTTTGACACCTCTCTGTCGAAGTTAAGTGGACAGTTCAGGTTCAAATACAGAACTTGTCACTTCGATGGAGCGCCATGTGTTCGTTTTAAGTCCGATTCGAGTGATTTTTGTTTCTGAGTATTCCTTTATGAGTCTATTTTCAAATCCAGTTAGTTTCATAATTTTTGGATTCCATTTGAATTATTGGTAGCCGATTTACTCAGAACTGTTCATTTGTACTTTTCTGGGTAAATCTGTGATCTTCGGGGCCTGTTCGGGAGACCACCCAAGGCACATCCGAAGGGATTTTTGTATGAGGCTAGTTTCTTTTGAAAGATGGCCATACAGACTTCAATCATACCAAATTTCGTGGATTTTTATGAAGTGGTTTTTTCTATGTAATTTCCCAAAGTTGTCCACTTATCACTTTTAAAAATCCCCAGCAGCAACTTCAAAGGAGCATAACTCCTAGGATTTTTGTCGGAATGAAGTGAAATTTCGCATGAGACTTTTATTTATTGTAATCTTTCAAATGGATTTGGTTTGGTTCAATTTAAAATTGGATTTGAATGATTTCAAGGCAAATGGCATACTTTTTACCGAATTTTCCGGATTTGATTTAACTTGGTTTTGAGCAACTTGTGCTTTGATTTCTATCTTTTGAGATATTCCAGAAATAATATTGACATAAGAGAGGATCTAGAATCCATTTAGATCTTCATGTGAAAATATCATACATTGGTCCTTTTTCAAGGTTTTCTATGATTTTAGCAAGCTTTCTATTTTTGCATGAACATACACTTGGCAACCACTTTGTGTGGATGAATGGGGGTGCCTAACACCTTCCCCCGTTCATAATCTAATCCCCTTACCCATCTCTGGATTTGATTTTCAAGTAGGGTTATTTTTATCCTAGAATTTGTCTTTTGGCTATTTTTGACTACTTTTGAATTCTTTGGTGTCCATTCTCACCCCAAAATCATGAATGGTGGCGACTCTCCCATTTTTGCGTTGAGCCCGTGTGTTGACGGAGGGATGATCACTCCGGTGATTTTTCCCATGTCTCACAGGGTCAAAAGTCAACAAAATTCAATCGGAAAAAGCTTGACTTTGCACAAAAGATTGAATTCGGGCCTTTTCCTTTTCCGTTTTGGATTCAAATGGGTTAAGTATCTCAAACCCAATGCAAAGAATTGAAAATTCCAATAAAATATTTCTCTCCTTCAAGATTTATCAAAAATCGTGCAATTTTGGGGTCTCTACAGCTGCCCCTCTTTGCTGGAGTTGTAGTACAATGAATAGCAAAGAATAGACACAACTCCAAATTGCACGTTTGAAAGACACCTCATTAATTGAACTTGCTTTGGTTAAACAAATGAGTGATAAAAAACATGGATTTGAAGATAGCCAATGAAACCCCTGCTGTGTATAGTCTGACGGGGTGGCGTCTCTTCCTTATCTCAGATTTCTTTGAGCTCTCGTGGCTATGAAAAGAAATCTTAGACAAGCAAATTTTGAAAAGAATGTGGATTTAAAATTGACCTCTGCAAACTCAATTGCTTTTGATGTTTTTCAACAATAAGGAAGGAAATATTTTATTGAATTTTCCTGATTCATTTTCTTATTTGATTTACCTGGGTGCCATTTGATGCCCAAACCTGTGCTTGAATATTCTCCAACTTGCTTTTGCTTCTTCCTCTTCTTGCTCTCTCAATAAGGATGTATGTGCCATTGCTGCCCATAGCCTGCCTTCATTCTTTTCAACTGCCCAAGTGAATGCCTCTTCTTGATTGATGGATTTGAAAATCATGATCTGTTGATCTAAACTCATGCCCTTACAACCCATGACCTCTCATTCATGCCTTTTTACTGCTCCAGTAAAATCATTCTTCAGAATTGGAAACCTTTGTTTAAAGGAGAAAACATGAAACTGCTTCGAAGCTTCCTTTTTTTCAAATCCAAAGACTAAGGCCTGATTGCTTCCTCCAGATGCTGTAATTTATTTCAATGAAAACCCAAAGGGAAAGATACTGAGCATGCCCCGGTTTTGATTGCTTGAAGAAATATTTGCCCCTCAGCAGAGATAATCCTCTTTTTTCTCTTTTTTTTTCTTTTCCTCCCCTTTTTTTTATCTTTTGCCAAAAAGAAACCCTAATAAAAGAATGCAAATGCAAAAATCAGAAAATATGTTTTATACTAGTGGCCTCAGAATTCTCTAATGCTTGCAAAATCAATGTTTATATGAAAAGACATATATGCTCATCATAGGCCAAAAATATATTTTTTGCTTTTTTGTGCTTTTTTTTTTGAAAAATGATCCAATCACTTATTAGCATATAGTCCAAAAGAATTAAAATCAAGTTGAATAATGAGAAGATTATTTCAGAAAATGAAGAAAGACTGAAATAAGCCTTCAGAACCTTTAGAATCATTCCCATGACCATCGGCTTGTCAATTGATGCTCCAGATATGCCGACTCTTTCAATCTGACTATTTTGCCCCAGTCTAGAAAGACATTTTCCTTCATCCAATTGAAGAGTAATTGTTTCTCCATTGTATCCATGATATGAGAATTTATGACTTCAACTTCAGCAATAATTTCCTAATGGCAATTTTGATGGCCATCAACTTGTTCACAAATGCTTTATACCATAGCTCTGATTATGTTGCTTCAATCTTGAAAAAAAGATTTTCCTCAATCACTCAAAAAGTGACTGTATCTCAAAATAACCACCAACATGAGGACTTCACCTGGATTTATGCCAATTCTGGACTTTCCTCTCCGACGATTTCCTTCTTTCTGATTGTTTGCCATGTAGCGCCCTTCTGGGTTTTCACTACATTTTCTCCATTTTTTCTTCCTTTCTCTCTTTTTTTTTATTTAATCCTTCATCACCAGCAACTATGTAGTCAAAACTGCCTTAATTCAAAATTTCTTAATCAAAGAGGACTTATGAATGGGACGAAATGGAGGCTTGGTGTTTGTTTAGAAAGAAAAGGAATAAAAGGCTCAAATACCCGATGATCCAATGGGTTAACTGAAATTGTAATTCTTAAGGCATTTTTTTTTCTTTGGAATGAATACAAAATTGCCCCTAGTAATGAAGCTCTTCCCCTACTTCGATTTCTTCATTTGAAGCTTATTCCCCAATATTGAACTTCTTTTCTCATTCTTCCCTTCACAATTTTTATTTACCCCTTTTGAAGACATTCTCCAAATATCCCATTACATTTGATGATCTCTTTTCCTCCTTTCTTTTTTTCTTTTCTTTTCTTTGCCCCTTTTTTCTGAAAACATCTTTAAAATCCCTTTTTGAACTTCAATAATGCCCCCTTATTTTGTTTTTAAAAAAATTGTCCCTTCATTCCCCCTTTTTTTTATGCCTTAATAAATTTGCCCCAGTGTGGGGTTACAATTCTCAGTTTAGGTTACTTTAAAAAATTTATCAAGCTCAAAGGGTCTAACTAGAGATTTCAAAAAAATTGGGGATATAAGAAAGAAAGGCCTCTTATCATTTTAAGAAAAGTTTGAATTTTCAGAATTGGTAGAGTTGCACTACATGACTGCCTCAGGATTTTTCCTTCTTCTTTTTTTTTTTTATCAACTTCTATCAAGATAAAAGCCTCTTCAAATAGAACCTCTGTTATGAACAAGTTCTTCACCTTTTGATCAATCTCATCAGATGATGCCCAATTCTATTTCCAACGAAAAGGTTAAATCTTCTCCCATATTTTCAACTACAAAGCCCCAAAATTTCTTCAAACAATATTATCAACTTCCCTTTGAATGAATCAGCAAGTGATGCGATCCTTTCTGTATTCTAATGAAGAAACTTCAAATCTTCTTCTATCTTTCTGTTGAAGACTGTGGGTCATCTTTGGTTCCAAAGGCTATAATATTGGTCACTTCATAATTTTGCAGAATATTTTTCTCATGACACTGAAAAAGATTTGAATTTTCATATAAAATGTCTTTTTCTTCGATTTTGGTCTCAAAATTGAGCCCAATGTCGAAGTCATATTCAACTTAATGAAATTCAATAGGAGATATGACTCTTAAGTAAAACAGGACCTTGTTGAAAACTTTTTTTCTTTTTTTCTATTTTAGAAAAATGTTAAAGGGAAAAAACTCTTTTTTTTTTGTTGCTTTTGAAAGAGCCTTTACTGAAATCACTTCCTGAGAATAAGGCTCCTTAGATCCTCAGGAAATGTGCATTCTCCTTATGGGGGTTTCTTTTCAGAGAACATGGGAATTCGAGAATTGCTCCTGTTCTCAAAGACAAAGGTTGATTTTTTTCCATTTTTTAAAAAATGTTCATCTTCTGCTGGTTGAGGCAAGAATTCCTTTCTTTGATCAGCCATTGCCTTCATATTTAGGACATCATGCTCAGCCCTTGGAAGAAGTGACGCTACTTGATCTGGAACTTGGATGACTGCCCAATCAATGTGTGGCAAAATGAATTCAACCTTTGCCTCTTTCTTTTCTTCCATTACCCCTTCCTTCTTTTCCTTAAAATCTGCCCCTGTATGAGTCTCTTTCTTCATATGGCCCCATTCATCTTCTTTTTCAAAATAAACCCGGACTGTGGTACCAACTGGAGCAATAAGTTGAGAAGGATCAAATCTTCTTTTTCGAGAGAAAATTGCCCCTATTGCATTTGAGCTGCCTGCCCCATTGTCGTTGGTGGGAGGAGGAGTGGGTGTGACTGAATTGAATGATAAAGAGTTATTATCTAGCAAATCCTGAATTGCATGCTTTAGGGCCAAGCAACGATCTGTGGTATGCCCTGGACTACTCATATGATACTCACAAATTGCAGATGGATCATAACCCTTCCCCTTGCTTGCATGAGGATTTGGCAACCTCAAAGTCACATAACCCTTTTGAAGTAAGGTAGGCAAAAGTTCAGATGGTCTCATAGGCAATTTTGAAAACTCCCTTCTCTTCCTTACTTCTGTTTCCTCCTTGACAAGCTGTGCAGAAGGGACATTAATTTGTTTCCCAACTATTACCTACACTGCTGAAAGGGGAGTATGTGACCCTAAAGGAGCCTAACCAAATGCCCCGAAGGGGAGGAATTTTGATCCATCAATCACTTGCGACTATCACATGGGTGCACCGGGGCACTCTACTGACACTTGCTGGATGTTGAAGCATGCGGTCCAAGACCTGTTGGACCAGAAGGCCTTGGTTTTCAATACTGCCGCACCTGCCATGTCGGGAAATGATATTGGGCAGAACCCTCTGCCGTACCACAATGGGGCTGGCCCATCCAACTCTATTACTGCCATATCCACCACGAGGAGGACCTTTGACCCATCTCAGCTCATAGCTCCCGTAGGGACCACGGTCAAGGTCCATTTTTTCCAAGAAAAAGAAGAAGAGGAGATCAATATGGTCTCCCAGAAAAACAACCATGCTGCTGAGGACATTAGCTCCTCTTTGAACCGGGTCTCCTCCCTCATGGCCCAAATAAACACTGCAAGGCCTCCATTGGTCTTTAATTGCAGTCCACCCACTTGTTCACCATCCAAGCCATCAAAGGCTCCACTGGTCATCAACCTTGACCCCACCACTGCTTCCATCACCTCTTCTGTCCCCACAAAATCCAAACTCCAGCCCTTGGTTGTAAATGTTCAGCCATCCTGCAATATCCCTAAACCGGCCCATACATCCCGGTCCAAACTCCAGCCATTGGTGGTTAATGTCCCTAAACTAGCCTATTCTGAGGCTGCTGTACCATGGAATTACAGCGAGGGAATCAGGGCTACGGTTCCAGTGGTTAAAAACCAGAACCAGGAGGAGGTGAACCTCATGATGAGGTCGGGGAGATGTGCAGGGGGTGAAAAGAAAGAAAAGGAGACAGAGGTAGAGAAAGAAAAAAGAAGCTGAAGAAAAAAGAAAACAAAAAGGAAAAAACAAAGTAGGAGAAGACACCCCCCAGGGTGCAGAAAATGAGACATCAGACCTCATAAAAATTATAAAAAAAAGTGAATTCAATCTTATGGATCAGCTGAACAAGGTCCCGGCCCAGATTTCAATACTGGGCCTTTTGCTGAAAAGCATAGGGACGCATTGTTAAGGGTGCTACAGAGTGCACACGTATCCCAGACCATTGATCCGGACCAACTTGGCAAAATGGTTGGTCAAATCTTGTCACATAATGTGATAAGTTTCTCTGAAGGAGAGATAAGCCCAGGTGGGTGTTATCATGTTGACCCTTTGCACATCATAGTGCTTTGTAAGGGCAGTATGATCGCACAAGTTTTAATTGACAACGGGTCGGCGTTAAACGTCTGCCCGTTAATCACTTTTACCAAGCTTGGTCTGGATTAGTCAAAGATTAAGCAAAATGGGAGGATAGTGAGGGCTTTTGACAGCTCTAAGACACACTCCCTAGGGGAGATTGAACTGCCAGTCACAATTGGACCGAATATTTTCAACATCACATTTGAAGTGATGGATATTCCCGCAGCCTTCAATCTGCTCCTAAGAAGGCCGTGGATACACTCGGCTAGGGTAATACCATCCATGCTCCACCAAAGGGTGAAATACATAAGAGGGCAAAGGGTGATAACAGTCCTAGCTGAGAATTTGGTGCCTCCCATTGTGTCACCTGATGTACCCTTAATAAATGTGGACTTAACTGTCAACAAGGTTGTGTTTCACTCATTTCAGTTTGAGACTGTTAATTTCATACCTGGGGGGTGTGAGAAAAAAGAAAATAAGGGGACTACTGCAAAAAAAATGGTGAAGAAAGTGATGGAGAAGTACCACTTTCACCCGGGGAAAGGCCTAGAAGTCAATTTGCAGGGAATGGTGGAGCCAATCAAGACTAAGAAACTGGTTCCTAAAGTGGGACTAGGGTTTAAATCCCGAGGCTGGAGGAGGATGAAGCATGAAGAAGGAGAGAAAAGAAGCAAAGGAAAATTCCCTCATTTAAGGGAAAGTTTTCCAAAACCCTCTTGCATCATCCAACTGTCTCCCCCAATGGACCAATCCAAGCCTCCATACCGCAATATCGATCCTTACCAGAGGCCTTCGGCTCCAACCCTGCAGCCCTACGACCCATCTCCTATGCTTGGAAATTTGGGCGGGCCTGGGCCACAGCCCGAGCAGCAGGTGGACTACTCTGAGGACGTTGGGGCTTTCTTCGCCATGACTGAAGGCGAAAAAACTGGTGGTGATAACGAGCTACCATTCATTGACTGGGCCGCAGTAAAGATTCCGGAGGAGGTCATTTCTGGATTGGGCCCCATGGAAGAAAAGGGCAGTACCCACCCGGTAATGATGGCATCGGATGCTGGGCTTGTGGAGCAGGCTTTCCCTATTTCCTCTGCTCCCCAAAATTTTGTATTAAACAATTGGGAGGAAACTCCCCTTACCTTTGAAGCAGCGTTTGTTTGGTAAACTGACGCGGCTTCCAAAAAAAAAACTCCAATAGTGGAATGCCATTTCCCTGAAGGTCCTAATGAGCCTTCGTCTTTAGGGGAATTATATTTAGAAGGCTCACAAAAAACCCAAAAAGATTTTTCTATTTTTTTCTAGAAAATTTAAATTTTTCAAAAAGGTCCAAACCACTTATGAACCATATAATCAAACCGAATTGGACCAGGCTGAATATGACTTCGACCTTGAGCTCGACTTTGACCTCATGGGGATCGAAGAAGAGACCGAGGTCGAAGGAGAAGATGTTCCAAAAGAAATTGAATACCAATTGGAACGTCATGAAAAGGGGGTCCAACCTAATATTGAGGAGACCATATCCATAAATCTTGGGACCGAAGAGGACCCAAAAATAGTGAAAATCGGGGCATGCTTGTCTGATGTGCAGAAAAATGAAATGACACGATTTTTGGCAGATTACAAGGATGTGTTCGCTTGGTCATATCGGGACATGCCGGGGTTGGACACTGACATGGTGGTGCACAAATTGCCAATTTTGCCAGGGGTTAAGCCAATCAAGCAGAAGCTGAGAAGATTGAAACCTGAATGGACTCTGAAGGTCAAGGATGAAGTGGTCAAACAATTCCAAGCAGGATTTTTGGCAGTGTCTACGTATCCTGAGTGGCTCGCAAACATAGTGCCGGTACCAAAGAAGGACGAGAAAGTCAGAATGTGCGTAGACTACATAGATCTAAACAAGGCAAGCCTAAAAGATGATTTTCCACTTCCACACATCGACATTTTGGTGGATAATACTGCGGCACACAGCCTATTCTCGTTCATGGATGGTTTCTCTGGATACAATCAGATCAAGATGGCTAAGGAAGACCAAGAGAAAACAGCATTTATCCCGCCTTGGGGTACATTCCACTATACAGTCATGTCATTTGGGCTCAAGAACGCTGGGGCAACATACTAGCGGGCCATGACTACACTATTCCATGACATGATCTATAAGGAGATGGAAGTCTACGTGGACGATATGATTGCCAAATCGTGCAAAGAAGAGGACCACTTGATCAATCTGAAGAAAGTGTTGGATCGTCTCAGAAAGTACAGTCTACGGCTTAACCTGGTTAAATGCGTCTTTGGGGCTACATCAGGGAAGTTACTGGGATTTATTGTGAGCCGAAGAGGAATTGAAATTGACCCGGCTAAAGCCAAGGCCATAATTGAGATGCCATCACCCAGAACAGAGAAGGAGGTCAGGGGCTTTCTTGGAAGAATTCAATATATAAGCCGGTTCATAGCACAACTCACTGTTATCTGTGAACCAATTTTCAAACTTTTGAGGAAGAATAACCCGACGGTCTGAAATGAGGATTGCCAACAGGCCTTTGACACAATAAAGAAGTATTTACTGAACCCACCTGTGCTAGTGCCACCAACTCCAGGAAGACCACTGATCCTGTACTTATTAGTGTTGGAAACGTCAATGGGATGTGTCTTGGGGCAGCATGATGAGATTGGTAGAAAGGAAAGGGCAATTTACTATCTGAGTAAAAAATTCATAGAATATGAAGCCAAGTACTCACCGTTGGAAAAGACTTGTTGTGCTCTAGTGTGGGCAACTCAGAGGCTAAGGCATTACTTCCTTAGTCACTCCACATTATTGATATCCCGGATGGACCGCTTGAAGTATTTATTTGAGAAACCGGCACTGACTGGCAGAACAGCGAAGTGGCAACTACTACTATCCGAGTTTGACCTCACGTACATCACTCAGAAGGCGATCAAGGGTCAAGCTATAGCTGATCACCTGGTTGCACATCCTTTGCCAGAATACCAACCTCTAAAGACCAACTTTCCAGATGAGGCAATTCTGTTTACTGAAGAGGAGGAAAGTGAGAGTTCTTGGCAGATGTTCTTCGATGGGGCCGCCAACATGAATGGAAATGGAATAGGAGCAGTCTTGGTCAAACCAGATGGTTCACACATCCCGATTGCAGTGAAGCTAAGATTCCAATGCACCAATAATATTGCAGAGTATGAAGCATGTATAATTGGGTTGCCAACAGCCATAGATCATGAAGTGGAGGAACTTGACGTATACGGAGATTTGAGTCTTATCATCTTCCAAACAACGGGTGAATGGAAAACCAAGGATCACAAATTAATCCCCTATCACCAGTATTTGGAAGAAATAAGCACCAATTTTACTCGAATTTCCTTTAACTATATGCTAAGGGCCAAGAATCAGTTCGCGGATGCTCTAGCAACATTGGCTTCAATGGTCAGCATTCCAGAAGGGGTAGACATCAAACCACTGGAAATTGACGTCAGGGATGAACCGGTTTATTGTCTCGTTCTAGAGGGAGCACCCAAAGAAGAAGCACCCTGGTTTCAAGACTTCAAAAATTTCTTAAATAATAGAAGTTTGCCAGAAAATGCCACGTCTACTGAGAAAAGGACAATACAGAGATTGGCTGGTCAGTTCCTGCTAAGTGGTGGACCCTTGTACAAAAGATCCCATAATGACATTCTGCTCAGGTGTGTTGCTAAGGCTGAATCAGAAAGGCTGATTGAGACTGTACATGGAGGAGTCTGTGGACCCCATATGAACGGACACATGCTTGCAAAGAAGATCCTGCTGTTGGGATACTACTGGTCGACCATGGAGCATGATTGCTGTATACATGTCAGGAGATGTCACCAATGTCAGATATATGCAGATAACAAGCATGCACCCCCAAGTGAGTTGCACAACATGACATCCCCATGGCCCTTTTCCATGTGGGGCATAGAAGTCATTGGCATGATTTCACCTAAGGCATCAAACGGACACAGATTCATCCTGGTAGCGATTGATTATTTCACTAAGTGGGTAGAAGCAGCCTCATATGTGAATATCACAAGAAACCATGTTATTAAATTTTTGAAGCACAATATCATTTGTCGCTATGGACTGCCAAGTGCCATAGTATCAGACAACGCTTCAAATATTAAGAACAAGGACATGAAGAAAATGTGCGAGCAGTTTCAGATCACCCACCACAAGTCAGTTTCGTACAAGCCAAAGCTGAATGGGGTAGTAGAAGCAGCAAACAAGAACATAAAAAAATCATTCAAAAGATGGTAGTGAGTTACAAGGATTGGCATGAAATGCTGCCACTTGCTCTACATGCCTACAGAACCTCAATCCAGACTTCGACTGGGGCAACCCCGTATTCCCTAGTCTATGGAATGGAAGCAGTCTTGCCGGTGGAAGTAGAAATCCCATCACTTAGAGTGCTCATGGAGGCTGAATTAGAAGAAGCTGAATGGATACGGTCAAGAAGTGATCAATTCAACCTAATAGAAGAGAAGCGATTGAAAGCGCTATGCCATGGCCAATTGTACTAGAGGAGAATGGCCCGGGCCTACAATAAGAAGGTAAAGCCTAGAACTTTCCAGGAAGGAAACCTAGTTCTAAAGAAAATTCTACCATTTTTGGAAGATCCATGTGGTAAGTTCAAGCCAAATTGGGAAGGGCCATATGTCATCAAGAAGGTCCTGTCAGGGGGTGCACTCATCTTGACAGAAATGGATGGGACAGATTTTCCTGAGCCAATTAACTCTGATGCAGTAAAAAGGTATTTTCCTTGATTAAACATTACTAGGAAATGATCCGAGGCCATCCTTCTTTATTTCCTTCAAAATTTTTAATCCCTAGTCTAGCCAAGTTGAACCGGTTCATTTTGTTGATAAACCTAAATCGGACTTACAATCTTATACTAGGGCAAAACAAATTGGGGCAAAGCCAATTAAGGAAAAAAATAAAAAAATAAAAAAATAAAAAAAAAGCAAAGAAAAATGGCAAATGAAAGCCAAGTGTGAAAAAGATGCAAAGGATGCAATTTGGGAAAAAAGGGTTGAATTCATCATGACTGTAAGTCCGGTTGACCTATTTCCACATGTGAAAAATTTTGAGCATTTAATACCTTTTCTTTCATAAACCGAGCCTAGCCTTTGTTTCGTCCTATTTCTAAGCCCTCGGTGATTTTAGGATGTTCATTCAAATTTCAGAGTGAAATTGGTGATGACGGAATGCAGAAGCCGGCCCTAGTGAAAACCGTAACTAGCGCTAGGGGCAATATTGGCAAAAAAAAAAAAAAAAGAATAAAAAAAGGGAAAAAGAAAAAATCAGTCGTTGAGTTGATCATGGCGATCCAAGCTTGAAGAGAAATCAGCATAAGTACTGAGACTGAGCAGATTGGGTAACATGGTCAATTCTGGAAGAAAAGGGATTTGGGGATGACTCTAAAGGTCCTAAGATGGATGGTTTTGATCCCTTATTATTACCTGAACTACCCTCTTCATTATTTAACCTGGTTTTAATTCATTTAATTATGGGTGATTAAGTGCATGGACCAAATTTAAAAATAAATAAATAAATAAATAAATAAAAGGAAAAACTATACTTTGGCCAGTGATGATAAATCAAATACTTTTCATAAAACCTTTGTTTTTACAAGCATCTGAGCATTATGAGGCCAATAATATAAAAAAAATTATTTTGAATTAAATCCTTTGTCTTTCCACTATTGGAGTTCAATTTCGTACAAAGGTATGAAAGAAAAAAAAATGTGCAGGAAATAAAGCTAGTCTCTGTCTCCTAGCTGCTCCTCAAGCTCCCGAATCCGAGCTGCCTGAACTACAATAATTCCAGAAGCCCCCTCTGCAGCGGGATCACTCAAGAAGGAAATGACCTCATCTGAAAGAGTCTGCCTAACCCGCATGCTCCTAAGGCTGGTTAAAGCATCCTGGTGCTTCTGCTTCAAGGCTCGGACTTCAAGACGGTGAGCCTGCCTATGCTCCTCAAGTTGTTTTTCCATAGCAAGACGGCGGGATACCTGCTCTGCAAGTTGCCTTTCCATGTCAAGGCCCCGTATCCTAAGCTCCTGAGCCTCTCGTACCCATATCTGCTGAAGGTGCCTGTGAGAAGCTCTCTCAGACTCCAAGATATCCTCATAAGTAGGAGCCAAAACCGCAGGAGGATCTTCAGGTACTGAGGTCTGACTCTGTATCTGCTCCTTGATCCAGAAGAGATAGTCCTTCACATGAGACTCTGAGAAGACTGGGCCCCGCATGAAGCAAACATAAGACCACTCCTTCATCAACCAAGCATTCAGCTTCATGGTGGCTGGTGAAAGTGGCCCAAGGCGGTCCTCATATCCACTTGGGATTATAATCCCCTGGGTTGCTCTGAACTGACGAAAAACCCTCAAAGGAATGTAAAGCACCGCGTGTCTCAAGCCAGCCAGAACCAAAAAGTTGCGGTCTCAGAAGCTGATCACAGTCTCTGCATTGGGCTGATAGGTACTAGGCCACCTCACTTGATCATCCTGGAGCGTAGCCAAGAAAGTAAACCAGCCCTGTTTACCCCCTGGAATGTCAAGACACCCCCGATTGCTCATCAAAATGGGAACTTTCAAGCTTGGGAAGAAGTGCCGATTTATATCCTCAATCTGACTCAGGTGGTCAAGTAGCCAAAGCTGCAAGGGAGGAGACATATTTCAGTGTATTGTAAAGAAAAAGAAAAAAAACAGCAAAAAGCAAAAAAGAAGAAAAAATAGCAAAAAAAAAAAAAAAAAAAATAAGTGCAAAAGAATTACCTGCAGGACAGGGGCACATGATAAGAGGCATGTTGACTTCCTGTTGTAGCAGTCAGTCAGAGCCTGGAACATCTCCGCCAAAATCATAGGAGCCAATCTCTCCCACAACCTAACCTGGCATACAACGGAAATAAGAGCCAAGTCCACCTCATCATCACCCCTTGGGAAAAGTAGCTGGTTGACCACTATCAGGGTCAAGGCATTAAACCGGGCTTCCTTATTCTCCCCTCTCAAGAGCTTCTTAGTCAAAAAAGATTTGGACAAGGTCAATAGGGTGTCAGAATCCCCTAAATCCTTCTTCCCTATGCCTAGGAAAGTAGAAGCCTCCTTCTTGTAGCTAGGCCTAAGGGGTGGATTCACTACCTTCTCATCAAATCTCAATCCTAGAATGGTTTCCACCTCTTCAATGGTCGAGGTCATCTCATGGTTTCCAAAACGGAAAAGGTTGAGGTCGGGTACCCAATGGCCAATCATGGCTTCAATGATCTCCCATTTGAAGGAAACCTTCGGGATAAGCAGAATGTGGCCTAGATGGTTGGAATCACATCTCCTCTCTTCATCTAGGGTCATGGAATTAACCCACCTATTATAAAAAGAGTCCACAGGATTGTACCTAGTAAGGTTAGGGGTTTTGATCTAAAAGGCTGTTTTGCAGGGGAGGCTGTGTGGACAGACAATGGCAAGGCAGAGGATGATCCGGAATCCATTGGAGGCAATGGGAGCAAGCTAAGAATCAATGGGAGGATGAAAAAGGTGAAAAAGGGGTTCCTAAACTCAAAAAGTCGTAAAAAATGTGCAAATCCCGAGGCTGGTTGTATTTATAGCTTTTTTTTAATGTAACCGGCATATCAGATCGGATACAAAAGATTTTGCTCATATCCGATGAACAATGCCGGATACAAAAGGTTCTAAATGTATCCGGCATACCATGCCGGATACAAAGAGAACTCAGTGTTTCTGGTCTGATATGCCGGATACAAGGAAAAAATGCAAAAAAAAGAGAAAAGGGAGGAAAATCCAAAATTTTTACCTGTTTCACCTGTATACAAGTTATATTTGCATGAAATTAAAAAGAAAGGAAGGTAATACAAGAGAGAATGAATAAAAAAATTTTCTTATATATATATATGTCTCTTGGTACAAAGAATGGTAAATACAGGGAAGTCCTAATCTACTGCTCCTGTGCAGGATCATCCCCGCGTCCTCTGCCACGTCCTCCTCTGCGATCTCTCCCTCTCCCTCAGGATGGCCGACAACTGAAGACATGAGAAATGATACGCGCGGCAGCATGGCGAGGAAGCCGACCCACAACTTGCTAGATCTGATACTCCAAGCAATACTCTGAAAGGTCTAGAGGCGGATCAGGAGCAGAATCTGGGGAAGAGGCCTCGGGCTCAGCACGTACAGGCTTGACTGGACCCGCAGATCCAGAAGGCCCAGCAGCATCAGAAGAAGGGCCAGGAGCAGAAATATTTGTGCCAAATGGGGATAAAGTCAAAAATAAAAGCATCGAAATAAACCAAGGAGAAGAAACTAAAGGAAACTTACCAGGAATATCTACAGCGGGAACTGGGGGATCCGGCTCAACTGGGTTAGCAGCAGGGATGTCCTCCGACTCAGGAACCATCATTGGAGATAAAGGAGCAGCTGGGGCATCCGCAGGAGCAACGGGGGCATCAGCAGGAACAGCAGCTGGGGCATCACTAGGACCAGCAGCTGGGGCATCCTCGGGATCAGCAACCCAAACTGGAGATGGATCAGGGACAAGGAAATCCGACTCAAAGGCAGCAGCCTGATCGGGGACTGGGCCCTGCAAAAGCAAAACAGTTTACATCAGAATAGCAGAAACATAGAAATGTAAGAAATGAAATTGTAAAGAAACCAGATACTTGTCGGGCCTGAAGCTCAGCAACCAGGGCCTCCAGCTCTCTGATCCGAGCATCCCTTTGGGCCACGACCGCATCATGCTCTGCGATCATATCCTCGATCGCGGCCCGCTGGCTCTGGAACCGATCCCGAATGATATTCAACTCATGTACCTGTCAATAAGCACAGAATTAGAATAAGAAATACAGGATTGAAGGAAAGAGGATGAGAAATGAAGAGCACCAGACTCACCGTGTCGTCATGGATCCGGATAAAGATCCCGCCAATCTCGGTCACCCCGGCACGAGTGGGCCGATCCATCAAGCACCCAATGGATACTCTCTGGATCCACTCGTCGTAATCCCCAGCTACTGTAAGCCCCTCCGCATCCTAGAAATGATCAAATTGATCAACATCAAAGCCTGGCAGGAGCGTGTTGGGACCCATAGGAGTAGGGGGAACAGGGATACGAAGTGTGCTTGTGTGCTGGTAGTACAGGCGCTCTCCCAAGTACATCACCCTACCAAGCCTCCCAAGGAAGCACTGGTAGGGCTGACGTCGCCGATCTCTATCAAAGGCGTCCTGCACTACCATCTCAAGAGCCACCCCAATATCCACGTCGTCGAAGTGTGCCGGGATGAGCTGTAAAGAAGAAAAAATGGTCAGATACAGTCAAGTACAAGAAAATAAATAAAAGGAAAAAGGAGAAAGGGTTTACATCGGATCGGTGGGCACGGTCCAAGTGCACCCAAGAAGTGCGAGGCTGACTCCTATCAGCATCTCGGACCTGGGCCAACCACCGCAAAGCCACAGGGAACTCCACGACACTAGGTACTGGGGACGGGCGGAAGTAGGTCATGTAGGTGTACATAAACACCTGCAAAAGAAACATCAGTTAGAGATAAAGAGGATAAAGCCTAAGGAATTAAAAGATGAATTTAATACCTGCAGAATCTGCCAGAAGAACTGGCAGCTAACTCCATCACCTCTTGGGGCTGCCAAGCCCCGAACTACTCGGCATAACTCGGCCAGGATGGTCCCATATATAAGCCGACCCCATGCTAGCTGGCGGGTCTAATGGAAATCTCGCAGAGCATCCAAGAAAAGCGGGCTGACACTGGTCGTATCCTCCGGGAAGAAGCAGCTCCCAAGCATCAGCAAAAATACGTATCGAAAGATAGGTGCGAAGGTTGCATCCTTAACACTGATGGTCGCGTGTCTCCCCTCATAGTATCGAACAAGGCTCTCCCGCAGCCAACTAATGGAGAGACGACCGCTCCGCCCATCCCAAGCAACAGGAGGCAGGGCCAGATATCCCAAGAGAAGACCAATATCCTCCGCTGATGGCTAGTCCAAGACGATGGTCTGCCCTATCAAAGGAATGCCGGTAATCATCACGAAATCAGAGGGGCGGATCCCCAGCTCCATGTCCTGAAGATGGAACGACTGTGTCTCCGGGAAATATCTCTCCATCATGGCAAAGATGAGTGGACAATCGGCTCGGAACGATGGGATGCTAAGGAAATAATCCAAGTGGCACCTCCCAAACTCGCACCTGACTGCCGGAGAAAGAGACTACGCCAACTCACTAAATCTCCCCCAACTGCCTCGCAGATGGGAAGAATGATATGGAAGAGGCACATCGGCCCGGATGCACATAGAAGGGTGGCTATCTAAGCCGCTAAGGAGTTCTGTATCATGAATAGATGCCCTCAGCTTCGCTGAGACCCCTAGCAAGGCTACAACCACACCATCCTGAGCCGCACCTCCGGCTCTGCCACAACCTCGGCCTTTGCCACGGCCTCCCTCTCCCTCAAGGGCCTGACCCTGAACTCTGCCTTGGCCTCTGCCCCGACCTCGAGCAGGAGCAACAGCGGGCTAAAATTCAAAGGAAAAGTGTGAAGGTGGTGTGGGAAAGAGAATGGAAGAAAGAAAAGAAGAACTTGAAAGCCTACCTCAGCAAAACTGTAGCGCCCCAGATCCGGGTTTGCCTTATCACAGCAACAACCCGTACCCGAGACCTACTTATGGGCCCAATAGAACCTGATAAACACAATTTCCTGGGCAATTTCAATGAATTATCAGAGTACAGAACTAAAGAAGCTGGGAATAAAAATTTTTCCATCCAACAAAAGATTTCCTGTATTATAATCTCCAAAACATAATATCTATGCATACAAAATACAACTAAGGCATCTAATTGCTCACAAGCTCTTTCCCAATATACCGACATATACAAAAGATATCTCCCAAAGTGTAAGTCCCAAAATATTATTTACATCCCATTTACAATCCCCAAGACAGAATACAACATCATAAAAATAATCCTACTGTGGGTAGTAGTCCTCTGTCCTGAACTGAAGCTTACCCTCTATATCTGCCCTGATGCGTGGCTCACCAAATGGATCTGAAAACAAATCCGGTAAAACAAAACACACGTGAGACTTAAAGTCCCAGTAAGCAGCAAACATGCATGTAGAGAAACAGTTTATGCAGCTTTTATAACATTATGATGATATTCACAATTATATAGTACTAAATGCAAACCAAAACAATTCAATCGGATATAAAAGAAATTCCAATTCAAATATCTCAATTAAAGTAACTCGGGTGATCAAATCAACAAATGCGATCAAACTGTAAACATGTCTTGTAAGGACTCGTGGTTAGCATGTCTGTAAATTAGATTAATGACCAGTATCCATTGCCACCTACACGACTTACAGAGAGAAGCCTAGCTAGGGACATCTCAGCAAGCGGAGTATCCACGTATGGGCTGGCAAGTAGTCAACCTAACCAAGGATCCAGACTAAGTGGGATTCCCCACCCACTTCTCGATGAATCGCAAGGACTCCCGCCGGTTCCCCGTGACGGGGGGTTGCCGCAGCCCTCTGTTCCCCGAGAAGGCCTTACTGATTCCCCACAGTGGAATGCTATATGGATAAGGCAATTAAAGCTAACAAGCCAATACCAACACACTAATTAGACTCACTGTGGATCCACACTAAGAACAATGACCAATTAGACGACTCATAAATCAAAACAAACCATTCAATTCCAAGAGTAAAACCAGTGCTTAAACCAAAGCCAAGTGGAATTCCCCATCCACTATTTAATAAACCGAAACCAAGTGGAATTCCCCATCCACTAGTAAATCAACCGAGACCAAGTGGAATTCCCCATCCACTATTTAATAAACCGAAACCAAGTGGAATTCCCCATCCACTAGTAAATCAACCGAGACCAAGTGGAATTCCCCATCCACTACCAGTCCATACCAAGGGCAAGTGGAATTCCCCATCCACTGCCAATAAAACCATAGGCCAAGCCTTGCCAAATCGTATAAGGGTTTTTCAACATTGCTTTCATAAATCGAAGCCAAATCAAAACGAAGGTCATAAAATCCTCAAAACACATTTTCGATGAGTGGATTGATCTTAAGAATCCCAAATAAGTCACCATACCAAAATTCAATGGATTCCGAGACAAAAAGTTTTGGACCTCAAAAATATTCTAAGTATGGTTGGAAACGTTGACTTTTCGGTGTCGAATTTTTCTAGACAAATCTATAAGGAGTTTAGGGCTCAAATTCTGGTTGTAGTCTATTGGAGGGTATACCAATCATTTGGAATTTTCTGGGCTTCTGAATCACTCGTTTGGATATCAAACTCAAAAAGTGGTCTTATTTGAAAATCGGGAAAACTGGAAATTTAGGCACAAACTGGAAAGTTGACTTTTTATTGGTTGGGAATTGGGCCTTGAGAGTATTTTTATTGGTTCCAAATGGGGGGTAAAACCTTATTTACATGTAAAGACTTAAGTAAATGGAGCAATAAATACACAGGACATTTACTTAAATGTCTTTCATGTAATAAGGGTGTTATGCGAGAGGCTTAGGTTGTTTGGAAGAGGGTTGAGGAGAAAAAGGATGAACAACTCAAGAAACATGGTCCACAATTAGCCCCTGGATTAATCGCCCAGGGGCGATTAGTTCAATGCTCGGGCGTTAAAGGTTAAGGTTCGCGCGCCCAGGTTTAAAACAGGTTCAGTGCGCGCGCGGTAAGGTTTAATGTTCGCGCGCTAAGGTCGCGATTAGCCCTGGGCGATTAATCCTGTTTCGCGATTTATTTTAACAGAACCTGATTTTTGGGGGTCTTGGCTCAGGATTAATCGCCAATCTGCAGGATTAATTGCCGGCTCGGGTTCTTACAAAATTTTGGGTATTTTCAACACACAACTCATAGAAATCATTCTCAACCTTTCCAACATCAAAGTAGGTGATTACAAAACATCCCAACACACTTAAAAACATCTTCTGAAACAAAGATTCATCTCAAATCTACATGAACACAAATCAAACGCATGAAACCTCATTCAAGACACAAATCTCAAACCCTAATATAAAATAGGATCAATAGAGTTGTAAATCCATGGCAAAACATTAGGAAACTAAGCAAGAGCATTATACAATCAAAACCTACGAATTTTAGAAACAAATAGCAACATGCAAGATCATTTCTTCAAATAACTCAAACCCTAGAGAGAGAATACGAATTTTGGTAATTCATTTTGTTTAGAAGGGTTTGCTACTTACTTGTTAATGGAGAAGCAACCTCCTCTCCTAGCTCTCCTCTTCTTCTCCTTCTTCTTGAGGCTTTGAAGCAAGCTCCCACAACTCTCTCTCTTGTTCTATACGTCCAAGACAAGAGAAATGGGTTTTCCAACCCTTAATTAGAAATTAGGGCATCCTTTTATATGCCCAAGTTTTGGGTCTTTCACATCTGCCCCTAAACAAGGCTTTTGTTCAACTAAAACCCTAGGGTGTACCTAAGGCATACCAGGGGTACCTTAGTGTTATTCGAGTGGGGTACCTTGGTATTAAGTGGGGTACCTTAGTGTTAAATGGGGTGTTTGCCTTAGCCACTTCAAAAGGCATGCTTTAGGGATGCTTGGGAGGTGTACCTCAGTTAACACAGAAGGGTACCTCAGTTATATGAGGGGTACTTTAGTTATTTGAGGAGGTACCTTGATGTTTCAAGGGATTTACCTTAGTCATTCTAAGGGGTAAACTTTGAATAAGCTTAGGAGGGTGTACCTCAGTTATATTGAGGAGGGGTACCTTGATTATTGAGGGGTGTACTTTAGTTATACAGGGGGTACCTTTAGGAAATACAAGGAGGTGTACCCTTGGTAACATGAGGGGTGTACCTTAATAATAGAAGAGGGTTACCTAAGTTATAGAATGGGTGTATATTAGCTACAAGAGGGGGTACCTTAGCTATATAAGGGGCTATACCTTAGGGAAAATAGTGGGGGGTTACCTTACTTATATAGGGGTTACTTTAGTGAGACAAAGGGGGTACTTTGGCTATATAGGGGGTGTACCCTAGGTAAAACAGTGGGGGTACCTTACTTATATGAGTGGAGTAACTCTAGGAAATTCAAGGGGTGTACCTTAGGTAATATAGGGGATGTACCTTAGGTATGTTGGAGGTACTTTAGTTATATAAAGGGGGTACCTTTAGCTGTATAAGGGAATGTACCTTAGCTAAACAAGGGGTACTTCAAGTAAGATAGTAGGGTACCTTAGTTAAAATAAAGAGGTACCTTAGGCAATACAAATGAGGTATCTTAGGTATAATTAGGGGGTACTTTAGGTATTCGAATGAGGTACCTTAGACAAAACAGGGGGTACCTTAGCCAATATGAGTGAGGTGCCTTAGGTAATGTAAGGAGATACTTTAGGTATACATGTGAGGTACCTTAGGCAATGCAAGGGGATACCTTAGGTAAACACAGCGGTACCTATAGGCAAACACAAGGGGATACCTTAGATGAACACAGGGGTACCTTAGGGATACAAGTGGGGTGTCTTAGGTAATGTAAGGGGGTACTTTAGGTATACATGTGAGGTACCTTAGGCAATGCAAGGGGATACCTTAGGTAAACACAGGGGTACCTATTGGCAAACACAAGGGGATACCTTAGATGAACACAGGGGTACCTTAGGGATACAAGTGGGGTGTCTTAGGTATAATTGAGGGGTACTTTAAGTAATACTTGGGTGGTACCTTGGGTAATACTTGAGCATACCTTGGGCACACAATGAGGGTACCTTAGGAAATACTTCGGTGTACCTTGGGTATAGAAGTGGGGTACCTGGGGTATACTTGAGAGGTTATTTGGGTATTCTTGGGAGACACTTAAAGTACATTTGAGAGGTACCTTGGGTATTCTTAAGAGTTACTTTAGGTACTCTTAGGGGATAATTTGGGTACACTTGGGAGGTACCTTGGGTACTCTTAGGAGTTACTTTAAGTATTCTTGGGAGTATTTTGGGATAAACTTTAGGGTACCCTAGGTATACTTAGGAATTACTCTAGGGACACATAAGTCTAACTTTTCAGAATTTGATTTCCAATTCATTTAAGCTAATTGGAGAGTATCTTAGACAATTGGAATTGAGAAATAACATTAATTAAACTTACCTCAATAACCTTCATAAAGTTCAATTGATTCCTCTAAATCCTCAAGAATAATCCACATTTATCTCATCTTCATAACACAAGTACTTAATTAGTCTAATAATCACACTTTAGATAATTAATCTTAATAATTAAATTATAATCTGGGTCGGGGTTTTACAAAAACCCTCAGCAGAGCTCTCTCTGGAATCCTATAGAGGCTCCGACAGGGTGGCGCTAGAACTCGCCTCAGTCCGAGCCCGGGAGCTAGAAGGCTGATCAGCTGGGTCAACCTCCTCTCGCACATGAGAGCAACTCCTAGCCATCTACACAGGGAAGTGTTTTATGAATTTATCAGAAATTTAATCTGGTTTTTGGCCTAGGATTCGGTTCATCAGGAATCATATAGGATTTTATTTTGTTTTCTTCAAATTATCATTTTTACTTTGCTGTTTCAGTTCAAAGTTTTTTAGAAAGTTCTGATATTTCTGTCTAATTAACAATTGTATTCTTATTAGAGATTTTGTTTCTAGGCGAAGCTTAATATTTCCTAATTTGTTTCAGGATTACTAGGGTTGCCCTGGAAAGCAGAATAAAATGGGTAGGATAAGGATCAATGTGGGTAAAGCATACTCCAAGGGCTACTGAGACACCAAGTCTGGGGTGGTCATGGAGCCGGGTATGTTCAAGAACAAATCACAGGCAAGTTTGGACAGTCAAAACCCTGCCCTGATCAAAAGCATGTGGAGATCAGATTGAAAAAAAGTATATAGCAGAGCATGGAGAATAAGCAATTCTTCATCACCGACAATTCAAAAATGGAAAATCAAAACTGCAAGATTCAGACCAGAAGCTGACAAGACAAAACAAAAACAAAAAGAGCATGGCATTTACAATGAGCAATACAGTCTAGCAGAAAGTCTAGGGTGCTTAGTCACTGTCAATTTGGGTATACTTCAAAGAAAAAATTATCTAACCAAGAGGCATGCAGCCAATGGAATGTTCAAGATTGATCACCTCAAGCAAACAAAAACAACCAATTGCAAGGAATAGCATAGCATATGGTCATGCCAAATTTCAATCAATGCACCAAAGCATCACAAGCATGGCAATTCAGAATAATGTTCGTAGCAAATGATGTTGGAAATCATGGTTGTGTAAAATGACCAAACCAATGGCAAGATCCGGAGCATGAAAAATCAAAACATTAAACACATGCTTGGCAGGATTTCGGTTGCTTGAAATTGAACTCGCTGTTAGGAATAGTGAAGAAGGGGGCGGCAATGGCAAGCCTCGAAATTGGGTGGCTAGGAGCAAGGAATATCGCCAGAGGCCAGCACTCCGACGCCAAGCCGTGGAATCACCGGAGCTTGGGCAAACTCGTCGAGCAGAATTGAGCGGAAACAAGGGTTTAAGCAAAAACCTAATAATGGCGAGCTAGGGCTCGGTCGCAGCAAGGAAGGTGTGTCGCCGGCGTCAACAGGTGTTGCCGAATCTCAAGGGGTTGTCGGAAGTGACTGGAGAAAAAAGGGGAGTCGTCGGGGACGAAGGAGGAGAAGAATGTAACCGGGGTTGGTAATCGGGGAAGAAAGAAGAGAAGGGGAAAAGTCGCGGTCGCGCGCGACTTGTAAAACCTTGTGTATCCGGTGAATCAGGCTGGATACAAACAAGCTCATCCTTATCTGGCATGCTACACCGGATACAAAAGAAAAAACAAAAAAAAAAAAGAGAGAGAAAAAAAGGGAGAAAAGAGAAAAAGAAAAAAAAAGGGAAAAAAGAAAAAGAAAAGGAAAAAAGGAAAAAAGAAAAAAAAAAGAGAAAAAGAAAAAAAAAAGAAAAGAGAGAAAAAAAGAAAGGAGGAGCAAAAAGACATATGCTCCAGAGTCTGCTATTTTCTCAAAAAAGCCCTATTTTGTCTTGAAATCCACTTCACAGCCACGAGAGCTCAGTGGAATTTGGGACA
Organism: Buxus sempervirens; assembly: GCA_947561395.2. Taxonomy (NCBI): domain Eukaryota; kingdom Viridiplantae; phylum Streptophyta; class Magnoliopsida; order Buxales; family Buxaceae; genus Buxus; species Buxus sempervirens. The sequence continues at coordinate 54,807,664 of OX387182.1, forward strand.
ACTTTGGGAAATGTGCTGGTCAAAAAGGAGGATATCCACTCAATTTTTTTTAACTTGGTTTGATAAAAAAATCAAATTTCAAAAAATCCTATTTTTGGGCTTGAAATCCACTTCATAGCCACTAGAGCTCAGTGGAATTTAAGAATTCTTGGAGAAATGCCCCCTTAAAGTTAGGGCTTTTTGGCAAATCTTCACGTAAAAATTATTTTTACAAAATTGAATTGAACCAAGCAAATCAAGTTTAAGGGAGTGCAATTTGGGCTTGTCTAATCTTTGCAACTCATTGCTTCGCAACTCCCTCAAAGAGGGGTAGTTGTAGACACCCCAAATTGCACTGTCAAAATGATCAATAATCATCAAAAATCATTATCTCCTTGCAGGCTAGCACAGAATTTGATAAAATGAGTTTTTTCATTGTATCCGGCAACTTAGTTCGGATACAAGTGTCCTTCTTTGTATCCGATGGAACATGCCGGATACAAGCAGACCTCAGTGTATCCGGCATCATAGGCCGGATACGTTAAGGCACTTGTGTATCCGGCCTGATATGTCGGATACATAAGTTTTGCTCAAAATTAGGGCTTTCCGAGAGATTTCATCTTTTACCATCATGTCCTTCATTAAATGAAGGGAAATCTCGGAAATAACCTTAGGGTTAAGGTTGGTGGGCTATAGACATTATGTTGTGTCTACCATTCTCACCAACCCTAACCCTAGCCTTTGCCTATAAATAGGAGGCTCCTCCTTAAGCAAATGGCCATTAACTCTCTTGCCAACAATTCTTGCCAAGAACTTTTGTCAAAAAGAGCTCCGAGTGAAGAGGGAAACCGCTGCGGAAGTGCTTCCAGAACTCAGGTAAGCCTCAAACTTCTTTTTAATTTTTGTTTTTACATTTCTAGTTCTAGATCTCTTCTTCCACCTTTCTGTAGAATAAGACCTTGATGTGTGTATGAAAACCCTTCCCCGGCTCAAAGTATCTCAAGACTCCCCCTAGCCGTAAAACATGAAGGCGGGATCTAGGAGAAACGAGACTGGGGATTGATCCTAGTGCTAGAACCTCTTTTGAATAAGCCTTTTGAATCTTTGAAGACCGTTCCATATTCAAAGTACCCCAAGATTATCTTGAAGAACCGTGTTTAACGGGGAGAGAGAACTAAGGGAAACGATAATGGAACGGAACCTTTGGTTGTTCTAGAACCCTCATTTTTTATTGATCTAAATGCATGCTATAAGCCTTGTGATTATATGAAAACCCTTTCCTATTCAAAGTACCCCAAGATTATCTTGAAGAACCGTGTTTAACGGGGAGAGAGAACTAAGAGAAACGATAATGGAACGGAACCCTAGGTTAATTTAGAACCCTATTTTGATTGATATGAATGCATGCTATCCTTGCTATGTTGTTGGAATGATTTTTACATCTACACATACATAGCACGTGATTTTGGCGGGATAGACTCATATTTCGGATTTATTGCATTTATTGTGATAAATCTGAAATAAATAGCCCTAAGCAATTCTGGAATGGCTTTAAATGATTTTCAAAGGATTTTGATCTATCTTGCACGGATCACACACCTCTTATCACTATTTTGAGCTATTTTTATTCAAAAAAGGCTTAACTTGACAGCAACTGTACTCCGACTTCGGACACTCATAACTTCATCGTCCGGATGAATTTTGGAGTGATTTCAGAATCATGGGAAAGGTGAGGCTGTCTAGTTTATTCCTACTAAAGTTCATCAATTTCTATCAAGCGGTGTTTTGACACCTCTCTGTCGAAGTTGATAGGTCAATTCTGATTTGAATACAGAACTTGTCACTTCGACTGAGCGCCATGTGTTTGTTTTAAGTCTGATTCAAGTGATTCTTGTTTCTGAGTTTTCCTATGGAAGTATAGTTTTAAATCCAGTTGATTTCATAATTTTTTGACTCCATTTGTGTCGTGAGCAACAGATTTAGTCAAAGCTGTTCAACAACACTTTTCTGGGTAAATCTGTGATCTTTGGGGCCTGTTTGGGAGACCACCCAAGGCACATCCGAATGAATTTTTGTATGAGGCTAGTTTCATCTAAAAGATGGCCATACAGACTTCACTCACACCAAATTTCATGGATTTATATGGAGCAGATTTTTCTAGATAATTTTCCAAAGTTGCCCACTTATCACTTTTAATTACCTCCAGCAGCAGATTTTAAAGGAGCATAACTCCTAGAATTTCAACCGGATTCAATTGAAATTTTGCATGAGTCTCTTGTTTACCATAATCTTTCAAATGGATTTTGTTTGATTCAATTTAAATTGGATTTGAATGATTTCAAGACTAATGGTTCTTGCTTTTACCGAATTTCCCGGATTTAACTCAAGTTGGTTTTGTGCAACTTTTGCTTTGATTTCCATCTTTTGGTGATATTCCAAAAATGATATTGACATAAAAGAGGATCTAGAATCCATTTGGATCTTCATGTGAAGATATCATACATTTGTCCTTTTTCAAGGCCTTTAATGATTTTTAGCAAGCTTTCTTATCTTTTTGCATGAACAACACTTGGTAACCACCTTGTGTGGGTGAATGGGGGTGCCTAACACCTTCCCCTGTTCATAATCTAATCCCCTTACCCATCTCTGGATTTGATTTTCAAGTAGAGTTATTTTTACTCTAGAATTGGCTTTTTAGCTCTTTTTGATTATTTTTGAATCTTTTTGGTGTCCATTCACACTTCCAAAAATCTGAATGGTGGTGACTCTCCCATTTTTACGTTGAGCTCGTGTGTTGACGGAGGGGAAATCATCCCGGTGATTTTTCCCATGTCTCACACATAGTCCTTGAGCATTTGTTTCATCCAAAGTAGTTGTGTGCAACAACTCCCAGCAGCTATGTATTCAGCTTCAGCCATGGACAAAGATATGGAGTTTTGCTTCTTGCTGTACCATGACACCAGGTTATTGCCAAGATAAAACCACCCTCCAGTGGTGCTCTTCCAATCATCTGCATTGCCTACCCAATCTGCATCACTAAACCCAACAAGGTTAGAATTAGTATCTTTGGAATACCAAATTCCATACCCAACTGTTCCATTAACATATCTGATGATTCATTTAACAGCAGCCAGATGGGAATCCTTAGGATTTGCTTGATACCTGACACAAATTCCAACACTAAAGCATATATCAGGCCGAGTAGCAGTTAAATACAGTAAACTACCAATCATACTTCGAAATAAACTGGTATCCACAGAAGTTCCAGCTTCATCTTTGATTATCCTTATGTTGGTTCCCATTGGAGTTCTCAAATGTTTGGAACTCTCCAAACTGAATTTCTTTACAAGATTTTTTGCATACTTACTTTGTGATATAAATATCCCATCGTCAAGTTGCTTAATCTATAAACCTAAAAAATAATTCAGTTCACCCACTAAGCTCATTTCAAATTCATTTTTCATTTAAAGCACAAATTCATCAACTTTTGCTGGAATAGTAGATCCAAACAAAATGTCATCAACATAGATTTGAGCAATGATGATGCCATAACTAAGTTTCTTAACAAATAGTGTTTTATCTACTCCCCCTCTCTCATAACCTTTTTCAACCAAAAAGGTGGTTAGACGCTCATACCAAGCTCTAGGAGCTTGTTTCAGACCATACAGAGCCTTTTTCAGTCTATACACATGATGAGGATGATGAGGATCCTCAAATCCTTTTGGTTGTTCAACAAATACTTCCTCATTTAACAAACCATTTAAAAAGGCACTTTTGACATCCATTTGAAAAAGTTTGAAACCTAGCAAGCATGCTATGGCAATAAGTAACCTAATGGATTTTAACCTTGCTATAGGAGCAAAGGTCTCATCAAAGTCAACCCCTTCAATTTGAGTATAACCTTGAGGCACTAATCTGGCTTTATTTCTTGTAATATTACCAAGTTCATCAGATTTATTCTTGAAGATCCACTTGGTACCAATCACATTGAAATCTGTGGGTCTAGGAACAAGAGTCCAAACATCATTTCCTACAAATTGTTCCAACGCTTCTTGCATAGCAATGATCCAGAATTCATCAAGGAGAGCTTCCTTAACATTTTTGGGTTCAAGAGATGAAGTGTAACACACATACCTGACCATGTCTTGGTAGTTTACTTTTGGTCGACCTCTTGTACGAATACCATCACCAAGATTTCCAATGATTAAGTCTACAGGATGATTCTTCTGAATGCAGGATGAAGGTTCTCAATTAGTTGGATCTACAACATCAAAAGAACCAGATTCAGAATCTGTGGGTCCTGTATTAGAGTCAGGTGCAGAATTACTCCCTGTTGCAGTGTCTGTTGCTATATCAGTTGCAATAGTAACTTCTATATCAGAAGATTCATGAGGAATAACTTCCTCCTCCCTGCTGTAATCTTCAGCTTCCTTCAAGAGACTTGTTATAACATCCTCCTTAGAGTGATTTGCAAAATCTTTACAATCATCAACCACAATATTAATAGATTCCATAACAGTATGAGTTCTCATGTTATAAACTCTGTATGCTCTACTGTTTGTGGAATAACCCAGAAATATTGCCTTGTCACTTTTGGCATCAAATTTTTCCAGATGTTCACGATCATTTAGAATATAACAAGTGCAGCCAAACACATGAAAATAACTGAGATTGGGTTTCCTGCCTTTCCAAATCTCATAGGGAGTTTTGGTAGTACCAGGCCTAAGATAGACTCTATTTACAGTGTAGCAAGCTGTGTTAACAGCTTCTGCCCAAAGTCTCATAGGAACTCTTTTTGAATTTAGCATAACCCGAGCCATTTTTGGAAGAGTCCTATTTTTTCTCTCAACAACCCCATTCTATTGGGGTGTTTTAGGAGCTGAAAATTCATGAGCTATTCCAAGATTAGTGCAAAAATCAGCAAAAACAGTGTTTTCAAATTCTCTTCCATGATCACTTCGTATCTGTAGACACCCCAAATTGCACTACAAAATGAGAAAATAATGAAAACATTAATTGTAATTTAAAACGGGCCAAAAATGCATGAAAATCAATAATTAAAGCCTGGACCGTATTGTATCTACGGGTTAAGCGCGCCCGAATTTTATATACGGGCACACAGCACCCGTAATACATATATGGACACCATTGGACCATAAATCATTTACGGCAGCATTAGACTCGTACGAGTTCTGTTCTTCTCTCGATTTCTGAGCCTTATCTTAAGTTCAATATCTCTTTAAATGAGCGAATTATATATTTTATTCGTGCAAAATATCTTTGTGGATAAAGGATGGGCATGATCTTGTGTTTAACTCAAACTGAAACTCTATCTTGCCAAACCTTGGACCAACCATGCCCCTGGGTTTGCCTATAAATAGAGGGCCTCTCCTCAAGCAAAGGGCCACGAAAATTTAAAGTCTAAGAAGCTCCAAGAGAAGAGAGGAATCCCTGCTGCCCTACTTGCTCAATCCAGGTAAGTCCCTTTTCCCTTTTATTTTCTGTCTTCAATTCTAGAAGTAATAGGATCTTCTCTATTGCTATAGAATAAGGCCATCTTTTGTACTTGTATAACTAAACTTGTCTCTAAGTACCTCAAGAGTCTCTCTAGCCGTAAAACGTGAAGAGAGAGCTAGGGGAAAAGAGAACAGGTGGATCCCTAGAATAGAACCCCATATCTGTTTTTCTCCTTTTTTTTAGAATAAAGCCTTTGATTGTGTTTGTGTACCCAAACCTATCTCTAAGTACCTCAAGAATCATCTCTAGCCGTAAAACGTGAAGAGAGAGCTAGGGGAAAAGAGAACAGGTGGATCCGTAGGGTAGACCTCCATGTGCTCTAATCTGTGAGATGTGGCTACTTTGAATATCCTGATCATGTTTTAATGGTTTTTATGATGAATCTGAATGAATAACATGAATCCATGATGTTTATAGCATGAGATCCCCACTTTTTTCCAAAATTTGGATTTTTCCCACTTTTTCACCTACAGCACTGTTTTTCGTGATTTTGTGATTTTAGGCTAAGATCTTGGATTTATCATGATCAATATGGTAGATCTAGATCCAAAAGCCTGAAAGTGAATTCTGGGGTTTCATGATGTTGTTTTTAAATCGTTTTTCATTATTGAGAGAAGACCCTACGGTCTAAGTTCTCCCATTTTGATGTTTTTCATCAACGTGGGTATTTTTGGTTTTTATTTTTTGATTTAATGTGAAATTTGGGCTATATCTATGTCCTGGACTATTCAAGTTTAATTTTGAAATATTTTATAAAAATCATATTTTTCTAGATTTCTAGAATTTAACTTGAAGCCAGATTTTTGGATTTTTCACTTTAAATTGATTTTATTTGATTTTATCTCAATTTTGTTTTGATCATGAAACCCTAGGAATGGTATGATCATATTTGAATGTTCTGGATCAATCAGGCTATTCATATGAAAAACCATATATTTTGTCTTTTTGTGATTTTTGTGATTTTTATAGCAAGCCCTTTTTCTTTGTAAAACATGAACAATACGTGGCAACCACCTTATGTGGATGAATAGGGGTGCCTAACACCTTCCCCTGTTCATAACCTAATCACCTTACCCATCTTTGGTTGTTTTTTTAGGAGGGTTATTTTTACCCTAAAATTGCCTTTTGAGCTTATTTAATATCTTGGTGTCCATTCACACCTAAATTGAATGGTGGCGACTCTTTGTTTAATTTAATCCCGCGTGATGATTAGGAAATCATTGGATTGATTTTTCCATGTCTCACAGTATCCTCACTATTTTTCCAATATTGCAACACTTCTCATTTTGAAGTTTAATATACAGGATTTTAAACACTTTAAAGGTATCTGATTTTTCTCTAATAAAGTCAACCCAAGTGAACCTAGACCAATCATCAACACAAACAAACACATACGTTTTTCCGGATATACTTGCTACCTGCATTGGAACTATAAGATCCATGTGAAGTAACTCAAGTATCCTTGCTGTAGACACCTGTTGTAATGGTTTATGAACAGATTTCTGCTGTTTTCCAATCTGACGCGGTCCACATATTCCAACCTGTTTTTGATCCAGCTTTGGTACTCCTCGAACAATACCTGTATTGACAATCTTGATCAGATTTTTTTAGTTCAAATGTCCAAGTTTTTCATGCCATAATTCAATTTTATCTAATGAAAGTTTATGACAAGTGTGTGGTTGTGATAAAATATAACAATTATCAGCAGATCTATAACCCTTTAAAACACATGTTTCAGCTTCATTAACAACATAACATTTGTTCTTTGTGAATCAAACAAACAAGTTCTGATCACACAGTTGACTAATGCTTATCAAGTTAGCCTTTAGCCCTTCCACATGAAGTATGTTCTTTAGTCTGGGAAAACCTTCCATATCCAAGTTTCCTTTACCAAGAACACGTCCTTTGACACCATCACCGAAAGTCACCTGACCTGACATGGTACTTTGATATTCTGCAAGAATGTCTTCGTTCCCTGTCATATGCCTAAAACATCCACTATCAAAATACCACGCATCAATAGCACAAGACAAGGAAATATGAGTAACAAAACATTTGAAATTATCCTTTCTTACCCAAACCTTTTTAGTAACAGCAGATTTATACTTGTTCATTTTTTATGTATTATTGGTACCCATTCCTTTCCTAATAGCATTCAAATATTTGAAGCATCTGGGACGAATATGACCAACCATACTACAGAAATGACAAATAGGAACAAATTTCTTTGACTTAGATGGTGATTTGGTTCTCTTACCAGACCCAAGAGGAAATTCTTGTGTTGACACGGATCTCACAAAATTCATTTTTGAAGCAGAGTTTTCTCCAGTAAATCCAATACCTTGATGATCACCATGAGTCTTTCCAAGAGACAGTGCATGATTGAGATTCTCAGTACCTGAGTTCAACATGTGAATATTCTTTTGAGTTCTTTTTAACTCAATTCTGAATTCCTGTACTTTCTGTTCCTTCATATCAAGAAGTTCTTCACAATTGGTTACAGTCCTTATTAGACTCTCTTTTTCTTTAAGAAGTTCAGCAACTTGAGCTTCTAATGACTTGTTCATTTCACAAACCCAGATCCACTTCTCATACATTTTCTTATACACTTCCTAAATGGTTTTAGTACTCAAGTCATCATCATCATCACTGCTAGAACATGTTTCAAAATCAGCAGCTATTACTTTCTCTTTGTGACCAACAACAAGATGTTCTTGCATTTTACTAGTGAATGTAATGTGATTACTGGTAATTTCATCTTCTTCTTGACTGTCTTTTGTTTCTTCATCACTCCAAGTTATATTCAATGATTTCCCTTTCTTTTTCAGAGTGTTTGCACATTCAGATTGAATATGGCCAAACCCTTCACACTCACGACATTGTATTCCTTTGTTCTTCCTCTTCACTTCAGCAGAGTGTTCATCTGACTTGTTTCTTCTTGCATTGTTGAATCTGCCAGGTCTGGTAGATGGATCCTTCCTATTCATCTTTTTCAGAAAATTTCCAAAGTTTTTTGTTAATAAAGCAATTGAATCATTGAATACATCTGTTTCTTCATACTCACCTTCCTTAGTCTGAGATTGCACTTCAGCTTAAAAAGCAATGCTCTTCTCCTTCTTTCTTTGCTTCAGATTCATCTCGAAGGTTTGTAAAGACCCCATCAACTCATCCAGTCTCATATTGCTTACATCGTGAGCTTCCTCAATTGCTGTAACTTTATAAGCAAATCTCTCAAGTAATGACCTTAGAGTTTTCCTTACCAGCTTTGAATCGGAATATTTTTCTCCAAGAAGAAAAGCTTCATTTGATATATCACATAACTTGGAATTAAAATCGGCAATCTATTCATCCTCGAGCATCCTCAGATTTTCAAACCAAGAAGCTAACATCTGTAGTGTAGACACCTGATTTTTGCACCCTAAAAAATGAAGAAAATGAAAATTTCAATTAAAAAGTCAATCCCTGAGGGGGCCAAAAAATTGACTTTTTGATTCAAGTGAATTTGGCCATCAAACTTCATCTCATTGAAAAGAGCATTTCAACACGGTTCCAACGCAACTGAGTTTACTGGAATCGGGGTCCGGATGAGAAAGTTATGAGCCGGTCAATATTTTGGGGAGCGAAAAGTTGACTTTTTGCTCGACCCCAATTCAGCTGCCAAACTTGATCCCAGTGGATAGGTGATTCCGAGCCGGTTCCAACGACACTAAGTTTGTTGAAATCGGATACCGAATGAAGAAGTTATGGGCAGTTGAAGTTTCAAGAAAACTGCCCATGTGGCAAAACAGCAACAAAAAGGCAGAATAAATGAGTAAAATAAATAAAATAATTGTTTATAAAAAATATCTTAACTTTTAATAATATTTTAATAAATATCTGAAGATATTTTAATATAATAATCATTAAAATCGAATAAAATCCGTTTAAAAATCAAATTTTAATAAAGTGTTTCAAATCCAGCATTTAAAAAACGTGTGCGCCCGTATTTGAAGTACGGGCGGGGCATGCCCGTATTTCGAATACGGGCAAGCTTCTAGAAGAGGACACGCGTCACTGTACAGCGGGACACGCGTCCCGTACGGCCGATTCTGCGAGATTTGCAAATGTGCATTTTTCGCTCGTATTTGAAGTACGGGCAAGGCACGCCCGTATTTGAAGTACGGGCAAGGCATGCCCGTACTTCAAATACGGGCACGACATTTTTGCCTATAAATAGAGAGGCCACCCCCTCATTTGAGGAGGCCTTCCCCTTAAGCCATCTCCATAGGCCCTCACCCTCTCCCTCTTGTCCTAACCACGGCCGACCCTTGCCCAAATGCTGCCACCCCAATTCCAAATACCAAAATACCCAAAATACCCCTGAAATGCTGCCAAACCTTTTCCCTTTCATCCGTTAAACATAGAAAACCCAAAGAACCCTTTTCAAAACCCAATTTGAAAACCCAAGGAGACGCGAAAGCGCTGCCGAATTCACTCGGACTTGGATGAATCATCAAAATCAATTAGAAATTACATTGTAAGTATGTTCACTAAATTAAGTGAATTTTAGTTACTTTTTCTTTCTTCTTCACTTACTTTCTTTTTATTTTATTTTCATTATGTCATTTCTAACATGTTTTGGCTGCTGTATGTGGTGAGCAACTTGATCCAAAGTGGTCATTTCCATGAAAAGGAGGAGAGAATAACCAAGGGTTATCAAAAGAATGATACTCTACATAATTTGGTTACAATTCTGGAACTTCTTTGAATACCTGATATTCCCTGTAATCTCCCTCTTATTCCCTTCTTAGCAACGGTCACAAATGGTTAAAAGGAAGCTATACTTGCTTGGAAAATGCCAAAGAGGAAAAAGATGGCTTTTTAAGCCAAATGGAGGAAATGGAGAATCACGGGGATGCTGGAAGTCTGACGGAGGTTGTTGAAAGCCCCAGAAAACTAATCAAACTGATCCCAAGCTGAATCGACACCAAATATGCAAAGTTTGTTGAGCCCATAAACTCAGAACGGTTCAAGCATGCCCGTATTTGCTTCACGGGCGAGCTTGAACCGGATTTCATTTACAGGCAATGGCAGCCCGTATAACAAACACGGGCCCGTGTAAATATAACTTAAAAAATGTAATTTTTTTGGCCTGGTTGGACTTAACCCGACCTAAACCGGCTTGAACCGACCTTTTAGACATTTTGGGCCATTTTAAGCCCATTTGCGGACTGTGTGTAGACACCCCAAATTGCACCTCAATATAAGAAAATACCTAAGGGGAATTTTAAAAGTCTTATTTGAGCCTTGACATATGTCAAACACTCAAAAACTTTCAGAATCAGTGCCAACCGTACTGAATATGCGGTTTTTATAATCTTGGTCTCAACCGCTCTGTGTGTGCGGTTGCAACCGCACACACAGCATGGTTCAGGTCCATGCTTGTTGCGCTGGCGGCCACGTGGCTTCGCGAAGCTTCGGCCGTTGAGCCGCGTGGACAGCAATCAATTAAAGCATAACTGAATTGAACCGCTCTGTATGTACGGTTTGGTTAAATTTGTATATGAACCGCACTTTGAGTGACGGTTGTGTAGAAACCGCACTGAGTATACGATTTTGGCTGTTTCGGGGATTTACGAAATGGCTCGATCTCTGAGCCTTATTTACGCATATTACCTCTTTCTTGGGGACTTGAACTCCCTATTTCACCCTCCGAAACTTGCTGAATTACTCCAATTCAAGCCTTGGAGGAGAATTGGAATAATCTAGAAGGCCTTTTTGGCCTACCCTTGAGACTCTTCTACCCTTGACTTGGCCTATAAATAGAGGGGTCCTCCTCTTGCAAATGGCTGACAATCTGAAGCTTAGAAGCTCTGCAAGAAGAAGGAGAACCTCTGCTGGATTGTCTACTCAACTGTTCAAGCTACTAAGGTAAAGCCCATTTGAGTTATTGCTTCCTTTTTAAGTTCTAGCGATCTCTCATCTTCTACCTTTCTGTAGTGTAAGGCCTTGGTGTTGATTGTAGCCCCAAACCCCTTCTAAAGTACCTGGGAATCCTCTCTAGCCGTAAAACGTGAAGAGAGAGCCTGGGGAAAAAGGAAGGTGGAATGGATCCTCTAGGTTTAGAACCCTCAAATGATGAAAAGCATGCTATATGGTTATTTTGAACCCATGAATGCTTCTCTGATTTATTTTGTATTTGGCGAAGATGTGAATCCATGCTCTCAATAGCCATGGATTCCAACTTTCTCATAGGAATGTGATTTTCCACATCTTCACACCCACTTTTCACTATTTTCATCAAATAGGCTAGATCTTGGGCTTTCCATGTTCAATATGGAAAATCTGAGGTCCCAGGCCTTAGAATGAACTTCTAGGACTTCATGAGTTTGCTTTTGTTGGATTTTTGAGGTTTTGGTCGAATCCACATGCACACATGCACTGGTTTCCATGTTTCCTCTTCAAAAACTTCAAAATAGGGCAGATCTGTGGCCTGTCTTGGAATCCTTATAACTTCATCCTCCGGATGAATTTTTGTGTGATTCCAAAGACATGTGATAGATTGGAAGGCCTACTTAATATCTGGAAATTTTCGTCCACTTCCATGTAGCCGATTTTTGACACCATCTCTTCAAAGTTTGTAAGACAGTTCAGCCCAGATTGCTGAACTTGCCGCTTTGATGGTGCACTATTTGCTCAGTTTTAATCCATTTCATGTGATTCTAGTTTCTGAGTTTTCTTTGAGAAGTCTATTTTCATTTCCAACTGGTTTCAGCAGATTTCAATCTGTTTTGTGCCTTGGGTGCTCAATGGACTCAGAAGTGCTCGCTGGCATAGTCCAGAGCTCATCTGTGGTCTTCTAGGCCTGTTCAAGAGAGCACACAAGTCACATCCGGATAGAGATTGGTGTGAGGCTTTTTTCTTTGGAAATATGGCACCACATACTTCCTCCATACCAATTTTCATGGACTTTTATTGAGCAAAACTCCACGAATAGAGCTTTGAAAATGCCTACTTAACACTTTTTCTGACTTATAACAGCAGGTTTCAGATGTGGATTTCTCTCTAGTTTTGAATCGGATCGAGCTGAATTTTTTACTGTATATTCTACTATATACCAGTTTTCAAATGGCTTTGGTTTCATTTGATTTGGATTTAAATTGAATGAGTTATGGTTTATCAAAGCTTTCAAGCTCTTTTGACCTAATTTCTCCAGATTGGCCTTAGCTTGATTTTCTTCATTTTTACTTTGATTTCACTTCACTCATGAAGTTTTAGAAGTGATGGATCCACGAAGAGAGCCTAAGTTCATTAGACTTCTCATGTGGAAGGGTCACACACATTGTGCTTGTTAAGCACCTCTTAGTTCATTTTACTAACAAATGATTTAAAGCATAAGCAAGCATGTGGTAACCGTCTTAGACGGATGAGTGAGGGTACCTAACACCTTCCCCCGCTCATAAATAATTCCCCGTACCCAATCTCTGGATATTTTCCCTGTATTAGAGCCACTTTGGCTCTACTTGACATCTATGAACCTTTTGGTGTCCATTCACACCCTAAAATGGATGGTGGCGACTCTTAACATTTTATCGATCCTCGCGTGACGATATCGGAAGCCATCAGAGATGACGAATCCATGTCTCACAACTGGCGACTCCACTGGGGATCTAATTAGGAGAGTCGCCAGCTGTGAGACATGGATTCGTCATCTCTGATGGCTTCCGATATCGTCACGCGAGGATCGAGAAAATGTTAAGAGTCGCCACCATCCATTTTAGGGTGTGAATGGACACCAAAAGGTTCATAGATGTCAAGTAGAGCCAAAGTGGCTCTAATACAGGGAAAAATCCAGAGATTGGGTACGGGAAATTATTTATGAGCGGGGGAAGGTGTTAGGTACCCTCACTCATCCGTCTAAGACGGTTACCACATGCTTGCTTATGCTTTAAATCATTTGTTAGTAAAGTGAACTAAGAGGTGCTTAACAAGCACAATGTGTGTGACCCTTCCACATGAGAAGTCTAATGAACTTAGGCTCTCTTCGTGGATCCATCACTTCTAAAACTTCATGAGTGAAGTGAAATCAAAGTAAAAATGAAGAAAATCAAGCTAAGGCCAATCTGGAGAAATTAGGTCAAAAGAGCTTGAAAGCTTTGATAAACCATAACTCATTCAATTTAAATCCAAATCAAATGAAACCAAAGCCATTTGAAAACTGGTATATAGTAGAATATACAGTAAAAAATTCAGCTCGATCCGATTCAAAACTAGAGAGAAATCCACATCTGAAACCTGCTGTTATAAGTCAGAAAAAGTGTTAAGTAGGCATTTTCAAAGCTCTATTCGTGGAGTTTTGCTCAATAAAAGTCCATGAAAATTGGTATGGAGGAAGTATGTGGTGCCATATTTCCAAAGAAAAAAGCCTCACACCAATCTCTATCCGGATGTGACTTGTGTGCTCTCTTGAACAGGCCTAGAAGACCACAGATGAGCTCTGGACTATGCCAGCGAGCACTTCTGAGTCCATTGAGCACCCAAGGCACAAAACAGATTGAAATCTGCTGAAACCAGTTGGAAATGAAAATAGACTTCTCAAAGAAAACTCAGAAACTAGAATCACATGAAATGGATTAAAACTGAGCAAATAGTGCACCATCAAAGCGGCAAGTTCAGCAATCTGGGCTGAACTGTCTTACAAACTTTGAAGAGATGGTGTCAAAAATCGGCTACATGGAAGTGGACGAAAATTTCCAGATATTAAGTAGGCCTTCCAATCTATCACATGTCTTTGGAATCACACAAAAATTCATCCGGAGGATGAAGTTATAAGGATTCCAAGACAGGCCACAGATCTGCCCTATTTTGAAGTTTTTGAAGAGGAAACATGGAAACCAGTGCATGTGTGCATGTGGATTCGACCAAAACCTCAAAAATCCAACAAAAGCAAACTCATGAAGTCCTAGAAGTTCATTCTAAGGCCTGGGACCTCAGATTTTCCATATTGAACATGGAAAGCCCAAGATCTAGCCTATTTGATGAAAATAGTGAAAAGTGGGTGTGAAGATGTGGAAAATCACATTCCTATGAGAAAGTTGGAATCCATGGCTATTGAGAGCATGGATTCACATCTTCTCCAAATACAAAATAAATCAGAGAAGCATTCATGGGTTCAAAATAACCATATAGCATGCTTTTCATCATTTGAGGGTTCTAAACCTAGAGGATCCATTCCACCTTCCTTTTCCCCAGGCTCTCTCTTCACGTTTTACGGCTAGAGAGGATTCCCAGGTACTTTAGAAGGGGTTTGGGGCTACAATCAACACCAAGGCCTTACACTACAGAAAGGTAGAAGATGAGAGATTGCTAGAACTTAAAAAGGAAGCAATAACTCAAATGGGCTTTACCTTAGAAGCTTGAACAGTTGAGTAGACAATCCAGCAGAGGTTCTCCTTCTTCTTGCAGAGCTTCTAAGCTTCAGATTGTCAGCCATTTGCAAGAGGAGGACCCCTCTATTTATAGGCCAAGTCAAGGGTAGAAGAGTCCCAAGGGTAGGCCAAAAAGGCCTTCTAGATTATTCCAATTCTCCTCCAAGGCTTGAATTGGAGTAATTCAGCAAGTTTCGGAGGGTGAAATAGGGAGTTCAAGTACCCAAGAGAGAGGTAATATGCGTAAATAAGGCTCAGAGATCGAGCCATTTCGCAAATCCTCGAAACAGCCAAAATCGTATACTCAGTGCGGTTTCTACACAACCGTCACTCAAAGTGCAGTTCATATACAAATTTAACCAAACTGTACATACAGAGCGGTTCAATTCAGTTATGCTTTAATTGATTGCTATCCACGCGGCTCAATGGCCGAAGCTTCGCGAAGCCACGTAGCCGCCAGTGCAACAAGCATGGACCTGAACCGTGCTGTGTGTGCGGTTGCAACCGCACATACAGAGCGGTTGAGACCAAGATTATAAAAACCGCATATTCAGTACGGTTGGCACTGATTCTGAAAGTTTTTGAGTGTTTGACATATGTCAAGGCTCAAATAAGACTTTTAAAATTCCCCTTAGGTATTTTCTTATATTGAGGTGCAATTTGGGGTGTCTACACTGTGGACCTAAATAGGCCAACCAAGGCACCTTGAGCCCATTTGAGGGGCCCACTTTTGACCGGCCTATACCAAGCTTGTTTTCAATAAACAGGCCCAGGCCCCTTGACCCTTGGCTAATGGGCCAAATCCAAGCCCATCAAGCCCAAATAAAGGTGTAAATAAATAAAATTTAAATAACCAAAAAGGGTTACCCAATAACCCTACTGGGCCTAAGGCCCAACCATGGCAGCCCATGGGTCTTCCAACGGGACCCGGGTCCGACCCATTTCACTTAGATAAATAAAAAAGATAAAATCCAAATAAAAGGGACCCACACCTTCAGAGGGTCCCACCAGACCAAATAAAACAGCATGCTGGCCTAGGAAGGGTGAACTTGACTCAAAAACCAGGGAGACCCGAGGGACCCGTCAAACCAACGGGGGGAGCCGGGGTGTCTTAGGGCTTCCCCGGATGTAACCGAGGACTTAGTTAGAACTCTGAAAAGCCGCAGACCAGACTTAGACCCGGATAGAGCAAACACCGTGTCTGCCTGCACCTCTCAGACAGTGGCGGCTCCGAATATCCCGAGGCACGCACGAAACCTCCACGTGCGCCCCGTGTGCGATCTAGATCGATTTTAGGTGTGCACATGTAGTTTTGAGAGCTTGACTGCAGTAGTACCTTCATGAGCTGTTTGTAAAATATCCCAAGCCCTCTTTGCTGATTCACACGTAGAGATCATTTTGAATTGATTTGCATCAAATCTATTAAAAATTGCATTCAATGCCTTAGAGTTTTCAGATGACAACCGATCTTCTGCAATTGTCAAAGTTTCTTCTGGTTTGAGAATCATATTTCTTTCATCATAAATTATGGTGGGAGGAGTCCAATCTATCAGAATTGCATGCCACGCCCGTTCATCAACAGCTTTGATGAATGCTCTCATTTTGGCTTTCCAGTAAGAATAGTTTGTTCCATCCAACAGAGGTGGTCGTGAGACTAATCCTCCTTCCTTCATAGCATCCATTTCCTGCACAACAGATCTTTTCCCAAAAATCTCACCAAAAATAAAATTAGTGACCCGCTCCGATACCAATTGTTAGATCTGTTAGTGATATACCAAGATGAACACAAGGAGATTTTTAACGAGGTTCGGTATTAACCTACTCCTCGGGACCACGTCCAAATGATGAACAATCCACTAAAGATCAAAACGATTACAAACACCAATAAGGTCTTACACAATTAAAATAATCCCTCTTGAATTTGTCGCCAAAGTGTAGAATCTTCTTTAGGGTCTTGTTCAGCGAGCTCCCCTCGACTTTAAGATAGATTGAACTCCCTTCAATCTACAGAGTGCAGCAAGGCTCCCCCTCGACTTATGCATGCATGATTAAACTCCCTTCAATATGCATTTTGTGTTCTCCCGAAGACATCAAATTCTTCTCCCGAAGAATGATGACATAAAATAATCCTTATCAATCTGTTCTTGAACGTCCAAGAGAGTTAATTGACCATCAAGCTCACGTTCATATATATAACCTGAAAAACACTCAACAGATTTGTTAAATGTTGCAACACTGTTACAACTGATAAGGAACAGAGAAGATATTCTCTTAACTGTTTTTCCAGATTCAAAATTTCTTTTCTGAAAAAGATAATCTCTTAATTGGATAATATTTATCAGATCAAAGAGATGCAAAACTTATCTGAGAAATCAGAATTAATTTAAATCTCTGTTAACTTAGAGATAAGAATTAATTCACACTTTAAAGAGATAAGGTTGAATCATGTTAACCACTATCTTTAAAGAGATAAGACAAAATTAGTTTAACAACTATCTTATCAAACAACCTACGAATTTCAAAAAGTTTCTCAGCAAATATCTAGTCAACAAAATTAATGCCACATCATCAAAAGCCAACATACTTAACAGATTTTTAAATTTTTAGGAGAAAATTACACTTACCTCCTCTCTAGTTTATGACAATTGCGAATATGGACATCACCTGAGGTTTCTAAAATGACACAATCTCCGTTTTGGTTTTGTTGGATATTGTATATATCTTCCTTATGTACAAATTTTTTTGACGAATCTATCCTTCTTTGGGTTCAAAAAATTTAAGATTTTGAGATTTTTAATCATATAAAATGTTGTTTAAAGGTTTAAGGAGAGGAATAATCAATTTAAGAATCATAAGTGATTTCATCATTTAAAATATTAAATTTTAATTACTTTAAATAAAAAATAATAAGGGATAAAATGGTAAAATTATTATTTTTATCATTTTACAAGTCTAAAACCTCATACAGCTATTAATTGTAGAAGAAGCATTGCCAAAAATATAAAAAACAACTAAATTTTTATCAAGAATATGCTAGTAAATTATGAAGTAGGGCTCAAACCTCATACAGCTATTTTACAATCACCAAAGGATGATCACTCTTGGAACATCCTTAATATTAAAGGGAAAGAAATAGTATCAAGTATTGCATCATCAGAATTTATGTATTTATATAGTCATAGAGTAAGGTTTTCAAATAAAGAAGAAATAGAAACTTTTGATGTTTCAACAAGCAAGCCAATACAATGTGCTTTCCTCCCTTGCAAGAGATCTACTCATGGTTTCTGAGTCTACAATTGCATTAGAATATGCTTTTTTGTATAGGTACGCAAGTATTCGATGATTATCATAACAAATTGATGCCGGAGATGGTGGAATGCTGTTTGTGCGAAGTGATTGGCTTAAAGCAGAAAGTATGGTGCAATAAGTTGCTAATTTACAAGAGTGTACCTTCCCAACAATTACAAGAATTAGAAATTTAGAAATTTTGCTATGTAAATGATCTATAATTTTTTTAATGAAAATATGAGTTGTAACTTTTCTAAGGCTATAAGCAAATGATAGATAGATGCTCGGTGTCAAACTAGGGATTTAGATCATACTATTGTGATGCAGTATATAACTATTGAAATCCGTAACTTTATTCATAAATGCTCACACTATAGTGATGCATTTATAGCTATTGAAATTTGCAAAACTTTGAGTAATTTTTACATTATAAATAAAAGGGCTTTTTGCATCCATACCCCTACATTATAATAAATTTATATTTATATCCTCTTGTTTTTAATAATCGTATCTATATCCCTAAATTTAGAATAATTATTGCAACTATACTCTTAATGTCAAATTCTGTTAACTTTTGTCATTTATTTTTATTAAATGACTAATATAACCTTCTATAATATAAAAAATATATTAGATAGCCAAATCATTATATGCTTGACTGAATTTAAATGAATAGTTATCACTAAAACAAATTAATATCAAAGGCTTAAGGTATAAATGGAATAAATATAATAATACAATAATATAAATAAAACATAAGATAATATAGTACGGTAAATGTGAAATATTTTTTATTTTATAAAAGATTGCTTTAGTCATTTAGTAAAAAAGAAATAATAAAAATTAACATAATTTAACATCAGGGATATAATTGCAACGATTATTTTAAATGAAGAGACATAAATAAGACGAAAGGATATAGAAACAAATTTCTTATAATGTAAGGGTACGGGGTGCAAAAAGCCCTAAATAAAAAGTGACACACAGACACGCGCTTAAAGACTTGTACTGTATCTGATTTGGAATAAGTGGCCAGGTTTGTATAAGACAAATAGCTCATGAACTACAGATTTTAAATGTGGGAAGTTGTCTATGACTGTCGGCATACACCTTCCGTGACCTAATTTTACGACCTCAAACTTTTAAGCTTTTTATGGACTGAAATATTCCACGTCCTATTAAAGGGTCCTGCCAATAGAAGATGTAATGTGGACGTGATTCCCTACTTTTTGTTTTTGTTTTTTCATCATATTGTGTGTACGTGAAATATCAATCACATGTTCAATGTGGCAGCTGAAATCGGTGTTAGTACATGTCAATATATTTCCACTGCATAAGTTAACAAGCTTAAGCCCAGTAATAGGTTGTGAACTTAATTTGAATGATAATTCGTGGTCCCTCTCTCTCTCTCACACATTAGACTTGGGGGGTAAAGGACAGAACTTCCTTATAACATTTTGGAAGTAATATGAAGGCAAAGGACCCTACTTGTAGATGTCATGGTTTTTGATCATGCAAAATGTGCAACCAGAGCCCTTATAAATGCAGGCATGTAGAGGGCCTTAGAGACATACAAGTTCCCAAGAAAGTTTTTTTTTTTTTTTTTTTTAAGACTTCTAAAACATGTCTTCCCAAGTTTCAAATGGTCCTGCCACTCTGCCTATGCTTGTGTCTAATACAAGTAGCAAGGAGGTCGTTCGTAAGTCTGCAGGATATCATCCCAGCATTTGGGGTGATCATTTTATCAAATCTTCATATGGTAACAAGGTATCCAACCTAGCTTTGGTATTCTATATATTTGTATGCACACACACACATATTTAACTATTAACAATAGTACTTGGCTCAGAGACCTCGATGACTTTTGAAATTTCGAGGTTTTTATATTATACCGAGGATTTATAATTATTTATATATAGTCATAAAAAATTTATTTGTAAATTTTGTCCTTAATATTTTGTGTTTTCTATTCTTTGAATTATTAATTTATAGCTATTATATTTAATTACCTTCTTCATTTTTTTTGAATGTCAAACTGAGTTTCATATTATAATAATTTTAACATTACAAAGAAGAAAATTTGTATAGTCTTTAACAGATTTTTAAATTTTTAAGAGAAAATTACACTTACCTCCCCTCTGTTTTATGACAATTGCAAATATTTACATCGCCTGAGGTTTCTAAAATGACACAACCTCCGTTTTGGTTTTGGTTTTGTTGGATATTGTATATATCTTCCTTATGTACAAATTTTTTGACGAATATATCCTTCTTTGGGTACAAAAAGTTGAAGATTTTGAGATTTTTAATAATATAAAATGTTTTTTAAAGGTTTAAGGATAGAAATCATCAATTTAAGAATCATAAGTGATTTCATCATTTAAAATATTAAATTTTAATTACTTTAAATAAAAAATAATAAGGGATAAAATGGTAAAATTATTACTTTTATCGTTTTACAAGTCTAATAAGGGAGGTTAGCAAGTGTCATTTCAGAAACCTTAGTGGAGGTATTTGTAATTGTTAGAAACCAGATGGGAGGTAAGTGTAATTTTCTCAATTCCTGATTAAGAGGGTATTTGGGTGGTTCCAATGCCTTTAAGCCTCTTTATTCACTGATGTTGTTGGTTTAGGACGTTTTATAATATTACCATTTAAAAAAAAAGTATAGATAAAATTATCTCTTAGAGGGGGTCCTACCAATAACAGATAAAATATGTTGCTAGCTATAATAACTTCACTATAGAGGAATTTGAAGAGAAAGTGAACCTTGTGATTGTATGTACAGGTAAATAAAGCTTGTATGGAACAAGAAATAGAGGAATTGAAAGAGAAAGTGAGGATGCTTATACTTACAAGTGATGTGACTTCCTCAGAAAGAATTCAGTTGATTGATGAAATTCAACGTCTAGGTGTATCTTATCACTTCGAAAGAGAGATTGAAGAATCATTAGAACAGGTGTACAACATACTTCCTGAGTACGAAGATGATGATAATCTCTACTTTGTGGCTCTTCGGTTTCGAGTACTAAGGCAACATGGATATAACATATCATCTGGTGAGCTTTTCTTCTTTCTCAAGAGATTTTTGATGTGTTGTGTTGTTATTTTGCTTGTAATATATTGAATGGTGATGCACGCAGATGTGTTTCAGAAGTTCAGAGACGACAAAGGAAATTTCAAGGAGGCCTTAGTGAAGGATGTACCAGGCATGCTGAGCTTGCATGAGGCTACACATCTTCGTGTACATGGAGAAGATATTTTGGATAATGCTGTTGCTTTCACCACAGCTCACCTTGAGATACTTGTAAATGATTTGAGCTCTTCGCTTGCAGCTCAAGTAGCTCATGCATTGAAACAGCCCCTTCACAAGGGCATACCAAGGCTAGAAGCATTGCATTACATCTCAGTTTACCAAAATAATGAATTAAGGAATGAAGTTCTACTGAAGCTTGCAAAGTTGGATTTCAACTTAGTACAATCACTACACCAGGAGGAGCTTAGCCAAATCTCGAAGTAAGTTTTATTCTTTAAAGGATAATTCATAATGTTTTATAATATTGTAACCATCTGGGGTTGAGACATACATATCTTCATACTTCCCTACCAATATAGGGATTGTGGGCTCAAGCACAAGTAGAAGATTTAGGGGAGGGAGAGAGAGAGAGTTGTGGGGTGGTGTTGTTCATAAGTACATCTTAATTAACAATAAAATTTTGATTGATATTGAATTGCAGATGGTGGAAAGGTTTAGATTTTGCAACAAAACTACCTTTTGCAAGAGATAGAGTTGTGGAATGCTACTTTTGGGCATTGGCTGTCTATTTTGAACCTCAATATTCTTTCGGAAGAAGGATTCTTGCCAAAGTAATAGCCATGGCATCAGTAATAGATGATATATATGATGTGTATGGCATCCCTGAAGAACTCGAGCTCTTCACTGAAGCAATCAATAGGTTTGATATTTACCTTCATTTTGATTCATGTCAATATGATTTGTTTCTTGCCATTTTTTTCCTAAGTTACTGTTATTACTAAAATTTTAGTTAGAATGTCATTTGATAATTATATAATAAAGGAAAACTAACATTTCAGGTGGGAAATTGGCGCCATGGATCAACTCCCAAACTACATGAAATTGTGCTATCAGGCTCTCTTAGATATTTACAATGAAATAGACCATGAGATGATGAACGAAAGAAGATCTTATTGCACCGACTACGCAAAAAACATGGTATTATTCATAGCTTACCCCATCAAAATTCAAAGCTATTCTTCTCTATTAGCTAATATAATTTATAAAAAGCCTTAAAAACACAATAAAAATTCCATGTATCTTAATTTTTTCTAGATGAAGGCTCTAGTTAGAGCTTATAATACTGAAGCCAAACGGTTACAAGAAGGATATGTTCCATCATTTGATGAGTATATGCAAGTCTCAGAAGCAACCTCTGGATATCAAATGCTTGCCACCACTTCATTTGTTGGCATGGGAGAAATTGCTACTAAGGAAATCTTTGATTGGGTAGTCAATAATCCCATGATTATTAGAGCTTCCTCAATAATCTGCAGACTTATGGATGACATGGTTTCCCATAAGGTATTATATCTTCTTCTTCTTTTTTCTTAATCTAAACCAGTACTTAAATTGGCATGTGTGTTCTCTCATATTCTAACCATTTCCATTTAATTTTGAAGTTTGAACAAATGAGAGGTCATGTTGACTCAAGTGTGGAATGCTACATGAAGCAACATGGTGTTTCAGAGGAAGAAGCACTTGATGAGTTGGGTAAAAGAGTTACAAATGCTTGGAAAGATTTGAACAAGGCAATGCTTAGACCAGTTGTTATTCCGATACCTCTCCTTACTCGAGTTCTCAACCTTTCGCGGATGATAGACGTCACTTATAAAGGAAAAGATGGATATACAAACTCTCACATTGTGCTGAAAGATTACATTACCTCATTGCTTATTGATCCTTTGATCATATAGTTTTTGATGTGTTAGCTTTCTAAGGATATATATGATCAAAGTTGAAAGTGTGCTTGTGGGAAGGAAATAAGACATTTTCATGTCCTTGTTATATGATCATTTGATTTTTATCCTTATAAAGTGTATTACTTTTCATTCTATTAGAGGAAAAAAAAATGTAAAAGTATTTATATAGCTTGCTTTTAAGATATATTTGACGAATTTGGTGGAGGAGCTGCAAATGTAGATAAAGAAGCAAAAAAAGGGGAAAAAAAAGATTATGATATTAAAACCAATTTTTGCTTGGGCTAGTTTGATAGTACCTTTGTTAAACAACCATTGCACCTAAAAGTTTAAGCTAATCTAATAAGTGATGGTTTAACTATTGTGAGACATGGAAATGTCATCTAAGATGACTTTCGATATCGTCACACGAGGATCGATAAAAATAAAGAGTCGCCACCATCCAAGTTAAGGTGTGAATGGACACCAAAGGGGTCATAAATGGCAAATAGAGCCAAAGTAGCTCTAATGCAAGGAAAAATCCAGAGATTAGGTAAGGGGAATTATTTATGAGTGGGGGAAGGTGTTAGGCACCCCCACTCATCTAGCTAAAACGGTTGCCACATGCTTGCTTATGCTAAGGGTTACTTGCTAATCAAAAATAGACAAAGGATGCTTAAAAATAAGCAAATGTATGTGATTATTCTACATGAGTGGTCCAATGAATTTGGACTCTCTTCATGGATATACCACTTCTATAACTTTAGTGAATGAAAATCAAAGTAAAAATGAAGAAGAGTCAAGCTAAGGTAAATCTGGAAAAATCATGTTCTAAGAACTTGAAGACTTCGATCAACCATAAATCACTTGATTTAAATCCAAATTAGATGAAACCAAAGTCATTTGAAAGCTAGTATGAAGTAGAATATTCAGTAAAAAAATCAGCTCATTCCGATTTAAAACAAGAGAGAAATATTCTATTAAAATCTGCTGTTGTAACTCAGAGAAAAGCGGCGAGTAAGCATTTTTGAAACTCTATTTGTGGAGTTTGGCTCCATATAAATTCGTAAAAACTTGCATGGATGAAGTATATGGTGCCATCTTTCTAATGAAATAGGTCTTACACCAAAATCCATCCATTGGTGACTTGTGTGTCCTCTTGAACAGAACTCTGTTACAGAGCCACTCTGAGTCAATCAAACACACAAGCCACAAATCAGATCAAAATCTATTGAAACCAGTTGGAATGGTGAATAGACTCCTTAAGGAAAACACAAAGACTTAAATCACTCAAAACGGCTTAAAATTGAGCAAATGGTGCACCATCAAAGCGGCAAGTTCAGCAATCTGAATTGAACTGACTTGCCGACTTTGAATAGATGGTGTCAAAAATTGGCTCCATAAAAATGAATGAAAATTTCCAGATACAAAGTATGCTATCCCATCTATCACATGTCTTTGGAATCACTCAAAAATTCATCCGGATGATGAAGTTATAAGCATTCCAAGGCAGGCCACAGATGCTGCCCGGTTTTGAAGATTTTTGAATAAAAGACCAAAACCAGTGCAAGTGGATTCAACCAAAACACTTGGAAACCATGAAAAACAACCTCATGAAGTTCTAAAATTCATTCTAAAGCCAATGATCCCAGATTTCCCATATTAAACATGGAAATCCAAGATCTAGCTTATCCTTGCAAAAAAATAGTGAAAAGTGTGTTTGGTGGTGGTGGAAATCAATTTTCTATGAGAAGGCTGGAATCCATTGCTATTGAGAGTAAGGATTCGCATATCTTCTCCAGAAATCCCTCTAGATTGTTCCAATTCAAGTTAAAGCC
Organism: Buxus sempervirens; assembly: GCA_947561395.2. Taxonomy (NCBI): domain Eukaryota; kingdom Viridiplantae; phylum Streptophyta; class Magnoliopsida; order Buxales; family Buxaceae; genus Buxus; species Buxus sempervirens. Next base: position 54,832,667 of record OX387182.1, read on the forward strand.
TTGAATTGTTGTAAATCTGGAAGTTTCGGAGGGTGAAATAGGGAGTTCAAGTCCCTGAGAGAGAGGTAATATGCGTAAATAAGGCTTAGAGATCGAGCCTTTTTGCAAACGCCCGAAACAAGCAAAACCGCATACACAGTGCGGTTTCCATAAAACCGTCACTCTATATGCGGTTTTCATGCAAATTCATCTTAACCGCACATACAGGGCGGTTCCAATTCAGTTACGCTCCTCATGATTGCTGTCGACGTGGCCCAACAGCCAAAGCTTCTAGAAGCCATGTGGCAGCTCAAGCAAGAAGCATGAACCTCAACCATGCTGTGTGTGCGGTCGCAATCGTATACATAGGGTGATTGAGACCAAATTCATAAAAACCGCATACACAGTGCGGTTAGCACCCTTTTTTGAGTATTTTTGAATTTTTGACACATGTCAAAGTTCAAATAAAACATTTAAAATTCATTTTGATTGTTCTCTCCCATTGAAGTGCAATTTGGGGTGTCTACAACTGCCCCCTCTTCGCTGGAATTGGAACCAATTAACAGTGGAGAACAAAAAGACCCGCAAATTGTGCTTCCCGAGATTATGTCCTTTTAATCCTGACTTGCAAGAACTCCAAAATATGATTTTTGGAAAAAGAATTTGTTTAGAAGATCTGCTGAAAGTCCCTAACTTAAAGGGGCAAATCCTCTTCTCGCGTCTCAAAGAGCACTCGTGGCTATGAAGTGAGATTTGAGCAAATTTTTAAAACAAAAGTTGATAGGGTAGTGGTTCTTGCAATTCACAACTATCCTGGACACAAATCTCTTGAAAGAGAATGGAAAAAGTTTTAAAAATTCATTTTTCGGTGCTAACCGTACTGAACCTGCGGTTTCTGGCTATTTCAAAGTCAACCGCTCTGTTTGTGCGGTTCTCTAGGTTACATAAAACCGAGACCGCGACCGTGGCTTCTCACTTTGTACTCGCGAAAACCCTTGAACTCCAGTGCTCTCTGTTTGCTCTTGCGACCGTGTTTTCTCTCTGGCTTTCACCTCTTCTTCTTCGGCGACGTTACCTGCTCTCCGGCGACCTTACTCCTTCGGTGACTCTTGTCCAAGTGATCTACAACTTCCTATGATTGGGGATTTCGGCGAGCACCCATTGTGCTCACATCCTTCTTGCTAATATCGTGACTGTGGTCACTCCTCCTTCGTGACTGAGACTCTCTTTCAGCCCCTACCTCAATCCACTGCCATTGGAGTTCCGGTGAGACAAAGAATTCCTTTTCCTTGTGAATACTCAGGCTTCGTCTATCCCCGGTAAGTGGCTGAACCCTTGACTTTACTTGCAAACAATCAGCCCGAAAGTTTTGTGCCTTGATTCCATGATTGAATGAGCTTAATTTGTGTCCGAATTTGATTCTTTGCCCTTGATTTACTGCATTGGTTGCTTTGTTGTCAATGGGATAAAATCCCCAATTTCGCATGTGCCCATTGCCTGTATTGTTCTAAACTCGACCATGACTTGTATTGCTCAGATTTATGGCATGATTTTGGTTATTTGCTCTTGATCGAGGGAGACCCCTAATTTCTATGCTTGCCAACAGCATAGGTTTATCTGAATAACAATTGGTGATTCTTTGAATGCCAACGCTGTCGATATTTCCAATTTCTGTATCTGTTCATGCTACTATGCATCTGACTTCTCTTGGTTGACATTCCACCTAGAAATGCATGATCTTTGCTTGTTACTGATCATCTTTGATGCAGTGTAGCTAACAACATATGGCATTCATATCAATCAAATGGGGTTCTAAACAACCTAGGGTTCCGTTCCATTCTCGTTTCCCTTGGTTCTCTCTCCCCGTTTAATGGTTCTTCGAGATAATCTTGGGGTACTTTGAGTATGAAATGGTTTTCATAGAATCCAAAGGCTTTTCAAAAAGGTTCTAACACTAAGGATCAATCCTCAGTCTCGTTTCCCCTAGATCCCGTCTTCACGTTTTACGGCTAAAGGGTGTCTTGAGGTACTTTGAGTAGAGGAAGGGGTTGCATACACAAAGATTAGGCCATTATTCTACAAAAAGGTAGAAGAAAAGAACTAATCCTAGAATGTAAAGACAAAAAAATAAAGAGGGATTTAGGCTTACCTAGGTTTCTGGAAGCAGTGCGGCAGCGGTTCCCTTCTTCACTTGGAGCTCTTTGATCTCCAACTTATTGGCCATTTTCTTGAGGAGGAGCCTCCTATTTATAGGCAAAGGCTAGGGTTAGGATTTGCATGATGCTAGACACAAAATGATGTCTAAAGCCCACCAACCTAAACCTTAAGGCTATTTCTGAGATTTCCACTCCTTAAGTGAAGGATATGATGGTAAAAAGTGAAAACTCTCGGAAAACCCTAATTTTGAGCAAAAACCTTGTATCCGACAACTCAGGTCGGATACTGTAAACACCCCAAATTGCACTGCCAAATGAGAAAATAATAAAAAACATGTAATTAGAGCTTAAAACAGGTAAAAAAAGCATACAAATTGAATAAACAGGCTTTGCCCGTATTTCCTTCACGGGCCCATCGCGCCCGAAAATTATCTACGGACAGGCGCGCCCGTAGTAACAATACGGTCTCTGTTGGACTGTAAATCATTTACGGGCATTAAAGACACGTGCGAGTTTTGTCCTTCTCTCGATTTCCGAGCTTTATTTGAAGTCCAATATATCTTTAAACGAGCGAATTAAGTATTTTATTCGCTGAAGCTACCTTGGTTGGCTATGGATGGGCATTATCTCTGTATTTTACTCTATCTTAAAGACCAGGCTATATCCTTCTAGACCAACCATGCCCCTGGGTGTGTCTATAAATAGAGGCTCTTTCCTCTAGCTAAAGGCCACGAAATTTTGAAGAATCAAAAGCTCCAAGAGAAGGAAAGGAATCCCTGCTGCTCTGCCTGCTCAATCCAGGTAAGTCCCCTATCCTTTTTTATTTTCTGTCTTCAATTCTAGAAGTAATAGGATCATCTCTATTGCTGTAGAATAAGGCCATATCTGTTTTTGTATTCCTAAACTTGTCTCTAAGTACCTCAAGGGTCTCTCTAGCCGTAAAACGTGAAGAGAGAACTAGGGGAAAGGGGAACAGGTGGATCCCTAGAATAGAACCCCATATCTGTTTTTTTCCTTTTTCTAGAATAAAGCCTTTGATTGTGTTTGTATAACCAAACCTATCTCTAAGTACCTCAAGAGTCGCTCTAGCCGTAAAACGTGAAGAGAGAACTAGGGGAAAGGGGAACAGGTGGATCCGTAGGGTAGACCCCCATGTGCTCTAATTTGTGAGATGTGGCTGTTTTGAATATCCTGATCATGTTTTAATGCTTTTTATGATATATCTGAATGAATAACATGAATCTATGATGTTTATAGCATGAGATTCCCACTTTTTGATAAAATTTGGATTTTCCACATATTTGCACATACAGCACTGTTTTCGTGAATTTTGTGATTTTAGGCTAAGATCTTGGATCTATCATGATCAATATGATAGATCTGGATCTAGAAGCCTGAAAGTAAATCCTAGGGTTTCATGATATGGTTTTTAAATTGTTTTTCATTATTGAGAGAAGACCCTACGGTCTAAATTCTCCCATTTTGGTGTTTTTCATCAACGTGGGTCTTTTTGGTTTTGATTTATAGATTTAATGTGAAATTTGGGCTTTATCTATGTCTTGGATTATTCAAGTTCAATTTTGAAATATTTTATAAAAATCATATTTTTCTAGATTTCTAGAATTTGGACTTGAAGCCAGATTTTGGGATTTTTCACTTTAAATTGATTTTATTTGATTCTATCTTAATTTTGTTTTGATCATGAAACCCTAGGAATGGTATGATCATATTTGATAGTTCTGGATCAATCAGACTATTCATATGAAAAAACCATATATTTTTCCCTTTTTTGTGATTTTGTGTGATTTTTATAGCAAGCTTTTTCCTTTATTTTAACATGAACAATGCCTGGCAACCACTTTATGTGGATGAATAGGGGTGCCTAACACCTTCCCCTGTTCATAACCTAATCCCCTTACCCATCTCTGGTTGTTTTTTTAGGAGGGATATTTTGCCCTAAAATTTGCCTTTTGTGCTTATTTAATATTTTGGTGTCCATTCACACCTAAATTGAATGGTGGCGACTCTTTGTTTAATATAATCCCGTGTGATGATTGAGGAAATCATTAGATTGATTTTTTCCCATGTCTCACAACTGGCGACTCTGCTGGGGACTTGTGGATTTGAGCCTTTTGGTGTTTTAGTTCATGTTCTTGATATTTTTCGATTTGCTTGCTATGTTGTGTTCTTAAGCATGTTGAGTATATTTTAAATCTGAATTATTGCTTAAGAATTCATGGGGGTAGAAACATGCTTAATTTTGATTTATAGGATTGTTTCTACAAACATGCGTAGGGAAGGTTCGTTTTGCTGAACCATGCTTATTTCTTGCTATATTTTTATGATAGCATGTTTTAATTTTCAGCATGATCTCCATGATGATTTTGGGTGTATAACATGATCATATGTTTGCATGATAGTTGATTTTTTTTATGAGCATGTTTTTGGTGCTATAGGATTGCTTTATTTACTTGTTTATTTTAAATATGCTTTCCTATTATGCCTTGGTTTGTTTATGCATGGCTGCGAAAAGAGTGGCAAGGGTTTGGGACGTTGTGAATGCACCCTATTTTTACAATGCACTGTGCACCTTTTACTTTTACACAGCCTACCCTTAACCTATAGGAAGTTGAACCCAAATGTGTGTAGCTTGGCGCAACGAGGTTGATACTTCGGAAAGCGAAAGTGAAAACATTCACCTTAGAACTTTGAGCTAATGATGTGATGATAATGTGGATCTGGGATTCTGGTCATCACTAGGCTTGAGTGCTAAGTTGCCATTAAGCCAAAACCCAAAACCCCTACGCTTGAAGGTGGAGTTACACGTTTTTGGCTAAAGTATACAATTACGTGGGGATATGGGTTTGTATGATTGAGGGAAGGCCGTATGCATGGCTTACAAACCAAGGCATAATGCGGATGCCATATTGAAGGTAAACAAGGTAACAAGGTAATCCTATTGTTTTGCATTATTTTCATGTCATAAGGGTGTCATGGTACCCATTGGTTCGGGATAAAATTGGTCCCAAAATTTACATGTTTTTAAAATTGGTGTAGCCCATAGGAAGAGTCTCTAACTCTGTTTAGAATCAATCCTACCCAATGTTCATACAAGAGGCAACAAAAGGGTACCAAATTCTTGAGTGTGGTGTCAATTTGGAGGGTACATGTGCCTTCCTAAGCATGTGTTTTAGCAAAAAGGCCAAGGTCCACTTTGGGACAGTTTAGAAGCCTTGCACTGGGTGAACCGTATGTTTGGATGAGCAATGAAAGTGATCAAACCATGTAAAAACTAGAAACACATAACAGGGTTCCGTAAAACCGCATTTAGTACACGGGCTGGGCTTGCCCGTATTGGTTATACGGGCTAGGCTCGCCCGTGGATTGCATACGGTCACAGCTTGCTCGTAATTTGAATACGGGCACGGCCGAACCGTACTGTGTATACGGTTTTCTCGGAATATTCAACTTTAATCAGTTTTTTCCACTAAAATCTTCCTTTAACCTTTAATGATAAAGGGAAACAAGTTTGAATAAAATGCTTCAAAAAAAAAATAAATAAATAAATAAATAAAAAACAAACAAACAAAATAATTAAAAGGAAAAAAGGTGAGAGAAAGGTTCCTTGGGCTTCTGAAAGCCTTTGAATTTCAGATTTTTCAAAAAATTCCTCGGGCCTCTGAAAGCCTTTGAATTTCAGACTTTTTCTCAAAAAACTCCTGGGCCTCTGAAAGCCTGTGAATTTCAGACTTTTTCTTAAAAAACTCTTGGGCCTCTGAAAGCCTTTGAATTTCAGATTTTTCAAAAATCCTTGGCCTCTGAAAGCCTTTGAATTTCAGAACTTTTGGGCCTCTGAAAGCCTTTGAATTTCAGACCTTTCCCTTTTGGGCCTCTGAAAGCCTTTGAATTTCAGAACTTTTGGGCCTCTGAAAGCCTTTGAATTTCAGACCTTTTCCTTTTGGGCCTCTGAAAGCCTTTGAATTTCAGAACTTTTGGGCCTCTGAAAGCCTTTGAATTTCAGACCTTTATCTTTTGGGCCTCTGAAAGCCTTTGAATTTCAGAACTTCTGAGCCTCTGAAAGCCTTTGAATTTCAGACCTTTTCCTTGTGGGCCTCTGAAAGCCTTTGAATTTCAGAACTTTTGGGCCTCTGAAAGCCTTTGAATTTCAGAACTTCTGGGCCTTTGAAAGCCTTTGAATTTCAGACCTTTCCCTTTTGGGCCTTTGAAAGCCTTTGAATTTCAGAACTTTTGGGCCTCTGAAAGCCTTTGAATTTCAGACTTTTTTCAAAATATCCCTGGGCCTCTGAAAGCCTTTGAATTTCAGACTTTCATCAAAACATCCCTGGGCCTCTGAAAGCCTTTGAATTTCAGACTTTCATCAAAAATCCCGGACCTCTGAAAGCCTCTGAATTTCAGACCTTTTCCAAAAATATCCCTGGGCCTCTGGAAGCCTTTGAATTTCAGACCTTTCATCAAAAAAACCCGGGCCTCTGAAAGCCTTTGAATTTCAGATCTTTCTCTCTTTTGTGGGACCTGTTGGAAGCCCTAGAATATTCCAACAATTCAAAAAAAAAAAATCCAAACTCGTGTTCACCCAGCTTGCACATAGGCATTCCTAGACATGTGAATGAGATTAAATTGGCACTAATATTTTCTTTCAATCCAGGTACTAGTACACTTGCAATCATAGCTCCTGTAACCAGATCAAGAGCTCGAGCCATGAATCCCATTGAAGATGAAGTTGACGCTCCTCATCCAGATGTTGTTCTACTCCCAGAACAAGTGGCAGGACTAGCCCGAATGCTAGAGAACATACTGTCAGTACAGGCCCAACAAGTGCAGGCCCAACAAATGCAGGCCCAGAACCAGGCATCTACATCCAACCCTGCACCTCCACCCCCAGTCAATATTCCACCTCCAGTGCAACCAACTCCTGAACCCGTCTATGAACCCACCCCTGAACCTATACGGACCAGGGATGAGACAGCTGAGTCAAACAAGGCGAAGGAAAAGGAAAGGATAAGGGAAGAGGTTGAAAGAAAGTTCATGCATAAGCTAGAAATGATCCAAGATGAACTAAGGGAAGTCAAAGGGGTAAACAACTTTGGAGGCACCAATTTTGAAGACCTGTGCCTATACCCCAATGTTAACCTGCCGGCTAAGTTTAAGTGCCCAGACTTGGACAAGTATGATGGCACTGGTTGCCCCATGAGCCACCTAAAGTTGTATTGCGGTGCCCTATGCCAATTCGGGCAGGATGAGGGTATCTTGATCCAACTTTTCCAAAGGAGCCTGACTGGAACCGCATTAAGATGGTTCGCCACTCTGGACCATGGAAAGATCAAAAGATGGAAGGACCTAGCTGATGCATTCCTGGCTCAATACCGGTTCAATTCAGAGATCATGCCAGATAGGTACGACGTCATGAGAATGAGTAAAGGAAGGGAAGAGACTGTAAGGCAATATGCCAAGAGGTGGAGGGAGACGGCCTCCCAGGTCAGGCCACCCATGCTAGAACAGGAAATGATTTCTACTTTCATAAGCACTTTGGGTCAACCATTCTACAGCCACTTGGTGGGTCAGACCACCACTAATTTTGCAGCTTTGGTTCAAGTGGCCGACCGAATTGAGGACGGAATAAGGTCAGGTAAGATAATTGACCACTCTGCCATGGTTAGTCAGCAAGACCCTAATCAGAAGAAAGGAAGCGGGATAAAAAAGAATGGGAACAAGAAGGAGGGTGAGGTAAACATGGTACAGCCACCATCTGGCCCTAACAAGCCCATACAAATCAACGTACCTGCACATTTTCCTACCCCACCGGCGTCATCATCCCAGGCCCCCATGAGGGTTAATGTTCCAGCAGCACCTTCAGACCAAAAAAGGGTTTTTACCAAAGAGGAAAAGGATGCCTATTTTGCAGCAAGGAGAAATAGGGTTTTCACCCCTATTCCAATGACTCCCTCTCAATTGCTGCCCACTTTATTGCAAGGAGGGTATATCACCTTAAGAGAACCTAATCCGAATGCATCTAAGGGGAGAAATTTTGACCCCTCCACCACTTGTGATTACCATATGGGTGCACCTGGGCACCCTACCGACAAGTGCTGGCCTTTGAAACATGCCATTCAGGACTTACTGGACCAGAATACCCTGTCTTTCAATACAGGGGCTCCCAATCTTCCAAGAACCGATATTGGACAAAACCCACTGCCCCAGCATCACGGGGCAGGCCCATCTAATGTCATAGGAGTCATCTCTTCTGACAAAATAACCTTTGACCCATCTCAATTAATTGCTCCCATAGGGACAACGGTCAAAGTATATTTTGACAGGAGAAGTGAAGGCAAAGAAATAAATATGATTTCAAAGGGGAATGATAGTGCTGCAAAGAACATTAGCTCGTCTTTGGACCGGGTCTCATCCCTCATGGCCCAGATGAACATCGCCAAGCCACCTTTGGTCATTAATTACAATCCATCCACTTTTACTCTGCCCATTGAGTCCAAGCCACCATTGGTCATAAATTGTGACCCCTTTAGTGCATCAGTCACTTCTGCAAACCCCCAACCAAAACAACTTCCTCCATTGGTTGTTAATGTTCCTATTACTCAGACTTCCATCGCCAAGCCCAAACTTCCCACATTGGTGGTGAATGTCCTCAAGCCTTCCTACTCTGAATCGGCTGTACCATGGAACTACAGTGAAGCATTTACCACTACATGCCCTGCAGCTGAAAGCAAGGAAGAAGTAAACCTCATGATGAGGTCAGAGAAATGTCTAGGGATGGAAGAAAAACAAAAAGAAACAGAGAAGGAGAAAGAAGGAGAAAAAAATAAAGGAAAGGCCAAGGTAGGGGAAGAGGCCCCTCAGGTAACTAACAGTGAGGCTGCTGACCTCATTAAGGTAACAAAAAAGAGTGAGTTCAATGTCATTGAGCAGTTGAACAAAGTCCCTGCCCAGATCTCAATTCTGGGATTATTGTTAAATTCCGAAAAACATAGGGACTCCTTGTTAAGGATACTCCAGGGGGCCCATGTGCCTAAAAGTATTGAACCGGACCAACTAGGCTTGATGGTTGGCCAAATTTTATCCCATAATGTCATAACCTTTTCTGAAACTGAAATTAGTTCGGCAGGGTACCATCATGTAGACCCATTGCACATAGCTGTACTCAGTAAGGGTTGCATGATAGCTCGGGTCTTGATTGACAATGGGTCGGCCCTCAATGTCTGCCCGTTAGTAACCTTTGTTAAGCTCAATCTGGATCGAAACAAAATAAAACAAAATGGAAGAATTATAAGAGCGTTTGACAGCTCTAAAACACACTCCCTAGGGGAGGTTGAACTGCCGGTCACAATTGGACCGTATATTTTCAACGTCACATTTGAAGTGATGGATATACCTGCAGCCTTCAACCTACTCCTAGGAAGGCCGTGGATTCATACGGCTAGGGCTATACCATATACCCTTCACCAAAGATTCAAGTACATTAGAAGGCAAAAGGTGATTACCGTCCTGGCCGAAAACTTGGTTCCCCCCATGTGGTCCCCTGATGTACCCTGTATTAACATGGAAATGACTGCTGATAAGATGACATTTCACTCTTTCCAATTTGAAGCTGTGAATTATATACCTGGGGGGTATCAGGAAAAAGAAGGAAAATTGACCTGTGCTAAGAGAATGGTCAAAAATGTGCTAGAAAAATACCATTTTCACCCTGGAAAAGGTCTGGGGGTTAACCTACAAGGAAGGATAGAACCAGTACAGGTCAAGAAGATGGTTCACAGAGCAGGATTGGGGTCCAAGCCAAGGAAATGGAGAAGACAGGGGCAGATAGAAGCTATAAAATTCCCGCACATCAGGGAAACTTTTCCTAAGCTGTCTCACATGATTCAGCTGTCTCCTCCTGAGGATCAGGCCAAACCTCCATACTACAATATCAACCCATTCCAGAAACCCAAACCCTCAACAGTACAACCATATGTTCCACCTCCACCTCCACAAGCATCTGGTGGGCCTGGGCCACAGGCAGAACAGGAGCAGGACTTTTCTGAGGACGTAGGGGCATTCTTTGCCATGAGAGAAGGCAACCAAGAAAAAGTTGCAGAGGAGCTACCTTTTATTGATTGGGCTGCAGTAGAAGTTCCATCTGGAACTGGCCCTACAGAAGAAACAGGCAATGCAACGCACCCAGTACTGGTGATCTCTGATGCAGACCATGAGCTTGAGGAGCAAGCTTGTATCCCTGCCCCAGATTCTTTCATTCTGAATAATTGGGAGGAAACTCCCCTTACTTTTGAAGCCGCATTTGTTTGGCAAACAGACATGGCTTCCAAAAAAAAACTTCATTAGTGGAATGCCCTTTTCCTGAAGGTTTTAATGAGCCTTCGTCTTCAAGGAAAGATTTTGTAGAAGGTTCTCAAAAAACACAAAAAGATTTTCCTTTTTTTTCTAGAAAAGATAAAGCTTTCAAAAAGGTCCAAACCATTTATGAACCATATAAGCAAACGGAATTGGATCAGGATGAGTATGACTTCGACCTTGAGCTCGACTTTGACCTAATGGGGGTTAAAGAAGAGACCGAGGACGAAGAAGACGACGTTCCAAAAGAAATCACATATCAATTAGAGCGTCATGAAAAGGGGGTCCAACCCAATATTGAAGAGACCATATCAATAAACCTAGGGACTGAAGATGACCCAAAAATAGTGAAGATTGGGGTATGTCTATCTGAGGTACAGCGGGATGAAATGATACGATTTTTGACTGATTATGAAGATGTGTTTGCATGGTCGTATCGGGATATGCCGGGGTTAGACACAGATATGGTGGTGCACAGGCTACCCATTCTACCAGATGCCAAGCCAGTTAAGCAGAAACTGAGAAGGTTAAAACCTGAATGGACGCTAAAGGTCAAAGATGAAGTGGTTAAACAATTCCAAGCCGGATTCTTAGCAGTTTCCACATACCCCGAATGGCTTGCAAATATAGTGCCAGTACCAAAGAAAGATGGAAAGGTCAGAATGTGCGTAGATTATAGAGATTTGAATAAGGCACGTCCAAAGGATGACTTTCCACTTCCACACATAGACATCTTGGTGGATAACACTGCTGTACATAGTCTATTCTCATTCATGGACGGCTTTTCTGGTTATAATTAGATCAAGATGGCTAAGGAAGACCAAGAGAAGACAGCCTTTATCACCCCTTGGGGTACCTTCCACTACACTGTCATGCCATTTGGACTTAAGAACGCTGGGGCAACCTACCAGAGGGCCATGACAGCCTTATTCCATGATATGATCCATAAGGAGATGGAGGTCTATGTGGATGATATGATAGCCAAATCATGTGAAGAAGAAGACCACTTGATCAACTTGAAGAAGGTATTTGACCGGCTTAGAAAATACAGTCTAAGGCTTAACCCTGCGAAATGTGTCTTTGGGGCTACATCAGGAAAATTGTTGGGCTTTATAGTAAGCAGAAGGGGAATTGAGATTGACCCAGCTAAAGCTAAAGCCATCATTGAAATGCCATCACCTAGAACCGAGAGGGAAGTTCGAGGTTTTCTTGGAAGGATTCAGTACATAAGCCGGTTCATAGCACAGCTCACCGCTATCTGTGAACCAATTTTCAAACTTCTAAGAAAGAATAACCTGACAGTCTGGAATAATGATTGCCAAGAAGCCTTTGACACAATAAAGGAGTATTTATTGAACCCACTTGTGCTAGTACCACCCACTCCAGGAAGACCATTGATTCTATACTTGTCAGTTTTGGAGACATCAATGGGGTGTGTCTTAGGACAGCATGACGATACAGGCAGAAAGGAGAGGGCGATTTACTACCTGAGTAAGAAATTTACAGAATATGAAGCAAAATATTCCCCTCTAGAAAAGACTTGTTGTGCTTTAGTATGGGCAACTCAGAGACTAAGGCACTATTTCCTTAGTTATTCCACCTTATTGATATCCCGCATGGACCCTTTGAAGTATCTATTTGAGAAACCGGCTTTAACTGGCAGAACAGCAAAGTGGCAATTGTTACTCTCTGAATTTGACCTCACCTATATCACACAGAAGGCCATTAAGGGTCAAGCCATTGCAGATCACTTGGCTACACACCCTTTACCAGAATACCAACCCTTAAAGACCAACTTCCCTGATGAGGCAATCCTGTTTCCTGAAGAGGAAGAAGGCGAAAGCTCATGGCAAATGTTTTTTGATGGGGCCGCCAATATGAATGGAAATGGAATAGGGGCTATATTGATCAAGCCAGATTGGGCACATATCCCGATCGCAGTAAAACTAAGGTTTCAATGCACGAACAATATAGCAGAGTATGAAGCATGCATAATTGGGTTGCAAGCAGCCTTAGACCATGAAGTAGAGGAACTTGACGTATATGGGGATTCGAGTCCTATCATCTTCCAAACAACTGGTGAATGGAAAACCAAGGATCATAAATTGATCTCCTATCACCAGTATTTGGAAGAAATAAGCAATAAATTTACTCGAATTTCCTTCAATTATATGCCAAGGGCCAAAAATCAGTTTGCAGATGCTCTAGCAACATTGGCTTCAATGGTCAGTATGCCAGAAGGTGTTGATATTAGACCATTGGAAATTGAAGTCAGAGATGAACCAGCTTACTGCCTTGTTCTAGAAGAAACCCCAGAAGAAGAAGTACCATGGTTTCAAGACATTAAGAACTTCCTAAATGATCGGAGCTTACCAGAAAATGTCACCTCTACAGAGAAAAGAACAATACAGAGGCTGGCAGGACAGTTCTTACTAAGTGGTGGGCAGTTGTACAAAAGATCACACAATGATATACTACTTAGATGTGTTGCAAAAACTGAGTCAGAAAGGATAGTTGAAACGGTACATGGAGGAGTGTGTGGACCCCATATGAATGGGCATATGCTTGCCAAGAAGATTCTGCGATTGGGATATTACTGGTCAACTATGGAGCATGATTGCTATATGCACGTTAAAAGGTGTCATTTATGCCAAGTGTACGCGGATAACAAGAATGCACCCCCAAGTGAATTACACAGTATGACATCTCCGTGGCCTTTTTCTATGTGGGGTATAGATGTCATTGGAATGATCTCTCCAAAGGCATCAAATGGACACAGGTTTATACTTGTAGCAATTGATTACTTCACCAAGTGGGTAGAGGCAGCTTCATATGCAAACATTACAAGTAGCCATGTTCTTAAGTTTTTAAAGCACAACATCATTTGTCGCTATGGTTTGCCAAGTGCCATAGTAACAGACAATGCTTCAAACCTTAAGAACAAAGACATGAGAAAGATGTGTGAACAATTTCAGATTACCCACCACAAGTCAGCGCCTTATAGACCAAAGATGAATGGGGCAGTGGAAGTAGCGAATAAGAATATAAAGAAGATTATTCAGAAAATGGTAGTGAGTTTTTAAGATTGGCATGAAATGCTGCCACTTGCTCTACATGCTTACAGAACCTCAATTCGAACTTCTACAGGGGCAACCCCATACTCCTTAGTATATGGAATGGAAGCAGTTTTACCAGTGGAAGTGGAAATACCTTCATTAAGAGTGCTAATGGAAGCTGAATTAGAAGAAGCTGAATGGATACAGTCTAGGCATGATCAACTCAATTTAATAGAAGAAAAGCGTTTGAAGGCACTTAGTCATGGCCAATTATATCGGAAGATGATGGCCAGGGCTTACAATAAGAAGGTAAAGCCCAGAACTTTCCAAGAAGGAAATTTGGTATTAAAGAAGATTTTACCCTTTTTGGAAGATCCTCGTGGAAAATTCAAACCAAATTGGGAAGGACCTTACGTTGTCAAGAAGGTCCTATCAGGGGGCGCTCTCATCTTAACAGAGATGGATGGGAAAGATTTTCCTGAGCCAATTAACTCTGATGCAGTAAAGAGATATTTTCCATGAATGAATATTACTAGGAAATGATCTGAGGCCATTGTTCCTTATATCCCAAAATTTGAATCCCTAGTCAAACCAATTTGAGCCTGTTCGTTTTTTTTTTAAACCCAAACTGGACTTACAGCCTTATACTGGGGCAAAGCCAATTAGGGCAAGGCCAATAGGGGCAAAAAGAAAAAAATTTTTGAGAAAAAAAGAGAGAAAAGAAAAAATTGGGGCAAATAAAAGCCAAATACAAAAGAAGAGGAATGGGATTGAATTCACCATGACTGTAAGTCCAGTTGACCCATTTTCACACTTAGAAAATTTTGAGCCTTTAATACCTTTTCTTTCATAAATCGAACCTAGCCTGTGTTTCGTCCTATTATTAAGACCTCGGTGATTTTAGCATATTCATTCAACTTTCAGAGTAAGATTGATAATGACGGAATGCAGAGGCCAACCCTAGTGAAAACCGTAATTGGCACTAGGGGCAAGAAGGGCAAAAGAAAAAGAAAAAAAAAGAAAAAAAAAAGAAAAAAAAAGAGAAAAGAATCAAGGGTTGAGTTGATCATGTGGTCTAAATTTAATCAGCATGAGCACTGGAAACTGGGCAGATTAGCAGGGTCCATCATGAAGGTAAAATCATTAGGGGATGATTCTAAAGGTCACGGGGTAGACAAATTTGGTCTCTCCCTATTGCTTGGACTACCCTTTTCATTATTCAACCTGATTTTAATTCCTTTAATTATATGTGATTAAGTGTTTTGGATCAGCTTTAAAAAAAAAAACTATACTTTGGTCAGTGATGAGAAATCAAATACTTTTTCATAAAACTTCTGTTTTTACAAGCATCTGAGAATTCTGAGGCCAATAATATAAAACCTATTTTTGAATTAAATCTAACATCTTTCCACTAATGGAGTTTGCTTTTGTATGGAAAAAAATGAAAAAAAAAAAGAGATGAAAGAATCTAATCCCTACTCCCTAAATGCTCCTCAAGCTCCCTAATCCTAGCTGCTTGAGTTGCAATGATTCCAGAAGTACCCTCTGCATCAGGATCACTCCAAAAGGAGATGACCTCATCTGAAAAAGAAAGCTTGCTCTTCAACGCCCTAAGGTCAGCCAAGGAATCCTGATACTTCTTTCGCATCACTCGGACTTCAAAGCGACGAGCCTGCCTTTGTTCTTCAAGTTTCTTCTCCATGGCAATGCGGCCAGACTTCTGCTATTCAAGCTTCCTCTCCAGAACAAGGACTTTTATCCTAAGTTCTTGAGCCTCCCGTACCCATATTTGTTGAAGCCGTTTATGGGTTGTCCTTTCTGACTCCAGAATATCTTCATAGGTAGGAGGAAGAACTGCAGGAGGATCCTCTGGTACTGGGGCATGACTCTGCACCTATTCTTTGATCCAGAAATGATAGTCCTTCACATGGGACTCAGAAAAGACTGGACCCCGCAGAAAGCAAACATAGGACCACTCTTTCATTAATTGAGCATTTAGCCCCATGGTGGCTGATGTAAGTGGCCCTATAAAGCTCTCATAACCTGTGGGAATCATAATTCCCTGGGTCGCTCCAAATTGCCGAAGAACCCTCAAAGGAAGATAGAGAACAGCAGATTTCAAGCCTGCTAGGGCCAGAAAGTTTTTATCCCTATAGCTAATCACTGTCTCTGGAGAGGGCTGATAAGTGCCAGGCCATCTCACTTGATCATCCTGGAGAGTACCCAAGAAAGTGAACCAGCCTTGCTTGCCACCTTGGATGTTAGGACATCCCCTATTGCTCATCAAAACAGGAACTTTCAATCTTGGAAAGAAGCGGCGAGTTATTTCTTCAACCTGGCTCAGATGGTCAAGCAACCAAAGCTGCAGAAAAAGGGAGTATTTCAATTTATTTCCAAAAAGAAAAAAAAAAGAAAAAGAAAAAAAGAGAGAAAGAAAAAAAGAAAAAAAAAAGAAGAAGAAGAAGCAGAGAGAAGAAAAAGAAGAAGAAAGGAAAGAAAGAATAAAAGAAAAAAAAAAGAAAAGAAAAAAATATATGCATATTTTTTACCTGTAGGATAGGGGCGCAGGCATGGAAGCATTTCTTCTTCCTGAAATAACAGTCAGTAAGGGCCTGATATATCTCTGCTAGGATCATAGGGGGCCAACCTCTCGCGTTCCCTAACCTGACAGATAACTGAGATGAGAGCCAAGTCAACCTGGTCATCACCCCGTGGAAAAAGCAGCTGATTGACCACTACCAGGGTCAATGCATTAAACCTAGAGTCCTTGTCATTACTCCTCAGAAGTTTTTCAGTCAAAAAGGTCTTGGACAAGGTCAATAGTGCGTTAGAATTTCCTAAGTCCTTCTTCCCTATACCCAAGAAAGTGGAAGCCTCTTTTTTATAACTAAGCTTTAGGGGTGGGTTCACAACTTTTTCAGAAAATCTTAGGCCAAGGATGGTTTCAATTTCTTCTATGGTGGGAGTCATCTCTTTGTCATCAAAACGGAAGAGATTCAGTTCAGGTACCCAGTGGCCAATCAAAGGTTCAATGATTTCCCACTTAAAGGGAATTTTAGGGAGGTGTAGGATGTGCCCTAAGTGGATGGAATGCCAACGAATCTCCTCATCAAGGGTCATGGAGTTAACCCATCTATCATAAAAGGAATCCACAATATTGTACCTGGTAAGATTAGGAGGTTTTGATCTAACAGGTTGTCTTGCAGGAGGAGATTCAGCGGCAGGAGAAAGCGGCGTAGGGGAAGCCATGAAAGCACCAAAGAAGCCAAGGAAAGCGAGAAAAGACGTGCTCAGGGAGTTTTTCAATTAATAAAAGTGTCACAATGACGTTCCCTAGGAGTTTATATAGAAAAAATCGTAAGGCAGTAAATTCCGTAATTATAATACGGGCAAAGTTCGCCCGTATAGGAACTACGGACACCCCTGACCGTGAAAACTTCACGGGCAGAGTGCGCCCGTAGTATCTTTACGGGCACAGCTTGCTCGTAGAGTAAATACGGTTCCTTCGAAAAAATGCAAAAAAATGGGAATTTTTAATTTCCTTAGTTTTCTAAGCTTCACCTGTCCCTGCTTTAACATTCATCATGAAATAAAAACTGAAAAGAAAGAAAGAATGAGCACAAATGAATGAAAATTAAATTTCTTTTATATATATGAGAATGTTTACATCACTTTTGTCAAAAATACAAGTGTATATGAATAATCCTAATCTAATGACCATGCAGGTCCGCCCCTACGGCCACGGCCTCGTCCTCTGCTTCGACCTCGGCCTGAAGATCGCCTGCGCTGAAAGACATGCCGCACAACAATGCAGGCCGTGCTACGCGTCATCCTGCTCAAAACAGACTGAATATCATGCCACATATATAAAGGCACAAGGCCAGCAGTGGAATGATCAGGAGGGACATACCCTGAAGTATCTACATCAGAATCAGTATGGGAAGACTCCGCTGACGTATCAACAGCAGCATGCGTCACTTCAGCATCCTCCATAGCAGGACCAGCAGGAGCAGGTGTCCCAGGTACATCAACCTCAGGCTCCACAGGCTCAGTAGCAGTCATCTCCACCTCGGGCTCTACAGGATCAGCTGTAGCCTCCTCCATCACCACAGCCTCCACAGTAGGCTCAACCACAGCAGCGTCCATAGCCGAATCCATATCTACATCAGCAGATGCAGCAGGAGTAGTCTCAGCTACTGGGGCCGACTCTGGCACATCCTCAGCAGCAGGTACAATATCAGCCTCGACCTCGGACTCTGCTATAGGAACCTCTACTGGACTAGGAGACGTCACGAACTCCACCCGTGCCACAGAAAATACCTCATCCCGAAAATGCATGGGCACGGGTGAAGCAGGTGAAGAAGGGTCGGCTGTGTCATCCTGAAACTAAGAAAAGGAATTTCAGTCAGAACAAAACAAACTAATGCGAAAGCAGGAATGGAAATAAAAGAAGAAACTTACCTGAGTATAAGATGGACCCGCCTGGTCCTGTGCATCAGATGGACCCTCCTAGCCCTGTGCTCTGGCTAGCTGCCCCCGGAGATCTGAAATGGTGATATAGAGGGCGTCCCGCTCAGCGATCGCGGCATCACGCTGGCGCTCAAATCAGCATAGCGAGACCTGATCTCTGCCAACTGAGCCTCTTGAAATAGCAAAGAAAGAAGTCAGAAAAATGTTAATAGAAATAGAAGATCAGAAAAGGAAGAAGGCATACCGTGGTGTCGTAGGCCCTAATCACTACCCCTCCTATCTCCGTGACTCCGCCACGGATAGGCATGGGTGACATGAGGCACCCAACAGAAGCTCGCCTGAACCAGGCATCATAGTCACCCTCCTCTAATAATGTCTCTGCCTCAGTCCAATCTAAGAACTGGGCAGGATCAACAGGCATAGGAGGATAGAAAGGAGTAGTATCTGGCGGGATGGCAGGAATCCGCGGCTCTCCCACATGCTGAAAGAAGAAGCGCTCGCCGCAGTACCAGATGCTGCCCAGCTGACCAATAAAGAACTGGTATCTCTGTCGTCTCTGGTCAGGGACAAATGCATCATCTCTGGCTGCCTGCAGGGCTAGCACCTCATGAATGTCCTCCATCCTGGGGACAAATAGCTGAAAAACAGAACAGGACATCAGATATGCGATCCAGGAAGAAAAGAAAAGAAGAAGTAGAGGAATTAAAGAAGATTACCTCAGACCGGTATAACCTGTCTAAGTGGGCCCGGGCGGACCTGGGACGACTCTTTTCAGAGTCGTGCTCTACATGACACCATCTAAGTGCCATGGGATACGTCTCCTCAGGCATCGTAGAGGTAGGGCGGAAATAGGGTATATAAACCCTAGCAAAAAACTGCAAGAAAGAAGAAAATAGTCAGAAGAATAGAAAATGAGAGATAAAAAGAAAGAGATAAAGAAAAAGAAGGGAAATAAGGTTCACCTGCAAGAAAGGCCAGAAGAACCTGCACCCAACTCCAGCCCCTCTGGAGGTAGAAAGGCCGCTCACTGATCGGCGCAGGCCGGCCAGAATAGTACCAAAAATAAGCGGACCCCATGCATACCTCCTCGCCCACTGCAGATCTCCCAGAAGACTCAGAAAATAAGGACTAACTGAAGTCGTGTCCTCTGGGAAGAAGTAGGATCCCATCATATACAGAAAAAGAAACCGGAAGGCAAATGGGAAAACATGGTCACCGGCAGCAAGCTGGCCAAACTGCCTCCTCCCGAAAGTCTCTCTCAACCATGTCAAAGACAATCTCGCTCTCCCTCGATCCCAGGCCTCGGGAGGCAGCACAATATATCCAAGATAACCAGCAATCTCATCAGCCTCTGGCATCGCCATCTCAGGAATAACATCACCGATCATCCTAATCCCGGTGATGAGCGTGAAATCAGAAGGCTGGATCCCAATCTCAATATCTGGGAAGTGGAAGCTCAATGTCTCTGGAAAAAACCTCTCCAACAATGCGGTAATGAGGGCCCGATCTAAGCGTACGTCCGGGATGGTAATAAACATACCAAAACCATATAAGCCTTGCTCCCGACGGTAGGCCGAACTGCAAGCTCTCAAGAATCTAGTAAAGCTGGCCCAGCTCCCTCTATAATGGGACATCGGAAACTCCAAAGGGATATCCGCCCTAACGCATGCTGAGGGATGAGTCCTCAAGCCATGCAGAAGATCGGTATCCCTAATATGGGCGGCCACCTCCTCTGGGATCTCAACCCTGGTCCTCGCCTCATCTCTGCCACGGCCCCCTCTGAGGCCTCCTCTACGGCCCTCATCATGGCCCACATCTCTGCCTCTAGCTCGACGCCTGCTACGGCTCCTATCTCTGCCCGAAGCCTCAACTGCCGGCTAAAGGAACAATTGGAAAGAAGAAAGGATCAAGGAGATGTTTTTGTAAAAGAATGTTAAATTCAGAAGGGTTAGAGAATACCTCTGGGGTCGCCTCACGCGAATCCCCAGAAGGGAGATCTGGGACATCAGAATCTGAATCCCTCTCGGCCCTCGAAGACGAGGCCACATCAGCAGGATCTCGCCTAACCCTCGAAGAGGAAGGCTCATCCGCAGGATCCCTGGAAGCTGATCTAAGGCGGGCCATCTACGGTCCAAATCAGGGAGATGATTAATTATTTAAATTTTGGGTTGCTTGATTAATCATTCTAACCGGGTTTAATTGATTGACAGGAAGAAAGAAAAAATGGAGAATGGAAAAAGTGCTTTAGAAGCTCCCAATCAAATCAAGGATTAAACTGAAGGAATTTATTCTTGTCTTAAGATGTTTTATTGATCTTAGCTTTAACCAAGAAATTATAAGCAGAAAAATTATATAAAAAGTACAGGCTTCTTGTATAATGATATAAGAAATAAAAAAAAAAGAAAAAAAAAAAGAGAAAAATGTGTGCTAAGGACTTATTCTAATTTTACTTTCTAATTTCTGGTTTCAGGATAAAAGATCAAGTCTACTTGTGCTGATACTAAGCCGCTCCAAGGCAAAGATGCCAACTTCTCATTCAGAAGATATGCAGGAAAATCAGTAGAGAAGTTGGAAAAATTGATGGCAACAGTTCACATAAGGTATTAGCAAGAAAAATCAACATACTGATTGGTGTTGCTGATCATTAACAATCTAATCTATTCGTTCAAAAGCTAGAAAATACAAAAATCAGCAATCAAAGCAAGATTTTACCCAAGCCAAAATTCAAAAATTTGGGAAATAGATATACATGTTTAACAACAGTGAACATGGAAGCAGAAATTGCACAATACCCAAGCTAGAGGAATTGCACAGCAGAGGTTAACACATGCATGACAGAAAAATTGCATAACAGAAAGTATGTATTATGGCCGATTGCACAACAATTCCAGAGAAAGTACATAACAGTCACAGCATGGTTAACGCTCATTTAAGAAGCAGAATTTGCCAAGCATATAATCTAGAGAAATTGCTCGAGATGTGTTACAGAATATGGTTCAAGAAAAAGGAATTGATTTTGGGCCACTTACTTGTATTAGTCGAAATTGGAAAAATTGAAAACCAAGGTCACACCTTGCTTCACCGGAGCTTTCACAAAAGAAATCCAAAGAGGATCTATGGGCCGAACAGAAGCCTGAGTGGAGAAAGAGGACGACTGCAATACCAATGGGGAAGTCCAACGAACGGTCAAGGTCGCCGAAGAGAGTGAAGCCACCGGAATTAATGAAGAACAGAAATCACCGGAGATAGCAAAATGCTGCCGGAGAAGAACAGTAGTCGCCGGAGGGAAAAAGTCGCCGGAGAACAACAGGAAGAATCGGACTGTTGAAGAAGAAGAAGAGGACCGGAGAAAATAGCACGGGCGCAAAGGATTTAGGGCTTGAATGCGAGCAGAAGAAGAAATTTCGCGATCGCGGTCTTAAGAAGAAGAGTAAAATCCGTAACATCAGTACGGGCACCAGACGCCCGTGAAATCCATACGGTCCCGGTCGCCCGTGAACACTCTACGGGTAACATTTGTCCGTAAGCAAAATACGGGCGAAGCCAAAAACAGCATATTTTTATTATTTTCTCACAATTTTCAAAAGATTAATGTACATATTAGTTGTAAGTTGCAAGGATTGCCACCTTACCCACTTTTGTTTAAAAATTTTGTCTCAAATCTCACTTCATAGCCCACAAGTGCTCAGTGAGAGGAGAGAGGAGGATTTGGCCCTTAAGC
The DNA here is from genome assembly GCA_947561395.2 of Buxus sempervirens. Lineage (NCBI taxonomy): Eukaryota > Viridiplantae > Streptophyta > Magnoliopsida > Buxales > Buxaceae > Buxus > Buxus sempervirens. The sequence goes on from OX387182.1 coordinate 54,854,413, forward strand.
TGAGGGATTTCTTAACAAATCTTCCACAATCAATTCTTTTTTCAAAAATCATCCATTTAATCCTTGCAAAGTGCAATTGATTAGACAAAAATCTCAGAAAGTGCAATTGGTGGGTCTTTTCGCTCTCTGCTTGTAATTGGTTCCAATTACCAGCAAAAAGGGGGCAGCTGTAGACACCCCAAATTGCACTGCCAAATGAGAAAATAATAAAAAAAACATGTAATTAGAGCTTAAAACAGGTCAAAAAAGCATACAAATTGAATAAACAGGCTTTGCCCGTATTTCCTTCACGGGCCCATCGCGCCAGAAAATTATCTACGGACAGGCGCGCCCGTAGTAACAATACGGTCTCTGTTGGACCGTAAATCATTTACGGGCATTAAAGACACGTGCGAGTTTTGTCCTTCTCTCGATTTCCGAGCTTTATTTGAAGTCCAATATATCTTTAAACGAGCGAATTAAGTATTTTATTCGCTGAAGCTACCTTGGTTGGCTATGGATGGGCATTATCTCTGTATTTTACTCTATCTTAAAGACCAGGCTATATCCTTCTGGACCAACCATGCCCCTAGGTGTGTCTATAAATAGAGGCTCTTTCCTCTAGCTAAAGGCCACGAAATTTTGAAGAATCAAAAGCTCCAAGAGAAGGAAAGGAATCCCTCCTGCTCTGCCTGCTCAATCCAGGTAAGTCCCCTATCCTTTTTTATTTTCTGTCTTCAATTCTAGAAGTAATAGGATCATCTCTATTGCTGTAGAATAAGGCCATATCTGTTTTTGTATTCCTAAACTTGTCTCTAAGTACCTCAAGGGTCTCTCTAGCCATAAAACGTGAAAAGAGAACTAGGGGAAAGGGGAACAGGTGGATCCCTAGAATAGAACCCCATATCTGTTTTTTTTCCTTTTTCTAGAATAAAGCCTTTGATTGTGTTTGTATAACCAAACCTATCTCTAAGTACCTCAAGAGTCGCTTTAGCCATAAAACGTGAAGAGAGAACTAGGGGAAAGGGGAACAGGTGGATCCGTAGGGTAGACCCCCATGTGCTCTAATTTGTGAGATGTGGCTGTTTTGAATATCCTGATCATGTTTTAATGCTTTTTATGATATATCTGAATGAATAACATGAATCTATGATGTTTATAGCATGAGATCCCCACTTTTTGATAAAATTTGGATTTTCCACATATTTGCACCTACAGCACTATTTTCGTGAATTTTCTGATTTTAGGCTAAGATCTTGGATCTATCATAATCAATATGATAGATCTGAATCTAGAAGCCTGAAAGTAAATCCTAGGGTTTCATGATATGGTTTTTAAATTGTTTTTCATTATTGAGAGAAGACCCTACGGTCTAAATTCTCCCCTTTTGGTGTTTTTCATCAACGTGGGTCTTTTTGGTTTTGATTTACAGATTTAATGTGAAATTTGGGCTTTATCTATGTCTTGGATTATTCAAGTTCAATTTTGAAATATTTTATAAAAATCATATTTTTCTAGATTTCTAGAATTTGACTTGAAGCCAGATTTTTGGATTTTTCACTTTAAATATATTTTATTCGATTTTATCTCAATTTTGTTTTGATCATGAAACCCTAGGAATGGTATGATCATGTTTGATAGTTCTGGATCAATCAGACTATTCATATGAAAAAACCATATATTTTTGTTTTTTTGTGATTTTGTGTGATTTTTATAGCAAGCTGTTTCCTTTATTTTAAACATGAACAATACCTGGCAACCACCTTGTGTGGATGAATAGGGGTGCCTAACACCTTCCCCTGTTCATAACTTAATCCCCTTACCCATCTCTGGTTGTTTTTTTTAGGAGGGATATTTTGCCCTAAAATTTGCCTTTTGAGCTTATTTAATATTTTGGTGTCCATTTACACCTAGATTGAATGGTGGCGACTCTTTGTTTAATTTAATCCCGTGTGATGATTGGGGAAACCATTAAATTGTTTTTTTCCCATGTCTCACAACTGGCGACTCTGCTGGGGAGTTGTGGATTTGAGCCTTTTGGTGTTTTAGTTCATGTTTTTGATATTTTTGGATTTGCTTGCTATTTTGTGTTCTTGAGCATGTTGAGTATGTTCTAAATCTGAATTATTGCTTAAGAATTCATGGGGGTAGAAACATGCTTAATTTTGATTAATAGGATTGTTTCTACAAACATGCGTAGGGGAGGTTCGTTTTGCTGAACCATGCTTATTTTTGCTATATTTTTATAATAGCATGTTTTAATTTTCAGCATGATCTCCATGATGATTTTGGGTGTATAACATGATCATATGTTTGCATGATAGATGATTTTTTTTTATGAGCATGTTTTAGGTGCTATAGGATTGCTTTATTTACTTGTTTATTTTAAATATGCTTTCCTATTATGCCTTGGTTTGTTTATGCATGGCTGCGAAAAGAGTGGTAAGGGTTTGGGACGTTGTGAATGCACCCTATTTTTACAATGCACTGTGCACCTTTTGTTTTTACACGGCCTACCCTTAACCTATAGGAAGTTGAACCCGAATGTGTGTAGCTTGGCGCAACGAGGTCGATACTTCGGAAAGCGACAGTGAAAACATTCACCTTAGAACTTTGAGCTAATGATGTGATGATAACGTGGATCTGGGATTCTGGTCATCACTAGGCTTGAGTGCTAAGTTGCCATTAAGCCAAAACCCAAAACCCCTACGCTTGAAGGTAGAGTTACACGTTTTTGGCTAAAGTATACAATTACGTGGGAATATGGGTTTGTATGTTTGTGGGAAGGCCGTATGCATGGCTTACAAACCAGGGCATAATGCGGATGCCATATTGAAGGTAAACAAGGTAACAAGGTAATCCTATTGTTTTGCATTATTTTCATGTCATAGGGGTGTCATGGTACCCATTGGTTCGGGATAAAATTGGTCCCAAAATTTTCATGTTTTTAAAATTGGTGCAGCCCATAGGAAGAGTCTCTAACTCTGTTTAGAATCAATCCTACCCTATGTTCATACAAGAGGCAACAAAAGGGTACCAAATCCTTGAGTATGGTGTCAACTTGGAGGGTGCATGTGCCTTCCTAAGCATGTGTTTTAGCAAAAAGGCCAAGGTCCACTTTGGGACAGTTTAGAAGCTCTGCAATGGGTGAACCGTACGTTTGGATGAACAATGAAAGTGATCAGACCATGTAAAAACTGGAAAAACATAACAGGGTTCCGTAAAACCGCATTTAATACACGGGCTGGGCTTACCCGTATTAGTTATACGGGCTAGGCTCGCCCGTGTTTTCATACGGTCACAGCTTGCTCGTAATTTGAATACGGGCAGGGCTGGACCGTACTGTGTATACGGTTTTCTCGGAATATTCAACTTTAATCAGTTTTTTCCACTAAAATCTTCCTTTAACCCTTAAATAATGATAAAGGGAAACAAGTTTGAATAAAATGCTTCAAAAAAAAAAAACAAAACAAAAAAAAAAAACAAACAAACAAAATAATTAAAAGAAAGAAAATGTGAGAGAAAGGTTCCTTGTGCTTCTGAAAGCCTTTGAATTTCAGACTTTTTCAAAACTCTTGGGCTTCTGAAAGCCTTTGAATTTCAGATTTTTCAAAAAATTCCTCGGGCCTCTGAAAGCCTTTGAATTTCAGACTTTTTCTCAAAAAACTTTCGGGCCTCTGAAAGCCTCTGAATTTCAGATTTTTCTCAAAAAAACTTTCGGGCTTCTGAAAGCCTTTGAATTTCATACTTTTTCTCAAAAAACTTTCTGGCTTCTGAAAGCCTTTGAATTTAAGACTTTTTCTCAAAAAACTTTCGGGCCTCTGAAAGCCTTTGAATTTCAGACTTTTTCTTAAAAAACTGTTGGGCCTCTGAAAGCCTTTGAATTTCAGATCTTTTGGGCCTCTGAAAGCCCTTGAATTTCAGAACTTTTGGGCCTCTGAAAGCCTTTGAATTTCAGACCTTTTTCTTTTGGGCCTCTGAAAGCCTTTGAATTTCAGACCTTTTTCTTTTGGGCCTCTGAAAGCCTTTGAATTTCAGATCTTTTGGGCCTCTGAAAGCCTTTGAATTTCAGAACTTTTGGGCCTCTGAAAGCCTTTGAATTTCAGACCTTTATCTTTTGGGCCTCTGAAAGCCTTTGAATTTCAGAATTTCTGGGCCTCTGAAAGCCTTTGAATTTCAGACCTTTTCCTTTTGGGCCTCTGAAAGCCTTTGAATTTCAGAACTTTTGGGCCTCTGAAAGCCTTTGAATTTCAGACTTTTTTCAAAATATCCCTGAGCCTCTGAAAGCCTTTGAATTTCAGACTTTCATAAAAAATCCCGGGCCTCTGAAAGCCTTTGAATTTCAAAGCTTTTCCAAAAATATCCCTGGGCCTCTGAAAGCCTTTGAATTTCAGACCTTTTTCAAAAACCTCCGGGCCTCTAAAAGCCTTTGAATTTCAAATCTTTCTCTCTTTTGTGGGACCTGTTGGAAGCCCTAGAATATTCCAACAATTCAAAAATAAAAAATAAAAAATAAAAAATAAAAAATAAAAAATAAAAAATAAATAAAAAATAAAAAATAAAAAAAGAAAAAAGAAGCAAATAAAAAAAAAATCCAAACTCGTGTTCACCCAGCTTGCACATAGGCATTCCTAGGCATGTGAATGAGATTAATTGGGCACTGATATCTTTTCCTTTATCTTGTATCCAGGTACCATTACACTTGCAATCATAGCTCCTGTAACTAGATCAAGAGCTCGCGCCATGAATCCCATCGAAGATGAAGTTGATGCTCCTCATCCAGATGTTGTTCTACTCCAAGAACAAGTGGCAGGACTAGCCCGAATGCTAGAGAACATACTATCAGTACAGGCCCAACAAGTGCAGGCCCAACAAATGCAGGCCCAGAACCAGGCATCCACATCCAACCCTGCACCTCCAGCCCCAGTCAACATTCCACCTCCAGTGCAACCAACTCCTGAACCCGTCTATGAACCCACCCCTGAACCTATACCGACCAGGGATGAGACAGCTGAGTCAAACAAGGCGAAGGAAAAGGAAAGGATAAGGGAAGAGGTTGAAAGAAAGTTCATGCATAAGCTAGAAATGATCCAAGATGAACTAAGGGAAGTCAAAGGGGTAAACAACTTTGGAGGCACCAATGTTGAAGACCTGTGCCTATACCCCAATGTTAACCTGCCGGCTAAGTTTAAGTGCCCAGACTTGGACAAGTATGATGGCACTGGTTGCCCCATGAGCCACCTAAAGTTGTATTGCGGTGCCCTATGCCAATTCGGGCAGGATGAGGGTATCTTGATCCAACTTTTCCAAAGGAGCCTGACTGGAACCGCATTAAGATGGTTCGCCACTTTGGACCATGGAAAGATCAAAAGATGGAAGGACCTAGCTGATGCATTCCTGGCTCAATACCGGTTCAATTCAGAGATCATGCCAGATAGGTACGACGTCATGAGAATGAGTAAAGGAAGGGAAGAGACTGTAAGGCAATATGCCAAGAGGTGGAGGGAGACGGCCTCCCAGGTCAGGCCACCCATGCTAGAACAGGAAATGATTTCTACTTTCATAAGCACTTTGGGTCAACCATTCTACAGCCACTTGGTGGGTCAGACCACCACTAATTTTGCAGCTTTGGTTCAAGTGGCCGACCGAATTGAGGACGGAATAAGGTCAGGTAAGATAATTGACCACTCTGCCATGGTTAGTCAGCAAGACCCTAATCAGAAGAAAGGAAGCGGGATAAAAAAGAATGGGAACAAGAAGGAGGGGGAGGTACACATGGTACAGCCACCATCTGGCCCTAACAAGCCCATACAAATCAACGTAGCTGCACATTGTCCTACCCCACCTGCTCCATCTACCCAGGCCCCCATGAGGGTTAATGTTCCAGCAGCACCTTCAGACCAAAAAAGGGTTTTTACCAAAGAGGAAAAGGATGCCTATTTTGCAGCAAGGAGAAATAGGGTTTTCACCCCTATTCCAATGACTCCCTCTCAATTGCTGCCCACTTTATTGCAAGGAAGGTATATCACCTTAAGAGAACCTAATCCGAATGCATCTAAGGGGAGAAATTTTGACCCCTCCACCACTTGTGATTACCATATGGGTGCACCTGGGCACCCTACCGACAAGTGCTGGCCTTTGAAACATGCCATTCAGGACTTACTGGACCAGAATACCCTGTCTTTCAATACAGGGGCTCCCAATCCTCCAAGAACCGATATTGGACAAAACCCACTGCCCCAGCATCACGGGGCAGGCCCATCTAATGTCATAGGAGTCATCTCTTCTGACAAAATAACCTTTGACCCATCTCAATTAATTGCTCCCATAGGGACAACGGTCAAAGTATATTTTGACAGAAGAAGTGAAGGCAAAGAAATAAATATGATTTCAAAGGGGAATGATAGTGCTGCAAAGAACATTAGCTCGTCTTTGGACCGGGTCTCATCCCTCATGGCCCAGATGAACATCGCCAAGCCACCTTTGGTCATTAATTACAATCCATCCACTTTTACTCTGCCCATTCAGTCTAAGCCACCATTGGTCATAAATTGTGACCCCTTTAGTGCATCAGTCACTTCTACAAACCCCCAACCAAAACAACTTCCTCCATTGGTTGTTAATGTTCCTATTACTCAGACTTCCATCGCCAAGCCCAAACTTCCCACATTGGTGGTGAATGTCCTCAAGCCTTCCTACTCTGAATCGGCTGTACCATGGAACTACAGTGAAGCATTTACCACTACATGCCCTGCAGCTGAAAGCAAGGAAGAAGTAAACCTCATGATGAGGTCAGGGAAATGTCTAGGGGTGGAAGAAAAACAAAAAGAAACAGAGAAGGAGAAAGGAGAAAAAAATAAAGGAAAGGCCAAGGTAGGGGAAGAGGCCCCTCAGGTAACTAACAGTGAGGCTGCTGACCTCATTAAGGTAATAAAAAAGAGTGAGTTCAATGTCATTGAGCAGTTGAACAAAGTCCCTGCCCAGATCTCAATTATGGGATTATTGTTAAATTCCGAAAACATAGGGACTCCTTGATAAGGATACTCCAGGGGGCCCATGTGCCTAAAAGTATTGAACCAGACCAACTAGGCTGGATTGTTGGCCAAATTTTATCCCATAATGTCATAACCTTTTCTGAAACTGAAATTAGTCCAACAGGGTACCATCATGTAGACCCATTGCACATAGCTGTACTCAGTAAGGGTTGCATGATAGCCTGGGTCTTGATTGACAATGGGTCGGCCCTCAATGTCTGCCCGTTAGTAACCTTTGTTAAGCTCAATCTAGAGCGAAACAAAATAAAACAAAATGGAAGAATTATAAGAGCATTTGACAGCTCTAAAACACACTCCCTAGGGGAGGTTGAACTGCCGGTCACAATTGGACCATATATTTTCAACATCACATTTGAAGTGATGGATATACTTGCAGCTTTCAACCTACTCCTAGGAAGACCATGGATTCATACAGCTAGGGCCATACCATCTACCCTCCACCAAAGAGTCAAATATATTAGAGGGCAAAAGGTGATTACTGTCCTGGCCGAAAATTTGGTTCCCCCCATGTGGTCCCCTGATGTACCCTGTATTAACATGGAAATAACTGCTGATAAGATGACATTTCACTCTTTCCAATTTGAAGCTGTGAATTATATACCTGGGGGTATCAAGAAAAAGAAGGAAAATTGACCTGTGCTGAAAAAATGGTCAAAAATGTGCTAGAAAAGTACCATTTTCACCCTGGAAAAGGTCTGGGGGTTAACCTACAAGGAAAGATAGAACCAGTACAGGTAAAGAAGATGGTTCACAGAGCAGGATTGGGGTCCAAGCCAAGGAAGTGGAGAAGACAGGGGCAGATAGAAGCTATAAAATTCCCGCACATCAGGGAAACTTTTCCTAAGCTGTCTCACATGATTCAGCTGTCTCCTCCTGAGGATCATGCCAAACCCCCATACTACAATGTCAACCCATTCCAGAAACCTAAATCCTCAACCGTACAACCATATGTTCCACCTCCACAAGCATCTGGTGGGCCTGGGCCACAGACAGAACAAAAGCAGGATTTTTCTGAGGACGTAGGGGCATTCTTTGCCATGACAGAAGGCAACCAAGAAAAAGTAGCAGAGGAGCTACCTTTTATTGATTGGGCTGCAGTAGAAGTTCCATCTGGAACTGGCCCTACAGAAGAAGCAGGCAATGCAACTCACCCAGTACTGGTGATCTCAGATGCAAACCCTGAGCTTGAGGAGCAAGCTTGTATCCCTGCCCCAGATTCTTTCATTCTGAATAATTGGGAGGAAACTCCCCTTACTTTTGAAGCCGCGTTTGTTTGGCAAACAGACATGGCTTCCAAAAAAAAACTCCATTAGTGGAATGCCCTTTTCCTGAAGGTTTTAATGAGCCTTCGTCTTCAAGGAAAGATTTTGTAGAAGGCTCTCAAATAACACAAAAAGATTTTTCAGTTTTTTTCTAGAAAAGATAAAGTTTTCAAAAAGGTCCAAACCATTTATGAACCATATAAGCAAACGGAATTGGATCAGGATGAGTATGACTTCGACCTTGAGCTCGACTTTGACCTAATGGGGGTTGAAGAAGAGACCGAGGACGAAGAAGACGACGTTTCAAAAGAAATCACATATCAATTAGAGCGTCATGAAAAGGGGGTCCAACCCAATATTGAAGAGACCATATCAATAAACCTAGGGACCGAAGATGACCCAAAAATAGTGAAGATTGGGGTATGTCTATCTGAGGTACAGCGGGATGAAATTATGCGATTTTTTGCTGATTATGAAGATGTGTTTGCATGGTCGTATCGGGATATGCCGGGGTTAGACACAGATATGGTGGTACACAGGTTACCTATTCTACCAGATGCTAAGCCAGTTAAACAGAAACTGAGAAGTTTAAAACCTGAATGGACGCTAAAGGTCAAAGATGAAGTGGTTAAACAATTCCAAGCCGGATTCTTAGCAGTCTCCACATACCCTGAATGGCTTGCAAATATAGTGCCAGTACCAAAGAAGGATGGAAAGGTCAGAATGTGCGTAGATTATAGAGATTTGAATAAGGCAAGTCCAAAGGATGACTTTCCACTTCCACACATAGACATCTTGGTGGATAACACCGCTGTACATAGTCTATTCTCATTCATGGACGGCTTTTCTGGTTATAATCAGATCAAGATGGCTAAGGAAGACCAAGAGAAGACAGCCTTTATCACCCCTTGGGGTACCTTCCACTACACTGTCATGCCATTTGGACTTAAGAACGCTAGGGCAACCTACCAGAGGGCCATGACAGCCTTATTCCATGATATGATCCATAAGGAGATGGAGGTCTATGTGGATGATATGATAGCCAAATCATGTGAAGAAGAAGACCACTTGATCAACTTGAAGAAGGTATTTGACCGGCTTAGGAAATACAATCTAAGGCTTAACCCTGCGAAATGTGTCTTTAGGGCTACATCAGGAAAATTGTTGGGCTTTATAGTAAGCAGAAGGGGAATTAAGATTGACCCAGCTAAAGCTAAAGCCATCATTGAAATGCCATCACCTAGAACCGAGAGGGAAGTTCGGGGTTTTCTTGGAAGGATTCAGTACATAAGCCGGTTCATAGCACAGCTCACCGCTATCTGTGAACCAATTTTCAAACTTCTAAGAAAGAATAACCCGACAGTCTGGAATAATGATTGCCAAGAAGCCTTTGACACAATAAAGGAGTATTTATTGAACCCACCTGTGCTAGTACCACCCACTCCAGGAAGACCATTGATTTTATACTTGTCAGTTTTGGAGACATCAATGGGGTGTGTCTTAGGACAGTATGACGATACAGGCAGAAAGGAGAGGGCGATTTACTACCTGAGTAAGAAATTTACAGAATATGAAGCAAAATATTCCCCTCTAGAAAAGACTTGTTGTGCTTTAGTATGGGCAACTCAGAGACTAAGGCACTATTTCCTTAGCCATTCCACCTTACTGATATCCCGAATGGACCCTTTGAAGTATCTATTTGAGAAACCGGCTTTAACTGGCAGAACAGTAAAGTGGCAGTTGTTACTCTCTGAATTTGACCTCACTTATATCACACAGAAGGCCATTAAGGGACAAGCCATTGCAGATCACTTAGCTGCACACCCTTTACCAGAATACCAACCCTTAAAGACCAACTTCCCTGATGAGGCAATCCTGTTTGCTGAAGAGGAAGAAGGCGAAAGCTCATGGAAAATGTTTTTTTATGGGGCCGCCAATATGAATGGAAATGGAATAGGGGCTGTATTGATCAAGCCAGATGGGGCACATATCCCGATCGCAGTAAAACTAAGGTTTCAATGCACGAACAATATAGCAGAGTATGAGGCATGTATAATTGGGTTGCAAGCCGCCTTAGACCATGAAGTAGAGGAACTTGACGTATATGGGGATTCGAGTCCTATCATCTTCCAAACAACTGGTGAATGGAAAACCAAGGATCATAAATTGATCCCCTATCACCAGTATTTGGAAGAAATAAGCAATAAATTTACTCGAATTTCCTTCAATTATATGCCAAGGGCCAAAAACCAGTTTGCGGATGCTCTAGCAACATTGGCTTCAATGGTCAGTATGCCAGAAGGGGTTGATATTAGACCATTGGAAATTGAAGTCAAAGATGAACCAGCTTACTGCCTTGTTCTAGAAGAAACCCCAGAAGAAGAAGTACCATGGTTTCAAGATATTAAGAATTTCCTAAATGATCGAAGTTTACCAGAAAATGTCACCTCTACAGAGAAAAGAACAATACAGAGGCTGGTAGGACAGTTCTTACTAAGTGGTGGGCAGTTGTACAAAAGATCACACAATGATATACTACTTAGATGTGTTGCAAAGACTGAGTCAGAAAGGATAGTTGAAACGGTACATGGAGGAGTGTGTGGACCCTATATGAATGGGCATATGCTTGCCAAGAAGATTCTGCGATTCGGATATTACTGGTCAACTATGGAGCATGATTGCTATATGCACGTTAAAAGGTGTCATTTATGCCAAGTGTACGCGGATAACAAGAATGCGCCCCCAAGTGAATTACACAGTATGACATCTCCGTGGCCTTTTTCTATGTGGGGTATAGATGTCATTGGAATGATCTCTCCAAAGGCATCAAATGGACACAGGTTTATACTTGTAGCAATTGATTACTTCACCAAGTGGGTAGAGGCAGCTTCATATGCAAACATTACAAGTAGCCATGTTCTTAAGTTTTTAAAGCACAACATCATTTGTCGCTATGGTTTGCCAAGTGCCATAGTAACAGACAATGCTTCAAACCTTAAGAACAAAGACATGAGGAAGATGTGTGAACAATTTCAGATTACCCACCACAAGTCAACGCCTTACAGACCAAAGATGAATGGGACAGTGGAAGCAGCGAATAAGAATATAAAGAAGATTATTCAGAAAATGGTAGTGAGTTTTAAAGATTGGCATGAAATGCTGCCACTTGCTCTACATGCTTACAGAACCTCAATTCGAACTTCTACAGGGGCAACCCCATACTCCTTGGTATATGGAATGGAAGCAGTTTTACCAGTGGAAGTGGAAATACCTTCATTAAGAGTGCTAATGGAAACTGAATTAGAAGAAGCTGAATGGATACAGTCTAGGCATGATCAACTCAATTTAATAGAAGAAAAACGTTTGAAGGCACTTAGTCATGACCAATTATATCGGAAGAGGATGGCCAGGGCTTACGATATGAAGGTAAAGCCCAGAACTTTCCAAGAAGGAAATTTGGTATTAAAGAAGATCTTAACCTTTTTGGAAGATCCTCGTGGAAAAGTCAAACCAAATTGGGAAGGACCTTACGTTGTCAAGAAAGTCCTATCAGGGGGCGCTCTCATCTTAACAAAGATGGATGGGAAAGATTTTCCTGAGCCAATTAACTCTGATGCAGTAAAGAGATATTTTCCATGAATGAATATTACTAGGAAATGATCTGAGGCCATTGTTCCTTATATCCCAAAATTTGAATCCCTAGTCAAACCAATTTGAGCCTGTTCGTCTTTTTTTGTTAAACCTAAACTGGACTTACAGCCTTATACTGGGGCAAAGCCAATAAGGGCAAGGCCAATAGGGGCAAAAAGAAAAAAAATTTTTGAGAAAAAAGAGAGAAAAGAAAAAATAGGGGCAAATAAAAGCCAAATACAAAAGAAGAAGAATGGGATTGAGTTCACCATGACTGTAAGTCCAGTTGACCCATTTTTTTTACACTTAGAAAATTTTTAGCCTTTAATACCTTTTCTTTCATTAACCGAGCCTAGCCTTTGTTTCGTCCTATTATTAAGCCCTCGGTGATTTTAGTATATTCATTTAACTTTCAGAGTAAGATTGGTGATGACGGAATGCAGAAGCCGGCCTTAGTGAAAACCGTAATTGGCGCTAGGGGCAATATTGGCAAAAGAAAAAAAATAGAAAAAAAAAAAAAGAATCAAGGGTTGAGTTGATCATGTGGTCTAAATTTAATCAGCATGAGCACTGGAAACTGAGCAGATTAGCAGGGTCCATCATGAAGGTAAAATCATTAGGGGATGATTCTAAAGATCACGGGGTAGACAAATTTGGTCTCTCCTTATTGCTTGGACTACCCTTTTCATTATTCAACCTGATTTTAATTCCTTTAATTATATGTGATTAAGTGTTTTGGATCAGCTTTCAAAAAAAAAAAAAAAAACTATACTTTGGCCAGTGATGAGAAATCAAATACTTTTTCATAAAACTTCTGTTTTTATAAGCATCTGAGAATTCTGAGGCCAATAATATAAAACCTATTTTTGAATTAAATCTAATATCTTTCCACTAATGGAGTTTGCTTTTGTATAAAAGTATGGAAAAAAATGGAAAAAAAAAAGAGATGAAAGAATCTAATCCCTACTCCCTAGCTGCTCCTCAAGCTCCCTAATCCTAGCTGCCTGAGTTGCAATGATTCCAGAAGCACCCTCTGCATCAGGATCACTCAAAAAGGAGATGACCTCATCTGAAAAAGAAAGCTTGCTCTTCAACGCCCTAAGGTCAGCCAAGGAATCCTGATACTTCTTCCGCATCACTCGGACTTCAAAGCGACGAGCCTGCCTTTGTTCTTCAAGTTTCTTCTCCATGGCAATGCGGCCAGACTTCTGCTCTTCAAGCTTCCTCTCCAGAACAAGGACTTTTATCCTAAGTTCTTGAGCCTCCGTACCCATATTTGTTGAAGCCGTTTATGGGTTGTCCTTTCTGACTCCAGAATATCTTCATAGGTAGGAGGAAGAACTGCAGGAGGATCCTCTGGTACTGGGGCATGACTCTGCACCTGTTCTTTGATCCAGAAATGATAGTCCTTCACATGGGACTCAGAAAAGACTGGACCCCGCAGAAAGCAAACATAGGACCATTCTTTCATTAATTGAGCATTTAGCCCCATGGTGGCTGATGTAAGTGGCCCTACAAAGCTCTCATAACCAGTGGGGATCATAATTCCCTGGGTCGCTCCAAACTGCCAAAGAACCCTCAAAGGAAGATAGAGAACAGCAGATTTCAAGCCTGCTAGGGCCAGAAAGTTTTTATCCCTAAAGCTAATCACTGTCTCTGGAGCGGGCTGATAAGTGCCAGACCATCTCACTTGATCATCCTGGAGAGTACCCAAGAAAGCGAACCAGCCTTGCTTGCCACCTTGGATGTTAGGACATCCCCTATTGCTCATCAAAACAGGAACTTTCAATCTTGGAAAGAAGCGGCGAGTTATTTCTTCAACCTGGCTCAGATGGTCAAGCAACCAAAGCTGCAGAAAAAGGGAGTATTTCAATTTATTTCCAAAAAGAAAAAAAAAGAAGAAAAAGAAAAAAAAAAGAGAGAGAAAAAAAGAGAGAAAGAAAAAGAAAAAAAAGAGAGAAGAAAAAAAAAGAGAAAGAAAAAAGAGAAGAAGAAGAAGCAGAGAGAAGAAAAAAAAAGAAGAAAGGAAAGGAAGAATAAAAAAAAGAAAAAATATATGCTTATTTTTTACCTGTAGGATAAGGGCGCAAGCAAGGAAGCGTTTCTTCTTCCTGAAATAACAGTCAGTAAGGGCCTGATATATCTCTGCTAGGATCATAGGGGCCAACCTCTCGCGTTCCCTAACCTGACAGATAACTGAGATGAGAGCCAAGTCAACCTGGTCATCACCCCGTGGAAAAAGCAGCTGATTGACCACTACCAGGGTCAATGCATTAAACCTAGAGTCCTTGTCATTACTCCTCAGAAGTTTTTCAGTCAAAAAGGTCTTGGACAAGGTCAATAGTGCATCAGAATTTCCTAAGTCCTTCCTTATACCCAAGAAAGTGGAAGCCTCTTTTTTATAACTAAGCTTTAGGGGTGGGTTCACAACTTTTTCAGAAAATCTTAGGCCAAGGATGGTTTCAATTTCTTCTATGGTGGGAGTCATCTCTTTGTCATCAAAACGGAAGAGATTCAGCTCAGGTACCCAGTGGCCAATCAAAGCTTCAATGATTTCCCACTTAAAGGGAATTTTAGGGAGGTGTAGGATGTGCCCTAAGTGGATAGAATCCCAATGAATCTCCTCATCAAGGGTCATGGAGTTAACCCATCTTTCATAAAAGGAATCCACAATATTGTACCTGGTAAGATTAGGAGGTTTTGATCTAACAGGTTGTCTTGCAGGAGGAGATTCAACGGCAGGAGAAAGCGGCGTAGGGGAAGCCATGGAAGCACCAAAGAAGCCAAGGAAAGCGAGAAAAGACGTGCTCAGGGAGTTTTTCAATTAATAAAAGTATCACAATGACGTTTCCTAGGAGTTTATATAGAAAAAATCGTAAGGCAGTAAATTCCGTAATTATACTACGGGCAAAGCGCGCCCGTATAGGAACTACGGACACCCCTGACCGTGAAAACTTCACGGGCAGAGTGCGCCCGTAGTATCTTTACGGGCACGGCTTGCTCGTAGAGTAAATACGGTTCCTTCGAAAAAATGCAAAAAATGGGAATTTTTAATTTCCTTAGTTTTCTAAGCTTCACCTGTCCCTGTTTTAACATTCATCATGAAATAAAAACTGAAAAGAAAGAAGGAATGAGCACAAATGAATGAAAATTAAATTTCTTTTATATATATGAGAATGATTACATCACTTTTGTCAAAAATACAAGTGTATATGAATAATCCTAATCTAATGTCTCTGCAGGTCCGCCCCTACGGCCACGGCCTCGTCCTCTGCCTCGACCACCGCCTGAAGATCGCCTGCGCTCAAAGACATGCCGCACAATATTGCGGGCTGTGCTACGCGTCATCCTGCTCAAAACAGACTGAATATCATGCCACATATATAAAGGCACAAGGCCAGCAATGGGATGATCAGGAGGGACGTACCCTGAAGTATCTACATATCCCGTAGAATCGGGATCAGAATCTGTACGGGAAGAATCCGCAGAAGGATCAACAGCAGCAGGCGTCTCCTCTACAACCTCCATAGCAGCACCAGCAGGAGCAGATGTCCCAGGTACATCAACCTCAGGCTCCACAGGTGTGCGCGCGTGGGAAACGCGGCACGGGGTAATTCGGAGTCGCCACCGCCTGATGGGGTGCAGGCGGACACCTGGGTGCCTAACTTGCCTATTAGGGCTTTTTGGTCTGCGGCTTGAGATTCTAAGTCAGTTCTCGGTTGTGGTCCGGGGAAGTCCGTAGACACCCCGGTCCACCCCGTCGGATGACGGGTCCCGTGGGTTCCTTGGTTTGAGTCAGCTTACATAGGTCTCACCTGATTCCTAATCCGATATGCAATTTTGGTTAAGTCTGACGGGACCACCTGAGTGGTGTGGGTCCCCTTAATTGCTTTTATCTTGATTACTTAGGTGATCTGAGTCTGGTTGGGTGGGCCCCGTTGGAAGGCCCACGGTGTCCTTGGTGGGCTTAGTCAAGCCCGTGTGCCCTTGTGGGCCTTGGCCTATCCTAGGAGGCCCTTTGGGCTTTGGTTGGTGCATTGATTTTACTTTAGATTCAGATTTAAAGGTTAAGTGTTTTTTATGCACAAGTGGGCCGGACTGGTTTGTGGGCCCCTTAGGTGGACCCATATGGTGGCCAAGTATTTTTTATTGAATTTATCTTTTTAATTTTGCCAAAGTGATTCGGACATTGGGCTTGGGGCCCGCGGTCCAAATCTGGGCTTGTAAGCCCAAGTTACCAGAAATTAGGGTTTGCACCCTTCCTTGGTTCGGTTGGTGGGCTTTGGCGGGCCCGGTAGGCCCTTGCCCTTGGTCTCGACCAAACCACGCAATTCATGCATCAATTTCACATAACAAGGTTCGGGTGGGCCGCATTGGGTTTGACCCGCCCGGTTCAAATTGTTCGTTTTTACTTAAGTTATTTAATGGCATGCTTTGGTGTTTATTGGGCTGGGTGGGCCCCGTTCGAAGGCCTACTGGAAGTCAAGTTGGACCGGGGTCCAAGTCCCACATTGGGTTTCCGGGTGACCCAGAAACCCTATTGGTTTATTCGGTTCGGTTCAGAAATGGCATTCACGTCTAGCAATAATTACAGAAAAAAAACACAAGATGGACACTTGTCAGAAAAAAAAACTGGCTCATTGTGCTGGGTCCAAGGGGAGGTACCCGGGGGCCCTGTGGGCGAAGCGAAGCGGAGCCCACGGGGTGGGGTACCTCCCCGTACCAAGGCACGAGTTGGATGCGCAGCGAACCAAGGGGTGGGGGGTGCGGGGGGCGAAGCCCTTCGCGGTATGGTAAGGGGTATTTTTGGAATTTTCAAAAAAAAATAACAATTCGGCCTGTTTTGGACCTGGCGCTCACCTCCTGAGGTGGGCGCCAGGTGGGCGCCAGAATCCGGGCGAAAATTTGACCTAGCGCTCACCCGATACCAGGTGAGCGCGAGATGGGCGCGAGAAGAGCGCCAGAATTTCGCTTGGTTTTAGGTGGGTGCGAGCTGAGCGCCAGGTGGGCGCCAGCTCGGCGGGAAGTGGGCTGAAAGGGGCGCCCACCTCCTAGGTGAGCGCCAGGTGGGCGCCAGGTGGGCGGCAGCTCACTACTCTTTGTTTTTTTGAGATCTCCAACTCTGGCCGGTTTTTTTCGGTCTGTAACTGTTCCACTAGCCTCCCAACATGCCCAGAACACCTCCCAACTAATTTTGGATTTAATCTAAACACATTTTATTTCGAGTTTTGAAAAATACAACCATGCATTCAAATAATATGCCCAGGACACTCCCCCGGGCTTCGACCACTCCCCAGAATGCACTCACACTTGTGTTCAAATTAACTAAAATACTTCACCCCACAACTCCCAATCTCTTTAAAGGGAAAGGAAACCAAACCCGATAAAAAAACAAACAGGTAAAGATGTATGAACAGCTTAAAAAAAGGGGGGGGGGGGTGATGGGAGCATGCTCAAGGGTGCACAAGCAGCATGTTAGCAAATCCAGCAATGTAAAAAAACAAAAAAAAAACAGTATGCAGACATCACATGCACTTTCCTCCAACCGACTGGACCTCAAGCATGCACACTAATATCCGAAGAAGGGAAGGAGGAGGGGGGTTTACAGGGGTACATTAGATGGCGGGCACTTGGGGAACATGCTCCCTTCTCGACATGAACAGAACATGCATCTTCCTCTTCCTTGCTGGGTAGTATTTATCGGATGGAAGTGAAAAGAAAAAAAACATAGCAAGCCTTCATGGTAGTGGTTTCATACCACTGACTAAGATCGGCTTACCAAAAAAACATTGCATATGCATATATGTGCAACCCAATATAACAGGGATGTTTACCTGGGGTTCTTTGAGTTCTGGAGCTGAGTGGAGAGCCTCCTCGAGGTGGTACGAGCGCTGGAACTCTCCACTTCACCGCACCGGCAATAGCAAGCTTCCTTCGTTTGGTTGTGCGGGGACGAGGAAGAAGCAAGGACAAGGGGGGTTGGATCAAGGTGGAGAGCTTGGGGAGGCCGAAGCCACTGAGACGGGTAAGGTGCGGGTGGGGAAGGAGCTTAGGCACTGCACCAAAAAAATCCTCCCAGCCGAACTTCTCTTTTTTTCCAAAAACTTCCAACCCCCTGCGCGGAATCGCGCGTGGGTTATATAGACCAAGAAAAAAAAAGGTGCCGCCCACCTTGGCGCCCAGCTCAAGGTGGGCGCAAGCCCGCTCGCCACGTCCGCGCGAGCGGCATAATGATGAAAATCATTTAATGCCGCCGCTCGCCGGACGTAAAAATCTTTAAAATTCAGATTTAGTCCCTGACAATTTTTGGTAAAATCCGATATTCTCGGATTTTTACAGATTTAGTCCCTGGGATATTTCGAATGTTCGGATATTTACGGATTTGATCCCCGAGATATTTTCCTGCGCAACTCGCCACGTGTGCAGCTTTTTGCCATGTGCGCAGATTGCCGGTTTTGCTGCTCGGAAATTTCATCAGCTCATATTTTCTTCATCCGGACTCCGATTTGGGCAAACTTAGTTTTATTAGAATCGTATCGGAGCCCTCCATCCCATGACCTAGGGGTAGGCCTCCGGATCGGATTTTAGCAGAAAGTCAACTTTTGGCTCTGCTCAAGTTTGACCGCCCGCAAAACCTTCATCCGGACCCCGATTCCTGCAAACTCGGTTGCGTTGGAACCGTGTCGAGATTCTCTATCCAATGACCTAGGGGTAGGCCTCCGGATCGGATTTTAGCAGAAAGTCAACTTTTGTCTCTGCTCAGGTTTGACTGCCCGCAGAACCTTCATCCGGACCCCGATTCCTGCAAACTCAGTTGCGTTGGAACCGTGTCGAGATTCTCTATCCAATGGCATAAAGCGAGGTGGCCAATTTTCACTTTGATCAAAAAGTCAACTTTTCACCCCTTAGGGTTTGACTTTCTGTCCAGGGTTTGTATTTTTGGTTTTTTCTGGGAGCGCAAAAATGAGGTGCTTACAACAGGCTCAGTAGCAGTCGTCTCCACCTCGGGCTCTACAGGATCAGCTGTAGCCTCCTCCATCACCACAGCCTCCATGGTAGGCTCAACCATAGCAACGTCCATAGCCGAATCCATATCTACATCAGCAGATGCAGCAGGAGCAGTCTCAGGTACTGGGGCCGACTCTGGCACATCCTCAGCCGCAAGTACAATATCAGCATCGACCTCAGGCTCTGCTACAGGAACCTCTACTGGACTAGGAGACGTCACGAACTCCACCCGTGCCACAAAAAATACCTCATCCCGAAAATGCATGGACACGGGTGAAGCAGGTGAAGAAGGGTCGGCTGTGTCATCCTGAAACTAAGAAAAGGAATTTCAGTCAGAACAAGACAAACTAATGCAAAAGCAGGAATGGAAATAAAAGAAGAAACTTACCTGAGTATAAGATGGACCCGCCTGGTCCTGTGCATCAAATGGACCCTCCTGGCCCTGTGCTCTGGCTAGCTGCCCCCGCAGATCTGAAATGGTGATATAGAGGGCATCTCGCTCGGCGATCGCAGCATCTCGCTGGCGCTCTAGATCAGCATAGCGAGACCGGATCTCTGCCAACTGAGCCTCCTGAAATAGCAAAGAAAGAGGTCAGAAAAATGCTAATGAAATAGAAATAGAAGATCACAAAAGAAGAAAGCATACCGTAGTGTCATAGGCCCTAATCACTACCCCTCCTATCTCCGTGACTCCGCCACAGACAGGCATGGGTGACATGAGGCACCCAACAGAAGCTCGCCTGAACCAGGCATCATAGTCACCCTCCTCTAATAATGTCTCTGCCTCAGTCCAATCTAAGAACTGGGCAGGCTCAACAGGCATAGGAGGATAGAAAGGAGTAGTATCTGGCGGGATGGCAGGAATCCGCGGCTCTCCCACATGCTGAAAGAAGAAGCGCTCGCCGCAGTACCAGATGCTGCCCAGCTGACCAATAAAGAACTGGTATCTCTGTCGTCTCTGGTCAGGGACAAATGCATCATCTCAGGCTGCCTGCAGGGCCAGCACCTCATGAATGTCCTCCATCCTGGGGACAAATAGCTGAAAAACAGAACAGGACATCAGATATGCGATCCAGGAAGAAAAGAAAAGAAGAAGTAGAGGAATTAAAGAAGATTACCTCAGACCGGTATAACCTGTCTAAGTGAGCCCGGGCGGACCTGGGACGACTCTTTTCAGAGTCGTGCTCTACATGACACCATCTAAGTGCCATGGGATACGTCTCCTCAGGCATCGTAGAGGTAGGGCGGAAATAGGGTATATAAACCCTAGCAAAAAACTACAAGAAAGAAGAAAATAGTCAGAAGAATAGAAAATGAGAGATAAAAAGAAAGAGATAAAGAAAAAGAAGGGAAATAAGGTTCACCTGCAAGAAAGGCCAGAAGAACCTGCACCCAACTCCAGCCCCTCTGAAGGTAGAGAGGCCGCTCACTGATCGGCGCAGGCCAGCCAGAATAGTACCAAAAATAAGCGGACCCCATGCATACCTCCTCGCCCGCTGCAGATCTCCCAAAAGACTCAAGAAGTAAAGACTAACTGAAGTCGTGTCCTCTGGGAAGAAGCAGGATCCCATCATATACAGAAAGAGAAATCTGAAGGCGAAAGGTAAAACATGGTCACCGGCAGCAAGCTGGCCAAACTGCCTCCTCCCGAAAGTCTCTCTCAACCATGTCAGAGACAACCTCGCTCTCCCTCGATCCCAAGCCTCGGGAGGCAGCACAATATATCCAAGATAACCAGCAATCTCATCAGCCTCTGGCATCGCCATCTCAGGAATAACATCACCGATCATCCTAATCCCGGTGATGAGCGTGAAATCAGAAGGCCGGATCCCAATCTCAATATCTGGGAAGTGGAAGCTCAATGTCTCTGGAAAAAACCTCTCCAACAATGCGGCAATGAGGGCCCGATCTAAGCGTATGTCCGGGATGGTGATAAACATACCAAAACCATATAAGCCTAGCTCCCGACGGTAGGCCGAACTGCAAGCTCTCAAGAATCTAGTAAAGCTGGCCCAGCTCCCTCTATAATGGGACATCGGATACTCCAAAGGGATATCCGCCCTAACGCATGCTGAGGGAGGAGTCCTCAAGCCATGCAGAAGATCGGTATCCTTAATCTGGGCAGCCACCTCCTTAGGGATCTCAACCCTGGTCCTGGCCTCATCTCTGCCACGGCCCCCTCTGCGGCCTCCTCTACGGCCCTCATCATAGCCCAAATCTCTACCTCCAGCTCGACGCCTACTACGGCTCCTATCTCTGCCCGAAGCCTCAACAGCCGGCTAAAAGAAAATAATTAAAGGGAGGAAAGAATCAAGAAGATGTATTTTGGGAAAAGATATGAAATTTCAGAAAGGTTAGAATATACCTCTGGGGTCGCCTCACGCGAATCCCCAGAAGGGAGATCAGGAATGTCTGAATCAGAATCCCTCTCGGCCCTCGAAGAAGTGGCCACATCAGCAGGATCTCGCCTAACCCTCGAAGAGGAAGGCTCATCTGCAGGATCTCTAGAAGCTGACCTAAGACGGGCCATCTACGGTTCAAATCAGGGAGTTGGTTAATTATTCTTGTTAAAATTTAATTGCTTAATTTTCATTCTAACCAAGATTAATTGATTTGCAGGAAAAAGAAAAATGGAGAATGAAAGAAAATATTTCAGAAGCTCCCAATCAAATCGAAGACAGCTGAAGGAGTTTATTTTTCTATCTTGTGATATTATATAAAATTTATAAGAAGCATAGGCTTCTTGTATATTCTCTTTACATGAAGAAAAGAAAAAGAAAAGAAAAAATGTGTGCTAAAGATTAATATTAATTTATCTTTTGTATTTCATAAAAATATCTAATCATTTATTTTACTTGGTTTCAGGACAATCAAGGCATGCTTAAACTGGCACGAAGGAGCAAATTTTGGAAAACTAGTTGTTTCATGCCAAGATATAGCATTTGGGTCATGAATTGGTTCATGTCAGAACCTACAAGTGTTTAGCTTCAAATTGAGATCATGCAATAAATTTACAAACATGCCCAAAGTAGAGCATATACCAATGATTGCAAAGAAAGGGAGTTAATTTGGATATAAGGATTCGGATTAAAGTCAGGTTTATCATTCAGGTTCACAAAAAAGGAATTATCAAAGATTTTGGAAGGTTCAAGTTTTCAAAAGAACAAAGTTAAATTGTGAACATCAATGGCATAGACAAGGCAATTCCAGAATTACTGTAAGAAAAGGAAGCAAACACACCAATCAAGTCTGTTCGCTTCAAGAAGAAAAAATTGCAGAAGAGGGATATCAGTACCTCTATTTCAGACAGTGATATGAAAAAAGTGGGCTCATCTCAATCAGAGGACAATCAAAATCTTGTCTATGCATGGGTTATTAGCAAGATGAATACTTGTTGGGGATTTAATGCAAAGCCTCAAGGATCATGTAAGCAATAATACAGAACAGAAAAGTTTAGCAGACAGCAATTTAGCATATACAAAGAATTGGGAATTTGTCAATCCAACAGTGAAATACAAGGAATTTGTCTGGATAAGCAAGCATAAACAGAGAAATTACAGCATGACATCCATGATTGCAATACACAAATAAATAGTTGGAGGATTCTTCTCGAATCAGACACAAGAAAAATCATGCATAGTGGATTTCGGCCAAATGCAACTGCAAATCAGAGGCATTGTATGGATTCGTTCAAGATCAGAATGCAAAGACATTCAATCATGGAATTGAAGTGTTAACTATTGGAAAGAAACATACCTGTTCGCAGAAGGAAGGAGATTTCAGAAGATCAATTCGTGTCTCACCAAAATGAAAGGCGAAAGTCCACAGTCGCCGGAATGAGCAGGTCGAGAGAGTTGCCGGAGAACAGTGAGAATCGCCGGAAAAATGAGAAGCTTGCCGGAGAAGAACAATGTTCGTCGGGGATTGAAAGAAGGAGAAGGAAAACCGTAGGAGAAGATACGGTCGCAGAGAATTAGGGCTTGAATGCGAGCAGAAGAGAAAAAGTTCGCGTTCGCGGTCTTAAGAAGAGAGTAAAATCCGTAAACTCAGTACGGGCTTCAGACGCCCGTGAAACCCATACGGTCCCGATCGCCCGTGAACCCTCTACGGGCAGGATCTGTCCGTAACAACAATACGGGCGAAGCAAGAAAAATTGTCTTTTTCATCAGTTTCTCCACACTTTTTGGGAGATTAATGTTTATATTAGTTGTAAGTTGCAAGGATTGCCACCTTACCCACTTTTGTTTAAAAATTTTGTCTCAAATCTCACTTCATAGCCACGAGAGCTCAGTGAGAGGAGAGAGGAGGATTTGGCCCTTAAGCTGAGGGACTTCTTAGCAAATCTTCCACAATCAATTCTTTTTTTCAAAAATCATCCATTTAATCCTTGCAAAGTGCAATTGATTAGACAAAAATCTTAGAAAGTGCAATTGGTGAGTCTTTTTGCTCTCTGCTTGTAATTGGTTCCAATTACCAGCAAAGAGGGGGCAGCTGTAGACACCCCAAATTGCACTAAAAATGAGAAAATAATAAAAAACATGTAATTAGAGCTTAAAACAGGTAAAAAAAGCATAAAAATTGAATAAACAGGCTTTGCCCGTATTTCCTTCACGGGCCCATCGCGCCCGAAAATTATCTACGGACAGGCGCGCCCGTAGTAACAATACGGTCTCTGTTGGACCGTAAATCATTTACGGGCATTAAAGACATGTGCGAGTTTTGTCCTTCTCTCGATTTCCGAGCTTTATTTGAAGTCCAATATATCTTTAAACGAGCGAATTAAGTATTTTATTCGCTGAAGCCACCTTGGTTGGCTACGGATGGACATTATCTTTGTATTTCACTCTATCTTAAAGATCAGGCTATATCCTTCTGGACCAACCATGCCCCTGGGTGTGTCTATAAATAGAGGCTCTTTCCTCTAGCTAAAGGCCACGAAAATTTGAAGTTCAAGGAAGTCCAAGGAACTCCAAGAGAAGGAAAGGAATCCCTGCTGCTCTGCCTGCTCAATCCAGGTAAGTCCCCTATCCCTTTTTATTTTCTGTCTTCAATTCTAGAAGTAATAGGATCATCTCTATTGCTGTAGAATAAGGCCATATCTGTTTTTGTATTCCTAAACTTGTCTCTAAGTACCTCAAGGGTTTCTCTAGCCGTAAAACGTGAAGAGAGAACTAGGGGAAAGGGGAACAGGTGGATCCCTAGAATAGAACCCCATATCTGTTTTTTTTATTTTTCTTTTAGAATAAGGCTTGTGATTGTGTTTGTGTAACCAAACCTATCTCTAAGTACCTCAAGAGTCTCTCTAGCCGTAAAACGTGAAGAGAGAACTAGGGGAAAGGGGAACAGGTGGATCCGTAGGGTAGATCCCCATGTGCTCTAATTTGTGAGATGTGGCTGTTTTAAATATCCTGATCATGTTTTAATGCTTTTTATGATATATCTGAATGAATAACATGAATCTATGATGTTTATAGCATGAGATCCCCACTTTTTTCCAAAATTTGGATTTTTGCCACTTTTGCACCTACAGCACTGTTTTCGTGATTTTTGTGATTTTAGGCTAAGATCTTGGATTTATCATGATCAATATGGTAGATCTGAATCTTGAAGCCTGAAAATAACTTCTAGGGTTTCATGAGATGTTTTTTTAAATTGTTTTTCATTATTGAGAGAAGACCCTACGGTCTAAATTCTCCCCTTTTGGTGTTCTTCATCAACGTGGGTATTTTTGGTTTTGATTTTCAGATTTAATGTTAAATTTGGGCTTTATCTATGTCCTGGACTATTCAAGTTCAATTTTGAAATATTTTATAAAAATCATATTTTTCTAGATTTCTAGAATTTGACTTGAAGCCAGATTTTTGGATTTTTCACTTTAAATTGATTTTATTCGATTTTATCTCAATTTTGTTTTGATCATGAAACCCTAGGAATGGTATGATCATGTTTGATAGTTCTGGATCAATCAGACTATTCATATGAAAAAACCATATATTTTTGTTTTTTTGTGATTTTGTGTGATTTTTATAGCAAGCTGTTTCCTTTATTTTAAACATGAACAATACCTGGCAACCACCTTGTGTGGATGAATAGGGGTGCCTAACACCTTCCCCTGTTCATAACTTAATCCCCTTACCCATTTCTGGTTGTTTTTTTTAGGAGGGATATTTTGCCCTAAAATTTGCCTTTTGAGCTTATTTAATATTTTGGTGTCCATTCACACCTAGATTGAATGGTGGCGACTCTTTGTTTAATTTAATCCCGTGTGATGATTGGGGAAACCATTAAATTGTTTTTTTCCCATGTCTCACACCTCCCTTTGCGGGAATTGCAGAGCAATGAGTTGAAAAGATTAGACAAGCCCAAATTGCGCTCTCTTGACCATGATTTGCTTGGTTTAATTTAATTTTGCAAAATAATTTTGGGTGAAGATTTTCCAAAAAGCCCTAACTTTAAGGGGGGCATTTCTTCAAGATGTCTTAAATTCCACTAAGCTCTCGTGGCTATGAAGTGGATTTTAAGCCCAAAATAAGATTTTTGAAAACTAATTTTTTCATCAAACCAAGTAAAAAAATTGAATGAATATTTTCCTTTTGACCAACACATTTCCCCAAGTTGTCCTAAATTCCACTGAGCTCTTGTGGCTATGAAGTGGATTTTAAGCCCAAAATAGGTTTTTTGTCTGAAAATAGCAGATTTTGCAGCAAACATTTTTTTCCTTTTTCTTTTTCTCTTTTTTTTTCTTTTTTTTTTCTATTTTTATTTTGTATCCGACGTAATTGGTCGGATAATAAAGGCCTCATTTGTATCCAACGTGATCTGTCGGATACAGTAGGTTATATAAGTCGCGCGCGACCGCGACTCTTCCCTTTCTTTTCTTCTCTGATTGCGAACCCCAGACACACTTCTTCTTTGCTTCGCCGACTGTCAACCTTCTTTTCTTCTCCAGCGAATCCCATTGCTTCCGGCTAAAGATCACAACTTCGGCATTTTATGGTGGTTGCTCATTCACGATCGTGGCCGAGCCCTAGCTTGGTTTCCCCTTCTTCTGATTTTCGGTGATTGCTGCTCGTCGTTGAAGCGCTGACCTCCGGCGATTGCTGACAACCTGCTCTTCACCACTTTGATTTCTCATTTGCATTTAGACGTCCCATTCTATACTGTTCGTCCACCAAACCAGGTCAGTGAGCAGATTTCAGATTGCTGTATTTGCAACAAAGTTCCTGATTATTGACTGTATGTTGGACGAATTGCTCATGGCATGATTTTCAAATTTTGCATTTCCAATATTGCTGATGATAGAATTTTTCCAACTTAATGCCATGTTGTTTTTCTACTTTCTTGTTCTGCAATTTGATTTGCCTTGTGATTCCTTAGAACTGAATCTGCCATTGGCTTGTTTAGTTGGTGATACCCTTGAATTGACAGCGTCCAGGAACTTTGGATTGCATGTCAGTGGTCTTCATAGAATTGCTGATTGCATGCTTTTTGGATTGTATGTTTCTCATGCTCTGAATTGCTGATGTCTTGCTAGGATTTTTTTTTCTTTGCCATTTGCTTTGGCTTTCCACTCTGTCTTGCTAATCCCTGACCTACAATTCCTTTGAGATTGATTGCCTTGGCAGTATCCGAGGACCCCGGATTGCCTGCCGGCAACATTTTGCACTGAATTGTTGATTTTTGGTTTAAATGCCTCTGATCCCTGAATTTTCGGTGCTTCAATACTATGCAATGATCTTTTTATTTTTTTTTTCTGCAATTTGCTTTGGCTTTCCAATTACACTTCAGTGTTTTTTTTATCAGTGCAGTGCTTCAATTGCCCGGGTTTTTCTTTGCCCTATGGATTCCATGTCAATTCTCCAATTTTTGCAAACACTTAATGTTCTTAACACATTTTGCTGATACTTGTATTTTGATACCACATGTTGACATCAAATGCCTTCCCATTAACTTTGATGTCTGACTTGGGAATTCTTCGAGATGCAATTCCCGCTTTGACCTAGGACCTTTTATGCAATGTTGACCTTTTTTTGCTTCCTGCTTTCCCGAGTTCACCTTGTACTCCCTCCTTTTTTCATAGGGTAATCCTGAAAATAATTTAAGAAAGATTTAAGCTTTGCAGAGATATTCAGGTTTAGACAATATTGTCAAACAATAAAACTTAAGTAGAAACATAAAACATCTCCCTATTTCCTGTAGATGGCTAGGAGTCGTTCCCGTGTTCGAGAGGAGGTTGACCCTGCTAATCAGCCCTCTTTGTCCCGAGCTAGGATCGAGGCGAGTTCTAGTGCTACCCTGTCGGAGCCGTTGGATGATTCCAGAGAGAGTTCTGGAGAGGGTTCTACTGAGGTAGGCCTTCAAATTCTTTTTTCCTTTTCTTGCTTTCTGTGAAACCGACTTCGCTTATTCATTTCTGGTTTTTGCCTGTTGTTGCTCCTGCTCAAGGTCGCAGTAGAGGCCGAGAGAGAGGTGGAGGCAGAGTTGGAGAGAGGGGCCGAGGCCGAGCCAGAGAGAGGGGCCGAGGCCTGGCCGGAGCTTCAGGCCAGGAGGGTGTTGCTGCAACGTTCCGCATAGGGATCTCCGTGGAGTTGAGAGCGTCTATTTATGATACAGACCTCCTTAGTGGTTTGGATAGCCACCCCTCCATGTGCATCCATGCTGATGTTCCACTCCCGTGTCCTCCTTCCCATCTACGGGGCAGCTGAGAGAAGTTTAGTGAGTTGGTTCTGACTCTTTCTCCGGCACTCAAGCGCAAGTTCGGTCGGTGCCACCTTGGCTACTTTCTTCGTATCCCTTCATTTCGAGCTGACAGCCCTCTAATTTTTGCCATGATGGAGTGATATTTTCCGGAGACACAGTCCTTTCATCTGCCAGATGTGGAGCTTGGGATCCGTCCCACTGATTTTGTCATGATCACCGGCATTCCTCTGGTGGGGCAGACTATCGTGTTGGATCGGTCTTCAACGGTGGACATTGGCCTTCTCTTGGGATACCAGGACTTGCCTGACGCTGCTTGGGATGGGCCGAGCAGTCGTATCTCTATCAGCTGGCTGCGAGAGAGCCTTACCCAACACTTTGAGGGGAGACATGTGACCATTATCGGGGAGGACGCAGCTTTTACACCTATATTCCGGCACGTATTCTTGCTGATGCTCGAGAGTTGCTTCTTCCAGGAGGACACGACTAGTGTTAGTCCTCTCTTTTTGGATGCTCTGAGAGATCTCCACCAGACCCGGCAGTTAGCATAGGGTCGGCTTATATATGGGACCATCCTGGCCGGATTGTGCCGAGTAGTTCGATGCCTGGACGCTCCGAGGGGTGATGGAGTTAGTTGCCAGTTCTTCTGGCAGATTCTGCAGGTACTGAATTCATCTGCATTGTCTTGTTCCCTTTATTTTCTCTATCCTTGACTGATTTCTCTTTTGCCAGGTATTCATGTACACTTACAAGACTTACTTCCGCCCGTCCCCTGTGCCTGATGTTGCAGAGTTCCCTGTTGCCCTACGGTGGTCTGCCCAGGTCCGAGATGCAGATTGGAGTCAGCCCCGTACTACTTGGGTTCACTTGGATCGTGCCCGATGATCTGATGTAAAATTCTTTGCCCCTTTCTATTTTATCTCTTTTCTGTACCTTATTTATATCTGACACCCTTGTTCTTCTTTGCAGCTCCTATTAGCACGTTTCGATGATGTGGATACCGGGGTCGCTCGTGAGATGATAGTACAAGATGCTTTTGATCGAGACCTCCAGCGCCAGCCCTACTAGTGCTTCCTTGGGAGGCTTGGTAGGGTGATGTACCTAGGAGAGCGCCTGTACTATCAGCACACAGGCGTACCTTGCATTCCAGTTCCCCCTCCTCCTGTGGGTCCCGACACTCTCCTGCCCGGTTTTGATATTGATCAGTATCAGGATGCGGAGGGGCTTACGGTAGCTGGGGATTACGATGAGTGGATCAAGAGGGTGTCCATTGGGTGCCTGATGGATCGACCCACTCGCGCTGGGGTGACAGAGATTGGTAGGATCTATATCCGGGTCCATGATGACACTGTAAGTTTTATGATCTTCATCTTTCATCTCATTTCCTTTAATTCTATATTTGTGACTCTAATCCCTTTCTTGTTAACAGGTAGAGGAGTTGAATGCTCTGCGGGACCGGTTCCAGAGTCAGCGGGCTGCTGTGGATGATTTGATTGCTGAGCACGATGTGACCGTGGCCCAAAGAGATGCCCGGATCAGAGAGCTGGAGGCTTTGGTTGCTGAGCTTAGGGCTAGCCAGGTATCTAGTTATTTATAACTCTATCTCTTTCATTTCCATGTTTCTCTGTTATTCTGATATGAATTGTTCTGACTTTTGCAAGGTCCAGTCCCAGATCATGGTGTTGCCTTCGAGCCAGATCCTCCTGTTCCTGATCCATCTCCGGTTCAGGCTGCTGTTCCTGATCCTGTTGCATCTCTTGTGCCTACTGCTGTAGTTGACCCTGTCAGTTTCCCATCTCCTGTGAGGGCTCCTGATCCTGAGGACACCCCGGTCGCCGATCTGGTTGTATCTACTATTTCTGCTGCTTCTGTGGATCCTGCTAGCACCTCATCTCTTGTGGTGGCTCCTGATCCCGCTCCTGAGGTCCCTGGTAAGTTTTCTTAAGTTTCACCTCCTTGGTTCATTTTGATGCTTCAATTTCTGACTTTATTTCATTTAATCCAGCCATTTCTATTCCTAGTCCTTCTTCTGCTACTGCTGAGCCTTCTGGAGTTGCGGGAGTCGAGACTACTGTGGCCGAGGATCCAGTTGAGCCTGAGGTGGCTCCCCTTTCAGCCGAGCTTGTTACTGCTGTGCCTGAGGCTTCCTCCTCAAATTCTGTTCCTGACCTGCCGCTTGACATATCAGACTATTGCATTGATTATCAACTTCAGTCCTTCGTGGGCCGGAGACCACGCTACATGGCTGAGCGCCTTCTGGCATATTATAGGCGTCGACCATATCGAGGTAGAGGCCGCAGAGGAGCACGGGGTAGAGGACGCAGGGATGATCTTGCACAAGAGTAGTAGATTAGGATTTTGATGTTGACATTACCATTGTATATACAAG
Source organism: Buxus sempervirens (assembly GCA_947561395.2). Lineage (NCBI taxonomy): Eukaryota > Viridiplantae > Streptophyta > Magnoliopsida > Buxales > Buxaceae > Buxus > Buxus sempervirens. The sequence continues at coordinate 54,884,433 of OX387182.1, forward strand.
ACTTGCATATATATGAAAAAAAACTTTTTTATTCATTCTCTCTTGTTCTGCTCTTTTTTTCCTTCTCATTTTTATGCAATTATAACTTGTACACAGGTAAAACAGGTAAAAAATTCCGATTTTTCTTCCTTTTCTCTTTTTTTTGCTTTTTTCTTTGTATCCAACATATCAGATCGGATACATTAAACTCTTTTTGTATCCGACATAATACGTCGGATATATTAACATTTTAATGTATCCAACATTTTTCGTCGGATAAGCATAAGACCTTTTGTATCCGACTTGATATGTCAGATACAATAAAACATGCTATAAAAGTATTGGGCCTCGGGATTCGAGTCATTTTAACGAGTTTTTGAGTTTAGAAAACCCCTTTTTCGCCTATTTCCTCCTCCCATTGATTCTTAACACGCTCCAAACATCTCCAATGGCTTCCGAATCATCTTCTGTCCCACCATTGTCTGTCCACGCAACCTCCCCTACAAAACAACATTTTAGAGCAAAACCCCATAATCTCACTAGGTATAGCCCTGTAGGTTCATTCTACACTAGGTGGGTCAACTCTATGACACTTGATGAAAAGATTAGATGGGATTCTATTCATCTAGGCCACACTTTGCTCATCCCTTCCATCCCGTTCAAGTGAGAAATTATTGAGGCCATGATTGGGCATTGGGTTCCTGATTTGAACCTTTTTCCGTTTTGGAGACAATGAGATGACTCCAACCATTGAAGAAGTTGAAACCATCTTGGGCTTAAGGTTTGCAGAGAAGTTAGTGAACCCATCCCCTAGGCCTAGCTACAAGAAAGAGGCTTCTACTTTTCTGGGCATAGGAAAGAAGGACTTAGGGGACTTTGACACCCTTTTGACTTTATCCAAGTCTTTTTTGACTGAGAAGCTCTTGAGGGGGAAAAACAAGGAAGCTAGGTTCAATGCCCTAACCCTGGTAGTGGTTAACCAACTGCTTTTTCCGCGGGATGATGATGAAGTAGACTTGGCCCTTATTCCAGTTATATGCCAGGTTATGGAGCGGGAGAGATTGGCCCCTATGATTTTGGCAGGGATGTACCAGGCTTTGACTGATTGTTATTACAGGAAGAAGAAGCGCTTCCTGTCATGTGCCTCTATACTGTAGGTAAAATTCCCCTCTCTTTTATTTTATTTTATTTTTTTTCACAATGCATTGAAATATCTCTCCTCTTCTGCAGCTCTGGTTACTTGACCACCTGAGTCAAATTGAGGAGATCAATCGACACTTCTTTCCGAGCCTGAAGGTTCCAATCTTGATGAGCAACCGGGGTTGCCTTGATATCCCAGGAGGCAGACAGGGTTGGTTGCTTTTTTGGCTACTCTTTAGGATGATCAAGTGAGGTGGCCTGGCACTTATCAACCCAATGCGGAGACAGTGATCAGTTTCAGAGACAGAAACTTTTTGGTTTTGGCTGGCTTGTGTCATGCTGTCCTTTACCTCCCCTTGCGGGTTCTTCGGCAGTTTAGAGCGACCCAGGGGATTATAATCCCAAGTGGATACGAGGATCATCTTGGGCCACTTTCACCAACCACCAGGAAGCTGAATGCTTGGTTGATGAGTGAATGGTCCTTTGTTCGTTTCATGCAGAGCCCAGTCTTCTCAGAGTCCCATGTGAAGGACTACCTCTTCTAGATCAAGGAGAAGATTCAAAGTCAAACCCCACTACTCGAGGATCCTCCTGCAGTTTTGGCTCCCACTTATGAGGACATCCTGGAGTCTGAGAGAGCCTCTCACAAGCGACTTCAGCATATATGGGTACGAGAGGCCCGAGAGCTTAGGATATGAGGCCTTGATCTGGAGAGGCAACTTGAAGAGCAGGTATCCCGCCGTACCGCTATGGAGAAGAAACTGGAGGAGCAGAGGCAGGCTCGCCGCTTTGAGGTCCGGATGATATGGCAGAAGTACCAGGATGCTTTAACCAGCCTTAGGAACATGAGGATTAGGCAAACTCTTTCAGATGAGGTCATTTCCTTTCTGAGTGATCCTGCTGCAGATGGGGCTTCTGGGGTTATCGTAGCTCAGGCAGCTCGGATTCGGGAGCTTGAGGAGCGGCTAGGGGACAGAGACTAGCCTTCTTTCCTGCACATTTAGTTTTTTTTCTTTTTTCATACCTTTGTACGAAAGCAAACTCCAATAGTGGAAATTCAAAGGATTTAATTCAAACATAAATTTTTATACCATTGGTCTCAGAATTCTCAGATGCCTGTAAAAACAAAGGTTTTATAAAATGTATTTGATTTCTCATCACTGGCCAAAAATATATATTTTTTGCTTTTTTGTGTTTTTATAGTTTTTTTGAAAAATGATCCAACCACTTATTAGCATATAGTCCAAAAGAATTAAAATCAAGTTGAATAATGAGAAGATTATTTCAGAAAATGAAGAAAGACCAAAATAAGCCTTCAAAACCTTTAGAATCATTCCCATGACCATCAGCTTGTCAATTGATGCTCCAGATATGACGACTCTTTCAATCTGACTATTTTGCCCCAGTCTAGAAAGACATTTTCCTTCATCCAATTGAAAAGCAATTGTTTCTCCATTGTATCCATGATATGAGAATTTATGACTTCAACTTTAGCAATAATTTCCTAATGGCAATTTTGATGGTCATCAACTTTTTCACAGATGATTCATATTATAGTTCTAATTATGTTGCTTCAGTCTTGAAAAGAGAATTTTCCTCAATCACTCGAAAAGTGACTGTATCTCAAAATAACCGCCAACATGAGGACTTCACCTAGATCCATGCCAATTCTGGACTTTCCTCTCTGACGATTTCCTTCTTGTAGATAGTTGATTATTTGCCACGTAACGCCTTTTCGGGTTTTCACTGCATTTCTCCAATTTTTTTTTCATTTTTTTTTTAATCCTTCATCACCAGCAACTATGTAGTCAAAACTGCCTTAATTCAAAATTTCTTAATCAAAGAAGACTTATGAATGGGACGAAATGAAGGCTTGGTGTTTGTTTAGAAAGAAAAGGAATAAAATGCTCAAATACCATATGATCAAATGGGTTAACTAAAATTGTAATTCTTAAGGCATTTTTTTTCTTTGGAATGAATACAAAATTGCCCCAAGTAATGAAGTTCTTCCCCTACTTTGATTTCTTCATTTGAAGCTTATTCCCTAATATTGAACTTCTTTTCTCATTCTTCTCTTCACAATTTTGAAGATATAGCATTTGATGATCTCTTTTTCTTCTTTCGTCCTTTTTTTTTTAATTTCTTTGCCCCCTTTTCATAAAACATCTTCAAAATCCCGTTTGAACTTCAATAATGCCCCTTCATTCCTTTTTTTTTTTTTTTGCCTTAATAAATTTGCCCCAGTGTGGGGTTACAATTCTCAGTTTAGGTTACTTGGAAAAATTTATCAAGCTCAAAAGGTCTAACTAGGGATATCAAAAATTTTGGAGATATAAGAAAGAAAGGCCTCTTATCCTTTTAAGAAAATTTTGAATTTTTAGACTTGGTAGAGTTTCACTACATGACTGGCTCAGGATTTTTCCTTCTTTTCTTTTTTTCTATTCTTTTTTTTTAATCAACTTCTATCAAGATAAAAGCCTCTTCAAATAGAACCTCTATTCTGAACAAGTTCTTCACCTTTTGATCAATCTTATGAATTTGGATTCTTTCCATCAGATGATGCCCAATTCGATTTCCAACAAAAAGGTCAAATCTTCTCCTATATTTTCAAGTACAAAGCCCCAAAATTTCTTCAAACAATATTATCAACCTCCCTTTGAACGAATCAGCAAGTGGTGTGATCCATTCTGTGTTCTAATGAAGGAACTTCAAATCTTCTTCTATCTTTTCTGTTGAAGACCGGGGGTCATCTTTGATTCCAAAGGCCATAAAATTGGTCATTTCATAATTATACAGAATATTCTTCTCATGAAACTTAAAAAGATTTGAATTTTCATATAAATGTCTCTTTCTTCAATTTTGGTTTCAAAAAATTGAGCCCAATGTCGAAGTCATATTCAACTTAATGAAATTCAATAGGAGATATGACTCATAAGTAAAATAGGGCCTTGTTGAAAACTTTTTTTTCTTTTTTTTTTTAGAAAAATGTTAAAGGGAAAATCTTTTTTTTTTCTACAAAAATCTTAAAGGAAAATTCTTTGTTTTTTTTTTTAAAGTGCCTTTATTGAAATCACTTCCTAAGAACAAGGCTCCTTAGAGTCCTCAGGAAATGTGCATTCTTTTATGGGGGTTTCTTTTCAGAGAATGTGGGAATTCAAAAATTGCCCCAATTCTCAGAAGCAAAAGCCGACTTCTCTTTCTTTTTCTGAAAATTTCTTTCTCTTGCTGAGTGAGGCAAGTTTCTCTTTTCATGATTTGGGATAATCTCCTTTGTTCTTAAATGAGGTATCATCACATTATCGGGAATTTGAATAGCTACCCAATCAATGAAGGGTGGTTCAACCTTAGCTTCATTCTCTTCTTTCATTGCCCCTTCCTTCTCTTCCTGGCATCCTTCTTTCACCTTTGTCTCATTTTCAGGCTTGTTCATGTAGCTTACACTGCTTTGATGCTTCTATCTGCGACTTTTCTACCTTTTCAACCATCATTTCATTTCCTTCCAATTTTATCTTTTCTTCTTCCTCTTCTTTCCTTTCCTTGATATTAAAATCTGCCATTGTATGAGTCTCTTTCTCCATATGGCCCCATTCATCTTCTTTTTCAAAATAAACCCAGACTGTGGTACCAACTGGAGCAATAATTTGAGAAGGGTCAAATCTTTTTTTTTTTTTTGAAAAAATTGACCCTATTGCATTTGAGTTACCTGCCCCATTGTTATCGATAGGTGGGATGGGTGTAACTGAATTGAATGATAAGGAATTATTATCCAACAAATCCTGGATTGCATGTTTTAGGGCCAAGCAACGATCTGTGGTATGCCCTGGAGTGCTCATATGATAATCACAAATTGCAGATGGATCATAACCCTTCTCCTTGCTTGCATGAGGATTTGGCAACCTCAAAGTCACATAACCCTTTTGAAGTAAGGTAGGCAAAATTTTAGATGGTCTTATAGGCAGTTTTGAAAACTCCCTTCTCTTCCTTACTTCTGTTTCCTCCTTCACAGGCTATGCAAAAGGGACATTAATTTGGATAGGCAGCAAAGGAACTAGATGGGCATTGATTTGAAAGGGTCCCTTGGGAAGCTGCACCATATTCACTTCTGCTTCTCTCCTTTCTTCAGATTTTTTCTTTCCATTACCATTTCCCTTGTTATGAGTGGAGTCTTGTTGACTGACCATGGCGGAATGATCAATTATCTTGCCAAATTTGATCCCATCCTCAATCCAGTCGGCCACTTGTAAGGGTGCAAAATTGGTGGTAATCTAACCCACTAGATGATTGTAAAAGGGCTGCCCCAGCGTACTTACAAACGTCGAGATCATCTAAGGCTCCAACATAGGCGGCCTAACTTGGGAGGCAGACTCTCTCCACCTCTTGGCATATTACTGTGCGCACCTGATTTCAGTCGCACGACGAGGCGCATGCAAAATGATGCGTGCCTTGGGATTGTTTGGAGTCGCCACTGCCTGATGGGGTGCAGGTAGACACCTGGGTGCCTATTTCTGTCTATTAAGGCTTGGTCTGCGGCTTGAGATTCTAAGCAAGTTCTTTGTTACGGTCCGGGGAAGTCCGTAGACACCCCGGTCCGCCCCGTCAAAAGACAGGTCCCATGGTTTCCCTCGTTTGAGTCAACTTTGGTCTCTCACTCACCCGATTCCTATTCCAGCATTCAATTTGGTTAAGTCTGGCGGGACCGCCAAAGTGGTGTGGGTCCCTTGACTTGATTTTATCTTTCTTAGCTTAAAGTGAAGTGAGTCGGATTAGGCAGGCCCCGTTGGAAGGCCTGCGGATCCCTTGGTGGGCTTGGTTAAGCCCACGTATCCCCTGGCGGGCCTCAGTCTAGCCTGGGAAGCCTTTTGGGCTTGGTTCAAGTGAATTGATTTTATTTAATGGTTCGAATTTGATTAAATTTGATTTCCATGCAAAAAATGAGTCTGGATTGCTTTGTGGGCCCGTGAGTGGGCCACATAGTGGGTTGCCAAGTGATTTCAGATTATCTTGGTTAATTGTGCCAAAATGGGACAGGCCTTGGGCTTGGGGCCCTTTACCTGGGCTTGGGCTTGAAAACCCAAGGCTTCCTGAGTTAGGGTTTGGAAACCCTAAGTTGGTTCGATTTAATGAGTTTTAGTGGGCCTGATCGGCCCTACCTGCAGTCTTGGCCAAACCAAGCCTAGATCTAAACATACATGCTGCCCCCAGTTGGGCTTTGGTGGGCCTCCAATGGTATGGCCCACTCATTCGGTTAAATTTATCTTGATTTATCAAAAAAAGTCTGTCGGGCTTGGTGGGCCCCATTGGAAGGCCCTCCGAGAATCAATTTGGACCGGGTCGGTCCATGGCCCATCTTGGGTTTCCAGGTGACCCGAAAACCCTTCTGGTTCATCCGGATAGATCAAAAAAACCAAAAAATTAGCACAATATCACAAAATTAGCAAAAATGCAATCTGGAAGTGTAGCCGGCCTGAGATGCCGGTTACACACAAGGCTCAGTGTATCCGGCACCTTTAGCCGGCTACAAACATGACTCTGTTGATCCAACCTGAGTTGTCGGATCAACCTACAGAAGCTGTTATATCAGATTTTTGCTATGGGCTTGGATTATTAGGCCTCTTGGGGTGTTCCAGGGATTGTGTGGGCTCCTGTGTGAGCCCACGTTGGTTCAGGTGAGAGCCACTTGGCTCTCTTCTTGATGTTTTGAAAATTAAAGGGAGGAGATGGTGGCCGGGGATTGCCTCCTCCTCTTTTCCGGACCCACTTGATGCACAAATAGGGACTCAAGTGTCCCTGTCTTGGGTTTCTTTTTCTGCTAAAAGATCCACCATTATCCTACATAAAACAGCAAGCGAAGTGGAGCATCCACAAACATGCTTCAAGTAAACAAAGACCCAATCCCAATCCAGCCCCATTGAACATGTGCAAAGGGGGGATTGACTTTTCATGGCCAAAACAGCAACTAAACATGAGTTATAACCCTAAGTGAACACATGCAAAAGTAAAGAAAAGCAAGCATGCTTAAAAGCTATGATCCTATCCGGCCAAATGAGTAAAGGAACATATATCACCCATCCCTCCTATTATAACCATATGCACCCAACTCACACATCTAACTAAAAAGTGTCTAAAGAAGGGAATAGGGGGGATTAAATTGGGATACAATAGATGATCATGCTAAGGGGAACATGCTCCCCCACAAATAATTAAAACAAAACTCAAAATAGCAACTTAATGGGGCTAAAAATGAGATGAGCTCTCTCTTACCCTTATAGACCTCCACATTACCACAAAAAAAAGAGAAGAAAAGGCATGCAAATGGACATCTATACCAAATTTATGCTAGGGAAAAGACAATATTAGAAAACTTTTCAGAAAAATCTCCTTATAATATATATGCAACACAACATGATGGGGAGCCTCACCTTGAGGTTGGAATCCTCTTTGAGGATGTGCTTGAGTCTCCTCGTGGCACCACAGTCCTTGGGCAGCACCTCCTCCTCTCCAAATGATCTCCAAGACCTCCTCTAAGTGATGGAAGTGAAGGAAAGTGGTAGAGAAATGGCTTGGGGGAAGAGGTTCAAGAGAGTGGAAGAGATGAAGAGAGCTTGGGGGAGATGGGAGAGAGGTTAGAGAAGAGAATGGAGAGACCAAAATGTGCTCAACCCCCTAATGCATCCCACCCCCTCCCCTTTTATAGGAGAGGTTGCTTAAGGGTTAAGAAAGACCAATTTTTAAATATTTTTTTTTTATCAAAAGTGACTTTTTTATTATTATTTCTTACTTGTGACTTATTACTTTTTACTTAATGGTTAAGAAAGACTCTTTTGTTAATATTTTTTACTTAGGGGTTAAGAAAGACTCTTTTTGTTAATATTTTTGTTTACTTAAGGGTTAAGAAAGGGGGACGTCCACGTAGCGCAGTTTGCCACGTGGACAGTTTATTTTTGACCAAGGATTGCCCATAACTCTCTCATTTGAGCTCCGATTTTGGCAAACTCAGTTGTGTTGGAATTGGGTGACATCCTCTGTCCACTGAGCTAGAGTTTAGCAGCAAATTCTAGTTTTTTAGCAGAAGTGCCGAGTCGCATCCTGGAGCCAATTTTGCTCATATTTCCTTATCCGGGACTCCGATTCTAGCAAACTCAGTTGCGTTGGAATCGTGTTGAGATGCTATTTCTGCTGGTATCAAATGGGGTAGCTGATATGGGGTTTAGTAGAAAGTCAATTTCTGCTTTTCTTAGATTTGACCAGTCCATAACTTCTTCATTTGGACTCCGATTTGAGCAAACTCAGTTCCATTAGAATCGTATCGGAATCCTCTTTCCCATAGTGAGAAGTATGGTGACTGATTTGCACCAGATAAAAAATTCAACTTTTTGACTTTCTCATGTTTGACTTTTCAATTAAAATTTCATTTTCTGCATTTTGGGAGGTGCAAAAATGAAGTGCTTACAATTGCCTTATAGATTCTTCCTTTCCCTTGCTCATCCTCATCATGTCGTACTGGTTTGGCACGATCTCCGAGTTAAATTTCTAGTGGTCCAAGAAGGCATCTGCCAGGTCCTTCCATCCTCTAATCTTCCCATGATCAACTGTGGCAAACCACCTCAGAGCCGATCCTGTCAAACTCCTCTGGAAGAGTTGGATCAGTATGCCATCATCCCGGCCAAACTGGCACAAAGCCCCGCAGTATAGTTTCAAGTGGCTCATTGGGTAGCCCGTGCCATCATGCATCCGGGTATATGCACAGATCATCGAAGGTGGTACCTCCGTAGTTGTTTCCCCCCTTCACCCCTTTGAGTTCGTCTTGGATCCTCTCTATCTTGTGCAGTAACTTCCTTTCCATCTCCTCCCTAGCTTTTTCTTTTTCCATCTCTTTCTCATACTCCACAGTGTTTTTCCTTATCAGAATAGGCTCAGGGACAGGTTCAGAAATGGGCTCAAGTATGGATTGAGCCGGAGGTGGAATGTAGGCTTGAAGTGGCAGTGCTTGATGGGAAGTGGAGGCTTGGTTTTGGGCCTGGGCCTGTTTGGCCTGAGCCGCCAGTAAGTCTCCCACCATCTTGGCTAGTCCGGCCACCTACTCTTGCAACTAAGCAAAGTTCTGAGCAGGGACAGTAGCTTGGGCTTGGTTCTCTTCAGTGATCATTGCTTGAGGTTTGGATCTGGTCACGGGAGCAATGATTGCAAATATGTGTACCTGGAGAAGGAAAACATAAAGAAACGTGTCAGCTCCCATTTAATCCTAGTCACACCTATAAATGTAGATAAGTGAGTTAGGTGAACACAAGTCTGTATTTATTTGTTTTTTTTAAATATATTTTCTATATATATATACATTTTTTTTTGGTTGGAATATTTTAGGGCTTCCAAATGTCCCACAAAATTTTGATTTGATTGGTTCTCGTGACCAAACAAAGGTTTCTTGGAATATTCTAGGGCTTCCAAGTGTCCACAAATTTTTGATTTGATTGGTTCTCGTGACCAAACAATGGGTTTTTTGGAATATTCTAGAGCTTCCAAATGTCCTACAAAATTTTGATTTGATTGGTTCTCGTGACCAAACAAAGGTTTCTTGGAATATTCTAGGGCTTCCAAGTGTCCCACAAAATTTTGATTTGATCAGTTCTCGTGACCAAATAAAGGGTTTTTTTGAATATTCTAGGGCTTCCAAATGTCCCACAAATTTTTGATTTGATTGGTTCTCGTAACCAAACAAAGGTTTCTTGGAATATTCTAGGGCTTCCAAGTGTCCCACAAATTTTTGATTTGATCGGTTCTCGTGACCAAACAAAGGTTTTTTTTTTTGGAATATTCTAGGGCTTCCAAGTGTCCCACAAAATTTTGATTTGATTGGTTCTTGTGACCAAACAAAGGTTTTTTTTTTTTTTTGGAATATTCTAGGGCTTCCAAATGTCCCACAAATTTTTGATTTGATTGGTTCTCGTGACCAAACAAAGGTTTCTTAGAATATTCTAGGGCTTCCAAATGTCCCACAAAATTTTGATTTGATTGGTTCTCGTGACCAAACAAAGGTTTTTTTTCTTTTGGAATATTCTAGGGCTTCCAAATGTCCCACAAAATTTTGATTTGATTGAAAAAAATAACCAACCCAAGGTTTTTTTTTATTTGCTGAATTTTCTCAGTTTTTAAGTTCAAAAGTTTGATTGTAACATGTTTGAGGTGAGTTGTATCAAGAAATATGACACCTTGGTTCCCTTTTTATGTATCTTCTTTAAGCTTGTGGAAAGGGTAGATTTTAAAATTAGGTTAAATCCTAAAAAAAAAAAAAATTTTTTTTTGTTTTTTGAACATTCGAATTATCTTTTCATATTCTCTTTGGGGTGCCTAAAGATTATTCACAATGTTTTAGGCATTTTATTCTAAAATTTTGGGATGAAAAACCAATTTGTACATTTCCTGACTGTATCCAACATGACATGTCGGCTAAGGCTATGCCTTATTGTATCCGACATAAATAATCAAATACAAGAATAAAAGCCTTTTACCGATGACATACGTCGGATAAGAAGAAAACTCTGTTTAACCGACTTGAGTTGTCGGTTAATGCCGAAATGGCCCTTTTTGACTCATTTTTTCACTAGATCATGTTATTTTCATTCCCACTTAATGTTCACCTTGACTTAGCCTCTAAAAATAGTCTCCAATTGGACCTTAACACTAAGCGAGGCGACTGAGACCTGCGACCTAGGAAGGCGACTAGGAGGCGACTGACGCTGTGCTCCCTGGGCGTCTGGGGTTCTTCTCGAGGCGACCTGCGACCTGGGTCGTAGCGACCTGGGACGCTGCGACTTGCGACCTAGGACGCTGCAGCGCCCCTGAGAAACTGGCGTAGCCTTAGGAAGGTTCAGGGAGGATTAGGGTTTGAGAGAGGCGTCCTCCTCTCCAATGGCAGTCAACCTGCAAGGTGGCTCTTCCTCGGTTCCTCCTGAGAAAAGATCTTTTGCTTCTGTTGTAGCAGGTTCTCCGCTTGAAGTTGAAGAGATATCAATCCCACGAAAAGCAGTGACAAGTTTCCATGGCTACCCAGCAGTGGAGTTCTCAGACGTTGAAATCAAGAAGTCCATTAATCCTTTTGTTCACTCTTTGGTAGCTAAGTTTATCAATGGCAGACCATCGGTGGATGTGGTTCGTGATACCATCCAAAAATCTTGGGGCTTACAAGACAGATTTCATGTTGGAGTGCTGGATAACCGGCACTTGTTACTTCGTTTCAAAGAGGAGAAAGATTTCATTCGAACATGGAAGAGAGAGAACCTATCTATCAAGGGGATTCAGTTTCGTTTATTTCAATGGAACATAAGATTTGATCCTTCTAAAGAGTCTTCATTAGTGCCGGTTTGGATACCTTTGCCCAACCTTCCAATAAATTTATTCTCTGAATCCTTTATCTTCTCCATTGCAGGAGCTGTTGGTAAACCTCTAGCAGTTGATGGCCCAACAAGAAGCTTAACTAGACCAAGCTTAGCAAGAGTATGTGTCTTATTGGATCTGTTAAAGGAGCACCCAACAAAAATCTGGATACGGATAGGAACTGAGTATGGTAGATGGCAACATATATTCTACGAGAAGGTTACTCCTTATTGCACAGGTTGTTTTCATCGTGGCCATGATGTTTCAAGTTGTAGAACTGCATTGAAGAAAAAATCAACAGAATTTCCACAACAGCAGTATAGGCACGTTGGGGTATTTGAAACATGTCCTTCATTAGAAGATGCCTTGAATTTCCTCAGCAGCAATATAGGCATGTTGGGGTTTTTGATAAATGCCCTTCATTAGAGGATTCTCATGAGATCATCACATCTGGGAAAGAAGTTGTTGCGAACCAGCAAGAAAGTCCACCATCTGATTCAATGGAGAAGAATACGCAGCAGCAAAATCCAATACTTTATGGCTCAAGTGGTATCGAACAGATTTCAGAAGGAATACAAGAGGAGCAGATAATAAATCTTGAGAATGGTCTATTGGAACAATCCCACAAGGAAGTTGAAAAGGCTACAGAAACAATGACAAATGTTGAAGAAGGAAGTTGTTCAAAGCAAAAAGGAAAGTTTGCTGAAGAAGGGAAGGAGGAATATACAAGTATCAGGGAACAAAAAGGAAATTCTAAAATGAAGGAGCATTCAAACATATTAGAAGCAACTCTTATTGTGGATCTCTCGCAGTATACATCTTCAGATTCTTTAATCCAAGCTCTTACTTTGGATTCGGTTAAGGCAAATTCTGTTAAGGGACATTTATCCTTGAATGATGCAAAGATATCCTTATTAAGGGACCAAGTTGCTTTGTCAAAACGTGTGGATCTTGCCTTTAATTCTCTGGATCGTAATTTGGAAATTTCTCAAAGAGATAACAATCATTTGGCCTCACCGATTCAGACTCCAAAGAAAAATCATATTAAATCTGCATCAGGCATTACCACAAGGTCCAAGGTAAAGACCTCCTCTTCTAATTTTAACAAATCGATTTAATGATTGACACAATGATATGGAATATAAGAGGGGTGGCAAACACAAATTCTATAAACATGTTAAAGTCTCATGTAGTCTCAAACAAAATTTAGCTTCTAGCAATTCTTGAGCCCATGTGTACAACTGACAGGTGCAAAAAGGTAGCAAAGAAGATTAAAATGAAGAACTATTTTTGTAGTCAAGATCATGTTAGCAAAATCTGGATTTTCTGGTCTGATATCTTGAATTTGGATTTCATAACTGTTTCTGAACAATACATTACTGCTCTTGTAAGTCCAGGGAACAATGTTTCTTTCTCTCCTTATTTAATATCCTTCATCTATGCTAAATGTGATGTGCTGGAGAGAAGACAACTTTGGCAAGAGATGCTGAGTTTCTCAAGTTCTGTTAGCTTTCCTTGGGTTCTAGGAGGAGACTTCAATGCAATTCTATCTGTGGAAGATAAAAAAGGTGGGAGAAATCCAGAAAATAGATCGATGCAAGAGTTTCAAGACTTCATTCAATGTGCAGGATTAAAGGATATGGGATTCCATGGTGATAAATATACTTGGTGTAATGAGCAGGCCGGTCAAAGAAGAATTTGGGCTCGGTTAGATAGATTTTTGATTAATCATCAGGGTCTTAATTTATTGGATTCTCTTAAGGTAATGCATCTTCCTCGGGTTTGCTCAGATCACAGCCCAATTCTTCTAACTGTTGCTCATGCATTTGGGATTCAAGGACATTCTATGTTCAAATTCCAGAAGATGTGGATTTCTCACCATGAGTTCTCAGATTTTGTGAAGTCCAATTGGCATGCTAATATTATGGGTTCTCCAATGATTGTGTTCTCAAGAAAGTTGACGCAATTGAGAGCAGCTCTTCGGAAATGGAATTGGGAAGTTTTTGGAGACGTTCATACAAGAATAAAGAATCTTTCTTTGAACATTTATGAGCTGGAAAATATCTTACAGATACAATGGAATCAGCAAAGTGCAGACTCTTTTCAACTCAATAAGAAAGAGTTCATCAAAAGCATATCCCAACAAGAGACCCTTTATAGACAGCAATCCAGAGTTAAATGGATTCAAGACGGGGATAGGAACTCAAAATTCTTCCATGCCTCTCTTCAGATTCGTAAGCACAATAATAGGTTGAATGGCAATGAGTGGTTTAATGATAACCCAAATATCAAAGATGAAGCAATCTCTTTTTTCTCTAACTGTTTCACCTCGTCTCCCCATTGCATAAATGCCAATTTGGGTTACATCCCCAAAATTCTTAATGAGGATATGAATGAGAATCTTACTGCCAATCCTTCTAGGGAGGAAATTAAAAAAGCAGTCTTTGAGCTTGATCTTGATAGTGCTCCAGGCCCTGACGGTTTTACAGGATGGTTTTATCAGAGTTGTTGGGAAATCATTGCGGATGATCTAGAGGCAGCTGTTTCTGAGTTCTTCCATGATAGAATGCTTCCTACCTCCTTTACAGCTTCTCATATAGCTCTCATTCCCAAGGTGGATCACCCAGAATCTTTTTCAGATTTTCGTCCAATCAGTCTATGCAACTACTTTTACAAGGTAATCTCAAAAATTCTGGCAACAAGGCTTTCTGTTATTCTTCCTAACATTATAAGCAGAGAAAAAAGTGCTTTTGTCAAAGGGAGAAGCATCTCAGATAGTATATCTCTTGCTCATGAACTATGCCAGGATATCAACAGAAAATGTCTGGGGAGTAATATTATTATTAAGCTTGATATGGCAAAGGCATTTGACAGAATGGAGTGGGATTTCCTTATAGAGGTTTACAGAAGGTATGGATCCTCTAAATCATGGTGTAACCTTATTTCTCGGTGCTTAAACAACTGTTGGTTTAGTGTTCTTCTTAAAGGTTCGGCGTGTGGTTTCTTTAAATCCTCTAGAGGTCTTAGGCAAGGAGACCCTCTTTCTCCTTTTTTATTCATCATTGCTGAAGAAGTTTTTAGCAGAGGTTTGATCTCTATGGTACAGGAAGGTTCTATTGGTTCCTATCACTCTGGCAGAATAACTCTCAAAGTGACTTATATCCTCTTTGCTGATGATATCCTTGTCTTTACAAATGGTAAGAAATCTTCTTTGGATAATCTCTTGAATTTCATTAAGACTTATGAGGAAGCATCTGGACAATTGGTGAACAAGTCCAAAAGCAGTTTGATTTCTTCTTCAAGAATTTCTAGTTCTCAGCTGGCCATGCTTCAATCAATGTCAAGAATCAGAAAAGTAAGTTTGCCTATCAAATATTTGGGTGCTCCTCTTTTCCATGGTCGCTCTTCGATGCCTATGTTTTCGGAAATCTTAGAAAAAATTCAAAAACGGATTAGTGGCTGGAAATCCAAAACTCTCTCCCATGGTGGGAGAGTGACACTAATTCAAAGTGTCCTCTCAAGTATTCATATTCATACTTTGTCTGCTATTCCTTTCCCTAAAGTTGTCTTGAAAAGAATTGAAGGGTTATTTGCTAACTTTTTCTGGGGGGAGAGTATTGATCATGGTCCTAAGAAGCATTGGTTAAGATGGGAGAAGATTTGTGTTCCTAAATCAGAAGATGGCCTGGACATAAAATCGGTTTCAGATGTTATGAAAAGCTTGCAAATAAAAATGGGTTGGAAGGCCTTGCATGGAGATAGTTTATGGTTTGAATTTATGAGGGCAAAGTATTGTGCTTCGGGGAATCTTCAGAATCTTCAAGATAGAAGTGGCAGTTCTAAGATATGGAAATCAATCCTAAAGTTGAAAGAGGTCATTCTCGATAACACAGCTTGGTCTATAGAAGAAGGTAAAGTAAGCTTTTGGTATGATCATTGGTCCCACCTAGGAAAACTCTCTGAGTTTGTCCAAGATGAAGACATTCCTCTTGCTGAGGCAAGGGTCTCTGATATGCTCAGTCCGACTGGTTCTTTGAATGTGGGTATTCTAAACGGCGTCCTCCCTCCTGATATGAACTCTCAACTGTTGGATATTCAATTTCGGCTATCCAATCTCAAGGATAAGCCTCTTTGGAAGCCATCGTCATCAGGTATTTTTTCCACTTCATCTGCTTGGAATCTCATCAGAAAATTTGGTAATAATTGTGCTTGGAGCAAAAGCATTTGGGTTAACCACATTCCAAAAAAGATATCAATATTTTTTTGGAAGCTTTTGAATGGGGCCCTGCCCACAGATGACAGAATTACAGCTAGTGGCATTCAACTTTGTTCTCAATGCAATTGTTGCTCATCCAAAAATTTGGAGACTTTGAATCATCTTTTTTCGTCTGGGGAAATTGCAAGTTTTGTTTGGGAATATTTTGCAAATTGCTTCAAAATCCAATTTCAGCCTTTGCATGATCTTGCCACTAAAATTTCTTTCTGGTTTAGTGGGCATCTTGAGGATCAATATGGTCTTCTTTTAAAAGCAACTCCTCTTTTAATCTGTTGGGAGATTTGGCTATCCAAATGCAATAGCAGATTTGAAGAGGCGCCAATGTTAAAAGAGCAAATAACAAGCAAGGTTTATCATTGGCTTCAAGAGATTGCTTATCTTACAAAACCTATTCGGAATTGCAAGCCCCAAGGAGTCTTAGTTCTTGAGCAGCTGCTGTTGTATTCCACATATATCAGAGCTAGAAGATTTCAGATTGTTCGTTGGTTAAGGCAAAGGGCTTCAGCGTTTATCTTAAATGTGGACGGGGCATCTAAGGGGAACCTAGGAATTTCTGGTGGTGGAGGAGTAATTCGCAACAATTCAGGTTTATTTTTGGTAGCTTTTTCTGCTAACTATGGGTTTCAATCTAATCTCATGGCTGAGTTACTTGCCTTAAGGGATGGTCTCCAATTGGCTGATAGATTTGGTTTACAAGAGCTAGTTATTGAGACAGATTCAAAAATTCTCGTCGACATGGTTAACGGTAAGGCTTCCATCCCATGGAAGTTTATGCTCTGGTGGCAAGAAATTAAAGGAAGACTTAGTATCCAAAATCGGATAGTGCACCACATTTATAGAGAAGCTAACACTGTTGCGGATGCGCTTGCAAATGAAGGCTGTGAAAAAAATCTCCAAATACATTTTTGAGTCACAAGGAACCCTTTCTTCTAAAGTTAAAGGTTGCTTGTTTCTGGATCGATCCAGATTGTCTGCATTTAGGAAATAATTTTTTATCTTATTGTTTTCCAGGGGTAAGGCTTTAAGTCCCCCCTGTGCTTGTGTAACAATTTCTTTGGAATTAATCTACAGGTCAGGGTCTGCCTCAACCCTCCTCCTACCGTAGGAGTGCCACTAAGGTTATTCCTGCCTTAGTGGGTAAAAAAAAAAATTGGACCTTAACACCATATTTGCAAAATATATGACCATTCATGAGGGTACATGCCCCTTTGACAGTTAGACACCAATTCATGGATCTTGTACACTTGGTTGCTTCCTACATGGACTTTGGGTAGGATGACTTTTAAATTGAGTTGGAAACTCATCCTATGGGTTACACCAACCTTAGGCTATAGACACTTTTAGGAAAAGATTCATCCCAAACATATGGACACCATGGCTTTTAATTTACATGAAAATAAAAAACATGGCTTTACCTTACCACCTTGTGTTACCTTCAATATGGTATTCATATTATACCTTGGCCTGTGAAACATGCAAACGGCCTTCCCACATTTACACCCAATTCCCCAAACGCCATTGTCATCACATCATTGACTCAAATTCTAAGGTAAATGTTTTCACTTTTGCTTTCCGAAGTATTGACCTCGGTGCGTGAAGCTACACACATTCGGGTTCAACTTCCTATAGGTAATGGGTAGGCTATGCAAATAGTTTAAAGTGCTCAAGTGCATTTAAAATTGAGGTGCATTCATAACGTCCCAGCCCCTAGCCACTCTTTTCGTAGCCATGCATATAATTTCAAGCCAAGGCAATATGACATTATAATGAAAGCAAAACACAAGCAAGCATGGAAGCCAAAGCAACTAAATATGTACACAATTATTACATACCCAAAAGTAGCAAACAAACATGGTATCATATTGCACAAACAACCATTAGATCATGAAAAGCATGCTTGTAAAACTCAAAACATCCCATTTTCATGCTCAAGGTGCTTATTCACACCCAAATTGAAGCCAAAAAATACAGCAACTAGACATATTATACAAGAAGTATTTAACCGGGGAAACATGCTTGAAAAACCCCTCAAAACCTCTACTGAATTCTGGGTTTCATGGTTCTCATTTTTATGCTCAAAGTGTATTATTTATACCCCAAATCAAGGCCTAAAAACCCAGCAACTACTTGACATGGTACAAGAAGGGTTTTGATTAGGTAAAACATGCTTGACAATTCCCACAACCCCCCTGAATTCCTGGATTTCAAGTTCCACTTTATGTTCAAAGTGTATTCATACCCCAAATCAAAGCCTACAAATACAGCCACAAGACATGCTGTGCAAGAATTGATTTTACTAGTGAAAACATGCTTGAAAACCCTCCAAATTCCTACTGAATTCCTAGGTTTTATGCTCATGATCTTCAAGTTCATCACATAGCATTAAACCCCAACATTGGGGCATGTTATAAAAAAATACAGCAATTAATCATATTGTACAAAAAAGATTGTTCATGGAAAACATGCTTGAAAGCCTCCAAAAATCCTAAACTCCTAGATTTCATGCTCCTAATTTTTATGTCCAAATCATGGCATTAAAAGTTCAAATTAGAGCATGTTATCACAAAATACATCAGAATCATGTTTCAAGATAGGCTTCTCTTAAACAAATTTCTAGGCAACATCAAGCAACACATACATGTCTTTATCCATGAAAACTTCAAAGCATCCCAATCAGATTTAGAATACAACAATATGCACAAATAAAATAGGCAAAATAGCAAGCATTCAAAAAAATAAAGAAAAAACCTGAATAAATACACAAAATGGCTTAAATCCACAAGTCCCCAGCAGAGTCGCCAGTTGTGAGACATGGAAAAATCACCGAGATGATTCCCTCCATCATCACACGGGTTCAACAAAATGGGAGAGTCGCCACCATCCAATTTTTAGGTGTGAATGGTCACCAAAAGATTCAAAATGAACAAAAAGGCAAAAACTAGAGTAAAAATAACCCTACTTGAAAATAAAATCCAGAGATGGGTAAGGGGATTAGATTATGAACGGGGGAAGGTGTTAGGCACTCCCACTCACCCACTCAAGGTGGTTGCCAAGTGTTGGTCATGCTCAAAAATAAGAAAGCTTGCTAAAATAATCAAAAACCTTGAAAAAGGATTAAACAAATGTATGATATTTCAACATGAGAAATCCAATGAATTCCAAATCCTCTTTTATGTCATTATCACTTCTGGGACATCACCATTTAAATGGAAATCAAGGCAAGACTTGAATACAAACAAGTTGATACTAATCCAAAAAATTCGGTAAAAGATAGAGCCATTTGTCTTGAAATCATTCAAATCAAATTTTAAATTGAATCAAACCAGATCCATTTGAAAGATTATGATAAATAGAAGACTTATGCAAATTTTCAATCAAATCCAGTTAAAATCCTAGGAGTTGTGCTCCTTTGAAATCTGCTGTTAGAAATTGTTAAAAGTAACAAGTGGGCAAATTTGGAAATTCATTTAGAAACATTGGCTCCATATAAATCCATGAAATTTGGCATGAATTAAGTATGTAGAGCCATCTTTCAAATGAAACTAGCCTCATACAAAAATTCATCCGGATGTGCCTTGGGTGGCCTCCCGAACAGGCCCCGAAGATCACAGATTAACCCAGAAAGGTGCTGTTGAGCAGTTCTGAGTAAATATGTTACCCACGACACAAATGGAATCAAAAAATTATGAAACCAACTGGATTTAAAATTAGACTTCCGAAGGAAAACACCGAAACAAAAATACTCAAATCGGACTTAAAATGAACACATGACGCTCAGTCAAAGTGACAGGTTCCGCAGTCTGGCTTGAACTGACCTATCAACTTCGACTGAGTGGTGTCACAAATCCCCATCATAAAAATTGATGAAACTTTACAAACATAAACTAGACAGTCTCACCTTTCCTATGGTTTTGGAATCACTCCAAAATTCATCCGGATGATGAAGTTATGGGTGTCCAAAGTTAGGGTACAGCTGCTGTCAAGTTTAGACCTTTTTGAGTAAAATCAATTCAAAACGGTGATCAAGTGTGTGTGATCCGTGCAATATAAATCAAAATCACTTAAAAAAGTGTTGAAGAACCTCTAGGAAGAAATAGGGCCCAAGCTTGGCTCACCATTCTCTTCGATTGAAGAGAATATGCCAAAAATCCACTCTTTAACAATATAACAACATATGGCATTCATATCAATCAAATGGGGTTCTAAACAACCTAGGGTTCCGTTCCATTCTCGTTTCCCTTGGTTCTCTCTCCCCGTTTAACGGTTCTTCGAGATAATCTTGGGGTACTTTGAGTATGAAACGGTTTTCATAGAATCCAAAGGCTTTTCAAAAAGGTTCTAACACTAAGGATCAATCCTCAGTCTCGTTTCCCTTAGATCCCGTCTTCACATTTTACGGCTAGAAGGAGTCTTGAGGTACTTTGAGTAGAGGAAGGGGTTGCATACATAAAGATTAGGCCATTATTCTACAGAAAGGTAGAAGAAAAGAACTAATCCTAGAATGTAAAGACAAAAAAATAAAGAGGGATTTAGGCTTACCTGGGATTCTGGAAGCAGTGCAGCAGCGGTTCCCTTCTTCATTCGGAACTCTTCGATCTCCAACTTATTGGCCATTTGCTTGAGGAGGAGCCTCCTATTTATAGGCAAAGGCTAGGGTTAGGGTTTGCATGATGCTAGACACAAAATGATGTCTAAAGTCCACCAACCTAAACCTTAAGGCTATTTCTGAGATTTCCACTCCTTAAGTGAAGGATATGATGGTAAAAAGTGAAAACTCTCGGAAAACCCTAATTTTGAGCAAAAACCTTGTATCCGACAACTCAGGTCGGATACAAGGGCACATATATGTATCCAACATATGTCGTCGGATACATTAATACCTGCTTGTATCCAACAACTTGTGTCGGATATAAAAAGATATGCTTGTATCCGACCTGAGTTGTCGGATACAAGAAAAAATGCTTAAATCTCAAATTTTGTGCTGGTTACAAAGGAAAGAATGATTTTTGCTAATTATTCATCATTTTCCCAGCGCAATTTTGGGGTGTCTACAGGGACAGGAGTAGGATCACCCACATTTCCCGGACTTGGTTGAGGGATACCTTCCTGGAGGAGGGATATAGCACCGTGGCAGTGGAGTATCCCAGCTTCCCGGTGGCCTTCCACTTCCTCTTTCTCTTGATGATGGGATCGTGCTTCTGCTTGGAGGATACCACCTCAGTCAGTCCTCATTTCCTGAGTCTTCTCAGGGATTTACCTTGAGCGAGGGACTATGCTTGGGGCTAGCTTGTCTACAGTACCCTGTTAGCGGGTCTGCGGTGAGTGGTCTCTGGTCTGTCCTCTCCCAGGGGTGCTGGGGTTGGCTGCAGGTTCTTCTGGCCCTTTCTGCAGGTATGAATTCATTTCTCTTTTTCTTTTCTTCTATCTTCTTTTTTCTTTTTTCTTTTCTCTTTTTTTTCTTTTTCTTTTTTCTTATCTTCTCTCTTCCTTTTTTTTCTTTCTCTTTCAGTTCTTCGCTCGGGTCTATGTGGCCCACTTTCGCCTGACCTCCACACTGCCTGAGGGGACATTCCCTGTGGCACGTAGATGGAGTCAGATTCGTCGCGACTCTAAGAAGAGTCGCCCTAGGTCGGCCAGGGCTCACTTGGACAGGACCTTCAGGAGAGAGGTAAATACTTTCATGAATTTCTCTTATATCGATTCTTATTTTCTCTTTTCTCTTTTTTCTCAAGAATTTGATATTCATCTTTGTTTATTTTCAGCTGTCTGTCCCCCGTCTAGACGGCCTTCATGATGAGTTGGCTTTTCAGCCATTTGTGGATGAGGCGTTCGCTCTAGATCAGTGACGTCAGAGGTACCCGTTCTTCATCGGGCAGCTGGGTAGCATTTGGTACCTTGGCGAGCGCTTCTACTTCCAGCACACCGGCGAGCTCCAGATCCCCGTGGCACCTCCAGATACAGCACCTGTCACCCCTCCTGGTCCATTCGATCCAGCCCATTTTGGCGATTGGGAGGCTGGCGAAACACTTTTAGCAGAGGGTGACTATGATGCCTGGTTCGGGCAGGTCTCAGTAGGTTGTCTTATGCAGCCCATGCCCGTTCGAGGTAGAGTTACTGAGATTGGAGGGGTGGTGATCCGCCTATATGACACCACAGTATGAATCTCATCCTGCTCTATTCTTTTTAGCTTCTTCCTTGTTTGAAATTGCTGATATCCTTTTTTTTCATTTCAGGAGGCACAGTTAGGGGAGATCCGAGCTAGATATGTGAATCTAGATGCCAATTAGCGGAGAGAGATGCTGCTATAGCTGAGAGCAACGTCATCATCACTGGACAGGCCGCTCTTATTGCTGATTTGTGGGCTCAGCTAGCCAGGGCTCAAGACCAGGCAGGGCCTTCGGGAGCTCAGGTCATCCCTCTATCCTTTTCAATTTCTGCGTTTTATCTTTTACATTCTCTGCTTCTGATTAGGCTTTTTCTGTTTCCAGGAGGACGTGGCAGCTTCACCATCCAGCTCCCATACCTTGCCTTTTTCTGTAGAGGCTACAGAGATCCTAGAGAGAGATCCAGAGATAGTGGCCGAGGCTACTTTTGCTACAGTTCCTGAGCCAGCTGACTTGCCAAAGGTTACCTCTATGCCTGAGAATGCTCCTGAGCCAGAGACTGCTGAGCCAGAGGAGGATCCTGTGATTTCCACCCAGAGGAGGGTGGTCTTGAGGTTTCTGCGGTCCCTGAGGCAGCCGAGCTTGCGATGGAGGAGGACGTGCATGATGCGCCCGAGCCTGAGGTGGCAGAGGTCCGTGAGGCAGCAGAGCCCATAGACGTTGATTCATCTCCTGCTGCTGAGGATTCTCGGGTTCTTGACCTAGTCCCCTTGGCGACAGATACCTCGGTTTCCCGCTTCATGGATCTTATCCATGATGGTCTGGACGATCCAGTTCCAGTCCCTTCAATAGAGCTGGCACCTCCAGTTGATTTGCCTCCTCCTGCTGGTCCCTCTACTCTTGTTGACCCATCTTCTCCTGCCAGCCCACGTTTCTCGGATTAGTTTTTTATCCGACAGCGACGGCGAGGCGGAGGCGGTGGGGATTGACCTATAGGAGATAGATTTAGATTAGGATTCTTTTCCTTCTATATTTGACATTTGTATATATATATATATATATATATATATATATATATATATATATATATATATATATATATATATATATATATATATATATATATATAAACTGTTGTATGAATTTGCATTTGTATATAAAAGAGAAGAATATTCATTTTTTTTATTTTTTCTTTTATTTTTTGCTTTTTATTTGTTTCTATCATGCTGTGACTGTTATACAGGTAACAGGTATTTTTGAAAAACATGATTTATTAAAAGAAAGAGGGCAAACTGTTTTTGTGCAAAAGCCGCACATACAGGGCGATTGTGCAAGAACCGCACTTGTCTCGCGGTTTTTAAACTCCACAGAAATGCAACCGCGCATTGGGCGCGGTTCAGGCACAACTGTTTTGAGTATGCAGTTTTTACCCTTTTGCAATTTTAAAGCCGCGAATCGCAGGCAGAACGTCACTTTGACGTATTGCTTAGGTCAGAAACCCCCTTTTGGCGATTTTCTCTCTCCTAGCTGCCTTTAATCCACTTTTGACCATTAATGGCCTCTGATTCAGCCTCTGCGCCTTCTTCATCTTTTGTACCTGAAACATCGGCTCCTAGGCTAACCATTAGATCCAAACCTCCAAATTTAACAAGGTATGCCATTGTAGATACTTGTTATGAGAGATGGGTTGACGCAATGACCCATCAAGACAAAATAGACTGTGACTTCACCAATCTAGGCCACATCCTCTCACTCCCAAAGATTTCCCTAAAATGGGAAATCATAGAGGCACTGATTGGGCATTGGGAACCCCAATTAAACCTTTTCAGGTTCAGGGACAAGGAGATGACCCCTACAGTCGAGGATGTTGAAACCATCCTCAACACTAGGTTCTCCAAAAAGGTAGTCAACCCACCTCTTAAACCAAGCTTCAAAAAGGAAGCCTCCACTTTTTTAGGTATTGGCAAGAAAGAGTTAGGGGATGCTAACACCCTATTGACCCTATCGAAATCATTTTTGACTGAAAAACTATTGAATAGCTCGAACCAACCAACCCGGTTCAATGCTTTAACTTTGATAATGGTCAACCAACTTTTATTCCCCCGAGATGATAGCGAGGTTGATTTATCCCTCATTTCAGTCATTTGCCAAGTTAGGGAGCGCGAAAGGCTTGCCCCTATGATCCTGGCTGAAATATACCAGGCCTTAACTGATTGCTATCATCGGAAGAAGAAGAGTTTCCTCGCCTGCGCCCCTATTCTTCAGGTAAAATCTAAATCTCTTTCTTGAATTATAATTTTCTTGTGAAATTGAAATTTTCTAAATAAATTAAAATGCTTCCCTTTTCTGTGCAGCTCTGGCTTCTGGATCATCTGAGTCAGATCGAGGAGATAGACCGACACTTCACCCGGAACATGGATGTTCTCACTTTGATGAAAAACCTGGGGTGTCCTTCTATCCCAGGAGGCAAGAGGGGGTGGTTTGTCTTCTTAGGGACGCTTCAGGATGACTAGGTGAGATGGCCTGGTACTTATCAGCCTTCTGCCGAGACGATGATCATCTTCCTAGATCGGAATTTTGCCGTGCTCATGGGCTTGAGGTCTGCTTTGCTTTACTTGCCTTTGAGGGTCATCCGACAGTTCAGAGAGGAGGCTCAGGGGATCCTGGTACCTCAGGGCTATGATGATTTTATTGGCCCACTCACACCGGCCACCATGGGGTTGTGTTTTCGTTTGATGGAGTGGTCCCATGCCTGCTTTTTGAGTGGTCCTATCTTCTCCAAATTGCATGAGAAGGACTACCTCTTCTGGATTAGGGAGCAAGCGTAGAGTTGTGCTTCTATACCAGTGGATCCCCCCGCTGTCCCGTGTCCTACCTACGAGGACCTTCTAGAGACTGAGAGGGCTTCTCATAGGCGGCTCCAGCATATATGGGTAGAGGAGGTTCGAGCCATGAGACTGGAGAAGGAAGACTTGGAGAGACGGCTTGCAGAGCAGATACAGGCCCGTCGCTTCGAGGTTAGAGCCGCATGGCATTCAGATCGGTTTAGCTGAAACCGCCTTTAACATGCGGTTGCCTGATCATTCTGCCAAAACCGTATGAACAATGCGGTTTGGACCAATCTGTACCCACAGTGCGATTTTTTACCTTCTTTCTATTTTTTCATTTTTCTTTTGTTCTCCTTTTCCTTTTGCCTTTTTCTGGCCAATATTGCCCCTAGTGCTTGTTACGGTTTTCACTGGGGCTAGCTCATTTACTCCATCATTGCCACTCCAACACCGAGAGTTGAAGGAATACACCAAGATCACTAAGGGCTTGGTCAATAGGACGAAATGAAGGCTAGGTTAAGTTTATGAAAGAAAAGTTATTATTGGCTCAAAATTTTGATATTTTGAAATAGGACAACTGGGCTTACAGTCATGATGGATATAACCCCAATTCCGAAAATTTGCCCTTTTTCTCTCCTTTTGTATTTGGCTTTCATTTGCCACCTTATTTTTCTTCTCCTCTTTTTCCCTTATTTTTGCCCCTATTGGTTTTGCCCCAGTTGCAACTGTAAGTCCCAGTTTGGGTTCTTAAAAAAACACGAACAGGCTCAACTTGGTTAGGCTAGGGATTTTAAAATTTTTTAGGGATAAAGAAAAATGGCCTCGGATCATTTCCTAGTGATATTCTTTCAAGGGAAATACCGTTTGATCGCGTCAGAGTTGATTGGCTCAGGAAAGTCCTTCCCATCCATTTCTGATAAGATGAAAGCGCCTCCTGATAGGACCTTCTTCACCATATAAGGTCCTTCCCAATTTGGCTTAAACTTTCCACAAGGGTCCTCCAGAAATGGTAATATTTTCTTTAAAACCAAATTACCCACTTGGAAAGTCCTGGGCTTCACCTTCTTATTATAGGCCCTGGTCATTCTCTTCTGGTACAATTGGCCGTGACAAAGCGCATTCAGACGCTTTTCCTCTATTAGGTTGAGTTGATCATATCTAGACTAAACCCATTTAGCTTCTTCGAGTTTTGTTTCCATAAGCACTCTCAGTGATGGGATTTCCACTTCAACAGGTAAGACTGCCTCCGTTCCATAAACCAAGGAATACGGCGTTGCCCTAGTAGAAGTTCGGATTGAGGTTCTATAAGCATGTAGAGCAAATGGTAGCATTTCGTGCCAATCTCTATAACTCACTACCATTTTCTGAATTATCTTCTTTATGTTCTTATTTGCCGCCTCTACTGCCCCATTCATCTTTGGCATGTATGGAGCTGACTTGTGATAAGTTATTTGAAACTACTCACACATCTTCTTCATATCCTTGTTCTTAATATTTGAAGCATTGTCTGATACTATAGTGTTTGGCAATCCATAGCGACAAATTATGTTGTGCATAAAAAACGTAAGAACATGGTTTCCTGTGATATTCGCATATGAAGCAGCTTCAACCCACTTTGTAAAATAATCGATTGCCACGAGGATGAACCGGTGTCCATTTGATGCTTTTAGAGAAATCATCCCAATGATATCAATACCCCACATAGAAAAAGGCCATGGCGAGTTCATGCTATGTAGCTCACTTGGTGGTGCATGCTTATTATCAGCATATATTTAGCACAAATGGCACCTCTTAACATGCACACAACAATCGTGCTCCATTGTAGACCAATAATATCCCAATCACAGTATTTTCCTTGCGAGCATGGGTCCATTCATATGTCGCCCACAAACTCCTCCATGCACTGTTTCTATCAATTTTTCTGCTTCAGTCTTGGTGACACATCTAAGTAGAACATCATTGTAGGATCTCTTGTATAACTGCCCACCACTTAGAAGGAACTGCCCTGTTAACCTCTTTATCGTTCTTTTTTCAGTAGAAGTAACACCTTCTGGGAAACCCCGATTGCTCAAGAAATTCCTGATATCTTGAAACCACGGTATTTCTGCTTCTTGCGCTCCTTCTAGAACAAGACAATAAGCTAGCTCGTCTCTGACTTCAATTTCGAGTGGTTGGATGTCTACTCCTTCTAGAATGCTAACCATTGAAGCCAATGTCGCTAAGGCATCCGCAAATTGATTCTTAGATCTTGGCATATAGCTAAAATAAATTCGAGTAAATTTGGTACTTATTTCTTCCAAATACTGATGACACGGGATCAACTTATGATCTTTGGTTTTCCATTCACCAGTTGTTTAGAAGATGATAAGACTCGAATCCCCGTATACATCAAGTTCTTGAACATTATGATCTAGAGTAGCTTGTAATCCAATTATACACGCTTCATACTCTGCGATGTTGTTTGTACACTGAAACCTCAACTTTACTGCAATTGGGATATGCGAACCATCCGGCTTCACTAATACTGCACCGATTCCATTTCCATTCATATTTGCAGCCCCATCAAAGAACATCTGCCAGGAGTCTTCACTTTCCTCTTCTTCAGCAAATAAGATAGCCTCATCAGGGAAATTTGTCTTAAGAGGCTGATAATCTGGTAACGGATGCTCAGCTAGGTGGTTAGCGATTGCTTGACCTTTGATTGCTTTTTGAGTAACGTAGGTTAGGTCAAATTCTAAAAGCAAAAGCTGCCATCTCGCTGTTCTACCAGTTAAGGCTGGTTTTTCAAACAAATATTTCAAAGGATCCATCCTTGAAATCAGCAAAGTTAAATAGCTTAAGAAATAATGCCTAAGCCTCTGAGTTGCCCAGACCAAAGCACAGCAAGTCTTTTCCAAAGGCGAATATCTTGTCTCATAATCTGTGACCTTCTTGCTCAAATAGTAGATAGCCTTTTCTTTTCAGCCTGTTTCATCATGCTCCCCCAATACACATCCCATTGATGTTTCTAAAACCGATAGATATAGAATCAACGATTTCCCTGGAGTTGGCGGTACTAGAACAGGTGGATTTAATAGATAATCCTTTATCTTATCGAATGCTTGCTGACAATCCTCATTCCATATAGTTGGGTTGTTCTTACTTAGAAGCTTGAAAATCGGTTCACAAATAGCAATGAGCTGCGCTATGAACCGGCTAATGTACTGAATTCTTTCAAGAAAACCCCTAACTTCTTTTTCTGTTTTAGGAGGTGGTTGTGAGACATGGGAAAAAATCAAAAATCCTTTGACTTCCTCAATCATCACACGAGATTGAATAAAACAAAGAGTCGCCACCATTCAATTTAGGTGTGAATGGACACAAAAATATTAAATAAGCACAAAAGGCAATTTTAGGGTAAAAATAACCCTCCTAAAAAAACAACCAGAGATAGGTAAGGGGATTAGGTTATGAACAGGGGAAGGTGTTAGGCACCTCTATTCATCCACACAAGGTGGTTGCCAGGTATTGTTCATGTTTTTCAAAGAAAAAAAAAGGCTTGCTATAAAAATCAGGAAAAATCACAAAAAGACAAAAATTGTATGGTTTCTTCATACGAATAGCCTGATTGATCCAGAACTTTCAAATATGATCATACCATTCCTAGGGTTTCATGATCAAAACAAAGTTAAGATAAAATCAAATAAAATCAATTTAAAGTGAAAAATCCAAAAATCTGGCTTCAAGTCAGATTTTAGAAATCTAGAAAAATATGATTTTTATAAAATATTTCAAAATTGAACCTGAATAGTCCAGGATATAGGTAGAGCCCAAATTTCACATTAAATCTGAAAATCAAAACCAAAAATACCCACGTTGATGAAGAACATCAAAAGGGGAGAATTTAGACCGTAAGGTCTTCTCTCAATAATGAAAAACGATTTAAAAACCATATCATGAAACCCTAGAATTTACTTTCAGGCTTCTAGATTTAGATCTATCATATTGATCATGATAAATCCAAGATCTTAGCCTAAAATCACAAAAATCACGAAAACAGTGCTGTAGGTGCAAATATGTGGAAAATCCAAATTTTATAAAAAAGTGAGGATCTCATGCTATAAACATCATAGATTCATGTGATTCATTCAGATTCATCATAAAAACAATTAAAACATGATCAAGATATTTAAAGCAGCCACATCTCACAGATTAGAGCACATGGGGGTCTACCCTACGGATCTACCTGTTCTCTTTTCCCCTAGCTCTTTCTTCATGTTTTACGGCTAGAGAGGATTCTTGAGGTACTTGGAGATAGGTTTGGTTACAAAAACACAATCAAAGACTTTATTCTAGAAAAAGAGAGAAAAACAGATATGGGGTTCTATTCTAGGGATCCACCTGTTCTCTTTTCCTCTAGCTCTCTCTTCACGTTTTACAGCTAGAGAGACTCTTGAGGTACTTGGAGACAAGTTTAGGAATACAAGTACAAAAGATGGCCTTATTCTACAGCAATAGAGATGATCCTATTACATTTAGAATTAAAGACAGAAAATAAAAGGGAAAAGGGACTTACCTAGATTGAGCAAGCAGAGCAGCAGGGGTTCCTCTTCTTCTCTTGGAGCTCTTGAGTCTTCAAAATTTCATGGCCTTTTGCTTGAGAATCTCACCTATATTTATAGGCAAGCACAGGGGCATGGCTGGTCCAGAAGGATATATCCTGATCCTTAAGATAGAGTGAAAGACAGAGATAATGCCTATCCATAGCCAACCAAGGTGGCTTCAGCGAATAAAAGACGTAATTCGCTCATTTAAAGATATATTGGACTAAAGATAAAGCTCGGAAATCGAGAGAAGAATAAAACTCGCACGAGTCTTTAGTGACCGTAAATGATACACGGTCCAATGGTGACCGTATTTTCAATTCGGGCGCGCCTGACCGTAGAGCGATCTCGGGCGCGACCAGTCCGTGAATGAAATACGGGCAAAGCTTGCTTTGTCAGTTTTTATGCATTTTTGACCTGTTTTAAGCTCTAATTACATGTTTTTATTACTTTCTCATTCTGTAGTGCAATTTGGGGTGTCTACAGTGGCATTTCAATGATTGCCTTTGCTTTAGACGGGTCTATCTCAATCCCTCTTCTGCTTACAATGAATCCTAATAATTTCCCTGATGTGGCTCCAAAAACACACTTTGCTGCATTAAGATTTAAACTTTATTTCCTTAAGCGGTCAAATACCTTCTTTAGATTGATCAAGTGGTCGTCTTCTTTACAAGACTTAGCGATCATGTCATCCACATATACCTCCATCTCTTTGTAGATCATGTCGTGAAAAAGGGCCGTCATGGCTCGCTGATATGTTGCCACTACATTCTTCAGTCCAAAGGGCATGACTGTGTAGTGAAAGGTTCCCCAAGGCGTGATAAAAGCAGTTTTCTCTTGATCTTCCTTTGCCATCTTGATTTGGTTATATCCGGAAAAGCCGTCCATAAATGAGAACAAGCTGTGCACTACCGTGTTATCAACCAAGATGTCGATGTGTGGCAAAGGAAAATCATCCTTTGGGCTCGCTTTGTTCAAGTTTCTATAATCTACACACATCCTGACTTTTCCATCCTTCTTTGGAACCAGTACTATATTAGCTAACCAATCAGGGTATGTGGAACCGCCAAGAATCCAGCTTGAAACTTCTTAACCACTTCATCCTTGACTTTCAAAGTCCATTCAGGCTTTAACCTTCTCAATTTCTGCTTAATGGGCTTTACTCCTGGCAGGATTGGCAGCCTGTGTACAACCATATCTGTATCCAACCCTAGCATATCTCGATAAGACCATGCGAACACGTCCTTGTAATCGGCCAAGAATTGGGACATTTCCTTCTGCTGCATATCAGACAAGCATGCACCAATCTTTACAATTTTTGAGTACTCTTCAGTCCCTAGGTTTATGGAAATGGTTTCTTCAATATTAGGTTGAATACCCTTTTCGTGACGTTCCAATTGATATGATATTTCTCTTGGAAGGTCATCTTCTTCAGCCTCGGTCTCCTCTTCGATCCCCATTAGGTCGAAGTCGAGCTTGAGGTTGAAGTCGTATTCAGCTTGCTCTAATTCAGTTTGCATATATGGTTCATAAGCAGATTGGACCATTTTGAAAGATTTAGATTTTTCTAGAAAAAGTTGAAAAATATTTTTGGGTTCTTTGAGAACCTTCTAAAGAAACTTTTCCTGAAGATGAAGGTTCATTACAACCTTCAGGAAAAGGGCAATCCACTAATGGAGTATTTTTTTGGAGGCCGCAGCTGATTGCCAACCATATGCGGCCTCAAATGTCAATGGGATTTATTCCCAATTTTTTAAAACAAAGCCTTTTGGAGCAAGTGATATAGTGCAAGCCTGCTCCTCCTCAAGCTCTGGATCCGATACCATTATTACCAGATTGGAAAAATTGCCATTTTCTGCTTCGGGGCTGATTTCAGATGTGACTCCATCTGGGATCTTGATCGATGCCCAATCGATAAAAGGCATCTTGTTTTTTGCTTCTTCTTTTTCTTCATCCCCTGCCATTGCAAAGAATGCCCCAGCCTCTTCTGTGAAGTCCTGCTGCTCTCGTGGCAATGGCTCAAGTTCGCCAGTAGCTTTAGGTGCAAGAGTTGGTGAAAGTTGGATAAAAGGTTAAAGGGCTGAGGTAAAAGGCTTCCTGAAGGGATTATCATTAATGTATGAAGGTTTGGATTGGTCCATGGGAGGAGAGAATTGAATGGTATGAGAGGGTTTTGGAAACGTTTCCCTTAAATGAGGGAATTTTTCTTGGTCCTTTTCCTTTTCATTGCCATCATCTTTCTGCAGTCCCCTTTTCCACTTCCTTACCTTCATTCCTAGTCCTGCTAGTGGGATAAGTTTCTGTGCCTTTACAGTCTCCACCCTTCCTTGCAGGTTGATTCCCAACCCCTTTCCTGGATGGAAGTCCCAATCTTTCAACACCTTTTCCACCATTTTCTCGGCGCATGTCAACTTCTCTTTCTTTTTTAAACACCCCCCAGGTATGAAGTTGACTGTTTCAAACTGAAAAGAATGAAACACAATTTTGTCGGCCGTTAATTCTACATTAATGAACGGCACATCAGGTGGTATGACTGGAGGGACTAAATTCTCAGCTAGGACTGTTACCACCCTATGACCCCTTATATATTTTACTCTCTGGTGAAGGGTAGATGGTATTGTCCTAGTTGAGTGGATCCACGGCCTTCCTAGGAGTAGATTGAAGGCAGCAGGAATATCTATCATTTCGAATGTGATATTAAAGATATTCGGTCCGATGGTGATCGGCAATTCAATCTCCCCTAGGGAGTGTATTTTGGAGCTATCAAAAGCTCTCACTATCCTTCCATTTTGTTTGATTCTAGATTGATCCAAACCGAGCTTGACAAAGGTGACCAAGGGGCAGACATTTAAGGCTAACCCATTGTCTATTAGGACTCGTGCTATCATACTACCCTTACAAAGCACTGTGATGTGCAAAGGGTCTACATGATAACATCCGCCATGGCTTATCTCGCTTTCAGAAAAGCTTATTACATTATGAGATAAGATCTGGCCGATCATCATTCCAAACTGGTCTGGATCGATCGTTTTTGGCACATGAGTACTTTGAAGTACTTTCATTAATGAGTCCCTATGCTTTTCTGAATTAAGTAACAATCCCAGTTGTAGACACCCCAAAATTGCACGATTTTTTATAAATCTTGAAGGAAAGAAATATTTTATTGGAATTTTCAATTCTTTGCATTGGGTTTGAGATCCTTAACCCATTTGAATCCAAAACCGTAAAGGAAAAGGCCCAAATTCAATCTTTTGTGCAAAGTCAAACTCTTTCCGGTTGAATTTTGTTGACTTTTGACCCCAGAAAATGAAATATTTTTTAAAGCAAGATTTCAAGATAATTTTTCCCGGTAATCAGGTTTTTAGCAATGTTATTGCATAAATGAATTTTTTGAGATTTTAAATCTTGACGAATACCTTGGTTTTAACATATTGAACCTTTTTTCCAGACCTGAAAAACCGGAATTTTGCCTTGAACTGAAAAGTTGACTTTTTATTCACTTGGAATTTGGGTCTGGAACTATTTTTAATGGATTCAAATGGGGGGTGTTTGCTTATTTACATGTAATATCTTAAGTAAATGGAGATTAAAAAATACGAGGACATTTACTTAAACGATATTACATGTAAATAAGTATTGCCTGTGTTAAAATTCGAAAAAAGGCTTTTTTCCTTGTATCCGGCAACTCAGGCTGGATACAAGTGTCCTTCTTTGTATCCGATGGAAAATGCCGGATACAAGTAAACCTCAGTGTATCCGGCATCATAGACCGGATACATTAAGGTACTTGTGTATCCGGCCTGATATACCGGATACACTAATTTTGCTCAAAATTAGGGTTTTCCGAGAGCTTTTCACTTTTACCATAATATACCTCATTAAATGAGGGGAAATCTCGGAAATAGCCCTAGGGTTAAGGTTGGTGGGCTATAGACATTATGTTGTGCCTACCATTCTCACCAACCCTAACCCTAGCCTTTGCCTATAAATAGGAGGCTCCTCCTTAAGCAAATGGCAACGAACTCTTGTTTTGAATTCTCGCAAAGAAGAACTCCAAGAGAAGAAGGAAATCGTTGTGGGAGTGCTTCCAGAATCCAGGTAAGCCTCAAACTTTTATTTTATTTTCTGTATTTACATTCCTAGATCTAGATCTCTTCTTCTACCTTTCTGTAGTGTAAAGCCTTCTTTGTGTGTGAAAATCCTTCCCTGGCTCAAAGTATCTCGAGACTCCCCCTAGCCGTAAAACGTGGAGGCGGGATCTAGGAGAAACGAGACTGGGGATTGACCCTAGCATTAGAACCTATGTAGCATAAAGCTTTTTGGTTGATTGTAAACCGTTCCATATTCAAAGTACCCTTGATTATCTTGAAGAACCGTGTTTAACGGGGAGAGAGAACAGAGGGAAACGATAATGGAACGGAACCCTAGGCTGTTTAGAACCTTATTTTGATGCATGCTATGTTGTTCTATTGATCTTATATGGTTTCTCACATTTGCACATACGTAGCACCATTTTGACGGGATAGGCTCATATTTGGGGTTTATTACATTCATTGTGATAAATCTCAAATAAATGGCCTCAATCAATTCTGGAGTGTTTTCAATTGATTTTTTAAGGTTTTGGATTCATTTCACACGAATCTCACACACTTTATCACAGTTTTGAGTTGGTTTTACTCAAAAAGGGCCTAACTGGACAGCATCTGTACCTTGACTTAGGACGCTCATAACTTCATCGTCCGGATGAATTTTGGAGCAATTCTAGAACCATGGAAAAGGTGAGCCTGTCTAGTTTATGTCCACCAAATTTCATAAATTTCTATCAAACGGATTTTTGACACCTCTCTGTCGAAGTTTAGTGGACAGTTCAGGTTCAAATACAGAACTTGTCACTTCGACGGAGCGCCATGTGTTCGTTTTAAGTCCGATTCGAGTGATTTTTGTTTCTGAATACTCCTTTATGAGTCTATTTTTAAATCCTATTGGTTTCATAATTTTTGGATTCCATTTGAATTATTGGTAGCCGATTTACTCAGAACTGTTCATTTGTACTTTTCTGGGTAAATCTCTGATCTTCGGGGCCTGTTCGGGAGACCACCCAAGGCACATCTGAAGGGATTTTTGTATGAGGCTAGTTTCTTTGGAAAGATGGCCATACAGACTTCAATCACACCAAATTTCGTGGATTTTTATGGAGTGGATTTTTCTAGACAATTTTCCAAAGTTGCCCACTCATCACTTTTAAAAATCCCCAGCAGCAACTTCAAAGGAGCATAACTCCTAGGATTTTTATCGGAATGAAGTGAAATTTTGCATGAGACTCTTATTTACTGTAATCTTTCAAATGAATTTAGTTTGGTTCAATTTAAAATGGTATTTGAATGATTTCAAGACAAATGGCATTACTTTTCACCGAATTTTTCGGATTTGATTCAACTTGGTTTTTGAGCAACTTGTGCTTTGATTTCCATCTTTTGAGATATTTCAGAAATGATATTGACATAAGAGAGGATCTAGAATCCATTTAGATCCTCATGTGAAAATATCATACATTGGTCCTTTTTCAAGGTTTTCTATGATTTTATTAAGTTTTCTTATTTTTGCATGAACATACACTTGGCTACCACTTTGTGTGGATGAATGGGGGTGCGTAACACCTTCCCCCATTCATAATCTAATCCCCTTACCCGTCTCTGGATTTGATTTTCAAGTAGGGTTATTTTTACCCTAGAATTTGTCTTTTAAGCACTTTTTGATTATTTTTGAATCATTTGGTGTCCATTCACACTCCATAATCATGAATGGTGGCGACTCTCCTATTTTTATTTCGAGCCCCGTGTGTTGACGAAGGGATGATCATTCCGGTGATTTTTCCATGTCTCACCCCAGTATTGATATCTGGGCAGGGACTTTAATTAGTTGGTCGACAATATTGAATTCACTCTTCTTCAATATTTTTAAGAAGTCTGCTGCCTCATCAGTGACAACCTGGGGGGTGTCTTCCCCTATCTTGGCTTTCCCCTTCTGATTTTTTTCTGCTTCTTTCCTTTCCTTTTCTAATTCTTGCTCCTTTCCCTCAACACACCTTCCTGATCTTGTCATGAGATTTAGTTCCTCTTGGCTCTGCTCTCTGGCCATTAGAATGGTGGTTGTAAAACCCTCGCTGTAGTTCCAAGGTACAACAGTTTTTGAGTAAGAGGGTTTGGGAACATTGATCACCAGAGGCTGAAGATGGGATCTTGGTGCTGAGGTTGATGTAGGAGTATGGTTGGAAGGAGGCACCTCAATGACTAGAGGCGGGAATTGCCTTGATTCCTTTGGTTGAGAGGATTTTAAGGTCGATGAAGAAACAAAGGTGATTGATGCCGTGGTGGGGTCATAATTAATGACCAAAGGTAGTTTAGATGATGGAGTGGGTGGAAAAGCAATAGTTTGGTTGCAATTAATAATGAGAGGGGGTTTGGAAACATTGAGTTGGGCCATGAGAGAAGCGGCCCAGTTCAAAGAGGCATTAATATCCTCAGCAGTCTTGCAATTTCCTTTATTTCCTGAAACAACGTTAATCTGTTCCTCTATCTCTTCTTGGTCAAAATAGACCTCAATGGACGTCCTTATAGGCGCAATTAGCTGCGAGGGATCAAATGTCCTAGGTCTTGAAGAGACGGCCCCCACAAAATTGGATGGGCCTGCCCCATTATGCTGGGGCAGAGGATTCTGACCAATGTCAGTCCTGGCAGAAGAGGGAGCAGCCGTGTTAACCATCAAAGTCTTCTGATCGATCAAATCCTGAATGGCGTGCTTTAATGGCCAACACCTGTCTGTAGGGTGTCCTAGCGCACCCATATGGTATTCACAGGTGGTTGAGGGATAGAAATTCTTTCCCTTTGAAGCATTCGGATTCGGTTCTTTCAAAGTCACATACCCTGCATTTAACAAGGTTGGCAAAAGCTGGGATGGAGTCACGAGAAGAGGGGAAAAGACCTTGTTCCTCCTAGACATCATCCAAGCGTCCCTCTCCTCTTTTGAGAATACCTTTTTCTGGTTTGGCATTGCTGTTTGAGGAACATTAATGTTGAGAGGGTTTTGATAAGTCAATTGTGGTTGTACCAGCATGGATGGGGGTGCAGAAATGTTGATTTGGAGAGGTTTCTTGGAAGATTGGGGTTGCACCATATTTACTTCCCCTTCTTCCCTTCATTCCTTCTTGCTCCATTTCTTTGTTTCTGGGCATAAGAATCAGAAGTGGGCTCCTGCTGATGAGCCGTGGCAGAGTAGTCGTAAATTCTCCCGGATCTTATTCCATCTTCGATCCGGTCTGCAACTTGCACTAAGGCAGTGAAGCTAGTGGTAGTCTGACCCACGAGATGGTTATAGAATGGCTGCCCCAGTGTGCCAATAAAGGTGGTGACCATCTCGGGCTCCATCATGGGTGGCCTGACTTAGGAGGCGGCCTCTCTCCCCCTTTTGGCATACTGCCTCACTGTCTCTTCTTTTCCTTTGTTCATTTTCATCATATCGTACCTGTCTGGCACGATGTCAGAATTGAATCGATACTGAGCTAGGAAAGCATCAGCCAGATCTTTCCATCTTCTGATTCTACCATGGTCCATAGTTGCGAACCACCTCAAGGCTGCCCCAGTCAGGCTTCTTTGAAAAATTTGGATCAAAATGCCGTCGTCCCGGCCAAATTGGCATAATGCCCCACAGTAGAGCTTCAAATGGCTCATTGGGCATTCTGTGCCGTCGTACTTCTCGAAGTCCGGACATTTAAACTTGGCCGGTAGGCATACATCGGGGTACATACACAGATCATTGAAATTGGTACCGCCGAACGTGTTGACCCCCTTAACTTCTTTCAGCTCTTCTTGGATCAATTCCAGCTTGTCCAAGAACTTTTTCTCCATCTCTACCCTCAATCTTTCCTTCTCCTTCTCCTTCTCCCTTTCATATTCAGATTCCTCCTCCCGGATCAGGATAGGTTCGGGGATTGGTTGGTGGAGTTCAGGTTGAGGTGGGATAGGTTGGACTGGTGGTGGAAGGTCAGCTTGGGGTTGAGCTGGTGGTGCATTGTGGGATGATGAAGCCTGGTGAACCTAAGCCTGTGCCTGTTGCGCCTGCATCTAGGCTTGGGCTGCTTGATTAGCCAGCAGATTTTCCAGTAGTTTTGTCATCCCTGCCACTTGCTCTTGCAACTGAGCAAATGCTTCAGCAGAAACAGTTGACTGTTCTTCAGCGGGGTTCATGGTTGCAGATCTGAGTCTTTGAGAACGTCTGGGAGCAATGGTTGTAGTAGGAACTGAAGACCTTTGGTAAAAGAAAAAGACAAAGAAAACAATTAGTATCCCATTGAATCATGTTTACACACCTATGAATGCATACATGCAGGCTTGGTGAACATGAGTTTGGAATTTTCCTTGTATTCATATTTTTTGCTTTTTGGATTTATGGTTAAAATATACTTATTAAAAAGAGGTGATTGATACGAAAAAGATCAATCGACAGAATTTGTTAGAGTATTCTAGGGCCTCCAACACGTCCCACAAAAAGGTGATGTGCCTATAGTAAAAGCCTATAGTCAAATCAAGACTTGGAATTACACAAGCTTCCAAGGGCTTATGCTTTGGTTGGTACGAAAAAGACCCACTAAGGTTAGAATATTCTAGGGCTTCCAACATGTCCCCAAAAAAGTGAGATGCCTAAAATAAAAGTTTTCAAGCAAATCGAGACTTGGAATCAAGCAAGCTTCCAAGGGCTTATGCTTTGGAATTAAGGCTTCCACAGCCTCTTGAAATTATGCAGGCTTTTAAGGGCCTATGAATTTCTAAATTAAGGTTTTAGAAGGCCTATGAGGCTTTTGGAGAAAAAATCTGGAATTTTAGGCTTCCAGGGTCCTATGAGTTTCTAAATTAAGGCTTTAGAAGGCCTATGAAGTTTTTAGAAAAATCTGGAATTTCAGGCTTCCAGGGTCCTATGAGTTTCTAAATTAAGGCTTTAGAAGGCCTATGAAGCTTTTGAGAAAAATCTGGAATTTCAGGCTTCCAGGGTCCTATGAGTTTCTAAATTAAGGCTTTAGAAGGCCTATGAAGCTTTTGAGAAAAATCTGTAATTTCAGGCTTCCAGGGTCCTATGAGTTGATTTTCTGAAATTCCAAGGCTTTCAGATGCCTAAAATATTTTTGATTTTCCCCTTTAGGTGTTTTGAATCAGAAAAGAAATTCAATTTACTTTCAAGGAGATGATTTCAAGATTTTCTTTTATTCCTTTTTTTTTTTTTTGAATGATTATTTGCTTGGAATTCAAAGGTTTCCAAGTTACCTAAGAAACAAATTACTCTTTGGTGAGAATCTTAAAAGTTTGCACACTTTATTATGAAAGATTTCTCATTTGGAATTTTGATCCATTTTAGACATGGGTTGAGTTTCCTCCTTATTCTTGCATTGGATTGCATTTTAAGCTTAAAATATGTTTTGAAAGCTTATGGTTATTTCCAAATTCAATTCTTAAGGTTGAAGTATTATTGGGTTGGTTATTTGAACCAATTCGCTTTTAATCACTTACTTCAATTTAGATGGGTTAAGTGTTAAACTTAGGTAAAAAGAGCCCAACACGAGCTTAACCCCCAAATTGAGGTGCCTGACCTGGTTTCAGATTTGAATGAACTTTTCTTTATCATCTGCACCTTTTAATTGAGTTAATTTGTTCAATTTAGGTGAATATGTCCAAAATGATCTTGATTCCTTGATTTAGATGAGTTTTGGGAGATTTAAGTGCCTTTTATCTTGTTTGGAACCCCTGACCATTTGCTTATATCATTTAGGGATGAAAGGATCCAGGACTGTTTGTTAAGAATGACTGGAACAGAATTGTGGCTTAAAACCGCACACTCAGAACGGTTTGGCTCAAACTGCATCTATCCTGCGGTTGCAGCCAAAATGCAGGAAACCGCATACTCAAGGCGGTTTTAAGCTAGAAATAGATTTTCGAATTGTTTCCTTTTCCAATTGATTTTATTAGCTTGATTACTTGTCCAAACTCACTGTTCACCATTGGGTGGCTTCTACACTGCCCCAAATTGGGCATTTGACACATCAAATGGTATTAAAAACCCATGTATATCATGAATTTTATGAGATTGCATAAAGGCATTACAAATATGCACAAAAAGATCCCTTACAATAAAGGCAATGAACTATAATACAAATTTGCCTTCAAGGGCATGAATCAAATAAAAAAGTACAATTTGGCCTTCTTGGGCTTGAGAGGGAAAGAAAATTCCTAAACTAGAAAAGGAGAAGGGCCTTCTGTACCAGCAGCATCTGGGTGGCATTCACACACAACTTTCCTGCAAAAAAGAGGATTAGCAATATTTAAACAGATGAGGGCCTAGGCTCCCACCAAAATGGACACCCAATGCATTGATTTTGGCCTTTTGGTTGCCTCCTAAGAGTATTTGGGTAGAATGACACCTAAGAAGAGTAAAAACTCTCCCTATGGGCTACACCAATCCTAAGATACAGTAAGTTTTTAGGAAAGATAAAGCCCCAACAAAATGGACACCATGAGCTTGATTTTACAAATTATAGAGGCCATCACAAAAAATAAACTGAAAATACCTTGTTATCTCATGTTTACCTTCAAGATGGTGTCTATATCATACCTTGGGTTACCTAAGCCATACAAGACGACCTTCCCTCATTACAAACCCTTTTCCCATCGCATTTAGTTTACTTTGGCCAAAAATATGTTTCTCCACCTTCAAGCGTTGGGGTCATAGGATTTGGCTTATTGGCAACTTAGAACTCAAGCCTAGTGTATGACCAAAATTATAGATCCACCATATCATCACATCATTGGCTCAAAGCTTCTAAGGTGAATGTTTTCACTTTCGCTTTCAGAAGTAACGACATCGATGCGCCATGCTACACACATTCTTGTTCAACTTCCTATAGGTAATAGGTAGGCTGTGTAAAAAATAGAAAAGGTGCATAAGTGCATTTGAAAAAGTGGGTCATATTCATCACAACGTCCCACCCTTGCCACTCTTTTTTTCGTAGCCATGCAAGCACAACCAAAATCACAAAGGCATGATATAGAGATCATTTGTAATAAATAAACATGAGAACATCCAGGTAATAAAAAAAACACCTAGCACGCTCAATCTTAAACATGCATTCACACAATCATCAAACATGTAAGCATGTTATCAAGTTATACAAAAATAGCATTCAATTATGGTGAGCACGCTTGACATGTTCAAAACATCTCTCAAAAATTCAGATCACATATTCATGACATTAAAGTCATAATCAAAACATGCTTATCATGGAAACATGGCAACCTAGCATGGCAAGACTAATTAAGCCTTCCTAAGCATGGTTCTAAGCATATCCAAAGCATACACACATCACATGCCCTATTTTCATGGGTCTCATATTTTCTAAAAACAGAAACACTCAGATCAAACATGCTTATCACAAATTGACAAAACAGCAAACAATTCATAAAATTCAATCAAACATGCACAGGCAAACAATCATGGCTCAATTCCACTAGAAGTCCCCAGTAGAGTCGCCAGTTGTGAGATATGGAAATGTCACCTAAGATGACTTCCGATATCGTCACATGAGGATCGATAAAAATAAAGAATTGCCACCATCCAAGTTAAGGTGTGAATGAACACCAAGGGGTCATAAATGCCAAATAGAGCCAAAATAGCTCTAATGCAAGGAAAAATCCAGAGATTAGGCAAGGGGAATTATTTATGAACGGGAGAAGGTGTTAGGCACCCCCACTCATCCGGTTAAGACGGTTGCCACATGCTTGCTTATGCTAAGGGTTGCTTGCTAATCAAAAATAGACAAAGGATGCTTAAAAATAAGCAAATGTATGTGATTATTCCACATGAGTGGTCCAAAGAATTTGGACTCTCCTCATGGATATACCACTTCTATAACTTCATGAATGAATGAAAATCAAAAATAAAAATGAAGAAAAGTCAAGCTAAGGTAAATCTAGAAAAATCATGTTCTAAGAACTTGAAGAATTCGATCAACCATAAATCACTTGATTTAAATCCAAATAAGATGAAACCAAAGCCATTTGAAAGCTGGTATGAAGTAGAATATTTAGTAAAAAAATCAGCTCATTCCAATTTAAAACTAGAGAGAAATATTCTATGAAAATCGACTGTTGTAACTTAGAGAAAAACGGCGAGTAAGCATTTTTGAAACTCTATTTGTGGAGTTTGGCTCCATATAAATTCGTAAAAACTTGCATGGATAAAGTATATGGTACCATCTTTCTAACGAAATAGATCTTACACCAAACTCCATCCATTGGTGACTTGTGTGTCCTCTTGAACATGCCTACAGGATCATAGATTAACCCAAAACTCTGTTACAAAGCCACTCTGAGTCAATCAAACACACAAGCCACAAATCAGATCAAAATCTGTTGAAACCAGTTGGAATGGTGAATAGACTCCTTAAGAAAAACACAGAGACTGAAATCACTCAAAACGGATTAAAATTGAGCAAATGGTGCACCATCAAAGCGGCAAGTTCAACAATCTGAACTGAACTGACTTGCCGACTTTGAATAGATTGTGTCAAAAATTGGCTCCATAAAAATGAATGAAAATTTCTAGATACAAAGTAGGCTATCCCATCTATCACATGTCTTTGGAATCACTCAAAAATTCATCCGGAGGATGAAGTTATAAGCATTCCAAGACAGGCCACAGATGCTACCCTGTTTTGAAGATTTTTGAATAAAAGACCAAAACCAGTGCAAGTGGATTCGACCAAAACACTTGGAAGCCATGAAAAACAACTTCATGAAGTTCTAAAATTCATTCTGAAGCCAATGATCCCAGATTTCCCATATTAAACATGGAAATCCA
The DNA here is from genome assembly GCA_947561395.2 of Buxus sempervirens. NCBI lineage: Eukaryota > Viridiplantae > Streptophyta > Magnoliopsida > Buxales > Buxaceae > Buxus > Buxus sempervirens. Next base: position 54,926,614 of record OX387182.1, read on the forward strand.
AGATCTAGCTTATCCTTGCAAAAAAATAGTGAAAAGTGTGTTTGTTGGTGGTGGAAATCAATTTTCTAGGAGAAGGCTGGAATCCATTACTATTGAGAGCAAGGATTCGCACATCTTCTCCAGAGACAAATGCACAATACATCAGAGAAATCAACCATAGGCTCAAAATAACCAAATAGCATGCTCTTCATCATTTGTAGGTTCTAAGCCTAGAGGATCCATTCCTACTTCTTTTTCCGAATGCTCTCTCTTCACGTTTTACGGCTAGAGAGAATTCCCAGGTACTTTGGAAGAGGTTTGGGGCTTCAAAAAAACACCCAGGGCCTTACACTACAGAAAGGTAGAAGTTGAGAGTTGGAATTGTAAAGAAGAAGCTAGAAATGTAAATAGAACTTTACCTTTGATGACTTGAGCACTTGAGTAGACAATCCAATAGAATTTCTCCTCTTCTTGCAGAGTTTCTAAGCTTCAAATTGTCAGTCATTTGCTAGAGGAGGACCCCTCTATTTATAGGCACAACCAAGGGTAGAAAAGTCCCAAGGGTATCCCCAAAAATCCCTCTAGATTGTTCCAATTCAAGTTAAAGCCTTGAATTGTTGTAAATCTGGAAGTTTCGGAGGATGAAATAGGGAGTTCAAGTCCCTGAGAGAGAGGTAATATGCGTAAATAAGGCTTAGAGATCGAGCCTTTTCGCAAACGCCCGAAACAAGCAAACCGCATACACAGTGCGGTTTCCATAAAACCGTCACTCTATATGCGGTTTTCATGCAAATTCATCTTAACCGCACATACAGGGTGGTTCCAATTCAGTTACACTCCTCATGATTGCTATTGACGTGGCCTAACAGCCAAAGCTTCTAGAAACCACGTGGCAGCTCACGCAATAAGCATGAACCTCAACCATGCTGTGTGTGCGGTCGCAACTATATACACAGGGCGGGTGAGACCAATTTCATAAAAACCGCATACACAGTGCGGTTTGCACCCTTTTTTGAGTATTTCTGAATTTTTGACACATGTCAAAGTTCAAATAAAACATTTAAAATTCATTTTGATTGTTCTCTCCCATTGAAGTGCAATTTAGGGTGTCTACAACTATGCATATCAAAAGGCACAAGTACAATATCTCAATACTCCCCCGCACATACAAGTTCAAAAGGGAACATATATTGGAAGCACAAATATAGAGCATTCACATACTGGATACAAATAAATGCCAAGGCAATTCGATCATTTTCGGGAGTCGAACACAAGTCCTTTTGCTCTGGTACCATGTTAACCAATATTGTAATGGCAATTTGCAAAGATGGGATGAGTGCTCAATGCATTTGATTAAAGTAAAAAAGATGCACCATCTAAACATATTTTCCATGTGCGGTACCATTTTTAGCCAACAGTTAATGCCCGTGTACTTCAAAAGTCATTTTTACATTTTCATTCTCCAAGAATAAAATAGTATGGTCCTAATAAATATGCCAGTTGTATTCTCGGTGTCTCCCACATCCAGTTCTTTGAATGCAATAAAAATAATTCTAGCCCCAAATTCCTCATCAATAAAAATTCAACTTTGAGATTTAAGCAATAAAAATATGAATTTATGGAAGAGTACATAACGACTAGTTTTGCCAAAAGTAATGACTTTATAAACCTCAATGCAGATCATTTATATGATCTAAATTAAATACCCTTTTGTCATTGAAATAAAACAATAACCAAGGATCTGTAAATGCGGAAGGCGGGCTGTACAGCCTCTATCTACACTTTTATTTACAGCTTTGAATTAGCGCCGTTCAACGTGGGTCCTACACAAAAAAATAAAACCTAAAAAAATAGATAAACAATAAGTGAACGGCATCCTATATATGCTGCAAATAACATTGTTGATAGAAGCTGCACAGTCCCTCATTGCATAATAAACGGAAGATAAATTTATGAACGTTTTCGGGCCCTTTGCTTCTGGGTCTAGATTGTCACCTTAAGTTTTGGTATCAGACCCTTGACAACGTATCTTGGTAGTTGGTATCAACCTCATGAGTTACTAAACTAACGTCATGCGTTAGCTAGATGGCAACGTTTCCACTTGGCTAACATTGGTAGACCCACGTGCCTTTTAAGTAGATAAATATCAGAGAAGAAAAATATAAATATGTAATGTTATGCAAAATATTGAAACCCTTATAGGCCCCTAACGCAAGAGGTACCTACCCTTGTAACTCTAGCTTGTCATTACAAATTAGTATTAATATTTTAAAATAGAAAAATATCAAAAAAAATTTAAAATTTATGGAAAATTTCAACATATATGTATAAAATTAAATAAAAGTTCGATAATTTTACACTAATTTATGAGTAAAAAATATAGGTTATAAAACAAGATTTACAAGAAGTGTTTTAGATTTCAGAATTTCTTTAAGAAGGAAACCTCCAATGAAACAAATATATTTTAATAAGATATATTCCAAAAATGTTGTTTAGAATCGAAGGAAGTTTTTAGATTTGAGGGTTCTTTAAGAAAAGAAACTCTCATAATAGACCATTCCCTAGAAAGGAAACATATATATTTTAATGTGACTAGTCTTTGTTGAGCCCATTATAAGCTCAACCGAGTGAACTTGTCAATCCTGTCGGTGTCAGCTGAATCAACTCGGCATAGACCCAAGGCAATACCAAGTTTTAAAACCCTGCTTCCAATCCAATGACATCTAGTAAATTTCATAGTTCTGGATTCAATCCCTATTTTGACCCACCAACACCATGTCATTTGTAAATACATGCACAAAGAAATCTCTTACATAATATGGTTGTCATGCATTCTGTAACATACAAAAAAAGGATATGGACCAATCCCAACAAACAAATGTTATTGAGACTAATTGTGAGCCTATTATCACTCGAAATTCATCAGTCTGCCACAACTAACAAATGTTTTCGATACCAATCCCAAGCTCAAATGAAGATGGATATTTGAGGTAGGTTGATAAACTATGCAAAACATAATCAAATCATGGCAAATGAATCATCCAGCTTCTTGTTCTCCTTGAACAAAGATTTGTTGGATAATAGGGAGAAATACTGTTCTGTATTATCAAATTGTAAGACCCCAGTTTTGAGTAGAAAAAAAAAATAATAAACAGTATAAAATAGTAGATAAAATAAAATATATGCAAAAGTATGAACACATGGATTTATGGACAGGCTTAATCAAAATTTATTTATTGCTGGAGATTTGTGGTCATTAGTTGTCAAAGAGAATAAGCCTAAGTGGCCGGAACATGGAGATTTGGGTTTAAACGAATACCCGTATCACACTTATGGAAATACTTTCGTTAGTCTCGTTATCTGGAGAACTGGGCGACTTGGCGTTTGCGGCTGGTAATGGCGATTAGGGTTATGCCTGTGAAGAACAAGGATCGCAAGAACTGCTAGGAGTTTATTGGAGTCGGATTTCTGCGGGTTATCTCTCTCGCGAGCAGAGGAATTGTTCGACTACCATTTCATCTTCGCGCGCAGCCGGAGTCGTGCTCGGCCGATTGTGGAAGAAGCTATTGTTCTGGGATTAAGCACATACAGGTGAGTAGCACTGTTTTAAAACCTCGGTTTCGGATTATTCGTAGTTCTAGTTTCAATGCATACGATTGTGGATTGAGATGTTCTGTTGTTTTCTGGGCGGACTCTGTCTGAGGGTTGTCTCTTTATAACTGAATGGGGATAAATAAAAAGTATGTTAGATTAATTCCAAAACTAGTTTGAATGTGTTCTGGGGGTATTAGGGGACTAAAGGAATGGTTACAGACCGAAAAAGTTAGGCCAGAGTGGGAGATCTGGATTTAACAGAGAACCGAAAAACACAGTGGGTATCCGCCCACTTGGCGCCCACTCGCGCCCACTTCGAAAGTAGGCGCATAGTAAAACTGACCTGGCGCTGAGCTCGTGCCCACTTAAATTTGATGCGCTTTTCTCGCGCCTATCTCGCGCCCACTTACCATCGAGTGAGCGCATACCCTAGTTTTTAATTAATACGATCCGCTCACTTGGCGCTCACTGGCGCCCACTCGAATTAAGTAGGCGCACCTACCCAAATTTGTTGAATTGGTTGAAAATAGCCCATTATTTACATGAAAGACATTTAAGTAAATGTCCTGTGTATTTATTGCTCCATTTACTTAAGTCTTTAATGTAAATAAGGTTTTACCCCCCATTTGGAACCAACAAAAATACTTCCAAGGTTTAATTCCCAGCCAATAAAAAGTCAACTTTCCAGTTCATGCCTAAATCCCAGTTTTTATCAAAAATCCCGGTTTGGGTTTAATACCCAGATGAGTGATTCAGGAGCCCATAAAATTCTAGGAGATGTGTTTACCCTTCAATAGACTACAACCAAAATTTGAGCCCGAAACTCCTTGTAGATTTGTCTAGAAAAATTATATACCAAAAGTCAACGTTTTTAACCAGACTTGGAATATTTTGAGGTCCGAAACTTTTTGTCTCAGAATTGATTGCTTTTTGGTAGGGTGACCTTATAGGAGATCCTAAGACTATTCCACTCATCCAAAGTGTGTTTTGAGGTCTTCACAACATTCGTTTTGATTGATTTGGATTATGAAAGCAAAATTGAGAATCTAGGAGATGTTTTGCTAAATTATGTTTAATTGAAGTTTGGATGCTGAAATCATCTCTGTATAATGTGCTTTATTCTGAAAAGTCAGTTTTGAAACCATATTGTTTTGCTGAAATACATCTACACTATTATGCTAGTTCACCTTTGAATGCACGGTGCACTTCAGGAATGATTTACTTGAATATTGTTTTATATCGGTGGTCGGTTTAGAATCATATCTTATTCTTTTCCGGTAAATTATTTGAGAATTTCTTTGAGGACACCATGAGCGAGAAAGCTGGTCCTGAGTGACCTATGGTATGCACTTGAATAGTTTGATCTATATATATCAGTTTTACATGGTGGAAAATACATTGGGTTGATTTGCTAGTTTTATACTTACTACTGGTTTAGCTTGTCCTGGATCCAGAGTCTAAGCTTAGTAATGTAATGTTATTGTTGGTTGTTGAAATTGCATGGCCTTGTGTATTGCCACGACAGGTGTAGAGCAGCCAGAAACCTTGAGTAGACCTGGTTGTCAATGCAGAAACCCGGGGAGTAGGCCTGCATTGGATGACGAAACCCTGAGTAAGCCGTCATTTCAGAGTTTCCGAAACCCTGAGTAGGCCGAAACTGTGTACATGGAGGTGTGGAGTGTCTACTTGGCATGTTTAATTTATCAACTAAACAATAGTCATGACATTGACCAATGTTGGTATTTGATTTTGTTTGACGTGATATGTTTGATTCGCTAGTTTATTGGTATTTATGGTTCATGGAATATTGTTTACCGATTATTGAGTATTGTACCTCCCGCCGATGTAAAGCAGCCAGAAACCCTGAGTAGGCCTGGTTGTCAATGCAGAAACCCGGGGAGTAGGCCTGCATTAGATGACGCAGTCATTTCAATATCCAAAACCCTGAGTAGGCTGGATATACATTTGGAGGCGTGGGCATGGTTATGAGAAGGCTTTGTGTTATATGACATTGGTATATCTGGGATTATATCTTGAGATACGAAATTATGGTTAATTGCTATGTTGTTGTCAGTTAATCATTATTTTATCGATATCTTCGGGATTGGAAACGGATTGTTATTGCTTGATTTACCTGATGGTTTTCCGCATTGATATGAATTGGATTATTGAAGTTTAGTCAGATTATTCGGAATATGTGTGTTATCATCATTGTATATGGTTTATAACCGTGGCATGTTTTAGAATTGAAATAAATGTATTTGTGCATGCATGTGCTGCTCACTGGGATATTCGTATCTCACCCCGTTGCTTTCGTTTTGTTTTCAGATACTCTTGGAGAGCTCGATACTTGCGGGTAGTTACTTGGACATGTGAGTTTTATTTTAGTTTGGGAATATTTTAGCGCACTCTGTTATATAGCTATTGTTGTACTCATGTTTTTCCTTCACTCTGATATTGCGATCCTGTGTTTTATAATAACCTCTGGAGACGAGTTACGGGTTTTTCATGTGACTCGGATCCGGGGCGTTACAGATAGATAACAGAATACGAATGGAATTGGGTAAACAATTAAATAGTAGCAAATAACAAATGCTAACAGATGCACGAATTTGAGGAGAACAATCAAGACAGAAAATAGTAGCAAAAGCAAACAGACGATTTTAGCAGAAACAAAATGTAAACAGGATTGAAATAAACTTATCGGATTAATCAAAGGTCGAGGCGAGATTCAATAATCTCTATACTTAAAGCCTTAAGCGCCCCCTGTAGAATGATTCTCCAGTGTGACGGGTTGCTTGACGCTGTAGCTTCTAGCATTCAACGACCAAAGGTCTCTCCAGTAATCCGCACAGAAATACTGGACCAACAACGAACCCTTATGCAGTGTCTCGAACTTTTAGATCAAAGGAGACAACCAACAGAGAGAGAACGAACATGTGTGACCCTTCAGATGGCACACGTTCATACAAATAATAACGTTAATTAATTAACGTTAATCACAAACGGTTAATCAACGATTAAGAGAGCAAAACGGCTACACACGCCACACCACGACCTGACCGACCGACCGGACGGACGGAGGAAGCGGCGCGCGCGCGTGATTCAAAGAAACCCCGACAGCAAGGAACAGTGTCTCACTTTAGGGGTTGCACCCCTTTAGTTCCCACTATTCAATATAAACTCTTGGAAGTTCTCATAAACTTCCAATGTGGGACTATTCATCCCACAAGAGAAAAAACACTAGAGGACAAACACTAAGAGGAAATTTTGAGCCCTTGAAAAAACCAATAAAATACAACAATTCCCCCCACAAGGCCCAAAATTCAAGAGAATAGACAGAGTGACCAAAATTCTAATGTGCATTAATGCCGGTGTCATTTGGACTTGAACCGACACTTAGAACTTGCAGAATAGACTTCACAGAGATCCGGTGGAATAAATTCTTAAACCTGATCTCTTTAATGTGAATCAACTACCTCTACAGTCCACACACTAGAATACCTGCATTTGGGTTCTAATCGGGTTGGCGCCTATACGGCCATGCGCCTGCTGGTCTCGTGAGCACTCTAGAGAATTAGCCCTTATTCTTAACAGAGGTGGCTCCACCTCTACACTCACATAGGTAATTTCCATCAAGTTTGTAAACCGCAACTAAAACACACCATCCATAAAGAATATGGAAATTATTAAGAGCCCAAAGACTCACCCTCACATACATTGCAGTTTTGCACTACTCACATCATAGGGATAGATTTCTCACAAAGTAAATAACTTGTAGTGCTTCACAAACAACTCAGGTGACTTGTTCTTCCCATTGAACCTACTTCCTGGGATCGCCATTCATGTAGGTTGGGTTACTATCACGGGTTGTTTATTTCCATGGGCTTTAGACCCATCCCCCTCGATGTGCTAATAACGAGCTTCTTGCTCAGAGGCTTTGTCAGTGGATCTGCAAGATTTCCAACTGACCTCACAAATGTCAATGCAATTACCCCATCACAGAGTAATTATCTAATAATATTATGTCTCAATCTAATATGTCTCTTTTTACCATTATAAATTTTATTCTGGGCTTTAGCTATTGCTGCCTGGCTATCACATAAAATGGTAATAGGAGGTGCAGGTTTCGTCCAAAAAGGGATATCATGCAGAAGGTTTCTCAACCACTCTGCCTGTAACGCCCCGGATCCGTGTTGTTCATTAAAGATATAACACGTCTCACGGAGGTTAGGCAAGGATCGTTAATCAATTTATGATCGCTGGATAATCATACATCTATAACCTGACAGAGTGCACATTTCCATTTATGCAAAATTGTAACATTTAAACTGAACTGAAATCATATGGTTCATCCCCAATTTACTTTAATACATCTCAATTAATTCAAAGTTCTCAAATTCGGAACAGATAAACTACAAGTCTAAGGAAGGTAATAGTAGTCTTCCTCCCTATATGCCTCAGCAGGATCTACCCCAGTAATCGCCTCACCACGAGTATCTGAAAAACAGAACAACAACAGAGTGAGATACGAATATCTCAGCGAGTAGCACATGCATGCAGAAATAGTTGAATCACATTTTAAAACTATGCATCGACAACACTACAATACGTTTAAACAACCAACATCAATTTCCCAAGTTCAAATCAAACAAATCACATCTCAGTTAAGTACAATAACACATCGATTGGTCAATGTCATGACTATCGTTTAGTTGATAAATTAAACATGCCAAGTAGACACTCCACACCTCCATGTACACAGTTCCGGCCTACTCAGGGTTTCGGATACTCTGAAATGACGGCCTACTCAGGGTTTCGTCATCCAATGCAGGTCTACTCCCCGGGTTTCTGCATTGACAACCAGGCCTACTCAGGGTTTCTGGCTGCTCTACACCGGTCGTGGCAACACACAAGGCCATGCAATTCCAACAACCAACAATAACATCACATTACTAAGCTTAAACATCTGGATCCAGGACAAGCTAGACCAAAACAGTAAACATCGTATAATCTCAATTTCAATATCAAAACAAAACCATTCATTCCACATCATGTAAAACTCATCACAATTCATCACCTGTCCCTCTGGACCAAGCAGTACGTCAAGTACATTCAGTAATTTCTCATTTCCGTAACACAATTCATATGGAAGTAAAACTCAATGCATTCATACCAAGGAAATCCTTTCAATACATTTAAAGTTTCCAACAAGCGAAACCAGAAATACAATAACTTCTCAATCAAAACAGTGTATAGAACAAGGAAAAGTAACTGGTAACTCTTACTAGTTTGGTGTCCGGCACAATACTCATAAGTAACCTAAACTCAACTTAAAAACTCTTAAGAGGTTCACTAATTTTTCCTCTAATAATTTCATAGGCAAAACGGTTTCCCAGGTTCCTAACCAAGTGAATATTGAAGTGGTTTAACCCCTAAGTAATGCAAATACTCTTGGTCAAATCAGAAATTCCATTTCAGTAAGCAAAATAGGTCTGCCGCTCACTTACTGAGGTGGGCGCGAGGTGAGCGCCGGTCGGCGGTGAAGAAAAAGGGTAAAATCGACCTACCGCTCACCCGACGCTAGGTGAGCGTGAGATGAGCGCGAGATGGGCGTGAGGTGGGCGCGAGGTTCGCGCGAGATGGGCGCATCGTTTTCCGCTGAGCGGCAGCCGGGCGTGAGCTGAGCGGTGGGTCGTTTTTAACGGGGCGCCTACCTCTGAGGTGAGCGCCGGTGAGCGCGAGGTGAGCGGATACCCCCTGTGATTTTCATTTCTCTGTTATTTTGAGATCTACATGACTGGCCGGTTTGTGAAGCTCTGTAATTACTCCAATACACTCCTAATACTCCCAGAAGACTTCCCAACCATATTTGGAATTAATCTAAACACTTTCATTTTCAAATATAAAATTAAATCCGGAGACTCTGTTCATGTAATTTCCCGAAAACCAGAAAACCAGAAAAACTCATACTATCAGTTGATATATAAACCATGCATCAGAATAATCTCGAGAGAAACATAAAACACAAAACCCCAGTTGTAAAACCGTGCTACTCACCTGAGTGCGCTTATTCCCGAATGGTAAAACCTCGGCCGATCACTTCTCCGGCCACGCACGCGAATGAAAAATCTACCGAAACAAATCTTCTCGAGCAGAGAGAAATAACCCACTGAACTTCAACTCCGAACTCCTTCTTTCAGCACTTGCGATTTATGGTTCTTCACGAACAGAAACCCTAGTCGCCACTCCAGCCGAAATCGCTATCTCTCCTGATGTCCAGACTTAACGAAAATGTTTCCCAAATTATGATAAGCGTATTCTCATAAACCCAACCCTACTTTCCATTTTAGTACACTTACTTGATACATACGCGCTCGAATACTCTCCCATTTCCTTGATCCTATGCATGCTCGCCCACCGGAAATACTACATGTTCCGCATCCATTCGCGTTAATAATCACTTAACTATACTTTAATAATACCAATGATAATACTACGATTTTTCGGAAAAATGGCTATATAACGCCTGTACATACGAGTATGGGCTAAGCCCTCAAACCACAAAATAACCTGATAAACACAGTTTATACATCAGAATAAATAACTAAATAAATAAATAAATAACTCACAAAAATCAGGGTCTTACACTGCCTCTCCACTAGCTAGCTCTAAAGCTACAAACTCGGATTCCATGGTGGATTTCGCATTACATGACTGTTTACATGATTTCCATGAAACAGCCCCACCTCCTAAAGTAAAAACATAGCCACTTGTAGAGTTAGACTCATCATGCCCAGTCACCCAGTTAGCATCACAATAGCCCTCCAACACTGTAGGATACCCTGAATAACACAACCCATAATGAATTGTACCCTTTAGGTACCTCAACACCCTAACTAATGCACTCTAGTGCTCATAATTGGGACAATGGGTGTATCTACTCAGTCTCCCTACAGCATACGCAATATCAGGTCTGGTGCAGTTCATTAAGTACATTAAAGAACCAATCACTCTAGCATACTCAATTTGTGAAACACTCTCACCAGTGTGTTTCTTTAAATGTATGCTAGCATCATAAGGTGAGGACAAAGGATCAGAATCAAAGTGTCCAAACTTCCTTAAGATATTTTCTACATAATGTGATTGGGTTAATGTAATACTGCCCGACTCCTTAGTTATTTTGATGCCTAAAATTACATCAGCTTCTCCTAAATCTTTCATATCAAATTTAGAGGATAAAAATTTCTTAGTATGAGTTACTACTTCTAAATTAGTGCCCATAATAAGCATATCATCAACATATAAACAAATAATCACACCAACATTATTATTAAATTTATGATACACATATCTATCAGAATCATTTATATGAAATCCATTCTCAACAAGTATGTTATCAAATTTCTCATGCCACTGCTTAGGTGCTTGTTTTAAACCATACAAGGATTTAACTAGCCTACATACTTTATTTTCTTTACCTGGTGCTATAAAACCTTCTGGTTGTTTCATATAAATTTCTTCTTCTAATTCACCATTTAAAAAGGCTGTTTTAACATCCATTTGGTGAATTATTAAATTATTAATTGAAGCTAATGCAATTAAAATTCTGATAGTTGTTATTCTAGCAACAGAAGAATAAGTATCAAAATAATCAATTCCTTTTTGTTGACTAAACCCTTTAACCACTAATCTTGCTTTATATTTGTCTATTGAACCATCAGCTTTAAGCTTTCTTTTAAAAATCCACTTGCAACCTGTGGGTTTATTCCCAGGAGGCAAATCAACCAACTCCCAGGTATGATTAGCCATAATGGAATCCAACTCACTGATTATGGCTTCTCTCCAAAATACTGCATCTGGAGAAGACATAGCCTCACCATAGGTCAATGGATCACCATCTACCATAAAGGTATAAAAATCATCACCTAGGTTAGTTGCTTTTCTAGCTCTTTTACTTCTTCTTGGTTCAATTTCAGGTTGAGGATTAAGTTCAGGAATAGGTTCAGGAACAGTTTCAGGTACATGTTCAAGAACACCATCTAAAGGTTTGCTTGAAGAAGCCTCATCTGAACCTCTCACAGACTTTGGTCTAAGTGGGAAATTAGACTCAAAAAAGTCTGCATCTCTAGACTCTATTATAGAATTAGCTGACACTATATTATCATCCACAGTTCTTAAAACAAGAAATCTGTAGGCAGCACTGTGTTCAGCATAACCTATAAATACACAGTCTATGGTCTTAGGACCTATCCTCTTCCTTTTAATTTCTGGAAGACCTACCTTAGCTAAGCAACCCCATACCTTAACATAACTAAGGTTGGGAGTGTGCCCTCTCCAAAGCTCATAAGGGGTCTTACCAAATTTCTTGTGGGGTATTCTATTTGAAATAAAGCAAGCAGATAGAATAGCTTCTCCCCACAAGTTTGAGGGTGAACCAGAACCAATCAACATGGAGTTCATCATCTCCTTAAAGGTTCTGTTCTTCCTCTTAGCTACTCCATTTGACTCTGGGGAGTATGGAGCAGTAAACTCATGAATGATTCCATTTCCTTCACATAATTCTTTGAAGGAGTTTGATTCATACTCTCCACCTCTATCAGTTCTCAGTCTTTTAATTTTCTTTTTAAGCTGATTTTCTATCTCATTTTTATATTTTATAAAAGCTTGTTCAGCTTCATCTTTACTTTTTAGTAAATACACCTTTGTATATCTACTATAATCGTCTATGAAAGTAATAAAATATTTATTTCCTCCTCTAGACATAGTACTTTTCATATCTGCTAGATCACTATGAATTAAGCTTAAAAGTTCTGATTCTCTAGTAACAGACTTATGAGATTTATTAGTAAACTTTGCTTCTGAACAGCATTCACATTTATCAAAATTATTATTTGATATATTTTTAATTAAGCCTACACTATGCATTCTCTTAACATAGGAAATATTTGCATGTCCTAATCTTGCATGCTACAAAGAAAGAGAATCAATATAAGCAGAAGTAGAGATTTCATTTATTTCATCAGAAATGTTTAGAAGAAACAGACCATGGTTACAATATCCTTTTCCCAGGAAAACCCCATTCTTAGACAATACTAACTTATCCCCCTCAAAGACTAACTTAATTCCAACCTTGTTCAACAGGTAACCAGATACTAAATTTCTCCTAATGCCTGGAACATGCAATACATCAGTCAAAGCCAACTGCTTCCTAGAAGTAAGCTTCATCTGCACCTTTCCCTTTCCAGCAATAGGAGAAGTACGAGAGTCAGCCAGGTACACCTGCTCACCCTCTTCGACAGGCTAGTAGGTCGTGAACAAAGCACGGTCTCCACAGATGTGCTTGGTGGCCCCAGTGTCCACCACCCACTCCTTAGGGTTGCTGATCAGATTAACTTCTGAAATCACAGCCACAATCACATCAGACTCAGTTAGATTCACATGGGTCTTGTCTCTGCTTTTTCCTGCACTGAGCAACATGATGGCCTGGTTTGCCACAGACAAAACAATTCCCTTTCTTCTTTGAGTCTTTCTTGAATTCTGGTTTTCTAGGTTTCTGAAAATCCCACCTTTTCTTCTTCCTAGAACCATCCTCAATCATGTTGGCTTTGTTGACTGGAATTAAGGCACTGGGTTTCTGGGTCTTCTTTCTGACCTGGGCTTGTTCTTCTATCCTGATATGAACTATCAGCTCTTCCAAGGACATGTCTTTCCTCTTATGTTTCAGGTTGGTTTTGTATACTTTCCAGGAGGGAGGCAGTTTCTCAATAAGAGCTCCTGCCACAAACAGTTCAGGTAGGATGATTCCCTCACTGGTTAGGTCTTTCACAGTCTTTTGAAATTCATTTATTTGATCAGAAATAGACATTCCATCAACCATGGCAAACTCCAAAAATTTTCCTATGGCAAATTTCTTCACCCCAGCATCCTCAGTTATATATTTCTTATGCAGTGCATCCCACACATCTTTAGCATACTCATATCCAGAGTATAAATCAAACAAGTCATTAGATAATGAATTCAAAAGATAGTGTTTGCAAATACGATTTGCTTTCACCCAAGCATTGAGTTCTGCAAATTCAAACCCATCACTAGGAGGCTCGGGTTTAGGAGTAGATAGCACAAAGAATAATTCAAGAGTTTCAAACAGATATGATATCTTTTGTTTCCATCTCTTTGAAGTTTTCACCAATTAATGGTTCAACCTTCGTAAGATCAACAGAAGGGGGTACAACAGGGTTTAACGGTTTGGCAATATCCATCACAAACAAATCAGAAAACTAATAGTGATGGGCTGACATGAAAAACACAAAACAGCAAACGAACAGAACAGTTATAACACAGACAAAACACTTAAGGCTTTAAGATTGTTGGATAATAGGGAGAAATATTGTTCTGTATTATCAAATAGATAACAGAATACGAATGGAATTGGGTAAACAATTAAACAGTAGCAAATAACAAATGCTAACAGATGCACGAATTTGAGGAGAACAATCAAGACAGAAAATAGTAGTAGAAGCAAACATACAATTTTAGCAGAAACAAAATGTAAACAAGATTGAAATAAACTTATCGGATTAATCAAAGGTCGAGGTGAGATTCAATAATCTCTGTACTTAAAGCCTTAAGCGCCCCCTGTAGAATGATTCTCTAGTGCGACGGGTTGCTTGACGCTGTAGATTCCAGCATTCAACGACCAAAGGTCTCTTCAGTAATCTGCACAGAAATACTAGACCAACAATGAACCCTTATGCAGTGTCACTCGAACTTTTAGATCAGAGGAGACAACCAACAGAGGCTGTATTCTATGATTTTTCATAGATTTCCAAAACCCTAATCTCTTCACTTATATAAGAGAGAGAACGAACGTGTGTGACCCTTCAAATGGCACACGTTCACACAAATAATAACGTTAATTAATTAACGTTAATCACAAACGGTTAATCAACGATTAAGAGATCAAAACGGCTACAAAACAGTTTTAGAAATAAAAATAAAACGTTTAGGAAGTCAGCAAAAAATAAGTATAAAAAGATAGCAGCACACACACACCACGACCAACGACCGGACGGCGGTGGCGGCGCGCGTGTGATTCAAAGAAACCCCGACAACAAGGAACAGTGTCTCACTTTAGGGGTTGCACCCCTTTAGTTCCCACTATTCAATATAAACTCTTGGAAATTCTCATAAACTTCCAATGTGGGACTATTCATCCTACAAGAGAAAAAACACTAGAGGACAAACACTAAGAGGAAATTTTGAGCCCTTGAAAAAACCAATAAAATACAACAAGATTCATGTTCTAAAAAAATTACAATTTTTCCTATCTATTCAACAAGTCAAACAATCAAGCAATTTTTCCTATCTATTCAACAAATCAAACAATCAAGCACCTACAGCATCACAATCTAATCCAAGAATTCATGGTAATTAATCCAGAACAAAACTCGAATCCCATAACATCAATTTCCAACCAGCATCCACCATCAATAAAACCCTAGAAAGCACGATTTCTAAAATAGAAAATAAACAAAGCGAACCCACCTGAGAGATTAACCACGCCTTTTCCATGCGCTCAACGAAGTTGGAAGAACTTCTGTAAGAATCTACCATCGAAGCTCTTGTACCAGAAACCCTAAAACTCATCGACCTCCTATTTCCGCCGTGTTAAGGAATCACCACCAAATCGTTCTGAATCCTTCGCAACAAAACGAAGTTGCTGTTCGCAGATTCCGCAAAAATGGCAGGTCCCCACACGCACAGCTCCACATTTCAATTCAGCTTACGAGATGGCAAAAACGTGAGAGAGCGAGAGAGAGAAGTGGTGGCGGGGACGGATTCGTGAAGGTGATTTTATAGTTTATATTTTCTTCTGCCGCAAACCGCATGAAGACGGAGCTTCTTGCTTTGAAAGAAACAGCTGAGCGGAGCTGTCGATCCGATGGCGCCCACGGACGCGATGAAAACTACTATAGAGTTACTACCCCCGGAGTCCCACGGTTAGTGTTTTTCAAGCGGGCCCACATTTACAAGGCGTAATTTGCTTATTGCGGTAGAAGTGGGATGCTTCCACGCAAGTTATTTCTAAGTGGTATCCATAAAACATTTTTAAAAAGTGAGAATTAAATATGTATTAGGATAATTTCAATTTATCCCTTTGAGGTTTCAAACAATCCCACTTCTCCTCTTCAAGTTTTAAAAGTAATTGTTTATCATCTTGAGATTTACTATTTTAGTTATCTACCTTCTTCCGTAACTATACAGCATTTTAGCCAGAATCATCCACAAAAGGCCAAAATTCATATGCGTTCTGAGAACAAACACTCAACTCATGCATATCTCCCATGGTTTGTAATAACGTAGCTCTTTTATATGATCTTTATCCCTCTTATTTCAAGGAATTGAGATTTCTTCTTCTTTTTTTCTTTTTTTTTTTTGAATGAATGAATTGAGAGTTCATTTTTCCCAACATGCTATTAAGAAAATTATAACACTAATGGTTTGTTTATATTAGTTTTATGGAACCTTTAAGAAAGTTGAAGTTGAATCTATAGCAATAATTTAATGCATCCCTAGGAATGGTGAAGTTGATTAATTAAATAGAGAGTAACTTTAATTTTACATAGAAAAAACAAATATTTATCGGACGATTTTAGGGAAAACGCCTCATCTATTGTGATCTTTGGTTTTTTTCTTCCTTTTTAGGGCACTTAAAATAACATGTGAAATGTATTTTATCTCTTTAGATTTGAATATATTGAGTAATTTGCTATAATTGTTGCATACGAACTAATATTTTAGTTCATAAGTTCTAATTTTACTGTACCAAAAAATGATTTAAAAATCAATTCTCTTTAAGTGTACATTTAAGTTGGATTCGCCCAAACTCAAGAAACAGTTTTAGAGTTGGGTTTGGACTCAAGGAGTTTGGGTTCAAGGCTGGCCGAGGTGAGTTTGGGCCAACTAATTTTACATTGGGTTGAGCCCAGTCTACCTTACTTACAGCTTTAGCCATCAATGTTTACTGTTGCTACGTAAGATATTGCCATGTAAAGCATCTTCTAGTCAATGTAACAAAATCTCACAGGGGCGGCTCAAACTTTTTGGAGGCCTTAGGCAAGGTCATAAAAATGAGGCCTTTTAATTAAAAAAAAATTTTAATATTAAACTATAAATTTATTTCTTGCCTTTTTAGATACAAAATTTCTAATTAAACTTTTGTATTCAAGTTTAGCCAATAAATCATTTTCGATAGATAAAATTGCTAAACCGTTAAAGCGAGCAGTGCCCCCTATTGGTACTTTGCCTCAATGCATGGGTAACGACACCTTTGCTTCCAACATTCAACGGTCAGAGACCTCTTCCGATAAATCAGTAACGTGCACTCGAATATTGGTCTAATAGCAAATTCAATAGCAATGTCCTTTGATTTCAGAAGCAAATAAGAATCGAAGACAGGTATGAGAAGATGGGTCTTTCATTTTTCACAAAAGATAGAAACCCTAAGCCCCCTTTTCCCTTTTTTTAAAAAGATTTAGAGAGAAAATAATAGGTTTTCTATAAAAAAAATGAGAGAGAGAAAGCAATGGGGGGCTTTACTCCTTAGGTGGTAGCCTTAGTGAGGGGTGGGGTCCACCAAAAAAATGGGAAAATTATGAAAAAGGGGTACTTTTTAAAATATTTATAAAAACGGTCCACTAAGACGCCGAATTGCAGAAAAAGGCCACTTTTCAAAAATAATTACTTGAAGGGTCACTTTTTAAAAATAACGCCATTTTATTATAGCCAAAACACGCTTGTGTCCACGTATGATGTGCTCGTATCTCACATAAAATGCGCTTGTGTCCCATGTAAAATGAACTTGTGTCCCATGTAATAAGTTTGCGTCCCATCTCATGTACAATGTGCTTGTGTCCCAAGTAAAGTGATTCTCAAATTTAATTATTTTTGAAAAGTGATCTTGTAATTTAATTTTGATGGATTTTTTTTAATTATCAATGAAAAGTGGCCTTTTTCATAATTTTCCCCAAAAAAATTTGGGAAAAATTTGCCTTAGTGGGGGCCTTCGTAGTTGGGGGCCTTAGGCGGTGGCCTTAGTGGCCTACCCCTTTGAGCCTCCCCTCACACCAACGCAATAACCATTGTAGACCAAAATTGTAGGTGATTTCATCCCCACACTCATGGACTATGAGTCACTAGTTTGTACAGAGGCTCTAGTTGGTTGCAGTTCAGCTCCTTAATAAACGAGTTTGTTGCTAGCTGGGCCTTCAACCCGTTGAGTTGTGGCAATGTTATTTCATGGATTTAAAACGTAATTATATTTTACGGTAAATTAGAGAAGCCTCTATTGAGCTTTGCACCAATTACACATATCCATTTCTTAAATAAAACTTTTCCCCTTTTAAGGGTTGTAGAAAGGTCACACTCAATTGAGGTTTATGTAATTTATTCTATATATTTATTTTATTATACTAGTTGTATGGCATGTGCTGCGCACGTGGCCATGTTATGTCTTCGGTGAGAAGGGTATTTACAAATTTCAAAATTTTAAAATAATTGTAACCTTATCCAAAATTTCTAATAAAATTTTAGTGATTGAATGACAAAAGAAATGAAAATTTAGAATTCGTATAATTTAAATTCAAGTTCCATGGATTGGGGTAAGCTTATAAAAATTCAACTATAATTCATTAGGATTGCATGAGCTTATAATTCAACTATATCTCATTAATATTTTTAATAAGAAAATTTAATAAGTATTGTATTTTTTGTTAAGTCGTGATACTTATCTTTGTATGAATCCCATGTTAATAACATTCCTATTAAATAACTCCATAGCTTTATAGCAGTTGGTGGGAACTATCTCTAGAGGAAAGCCTGTATTGTGACGATTGAATAATAGGAATTGTCTTATCAACCTAGTGACAATGTTGGCAAATTCTCCCATTAAAGTGAATAAATTGATTTTTTTAGTGTTACATTTTAAAACAACGTAGATTCAATCACTAATTAGAAAACAGTAATACTTTTTAAAAATAATTGGGAAAAAGTTTCAAATAACTGCTCTTGACCTACTTCAAAAAATGCTCTCAAAACACTTTAAAAAATTTTTTTCTTATAAAATAGATTAAGAAGTCTTTTAATGGTATTTTGGAATAAATCTTTTGTGAATAATGGCACTTATTCTCAATTATTTTTAAAAAAAATTTGCAAAAGCTATAATTATTTTAATATGAATTTTATAATTTATGTATATCTAGAGAAATTTGATTAAAATGTTAATAATCAAAAAAAAATGCACGTTATTATCATTTTTTGAATTGCAATTTCTGATTTAAAAGAATTTGATCTCCTTATATGCAAACTAATATAGATATCATTTTAAACAATGAAATACAGAACTTATCATTGAGGTTTATAGTCATGAATACATCGATCCAAACTTTTGGAGAAGAATTACATTTAATATTTGTTATGGTAAAATTGAGAATGAGTGTCATTTTATTTGTCTTATTACTTTATAATTACCAAGTTTTATAGTCATTTAATTTGTAAATGACTATAAAACATACTGTTTTAAAAAATATCTCAATTAATATTTTATGCATGTTTTATAGTCATTTAATTTGTAACTATTGTGATATTACATTTTTTAAATATAATTAGTCATTTTTTCAATTATATATAATTATATTTATAATACAAAATTAATACATTAAAATCTTGCTAACTATAAAATAGTAATACTTAAATAAGGAACATTCTAAATTAATAAATAAGGTAAATTATACTTAACATTTAGTTAAAACATATAATTCATAATTCATTTAAGTCATGACTATATGTATAATTTTTTTCAATAATGTACATTATGCATAATATAGAATTATAATTCATTTACTTTTAAAAAAATTGTACTTTAAATGCATTTATATTTTACAATTATCTTTAAGTGGTATTTTTGGAATGAATCTTTTGTGAATAATGACACTTATTTTTAATTATTTTAAAAAAATTGTGAAATACAACGGAATTTGTTTTAAAATATAACACTAAAAACAAATTTTTGGGAAATTTGAATGATTTTTATTTAATAGTTCAGAGATGTTTCTACGTAAAATTTCATTTAAAAGGCTTATAAACCTTATGTTGGGCGTATTTGGAAGAAATGTTTTGTGAGCATTAATATAACCTTCAATCTCAATATATTTATTTTAAATCATTATTTTATAATTATATCAAGAACTATGTGACCGAATCTGAGTTATGTTTTGAGAAGCATCACCTAAAACTAAAACTAATTTTCAGTACTTAAAATTACGAGAAAACCAACAGAGCAGTGCATTTAATGCTACTAACAATGGTTTTTTTGGGACAAAATTAGTTTATAAATAACTATGACTCAGTCACCAAATTTTGGTAATTAGAAATTAGTGGTGCTTTTTACAAATCCTTGATAAAAGTAGAACGGCACTAATTGACAATTATTTTCAAAAATATCAATTATTTTAAATTATCAATTATTTGATGACTAAATCAGAATTACAATTAAAAAGTATAACTTAAAACCAAAGTTTCTTTCGGTTAAGCGGTCATTACATAAAGCAGGTCATAGAAGAGCAAGTATACACAGTTAGGTGGTGCGGTCGATAGAAGAGCTGCTTATCAACTCAAACTTTCTTTTTATATAGTTATAGGATATTCTATTTACACTTTGTTAACCAATCTAATTACTTGAAATCTCTCCTAAAAACTCGAACTATTTTTCAGGTAAATGACACTGATTTTCAAATATTTGAATATTTGAAAAAAAGTATTACTACTTTTCAATTACCAAACATTAGGTGAGTAAATCTGGAAACACTAACTTTATGAGATTGGTAATTTACTTTTATATTTTTTATTAATTAAGATTTTTTTAAGTAGATAATACTAATGTTATTAGATTGGTAATTTCATTTTAGGTTTTTTATTAAAATTATTTTGACTAGACAAATATTGAAGAAGATAACTATAAATATGATAGAGATTATAATTTACTTTTATGTTTTTTTTAAATAGATCAATATGTGAAATTATATTAGAAATTGAAGGATATTATAGGTATATGAAATAGAAAACAACAAAGGGAGTTCGTGCTTTTAATAGTAGTAAGAACTGTTATATTTGCCTTGTCTTGTATGCTTTTATGTTTGATTGTATATTGCGTGTGTTGGGAAGCCATATTCTGGGGTGGGGTTTTTGGAACTTAAAGTTCATTTTTGAATTCAAAATGTTTTTTTTTCTAACGAATTTTTAGTTACTCTTCTAGAAAATTTTATACTTTTTGTGAGGATTAAAATCTCCTCAGGTATACCAATTGTCCTAATCCTGACTAGCGTGATAAAAATGGTTATTTCTAATCTCTAATGCTATAAAAATCTAGAGAGCTTCCTGATTCCACATCTTGACGAAAACAAACGGAAAAAGTACTAATAAGAATGAAAATGGTGACATGCATGACTGAATCCTTACATGATCATCATTATTATTATTGTTATTCATATCTAAAGCCTTCTTATTTTATGATGTATAAGCAACTTCACTTTCTAAAGTAATAGCGCAATAGAGGATGCTGTTGAGATATTGTATTCAGGCCTTGCACCTTCACTTATCGGCTTAAAAATTTAAATCCTATGGTTGTATAACATGGTAACAGAGCAAGAGTTTTTTTTATTTCCGAAATCGAGTTGCCTCGCCAGTTATTTGTACCCAATTTGTATGCCTAAGATATATGCCTTGTGTTTACCCTCTCCATGTTTATTCTTATGTGAAGTCACACTTTCACATTTTTAGTTAATTTTAATTGAATTTTGCTTAGTCACACGTCATCAATTTCCTAGATAGAAAAAAACTCTCTGAAGGGTAATATTTTGTACACTTCCTTTAAAAATTACTAGGGGACTACACATGCAAATTCCAAAACAACTAATTTGTAAATATTTTTGTGAGGCCCGCCTGAAAAAACAATCTTTGATGTGACATAATAAATAAGTAAAATGGAAAAAAAGTTAAGGGAAGATTCGGGCATGAAAATTCAGGCCCAAATCTCCCCACTTCTCTTTATATTATGCGAAAATTATGAAAAAGGGTCACGTTTTAAAAATATGTATAAAAACAGTCCACTAAGATATTGAATTGCGGAAAAAGACCACTTTTCATGGATAATTATAAAAAAAATCCATCAAAATTAAATTACAAGATCACTTTTCAAACATAATTAAATTTGAAGATCACTTTACTTGGGGACTCATGCTCGTTATACATGTGACACAAGCGCGTTTCACGTGGGATACAAGCGTGTTCCACGTGGGATACAAGCGCATTAGATGTGGACACAAGCGTATTTTGCCTATAATAAAATGATACTATTTTGTAATTATTTTTTAAAATTGACCCTTACTTAAGATCAATCATTTTTTAAAAGTGATCCCTTTATTGCAAAATCTTAGTGGACTGTTTTTATAAATATTTATAAAAATAACCCTTTTCATAATTTTCCCTTATATTAGTATAGATATGGATTCATGGGTTCCTCTTAGCCTACAAAAAGGTTTGGATCAAGAGCAAGCCAGGCCTGAATGGGCCCAGATGCTTTTTTCACATGTGAGAGGTAAACGAATCCAACCCAACTTATCAGTAGTGCTAAACCGGTCCAAACGTTAGGTTCAATCCATTTGCAATTACTCGATCCATAGTGGTTGCAGATTTGCATGAGAAAGAAGAAGAAGAATATTACCAAAAAAAATGAGAGAGAAGAAGAAATGGACGTGTCTTGGGGCCTCTCAGGAAGCCCACTATCGACCCTTGGCCATCAAAAGCACTGATGTACTATCATAACAGAATGCTAAGCACTGACGAACCCACAGCCGTACAATGACAAAGATACAAATTAAACCCAAGCTCCTTTTTGTTTTATTTCAACTTTTAAAATTTTATAGATCTAAAAGGAGAAGAGAAATAAGGGTTGGAAGATAGGACCTTAACAAGAAGGGTAAATGAAGCGGGCTGAAATCGTCTACCACTGGGTCTGTGCTGCAAACCCAGCAGCCTCCGTGAGATGCTGCCATGTGCAGCATCTCACGGCCACTATCTTTTCAAATGAAAAGGGTGTTTTCAAATGGGAAAATGTGAAAACAAAATGGCCGTGAGATGCAGCATCTCACGGCAAATGCTAGGTCTGCAGCACAGACCCAGCGGTAGACGATTTCTTCCCGCTTTACTTCTCTTGTGAAAACTCTCTGTCCAATGACCATTCAATACCTTTCTACTGCTCAATAACTTCTGAGGAACCAGACCACGCGTGCACCCACTTGGCCCTCCCTAGTCCCTAGTCCCTCCTCACATACCCACACAACCACCCTCATCACTATGACCAGGTTTAGGTTTTTCACCAATGTAATTTTTACTAAATTTTCTTCATTTTTTATACTAGTGCCATGAGACAAAGTGACAAAGTTCCCACCCAAGCTTGTGGTTGTCTTAAAAATTATACATATGTGTTTGTATATGTGTATTACAATCCTAAATGTTAAATGCTCAACCAATCAAGTCTCTACAAATCTTGGGGCTTTTGGAGCAACTCTTAGGCACAATACAAATGGTATCAAAACAAGCATCACGTCTCAGGATCGAGTCATTAGAAGGGCCACATTAGCATACACATATGTCTAAAACAGAAAACCATATGACATCATCAGTAATACAAGACTGAAACCATCTAGACAAATAGTAGGAATAAGGAAGTTATTTGTTGGGGTCATGGCAAACAGTTATCTTACCTGAACGAGATGGGACAGATAGACAACTTCTAAAACCGGCATGAAGGTCGTGCAAATATGGGAAGGTAAGCAACCATCAAATGTCGGCTATAAAAAGCACAGTCTCGAAGAGCTCAAGGACAACATCCAGTCAACCGCAGGTTATTATGATTATAATTCGATCATCCGTGATCTCTATCCAGTCTCCTACATTCACACTATAGCAAAAAAGGATAATCTAGGACCCCTCTCATTGCTTCCTGTCGCAGTGATACTTTAGGTTTCTATTTACTCCGATTGAGGTAAAAACCCTGCCACCGACAAGGAGGTTGAGGCCACCCTTGTCTCCTAGTTCTGTACTCCAACTACAGCTACAAGATTACAAGCAACCTGTCCCGAATCTATCTTTGGCCAAGCTAGGTGATTAGCGGAATATCGGCTAAGTAGTATTCCTAGGTAAACCCCCAAATCAACCCTGTTAGCAGACGCCCCCTACATCATTTCTTTATACTCCGATTACGGTTATAGGGCCAAGAGAGGCCAATACTGTTAACATTGATGATTTTCTTTTCTATTTCTTTTTTGAGTTACTCAGAGATGTGTTGTAATCAATAGTTGCATCTTTGGCGACCAATATTTAAATAAAGTATTTTGTTATTGCTTACTACCATTTTCAAATACGTATAAGAACCCAAACGAAGACCGAACCCCTAGTCTTCATTCTTTCGTCTGATCAATTTTAGTATAGGTGACTTACATTACAGCTAAACCAACTCCGGTTTAGACTTGGAACAGGTGCCCAGGGTCAGGATCTGACCCAAAATCATTGTATCAACAAATACTGGCACGCCCGCACAAAGACACATCACCCCACTGCCACGTGTCAAGCTTGGTCTAATTTCGAACCAACAAATATACTTACAGATTTTTATAAATTAAAAGTTACAAAACATTTATTAACTGTAGATGATTGGAGAATAGGGGAACAATAAAGAGTTTTTTTTTATTTAAAAAAGTTTTATATAAAGTAACAAAAATTTAGTTTTATGTATGTACCTAATTGCTCATAAAATATTAAATTTACTTATAGTATAAGTTGTGTGTTTGCCTATTATAAAAATCAAACTCATAATACAAATGAAGCATATAATGTAGAATTCATATTTATAAATAAAACTACTATAGACAAAACAAGTATATTAAATATTTTTCTTATAATGGAATTAAAATTTTTAGAATATTTGGAATATTTTAACCCTTATATTGTTTAGCAATTATAATGGACCCTAGGATTAAGTTAATTGGATTAGAAATTTTGATTTTGGGGGGTAGGTGTGGTGTGTTCGTAAACAAAAATATGAATACTATTTGTAGAAGAAGTATTGACAAAATATTAAAACACAACTAAATTTTTACCAAGAATATGCTAGTAGGCTCAAACCTCATACAGCTATTTTACAATCACCAAAGGATGATAAGTCTTGTAACCTCATACAGCTATTGCATCAGAATTTATGTACTTATATAATCATGGATCAAGGTTTTCAAATAAAGAAGAAATAGAAACTTTTGATGTTTCAACAAGCAAGTCAATACAACGTGATTTCCTCCATGGCAAGAGATCTGCTAACGGTTCCTAAGTCTGCAGTTGCATTAGAATATGCTTTTTGTATAGGTACACGAGTATTTGATGATTATAATAACAAATTGATGCCGGAGATGGTGGAATGCTGTTTGTGCCTAAGTGGTTGGCTTAAAGTGGAAATTAGGGTACAATAAGTTGCTAATTGAAGAAAGTGTACTTCCCCCACAATTACAAGAATTAGAAATTTAGAAATTCTGCTATGTAAATGATCTGTAAATTTTTTTTTTTTAATGAAAACATGAGTTGTAATTTTTCTGAGGCTATAAACAAATGATATATAGATGCTGGTAGAGCCGGCAAAATGCCACCCGACCCGACGGGTCAACCCGATTATAAACGGGTTGGGTTGACCCGTCCGTAATCGGGTCAACCCGATTATAACTCGTAACCCGACGGGTTACCCGATTAAGTTTAAAACAATAACACATACAAAATCGGAAAATGTAGTAGTTGTAGTACAGCTGGAGGTTGCATAGCTGTGAGCCTGTGGAAATGTCGCTTTCACTCCCACATGCTCCATCCATCACTCCATCCATCATCTTTGTCTTGCTCATCAACAACTTTTAGAAGCCTCACCAAATCCGGAAGATCCTTGAACACACACAAGAGAGTGCCATTTTCACCGCCATGGTTGCTATCCCTTGACAATAGTACTTGGCAGCTATAGCATACCCCATATCCGCTTTAAATTTATCGTCACCAGATCCAGGCATGATGGAAATGAACCCGATCCAACGGTCGTCCAAGCAGATGGAGCGACGCCATGGATGGGGGATGCACACCTCCTTAATGAAAGTTAAGGCTTCTTCTGTCGATGTGAAGGTGTTCCATCGGAAGAATCGGGTCACCTCATCGTCACCTGCCCATAGCATGAAGCCATCAATGTCTGAAACTTTGAACGAACGAAGACTGATACCGAAGCTCTTTGCTTTTCTCAATTTCCTTCCAATTTTTTTTTCTTATGGGGTTTAATCGGGGTTAAAACTATTTCTCATTTTTGGTTGGGCCCTTTTTTGTTCTATAAATCCCACCCTAAAACAATATCAAAACCTCTTACTCTTCCTCTCTTCTTCCCCAAGGTGTTTGGGAGTCTCCCTCTCTTCTGGTTCATTTTCCTCTGCTTCTCTGAGGTTCTGAAGCACCGTGGCTGGGATCTTCTACTTGCTGTTGGCATTTCTGATTTTGAGGGCTTGGTTTTGGACCTTTGGTGTTGAGATCCGAAACTGAGAGACCCCGTGGAATTTTGGGATCTTTGCTTTTAAACTGATCGAAAGAGGAATTTCTTCTTCTGTCTATGAGTCTATCAGGCGCTTTGTTCTTCTCTTTCGAACGGATCCTGGTGGGTTGAAGGATCGGTTTTCGATCAGGCCTAAAAACCCATCTGTTGAATGTGTTGAGATCTGGGGTTGTTGACCTCAAAAAATCCCAATTTTTCTCCCCATGGCCGGTGTTTTCTTCTCTTGCTAGTCTTGATGCTTAATATACTGTTCTTAATGTTTGAGCTTCATCATTCATGTCTCTGGTTCTCAGTGAAATCCTTCGGTTGGGTTTTATGATAAATTCGACTCTTAGACGCAGGACCCATTTAGTTTAGGTCAATCTTTCTCTGTTGTGTTCCTCTACTGGTTCTATGTTTTCTCGTACCTGTTCAGTCTTTCTCCGTCGTCTTCCTCTATTGGTAGAGAAGGGAATGAGAGTCCAATAATCTAATTCCTCATAAAAGAACCAATAATTGGGTTGGCGGGTTGAACCCGATTAGTGGCGGGTTGGGTTCGGTTGGGGTTTTCCCAACCCGCCAGTAATCGGGTTCAACCCGACCCAACCCGATTATGACCCGTCCGAACCCGACCCAACCCGACCCGTTGCTAGCTCTAGATGCTGGGCGTCAACCTAGGGATTTAGATCATACTATTGTGATGCAGTATATAACTATTGAAATCCGTAACTTTATGCATAAATGCTCACACTATAGTGATGCATATTTAGCTATTGAAATTTGCAAACTTTGTGTAATTTTTACTTTATAAATAAAAAGTGACATTTGTTTCTACTTTTATCTCCTATTTAAATACTTTTTTTTTTCTCAAAATAAAACTCTCTGGTACTTTTTTGTGTTGGATTCTTTTTTTTTTTTTTTTCTAATGACACAGACACCACAACAAAAAATTGGTGTTTTAGCGGCGGGAGATTAACAACTTTTAGCAGCGGTCTTTTAATGACCGCCACTAAAAGTTATATTTTTTTATTTTAATCTTCCCGACCTCTCTTCACCTCTCTCTATCGTCTCTTTCTCGCGTCTTCCACCATCTCTATCTCTTTACTCTCCCCTCTCTTTTCTTGGCAAATAAGGACAATCAGATTGGCCGAGACAATTCGATGGCTACATCAACCAGGTGTGAAACTCCACAGGTGCTCTTCTACTGTTTATTAATAATATTAAAATACTTCATCTCTGTGTCTCGATCTGCTTCTGAGAAAGAACGAGAGGGAGGGACAGAGAAAGATTTCTATGGAAACTGTTCTTTGAACGGTTAGCAGAGATTCTGAGGCTCTTGTTGTTCAGAATTTGAAGAAGAAGTCGAAGAAATATAATTTGAGTTGAGGTGAGTGTTTCTTCTCAGATTTGTGTATATTTGGTAATCTTCTGGTGGAATCTTTGGTTTGTTCTAGTGGAGCTACATGCCATTCTTTTTTTATTTTTTACCTGAATTTGCGGCTGAATAGGTTCTATTTCTAATTCCGAATTCAGAAATCTGATGATTTTTCGATGTTCTTGAGGTTCTGTAATGTGTGTTATTCTAGGAAAGCTCTCTCTCGATTTGATCTGCGGCTGAATAGGTTCTGTTTCTAATTCCAAATTCAGAAATCTGATGATTTTTCGATTTGATCTACTTCAAGTCCAGGTTTAGCCCATATTTCCGTCAATTATTCTTTCCTTTATTCCTGATTGAATTTTTTGTTTTCCTCTTTTGGTCTTTCTGGATGAGATTCGCAGGTTTTGTTGAAAGTCTAGTGGGAAAATCTATTTGTTCAGAAGCTACACATTTGATTCTGTAGCTTCGCATCTTCCACCGTCTCAAATCTGATTCGTCTTTGTTTATTCTAAGTTTGGCTTGGTTGACCATGGCGTTCTTGTACTGGACTAGTCCAGGAGGTCCAGCTTGGGGAAAGTATTGGTGGACAAAAGGACGACAGCGCAGGGTAATACCACGGCCGAGAGGATTCCATGTTGTTGGGAGCATGAACCTCATGGCTAATCTCGCGCATCGAAGCCTTGCAACCGTGGTGGATAGTTGCAGAGCCAAGCGTCTCATTGCTTTCAGCCTTGGAGAGACACGAGTTATACTAATGTGTAACCCCGAAGTAGCGAAAGAGATCTTGAACAGCTCGGTGTTTGCAGATCGTCCTGTTAAGGGATCTGCTTAGAGTCTGATGTTCAACCGAGCAATTGGATTTGCTCCTTACGGAGCTTATTGGAGAACACTTCGAAGAATCGCAGCCACCCATCTCTTCTGCCCAAAACAGATGGGTAGGTCGGAAGCCCTGAGGTTCGAGATCGCTGCTCAGATGCTATCGTTGTTCAGTGATCGTGGTAGAGAGATAGAGAGAGAGAGAGAGGAAGGCGGTTGCGGTGAAGGGGCATGTTGCACGGGCAAGCGCATGGGCAGGGGCAGGGGCGGGGGGCAGTGGGGCAGGGGCGGGGGGCAGTGGGGCAGGGGCAGGTCGTGGGGGGCAGGGGTGTGCGCTAATTAAATTTTTTTTTTAAACATAACATATTGCGGCGGTCAAACACCGCCGCTAAAGTTACCATGACCGCCGCTAAAAGATTTAGCGACGGTGCTTTCACCAGCGGACAAGCGTCGAACTGTGAAGCATTTAGAGGCGGTCTTATGGCATTTAGAGGTGGTCAAGGTCCGCTGGTAAAGGTGTTTATTTTTGTAGTGCA
Source organism: Buxus sempervirens (assembly GCA_947561395.2). NCBI lineage: Eukaryota > Viridiplantae > Streptophyta > Magnoliopsida > Buxales > Buxaceae > Buxus > Buxus sempervirens. The sequence goes on from OX387182.1 coordinate 54,955,580, forward strand.
CGCACTTAAAGACTTGTACTGTATCTGATTTGGAATAAGTGGCCACGTTTTTTTTTTTGGTAACGAAGTGGCCAGGTTTGTACAAGACAAATAGACTAAAACTATCTGATTTGGAATAAGTGGCCAGGTTTGTTTTTTTTTTTGGTAACGAAGTGGCCAGGTTTTGTATAAGACAAATAGACTAAAACTATCTGATTTGGAATAAGTGGCCAGGTTTGTATAAGACAAATAGACTAAAACTAGTGAATTACAGATTTTAAATCTGGGAAGTTGTCTATCACTCATCGGCATGCATCTTCCGTGACCCAGTCTTACAACCTTAAACTATTAAGCTTTTTATGAGTCGTTTTCCTCTACGAAGGTTTCCTCTTTGGAACGGTCTTAGACAAACCGGTGGATGACACGCGTCCACCTCCCTCTCTCTCCCCTTTAGCCAACTCCGTTTTTTTGAGCCGCGTTCGTCGAGTGCAAAGTCGAGCCGTGCTTGAAAATAAGAGCCGCGTTCGTTCATGGGTTATCTAAGTCGGTCTTTGTTCTTCCCAAACAAGAGATTTTATTTGGTCAAGGAGGAGTTGCAGAGGCACTGTTCATCTTTTTTTTTTTTTTTTGGACTGTTTCAGTTGAAGACGTGAAGCATAATCTTAAACTGGGTTTGTTGCTTTGGAGGAGTGCACAAGCTGATTATTAAAGGTAATTTTCTGGAGAGAGCTAGAGAGAGAGAGTGAAGGGTTAAGCTTAGGCTTACCAGGGTTGTTAATCTGGCCGTTGATGAACTTGTTAATACACCAACTAGCAAAGCCCACAACAATAATATACATTATCAGGTTAAGAAACAGCAATGGTGCTGCTCTTTCCTGACACTTCTAATAGCTTTAATTTGACACCCCACATGACAGAATCCAGTTTCTTGTCCAGAACTATCACCAAGATATGGTTGGAAATATTAGTCCAGATGGAAACAAAATCCTTCATTAGATCCATTTTGAGGAGTATATTACACATCCATTCAAGGTCTGATAGACTTTGCAAGACTTTGTTCTCTGTTACCTCCGATGACTTTTCACTCCATAATCTAAGGGCAAACGGTTCCTCCTCAAATATGGATAAGATCTTTGAAAGACCCATCTTTACTTCAGCTTTTACTTCCTCATCTGCTGTAACCAATGGTGTATCTTCATCTTCAACTAGCATGTATTCTACTTGTTCCTGAGCAGAAATTTTGAGTTCATCTGTGAATGGAGGATACGATCCACCGTTTGAGGTGGCAAAACGAATAGCAGAGATGAAAACATTCTTTGCAGCATCCAAATCAACAGGTCATATCCTAGCTAATACAGGTGCGGCTACTGCCTTCAAGATTTCCTCCTTCAGGTGCGGCCACTGCCCCATTCCAGAGACTGCCTTCAAGATTTCCTCCTCTTCCTTGTCCTCCCAAGGAACAGCCTCCAAATACTGAATACAGCTATTGGTGATTTCTTCACAATGCAAAGCGACTGCTACCTGAAGGACACCAAGAGCAGTTTTAACGGAGTCCCACGTATCCACAAGTGATTCAGTAGAGAGGTAGAGAGAAGCTTCAACTGGAAAACAGAGGAGGCCGTTTTCGTTTGAGATAGGTTTTCGTTTGAGACAGACGGCTCTTATTTTTAAACGCGGCTCAAAAAAACGGAGTTGGCTAAAGAGGAGAGAGGAAGGTGGACGCGTGTCGTCCACCGGTTTGTCCAAGAGCGTTCCAAAGAGGAAACCTCCGTAGAGGAAAACCCAAAGAGGAAACATCCGTAGAGGAAAACGACTCGCTTTTTATGGACTGAAATCTTCCACGTCCTATTAAAGGGTCCTACCAATAGAAGATATAATGTGGACGTGATTCCCTACTTTTTGTTTTTGTTTTTACATCATATTGTGTGTACGTGAAATATCAATCACATATTAACAAGGCAAAGGACCCTACTTGTATTCCACCAAAAAAGAAAAAGGACCCTACTTGTAGATGTCATTCTTTGATCATGCAAATTGTGCAACCAGAGCGCTTATAAATACAGGCATGTAGAGGGCCTTAGAGACATACAAGTTCCCAAGAAAGTTTTCTTTTTTTTTTTAGACTTCTAAAACATGTCTTCCCAAGTTTCAAATGGTCCAACCACTCTGCCTATGCTTGTGTCTAATACAAGTAGCAAGGAGGTCGTTCGTAAGTCTGCAGGATATCATCCCAGCATTTGGGGTGATCATTTTATCAAATCTTCATATGGTAACAAGGTATCCAACCTAGCTTTGGTATTCTATATATTTGTATGCACACACACACATATTTAACTATTAACAATAGTACTTGGCTCAGAGACCTCGATGACTTTTGAAATTTCGAGGTTTTTATATTATACCGAGGATTTATAATTATTTATATATAGCCATAAAAAATTTATTTGTAAATTTTGTCCTTAATATTTTGTGTTTTCTATTCTTTGAATTATTAATTTATAGCTATTATATTTAATTACCGTCTTCATTTTTTTTGAATGTCAAACTGAGTTTCATATTATAATAATTTTAACATTACAAAGAAGAAAATTTGTATAGTCTTTAACAGATTTTTAAATTTTTAAGAGAAAATTACACTTACCTCCCCTCTGTTTTATGACAATTGCAAATATTTACATCGCCTGAGGTTTCTAAAACGACACAACCTCCGTTTTGGTTTTGTTGGATATTGTATATATCTTCCTTATGTACAAATTTTTTGACGAATACATCCTTCTTTGGGTACAAAAAGTTGAAGATTTTGAGATTTTTAATAATATAAAATGTTTTTTAAAGGTTTAAGGATAGGAATCATCAATTTAAGAATCATAACTGATTTCATCATTTAAAATATTAAATTTTAATTACTTTAAATAAAAAATAATAAGGGATAAAATGGTAAAATTATTACTTTTATCGTTTTACAAGTCTAATAAGGGAGGTTAGCAAGTGTCATTTCAGAAACCTTAGTGGAGGTATTTGAAATTGTTAAAAACCAAAAAGGAGGTAAGTGTAATTTTCTCAATTCCTGATTAAGAGGGTATTTGGGTGGTTCCAATGCCTTTAAGCCTCTTTATTCACTGATGTTGTTGGTTTAGCACCTTTTATAATATTACCATTAAAAAAAAGTGTAGATAAAATATCTCTTAAGAGGGGGATCCTACCAACATTAGATAAAATATGTTGCTAGCTATAATAACTTCACTATAGAGGAATTTGAAGAGAAAGTGAACCTTGTGATTGTATGTATAGGTAAATAAAGCTTGTATGGAACAAGAAATAGAGGAATTGAAAGAGAAAGTGAGGATGCTTATACTTGCAAGTGATGTGACTTCTTCAGAAAGAATTCATTTGATTGATGAAATTCAACGTTTCGGTGTATCTTATCACTTCGAGAGAGAAATTGAAGAATCATTAGAACAGGTGTACAACATACTTCCTGAGTACGAAGATGATGATAATCTCTACTTTGTGGCTCTTCGGTTTCGACTACTAAGGCAACATGGATATAACATATCATCTGGTGAGCTTTTCTTCTTTCTCAAGAGATTTTGGATGTGTTGTGTTTTTATTTTGCTTGTAATATATTGAATGGTGATGCACGCAGATGTGTTTCAGAAGTTTAGAGACGACAAAGGAAATTTCAAGGAGGCCTTAGTGAAGGATGTACCAGGCATGCTGAGCTTGCATGAGGCTACACATCTTCGTGTACATGGAGAAGATATTTTGGATAATGCTGTTGCTTTCACCACAGCTCACCTTGAGATACTTGTAAATGATTTGAGCTCTTCGCTTGCAGCTCAAGTAGCTCATGCATTGAAACAGCCCCTTCACAAGGGCATACCAAGGCTAGAAGCATTGCATTACATCTCAGTTTACCAAAATAATGAATTAAGGAATGAAGTTCTACTGAAGCTTGCAAAGTTGGATTTCAACTTAGTACAATCACTACACCAGGAGGAGCTTAGCCAAATCTCGAAGTAAGTTTTATTCTTTAAAGGATAATTCATAATGTTTTATAATATTGTAACCATCTGGGGTTGAGACATACATATCTTCATACTTCCCTACCAATATAGGGATTGTGGGCTCAAGCACAAGTAGAAGATTTAGGGGAGGGAGAGAGAGAGAGTTGTGGGGTGGTGTTGTTCATAAGTACATCTTAATTATCAATAAAATTTTGATTGATATTGAATTGCAGATGGTGGAAAGGTTTAGATTTTGCAACAAAACTACCTTTTGCAAGAGATAGAGTTGTGGAATGCTACTTTTGGGCATTGGCTGTCTATTTTGAACCTCAATATTCTTTCGGAAGAAGGATTCTTGCCAAAGTAATAGCCATGGCATCAGTAATAGATGATATATATGATGTGTATGGCATCCCTGAAGAACTCGAGCTCTTCACCGAAGCAATCAATAGGTTTGATATTTACCTTCAATTTGATTCATGTCAATATGATTTGTTTCTTGCCATTTTTTTCCTAAGTTAATGTTATTACTAAAATTTTAGTTAGAATGTCATTTGATAATTATATAATAAAGGAAAACTAACATTTCAGGTGGGAAATTGGCGCCATGGATCAACTCCCAAACTACATGAAATTGTGCTATCAAGCTCTCTTAGATATTTACAATGAAATAGACCATGAGATGATGAACGAAAGAAGATCTTATTGCACCGACTACGCAAAAAACATGGTATTATTCATAGCTTACCCCATCAAAATTCAAAGCTATTCTTCTCTATTAGCTAATATAATTTATAAAAAGCCTTAAAACACAATAAAATTCCATGTATCTTAATTTTTTCTAGATGAAGGCTCTAGTTAGAGCTTATAATACTGAAGCCAAACGGTTACAAGAAGGATATGTTCCATCATTTGAAGAGTATATGCAAGTCTCAGAAGCAACCTCTGGATATCAAATGCTTGCCACCACTTCATTTGTTGGCATGGGAGAAATTGCTACTAAGGAAATCTTTGATTGGGTAGTCAATAATCCCATGATTATTAGAGCTTCTTCAATAATCTGCAGACTTATGGATGACATGGTTTCCCATAAGGTATTATATCTTCTTCTTCTTTTTTCTTAATCTAAACCAGTACTTAAATTGGCATGTGTGTTCTCTCATATTCTAACCATTTCCATTTAATTTTGAAGTTTGAACAAATGAGAGGTCATGTTGAATCAAGTGTGGAATGCTACATGAAGCAACATGGTGTTTCAGAGGAAGAAGCACTTGATGAGTTGGGTAAAAGAGTTACAAATGCTTGGAAAGATTTGAACAAGGCAATGCTTAGACCAGTTGTTATTCCGATACCTCTCCTTACTCGAGTTCTCAACCTTTCACGGATGATAGACGTCACTTATAAAGAAAAAGATGGATATACAAACTCTCACATTGTGCTGAAAGATTACATTACCTCATTGCTTATTGATCCTTTGATCATATAGTTTTTGATGTGTTAGCTTTCTAAGGATATATATGATCAAAGTTGAAAGTGTGCTTGTGGGAAGGAAATAAGACATTTTCATGTCCTTGTTATATGATCATTTGATTTTTATCCTTATAAAGTGTATTACTTTTCATTCTATTAGAGAAAAAAAATGTAAAAGTATTTATATAGCTTGCTTTTAAGATATATTTGACGAATTTGGTGGAGGAGCTGCAAATGTAGATAAAGAAGCAAAAAAAAGGGGAAAAAAAAGATTATGATATTAAAACAAATTTTTGCTTGGGCTAGTTTGATAGTACCTTTGTTAAACAACCATTGCACCTAAAAGTTTAAGCTAATCTAATAAGTGATGGTTTAACTATTGTGAGACATGGAAATGTCCTCTAAGATGACTTTCGATATCATCACACGAGGATCGATAAAAATAAAGAGTCGCCACCATCCAAGTTAAGGTGTGAATGGACACCAAAGGGGTCATAAATGGCAAATAGAGCCAAAGTAGCTCTAATGCAAGGAAAAATCCAGAGATTAGGTAAGGGGAATTATTTATGAGCGGGGGAAAGTGTTAGGCACCCCCACTCATCTACCTAAAACGGTTGCCACATGCTTGCTTATGCTAAGGGTTGCTTGCTGATCAAAAATAGACAAAGGATGCTTAAAAATAAGCAAATGTATGTGATTATTCTACATGAGTGGTCCAATGAATTTGGACTCTCTTCATGGATATACCACTTCTATAACTTCAGTGAATGAAAATCAAAGTAAAAATGAAGAAAAGTCAAGCTAAGGTAAATCTGGAAAAATCATGTTCTAAGAACTTGAAGACTTCGATCAACCATAAATCACTTGATTTAAATCCAAATTAGATGAAACCAAAGTCATTTGAAAGCTAGTATGAAATAGAATATTCAGTAAAAAAAATCAGCTCATTCCGATTTAAAACAAGAGAGAAATATTCTATGAAAATCTGCTGTTGTAACTCAAAGAAAAGCGGCGAGTAAGCATTTTTGAAACTCTATTTGTGGAGTTTGGCTTCATATAAATTCGTAAAAACTTGCATGGATGAAGTATATGGTGCCATCTTTCTAATGAAATAGGTCTTACACCAAAATCCATCCATTGGTGACTTGTGTGTCCTCTTGAATATGCCTAGAGGATCACAGATTAACCCAGAACTCTGTTACAGAGCCACTCTAAGTCAATCAAACACACAGGCCACAAATCAGATCAAAATCTATATAAACCAGTTGGAATGGTGAATAGACTCCTTAAGGAAAACACAGAGACTTAAATCACTTAAAACGGATTAAAATTGAGCAAATGGTGCACCATCAAAGCGGCAAGTTCAGCAATCTGAACTGAACTGACTTGCCGACTTTGAATAGATGGTGTCAAAAATTGGCTTCATAAAAATGAATGAAAATTTCCAGATACAAAGTAGGCTATCCCATCTATCACATGTCTTTGGAATCACTCAAAAATTCATCTGGAGGATGAAGTTATAAGCATTCCAAGACAGGCCACAGATGCTGCCCTGTTTTGAAGATTTTTGAATAAAAGACCAAAACCAGTGCAAGTGGATTCGACCAAAACACTTGGAAACCATGAAAAACAACTTCATGAAGTTCTAAAATTCATTCTAAAGCCAATGATCCCAGATTTCCCATATTAAATATGGAAATCCAAGATCTAGCTTATCCTTGCAAAAAAATAGTGAAAAGTGTGTTTGGTGGTGATGGAAATCAATTTTCTATGAGAAGGCTGGAATCCATTGCTATTGAGAGCAAGGATTCGCACATCTTCTCCAGAGACAAATTCAAAATACATCAGAGAAATCAACCATAGGCTCAAAATAACCAAATAGCATGCTCTTCATCATTTGTAGGTTCTAAGCCTAGAGGATCCATTCCTACTTCTTTTTCCCAAGGCTCTCTCTTCACGTTTTACGGCTAGAGAGAATTCCCAGATACTTTGAAAGAGGTTTGGGGCTTCAAAAAAACACCCAGGGCCTTACACTACAGAAAGGTAGAAGTTGGGAGTTGGAATTGTAAAGAAGAAGCTAGAAATGTAAATAGAACTTTACCTTTGATGACTTGAGCACTTGAGTAGACAATCCAGCAGAGTTTCTCCTCTTTTTGCAGAGCTTCTAAGCTTCAAATTGTCAGCCATCTGCAATAGGAGGACCCCTCTATTTATAGGCACAACCAAGGGTAGAAAAGTCCCAAGGGTATCCCCAAAAATCCCTCTAGATTGTTCCAATTCAAGTTAAAGCCTTGAATTGTTGTAAATCTAGAAGTTTCAGAGGGTGAAATAGGTAGTTCAAGTCCTTGAGAGAGAGGTAATATGCATAAATAAGGCTCAGAGATCGAGCCTTTTCGTAAACGCTCGAAACAAGCAAAACCGCATACACAGTGCGGTTTCCATAAAACAGTCACTCTATATGCGGTTTTCATGCAAATTCACCTTAACCGCACGTACAGGGCGGTTCCAATTCAGTTACGCTCCTCATGATTGTTGTCGACGTGGCCCAACAGCCAAAGCTTCTAGAAGCCATGTGGCAGCTCAAGCAAGAAGCATGAACCTCAACCATGCTCTGTGTGCGGTCGCAATCGTATACACAGGGCGGTTGAGACCAAATTCATAAAAACCGCACACACAGTTGTAGACACCCCAAATTGCACTGTCAAAATGATCAATAATCACCAAAAATCATTATCTCCTTGAAAGCCAGCACAAAATTTGAAGAAAATAAGTTTTTACTTGTATCCGGCAACTCAGGCTGGATACAAGTGCCCTTCTTTGTATCCGATGGAAAATACCGGATACAAGAAAGCTTTAGTGTATCCGGCCTGATATGCCGAATACATAAGTTTTGCTCAAAATTAGGGTTTTCCGAGAGTTTTCACTTTTTACCATCATTTCCCTCATTAAATGAGGGGAAATCTCGGAAACAGCCTTAGGGTTAAGGTTGGTGGGCTATAGACCTTATGTTGTGTCTACCATCTCACCAACCCTAACCCTAGCCTTTGCCTATAAATAGGAGGCTCCTCCTCAAGCAAATGGCCAATAAGTTGGACATCCAAGAGCTCCGAGTGAAGAAGGGAACCGCTGCCGGATTGCTTCCAGAACCCCAGGTAAGCCTCAAACCTCTTCTTTATTTTCTTTATTTTATATTATAGATCTAGATCTCTTCTTCTACCTTTCTGTAGAATAAGGCCTTCTATGTGTATGAAAACCCTTCCCTGGCTCAAACTATCTCAAGACTCCCCCTAGCCGTAAAACGTGAAGGCGGGATCTAGGAGAAACAAGACTGGGGATTGACCCTAGTGCTAGAACCTATCTTTCATAAGCCTTTTGAATGATTGAAAACCGTTTCATATTCAAAGTACCCCAAGATTATCTTGAAGAACCGTGTTTAACAGGGAGAGAGAACTAAGGGAAACGATAATGGAACGGAACCCTAGGTTGTTTTAGAACCTTATTTTGATGAATATGAATGCATGCTATGTTGCTATATTGTTCTTGAATGATTTTTCACACTTGCACATACATAGCATTATTTTGGCGGGATAGGCTCATATTTGGGGATTTATTACATTCGTTGTGATAAATTTGAAATAAATGGCCTCAATCAATTCTGGAATGTCTTTGAATGATTTTTAAAGGATTTGTGTTCATCTTGCACGAATTGCACACTTTATCACAGTTTTGAATATTTTTTTCTCCAAAAAAGGCTTTACTTAACAGCAACTATACCCTGACTTCGGACACTCATAACTTCATCATCCGGAAGAATTTTGGAGTGATTCGAGAACCATGGGAAAGTTGAGGCTGTCTAGTTTATGCCTACCAAATTTCATTAATTTCTATCAAGCAGATTTTTGACACCTCTCTGTCGAAGTTGATAGGTCAGTTCTGATCTGAATACAGAACTTGTCACTTCGATTGAGCGTCATGTGTTTGTTTTAAATCCGATTTGAGTGATTTTTGTTTCTGGGAAGTTGGTTTCATAAATTTTTGACTCCATTTGTATCGTAAGCAACAGATTTACTCAGAGCTGTCCATCAGCACTTTTCTGGGTAAATCTGTGATCTTCGGGGCCTGTTCGGGAGACCACCCAAGGCACATCCGAATGAATTTTTGTATGAGGCTAGTTTCATCTGAAAGTTGGCCATACAGACTTCACTCACACCAAATTTCATGGATTTCTATGGAGTGGATGTTTCTAGATAATTTTCCAAACTTGCATGCTTATCACTTTTGATTTTCCCTAGCAGCAACTTTAAAGAAGCATAACTCCTAGGATTTTGATCGGAATAGAGTGAAATTTTGCATGAGTGTCTTATTTACCATGGTCTTTCAAATGGATTTGGTTTGATTTAATTTAAAATTGGATTTGATTGATTTCAAGACAAATGGCATTGCTTTTTACCAAATTTCCCGGATTTGCCTCAACTTGGTTTTGTGCAACTTTTGCTTTGACTTCCATCTTTTTGTGATATTCTAGAAATGATATTGGCATAAAAGAGGATCTGGAATTCATTTAGATTTTCATGTGAAGATATCATACATGTGTCCTTTTTCCAAGTTTTAATGATTTTTAGCAAGCTTTCTTATTTCTTAGCATGAACAACACTTGACAACCACCTTGTGTGGGTGAATGGGGGTGCCTAACACCTTCCCCCGTTCATAATCTAATCCCCTTACCTATCTCTGGATTTGATTTTCAAGTAGAGTTATTTTTACTCTAGAATTTTCCTTTTAGCTATTTTTGCTTATCTTTAATCTTTTGGTGTCCATTCTCACCCTATAATTCTGAATGGTGGCGACTCTCCCAATTTTGCGTTGACCCCGTGTGCTGACGGAGGGGAAATCATCCCGGTGATTTTTTCCCGTGTCTCACAACTGGCGACTCTGCTGGGAACTTGTTGATTTAAGCCATTTTGTGTATTTGTTCATGTTTTTCTCTACTTTTGAATGCTTGCTATTTTGCTTACTTTATTTGTGCATATTGTTGTATTTCAAATCAGATTGGGATGCTTTGAAATTTATATGGATCAAGACATGTATGTGTTGCTTGATGTTGCCTAGAGATTGATTTAAGAGAAGCCTATCTTGAAGCATGATTTTGATGCATTTGGTGATAACATGCTCTAATTTGAATTTTTAATGCCATGGTTTGAACATAAAAATTAGGAGCATGAAATCTAGGAGTTCAGAATTTTTTTGGTATTCAAGCATGATTCCCATGAACAATGCTTGCTTGTGCTTAATGTTTTTTTATGCCATGCCTTTGATTTGGGGCATAGTAAGACTTGATTTGAGCATGAAAACAATGAGCAAAAAGAAAAATAAATCTGGAAATTTAGTAGCCATTTTGAGGGTTTTCAAGCATGCTTTCACCATCAAAACCCTTCTTATACCATGTCAAGTAGTTGCTGAAATTTTAGGCTTCAATTTGGGCATAAACAGGACACTTTAAGCATGAAAATGAGACCTTAAAACCCAGAATTTGGTAGAGGTTTTGAGGGGTTTTTCAAGCATGTTTCACGGTTAAAAGCTTCTTGTACAATGCATGTGGGTGCTGTATTTTTAGGCCTTTAATTTGGAGGGTAAATGATACACTTTGAGTATGAAAAAGAGCATGAAAATCTGGAATTTTAGGGAATGCTTTTGGGTTTCAAGCATGCTTCCATGATTTAATTATTGTTTGCACAAGATGATAACATGTTTGTATACTACTTTTTGGGCATGTAATTCTTGTGTGCATATTGGGTTGCTTTGGGCTTTCTTGCTTGCTTATGTTTTACTTTCAATATAATGTCATATGCCTTGGCTTGAAATTGTATGCATGGCTACGAAAAAGAGTGGCAAGGGGCTGGGACGTTGTGAATGTACCTCAATTTTAAATGCACTTGAGCACTTTAAACACTTTGCACAGCCTACCCATTACCTATAGGAAGTTGAACCATGAATGTGGGTAGCTTGGCGCACCGAGGTTGTGACTTCGGAAAGCGAAAGTGAAAACATTCACCTTAGAATTTGAGTCAATGATGTGATGACAATGGGATCTGTAATTCGATTCCGGATATCACTAGACTTGAGTTCTAAGTTGCCAATTAAGCCAAAACCCAAAAACCATACGCTTGAAGGTGGAGAAACACGTTTTCAGCTAAAAGTGCACAATTGCGTTTGGGGAATTGGGTGTAAATGTGGGAAGGCCGTTTGCATGTTCACAGGCCAAGGTATAATACCATATTGAAGGTAACACAAGGTGGCAAGGTAAAGCCATGTATTCTTTTTATCATCTTCCTGAAAATTCAAAAAAAAAAGCCATGGTGTCCATATGCTTGGGATGAAATTTTTCCCAAAAATGTTTATAACCTAAGGTTGGTGTAATCCATAGGATGAGTTTCCAACTCAATTTAATGGTCATCCTACCCAAAGTCCAAGCAAGAGGCAACCAAGTGTACAAAGTCCAACAATTGGTATGTAACTGTGGAGGGTACAAGTACCCTCATGAATTTGGGAATTTTATCTAGAATGATGTCAAAGCCCAATTTGGGACAAGTTTCAAAGGCCAAGTCAAGGTGAACATCAAGTGGGAATGAAAATAACACAATCTGGTGAAAAAATGAGTCAAAAAGGGCCATTTCGGCAATAACCGGCAACTCAGATCGGTTAAGAAGACTTTTATTCATATCTGGCATATATTGCCGGTTACAAAGACCTATGCGTGTATCTGGCTAACTGTGCCGGATACAATAAGCCATAGCCTTATCCGACATTTTATGCCGGATACATTCAGAAAATGTATAAATTGGTTTTTTCAGCCCGAATTTTCAGAATAAAATGCCTAAAACACTGTGGATAATCCTTGGGCACCCCGAAAAGAACATAAAAATGTTCCAAGAAGAAAAAAAACAAAATAAAAAAAATAGAAAAAAGAAAGAATAAAAATAAAATATTCTTTCAAGATTTAACCTAATTTTGAAACTCAAAGAAGGAACCAAGGTGTCATATTTTTTGATACCAATTCAATTCAAACATATTTCAATCAAGCTTTTGCATTTGAAAAATAAGAAAATTCAGAAGAAAGAAACCTTTGGTTGGTTATTTTTATCACTCAAAGTCAAAAATTTTTAGGACATTTGGAAGCCTCAGAATATTCCAAAAACCTTTGTTTGGTCACGAGAATCACTCAAAGTCAAAAATTTTTAGGACATTTGGAAGCCTCAGAATATTCCAAAAACCTTTGCTTGGTCACGAGAACCACTCAAAGTCAAAAAAATTTTAGGACATTTGGAAGCCTCAGAATATTCCAAAAACCTTTGTTTGGTCACGAGAATCATTCAAAGTCAAAAAATTTTAGGACATTTGGAAGCCTCAGAATATTCCAAAAACCTTTGTTTGGTCACGAGAACCACTCAAAGTCAAAAATTTTTAGGACATTTGGAAGCCTCAGAATATTCCAAAAACCTTTGTTTGGTCACGAGAACCACTCAAAGTCAAAAAATTTTAGGACATTTGGAAGCCTCAGAATATTCCAAAAACCTTTGTTTGGTCACGAGAATCACTCAAAGTCAAAAATTTTTAGGACATTTGGAAGCCTCAGAATATTCCAAAATCCTTTGTTTGGTCACGAGAATCAGTCGAAGTCAAAAAAATTTTAGGACATTTGGAAGCCTCAGAATATTCCAAAAACCTTTGTTTGGTCACGAGAATCAGTCAAAGTGAAAAAAATTTTAGGACATTTGGAAGCCTCAGAATATTCCAAAAACCTTTGTTTGGTCACGAGAACCACTCAAAGTCAAAAATTTTTAGGACATTTGGAAGCCTCAGAATATTCCAAAAACCTTTGTTTGGTCACGAGAACCACTCAAAGTCAAACATTTTTAGGACATTTGGAAGCCTCAGAATATTCCAAAAACCTTTGTTTGGTCACGAGAACCAATCAAAACCAAAAATTTGTCGGACACTTGGAAGCCCCAAAATATTCCAAGCAAAAAAATAAAAATAAAAATAAAAATAAAAAATACAATAAAATTAGACTTGTGTTCACCTAACCCACTTGTCTACATTTATAGGGGTGTGTCTCAAATTAAATGGAAGCTGACAAGTTTCTTTGCTTTTTCCTTCCCTAGGTACACATATTTGCCATCATTGCTCCAGTGACTAGATCCAAAGCCCGAGCCATGAATACTGAAGAGAACCAAGCCCAAGCTACTGTCCCCGCTCAAGACTTTGCTCAGCTGCAAGAGCAAGTGGCTGGTCTAGCCAAAATGCTGGGAGACGTACTGGCGGCTCAGGCCCAACAGGCCCAGGCCCAAAATCAAGCATCGACTTCCCATTAGGCACCACCACCACTTCAGGCCTACATTCCGCCCCCAGCTCAACCCATGCCTGAGCCCATTTCTGAACCGGTCCCTAAGCCCATCCTGATCAAGGAAAACACTGGAGAATCTAAGAGAAATTGAAAAGGAAAAAGCCAGGGAAGAGATGGAAAGGAAACTCCTGCACAAGATCGAGAGAATCCAGGAGGAGCTTAAGGAGGTGAAGGGGGGAAACAGCTATGGAGGTACCACCTTCGACGACCTGTGCATGTACCCAGATGTATGCCTACCGGCCAAATTCAAGTGCCCGGATTTCAACAAATTTGATGGCACAGGCTGCCCTATGAGCCACTTGAAGCTATACTGCGGGGCCCTATGCCAATTTGGCCGGGATGACGGCATACTAATCCAACTCTTCCAGAGCAGTTTGACCGGGTCAGCTCTTAGGTGGTTCGCCACAATGGACCACGGCAGAATTAGGAGGTGGAAGGACTTGGCTGACGCCTTCTTAGATCAATACAAGTTCAACGCTGAGATCGTGCCAGACCGGTACGACATGATGAGGATGAGTAAGGGGAAGGATGAGTCTGTACGGCAGTATGCCAAGAGGTGGAGAGAGGCCGCCTCCCAGGTCAGGCCACCCATGCTGGAACTAGAAATGATATCAACGTTTACGGGCACACTGGGGCAGCCTTTCTACAACCACTTGGTGGGGCAAATCACCACCAATTTTGCAGCCCTGGTCCAGGTGGCAGACCGGATCGAGGAGGGGATTAGGTCAGGAAGGCTTATCGACTATTCTACTTTGACTGGGCAGTCTGATTCCTCTGCCTCCATGGCACAGAAAAAGGAAATTGGGTTCAAGAAGACCGGGGCCCGAAAAGAAGGAGAAGTGAATCTGGTCCAGGCTCCTCCGGCCAAGAAGCCGCTTCATGTGAACATCTCGGCACCCCAGCAGGCCCAACAGGCCCAGCACTCTTATCAGACCTCACACAATGTCAATTTCTCTCCCTCCGTGCCAGCCAACCCAAGGAGGACTTTTACCAAGGAAGAGAAGGAGGCCTGGATGGCAGCAAGAAGGAACCGAGTTTTTACTCCCCTTCCCGTATCTCTTTCCCAACTGCAGCCAACCCTGCTGAAAGGGGAATATTTGACTCTGAAAGAGCCCAACCCGAATGCCCCGAAGGGGAGGAATTTTGATCCAGCCATCACATGCGACTATCACATGGGTGCACCGGGGCACTCTACTGACACTTGCTGGATGCTGAAGCATGCGGTCCAAGACCTATTGGACCAGAAGGCCTTGGTTTTCAATACTGCTGCACCCACCTCGTCGGGAAATGATATTGGGCAGAACCCTCTGCCATACCATAATGGGGCAGGCCCATCCAACTCTATCACAGCCATATCCACCACGAGAAGGGCCTTTGACCCATCTCAGCTCATAGCTCCCATAGGGACCACAGTCCAGGTCTGATTTTTCCAAGAGAAGGAAGAACAGGAGATCAACATGGTCTCCCAGAAAAAGCAATCATGCTGCTGAGGACATCAGCTCCTCTTTGAACCGGGTCTCCTCCCTCATGGCCCAAATAAACACTGCAAGGCCTCCATTGGTCTTTAATTGCAGTCCACCCATTTGTTCACCATCCAAGCCATCCAAGGCTCCACTAGTCATCAACCTTGACCCTACCACTGCTTCCATCACTTCTTCTGTCCCCACAAAACCCAAGCTTCAGCCCTTGGTTGTAAATGTTCAGCCATCCTGCAATATCCCTAAACCGGCCCATACATCCCGGTCCAAACTCCAGCCATTGGTGGTTAATGTCCCTAAACTAGCCTATTTTGAGGCCGCTGTACCATGGAATTACAGCGAGGGAGTCACGGCTACGGTTCTAGTGGTTAAAAACCAGAACCAGGAGGAGGTGAACCTCATGACGAGGTCAGGGAGATGTGCAGAGGTGAAGAGAAAGAAAAGGAGATAGAGGCAGAGAATGAGAAAAAAGAAACTGAAGAAAAAAGAAAACAAAAAGGGAAAAACAAAGTAGGAGAAGACACCCCCAGGGTGCAGAAAATGAGGCATCAGACCTCATAAAAATAATAAAGAAAAGTGAATTCAATCTTGTGGATCAGCTAAACAAGGTCCCGGCCCAGATTTCAATACTGGGCCTTCTGCTGAATTCTGAAAAGCATAGGGATGCATTGTTAAGGATGCTACAGAGTGCACATGTATCCCAGACCATTGATCCAGACCAGCTAGGCAAAATGGTTGTTCAAATCTTGTCACATAATGTGATAAGTTTCTCTGAGGGCGAGATCAGCCCAGGTGGGTGCTATCACGTTGACCCTTTGCACATCACAGTGCTTTGTAAGGGCAACATGGTGGCACGGGGTTTTGATTGACAACGGGTCGGCGTTAAACGTCTGCCCATTAATCACTTTTGTCAAGCTGGGTCTGGACCAATCAAAGATTAAACAAAATGGGAGAATAGTGAGGGCTTTTGATAGCTCCAAGACCCACTCCCTAGGGGAGATTGAACTGCCGATCAAAATTGGGCCGAATATCTTCAACATCACATTTGAGGTGATGGATATACCCGCAGCCTTAAATCTGCTCCTAGGGAGGCCGTGGATACATTCGGCTAGGGCAATACCATCCACGCTCCACCAAAGGGTGAAATATGTAAGAGGGCAAAGGGTGATAATAGTCCTAGCCGAAAACTTGGTGCCTTCCATCGTGTCACCTGATGTACCCTTAATAAATGTAGACTTGACTGTTGACAAGATTGCGTTTCACTCATTTCAATTCGAAACGGTTAATTTCATACCTGGGGGTGTGAGAAAAAAGAAAAGAAACAGACTACTGCTGAGAAAATGGTGAAGAAAGTGATGGAAAAATACCACTTTCACCCGGGGAAAGGCCTGGGAATCAATTTGCAAGGAATGGTGGAGCCAATCACGGCCAAGAAACTGATCCCGAAAGTAGGGTTGGGCTTCAAGCCCAAAGGTTGGAAAAGGATGAAGCATGAAGAAGGAGAGAAAAGAAGTAAAGAAAAACTCCCTCATTTAAGGGAAAGTTTCCCTAAACCCTCCTATACAATCCAAATATCTCCTCCTATGGATCAGTCCAAGCCTCCCTACTGCAACATCAACCCATTTCGAAAGCCTTTTGTTTCGGCCTTGCAACCATACAACCCATCTCCAATACTGGAAGCAGCAAATGGGCCTGGGCCACAGCCAGAGCAGCAAAAAGACTACTCTGAAGATGTCTGGGCTTTCTTCGCCATGACTAAAGGCGAAAAGACTGGTGGTGACAAGGAGCTGCCATTCATTGACTGGGCCGCAATAAAGATTCCGGAGGAGGTCATTTCTGGACTGGGCCCCATAGCAGAAAAGGGCAGTACCCACCCGATGATGATGGCATCGGATTCTAGGCTGGAGGAGCAGGATTTCCCTATTTCCCCTGCTCCCAAGAATTTTGTAATGAACAATTGGGAGGAAACTCCCCTTAACTTTGAAGCAGCGTTTGTTTGGCAAACTGACGCGGCTTCCAAAAAAAACTCCAATAGTGGAATGCCATTTCCCTGAAGGTTTTAATGGGCCTTCGTCTTAAGGGGGATTATGTTTAGAGGGCCCACAAAAACCCAAAAAGATTTTTCTATTTTTTCTAGAAAATTTAATTTTTACTCAAAAAGGTCCAAACCACTTATGAACCGTATAATCAGACCGAATTAGACCAGGTTGAATATGACTTTGACTTCAAGCTCGACTTTGACCTCATGGGGATCGAAGAAGAGACCGAGGTCGAAGAAGAAGATATTCCAAAAGAAATTGAATACCAATTGGAACGTCATGAAAAGGGGGTCCAACCTAATATTGAGGAGACCATATCCATAAATCTTGGGACCGAAGAGGACCCAAAGATTGTGAAAATCGGGTCATGCTTGTCTCATGTGCAGCAAAATAAAATGTCACGGTTCTTGGCAGATTACAAGGATGTGTTTGCTTGGTCGTATCGGGACATGCCGGGGTTGGACACGGACATGGTGGTGCATAAGTTGCCAATTTTGCCAGGGGTTAAACCGATTAAGCAGAAGCTGAGAAGATTGAAGCCGGAATGGACCAAAGGTCAAAGACGAAGTGGTTAAACAATTTCAAGCTGGATTTTTGGCAGTCTCTATGTACCCTGAGTGGCTCGCAAACATAGTGCCGGTACCAAAGAAGGACGGGAAAGTCCGAATGTGCGTGGACTACAGAGACCTGAACAAGGCAAGCCCAAAGGACGATTTTCCGCTTCCACACATCGACATTCTGGTCGATAATACTGCGGTTCATAGCCTGTTCTCGTTCATGGATGGGTTCTCTGAATATAATCAGATCAAGATGGCTAAGGAAGATCAAGAGAAAACAGCATTTATCACACCTTGGGGCACATTCCACTACACGGTCATGCCGTTTGGGCTTAAAAACGCTGGGGCAACATACCAGCGGGCCATGACAGCACTATTCCATGACATGATCCACAAAGAGATGGAGGTCTACGTGGACGATATGATTGCCAAATCATGCAAAGAAGAGGACCACTTGATAAATCTGAAGAAAGTGTTTCATCGGCTCAGGAAGTACAGTCTATGGCTTAACCCGGCTAAGTGCGTCTTTGGGGCTACATCAGGGAAGTTACTGGGGTTTATAGTGAGCCGAAGAGGAATTGAAATTGACCCGGCTAAAGCCAAGGCCATAATTGAAATGCCAGCACCCAAAACCGAGAAGGAGGTTCGTGGTTTTCTCGGGAGGATTCAATACATAAGCCGGTTCATTGCACAGCTCACTGCTATCTGCGAACCAATTTTCAAGCTTCTGAGGAAAAATAACCCGACGGTCTAGAATGAGGATTGCCAGCGGGCCTTCGATACGATCAAGGAATATTTACTGAACCCACCTGTGCTAGTGCCACCAACTCCAGGAAGACCAGTGATCCTGTACTTGTTAGTGTTGGAAACATCGATGGGATGCGTCTTGGGGCAGCATGATGAGACTGGTAGAAAAGAAAGGGCCATTTACTATCTGAGTAAAAAATTCACAGAATATGAAGCCAAGTACTCACCATTGGAAAAGACTTTGTTGTGCTCTAGTGTGGGAAACTTAGAGGCTAAGGCATTATTTCCTTAGTCACTCCACACTATTGATATCTCGGATGGACCCGCTGAAGTATCTATTCGAGAAACCGGCACTGACGGGTAGGACGGCAAAATGGCAACTACTACTGTCCGAATTTGATCTCACATACATCACCCAGAAGGCGATCAAGGGTCAAGCCATAGCTGATCACCTGGCTGCACATCCTTTGCCAGAATACCAACCCTTGAAGACCAACTTTCCAGATGAGGCAATTCTATACACTGAAGAGGTGGAAAGTGAGAGTTCTTGGCAGATGTTCTTTGATGGGGCCGCCAACATGAATGGGAACGGAATAGGGGCAGTCTTGGTCAAACCAGATGGTTCATACATCCCGATCGCAGTGAAGCTGAGATTCCAGTGCACCAATAATATCGCAGAATATGAAGCATGCATAATTGGGTTGCAAGCCGCCATGGATTATGAAGTGGAGGAACTTGACGTATATGGGGATCCGAGTCTTATCATCTTCCAAACAACTGGTGAATGGAAAACCAAGGATCACAAATTGATCCCCTATCACCAGTATTTGGAAGAAATAAGCACAAATTTTACTCGAATTTCCTTCAATTATATGCCAAGGGCCAAGAATCAGTTTGCAGATGCTCTAGCAACATTGGCTTCAATGGTCAGCATACCAGAAGGAGTAGACATCAGACCACTGGAAATTGAAGTCAGAGATGAACCGGCTTACTGTCTCATTCTAGAGGGAGCACCAGAAGAAGAAACACCATGGTTTCAAGATATCAAAAATTTCTTGAACAATCGGAGTTTACCAGAAAATGCCAGTCTACTGAGAAGAGGACAATACAGAGGTTGGCGGGTCAGTTTCTGCTAAGTGGTGGACATTTGTACAAGAGGTCACATAACGATATTCTGCTCAGATGTGTAGCCAAGACTGAATCGGAAAGACTGATTGAAACTATACATGGAGGAGTTTGTGGGCCCCACATGAGCGGGCACATGCTGGCAAAGAAGATCTTGAGGCTGGGCTACTACTGGTCGACCATGGAGCATGATTGCTGTGTACATGTCAGGAGGTGCCACCAATGTCAGATATATGTGGATAACAAGCATGCACTCCCAGGTGAGTTGCACAACATGACATCACCATGGCCCTTCTCTATGTGGAGCATAGACGTCATTGGTATGATTTCACCTAAGGCATCGAACGGGCATAGATTCATCCTGGTGGTGATCGATTACTTCACTAAATGGGTAGAAGCAGCATCATATGCAAACATCACAAGCAACCATGTTATTAAGTTTTTGAAGCACAACATTATTTGTCGCTATGGACTGCCAAGTGCTATAGTATCAAACAATGCTTCAAATATTAAGAACAAAGACATGAAGAAAATGTGTGAGCAATTTCAGATCACCCACCACAGATCAGCTCCGTACAGGCCAAAGATGAATGGGGCAGTAGAAGCAGCAAATAAAAATATAAAGAAAATCATTCAGAAGATGGTAGTGAGTTACAAGGATTGGCATGAAATGCTACCGCTTGCTCTACATGCCTACAGAACCTCGATCTGGACTTCAACAGGGGCAACCCCGTACTCCCTAGTCTATGGGATGTGTAAGCACCTCATTTTTGCATCTCCCAAAATGCAGAAAATGAAATTTTGATTGAAAAAGTCAAACTTGAAAAAGTCAAACTTGAGAAAGTCAAAAAGTTGACTTTTTATATGGTGCAAATCAGTTGCCATGCTTCCCACCATTGGAAAGAGGATTCCGATACGATTCTAATGGAACAGAGTTTGCTCAAATCGAAGTCCAGATGAAGAAGTCAACTTCATCTGGACTGCCTCATTTGATATCAGCAGAAAGAGCATCTCGACACTATTCCAACGCAACTGAGTTTGCTGGAATTGGAGTCCCGGATAAGGAAATATGAGCAAAACCGGCTCCCGGACGCGGCCCGACACTTCTGCTAAAAAACTCGAATTTGCTGCTAAACTGAAATTCAATGGATAGGGAATCTCGCACTGATTCCAACACCACTAAGTTTGCCAAAATCGGATATCAGACGAGCGAGTTGTGAGCGGTTAAAGTTTCTGAAAAATCTGCACACGTGGCAAACAGTGAAGAAAGAGCTACAAAATGAAAAGTTTTGAATTAAAAAATAATATTTTTGCTAAAATCTAATTAAAGTATTTAAAATAAAAGAAAAAGAAAAAAATCAAAAGATGCATGTGCATCCAAAACTTGAAACAAAAAATCCTAATATAATAATAGTAAAAGTACATAAGAAAATAAAAAGAAATATATGTGGTTGGATGAATTCTCCATGTGGAGAATTCGTCCAAGCAAACTTAGCCTCCAAGTTTACTTGGAGGCTAAGAAAAGAAAGCCATCATTGCATATATTAAAAAAAAGGCACAAATGGAAAATGGGTAAGGTTTGGTGATAAAATGAGAAAGTAATTGAGTTTTGGTTATGGGTTATAAAAAGAAACCCTAGCACAAACTTATGGGGACGGCTGATTTTTTTTTTGGAGTTTGTTCTCCCATCTCTCCCATAATCTCCCCCATGCTCCTCCACCTCTCCTTGCTCCCTAAGCCCTCCAAGCACCACTCAAGACCAAGATACCCTTCTCTCCTTCATTCCTTCTTCATTTTCAACCCAAGAAACTTACTTGAAGCTCCTTGGTGCTAGGAGAAGAAGAGCTTGAAGTGCTGCTCCAGCCAAAGAGGAGGTCCAGGACACTCCAAATAACTTTTCAAGCCCAAGGTGAGCTTTCTTGTACTCTTTTATTCATCATATATAAAAATGAACCGACTTAGAGCATGTAGGTTTTCATACATGCTGCAGAATTTTGTTTGTATATAGTATGTTTGTTTCATCTCTAATTTAGTACCTCTATGGATTATTGCTCTTCCAAGGTAAGAGGGGTAAGCTTTTGGGGGTTTAAAGGTGGAGAGGGGAGATCTTTTAGTTGATAAAAAGAGTCTAAAAGTCACTTGAAGTTGCTGTAATTTTTCTTGTTGGTAATGGTCCCTTTAGAAGAGGAGCATGTTCCTCTTACAATATGTTTGACTCTCCATTGTACCCCATAATAACTACCCCCTCCTTCCCTTCTTCTAATGGCATTGCTTGGATGAATGTGCTTTTGTTTTGGTTATGTAAGTGGGGTTAAGGTAGTTTGGTTTGGGTTAGATCGTAGGAGCATGTATTGTTGATGTAAGTTAAGTGTTTGCATGTTAAGCCCACTTTTTGCTACATGTGAAAATATGCATGCTCTCCTTCATCACATATGCTCACACATGAAGCATGCTCACTTGCACACACAATTTTGCTCCACATACAAAAATCTGCGAAGATGTATGCATTTCCCGTGGCCTAGAGATGTGCATGTTAGGCTTGGTTCATGGCTCCTTTTTTCTTTGGTCTAATTTGCTTGTTGTTTTGTGATGGATGAAGAAGGTAGGGGCACTTAAGCCCCCACCTTACTGCTGTAAAAATCCCAAGAGGAATGGGGGATAAACCCGGATCCTTTTCCTTTGTCTTGCATGAACCTAGAGTCCCCAAAAGTGACCAAATGAGGCGATTCCTCATCTCCAGAACCACTGTGGGCTCACACAGGGGCCCACACAACTACTGGAACATCCTAGGAGACCCAAGAAACCAACCCCATTGAAAAAATCCAAAAAAATGGATTCTGTATGTTGATCCGGCAACTCAGGCCGGATCAACTGAAGCCCATGTGTGGCCGGCTAAAGATGCCGGATACACAGAACCCTGTGTGTAACCGGCATCTTAGGCCGGCTACACTGCCAAATTGCATTTTTGCTAATTTTCTGATCTTGTGCTGTTTTTTGGTGTGTTTGATCAATCTGAGCGAACCAGAAGGGTTTCCGGGTCACCCGAAAACCCAAGATGGGCCTTGGACACCCGGTCCAAATTGATTCCCGGTGGGCCTTCCAACGGGGCCGACCAAGCCCGACAAACTCCTTTTGTTAAATAAAGATAAAATCAACCCATTTGAGTGGGCCACACCATTGGAGGCCCAGCCAAGCCCAATTTTGAAGCATGTTGATCCAGACTTAGGCATGGTTTGGCCGAGACCATAGGCAGGGCCTGTCGGGCCCACTAAGCCCATTAAACCAAACAAGTGTAGGGTTTCCAAACCCTATCTCAGAAAGTCTTGGGCTTCCAAGCCCGAGCCCAGGTAAAGGGCCCCAAGCCCAATGCTTGGCCCATTTTAGCACAGATAAGAAAGATAAATCAAAATCACTTGGCAACCGACTGTATGGCCCACTCAAGGGCCCACAAACAGTCCCGGCCCACTTTTGGCATGAAATCCATTTAAATACTCCAACTTAAACCTTAAAGTAAAATCAATTCATTTGAACCAAAGCCCAAAGGGCCTCTCTGGCTAGACTAAGGCCCACAAGGGACACGTGGGCTCAACCAAGCCCACCAAGGAATCCACGGGCCTTCCAACGGGGCCCGCCCACTCAGACTCGTCTCACTTTAAAGCTAAAAAGATAAAATCAAGTAAAGGGACCCACACCACTTTGGCGGTCCCGCCAGACTTAACCAAATTTGAATGCTAGAATAGGAATCGGGTGAGAGATCAAAGTTGACTCAAACCAAGGAAACTTATGGGACCCGTCACTTGACGGGGTGGACTGGGGTGTCTACGGACTTCCCCAGACCGCAACCGAGAACCTACTTAGAATCTCAAGCCGCAGACCAAGCCTTAGTAGAACTTAGGCACCCAGGTGTCTGCCTGCACCCCATCAGGCAGTGGCGACTCCAAACAAATCCCGAGGCACGCATCGTTTTGTGTGCGCCTCGTCGTGCTACCGAAATCTGGTGCGCACAGGATGGAAGCAGTCTTGCAAGTGGAAGTAGAAATCCCATCACTCAGAGTGCTCATGGAAGCAGAACTGGAAGAAGCCGAATGGGTACAGTCAAGACATGATCAACTCAACCTGATAGAAGAAAAGCGATTGAAAGCGCTTTGTCATGACAGTTATACCAGAAGAGAATGGCCCGGGCCTGCAATAAGAAAGTGAGGCCCAGAACTTTCCAAGAAGGAAACTTGGTGCTAAAGAAAATCTTACCATTTTTGGAAGATACTCGTGGTAAGTTCAAGCCGAATTGAGAAGGGCCGTATGTTGTCAAGAAAGTCCTGTCAGGGGGTGCACTCATCTTGACAGAAATGGATGGGACAGATTTTCCTGAGCCAATTAACTCTGATGCAGTAAAAAGGTATTTTCCTTGAATGAATATTTCTAGGAAATTATCCGAGGCCATTTTTCTTTATTTCCTTCAAAATTTTAATCCCTAGTCTAGCCAA
The DNA here is from genome assembly GCA_947561395.2 of Buxus sempervirens. Lineage (NCBI taxonomy): Eukaryota > Viridiplantae > Streptophyta > Magnoliopsida > Buxales > Buxaceae > Buxus > Buxus sempervirens. The sequence goes on from OX387182.1 coordinate 54,979,870, forward strand.
ATTGAGCCGGTTCATTTCTTTGATAAACACAAACCGGATTTACAGTCAAATTGGGGCAAAATCAATTGAGGCAAAGTTGAGGAAAAAAGAAAAAAAAAAGAGGAAAAGCAATGAAAAATGGCAAATGAAAGCCAAGTGTGAAAAAAGATGCAAAGAACGCAATTTGGGGAAAAAGGGTTAAATTCATCATGACTGTAAGTCCGGTTGACCTATTTCCACACTTGAAAATTTTTGGGCCTTTAATACCCTTTCTTTCATAAATTGAGCCTAGCCTTTATTTCGTCCTATTTTTAAAGCCCTCGGTGATCTTAGTTTATTCATTCAAATGTTAGAGTAAGATTTGTGATGACGGAATGCAGAAGCCGGCCCTAGTGAAAATCGTAACTGGCGCTAGAGGCAATATTGGCAAAAAGGCAAAAAGAAAAAAAATAAAAAAATGAAGAAAAATCAGAGGTTGAGTTGATCATAGAAATCTAAGCTTGAAGCAAAATCGGCATGAGCAGAATGGGGTCAGTTTTGGCATTTGGGGATGACTCTCAAGGTCCTAAGATGGACGGTTCTGATCACTCATTATTTTTTGGACTACCCTTTTCATTATTTAACCTGGTTCTAATTCCTTTAATTATAGGTGATTAAGTGCATGGACCCAATTTCAAAAAATAAAAAAAATATAAAAAGGAAAAACTATACTTTGGCCAGTGATGAGAAATAAAACACTTTTCATAAAACCTTTGTTTTTACAAGCATCTGAGCATTCTGAGGCCAATAATATAAAATTTTTATTTTGAATTAAATCCTTTGTCTTTCCACTATTGGAGTTTGCTTTTGTACAAAGGTAGGAAAAAAAATGTGCAGGAAATAAAGCTAGTCTCTGTCTCCTAACCGCTTCTCAAGCCCCCGAATCCGAGCTACCTGAGCTGCAATAACTCCAGAAGCCCCCTCTGCAGCGGGATCACTCAAGAAGGAAATGACCTCATCTGAAAGAGTCTGCCTAATCCGCATGCTCCTAAGGTCGGCTAAAGCATCCTGGTGCTTCTGCCTCAGTGCTCGGACTTCAAGACAGCGGGCCTGCCTATGCTCCTCAAGTTGCTTCTCCATAGCCAGATGGTGAGATACCTGCTCTGCAAGTTGCCTTTCCATGTCAAGGCCCCGTATCCTAAGCTCCTGGGCCTCTCGTACCCAAATCTGCTGAAGGCGCCTGTGAGAAGCTCTTTCAGACTCCAAGATATCCTCATAAGCGGGAGCCAAAACTGCAGGAGGGTCTTCGGGTACTGGAGCCTAACTCTGTATCTGCTCCTTGATTCAGAAGAGATAATCCTTCACATGGGCTTCTAAGAAGACGGGGCTACACATGAAGCGAACGTAGGACCACTCCCTCATCAACTAGGCATTCAGCTTCATGGTAGCTGGAGAAAGGGGCCCAAGATGATCCTGTAGACACCCCAAATTGCACAGACAATCATCAAAAATCATTATCTCCTGGAAAGCCAGCACAGAATTTGAAGAAAATAAATTTTTGCCTGTATCCGGATACAAGTGCTCCTCCCCGTATCCGGATACATGTACCGGATACGTGTGAGCCTTAGTGTATCTGGTACCATGTACCGGATACCTTAAGGCACTTTGTTATCCGGTCTGATATACCGGATACCTTAAGTTTGCTCAAAATTAGGGTTTTCCGAGAGCTTTTCACTTTTACCATCATGTCCCTCATTAAATGAGGGGAAATCGCGGAAATAACCTTAGGGTTTAGGTTGGAGAGGTTCTAGACATTAATTTGTGTCTACCAATGACCTTAGCCCTTGCCTATAAATAGGAGCCTCCTCCTTGAGCAAAAGACACACAACTCTTGTTTTGAATTCTCGCAAAGAAGAACTCCAAGAGAAGAAGAAAACCGCTGTGGAATCGCCTCCAGAACTCAGGTAAGCCTCAACTTTTCTTTTATTTTCTGTCTTTACATTCCTAGATCTAGATCTCTTCTTCTACCTTTCTGTACTGTAAAGCCTTGTTTGTATGTGTGGAAATCCTTCCCTGGCTCAAAGTATCTCAAGACTCCCCTAGCCGTAAAACGTGAAGGCGGATCTAGGAGAAACGAGACTGGGGATTGACCCTAGTGCTAGAACCTATGTAGCATAAGGCCTTTTTGATTGATTGTAAACCGTTCCATATTCAAAGTACCCTTGATTATCTTAAAGAGAACAGAGGGAAACGATAATGGAACGGAACCCTAGGCTATGCTAGAACCTATTTTGTTGAATCTATATGCATGTGGTATTGATCTTGCTTGGTTTTTCACTCTTGCACATACATATCACTATTTTGGCGGGATAGGCTCATATTTGGGGTTTATTGCATTTATTGTGATAAATCTCAAATAAATGGCCTCAATCAATTCTGGAGTGTTTTAAAATGCTTTTCAAAGGTTTTATATTCATTTTGCACGAATCACATACTTTTTGTCAATTTTCGGATTTGGTTTTCTTCAAAAGTGGCTTAACTTGACAGCACCTGTACCCTTACTTCGGACGCCCATAACTTCATCATCCGGATGAATTTTGGGGTGATTCTAGGACCATGGGAAAGGTGAGGCTGTCTAGTTTATGTCCACCAAATTTCATGAATTTTCATCTAGCGGATTTTTGACACCTCTCTGTCGAAGTTGAGTGGACAGTTCAGGTTCAAGTACAGAACTTGTCACTTCGACGGACCGCCATGTGTTCGTTTTAAGTCCGATTCAAGTGATTTTTATTTCTGAGTACTCCTTTATGAGTCTATTTTCAAATTCAGTTGGTTTCATAATTTTTGGATTCCATTTGAATTATTGGTAGCCGATTTACTCGGGACTACTCATTTGCATTTTTCTGGGTAAATCTGTGATCTTCGGGGCCTGTTCGGGAGACCACCCAAGGCACGTCCGAAGGGATTTTTGTATGAGGCTAGTTTCTCTGGAAAGATGGCTATACAGACTTCAATCACACCAAATTTCACGGATTTCTATGTAGTGGATTTTTCTAGACAATTTTCCAAAGTTGCCCACTTACCACTTTTAAAAATCCCCAGCAGCAACTTCAAAGGAGCATAACTCCTAGATTTTTCATCGGAATGAAGTGAAATTTTGCATAAGACTCTTATTTACCCTAATCTTTCAAATGGATTTGGTTTGGTTCAATTTAGAATTGGATTTGAATGATTCAAGGCAAATGGCATACTTTTCACCGAATTTTCCGGATTTGATTTAACTTGGTTTTGGCCACTTTTACTTTGATTTCCATCTTTTGAAATACTCCAGAAGTGATATTGACATAAGAGAGGATCTAAAATCCATTTAGATCTTCATGTGAAAATATCATACATTGTTCCTTTTTCAAGGCTTTTTCATGATTTTTAGCAAGCTTCTTATTTTCTTTTTAGCATGAACATACACTTGGCAACCACTTCGTGTGGATGAATGGGGGTGCCTAACACCTTCCCCCGTTCATAATCTAATCCCCTTACCCATCTCTGGATTTGATTTTCAAGTAGGGTTATTTTTATCCTAGAATGTTTCTTTTGGCTATTTTTGCTACTTTTGAACTCTTTGGTGTCCATTCTCACCCCAAAATCATGAATGGTGGCGACTCTCCCAATTTTTGCGTTGAGCACGTGTGTTGACGGAGGGATGATCACTCCGGTGATTTTTTCCCATGTCTCACAACTGGCGACTCTGCTGGGGACATGTGGATTTAAGCCTTTTTGTGTTTTGTTCATGCTTTCTTTACTTGTGAATGCTTGCTATTTTACTTATGTTATTTGTGCATATTGTTGCATCTTGAAATCTGATTGGGATACTGTGAAATCTAGATGGATAAAGGCATGCGTATATGGTTGTATTATGCTTAGGATCATGTTTATGGCCTTATCTTGTTGTGCATGTCTACTTGTTTTTTTTGTGCCTTGTTTTAGGAGGTTTTAGTGCCATGTTTTGAGCACGAAAATAATGAGCAAAAATCTGTAAATACAGTAGCCATTGGGGGATTCCAAGCATGTTTTCCCTCATTAAAACACTTTTGTATCATGTCAAGTAGTTGCTAAATTTTTAGGCATTAATTTGGGGATATAAGGGAAGCACTTTTGAGCATGAAAATTCTGGAAATTTTAGTGTATATTTGGGGGATTCCAAGCATGTTTTACCTCATTGAAACACTTTTGAACCATGTCAAGTAGTGCTAAAATTTTAGGCTCCAATTTGGGTAGAAATGGTACACTTTGAGCATGAAAAAGAGCATGAAATCTGGAATTTTTGGAATGCTTTTGGGTTTCAAGCATGCTTACATGAGTTGATTGTTGTTTGTACAAATAACATGTTTTGTATACTACTTTTTGGGCATGTAATATTTTTGTACATATTTGGTGCTTGCTTGCTTGTATTTGGCTTCATTATTTTGTCATATATGCCTTGGCTTGGAATGAATGCATGGCTACGAAAAAGAGTGGCAAGGGGCTGGGACGTTGTGAATGTTACCACAATTTAAAATTGCACTTGAGCACTTGAAACAATTTGCACAGCCTACCCTTTACCTATTAGGAAGTTGAACCATGAATGTGTGTAGCTTGGCGCACCGAGGTCGTGACTTCGGAAAGCGAAAGTGAAAACATTTACCTTAGAATTTGAGTCAATGATGTGATGACAATGGGATCTGTGATTTGATTCCGGGCATCACTAGACTTGAGTTCTAAGTTGCCAATTAAGCCAAAACCCAAAAACCATACGCTTGAAGGTGGAGAAACACGTTTTCGGCTAAAAGCACACAATTGCGTTTGGGGGAATTGGGTGTAAATGTGGGAAGGCCGTTTGCATGTTTTACAGGCCAAGGTATAATGTGAATACCGTATTGAATGAAGGTAATACAAGGTGGCAAGGTAAAGCCATGTTCTTTTCCTAAATTTGGGGAATTTTGCAAGTATGATGTCCAAGCCCAATTTGGGGCAAGTTTTGAAGGTCAAATTAAGGTGAACATCGATTGGGAATAAAAAAAACTAATCGGGTGAAAAAAATGAGTCAAAAAAGGACATTTCGGCAATAACCGGTAACTCAGGCCGGTTAATAACAACTCTTTTCCTATCCGGTATTTATTTCCGAATACAAAGGCATATGCGTATATCCGGTTCTGGTGACCGGATACAATAAGGCATATTCTTATCCGGAATATTATACCGGATACGTTCAAAAATGCACAAATTGGCTTTTCAGCCCAAATTTTCAGAATAAAATGCCTAAAACACTGTGGATCATCCTTAGGCACCCCGAAAAGAACATAAAAAATGTTCCAAAATACAAAAAAAAGAAAGAAAAACAAAAACAAAAAAGAATAAAATAAAATATTCTTTCAGGATTTAACCTAAGTTTGAAAATCAAAGAGGAAACCAAGGTGTCATATTTTTTTACACCAACTCAACTCAAACATGTGTTAGTCAAACTTTTGAACTTGAAAACTGAGAAAATTCAGCAAATTTGAAAAAAAATAAAAAAAAAAAAAAAACCCTTTGGTTGGTTATTTTTATCAATCAAATCAAGTCAAAAAAAAGTGGGACACTTGGAAGCCCTAGAATATTCCAAGACACCTTTGGTTGGTTATTTTTATCAATCAAATCAAAACATTTGTGGGACACTTGGAAGCCCTAGAATATTCCAAGACACCTTTGGTTGGTTATTTTTATCAATCAAATCAAAACATTTGTGGGACACTTGGAAGCCCTAGAATATTCCAAGACACCTTTGGTTGGTTATTTTTATCAATCAAATCAAAACATTTGTGGGATACTTGGAAGCCCTAGAATATTCCAAGACACCTTTGGTTGGTTATTTTTATCAATCAAATCAAAACATTTGTGGGATACTTGGAAGACCTAGAATATTCCAAGACACCTTTGGTTGGTTATTTTTATCAATCAAATCAAAACATTTGTGGGATACTTGGAAGACCTAGAATATTCCAAGACACCTTTGGTTGGTTATTTTTATCAATCAAATCAAAACATTTGTGGGATACTTGGAAGCCCTAGAATATTCCATGAAAACCTTGGTTGGTTATTTTTATCAATCAAATCAAAAAAAAATTGGGACCCTTGGAAGCCCTAGAATATTCCATGAAAACCTTGGTTGGTTATTTTTATCAATCAAATAAAAAAAAATTTGGGACCCTTGGAAGCCCTAGAATATTCCATGAAAACCTTGGTTGGTTATTTTTATCAATCAAATCAAAAAACAAAATTGGGACCCTTGGAAGCCCTAGAATATTCCATGAAAACCTTGGTTGGTTATTTTTATCAATCAAATCAAAAAAAAAATTTGGGACCCTTGGAAGCCCTAGAATATTCCATGAAAACCTTGGTTGGTTATTTTTATCAATCAAATCAAAAAAAAAAAATTGGGACCCTTGGAAGCCCTAGAATATTCCAAAATCAAAACAAAAAAAAAAACAAAAGCAAAAAATAAAAAATAAAAAACAAGAAAAAATCTGGATTGGTGTTCACCTGACCTATTTGTCTACATTTATAGGGGTGTGTTTCAAATTAAATGGAAGCTGACTTATGTCTTTGTTTTTCTTAATCAGGTACATTTACTTTCAACCCAGGTACACTTATTTGCAATCATTGCTCCCGTGACCAGATCCAAAGCCAGAGCTATGAACACTGAAGAGAATCAAGCCCAAGCCACCGTACCCACTCAAGACTTTACTCAGCTGCAGGAGCAAGTGGCCGGTCTGGCCAAAATGCTGGGAGACTTACTGGCGGCTCAGGCCCAGCAGGCCCAAGCCCAAAATCAGGCGTCGACTTCTCATCCGGCACCGCCACCTCAGGCCTATATTCCGCCTCCGGCTCAGCCCATGCCTGAGCCCATTTCTGAACCAGTCCCTGAACCCATTCTGATCAGGGAAAATACAGCGGAGTCTGAGAAAGAGCTGGAAAAAGAAAAGGCCCGAGATGAGATGGAAAAGAAAATGCTGCTGACAATAGAGAGGATCCAGGCAGAGCTGAAGGAAGTGAAGGGGGGAGGCAGCCATGCAGGCACCACCTTCGAGGACCTGTGCATGTACCCGGACGTCTGTCTACCGGCTAAGTTCAGGTGCCCAGACTTCGACAAATTTGATGGCACGGGCTGCCCATTAAGCCATTTGAAACTATACTGCGGGGCCCTATGCCAATTTGGCCGGGATGATGGCATACTGATCCAGCTCTTCCAGAGGAGTCTGACCGGGTCTGCCCTTCGGTGGTTTGCTACAGTGGACCATGGAAGGATTAGAAGGTGGAAGGACTTGGCCGATGCTTTCTTGGACCAGTACAAGTTCAACTCGGAAATCGTGCCGGACCAGTACGACATGATGAGGATGACTAAGGGGAAAGATGAACCGGTACGGCGGTACGCCAAGAGGTGGAGAGAGGCCGCCTCCCAGGTCAGGCCACCTATGCAAGAGCCGGAGATGATCTCCACATTTATGGGCACACTGGGCCAGCCCTTCTACAACCATCTGGTGGGTCAGATAACCACCAACTTTGCAGCCCTGGTACAAGTGGCGGATCGGATTGAGGAAGGGGTCAGGTCAGGAAGGCTGATAGACTACTCTACTCTGACTGGGCAGTCTGATTCCTCTGCCTCCATGGCCCAGAAGAAAGGGGCCGGATTCAAAAAGACGGGGGCCCGAAAAGAAGGGGAGGTGAACCTGGTCCAGGCTCCTCCAGCCAAGAAGCCACTTCACGTCAACATCTCTGCACCCCAGCAGGCCCAGCAAGCCCAGCAGTCGTACCAGCCCCCGCTGAATGTCAACTTTCCTCCCTCTGTGCCAGCTAACACAAGGAGGACTTTTTCTAAGGAGGAGCGGGATGCCTGGTTCGCAGCAAGAAAGAACCGGGTTTTCACTCCTCTACCCATATCTCTTTCCCAACTATTGCCAACTCTGCTAAAGGGTGAATATTTGACTCTGAAAGAGCCCAACCCGAATGCCACCAGGGGGGAAATTTTGACACATCGGTCACCTGTGATTTCCACATGGGTGCACCGGGGCATTCTACCGATACCTGCTGGGTATTGAAGCATGCGGTCCAGGACCTGTTGGACCAGAAGGCTTTGGTCTTTAACACTGCTGCACCGGCCCCGTCCGGGAATGATATTGGGCAGAACCCTCTGCCGTACCACAATGGGGCAGGCCCATCCAACTCCATCACTGCCATATCCACCACGAGAAGGGCCTTTGACCCATCTCAGCTTATAGCCCCTGTGGGGACCACGGTCCAGGTCCGATTTTTCCCAGAGGAGGAAGAGGAGGAGATCAACATGGTCTCCCAAAAAAATAATACAGCTGCTGAGGACATAAGTTCCTCTTTGAACTGGGTCTCATCTCTTATGACCCAGATGAATACTGCAAGGCCCGCATTGGTCTTCAATTGCAGTCCACCCACTTATTCCCCATCCAAGCCGTCTAAGGCTCCACTGGTCATCAATCTTGACCCCACCACTGCTTCCATCACTTCTTCTGTCCCCACCAAATCCAAACTTCAACCCTTGGTTGTAAATGTGCAGCCAGCCCATACTATCCCTAAACCGGCCCATACATCCCAGTCCAGACTCCAGCCATTAGTGGTTAACATCCCTAAACTAGCCTATTCTGAGGCCGCTGTACCATGGAATTACAGCGAGGGAATCACGGCTACGGTTCCAGTGGTCAAGGACCAGAACCAGGAGGAGGTGAACCTCATGACGAGGTCAGGGAGATGTGCAGGGGGTGAAGAGAAATAGAAGGAGACAGAAGCAGAAAAAGAAAAAATAGAAAAAGAAAATGAAAAAAGAAAACAGAAGGGAAAAAATAAAGTAGGAGAAGACACCCCCCAGGGTGCAGAAAATGAGGCAGCAGACCTCATAAAAATAATAAAGAAAAGTGAATTTAATCTTGTGGATCAGCTGAACAAGGTCCCGGCCCAGATTTCAATACTGGGCCTTTTGCTGAATTCCGAAAAGCATAGGGATGCATTGTTAAGGGTGCTACAGAGTGCACACATATCCCAGACAATTGATCCGGACCAGCTTGGTAAAATGGTTGGTCAAATCTTGTCACATAATGTGATAAGTTTCTCAGAGGGTGAGATCAGCCCAGGTGGGTGTTATCATGTTGACCCTTTGCACATCACTGTGCTTTGTAAGGGCTGCATGGTTGCACGGGTTTTAATTGACAACGGGTCGGCATTAAATGTTTGCCCGTTAATCACTTTTACCAAGCTGGGCCTGGACCAGTCAAGGATCAAACGGAATGGACGGATAGTGAGGGCTTTCGATAGCTCCAAGACCCACTCCCTAGGGGAGATTGAACTGCCGGTCACAATTGGGCCGAATATCTTTAACATCACATTTGAAGTGATAGATATACCCGCAGCATTCAATCTGCTCCTAGGAAGGCCGTGGATACATTTGGCTAGGGCAATACCATCCACGCTCCACCAGAGGGTGAAATATATAAGAGGGCAAAGGGTGATAACAGTCCTAGCCGAAAACTTGGTGCCGCCCATCGTGTCACCTGATGTACCCTTGATCAATGTGGACCTAACTGTCGACAAGATTGCATTCCACTCATTTCAATTTGAGGCGGTAAATTACATACCTGGGGGGTGTGATAAAAAGAAGGAAAAGGGGACCACTGCAGAAAAGATGGTCAAGAAAGTGATGGAGAAATACCACTTTCACCCAGGGAAAGGCCTGGGGATCAATCTGCAGGGGATGGTGGAGCCAATCACGGCTAATAAACTAGTCCCAAGGGTAGGGTTGGGTTTCAAGCCCAGAGGCTGGAGAAGAATGAAACATGAAGAAGGGGAGAGCAGAAGCAAAGGAAAACTCCCTCATTTAAGGGAAAGTTTCCCTAAACCCGCTTATATAATCCAAATTTCTCCTCCTATGGACCAATCAAAACCTCCCTACCGAAACATCAACCCATTCCAAAAGCCTTTTGTTTCGGCCCTACAACCCTATAACCCATCTCCAATACTGGGAGCAGTGGATGGGCCTGGACCACAGCCCGAGCAGCAGGTGGACTTTTCTGAAGATGTTGGTGCATTCTTCGCCATGACTGAGGGCGAAAAGACAGGGGTAGACATGGAACTACCATTCATTGACTGGGCCGCAGTAAAGGTTCCAAACAAGGTCATTTCTGAACCGAGCCCCGTAGCAGAAAAGGGCAGTACCCACCCGGTGATGATGGCATCGGATGCTGGGTTTGAAGAGCAGGCTTTCCCTATTTCCCCTGCTCCCCAAAATTTTGTACTGAACAATTGGGAGGAAACTCCCCTTACCTTTGAAGCAGCGTTAGTTCGGCAAACTGACGCGGCTCCCAAAAAAAACTCCAATAGTGGAATGCCATTCCCCTGAAGGTTCTAATGGGCCTTCGTCTTCAGGGGGATTATGTTTAGAAGGCCCACAAAAAATCCAAAAAGATTTTTCTATTTTTTCTAGGAAATTTAATTTTTTCAAAAAGGTCCAAACCACTTATGAGCCATATAATCAGACTGAATTGGACCAGGTTGAATATGACATCGACCTTGAGCTCGACTTTGATCTCATGGGGGTCGAAGAAGAGACCGAGGTCGAAGAAGAAGATGTTCCAAAAGAAATTGAATACCAATTGGAACGTCATGAAAAGGGGGTCCAACCTAATATTGAGGAGACCATATCCATAAACCTTGGGACCAAAGATGACCCAAAAATTGTGAAAATCGGGTCATGCTTGTCTGATGTGCAGAAAAATGAAATGTCACAGTTCTTGGCAGATTACAAGGATGTGTTTTCTTGGTCGTATCGGGACATGCCGGGGTTGGACATGGACATGGTAGTGCACAGGTTGCCAATTTTACCAGGGGTTAAGCCAATTAAGCAGAAGATGAGAAGATTGAAACCTGAGTGGACTCTGAAGGTCAAGGACAAAGTGGTCAAACAATTTCAAGCCGGATTTTTGGCAGTCTCAACGTACCCTGAGTGGCTCGCAAACATAGTGCCGGTACCAAAGAAGGACGGGAAGGTCCGAATGTGCGTGGATTATAGAGACTTGAACAGGGCAAGCCCAAAGGACGATTTTCCGCTCCCACACATCGACATTCTGGTCGATAATACTGCGGTACATAGCCTGTTTTCCTTCATGGATGGTTTCTCAGGATATAATCAGATCAAGATGGCTAAGGAGGATCAAGAGAAAACAGCATTTATCACACCTTGGGGCACATTCCACTACACGGTCATGCCGTTTGGGCTTAAAAACGCTGGGGCAACATACCAGCGGGCCATGACAGCACTATTCCATGACATGATCCACAAAGAGATGGAGGTCTACGTGGACGATATGATTGCCAAATCATGCAAAGAAGAGGACCACTTGATAAATCTGAAGAAAGTGTTTCATCGGCTCAGGAAGTACAGTCTATGGCTTAACCCGGCTAAGTGCGTCTTTGGGGCTACATCAGGGAAGTTACTGGGGTTTATAGTGAGCCGAAGAGGAATTGAAATTGACCCGGCTAAAGCCAAGGCCATAATTGAAATGACAGCACCCAGAACTGAGAAGGAGGTCAGGGGTTTTCTTGGAAGGATTCAATACATAAGCCGGTTCATAGCACAGCTCACTGCTATCTGTGAACCAATTTTCAAACTTTTGAGGAAAGATAACCCGACGGTCTGGAATGAGGATTGCCAGCAGGCATTTGACACAATAAAGAGGTATTTGCTGAACCCACCTGTGCTAGTGCCACCAACTCCAGGAAGACCAATGATCCTGTACTTGTCAGTGTTGGAAACATCGATGGGATGTGTCTTGGGGCAGCATGATGAGACTGGTAGAAAAGAAAGGGCAATTTACTATCTGAGTAAAAAATTCACAGAATATGAAGCCAAATACTCACCATTGGAGAAGACTTGTTGTGCTCTAGTGTGGGCCACTCAGAGGCTAAGGCATTATTTCCTTAGTCACTCCACACTATTGATATCCCGTATGGACCCGCTGAAGTATTTATTTGAGAAACCGGCACTGACTGGCAGAACAGCAAAGTGGCAACTGCTACTGTCCGAGTTTGACCTAACGTACATCACTCAGAAGGCAATCAAGGGTCAAGCCATAGCTGATCACCTGGCTGCACATCCTTTGCCAGAATATCAACCCTTGAAGACCAACTTTCCAGATGAGGCAATTCTGTACACTGAAGAGGAGGACAGTGAGAGTTCTTGGCAGATGTTCTTTGATGGGGCCGCCAATATGAATGGGAACGGAATAGGGGCAGTCTTGGTTAAACCAGATGGTTCACACATCCCAATTGCAGTAAAGCTGAGATTCCAGTGCACCAATAACATAGCAGAATATGAGGCATGCATAATTGGATTGCAAGCAGCCATGGATCATGGAGTAGAGGAACTTGACGTATACGGAGATTCGAGTCTTATCATCTTCCAAACAACTGGTGAATGGAAAACAAAGGATCACAAATTGATCCCCTATCACCAGTATTTGGAAGAAATAAGCACAAATTTCACTCGAATTTCCTTCAACTATATGCCAAGGGCCAAGAATCAGTTTGCGGATGCTCTAGCAACCTTAGCTTCAATGGTCAGCATACCAGAAGGAGTAGACATCAGACCACTGGAAATTGAGGTCCGAGATGAACCGGCTTACTGTCTCGTTCTAGAGGGAGCACCAGAAGAAGAAGCACCATGGTTTCAAGATATCAAGAATTTCTTGAATAATCGGAGTCTGCCAGAGAATGCCACTGCTACTGAGAAGAGGACAATACAGCGGTTGGCGGGTCAGTTTCTGCTAAGTGGTGGACATGTGTACAAGAGGTCACATAACGATATTCTGCTAAGATGTGTTGCCAAGGCTGAATCGGAAAGGCTGATTGAGACTGTACATGGAGGAGTCTGTGGGCCCCATATGAGTGGGCACATGTTGGCAAAGAAGATCCTGAGGCTGGGATACTACTGGACAACCATGGAGCATGATTGCTGTACACATGTCAGGAGGTGCCATCAATGCCAAATATATGCAGATAATAAGCATGCACCCCCAGGTGAGTTACACAACATGACATCCCCATGGCCCTTCTCTATGTGGGGCATAGATGTCATCGGCATGATCTCCCCTAAGGCATCAAACAGGCACAGATTCATCCTGGTGGCGATTGATTACTTCACTAAATGGGTGGAAGCAGCATCATATGCAAATATCACAAGCAACCATGTGATCAAATTTTTGAAGCACAATATCATTTGTCGCTATGGACTGCCAAGTGCCATAGTATCAGACAATGCTTCAAATATTAAGAACAAGGACATGAAGAAAATGTGTGAGCAGTTTCAGATCACCCATCATAAGTCAGCTCCGTACAGGCCAAAGATGAATGGGGCAGTGGAAGCAGCAAACAAGAATATAAAGAAAATCATTCAGAAGATGGTAGTGAGTTACAAAGATTGGCATGAAATGCTACCACTTGCTCTACATGCCTACAGAACCTCGATCCGGACTTCAACTGGGGCAACCCCGTACTCCCTAGTCTATGGGATGGAAGCAGTCTTGCCCGTGGAAGTAGAGATCCCCTCACTCCGAGTGCTCATGGAAGCAGAACTAGAAGAAGCCGAATGGGTCCAGTCGAGACATGATCAACTTAACCTGATAGAAGAAAAGCGGTTGAAAGCGCTTTGCCATGGACAGTTGTACCAGAAGAGAATGGCCCGGGCTTACAATAAGAAAGTGAGGCCCAGAACTTTCCAAGAAGGAAACTTAGTGTTAAAGAAAATTCTACCATTTTTGGAAGACCCTCGTGGTAAGTTCAAGCCCAATTGGGAAGGCCCATATGTTGTCAAGAAAGTCCTATCAGGGGGAGCACTCATCTTAGCAGAAATGGATGGGTCAGATTTTCCTGAGCCCATTAACTCTGATGCGGTAAAAAGGTATTTTCCTTGAGTGAATATTTCTAGGAAATGATCCGAGGCCATTTTTCTTTATTTCCTTCAAAAACTATAATCCCTAGTCTAGCCAAGTTGAGCCAGTTCGTTCCTTTGATAAACCCAAACCGGATTTACAGTCTTCAATTGGGGCAAAACAAATTGGGGCAAAGTAAGGAATGAAAAAGAAAAAGAGAGGAAAAGCAATGGAAATGGCAAATGAAAGCCAAGTGTGAAAAAAAAGAAAAATGCAAAAAAATGCAATTTGGGGGAAAAGGGTTAAATTCATCATTACTGTAAATCCAGTTGACCTATCTCCACACTTGAAAATTTTTGGGCCTTCAATACCCTTTCTTTCATAAACTGAGCCTAGCTTTTATTTCGTCCTATTTTTAAGCCCTCGGTGATCTTAGCTTGTTCATTCAAATATCAGAGTAAGATGGGTGATGACGGAATGCAGGAGCCGGCCCTAGTGAAAACCGTAACTAGCGCTAGGAGCAATATTGGCAAAAAGAAAAAAAAATAAGAAAAATGAAAGAAAATCAGAGGTTGAGTTGATCATGGGGATCTGAGCCTTAAGAAAAGTGGGCATGAGCAGAATGGGGCAGTTTTGGCAGTTGGGGATGACTCTAAAGGTCCTAGGGTGGACGGTTCAGATCCCTTAGTATTTTCTGGACTACCCTTTTCATTATTTAACCTGGTTCTAATTCCTTTAATTATAGGTGATTAAGTGCATGGACCAAATTTCAAAAATACAAAAAAATATAAAAAAGAAAAATTATACTTTGGCCAGTGATGAGAAATCAAATACTTTTCATAAAACCTTTGTTTTTACAAGCATCTGAGCATTCTGAGGCCAATAATATAAAAACTTTATTTTGAATTAAATCCTTTGTATTTCCACTATTGGAGTTCAATTTTGTACAAAGGAATGAAAAATGTGCGGGAAATAAAGCTAATCTCCTAGCCGCTCCTCAAGCTCCCGAATCCGAGCTGCCTGAGCTGCAATGACTCCTGAAGCCCCCTCTGCAGCGGGATCACTCAGGAAGGAAATGACCTCATCTGAAAGGGCCTGCTTGATCCTCATACTCCTGAGGCTGGCCAAAGTAGCCTGGTACTTCTGCCGGATCATACGGACCTCGAAGCAACGGGCCTGCCTCTGCTCCTCCAGCTTCTCTTCCACGGCAATACGGCGTGAGGTCTGCTCCTCAAGCTGCCTCTCCAGATAAGCACCCTGTATCCTGAGCTCCTGGGCCTCCCGTACCCATATCTGCTGAAGCCGCTTATGAGAAGCCCGCTCAGACTCTAGAATGTCCTCATAGGTGGGAGCCAAGACTACAGGAGGATCTTCGGGTACCGGGGCCTGGGTCTATATCTGTTCCTTGATCCAGAAGAGATAATCCTTCACATGGGCTTCTGAGAAGACTGGACCATGCATAAAGCGGACATAGGACCATTCCTTCATCAACCAGGCATTCAGCTTCATAGAAAGGGGCCCAAGACGATCCTCATATCCACATGGGATGATAATCCCCTGGGTCGCTCGGAACTGACGAAGGACCCGCAGAGGAAGATAAAGCACTGCATGTCTCAGGCCAGCCAGAATCAGAAAGTTACGGTCTCGGAAGCTAATCACTGTCTCCGCATTAGGCTGATAAGTACCAGGCCATCTCACCTGGTCATCCTGAAGCGAGCCCAAGAAAGTGAACCAGCCCTGTTTGCCCCCTGGAATATCGGGGCACCCCCTGTTGCTCATCAAGAGAGGGACTTTTAGACTCGGGAAGAAGTGTCGGTTGATCTCTTCAATCTGGCTCAAATGATCAAGTAGCCAAAGCTACAAAGGAAGGGAGATATGTCAGCACATTGTATAAAAAAAAAAAGCAGAAAAGGCAAAAAGAAAGCCAAAAGGCAAAGAAAAAAAAAAGAAGAAAAAGAAAAGAAAAAAATTTTTTTTACCTGCAGGATCTGGGCACATGCTAGGAAGCGTTTCGACTTCCTATTGTAGCAGTCGGTTAAGGCTTGATATATTCCAACTAAAATCATGGGGGCCAACCTCTCCCGCTCCCTAACTTGGCATATCACGGAAATCAAGGCCAAGTCCACCTCGTCATCCTCCCGTGGGAAAAGCAACTGGTTGACCACTATCAGGGTCAACGCATTGAATCGGGCCTCCTTATCTTCCCCCCTCAAAAGCTTCTCAGTCAAAAAAGCCTTAGATAGGGTCAAAAGGGTGTCAGAATCCCCCAAGTCCTTCTTCCCTATGCCCAAAAAAGTAGAAGCTTCCTTCTTGTAACTGGGCCTTAGAGGTGGATTCACCACCTTCTCATCAAACCTCAAGCCCAAGATAGTTTCCACCTCCTCAATAGTTGGGGTCATCTCATGGGTCCCAAAACGGAACAAGTTGAGATCAGGAACCCAATGACCAATCATGGCCTCTATAATCTCCCACCTGAAGGGAACCTTGGGAATGAGCAGGGTATGGCCTAGATTAGTAGAACCCCATCTCCTCTCCTCATCTAGGGTCATAGAGTTAACCCACCTTGTGTAAAAGGAATCCACAGGGTTGTACCTAGTGAGATTTGGGGGTTTTGATCTAAAAGGCTGTTTTGCAGGGGAGGCAGTGTGGACAGACAATAATGGGGCAGAAGATGATCCGGATTCCATTGGATGTGACGGGAGCAAGCTAGAACTCAAGAGGAGGAAGAAAAAGGCGAAAAAGGGGGTTTCTAAACTCAAAAACTCGTAAAAAATGCTCAAATCCCAAGGCTGGTTGCATTTATAGCATCTTTTAACGTATCCGGTAACTCAGACCGGATACAAAGGCTTTAGTAATATCCGGATAAGTATACCGGATACAAAGGATTCCATGAATATCCGGTATGACATACCGGATACAAAGACCAATCAATGTATCCGGTATGTCAGACCGGATACCGAGAAAAAATGCAAAAAAAGAGCTAAGGATGAAAAAATCCGAATTTTTTACCTGTTTTACCTGCTTACATGTCATAATTGCATAAAATTGAGAACAAAGATGTTCAAGACCAGATAAAATGAATAAAAAGTTTTCTTTCATATATATGCAAGTTTTTTGTACAAGGAATGATAAGATCAATACATGAAAAAAGAAATCCTAATCTACTGCTAATGTGCAGGATCATCCACGCGTCCTCGGCCACGTCCACCTCTGCGGCCTCTCCCTCGAAGCTCTCTACGCCTAGAATAGGCAAGAATACGCTCGGCTGCATGGCGAGGATGCCGACCCACCACCTGCTGGAGCTGATACTCCAGGCAATACTCCTCGATGTCTGGGGGTAGAGCAGGAGTGGAATCTGGGGAGGAGGCCTCTGCCTCAACAGCAACCGGCCCGACTGGACCCTCAGCCATAACAGGCTCTGCTCCCGCAGCTCCAGAAGACCCGACAGCAGAAGAATGGCCAGGAGCAGAATCATCTGGATCAACAGGAAAAAAAGAAAAATCAGAAATGAAAGCATCAGAAGAAACCAAAGAGGAAAAACTAAAGGAAGCATACCAAGGATATCTACAGCAGGCACTGGAGGATCCGGATCCACTGGGTCAGCAGCAGGGACCTCCTCCGGCTCATGAACCATCACTGGAACAGCCGGGGCATCTGCAGGAGCCACTGGGTCGGCAGCAGGGACCTCCTCTGGCTCAGGAACCATCACTGGAGCATCACCAGGATCAGCAGCTGGGACGTCCACAGGATCAGAGGCCCGAGCAGGAGATGGGTCAGGAATCAGGAAATCATGCTCAAAGAAGGCATCCTGATCATGGACCGGGCCCTGCACAAGTCAAACAAGCATATCAGAATAGCAGAAACAGGAAAATGAAAGAAAAGAAAATATAAGAAGGCCAGATACCTGTCTAGCCTGGAGCTCAGCAACCAGGGCCTCCAGCTCCCTGATCCGGGCATCCCGCTGGGCCACGACCGCATCGTGCTCAGCGATCATATCATCGATCGCGGCCCGCTGACTCTCAAACCGGTCCCGGATGGTATTCAGCTCATGTACCTGCCAACAAGAACAGAAGAAGGGTCAGAAATGCATAAGGAAAAAAAAAAAGATGAAAATATAAAGAGTACAAGACTTACGGTGTCCTCATGGATCCGGATACGGATCCCGCCGATCTCGGTCACCCCGGCACGAGTGGGTCGATCCATCAAGCATCCGATAGACACCCTCTGGAACCACTCGTCGTAATCTCCGGCTACTGCGAGCCCCTCTGCATCCAGGAAATGATCGAACTGATCTACATCAAAACCTGGGAGGAGTGTGTCGGGACCCACAGGAGGAGGAGGGACGGGGATGCGAAGTGCGCTGGTGTGCTGGAAGTACAGACGCTCTCCTAAGTACATCACCCTACCAAGCCTCCCGAGGAAGCACTGGTAGGGCTGACGTCGTCGATCTCTATCGAAGGCGTCCTGTACCGCCATCTCACGAGCCACCCCAACATCCACGTCATCAAATCGGGACAAAAGGAGCTGCAAAAAAGGGAAACTGTCAGGTACAGTCAAAATACAGGACAGGAAATAAAAGAAAAGGAAAAGATAAAAGGCTTACATCAGATCGGCGGGCACGGTCTAAGTGCACCCGGGCATTGCGAGGCTGGCTCCTATCGGCATCTCGAACCTGGGCCGACCATCGCAGGGCCACAGGAAAATCTGCAACCTCAGGAACCGGAGAGGGGTGGAAGAAGGTCATATAGGTGTACATGAACACCTAGCAAAAGAAAAATCAGTCAAGAAAAGATAAAGCCTAAGGAATTAAACCAGACAGATGAATGCAATACCTGTAGAATCTGCCAGAAGAACCAGCTGCTGACTCCATCACCTCTCGGAGATGCTAAGCCTCGAACCGCTCGGCACAGCCCGGCCAAGATGGTCCCATAGATCAGCCGACCCCATGCCAGCTGACGGGTCTGGCGGAGATCTCTCAAGGCATCCAAGAAAAGGGGGCTGACGCCGGTAGTATCCTCCGGGAAGAAGCAGCTCCCCAACATCAGCAAGAATACGTGCCGGAAGATAGGAACAAAAGCAGCATCATCCACAGCCACAGTCCTGTGTCTCCCCTCAAAATGTCGAGCCAGACTCTCCCGCAGCCAGCTAATGGAGAGCCGGCCACTCCTCCCATCCCAAGTAGTAGGTGGCAGGGCCTGATACCCCAGAAGGAGGCCAATATCCTCCGCAGAAGGCCGCTCTAAGATGATGGTCCGCCCAGTCAATGGAATACCGGTGATCATCACAAAATCAGAGGGGCGGATCCCCAGCTCCACGTCCGGCAGGTGGAATGACTGAGTCTCTGGGAAGTATCTCTCCATCATGGCAAAGATAAGTGGACGGTCGGCTCTGAATGATGGAATGCTGAGGAAGTGATCCAGGTGGCACCTCCCAAACTCCCGCCTGAGTGCCGGAGAAAGCGACTGAGCTAACTCACTAAATCTCCCCCAACTACCCCGCAGATGGGAAGAATGGTACGGAAGCGGCACATCCGCCCTGATACACATGGAGGGGTGGCTATCCAAGCCATGGAGAAGCTCTGTATCCTGAACAGAAGCCCTCAACTCCTCAGAGACCCCTGCCAGAGCTACAGCAACCCCCTCCGGAGCCATATCTCTGGCTCTACCTCGGCCTCTACCACGGCCTCTCTCGCCCTCAGGGGCCTGATCCTGAACTCTGCCTCGCCCTCGGCCTCGACCACGAGCGGGTGCAACCACGGGCTAAATTTCAAAGGAACAGCGTGAAGATTTGTGTAGAAAGGATAATGGAAGAAAGAAAAGAGAGAAAGGGCTTGAAAGTCTACCTCAGCAGAGCTCTCTCGAGAGTCGCCTAGTGGCTCGGACAGGGTGGCACTAGAACTAGTCTCAATCCGAGCTCGAGAAGAAGAAGGCCAGTCGGCCGGGCTCCTCACGAACGCGGGAACGACTCCTAGCCATCTACAACAGGGAAGTGTTTTATAAATTTCAGTTCAAATCTATCTGGAATCCTACTTTGCTCAGTTCAAGTTGAAAAGAAAAATTTTTTGATTATATAGGTTCCAACTCTGGTTCATCAGGAATCTTATATGATTTTTCAGGAATTGTGTTTTAGTTCAAAGTTTAGAAAATATTCCTATATTATTCTAAAACATTTTGTTTACAAGGCCTAATATCTGATAATTTACTGCAGGATCGTTACAGTTGTGCAAAAACAAATGGTCTGAGCTAAATCAAGGAGTACAAGAACCAACCACAGAATGGTCCTGGCAGTTAGAGCACAACATCAACACCGGGCGGATTGAGAAAAATAAATCCCAGCATATCAAGACAAAAGAAGTAGCAGCAAGGCAGTCCTAAGTTTTGGACACTATCAAGTCAAGGCTTGCACAAGCCACAGTCACATGGGCAGCTCCAAAAAAAAAATGGCAATTGAAAGTCAAGACAAATTTTGAAAAAAATCACATAGCATGAAGTCTGAAAATTCTATCAATAGTTATGTGGGAAATACAAAGTCATGCTGGGCACAATGCAGTGGTGAATTATCAATGACAAAAATCCAATCCACAATAATCCAACATGATCAAAGCAAAAACATGCTTGAATTCGATGGAATCATGCAAAGGAAAAAAAAAAAGCATGCTTGACTGGGTCGGATTGCACTTACTAGTTGAGCAGCAAAGAAGGGGATCTGGTTGATGAAGAATCAGGCACAAGCAATCACCGAAGATCAACACCCCACACTGAGTTGATAAAGTCGCTGGAAATCGAAAATTTTTGAAGAAAGCCGAGTTAGGGCTCAGTCGCGGCAAGGAACAGAAGTCGCCGGAGTTACAGGTTGTCGCCGGCAGCAAAAGGAGCACCGGAGTCGTCGGAGATCGCCGAAGAAGAAGTAGGATCGTCGGTCGTCGAGGAAGCAAAGCCTAGGGCCGGTCTGAGTAATCGGAGCAAGAAGAAAAGAAGAGGAAAAGTCGCGGTCGCGCGCGACTTATAAAACCTGGGGGATCCGGATACTCAGGCCGGATACCCGCAAGCCCTCGATTATCCGGATACACTCACCGGATACCAAAGAAAAAATAGAAAAAACGGGAAAAAAACAGAAAAAATAGAAAAAAAAACAAAGAAAAATAGAGAAAAAGAAGAAAAAGGAAAAAATAGAAAAAAGAGAAAAGAAAAAATAGAAAAAAGAGAAAAGAAAAAAAAAAGGAAAAGAAAAAAAAAGAAAAAGAAAAGAAAAGGGAGCAAACTTGTGCTATAATTCTTACTATTTTCTCAAAATCCTATTTTTGCCTTGAAATCCACCTCACAGCCACGAGAGCTCTGTGGAATTCAGGACAACTTTGGGAAATGTGCCTGGTCAAAAGGATGATATCCACTCAATTTTCAACTTGGTTTGATAAAAAAATCAGTTTTTCAAAAAATCCTATTTTTGGGCTTAAAATCCACTTCACAGCCACAAAGGGCTCAGTGGAATTTAAGAATTCTTGGAGAGATGCCCCCTTAAAGTGAGGGCTTTTTGGCAAATCTCCACTCAAAAATGGTTTTCTACAGAAATTGAATTGAACCGAGCAAATCATGCTCAAGGGAATGCAATTTGGGCTTGTCTACTCTTTGCAGCTCACTGCTTCGCAGCTCCCACAAAGAGGGGCAGTTGTAGACACCCCAAATTGCACAGACAATCATCAAAAATCATTATCTCCTGGAAAGCCAGCACAGAATTTGAAGAAAATAAATTTTTGCCTGTATCCGGATACTCAATCCGGATACAAGTGCTCCTCCCCGTATCCGGATACATGTACCGGATACGTGTGAGCCTTAGTGTATCCGGTACCATGTACCAGATACCTTAAGGCACTTTGTTATCCGGTCTGATATACCGAATACCTTAAGTTTGCTCAAAATTAGGGTTTTCCGAGAGCTTTTCACTTTTACCATCGTGTCCCTCATTAAATGAGGGGAAATCGCGGAAATAACCTTAGGGTTTAGGTTGGAGAGGTTCTAAACATTAATTTGTGTCTACCAATGACCTTAGCTCTTGCCTATAAATAGGAGCCTCCTCCTTGAGCAAAAGACACACAACTCTTGTTTTGAATTCTCGCAAAGAAGAACTCCAAGAGAAGAAGAAAACCGCTGCGGAATCGCCTCCAGAACTCAGGTAAGCCTCAACTTTTCTTTTATTTTCTGTCTTTACATTCCTAGATCTAGATCTCTTCTTCTACCTTTCTGTACTGTAAAGCCTTGTTTGTATGTGTGGAAATCCTTCCCTGGCTCAAAGTATCTCAAGACTCCCCTAGCCGTAAAACGTGAAGGCGGATCTAGGAGAAACGAGACTGGGGATTGACCCTAGTGCTAGAACCTATGTAGCATAAGGCCTTTTTGATTGATTGTAAACCGTTCCATATTCAAAGTACCCTTGATTATCTTAAAGAGAACAGAGGGAAACGATAATGGAACGGAACCCTAGGCTATGCTAGAACCTATTTTGTTGAATCTATATGCATGTGGTATTGATCTTGCTTGGTTTTTCACTCTTGCACATACATATCACTATTTTGGCGGGATAGGCTCATATTTGGGGTTTATTGCATTTATTGTGATAAATCTCAAATAAATGGCCTCAATCAATTCTGGAGTGTTTTAAAATGCTTTTCAAAGGTTTTATATTCATTTTGCACGAATCACATACTTTTTGTCAATTTTCGGATTTGGTTTTCTTCAAAAGTGGCTTAACTTGACAGCACCTATACCCTTACTTCGGATGCCCATAACTTCATCATCCGGATGAATTTTGGGGTGATTCTAGAACCATGGGAAAGGTGAGGCTGTCTAGTTTATGTCCACCAAATTTCATGAATTTTCATCTAGCGGATTTTTGACACCTCTCTGTCGAAGTTGAGTGGACAGTTCAGGTTCAAGTACAGAACTTGTCACTTCGACGGACCGCCATGTGTTCGTTTTAAGTCCGATTCGAGTGATTTTTATTTCTGAGTACTCCTTTATGAGTCTATTTTCAAATCCAGTTGGTTTCATAATTTTTGGATTCCATTTGAATTATTGGTAGCCGATTTACTCGGGACTGCTCATTTGCATTTTTCTGGGTAAATCTGTGATCTTCGGGGCCTGTTCGGGAGACCACCCAAGGCACGTCCGAAGGGATTTTTGTATGAGGCTAGTTTCTCTGGAAAGATGGCTATACAGACTTCAATCACACCAAATTTCACGGATTTCTATGTAGTGGATTTTTCTAGACAATTTTCCAAAGTTGCCCACTTACCACTTTTAAAAATCCCCAGCAGCAACTTCAAAGGAGCATAACTCCTAGATTTTTCATCGGAATGAAGTGAAATTTTGCATAAGACTCTTATTTACCCTAATCTTTCAAATGGATTTGGTTTGGTTCAATTTAGAATTGGATTTGAATGATTCAAGGCAAATGGCATACTTTTCACCGAATTTTCCGGATTTGATTTAACTTGGTTTTGGCCACTTTTACTTTGATTTCCATCTTTTGAAATACTCCAGAAGTGATATTGACATAAGAGAGGATCTAAAATCCATTTAGATCTTCATGTGAAAATATCATACATTGTTCCTTTTTCAAGGCTTTTTCATGATTTTTAGCAAGCTTCTTATTTTCTTTTTAGCATGAACATACACTTGGCAACCACTTCGTGTGGATGAATGGGGGTGCCTAACACCTTCCCCCGTTCATAATCTAATCCCCTTACCCATCTCTGGATTTGATTTTCAAGTAGGGTTATTTTTATCCTAGAATGTTTCTTTTGGCTATTTTTGCTACTTTTGAACTCTTTGGTGTCCATTCTTACCCCAAAATCATGAATGGTGGCGACTCTCCCAATTTTTGCGTTGAGCCCGTGTGTTGACGGAGGGATGATCACTCCGGTGATTTTTTCCCATGTCTCACAGATCCTCATACCCACTTGGGATTATAATCCCCTGGGTCGCTCTGAACTGACGAAGGACCCGCAAAGGAAAGTAAAGCACTGCATGTCTCAGGCCAGCCAAAACCAGAAAGTTGCGGTCTCGGAAGCTAATCACTGTCTCTGCATTGGGTTGATAAGTACCAGGCCACCTCACCTGGTCATCCTGGAGTGAACCCAAGAAAGTGAACCAGCCCTGTTTACCCCCTGAAATATCGGGACACCCCGGTTGCTCATCAAGATAGGAACCTTCAAGCTCGGGAAGAAGTGTCAATTGATCTCCTCAATCTGACTCAGATGATCAAGTAGCCAAAGCTGCAAAGGAAGAGAGATATATCAACATTGTAAAAGAAAAAAAAGAAGCAAAAAAAAGCAAAAAGAAAGCAAAAAAGCAAAAAGGGGAAAAAATTACCTGCAGGAGCGGGGCACATGCTAAAAACTGTTTCAACTTCCTATTGTAACAGTCAGTCAGGGCCTGAAACATCTCAGCCAAAATCATAGGGGCCAACCTCTCCCGCTCCCAAACCTGGCATACCACTGAGATCAGAGCCAAGTCTACCTCATCATCATCTCGTGGGAAAAGTAGCTGGTTGACCACTATCAGAGTCAAGGCATTAAACTTAGCTTCCTTATTTTCCCCTCTCAAGAGCTTCTCAGTCAAAAAAGACTTAGACAATGTCAAAAGGGTGTCAGAGTCTCCTAAGTCCTTCTTCCCTATGCCCAAGAAAGTAGAAGCCTCCTTCTTGTAGCTGGGCCTAAGGGGTGGATTCACTACCTTCTCATCAAACCTCAAGCCCAAGATGGTTTCCACCTCTTCAATGGTCGGGGTCATCTCATGATTCCCAAAACGGAACAAGTTGAGGTCGGGAACCCAATGACCAATCATGGCCTCTATAATCTCCCGCTTGAAGGGAATCTTTAGAATAAGCAGAGTATGGCCTAGATAGGTGGAATCCCATTTCCTCTCCTCATCAAGGGTCATGGAATTAACCCATCTAGTATAAAAAGAGTCCACAGGGTTGTACCCAGTAAGATTTGGTGGTTTTGATCTAAAAGGCTGTTTTGCAGGGGAGGCTGTGTGGACAGACAATGGCAAGGCAAAAGATGATCCGGATTCCATTAGAGATTATGGAAGCAAGCTAAAACTCAAGGGGAGGAAGAAAAAGGCGAAAAAGGGGTTTTCTAAACTCAAAAACTCGTAAAAATGCGTAAATCCCGAGGCTGGTTGAATTTATAGCATGTTTTAATGTACCCGGCATATCAGACCGGATACAAAGAGGTTTATTCATATCCGGTGAACAATACCGGATACAAAGAGTTTTAAGCATATCCGGCATATTATACCGGATACAAAGAAAACTCAATGTATCCGGTCTGATATGCCGGATACAAAGGAAAAATGCAAAAAAAAAGAGCAAAGGAAGGAAAATCCGAATTTTTTACCTGTTTAACCTGCTTACATGTTATATTTGCATGAAATTGAAAATAGAAGAGAATCAAACAAGAGAGAATGAATAAAAAGTTTCTTTCATATATATATGCAAGTTTTCTGTACAAAGGGTAATGAAAAATACAGGAAAGTCCTAAATCCTCTACTCCTGTGTAGGATCATCCCCGCGTCCTCTGCCACGTCCTCCTCTGCGACCTCTCCCTCTACCTCGGGACGGCCGACGACTGAAGACGTGGGAAATAATACATGCGGCAGCGTGACGAGGAAGCCGACCCACCACTTGCTAGATCTGATACTCCAAGCAATACTCTGATAGATCCGAAGGTGGGTCAGGAGCAGAATCTGGAGAGGATGCCTCAGGCTCAGCACGAGCAGGCTCGATTGGACCCGCAGATCCAGAAGGCCTAGCAGCATCAGAGGAAGGGCCAGGAGCAGAAATATCTGTGCCAAATGGAGATAAAGTTAGAAATGAAAACGTCAAAATGAACCAAAAAGGGAAAATTAAAGAAAACATACCAGGGATATCTACAGCAGGGACTGGGGGATCCGACTCCACTGGGTCAGCAGCAGGGATGTCCTCCGGCTCAGGAACCATCACTGGAGATGAAGGAGCAGCCGGGGCATCCGCAGGAGCAGCTGGGGCATCCGTAGGATAAGTAGCTGGGGCATCACCAGGATCAGCAATAGGGGCATCCTCTGGATCAGCAGCCCAAGCCGAAGACGGATCAGATACAGGGAAATCATGCTCGAAATCAGCATCCGGATCTGGAACCAGGCCCTGCAAAAGTCAAACCAGCATATCAGAATAGCAGAATAGCAGAAACATGAAAGAAATGAAATTATAAGAAGACCAGATACCTGTCTAGCCTGGAGCTCAGCAACTAGGGCCTCCAGCTCCCTGATCCGAGCATCCCTCTGGGCCACGACCGCATCATGCTCGGCGATCATATCATCGATCGCGGCCCGCTGGCTCTCGAACCGGTCCCGGATAGTATTCAACTCGTGTACCTGCCAATAAGAACAAAATTGGGGTCAAAAATACAGAAGGGAAGAAAAGTGGATGAAAATATGAAGATTACAAGACTCACCGTGTCCTCATGGATCCGGATACAGATCCCGCCGATCTCGGTCACCCCGGCACGAGTGGGTCGATCCATCAAGCACCCAATGGATACTCTCTGGATCCACTCGTCGTAATCCCCAGCTACTGTGAGCCCCTCCGCATCCTGGAAATGATCAAACTAATCGACATCGAAACCCGGCAGGAGCGTGTCGGGACCTACAGGAGGAGGGGGAACGGGGATACGAAGTACGCCGGTGTGCTGATAGTACAGGCGCTCTCCCAAGTACATCACCCTACCAAGCCTCCCAAGGAAGCACTGGTAGGGCTGACGTCGCCGATCTCTATCAAAGGCGTCCTGTACTGCCATCTCACGGGCCACTCCGACATCCACATCATCAAAGCGGGACAGGATGAGCTGCAAAGAAGAGAAATGGTCAGATACAGTCAAGATGCAGAAAAAGAAATAAAAGGAAAAAGTAGAAAGGATTTACATCGGATCGGCGGGCACGGTCCAAATGCACCCGAGCAGTGCGAGGCTGACTCCTATCAGCATCTCGGACCTGGGCCAACCACCTCAAAGCCACAGGGAATGCCGCAACGCCAGATACAGGGGATGGGCAGAAGAAGGTCATATAGGTGTACATAAACACCTGGCAAAAGAAAAATCAGTCAGAAATAAAGGAAGATAGAGCCCAAGGAATGAGACAAGACAACTTAATACCTGCAGGATCTGCCAGAAAAACCGGCAGCTGACTCCATAACCTCTCGGGGATTCAAGGCCTCGAACCGCTCGGCACAACCCGGCCAGGATGGTCCCATATATAAGCCGACCCCATGCTAGCTAGCGGGTCTGATGGAAATCACGAAAAGCATCCAAGAAAAGTGGGCTGACGCTGGTCGTATCCTCCGAGAAGAAGCGCTCCCGAGCATCAGTAGGAAAACATGCCAGAAGATAGGTACAAAGGTTGCGTCCACCACAACAATGGTCGCATGTCTCCCCCCATAATGACGAGCCAGGCTCTCCCACAACCAACTAATGGAGAGACGACCACTCTGCCCATCCCAAGCAGCAGGTGGCAGGTCCTGATATCCCAGAAGGAGGCCGATGTCCTCCGCAGAAGGCCGATCCAAGATGATGGTCCGCCCCGTCAAAGGAATACCAGTAATCATCACAAAGTCGGAGGGGCGGATCCCCAGCTCCACGTCTGGTAGATGGAATGACTGCGTCTCCGGAAAATTTCTCTCCATCATGGTGAAGATGAGTGGACGGTCGGCTCTGAACGATGGGATGCTAAGGAAATGATCCAAGTGGCACCTCCCAAACTCGCGTCTGAGTGCCGGAGAAAGCGACTGAGCTAACTCGCTAAATCTCCCCCAACTGCCTCGCAGATGGGAAGAATGATATGGAAGAGGCACATCGGCCCGGATGCACATGGAGGGGTGGCTATCCAAGCCACTGAGGAGCTCTGTATCATGAACAGATGCTCTCAACTCCGCAGAACCCCTGACAAAGCTACCGCAACACCATCCTGAGCCGCACCTCTGGCTCTGCCTCGGCCTCGGCCTCTGCCACGACCTCCCCCACCCTTAGGGGCATGATCCTGAACTTGGCCTCGGCCTCTGCCCCAACCTCGAGCCGGAGCAACAACGGGCTAAAATTCAAAGGAAAAATATAAAGGTTGTGTAGGAAGGAAATAGAAGGAGGGAAGAGAAGAACTTGAAGGCCTACCTCAGCAGAGCTCTCTCTGGAATCAGCTAGCGGCTCCGAAAGGGTAGCGCTAGAACTCGCCTCTACTCGAGCCTGCGAAGTGGAGGGCTGATTAGCTGGATCAACCTCCTCTCGCACACGGGAGCGACTCCTAGCCATCTACACAGGGAAGTGTTTTATGAATTTCAGTTTAAATTTATCAGGAAATTTACCCCACTGTTGGTCTAGGTTACAGTTCACATCCAATATTACATGATTATTTTTCAAAATTGTCGTGAATTATGTCTTGAAGGAATTTTACCTCATTTGAAGTGAGGAATATTTCTGTTTCTAATTCTGAAACATTTTTTCTAACCCTAAAAGATTCCTACAATACTTAACATTTCTTGATATGTTGTGATTTCAGGATATAAATGGAGGCCCAAAGGATCAAAAGCAAGCAGAATTGCAGAAATCCAGATTGGCAAGGCATGTTGGGAAGTTGATCGAAAATTTTTTAGCAAAGTGGGATTGTAAAAATGAAAGGAAGCAGTCCATCAACAATAGTTCATCAGAAACCTTCCCTGTTGGCAATACGGAAGCAAGAAAAAAGAAAGGCATGCAATCAAAGTGGATGATCACCACCAACAGAATCCAAGTCAAGAAAGAATTGCAGCAAGCTATCACAGCATGTCACTCGGAAAATCATACATTTCAGTGGAAAAGGACCACCGGCAGTCAATTCAAGGGAATCACCCAATAAAAGAGCCATTGAATCATGGACCAAGAATTGCCGAGTTGAAGCATATGGCAAAGAAAAAAAAATCTAAGCATACAATCAACACCCACCGGCAGTCAAAGTTTTTTGGATATGGATGTCCCCGAAGAAGCAACAATTCCAAGAATATTGCAGAAAAAGAATAGCATGATACTCAAGCACCAAGAAATTCAATGACCAGGAGCATTGAAGTTGGTCATAATCAATCCAAAACAATTAATTGAAATACAACACCAATTGACATGTCCAAGGCATTTCAAATTTTGGCAAGTATTGACAGTGTTTGATCGATCATCAAAAGGAAGAATCAAGAGGAAAAAAGAGACTCACTTGGAATCAGGTGGGATTTGATTGTTTACTGCCACTGATTAGAAACCGAAGATGGATGGTGAAGGACGGAGAGTTGAGCTCGAGCGATCGCCGGAGGTGGACGCTCCAATGCCGAATCACCAGAAATCAGAAGAAAAAAAAAGGGAGATTATCTAGGGTTCGGCCACGAATGGGCAATCACCAGCGTGTGGCCGGAATTAATGGCTATCGCTGGAGTCAATGCAAGCCGCCGGAGCTCAAGGAGTCATCGGAAATGGCCGGAGAAGAAAGGCAGGTCGTCGGGAACGAAGGAGAAGAGAGGTGTGTCCGGTCTGAGTAATCGGAGAAGGAAGAAAAGAATGTGAAAAGTCGCGGTCGCGCGCGACTTATAAAGCCTTGTGTATCCGGTGAATCAGGCCGGATACACACGAGCCCTGCCTTATCCGGTATGCTACACCGGATACAAAACAAAAAAAAAAACAAAAAAAATAAAAAAAAAAGAGAAAAAAAGGGGGAAAAGAGAAAAAGAAATGAAAAAAGGAAAAAAAAAAAAAGGAGAAAAGAAAAAAAAGAAAAAAAAAGAAAAAATAAAAAAAAGAAAGAAAAAAAAAGACCAAAAATGCGCTGCAAAGTTAGCTTTTTGCTCACAAAATCCTATTTTTACCTTAAAATCCACCTCACAGCCACGAGAGCTCAGTGGAATTTAGGACAACTTTGGGAAATGTGTTGGTCAAAAAGGAAGATATCCACTCAATTTTCAACTCAGTTTGATAAAGAATCAGTTTTCAAAAAATCATATTTTTAGGCTTAAAATCCACTTCATAGCCACGAGAGCTCAGTGGAATTTAAGAATTCTTGGAGATATGCCCCCTTAAAGTTAGGGCTTTTTGGCAAATCTTCACCTAAAAATTATTTTAACAAAATTGAATTGAACCAAGCAAATCAAGGTTAAGGGAGTGCAATCTGGGCTTGTCTAATCTTTGCAGCTCATTGCTTCGCAACTCCTGCAAAGAGGGGCAGTTGTAGACACCCCAAATTGCACTGTCAAAATGATCAATAATCACCAAAAATCATTATCTCCTTGAAAGCCAGCACAAAATTTGAAGAAAATAAGTTTTTACTTGTATCCGGCAACTCAGGCCGGATACAAGTGCCCTTCTTTGTATCCGATGGAAAATACCGGATACAAGAAAGCTTTAGTGTATCCGGCATATAATGCCGGATACCTTAAGGCCCTTGTGTATCCGGCCTGATATGCCGGATACATAAGTTTTGCTCAAAATTGGGGTTTTTCGAGAGTTTTCACTTTTTACCATCATGTCCCTCATTAAATGAGGGGAAATCTCGGAAACAGCCTTAGGGTTAAGGTTGGTGGGCTATAGACCTTATGTTGTGTCTACCATCTCACCAACCCTAACCCTAGCCTTTGCCTATAAATAGGAGGCTCCTCCTCAAGCAAATGGCCAATAAGTTGGAGATCCAAGAGCTCCGAGTGAAGAAGGGAACCGCTGCCGGATTGCTTCCAGAACCCCAGGTAAGCCTCAAACCTCTTCTTTATTTTCTTTATTTTATATTATAGATCTAGATATCTTCTTCTACCTTTCTGTAGAATAAGGCCTTCTATGTGTATGAAAACCCTTCCCTGACTCAAAGTATCTCAAGACTCCCCCTAGCCGTAAAACGTAAAGGCAGGATCTAGGAGAAACGAGACTGGGGATTGACCTTAGTGCTAGAACCTATCTTGCATAAGCCTTTTGAATGATTGAAAACCGTTTTATATTCAAAGTACCCCAAGATTATCTTGAAGAACCGTGTTCAACAGGGAGAGAGAATTAAGGGAAACGATAATGGAACGGAACCCTAGGTTGTTTTAGAACCTTATTTTGATGAATATGAATGCATGCTATGTTGCTATATTGTTCTTGAATGATTTTTCACACTTGCACATACATAGCATGATTTTGGTGGAATAGGCTCATATTTGGGGATTTATTACATTCGTTGTGATAAATCTGAAATAAATGGCCTAAATCAATTCTGGAATGTCTTTAAATGATTTTTAAAGGATTTGTGTTCATCTTGCACGAATTGCACACACTTTATCACAGTTTTGAATATTTTTTCTCCATAAAAGGCTTTACTTGACAGCAACTGTACCCTGACTTCGGACACTCATAACTTCATCATCCGGATGAATTTTGGAGTGATTCCAGAACCATAGGAAAGGTGAGGCTGTCTAGTTTATGCTTACCAAATTTCATTAATTTCTATCTAGCAGAGTTTTGACACCTCTCTGTCGAAGTTGATAGGTCAGTTCTGATCTGAATACGGAACTTGTCACTGCGACTGAGCGCTATGTGTTTGTTTTAAATCCGATTTGAGTGATTTTTATTTCTGGGAACTCCTTTATGAGTCTATTTTCAAATCCAGTTGGTTTCATAATTTTTTGACTCCATTTGTGTTGTAAGCAACAGATTTACTCAGAACTATCCATCAGCACTTTTCTGGGTAAATCTGTGATCTTCG
Source organism: Buxus sempervirens (assembly GCA_947561395.2). Taxonomy (NCBI): domain Eukaryota; kingdom Viridiplantae; phylum Streptophyta; class Magnoliopsida; order Buxales; family Buxaceae; genus Buxus; species Buxus sempervirens. The sequence continues at coordinate 55,011,554 of OX387182.1, forward strand.
GGGCCTGTTCGGTAGACCACCCAAGGCACATCCGAATGAATTTTTGTATGAGGCTAGTTTCATCTGAAAGTTGGCCATACAGACTTCACTCACACTAAATTTCGTGGATTTCTATAGAGTGGATGTTTCTAGATAATTTTCCAAACTTGCATGCTTATCACTTTTGATTTTCCCCAGCAGCAACTTTAAAGGAGCATAACTCCTAGGATTTTGATCGGAATAGAGTGAAATTTTGCATGAGTCTCTTATTTACCATAATCTTTCAAATAGATTTGGTTTGATTTAATTTAAAATTGGATTTGATTGATTTCAAGACAAATGGCATTGCTTTTTACCAAATTTCCCGGATTTGCCTCAACTTGGTTTTGTGCAACTTTTGCTTTGACTTCCATGTTTTTGTGATATTCCAGAAATGATATTGGCATAAAAGAGGATCTGGAATTCATTTGGATTTTCATGTGAAGATATCATACATGTGTCTTTTTTCCAAGTTTTAATGATTTTTAGCAAGCTTTCTTATTTCTTAGCATGAACAACACCTGGCAACCACCTTGTGTGGGTGAATGGGGGTGCCTAACACCTTCCCCCGTTCATAATCTAATCCCCTTACCCATCTCTGGATTTGATTTTCAAGTAGAGTTATTTTTACTCTAGAATTTGCCTTTTAGCTATTTTTGCTTATCTTTAATCTTTTGGTGTCCATTCTCACCCTATAATTTTGAATGGTGGTGACTCTCCCAATTTTGCGTTGACCCCGTGTGCTGACGGAGGGGAAATCATCCGGGTGATTTTTTCCCGTGTCTCACAACAGTGCGGTTAGCACCCTTTTTTTGAGTATTTTTGAATTTTTGACACATGTCAAAATTCAAATAAAACATTTAAAATTCATTTTGATTGTTCTCTCCCATTGAAGTGCAATTTGGGGTGTCTACAACTGCCCCCTCTTTGCTGGAATTGGAACCAATTAACAGCGGAGAGCAAAAAGACCCGAAAATTGCGCTTCCCGAGATTATGTCCTTTTAATCCTGACTTGCAAGAACTCCAAAATATGATTTTTGTAAGAAGAATTTGTTTAGAAGATCTACTGAAAGTCCCTAACTTAAAGGGGCAAATCCTCTTCTCGCGTCTCAGAGAGCACTCGTGGCTATGAAGTGAGATTTGAGCAAATTTTTAAAACAAAAGTTGATAGGGTAGTGGTTCTTGCAATTCACAACTGTCCTGGACACAAATCTCTTGAAAGAGAATGGAAAAAGTTTTAAAAATTCATTTTTTGGTACTAACCGTACTGAACTTGCAGTTTTTGGCTATTTCAAAGTCAACCGCTCTGTTTGTGCGGTTCTCTAGGTTACATAAAACCGAGACCACGACTGTGGCTTCTCACTTTGTACTCGCGAAAACCCTTGAACTCCGATGCTCTCTGTTTGCTCTTGCGACCGTGTTTTCTCTCTGGCTTTCACCTCTTCTTCTTCGGCGACGTTACCTGCTCTCAGGCGACCGTACTCCTCCGGTGACTCTTGTCTGAGTGATCTACAACTTCCTATGATTGGGGATTTCGGTAAGCACCCATTGTGCTCACATCCTTCTTGCTAATATCATGACTGTGGTCACTCCTCCTTCGTGACTGAGACTCTCTTTCAGCCCCTACCTCAATCCACTGCCATTGGAGTTCCGGTGAGACAAAGAATTCCTTTTCCTTGTGAATACTCAGGCTTCGTCTATCCCCGGTAAGTGGCCGAACCCTTGACTTTACTTGCAAACAGTCAGTTCGAAAGTTTTGTGCCTTGATTCCATGATTGAATGGGCTTAATTCGTGTTCGAATTTGATTCTTTGCCCTTGATTTACTGCATTGGTTGCTTTGTTGTCAATGGGATAAAATCCCCAATTTTGCATGTGCCCATTGCCTATATTGTTCTGAACTCGACCATGACTTTTATTGCTCAGATTTATGGCATGATTTTGGTTATTTGCTCTTGATCGAGGGAGACCCCCAATTTCTATGCTTGCCAATAGCATAGGTTTATTTGAATAACAATTGGTGATTCTTTTGATTGCCAATGCTGTCGATATTTCCAATTTCTGTATCTGTTCATGCTACTATGCATCTGACTTCTCTTGGTTGACATTCCACCTAGAAATGCATGATCTTTGCTTGTTACTAATCATCTTTGATGCAGTGTAGCTAACCACTTCTTCATGTCTATAGTATGCTTTGATTTTTTTCTAAGAGATGTTGTGTACGCAAACTTGAATGCATCTGCTTCTCTTTTGAAGGCATGCTTAGAACTGTTTTTCTTTTCTCTTGGACTTACTGATTTGCCATCATTCTTGCATGCTTGAATAGTTTTATGCTGATTTGAGCATGCTTTGATTACCTTTTTCTGACTCCCATTTTGTAAACCTGGAGTAAAACAAAATTAATAGTTAGGGTTTTTAGACAATTAGCAAACACATTCGAATTCTAAAAATTTTAGAAACATCTTAGGAATTTTGAAGTTTCTTTCAGCATATATATATTTTTTTGCTTTTCTGACATATAAGAAGGATATGTAGGAATTTTATTTCCTGTATATAGTTCTTATAGCAGAAATAATAAAAAACTAATAAAGACTTCTAAAAGAAATCAAATCTTGATTCGGTCGGACACTTTTTGAAGTGTTTCTTCCGATTTCCATTTTTCTACAAACCAAACAAATTTGATTAATCCAAAGCAATATTAAAGAAAGCATGAATAAAAATCTAATGGATTTCTTCCGGCACTCTGATCCTATAGATGGCCCGTACCCGTCGCGCTTCTTGGGGTCCCGCAGATGAGCCTTCATCTTCGAGGGTTCGGAGGGACCCGACCGATGTGGCTGTTAGCACCTGATTTTTGCACCCTAAAATGAAGGAAAATGAAAAATCAAAACCCTAAGGGGGTCAAAAAAATTGACTTTTCCAATTAAGGAAATTTGGCCATCACACTTTATATCATTGAAAAGAGCATTTCGATACGGTCATAACGCAACTGAGTTTGCTGGAATCGGAGTTTAGGTGAGAAAAATATGGCCCGGTCAAACTTCCAGAAAGCAAAAAGTTGACTTTTTGCTCGGCCCCAATCCAACTGCCAAAATTGATCTCAATAGATAGCTGGTTCCGAGCTGATTCCAACGACATTAAGTTTGCTCAAATCGGACACCAAACGAAGAAATTATGAGTAGTTGAAATTTCAAGAAAACTGCCCGTTTGACAGAATAGCAGCAAAAAAGCAAAATGAATTAACAAAATCAATAAAAAACATTTAATAAAACATATCTTAATATTTTAACATTTAAATAAAAAGTATCTTAATATTTTAATAATATAATCTTAGATTTTTTAATAAAATATTAAGAAAATCGGACAAGAATCTTTAATTAAATCAAATTGAATAAAAGATTTCAGATCCGGCATTTAAAAAACGTGCTTAACCGCACCTGAAGTACGGTTTAGTCTGAACCGTGCTTCAAATACGGTTTTGAGCTTCTAGAAGGTGGACGCGTGTCCTGTACGGCGACAGCTGGCAGATTCGCGCAGATTTGCACGTGTTGAATGCCAATCGCACTTAAAGTGCGGTTTTTGTTTTTTTTAGTGCAATTTTGTCACAACCGCACTTCAAGTGCGGTTCCGGCACTTTTTTACCTATAAATAGAGGGCCACCCCCCCCCCCCCAATTTAAAACAAGCTGGTCCCTTAGTCCCCACACCCTCTCCCTCTGTCTTCTTCTTGTCCGAAAATGCAGCCAAGCTCTGTCACTCTCATTACCCAATACCCAATACCCAAATACCCAAAATACCCCTTGTTAGTCTAAACTCTGTTTAAACCTTCTTCTTTTACCCATTTGACAAAAAAACTCAGCCAAATCCTGTTCAAATCATCTTGAGAAATCTATAAAGACGCAGAAGCGCTGCCAAAATTGCTTGGAAGAACCACAACCTATCAAGACTAACAAGCATTCTTACTATAAGTATTTTTTAATACAATGAGATTATCTTCCCTTCTCTTTAAGTTTTTATGCATTTTGTTCTAACCCTCTTATTAGTTGTTTAAAGCCACAATGATCTCAAGTCAGGTTGATGATTCCATGAAAAGAAGAGAAGAATGTGTCTTAAAGAAAAAAGACACCTTTTACCAACAATTAAGTTTATTTGACTAACCAATCTTAATGAACATATTTTACGCCTGTAAATTCCCTTCATTCCCTTCTTGGAAGTTGACTGTGGGTGACTAAGAGACAATCTCACCTCTCTAAAGTGCAAAAGAGAAGAAGAAGATGGCTTTACAAGCCAAATAAAGAAAACGGAGAATCCTGGAGATGATGGAACTACGACTGGAGTCACCGGAGACCCCCGGAAGCTTGCCAGAATGATCCCAATTGAAATTGGTGTAAACAAGTGAAACTGAGCAGCAACCGCACACACAGAACGGTTCTGACCAAACCGCACAATAAGTGCGGTCAGATTAGAAAAATAACTTAAAAACTAATGTATTTGATCCGGTTAAACCTGATTCGACCCAAACCGGCTTGAACCGGCCTTTTAGACAATTTGGGCTATTTTGAGCCCAATAAAAGACTGTGGGCCTAGATGGGCCCACCAAGATTACCATAGGCCCATTTGTGGGGCCCACCGTAGACCGGCCCATACCGGGCCCGTTTTCCACAAACGGGCTCCAGGCCACTTGATCTTTGGCTCATGGGCCCATTCCAAGCCCAAGTAAGTTGTAAATAAATAAAATAACCAAATGGGTTACCCAATAACCCAACTAGGCCTAAGGCCCAACCATGGCAACCCACGGGTCTTCCAACGGGACCCGGGTCCGACCCACTTCACTTAATAAATAAAAAGATAAAATCAAATAAAAAGGGACCCACACCTCCAGCGAGCCCCGCCAGACCTAATAAGGTAGCATGCTAGCCTAGGAAAAGGGTGAAATTGACTCAAAAACCAGGGAGACTCGAGGGACCTGTCAGACCGACGGGGCGGACCGGGGTGTCTTTTGGACTTCCCCGAACCGTAACCGAGGACTTAGCTAGATCTCTAATAAGCCGCAGACCAGACTTAGACCCGGTTAGGGCAAAACTGTGTCTGCCTGCACTCTCAGGCAGTGGCGACTCCGAATGTCCCGAGGCACACACTGAAGGTGCGCCCGGTGTGGGATCTAGGCCCAGGTTTTAGGTGCGCACAGTGGCATCTTCTTCTAGGGCAAGCAGGACCCTGATCCTTCTTCTCCCAGCAGTCTGGAGGTTTCAGATTCATATTCTGGAGCATCTGGGGATTCGCAAGAGCCGACCCCTGAGGTATTCTCTTTTCTTTTCAAAAACCAGGCTTTTCCCTTACAACCTTTAACCTGACCTCATCCTGTTTGCATTTCTAGCATGCTGCCGAGGTTCGAGGTCGTAGCGGGGCTCACCGTAGAGGTATGGTAGAGGCCCGGGCAACTCGAGTTGTTATTCCTGCTGGGATAGCAGATTAGATCCGAGACACTCCTCTTCTTCACGATCTGAGGACGCACCCTTCGGCGGGCGTCAGAGCCGACAATCCCCTTGTCTACCCGTCTTCTCATTATCGCGGGAGCTGGGCTCTTTTTGCCGAGACAGTAGCAGGATGTTTGACCCCTTTGCGCTGAGAGATGGGTTGTTTTGGGCTTGGCCCCTTCATCACTATCACCAGCGTTTGTCAGGATTGACCTCTGACTTTGCTCTCATCACTGGGATCAGGATGACTAGAGTGTCATCACTGAGTTGGATAGGCCGGCCGATTTGGAGATTGCCGAGCTTCTAGGATATGATGGGATGCCAGTGGAGGCGTGGGAATGTGAGACATGGAAAAATCACCGAGATGATTCCCTCCGTCATCACACGGGCTCAACAAAATGGGAGAGTCACCACCATCCAATTTTTAGGTGTGAATGGACACCAAAAGATTCAAAATGAACAAAAAGGCAAAAACTAGAGTAAAAATAACCCTACTTGAAAATAAAATCCAGATATAGGTAAGGGGATTAGATTATGAACGGGGGAAGGTGTTAGGCACCCCCACTCACCCACACAAGGTGGTTGCCAAGTGTTGTTCATGCTCAAAAATAAGAAAGCTTGCTAAAATAATCAAAACCTTAAAAAAGGATTAAACAAATGTATGATATTTCCACATGAGAAATCCAATGAATTCCAGATCCTCTTTTATGTCATTATCACTTCTGGGACATCACCATTTAAATGGAAATCAAGGCAAGACTTGAATACAAACAAGTTGATACCAATCCGGAAAATTCGGTAAAAGATAGAGCCATTTGTCTTGAAATCATTCAAATCAAATTTTAAATTGAATCAAACCAAATCCATTTGAAAGATTATGATAAATAGAAGACTCATGCAAATTTTCAATCAAATCCGGTTAAAATCCTAGGAGTTGTGCTCCTTTGAAATCTGTTGTTAGAAATTGTTAAAAGTAACAAGTGGGCAACTTTGGAAATTCATTTAGAAACATTGGCTCCATATAAATCCATGAAATTTGCATGAATTAAGTATGTGGAGCCATCTTTCAAATGAAACTAGCCTCATACAAAAATTCATCCGGATGTGCCTTGGGTGGCCTCCCGAACAGGCCCCGAAGATCACAAATTAACACAGAAAGGTGCTGTTGAGCAGTTCTAAGTAAATTTGTTACCCACAACGCAAATGGAATCAAAAAAATTATGAAACCAACTGGATTTGAAATTAGACTTCCAAAGGAAAACACCGAAACAAAAATACTCAAATCGGACTTAAAAGGAACACATGGCGCTCAGTCAAAGTGACAGGTTCCGCAATCTGGCCTGAACTGACCTATCAACTTCGACTGAGTGGTATCAAGAATCCCCTTCATAAAAATTAATGAAATTTTACAGACATAAACTAGACAGCTTCACCTTTCCTATGGCTTTGGAATCACTCCAAAATTCATCCGGATGATGAAGTTATGGGTGTCCGAAGTTAGGGTACAGCTGCTATCAAGTTTAGACCTTTTTTAGTAAAATCAATTCAAAACAGTGATCAAGTGTGTGTGACCCGTGCAATATAAATCAAAATCACTTAAAAAAGTGTTGAAGAACCTTTAGGAAGAATTAGGGCCCAAGCTTGGCTCACCATTCTCTTCGATTGACGAGAATATGCCAAAAACCCCAAAATTGAGCAAAATGCCCAAAACCGAGAGGTTAGACCTGGAGGTCTTCAATACTTGCTTGAAAATCATTGAGATATATCCCAGAATTGCTTGGGGCTATTTATTTTAAATCTATCACAATGAATGCAATAGATCCAAAATGCAAGCCGATTCCGACAAAAACGAGTGCTATGTGTGTATGTGTAAAAATCCACTCTTCAACAATATAACAACATATGGCATTCATATCAATCAAATCGGGTTCTAAACAACCTAGGGTTCCATTCCATTCTCGTTTCCCTTGGTTCTCTCTCCCCGTTTAACGGTTCTTCGAGATAATCTTGGGGTACTTTGAGTATGAAACGGTTTTCATAGAATCCAAAGGCTTTTCAAAAAAGTTCTAACACTAAGGATCAATCCTCAGTCTCTTTTCCCCTAGATCACGTCTTCACGTTTTATGGCTAAAGGGAGTCTTGAGGTACTTTGAGTAGAGGAAGGGGTTGCATACACAAAGATTAGGCCATTATTCTACAGAAAGGTAGAAGAAAAGAACTAATCCTAGAATGTAAAGACAAAAAAATAAAGAGGGATTTAGACTTACCTGGTTTTCTGGAAGCAGTGCGGTAGCGGTTCCCTTCTTCACTCGGAGCTCTTCGATCTCCAACTTATTGGCCATTTGCTTGAGGAGGAGCCTCCTATTTATAAGCAAAGGCTAGGGTTAGGGTTTGCACAATGCTAGACACAAAATGATGTCTAAAGTCCACCAACCTAAACCTTAAGGCTATTTCTGAGATTTCCACTCCTTAAGTGAAGGATATGATGGTAAAAAGTGAAAACTCTCAAAAAAACCCTAATTTTAAGCAAAAACCTTGTATCCGACAACTCAGGTCGGATACAAGGGCACATATATGCATCCGACATATGTCGTTGGATACATTAATACCTGCTTGTATCCGACAACTTGTGTCGGATATAAAAAGATATGCTTGTATAGAAAAAATGCTTAAATCTCAAATTTTGTGTTGGTTACAAAGGAAAGAATGATTTTTGCTAATTATTCATCATTTTCCCAGCGCAATTTTGGGTTGTCTACAACTGCCCCTCTTTGCAGGAATTGAAGAGCAATGAGCTGCAAAGATTAGACAAGCCCAAATTGCGCTCTCTTGGCCATGATTTGATTGGTTCAATTTAATTTTGCAAAATAATTTTGGGTGAAGATTTTCCAAAAAGCTCTAACTTTAAGGGGGCATTTCTTCAAGATGTCTTAAATTCCACTGAGCTCTTGTGGCTATGAAGTGGATTTTAAGCCCAAAATAAGATTTTTGAAAACTGATTTTTTCATCAAACCAAGTAAAAAAATTGAATGAATATTTTCCTTTTGACCAACACATTTCCCCAAGTTGTCCTAAATTCCACTGAGCTCTCGTGGCTATGAAGTGGATTTTAAGCCCAAAATAGGTTTTTTGTCTGAAAAATAGCAAATTTTGCAGCAAACATTTTTTTCCTTTTTCTTTTTTTTATTTTCTTCTTTTTTTTTCTTTTCTTTTTCTCCTTTTTCTCTTTTTCTTTTCTCCTTTTTTCTCTTTTTTCTTTTCTTTTTCTCTTTTCTTTTTCTTTTTTTCTATTTTTCTTTTGTATCCGACATAATTGGTCGGATAATAAAGGCCTCATTTGTATCCAACGTGATCTCTCGGATACAGTAGGTTATATAAGTCGAGCGCGACCGCGACTCTTCCCTTTCTTTTCTTCTTCTCCGATTGCGAACCCCAGACACACTTCTTCTTTGCTTCGCCGACTGTCAACCTTCTTTTCTTCTCCAGTGACTTCCACTGCTTCCGGCGACTCCCATTGCTTCCGGCTAAAGATCACAACTTCGGCATTTTCTGGTGGTTGCTCATTCACGATAGTGGCCGAGCCCTAGCTTGGTTTCCCCTTCTTTTGATTTCCGGTGATTGCTGCTCGTCGTTGGAGCGCTGACCTCCGGCGATTGCTGCTCGTCGTTGGAGCGCTAACCTCCGGCGATTGTTGACGACCTGCTCTTCGCCACTTTGATTTCTCATTTGCATTTAGACGTCCCATTCTATACTGCTCGTCCACCAAACCAGGTCGGTGAGCATATTTCAGATTGCTGTATTTGCAACAAAGTTCCTGATTATTGACTGTATGTTGGACGAATTGCTCATGGCATGATTTTCAAATTTTGCATTTCCAATATTGCTGATGATAGAATTTTTCCAACTTAATGCCATGTTGTTTTTCTACTTTCTTGTTCTGCAATTTGATTTGCCTTGTGATTCCTTAGAACTGAATCTACCATTGGCTTGTTTAGTTGGTGATACCCTTGAATTGACAGCGTCCAGGAACTTTGGATTGCCTGTCGGTGGTCTTCATATAATTGCTGATTGCATGCTTTTTGGATTGTATGTTTCTCATGCTCTGAATTGCTAATGTCTTGCTAGGATTTTTTTTTCTTTACCATTTGCTTTGGCTTTCCACTCTGTCTTGCTAATCCCTAACCTACAATTCCTTTGAGATTTATTGCCTTGGCAGTATCCGAGGACCCCAGATTGCCTGCCAGCAATATTTTCCACTGAATTGTTGATTTATGGTTTAAATGCCTCTAATCCCTGAATTTTCGGTGCTTCAATACTATGCAGTGATCTTTTTCTTTTTTTTTCTGCAATTTGCTTTGGCTTTCCAATTACACTTCAATGTGTTTTTTATCAGTGCAGTGCTTCAATTGCCCGGGTTTTTCTTTGCCCTAAGGATTCCATGTCAATTCTCCAATTTTTGCAAACACTTGATGTTCTTAACACATTTTGCTGATACTTGTATTTTGATACCACATGTTGACATCAAATGCCTTCCCATTAACTTTGATGTCTGACTTGGGAATTCTTCGAGATGCAATTCCCGCTTTGACCTAGGACCTTTTATGCAATGTTGACCTTTTTTTGCTTCCTGCTTTCCCGAGTGCACCTTGTACTCCCTCCTTTTTTCATTGGGTAATCCTGAAAATAATTTAAGAAAGATTTAAACTTTGCAGAGATATTCAGGTTTAGACAATATTGTCAAACAATAAAACTTAAGTAGAAACATAAAACATCTCCCTGTTTCCTGTAGATGGCTAGGAGCTAGGAGTCGTTCCCGTGTTCGAGAGGAGGCTGACTGTTGTGAAAATTCGCAAGTGCATGAAATCGTAACAAGTAATATAGTGATGAAAAGAATGTCGAACCCACAAGGACTATTTACCTATTAGCTATCGAAATTGTTCTAATTCTAAATTATTTGAAAATCAACAAAAGTGGGATGTTTTGAATTTGAAAAATTAAAACAATAAAAATTGAATCGAAAAATAAGGACTTGACCAAACACTTAAAAATAAGGATATTTCACCCAAGAAGAAAACACTAAGGCATCCGATTCGTCAAACCAATCCAATTCCAAATCCTAACCGAGCAATTAATCAATTATTATCCTATTTGACGGTGAAATATTTTAAATATATCTAAAACCCTCTCTCGAGTAGAATTAGAATTACCCAACATGCAATAACCTGTGATATGCTTATGCGAATTTAAAAACAATTGAGTACATTAAAATTAATAATATCCAACAAAAACAAACCGCACGAATCACGTTGGCACATTTCTGTCTTTCGTTCAATTCATGGCATACATCAAACGAAGCTAAACTACATGCATCATCTCTCAAATTAACATGCACAACAAATCATTCAACTATTGGCCAGATAATTGAAAGCATTAAACTTAACGATGTATACTCAAAAAGAACAATAAAATCATGAGTACATAGAAGTAGGATTCAGAATTGTCATGGAGAGATTACATCGGAGCCTTAGCAATAGAAATTAGCTCATAATTGAATCCAAACAAACTATAAAATCTCTGAAATTCATAATGAAAATTGGACAAAGAGAAGATGAGAAAGTTAAGAGGGAAACTGTATGTAGATAGAGAATTGTAGTTATCGACAAACTCCAATTCAGCATCTGTTTTCTTCTTCTTCCTCCAAGCTTCCAATCCTCTCCAATGGTGAAAAACTCCTCTCTTGTGTCTCTATTATATAAAATTTCCTTCCTTGCTTTAAAAGCCCCTTTTACTTCTTTTCCAAAACTGAATTCTGAAAATAGCTGTTTTCCGTTTCTGATGTTAATGCTCAATTTTCTCCATCAAGATGACTGTTTTTGGGAAACTCTTCAACATTAAATTTGTAGGGCCTTCTCTTAGCTTTCCATAGACACCAAGATTGCCCTTATTAGAGCTCTCTAGCTCAAGTTATGCTCAAAACACTGAAGGATGTTTCTGGAACTCGGGAAATTAAAGTTTCCTATTCTCTTGATCTCTTGATGAAGAGAATTTTTGCTCATTCGAAAATTCTGAGAATATCTTGTGGATCCCCTTCTCAATCTCTTGACTCTTTCAATTTATTTATTCCTAAACAACAATAAACAAAAATACATAAAAACTCTAATAAATAGGCAAATTAAACACCAACTAGCATAAAATTAAGGGTAAACATATGACAAAACATGTATAAAATTTAGGCACATCACTGACCCTGCTGATCAGCCCTCTTTGTCCCGAGCTAGGATCGAGGAGAGTTCTAATGCTACCCTGTCGGAGCCGCTGGATGATTCCAGAGAGAGTTCTGGAGAGGGTTCTACTGAGGTAGGCCTTCAAATTCTTTTTCCCTTTTCTTGCTTTCCGTGAAACCGACTTCACTTATTCATTTCTGCTTTTAGCCTGTTGTTGCTCCTACTCGAGGTCGCGGTAAAGGCCAAGAAAGAGGCAGAGGCAGAGTTGGAGAGAGGGGCCGAGGCCGAGCCAGAAAGAGGGGCCGAGGCCGGGCCGGAGCTTCAGGCTAGGAGGGTGTTGCTGCAGCTTTCCGCATAGGGATCTCCGTGGAGTTGAGAGCGTCTGTTTATGATACAGAGCTTCTTAGTGGTTTGGATAGCCACCCCTCCATGTGCATCCGTGCTGATGTTCCACTCCCGTATCCTCCTACCCATCTACGGGGCAGCTGAGGGAAGTTTAGTGAGTTGGTTCTGACTCTTTCTCCGGCACTCAAGCGTGAGTTTGGTCGGTGCCACCTTGACTACTTTCTTCGTATCCCTTCATTTTGAGCTGACCGCCCCCTTATTTTTGCAATGATGGAGTGATATTTTTCGGAGACGCAATCCTTTCATCTGTCGGATGTGGAGCTTGGGATCCGTCCCTCTGATTTTGTCATGATCACCGGCATTCCTCTGGTGGGGCAGACTATCGTGTTGGATCGGCCTTCAATGGCGGACATCGGCCTTCTCTTGGGATACCAAGACTTGCCTGACGCTGCTTGGGATGGGCGGAGCAGTCATATCTCTACTAGCTAGCTACGAGAGAGCCTTACCTCACACTTTGAGGAGAGACATGTGACCATTATCGGGGAGGACGCAGCTTTTGCACCTATATTCCGGCACGTATTCTTGCTGATGCTCGGGAGTTGCTTCTTCTAGGAGGACAAGACCAGTGTTAGTCCTCTCTTTTTGGATGCTCTGAGAGATCTCCACCAAACCCGGCAATTAGCTTAGGATCGGCTTATATATGGGACCATCCTGGCCGGATTGTGCCGAGTAGTTCGAGGCCTGGCCGCTCTGAGGGGTGATGGAGTTAGTTGTCGGTTCTTCTGGCAGATTCTGCAGGTACTGAATTCATCCGCATTGTCTTGTTCCCTTTATTTTCTCTAACCTTGACTGATTTCTCTTTTGCCAGGTATTCATGTACACTTACATGACTTACTTCCGCCCGTCCCCTGTGCCTGATGTCGCAGAGTTCCCTGTTGCCCTACGGTGGTCCGCTCAGGTCCAAGATGAAGATAGGAGTCAGCCCCATACTACTCGGGTTCACTTGGATCGTGCCTGATGATCTGATGTAAAATTCCTCGCCCCTTTCTCTTTTATCTCTTTTCTGTACCTTATTTGTATCTGACACCCTTGTTCTTCTTTGCAACTCCTATTAGCACGTTTCGACGATGTGGATACCGGGGTCGCTCGTGAGATGATAGTACAGGATGCTTTTGATTGAGACCTCCGGTGCCAACCCTACCAGTGCTTCCTTGGGAGGCTTGGTAGGGTGATGTACCTAGGAGAGCGCCTGTACTATCAACACACAGGCGTACCTCGCATTCCAGCTCCCCCTCCTCCTGTGGGTCCCGACACTCTCCTACCCGGTTTTGATATTGATCAGTATCAGGATCTTGAGGGGCTTACGGTAGCTAAGGATTACGATGAGTGGATCAGGAGGGTGTCCATTGGGTGCCTGATGGATCGACCCACTCGCGCTGGGGTGACAGAGATTGGCGGGATCTATATCCGGGTCCATGATGACATTGTAAGTTTTATGATATTCATCTTTCATCTCATTTCCTTTAATTCTGTATTTGTGACTCTAATCCCTTTCTTGTTGACAGGTAGAGGAGTTGAATGCTCTGCGGGACCGGTTCCAGAGTCAGCGGGCCGCTGTGGATGATTTGATTGCCGAGCACGATACGACCGTGGCCCAGAGAGATGCCCGGATCAGAGAGCTGGAGGCTTTGGTTGCTGAGCTTAGGGCTAGCCAGGTATCTAGTTCTTTATAACTCTATCTCTTTCATTTCCATGTTTCTCTGTTATTCTGATATGAATTGTTTTGACTTTTGCAGGGTCCAGTCCCAGATCATGGTGTTGCCTTCGAGCCAGATCCTCTTGTTCCTGATCCATCTCCGGTTCAGGCTGCTGTTCCTGATCCTGTTGCATCTCCTGTGCCTACTGCTGTAGTTGACCCTGTCAGTTTCCCATCTCCTGTGAGGGCTCCTGATCCTGAGGACACCCCGGTCGCCGATCCAGTTGTATCTACTATTTCTGCTGCTCCTGTGGATCCTGCCAGCACCTCATCTCCTATGGTGGCTCCTGATCCCGCTCCTGATGTCCCTGGTAAGTTTTCTTTAGTTTCACCTCCTTGGTTCATTTTGATGCTTCAATTTCTGACTTTATTTCATTTTATCCAGCCATTTCTATTCCTAGTCCTTCTTCTGCTACTGCTGAGCCTTCTGGAGTTGCGGGAGTCGAGACTGCTGTGGCCGAGGATCTAGTTGAGCATGAGGTGGCTCCCCTTTCAGCCGAGCATGTTACTGCTGTGCCTGAGGCTTCCTCCTCAGATTCTGTTCCTGACCTGCCGCCTGACATATCGGACTACTGCATTGAATATCAACTTCAGTCCTTCATCGGCCGGAGACCACGCTACATGGCTGAGCGCCTTCTGGCATATTATAGGCGCCGACCATATCGAAGTAGAGGCCGCAGAGGAGCACGGGGTAGAGGACGCGGGGATGATCTTGCACAGGAGTAGTAGACTAGGATTTTGATGTTCACATTACCATTGTATAAACGAGACTTGCATATATATGAAAAAAACTTTTTTATTCATTCTCTCTTGTTCTGCTCTTTTTTTCCTTCTCATTTTTATGCAATTATAACTTGTACATAGGTAAACAATTCGGATTTTTCTTCCTTTTCTCTTTTTTTTGCTTTTTTCTTTGTATCCAACATATCAAATCGGATACATTAAACTCTTTTTGTATCCGACATAATACGTTGGATATATTAACATTTTAATGTATCCGACATTTTTCGTCGGATAAGCATAGGACCTTTTGTATCCGACCTGATATGTCAGATACATTAAAACATGCTATAAAAGCAATGGGCCTCGGGATTCAAGTCATTTTAACGAGTTTTTGAGTTTAGAAAACCCTTTTTCGCCTATTTCCTCCTCCCATTGATTCTTAACATGCTCCAATAATCTCCAATGGCTTCCGGATCATCTTCTGCCCCACCATTGTCTGTCCACGCAGCCTCCTCTGCAAAACAACATTTTAGATCAAAACCCCCTAATCTCACTAGGTATAGCCCTATAGATTCATTCTACACTAGGTGGGTCAACTCTATGACCCTTGATGAAGAGATTAGATGGGATTCTATTCATCTAGGCCACACTTTGCTCATCCCTTCCATCCCGTTCAAGTGGGAAATTATTGAGGCCATGATTGGGCATTGGGTTCCTGATTTGAACCTTTTCCATTTTGGAGACAATGAGATGACTCCAACCATTGAAGATATTGAAACCATCTTGGGCTTAAGGTTTGCAGAGAAGGTAGTGAACCCATCCCCTAGGCCTAGCTAAAAGAAAGAGGCTTCTAATTTTCTGGGCATAGGGAAAAAGGACTTAGGGGACTCTGACACCCTTTTGACTTTATCCAAGCCTTTTTTGACTGAGAAGCTCTTGAGGGGGGAGAACAAGGAAGCCAGGTTCAATGCCCTAACCCTAGTAGTGGTTAACCAACTGCTTTTTCCGCGGGATGACGATGAAGTCGACTTGGCCCTTATCCCAGTTATATGCCAGGTTAGGGAGCGGGAGAGATTGACCCCTATGATTTTGGCAGGGATGTACCAATCTTTGACTGATTTTTATTACAGGAAGAAGAAGCGCTTCCTGTCATGTGCCCCTATACTGCAAGTAAATTCCCCTCTCTTTTCTTTTCTTTTTTTTTCACAATGCATTGAAACATCTCTCCTCTTCTGCAGCTCTGGTTACTTGACCACCTGAGTCAAATTGAGGAGATCAATCGACACTTCTTTCCGAGCCTGAAGGTTCCAATCTTGATGAGCAACCGGGGGTGCCCTGATATCCCAGGAGGCAGACAGGGTTGGCTTGCTTTTTTGGCTACTCTTTAGGATGATCAGGTGAGGTGGCCTGGCACTTATCAACCCAATGCGGAGACAGTGATCAGTTTCAGAGACAGAAACATTTTGGTTCTGGCTGGCTTGAGTCATGCTGTCCTTTACCTCCCCTTGTGGGTTCTTCGGCAGTTTAGAGCTACCCAGGGGATTATAATCCCAAGTGGATACGAGGATCATCTTGGGCCACTTTCACCAACCACCAGGAAGTTGAATGCTTGGTTGATGAGGGAATGGTCATATGTTCGTTTCATGCGGAGCCCAGTCTTCTCAAAGTCCCATGTGAAGGACTACCTCTTCTAGATCAAGGAGAAGATTCAAAGTCAAACCCCAGTACCCGAGGATCCTCCTGCGGTTTTGGCTCCCACTTATGGGGACATCCTGGAGTCTGAGAGAGCCTCTCACAAGCGACTTCAACATATATGGGTACGAGAGGCCTGGGAGCTTAGGATACGAGGCCTTGATCTGGAGAGGCAACTTGAAGAGCAAGTATCCCGCCGTACCGCTATGGAGAAGAAACTGGAGGAGCAGAGGCAGGCTTGCCGCTTTGAGGTCCGGATGATATGGCAGAAGTACCAGGATGCTTTAGCCAGCCTTAGGAACATAAGGATTAGGCAGACTCTTTCAGATGAGGTTGTGCGCGCGTCGAAAACGCGGCACGGGAAAATTCGGAGTCGCCACCGCCTGATGGTGTGCAGGCGGACACCTGGGTGCCTAACCTTGTCTATTAGGTCTTTTGGTCTGCAGCTTTGAGATTCTAAGTAGGGTCTCGGTTGTGGTCCGAGGAAGTCCGTACACACCCCGGTCCACCCTGTCGGGTGACGGGTCCCTTAGGTTTATCCTAGTTTGAGTCAGCTTACTTGTGTCTCACCCTATTCCTAATCCGATATGTAGCTTGGTTAAGTCTAGCGGGACCACCTGAGTGGTGTGGGTCCCTTTAATTGCTTTTATCTTGTTTAATTACGTAATCTGAGTCTGGTTGGGTGGGCCCCGTTGGAAGGTCCACAGTGTCCTTGGTGGGCTTAGTCAAGCCTGTGTACCCTTGTAGGCCTTGGTCTATCCTAGGAGGCCGTTTGGGCTTTGGTTAAGTGCATTGATTTTTTACTTTAGGTTTAGATTTGAAGATTAAGTGTTTTCCATGAGAAGGTGGGCCGGATTGGTTTGTGGGCCCCTTAGGTGAGCCCACATAGTAGCCAAGTAATTTAGTGGTTTTATCTTTTTAAGTGTTCCAAAAATGAGTTGGGCACTGGGCTTGGGGCCCGTAGCCCTGATTAGGGCTTAAAAGCCTAAGTTACGGGAAGTTAGGGTTTGTACCCTTCCTTGGTTCGGTTGGTGGGCTTTGGCGGGCCCGGTAGGCCCTTGCCCTTGGTCTCAGCCAAACCACGCATTTCATGCATCAATTTCACAAGTCTGGTTCGGGTAGACCGCCTTAGGTTTGGCCCGCCCGGTTTAATTAGTTAATTTTAATTATCTTGATTAAGTTGCATGCATACATTTCATTTGTGTTTATTGGGCTTGGTGGGCCCCGTTGGAAGGCTCACTGGAAATCAAGTTGGACCGGGGGTCCAAGTCCCATGTTGGATTTCCGAGTGACCCGGAAACCCTGTTGGTTAATTCGGTTCGGAAATGGCACTCACATCCAGCAATAATCACAAAAAAATATACAAGATTGATACTTTGTCAGGGAAAAACTGGCTCATTGTGCTGGGTCCAAGGAATGAGTTGGACGCGCGACGGACAACGGAGTTGGGGGTGCGGGGGTCTTCGCCCCCCATGGTACAGTAAAGGGCATTTTCGGGATTTTTCAGAAATATGGCAATTCGGCCTTTTTTAGGGGTATCCGCCGACCTCAGGCACTAGGCGCAAGGTCAGCGAGGTGGGTGGACCGAAAAACCAACAAAAACGATCTGCAGGCGAAGTGGGCGCGAGCTGAGCGCACCCAAAAATCAAGTAGGCGCGAGCTGAGCGCACCCAAAAATCAAGTGAGCGCGAGTTGAGCACACCCAAAAATAAGTGAGCGCGAGCTGAGCGCACCCAAAAATAAGTGAGCGTGAGCTGAGCACACCCAAAAACAAGTGAGCGCGAGCTGAGCGCACCCAAAAAAGGGAAGTGGGCGCGAGCTTAGCTGTAAGTATGAAAACTCACACTCCTTATATGGCAAATGTTTGACAAATTATATCTTCTAATAATCTTCAAGATGTGCAGAATCAAAATGTAAGTTCTGTGAATTTAGTAAAGAGGAAGGTGATGCTGCCACACAGCTACCACTTCGCTAGCAGCTCAAGGAAATGTAAGGTTTTCTAAATAAATAATATTTCGTAAAGGCACTTGCGAGGAACAACGCCGCTACCACTCCGCTGGCAGCGCATAAGTGAAATAGCGCATTGAAAATAAAGAGCACGCACCTGCGTCGTAAGGCAACGCTGATACGTCGCTGACAGCGCATGAGTCATGCAGTGCTTTGAAAGTAAAGAACGTGCACCTGCGTCGTAAGACGACGCCGACACGCCGCTGGTAGCGCAGAGCAAGATTGAAGAATCTAAAAATCAGTTGTGCACATGCCGCGTTCCCTCCCGCTAGCAGGGCGCTGGTAGCGCATCCTTAACTGGGTCAATTTGGATTTGAGCGGGACTTGAGTTCGCTTCCAGCCGTCTACCCCGATCGCAAGGCGACGCCACCAGCGCTCGATGCGATCTGAGTTTTTCTTCTTTAAATAGACGAGCTGTATTTTTTAGAAAGGACTTTTTCTTTTGATCAATTCGATTTGGATCTTGAGGTGTTCGAGATTCAATCAATTCATCTTTAGAGAGTCGGTGATCGAGTGAGGGGGAGATCTGAGAGAGATCTCCTGGAATTGAAGTTTGAGGATTCTTCTTCATTTCGAAACTTCACATGATCGTATGATCTCCTGGATTGGTGATCGAGCTTGATGGATGCATAGGTGGATTCCTATTGCATTGGATCATCTCAGTGGGCTCTGAGGTGATTGTTACGATCTGGATTGATCCTAAATTGCAGCTTGTGGATTCAAGTTGTGTTACAGTTCGTGGATTCGAGCTGTGGATTGCTGTTGAGTGAGTTCAATTGTAAAGGTTAAGTGTGTTTTCCTTTGTAATTGCTTTTCATTTAGTAGTGGAGATTCTAAGGGTTAATCGCCTCATATAGACTCGAGGTTTTTCCTGGATCTGGATTCAGGTTTTCTCATATAAATTCTGTGTATGTTTCCGTATTGTTAAGATCAAAATTGTTGTAGATCGAAGACCTGTAGAGTACTCTCTTACTCTTTCATTAGCGCACCCAAAAAGGAAGTGGGCGCGAGCTCGGCGCATACCCTGATTCCCTGTTTTTTTTTCACTCCATTTTTAACTGGTTTTTAAGCTCTGTAAGCCCTCCCAGGTGTTCCCCAGACTCCCCAAGAGACCTTAATCATGCATTGAAATTAATCTAAACATGCTTTTGACCATGACCCAAGATCCTTTTACGATGAAAACAAACCCGACTGTTATCAGGCAACAATCAAGCACCTACAGACAGGTAATGGGGTGATGGGAGCATGCTTACAGGGACACAACAAGGAGCAAACAGCATATGGCAGGGGGTTGGGGGAGCATGTTAGCAAGTCCAACAACAAAAAATGAAAAAAAACAACAACATGCATACATTAGGTGCACTTTCATCCACACAACTGGACCTCCGAATGGGCACACTAACATCCGAAGAAGGGAAAGAGGAGGGGGGTTTACAGGGATACATCAGATGAGATAAACTAGGAGCCGGTTCTTCGCAAGAGTGCCAGGTACCTCATGAGCACTCGGTGGAGCAATAAAACCCTCGTCTTCTTAACGGGGTCGTGCATGAGGTCTCCCTTACCCTGGAGACCTCCATGTCACCCAAAATGGAGGAGCAACAAAATGCGTAACAAGGAAAGGAAAAAAAAACAACAGTATGACAACATGCTTATATAACTCTCATCTTGATATATGTGAAATAAAAGTGGGTGGGGAACAATACCTGAGGTTCCTACACTCTTGTACAAGGCAGCGGCTTCTCCTGGGGTGGCACGAGCACTGGAGCTCCCCTCTCTTGCACCTCCAACAGCAACAAGCTTTCGACCTCTTTATTAGAAATGGATGAGAATGAAGGAGGGGAAGAGATGGTCTGGAGGTTTTCGAAGGCAAGCAGGGATGAAGAGAAGGCCTCGGGTGGAGGAAGAAGAAGTTCCAACCAAAAAATCTTCCCCCCCCCGAAAATCCAACCTTAAACTTTTTTAACACCAAAAATCCTCCAACCCTTTGCGCGAAATCTCGCGCGGTTTGTATAGACGAGGAAAAAGGGGATCCGCTCAGCTTGCGCTGAGCGCATACCCGCCTGTCATGTTCGCGCGAGCGGCAAAATGATGAAAATTCATTTAATACCGCCGCTCGCCGGTCGGAAAAATCCAACTTTTTTAGATTTAGTCCCTGGTTATTTTTGGTTTAATCCGATATTCCGGGATTTTTACAGATTTAGTCCCTGGGATATTTTGTGAATTTGGATATTTATGGATTTGATCCCTGAGATATTTTCCTGCGCAACTTACCACGTGTGCAGCTTTCTGCTACGTGCGCAGTTTGCCGGTTTTGCTGCTCGGGAATTTCGTCAGCTCATATTTTCCTCATCCGGGCTCCGATCTGGGCAAACTTAGTTGCGTTAGAATCGTATCGGAGCCCTCTATCCCATGACCTAGGGGTAGGCGTCTAGATCGGATTTTAGCAGAAAGTCAATTTTTGGCTCCGTTCAAGTTTGACCACGCCAGAACCTTCATCCGGACTCCGATTCTCGCAAACTCAGTTGCGTTGGAACCGTGTCGAGATTCTCTATCCAATGACCTAGGGGTAGGCATCTAGATCGGATTTTAGCATAAAGTCAACTTTTGGCTCTGCTCAAGTTTGACCGCCTGCAGAACCTTCATCCGGACTTCGATTCCTGCAAACTCAGTTGCGTTGGAACCGTGTCGAGATTCTCTATCCAATGACCTAGGGATAGGCATTTGGATCGGATTTTAGCAGAAAGTCAAATTTTGGCTCTGCTCAAGTTTGACTCCCCGCAGAACCTTCATCCGGACTCCGATTCCTGCAAACTCAGTTGCGTTGGAACCGTGTCGAGATTCTCTATCCAATGACCCAGGGGTAGGCATCTAGATTGGATTTTAGCAGAAAGTCAACTTTTGGCTCTGCTCAAGTTTGACCGCCCGCGGAACCTTCATCCAGACCTCGATTCCTGCAAACTCAGTTGCGTTGGAACCGTGTCGAGATTCTCTATCCAATGACCTAGGGGTAGGCATTTGGATCGGATTTTAGCAGAAAGTCAACTTTTGGCTCTGTTCAAGTTTGACCGCCCGCAGAACCTTCATCCAGACTCCGATTCCTACAAACTCAGTTGCGTTGAAACCGTGTCAAGATTCTCTATCCAATGGCATAAAGCGAGGTGGCCAATTTTCACTTTATCAAAAAGTCAAATTTTGACCCCTCAGGGTTTGACTTTCCCTCCGGGGTTTGCATTTCTAGTTTTTCTGGGAGCGCAAAAATGAGGTGCTTACAGAGGTCATTTCCTTTCTGAGTGATCCTGCTGCAGATGGGGCTTCTGGGTTTATCGCAGCTCAGGCAGCTCGGATTCGGGAGCTTGAGGAGCGGCTAAGGGACAGAGACTAGCCTTCTTTCCTGCACATTTAGTTTTTTTTCTTTTTTCATACCTTTGTACAAAAGCAAACTCCAATAGTGGAAATACAAAGAATTTAATTCAAAAATAAATTTTTATACTATTGGCCTCAGAATTCTCAGATGCTTGTAAAAACAAAAGTTTTATGAAAAGTATTTGATTTCTCATCACTGGCCAAAAATATATATTTTTTGCTTTTTTGTGTTTTTATATTTTTTTTGAAAAATGATCCAACCACTTATTAGCATATAGTCCAAAAGAATTAAAATCAAGTTGAATAATGAGAAGATTATTTCAAAAAATGAAGAAAGACCAAAATAAGCCTTCAAAACCTTTAGAATCATTCCCATGACCATCGGCTTGTCAATTGATGCTCCAGATGTGACGACTCTTTCAATCTGACTATTTTGCCCCCGTCTAGAAAGACATTTTCTTTCATCCAATTGAAGAGCAATTGTTTCTCCATTGTATCCATGATATGAGAATTTATGACTTCAACTTCAGCAATAATTTCCTAATGGCAATTTTGATGGCCATCAACTTTTTCACAGATGATTCATATCATAGTTCTGATTATGTTGCTTCAGTCTTGAAAAGAGAATTTTCCTCAATCACTCGAAAAGTGACTGTATCTGAAAATAACCACCAACATGAGGACTTCACCTAGATCCATGCCAATTCTGGACTTTCCTCTCTAACGATTTCCTTCTTGTAGATAGCTGATTATTTGCCACGTAGCGCCCTTTCGGGTTTTCACTACATTTTCTCCAATTTTTTTTTCATTTTTTTTAATCCTTCATCACCAGCAACTATGTAGTCAAAACTGCCTTAATTCAAAATTTCTTAATCAAAGAGGACTTATGAATGGGACGAAATGAAGGCTTGGTGTTTGTTTAGAAAGAAAAGGAATTAAAGGCTCAAATACCATATAATCAAATGGGTTAACTGAAATTGTAATTCTTAAGTCATTTTTTTTCTTTGGAATGAATACAAAATTGCCCCCAGTAATGAAGTTCTTCCCTTACTTTGATTTCTTCATTTGAAGCTTATTCCCCAATATTGAACTTCTTTTCTCATTCTTCTCTTCACAATTTTGAAGATATAGCATTTAATGATCTCTTTTTCTTCTTTCTTCCTTTTTTTTTTAATTTCTTTGCCCCCTTTTCATAAAACGTCTTCAAAATCCCTTTTGAACTTCAATAATGCCCCTTCATTCCTTTTTTTTTTTTTTTTGCCTTAATAAATTTGCCCCAATGTGGGGTTACAATTCTCAGTTTAGGTTACTTAGAAAAATTTATCAAGCTCAAAAGGTCTAACTAGGGATTTCAAAAATTTTGGGGATATAAGAAAGAAAGGCCTCTTATCCTTTTAAGAAAAGTTTGAATTTTCAGGCTTGGTAGAGTTTCACTACATGACTGGCTCAGGATTTTTCCTTCTTTTCTTTTTTTCTATTCTTTTTTTTTTAATCAACTTCTATCAAGATAAAAGCCTCTTCAAATAGAACCTTTGTTCTGAACAAGTTCTTCACCTTTTGATCAATCTTATGAATTTAGATTCTTTCCATCAGATGATGCTCAATTTGATTTCCAACAAAAAGGTCAAATCTTCTCCCATATTTTCAAGTACAAAGCCCCAAAATTTCTTCAAACAATATTATCAACCTCCCTTTGAACGAATCAGCAAGTGGTGTGATCTATTCTGTGTTCTAATGAAGGAACTTCAAATCTTCTTCTATCTTTTCTGTTGAAGGCCAGGGGTCATCTTTGGTTCCAAAGGCCATAAAATTGGTCATTTCATAATTTTGCAGAATATTCTTCTCATGACACTTAAAAAGATTTGAATTTTCATATAAAATGTCTCTTTCTTCGATTTTGGTCTCAAAAAATTGAGCCCAATGTCAAAGTCATATTCAACTTAATGAAATTCAATAGGAGATATGACTCATAAGTAAAATAGGACCTTGTTGAAAACTTTTTTTTCTTTTTTTTTTCTTAGGAAAATGTTAAAGGGAAAATTATTTTTTTTTCTACAAAAATCTTAATGGAAAATTCTTTTTTTTTAAAGAGCCTTTATTGAAATCACTTCCTGAGAACAAGGCTCCTTAGAGTCCTCAGGAAATGTGCATTCTTTTATGGGGGTTTCTTTTCATAGAATGTGGGAATTCGAAAATTGCCCCAATTCTCATAAGCAAAAGCCGAAATTTTTTTTTTTTTTTTAGAAAATTTCTTTCTCTTGCTGAGTGAGGCAAGTTTCTCTTTTCATGATTTGGGATGATCTCCTTTGTTCTTAAATGAGGTATCATCACATTATCGGGAATTTGGATAGCTGCCCAATCAATGAAGGGAGGTTCAACCTTAGCTTCATTCTCTTCTTTCATTGCCCCTTCCTTCTCTTCCTGGCATCCTTCTTTCACATTTGTCTCATTTTCAGGCTTGTTCATGTAGCTTACACTGCTTTGATGCTTGTATCTACGACTTTTCTGCCTTTTCAACCATCATTTCATTTCCTTTCAATTTTAGCTTTTCTTCTTCCTCTTCCTTCCTTTCCTTGATATTAAAATCTGCCCTTGTATGAGTCTCTTTCTCCATATGGCCCAATTCATTTTCTTTTTCAAAATAAACCCGGACTGTGGTACCAACTGGAGCAATAAGTTGAGAAGGGTCAAATCTTTTTTTTTTTTTGAAAAAATTGACCCTATTGCATTTGAGTTACCTGCCCCATTGTTATCGGTAGGTGGGATGGGTGTGACTGAATTGAATGATAAGGAATTATTATACAACAAATCCTGGATTGCATGTTTTAGGGCCAAGCAACAATCTGTGGTATGCCCTGGAGTGCTCATATGATAATCACAAATTGCAAATGGATCATAACACTTCCCCTTACTTGCATGAGGATTTGGCAACCTCAAAGTCACATAACCCTTTTGAAGTAAGGTGGGCAAAATTTTAGATGGTCTCATAGGCAGTTTTTAAAACTCCCTTCTCTTCCTTACTTCTGTTTCCTCCTTCACAGGCTGTGCATAAGGGACATTAATTTGGATAGGCAGCAAAAGAACTGGATGGGCATTGATTTGAAAGGGTCCCTTGGGAAGCTGCACCATATTCACTTCTGCTTCTCTCCTTTCTTAAGATTTTTTCTTTCCATTACCATTTCCCTTGTTATGAGTGGAATCTTGTTGATTGACCATGGCGGAATGATCAATTATCTTGCCAGATTTGATCACATCCTCAATCCGGTCGGCCACTTGTAGGGCTGCAAAATTGGTGGTAATCTGACCCACCAGGTGATTGTAGAAGGGTTGCCCCAGCGTACTTACGAACGTCGAGATCATCTAAGGCTACAACATAGGCGGCCTAACTTGGGAGGCAGACTCTCTCCACCTCTTGGCATATTGCTGTGCACACCTGATTTCGGTCGCACGACGAGGTGCATGCAAAATGATGCGTGCCTCAAGATTGTTTGGAGTCGCCACTACCTGATGGGGTGCAGGAAGACACCTGGGTGCCTATTTTTGTCTATTAAGGCTTGGTCTGCGGCTTGAGATTCTAAGCAAGTTCTCTGTTACGATCCGGGGAAGTCCATAGACACCCCGGTCCGCCCCGTCAAAAGACGGGTCCCATGGTTTCCCTGGTTTGAATCAACTTTGGTCTCTCACTCACCCGATTCCTATTCCAGCATTCAATTTGGTTAAGTCTGGCGGGACCGCCAAAGTGGTGTGGGTCCCTTTACTTGATTTTATCTTTCTTAGCTTAAAGTGATGTGAGTGGAATTAGGCAGGCCCCGTTGGAAGGCCTGCGGATCCCTTGGTGGGCTTGGTTAAGCCCACGTATCCCCTAGCGGGCCTCAGTCTAGCCTAGGAAGCCTTTTGGGCTTGGTTCAAGTGAATTGATTTTATTTAATGGTTCGAGTTTGATTAAATTTGATTTCCATGCAAAAAATGAGTCTGGATTGCTTTGTGGGCCCGTGAGTTGGCCACACAGTGGGTTGCCAAGTGATTTCAGATTATCTTGGTTAACTGTGCCAAAATGGGCCAGGCCTTGGGCTTGGGGCCCTTTACCTGGGCTTGGGCTTGAAAACCCAAGGCTTCCTGAGTTAGGGTTTAGAAACCCTAAGTTGGTTCACTTTAATGGGTTTTAGTGGGCCCGATTGGCCCTACCCGCAGTCTCAGCCAAACCAAGCCTAGATCTAAACATATATGCTGCCCCAGTTGGGCTTTGGTGGGCCTCCAATGGTGTGGCCCACTCATTCGGTTAAATTTATCTTGATTTATCAAAAAAAGTCTGTCGGGCTTGGTGGGCCCCGTTGGAAGGCCCACCGGGAATCAATTTGGACCGGGTCGGTCCATGGCCCATCTTGGGTTTCCGAGTGACCCAAAAACCCTTCTGGTTCATCCGGATGGATCAAAAAAACCAAAAAATTAGCACAATATCACAAAATTAGCAAAAATGCAGTCTGGCAGTGTAACCGACCTGAGATGCCAGTTACACACAAGGCTCAGTGTATCCGGCACCTTTAGCCGGCTACGAACATGACTCTGTTGATCCAACCTGAGTTGCCAAATCAACCTACAGAAGCTTTGTTTTCGGATTTTTGCTATGGGCTTGCATTCTTAGGCCTCTTGGGGTGTTCCAGGGATTGTGTGGGCTCCTGTGTGAGCCCACGTTGGTTCAAGTGAGAGCCACTTGGCTCTCTTCTTGATGTTTTGAAAAGTAAAGGGAGGAGATGGTGGCCGGGGCTTGCCTCCTCCTCTTTTCCAGACCCACTTGATGCACAAACAGGGACTCAAGTGTCCCTGTCTTGGATTCCTTTTTCTGCTAAAAGATCCACCATTATCCTACATAAAACAGCAAATGAAGTGGAGCATTCACAAACATGCTTCAAGTAAACAAAGACCTAATCCAGTCCCATGGAACATGTGCAAAGGGGGGACTGACTTTTCATGGCCAAAACAACAACTAAACATGAGTTATAACCCTAAGTGAACACATGCAAAAGTAAAGAAAAACAAGCATGCTTAAAAGCTATGATCCTATCCAAATGAGTAAAGGAACATATATCACCCATCCCTCCTATTATAACCATATGCACCCAACTCACACATCTAACTAAAAAGTGTCTAAAGAAGGGAATAGGGGGGATTCAATTGGGATACAATAGATGATCATGCTAAGGGGAACATGCCCACCCCCCCCCACAAATAATTAAAACCAAACTCAAAATAGCAACTTAATGGGGCTAAAAATGAGATGGGCTCTCTCTTACCTTTATAGACCTCCACATTACCACAAAAAAAAGAGAAGAAAAGGCATGCAAATGGACATCTATACCAAATTTATGCTAGGGAAAAGACAATATTAGAAAACTTTTCAGAAAAATCTCATTATAATATATATGCAACACAACATGGTGGGGAGCCTCACCTTGAGGTTGGAATCCTCTTTGAGGATGTGCTTGAGTCTCCTCGTGGCACCACAATCCTTGGGCAGCACCTCCTCCTCTCCAAATGATCTCCAAGACCTCCTCCAAGTGATGGAAGTGAAGGAAAGTGGTAGAGAAATGGCTTGGGGGAAGAGGTTCAAGAGAGTGGGAGAGATGAAGAGAGCTTGGGGGAGATGGGAGAGAGGTTAGAGAAGAGAATGGAGAGACCAAAATGTGCTCAACCCCCTAATGCATCCCACCCCCTCCCCTTTTATAGGAGAGGTTGTTTAAGAGTTAAGAAAGACCAATTTTTAAATATTTTTATCAAAAGTGACTTTTTTATTGTTATTTCTTACTTGTGACTTATTACTTTTTACTTAATGGTTAAGAAAGACTCTTTTGTTAATATTTTTTACTTAGGGGTTAAGAAAGACTCTTTTTCTTAATATTTTTGTTTACTTAAAGGTTAAGAAAGGGAGACGTCCACGTGGCGTAGTTTGCCACGTGGACAGTTTATTTTTGACCAAGGATTGCCCATAACTCTCTCATTTGAGCTCCGATTCTGGCAAACTCAGTTACGTTGGAACCGGATCGACATCCTCTATCCACTGAGCTAGAGTTTAGCAGCAAATTCGAGTTTTTTAGCAGAAGTGCTAAGTCGCATCCCGGAGTCAATTTTACTCATATTTCCTTATCCGAGACTCTGATTCCAGTAAACTCAATTGCGTTGGAATCATGTCAAGATGCTCTTTCTACTGGTATCAAATGGGGTAGCTGATATGGGGTTTAGCAGAAAGTCAATTTCTGCTTTTCTCAGATTTGACCAGTCCATAACTTCTTCATTTGGACTCCAATTTGAGCAAACTCAGTTCTATTAGAATTGTATCGGAATCCTTTTTCCCATGGTGAGAAGTATGGTGACTGATTTGCACCAGATAAAAAATTCAACTTTTTGACTTTCTCAGGTTTGACTTTTCAATTAAAATTTCATTTTCTGCATTTTGGGATGTGCAAAAATGAGGTGCTTACAATTGCCTTATAGATTCTTCCTTTCTCTTGCTCATCCTCATCATGTCGTACCGGTCTGGCACGATCTCCGAGTTAAATTTGTAGTGGTCCAAGAAGGCATCTGCCAGGTCCTTCCATCCTCTAATCTTCCCATGATCAACTGTGGCAAACCACCTCAGAGCCGATCCTGTCAAACTCCTCTGGAAGAGTTGGATCAGTATGCCATCATCTCGGCCAAACTGGCACAAAGCCCCGTAGTATAGTTTCAAGTAGCTCATTGGGTAGCCCGTGCCATCATATTTATCAAAGTCTAGGCACTTGAACTTTGCCAGTAGGCATGCATCCGAGTATATGCACAGATCATCGAAGGTGGTACCTCCGTAGCAGTTTCCCCCCTTCACCTCCTTGAGTTCTTCCTGGATCCTCTCTATCTTGTGCAGTAACTTCCTTTTCATTTCCTCCCTAGCTTTTTCTTTTTCCATCTCTTTCTCATACTCCACAATGTTTTCTCTTATCAGAATAGGCTCAGGGACAGGTTCAGAAATGGGCTCAAGTATGGGTTGAGCCGGAGGTGGAATGTAGGCTTGAGGTGGCGGTGCTTGATGGGAAGTGGAGGCTTGGTTTTGGGCCTGGGCCTGTGCCGCCAGTAAGTCTCCCAGCATCTTGGCTAGTCCGGCCACCTGCTCTTGCAGCGAAGCAAAGTCCTGAGCAGGGACAGTAGCTTGGGCTTGGTTCTCTTCAGTGTTCATTGCTCGAGCTTTGGATCTGGTCACGGGAGCAATGATTGCAAATATGTGTACCTGGAGAAGAAAAACACAAAGAAAAGTGTCAACTCCCTTTTAATCCTAGTCACACCTATAAATGTAGATAAGTGAGTTAGGTGAACACAAGTCTGGATTTATATTTTTTTTTAATATATTTTCTATATATATATATATTTTTTTGTTGGAATATTTTAGGGCTTCCAAATATCCCACAAATTTTTGATTTGATTGGTTCTCGTGACCAAACAAAGGTTTCTTGAAATATTCTAGGGCTTCCAAGTGTCCTACAAATTTTTGATTTGATTGGTTCTCGTGACCAAACAAAGGGTTTTTTGGAATATTCTATGGCTTCCAAATGTCCCACAAATTTTTGATTTGATTGGTTCTCGTGACCAAACAAAGGTTTCTTGGAATATTCTAGGGCTTCCAAGTGTCCCACAAATTTTTGATTTGATCAGTTCTCGTGACCAAATAAAGGGTTTTTTGGAATATTCTAGGGCTTCCAAATGTCCCACAAATTTTTGATTTGATTGGTTCTCGTAACCAAACAAAGGTTTCTTGGAATATTCTAGGGCTTCCAAATGTCAAACAAATTTTTGATTTGATTGGTTCTCGTGACCAAAAAAAGGTTTTTTTTTTTTAATATTCTAGGGCTTCCAAATGTCCCACAAATTTTTGATTTGATTGGTTCTCGTGACCAAACAAAGGTTTCTTGGAATATTCTAGGGCTTCCAAGTATCCCACAAATTTTTGATTTGATTGGTTCTCGTGACCAAACAAAGGTTTCTTTTTTTTTTTTTTGGAATATTCTAGGGCTTCCAAATGTCCCACAAATTTTTGATTTGATTGGAAAAAATAACCAACCAAAGGTTTTTTTTTTATTTGCTGAATTTTCTCAGTTTTTAAGTTCAAAAGTTTGATTGAAACATGTTTGAGGTGAGTTGTATCAGGAAATATGATACCTTGGTTCCCTTTTTATGTATCTTCTTTAAGCTTGTGGAAAGGGTAGATTTTAAAATTAGGTTAAATCCTAAAAAAAAATTTTTTTTTTTTGTTTTTTGAACATTCGAATTATCTTTTCATATTCTCTTTGGGGTGCCTAAAGATTATTCACAATGTTTAAGGCATTTTATTCTAAAAATTTGGGATGAAAAACCAATTTGTACATTTCCTAGCTGTATCCAACATGACATGTCAGCTAAGGCTATGCCTTATTGTATCCGACATAAATAATCGGATACAAGAATAAAAGCCTTTTACCGATGACATACGTTGGATAAGAAGAAAACTCTGTTTAACCAACCTGAGTTGTCGGTTAATGCCGAAATTGCCCTTTTTGACTCATTTTTTCACTAGATCGTGTTATTTTCATTCCCACTTAATGTTCACCTTGACTTGGCCTCTAAAAATAGTCTCCAATTGGACCTTGACACCATATTTGCAAAATATATGATACATGCCCCTTTGACAGTTAGACACCAATTCATGGATCTTGTACACTTGGCTGCTTTCTACATGGACTTTGGGTAGGATGACTTTTAAATTGAGTTGGAAACTCATCCTATGGGTTATACCAACCTTAGGCTATAGACACTTTTGGGAAAAGATTCATCCCAAGCATATGGACACCATGGCTTTTAATTTACATGAAAATAAAACGCATGGCTTTACCTTGCCACCTTGTGTTACCTTCAATATGGTATTCATATTATATCTTGGCCTGTAAAACATGCAAACGACCTTCCTACATTTACACCCAATTCCCCAAACGCCATTGTGTACTTTAGCTGAAAACGTGTTTCTCCACCTTCAAGCATATGGTTTTTGGGTTTTGGCTTAATTGGCAACTTAGAACTCAAGTCTAGTGATGCCCGGAATCGAATCACAGATCCCATTGTCATCACATCATTGACTCAAATTCTAAGGTAAATGTTTTCACTTTTGCTTTCCGAAGTATTAACCTCGGTGCGTGAAGCTACACACATTCGGGTTCAACTTCCTATAGGTAATGGGTAGGCTGTGCAAATAGTTTAAAGTGCTCAAGTGCATTTAAAATTGAGGTATATTCATAACGTCCCAGCCCCTTGCCACTCTTTTCGTAGCCATGCATATAATTTCAAGCTAAGGCAATATGACATTATAATGAAAGCAAAACACAAGTAAGCATGGTAGCCAAAGCAACTAAATATGTACACAATTATTACATACCCAAAAGTAGCATACAAACATGGTATCATATTGCACAAACAACCATTAGATCATGAAAAGCATGCTTGTAAAACTCAAAACATCCCATAAATTTCCAGATTTAATGCTCAAGGTGCTTATTCACACCCAAATTGAAGCCAAAAAATACAGCAACTAGACATATTATACAAGAAGTATTTAACCCGGGGAAACATGCTTTAAAAACCCCTCGAAACCTCCACTGAATTCTGGGTTTCATGGTTCTCATTTTTATGCTCAAAGTGAATTATTTATACCCAAAATCAAGGCCTAAAAATCCAACAACTACTTGACATGGTACAAGAAAGGTTTTGATTTGGTAAAACATGCTTGACAATTCCCACAACCCCCTGAATTCCTGGGTTTCAAGGTTTTCCATTTTATGTTCAAAGTGTATTCATACCCCAAATCAAGGCCTAAAAATACAGCCAAAAGACATGTTGTGCAAGAATTGATTTTACTAGTGAAAACATGCTTGAAAACCCTCCAAATTCCTACTGAATTCTTAGGTTTTATTCTCATGATCTTCAAGTTCATCACATAGCATTAAACCCCAACATTGGGGCATGTTATCAAAAAATACAGCAATTAATCATATTGTACAAAAAAGATTGTTCATGGAAAACATGCTTGAAAGCCTCAAAAAATCCTAAACTCCTAGATTTCATGCTCCAAATTTTTATGTTCAAATCATGGCATTAAAAGTTCAAATTAGAGCATGTTATCACAAAATACATCAAAATCATGTTTCAAGATAGGCTTCTCTTAAACAAATTTCTAGGCAACATCAAGCAACACATACATGTCTTTATCCATGAAAATTTCAAAGCATCCCAATCAAATTTAGAATACAACAATATGCACAAATAAAATAGGCAAAATAGCAAGCATTCAAAAAAATAAAGAAAAAGCATGAATAAATACACAAAATGGCTTAAATCCACAAGTCCCCAGCAGAGTCGCCCGTTGTGAGACATGGAAAAATCACCGAGATGATTCCCTCCATCATCACACGGGCTCAACAAAATGGGAGAGTCGCCACCATCCAATTTTTAGGTGTGAATGGTCACAAAAAGATTCAAAATGAACAAAAAGGCAAAAACTAGAGTAAAAATAACCCTACTTGAAAATAAAATCCAAAGATAGGTAAGGGGATTAGATTATGAATGGCGGAAGGTGTTAGGCACCCCCACTTACCCACACAAGGAGGTTGCCAAGTGTTGTTCATACTCAAAAATAAGAAAGCTTGCTAAAATAATCAAACACCTTGAAAAAGGATTAAACAAATGTATAATATTTCCACATGAGAAATCCAATGAATTCCAGATCCGCTTTTATGTCATTATCACTTCTGGGACATCACCATTTAAATGGAAATCAAGGCAAGACTTGAATACAAACAAGTTGATACTAATCCGAAAAATTCGGTAAAAGATAGAGTCATTTGTCTTGAAATCATTCAAATCAAATTTTAAATTAAATCAAACCAGGTCCATTTGAAATATTATGATAAATAGAAGACTCATGCAAATTTTCAATCAAATCCGGTTAAAATCCTAGGAGTTGTGCTCCTTTGAAATCTGCTGTTAGAAATTGTTAAAAGTAACAAGTTGGCAACTTTGGAAATTCATTTAAAAACATTGGCTCCATATAAATCCATGAAATTTGGCATGAATTAAGTATGTAGAGCCATCTTTCAAATAAAACTAGCCTCATACAAAAATTCATCCGGATGTGCCTTGGGTGGCCTCCCAAACAGGCCCCAAAGATCACAGATTAACCCAGAAAGGTGCTGTTGAGCAGTTCTGAGTAAATTTGTTACCCACGATACAAATGGAATCAAAAAATTATGAAACCAACTGGATTTGAAATTAGACTTCTGAAGGAAAACACCGAAACAAAAATACTCAAATCGGACTTAAAAGGAACACATGGCACTCAGTCAAAGTGACAGGTTCTACAATCTGGCCTGAACTGACCTATCAACTTCGACTGAGTGGTGTCAAAAATCCCCTTCATAAAAATTGATCAAATTTTACAGACATAAACTAGACAGCCTCACCTTTCCTATGGCTTTGGAATCACTCCAACATTCATCCAGATGATAAAGTTATGGGTGTCCAAAGTTAGGGTACAGCTGCTGTCAAGTTTAGACCTTTTTGAGTAAAATCAATTCAAAACAGTGATCAAGTGTGTGTGAACCGTGCAATATAAATCAAAATCACTTAAAAAAGTGTTGAAGAACCTCTAGGAAGAAATAGGGCCCAAGCTTGGCTCACCATTCTCTTCGATTGACAAGAATATGACAAAAATCCACTCTTCAACAATATAACAACATATGGCATTCATATCAATCAAATGGGGTTCTAAACAACTTAGAGTTCCGTTCCATTCTCGTTTCCCTTGGTTCTCTCTCCCCGTTTAACAGTTCTTTGAGATAATCTTGAGGTACTTTGAATATGAAACGGTTTTCATAGAATCCAAAGGCTTTTCAAAAAGGTTCTAACACTAAGGATCAATCCTCAGTCTCGTTTCCCCTAGATCTCGTTTTCACGTTTTACGGCTAGAGGGAGTCTTGAGGTACTTTGAGTGGAGGAAGGGGTTGCATACATAAAGATTAGGCCATTATTCTACAGAAAGGTAGAAGAAAAGAACTAATCCTAGAATGTAAAGACAAAAAAATAAAGAGGGATTTAAGCTTACCTGGGTTTCTGGAAGCAATGCGGCAGCGGTTCCCTTCTTAACTCGGAGCTCTTCGATCTCCAACTTATTGGTCATTTGCTTGAGGAGGAGCCTCCTATTTATAGGCAAATGCTAGGGTTAAGGTTTGCATGATGCTAGATACAAAATGATGTCTAAAGTCCACCAACCTAAACCTTAAGGCTATTTCTGAGATTTCCACTCCTTAAGTGAAGAATATGATGGTAAAAAGTGAAAACTCTCGGAAAACCCTAATTTTGAGCAAAAACCTTGTATCCGACAACTCAGGTCGGATACAAGGGCACATATATGTATCCGACATATGTCGTCGGATACATTAATATCTGCTTGTATCCGACAACTTGTGTCGGATATAAAAAGATATGCTTGTATCCGACCTGAGTTGTCGGATACAAGAAAAAATGCTTAAATCTCAAATTTTGGGTGAGCCCCGTTGGAAGGCCCACGTTGTCCTTGGCGGGCTTTGGTCAAGCCCATGTACCATTGTAGGCCTCTGTCTAAGCCTGAGAGGCCTTTTGGACTTTGGTTGAGTGCATTGATTTTACTTTAGGTTCAGATTTGAAGATTATGTGCTTTCCAGGCAAAAGGTGGGCCGGATTGGTTTGTGGGCCCCTTAGGTGGGCCCACATGGTGGCCAAGTAATTTAACGGATTTATCTTTTTTAAGTTTTCAAAAAAGGGTTGGACACTAGGCTTGGGGCCCGTAGTCCTGATTAGGGCTTGTAAACCCAAGTTACCAGAAGTTAGGGTTTACACCCTTCCTTGATTCAGTTGGTGGGCTTTGGCGGGCCCGGTAGGCCCTTGCCCTTGGTCTCGGCCAAACCATACATTTCATGCATCAATTTCACAAGTCTGGTTCGGGTGGGCCGCCTTAGGTTTGGCCCGCCCGGTTTAATCAGTTAATTTTAATTATCCTGATTAAGTTGCATGCATACATTTCATTGTGTTTATTGGGCCGGGTGGGCCCCATTGGAAGGCCCACTGGAAGTCAAGTTTGACCGGGGGTCCAAGTCCCATGTTGGGTTTCCGGGTGACCCGGAAACCCTATTGGTTTATTCGGTTCGGTTCGGAAATGGCACTCACATCCAGCAATAATCACAGAAAAATATACATGGTTGATACTTATTAAGGAGAGACTGGCTCGTTATGCTGGGTCCAAGGGGAGGTACCCGGGGCCCCTGTGGGCGGAGCGAAGCGGAGCCCACGGGGTGGGGTACCTCCTTGTACCAAGGAACGAGTTGGACGCGCAGTGAACAACAGGGTTGGGGGGTGCGGGGGCGAAGCCCCCCGCAGTACAGTAAAGGGCATTTCTGGGTTTTTTCAAAAATATGGCAATTCGGCCCTTTTTAGGGGTATGCGCCGACCTCAAGCACTAGGCGCGATGTCAGCGATGTGGGCAGACCGAAAACCAAGAAAAACGATCCACGGGCGAAGTGGGCGCGAGCTGAGCGCACCAAAAAAACAAGTAGGCGCGAGTTGAGCGCACCCAAAAATCAAGTAAGCACGAGGTGAGCGCACCCAAAATCAAGTAGGCACGAGCTGAGCGCGAGGTGAGCGCAAGCTAGGCACAAAGCTCGGCGGATGCCAAAAAACGGTCTGCCCGCGAGGTGGGCGCGAGCTTCGCGGATCAAAAAAAACAAGTGGTATTCATCTTATATCGATTCTTATTTTCTCTTTTCTCTTTTTTCTCAAGAATCTGATATTCATCTTTGTTTATTTTCAGCTGTCTGTCCCCCATCTAGACGACCTTCATGACGAGTTGGCTTTTCAGCCATTTGTGGATGAGGCGCTCGCTCTAAATCAGCGACGTCAGAGGTACCCGTTCTTCATCGGGCAGCTGGGTAGCATTTGGTACCTTGGCGAACGCTTCTACTTCCAGCACACTGGCGAGCTCCGGATCCCCGTGGCTCCTCCAGATACGGCACCTATCACCCCTCCTGGTCCATTCGATCCAGCCCATTTTGGCGATTGTGAGGCTGGCGATACACTTTTAGCAGAGGGTGAATATGATGCCTGGTTCGGGCAGGTCTCAGTGGGTTGTCTTATGCAGCCCATGCCCGTTCGAGGTGGAGTTACCAAGATTGGAGGGGTGGTGATCCGCCTATATGACACCACGGTATGAATCTCATCCTGCTCTATTCTTTTTAGCTTCTTCCTTGTTTGAAATTGCTGATATCCTTTTTTTTCATTTCAGGAGGCACAGTTAGGGGAGATCCGAACTAGATATGCGAATCTAGAGCGCCATTTAGCGAAGAGAGACGCTGCTATAGCTGAGAGCGACATCATCATCACTGGGCAGGCCGCTCTTATTGCTGATTTGTAGGCTCAGCTAGCCAGGGCTCAAGACCAAGCAGGGCCTTCAGGAGCTCAGGTCATCCCTCTATCCTTTTCAATTTCTGCGTTTTATCTTTTACATTCTCTGCTTCTGATCAGGCTTTTTCTGTTTCCAGGAGGACGTGGCAGCTTCACCATCCAGCTCCCGTACCTTGTCTCTTTCTGTAGAGGCTGCAGAGATCCCAGAGAGAGATCCAGAGATAGTGGCCGAGGCTACTTCTGCTACCGTTCCTGAGCCAACTGACTTGCCGGAGGTTACCTCTATGCCTGAGAATGCTCCTGAGCCGGAGACTGCTGAGCCAAAGGAGGATCCTGTGATTGCAATTGAGCCAAAGGAGGGTGGTCTTGAGGTTTCTGCGTTCCTTGAGGCAGCCGAGCCTGCGATGGAGGAGGACGTGCATGATGCGCCCGAGCCTGAGGTGGCAGAGGTCCGTGAGGCAGCAGAGCCCATAGACGTTGATTCATCTCCTGCTGCTGAGGATTCTCGGGTTCTGGACCTGGTCCCCTTGGCGACAGATACCTCGGTTTCCCGCTTCATGGATCTTACCCATGATGGTCTGGACGATCCAGTTCCAGTCCCTTTAGTCGAGCTAGCGCCTCCAGTTGATTTGCCTCCTCCTGCTGGTCCCTCTACTCTTGCTGACCCATCTTCTCCTGCCAGCCCACATTTCTTGGATCAGTTTTTTATCCGATGGCGACGGCGAGGCGGAGGCGGTGGGGATTGACCTGCAGGAGATAGATTTAGATTCTTTTCCTTCTATATTACACATTTGTATATATATATATATATATATATATATATATATATATATATATATATATATATATATATATATATATATATAAACTGTTGTATGAATTTGCATTTGTATATAAAAGAGAAGAATATTCATTTTTTTATTTTTTCTTTTATTTTTTGCTTTTTATTTGTTTCTATCATGCTATGACTGTTATACAGGTAAAAGGTATTTTTGAAAAACATGATTTATTAAGAGAAAGAGGGAAAACTGTTTTTGTACAAAAGCCGCACATACAAGGCGGTTGTGCTAGAACCGCACTTGTCCCGCGGTTTTTAAACTCCGCAGAAATTCAACCACGCATTGGGCGCGGTTCAGGCACAACCGTTCTGAGTATGCAGTTTTTACCCTTTTGCGATTTTAAAACCGCGAATCGCGGGCAAAACGTCACTTTGACGTATTGCTTAGGTCAGAAACCCCCTTTTTGGCGATTTTCTCTCTCCTAGCTGCCTTTAATCCACTTTTGACCATTAATGGCCTCTGATTCAACCTCTACACCTTCTTCATCTTCTGTAACTGAAACATCAGCTCCTAGGCCAACCATTAGATCCAAACCTCCAAATTTGACAAGGTATGCCATTGTAGATACTTGTTATGAAAGATGGGTTGACTCAATGACCCATCAAGACAAAATAGACTGGGACTTCACCAATCTAGGTCACATCCTCTCACTCCCAAAGGTTTCCCTAAAATGGGAAATCATAGAGGCACTGATTGGGCATTGGGAACCCCAATTAAAACTATTCAGGTTCGGGGACAAGGAGATAACCCCTACAGTCGAGGAGGTTGAAACCATCCTCAATACTAGGTTCTCCAAAAAGGTAG
The DNA here is from genome assembly GCA_947561395.2 of Buxus sempervirens. Lineage (NCBI taxonomy): Eukaryota > Viridiplantae > Streptophyta > Magnoliopsida > Buxales > Buxaceae > Buxus > Buxus sempervirens. The sequence continues at coordinate 55,049,277 of OX387182.1, forward strand.
TCAACCCACCTCTTAAACCAAGCTTCAAAAAGGAAGCCTCCACTTTTTTAGGTATTGGCAAGAAAGAGTTAGGGGATGCCGATGCCCTATTGACCCTATCGAAGTCATTTTTGACTGAAAAGCTATTGAATAGCTCGAACCAGCCAGCCCGGTTCAATGCTTTAACTTTGATAATGGTCAACCAACTTTTATTCCCCCGAGATGATAGCGAGGTTGATTTATCCCTCATTTCAGTCATTTGCCAAGTTAGGGAGCGCGAAAGGCTTGCCCCTATGATCCTGGCTAAAATATACCAGGCCTTGACTGACTGCTATCATCGGAAGAAGAAGAGTTTCCTCGCCTGCGCCCCTATTCTTCAGGTAAAATCTAAATCCCTTTCTTGAATTACAATTTTCTTGTGAAATTGAAATTTTCTAAATAAATTGAAATGCTTCCCTTTTCTGTGCAGCTCTGGCTTCTGGATCATCTGACTCAGATCGAGGAGATAGACCGACACTTCGCCCGAAACATGGATGTTCTCACTTTGATGAAAAACGGGGGGTGTCCTTCTATCCCAGGAGGCAAGAGGGGTGGTTTGTCTTCTTAGGGACGCTTCAGGATGACCAGGTGAGATGGCCTGGTACTTATCAGCCTTCTGCCGAGACGGTGATCATCTTCCCAGATCGGAATTTTGCCGTGCTCATGGGCTTGAGGTCTGCTTTGCTTTACTTGTCTTTGGAGGTCATCCGACAGTTCAGAGAGGACGCTCAGGGGATCCTGGTACCTCAGGGCTATGATGATTTTATTGGCCCACTCACACCGACCACCATGGGGTTGTGTTTTCGTTTGATGAAGGAGTGGTCCCATGCCTGCTTTTTGAGTGGTCCTATCTTCTCCAAATTGCATGAGAAGGACTACCTCTTCTGGATTAGGGAGCAGGCGCAGAGTTGTGCTTCTATACTAGTGGATCCCCCCGCTGTCCCGTGTCCTACCTACGAGGACCTTCTAGAGACTGAGAGGGCTTCTCATAGGCAGCTCCAACATATATGGGTAGAGGAGGCTCGAGCCATGAGACTGGAGAAGGAAGACTTGGAGAGACGGCTTGCAGAGCAGATACAGGCCCGTCGCTTCGAGGTTAGAGCCGCATGGCGTAGGCATGATGAGACCATGGCCAGGCTCAGAGATATGAGGACCAGGCAGATCCTCTCAGATGATGTCATTTCCTTCCTCAGCGACCCGGATGCAGAGGGGGCTGAGAGGCTTGTCGTAGTTCAGGCAGCTCGGATTAGAGAGCTCGAGGAGAGGCTAGGGGATAGAGATTAGCCCCTTTATTGTAGTTTTTTTCCTTTTTTACACTTTCGTACAAAGAGAAACTCCATTAGTAGAAAGACAAGGAATACAAAAATAGATTTTTATACTATTGGCCTCAGAACTCTCATATGCTTGTAAAAACTGATAGTTTAATGAAAAGTCATTGATTTTCATCATCGGCCAAAATATAATTTTCTTTTTCATGCATTTTTGTTGGAAATTGGTCCATGATGCTTTAATCACATATAGTTTAATGAATTAAAACAAGTTGGGCAAAAATGGTATATTAAATAATAGGGAAGAATCCATTCCATCAACCTTTGGACCTTTAGACTCATCCCCAAACTCCCTTCTCATCTCCATGGATCATGTCAATGCTTACTGGCTCAGTCCTGTGCTGAAAATCTGCTCAACTCAAATCTGCTGCTCAAAACCGTGCATTCAAACTGGTTTAGCTAAAACCACCTTTAACATGCAGTTGCCTGATCGTTCTGCCAAAACCGTATGAACAATGCGGTTTGTACCAATCTGTACCCACAGTGCGATTTTTGACCTTCTTTCTATTTTTTCATTTTTCTTTTGTTCTCCTTTTCCTTTTGCCTTTTTCTGGCCAATATTGCCCCTAGTGCTTGTTACGGTTTTCACTAGGGCTAGCTCATTTACTCCATCATTGCCACTCTAACACCGAAAGTTGAAGGAATACACCAAGATCACTGAGGGCTTGGTCAATAGGACGAAATGAAGGCTAGGTTAAGTTTATGAAAGAAAAGTGATTATAGGCTCAAAATTTTGATATTTTGAAATAGGACAACTGGGCTTACAATCATGATGGATATAATCCCAATTCCCAAAATTTGCCCTTTTTCTCTCCTTTTGTATTTGGCTTTTATTTGCCACCTTATTTTTCTTCTCCTCTTTTTCCCTTATTTTTGCCCCCATTGGTTTTGCCCCAGTTGCAACTGTAAGTCCCAGTTTGGGTTCTTAAAAAAACACGAACAGGCTCAACTTGGTTAGGCTAGGGATTTTAAAAATTTTAAGGGATAAAGAAAAATGGCCTCGGATCATTTCCTAGTGATATTCTTTCAAGGGAAATACCGTTTGATCGCGTCAAAGTTGATTGGCTCAGGAAAGTCCTTCCCATCCATTTCTGATAAGATGGAAGCGCCTCCTGATAGGACCCTCTTCACCATATAAGGTCCTTCCCAATTTGGCTTAAACTTTCCACGAGGGTCCTCCAGAAATGGTAATATTTTCTTTAAAACCAAATTACCCACTTAGAAAGTCCTGAGCTTCACCTTCTTATTATAGGCCCTAGTCATTCTCTTCTGGTACAATTGGTCGTTACAAAGCGCATTCAGACGCTTTTCCTCTACTAGGTTGAGTTGATCATATCTAGACTAAATCCATTCAGCTTCTTCGAGCTTTGTTTCCATAAGCACTTTCAGTGATGGGATTTCCACTTCAACAGGTAAGACTGCCTCCGTTCCATAAACCAAGGAATACAGCGTTGCCCCAGTAGAAGTTCGGATTGAGGTTCTGTAAGCATGTAGAGCAAATGGTAGCATTTCGTGCCAATCTCTATAACTCACTACCATTTTCTGAATTATCTTCTTTATGTTCTTATTTGCCGCCTCTACTACCCCATTCATCTTTGGCCTATATGGAGCTGACTTGTGATAAGTTATTTGAAACTGCTCACACATCTTCTTCATATCCTTGTTCTTAATATTTGAAGCATTGTCTGATACTATGGCGTTTGGCAATCCATAGCGACAAATTATGTTGTGTTTCAAAAACTTAAGAACATGGTTTCCAGTGATATTCACATATGAAGCAGCTTCAACCCACTTCGTAAAATAATCGATTGCCACGAGGATGAGCCGGTGTCCATTTGATACTTTTGGAGAAATCATCCCAATGATATCAATACGCCACATAGAAAAAGGCCATGGCGAGGTCATGCTATGTAGCTCACTTGGTGGTGCATGCTTATTTATCAGCATATATTTGGCACAAATGGCACCTCTTAACATGCACACAACAATCAGGTTCCATTGTAAACCAATAATATACCAATCGCAGTATTTTCCTTGCGAGCATGTGTCCATTCATATGTAGCTCACAAACTCCTCCATGCACTGTTTCTATTAATCTTTCTGCTTCAGTCTTGGTGACACATCTAAGTAGAACATCATTGTAGGATCTCTTGTATAACTGCCCACCACTTAGAAGGAACTGCCCTACTAACTTCTTTATCGTTCTTTTTTCAATAGAAGTAACACCTTCTGGGAAACCCCGATTACTCAAGAAATTCCTGATATCTTGAAACCACAGTATTTCTGCTTCTTGCGCTCCTTCTAGAACAAGACAGTAAGCTGGCTCATCTCTGACTTCAATTTCGAGTGGTTGGATGTCTACCCCTTCTAGAATGCTAACCATTGAAGCCAATGTTGCCAAGGCATCCGCAAATTGATTCTTAGATCTTGGCATATAGCTAAAAGAAATTTGAGTAAATTTGGTACTTATTTCTTCCAAATACTGATGATACGGGATCAACCTGTGATCTTTGGTTTTCCATTCACCAGTTGTTTGGAAGATGATAAAACTCAAATCCCCGTATACATCAAGTTCTTGAACATTATGATCTAGAGTAGCTTGTAATCCAATTATACACGCTTCATACTCTGCGATGTTGTTTGTACACTGAAACCTCAATTTTACAGCAATTGGGATACGCAAACCATCCGGCTTCACTAATACTGCGCCGATTCCATTTCCATTCATATTTGCAGCCCCATCAAAGAACATCTGCCAGGAGTCTTCACTTTCCTCTTCTTCAGCAAATAAGATAGCCTTATCAGGGAAATTTGTCTTAAGAGGCTAATAATCTGGTAACGGATGCTTAGCTAGGTGGTCAGCGATCGCTTGACCTTCGATTGCTTTCTGAGCGACGTAGGTTAGGTCAAATTCTAAAAGCAAAAGCTGTCATCTCGCCGTTCTACCAGTTAAGGCTGGTTTTTCAAACAAATATTTCAAAGGATCCATCCTTGAAATCAGCAAAGTTGAATAGCTTAAGAAATAATGCCTAAGCTTCTGAGTTGCCTAGACCAAAGCACAGCAAGTCTTTTCCAAAGGCAAATATCTTGTCTCATAATCTGTGAACTTCTTGCTCAAATAGTAGATAGCCTTTTCTTTTCTACCTGTTTCATCATGCTGACCCAATACACATCCCATTGATGTTTCTAAAACCAATAGATAGAGAATCAACGATTTCCTTGGAATTGGCGGTACTAGAACAGGTGGATTTAACAGATAATCCTTTATCTTGTCGAATGCTTGCTGGCAATTCTCATTCTATATAGTTGGGTTGTTCTTCCTTAGAAGCTTGAAAATCGGTTCACAAATAGCAGTGAGCTGCGCTATGAACCGGCTAATGTACTGAATTCTTCCAAGAAAACCCTTAACTTCTTTTTCTATTTTAGGAGGTGGCATTTCAATGATTGCCTTTGCTTTAGACGGGTCTATCTCAATCCCTCTTCTGCTTACAATGAATCCTAATAATTTCCCTGATGTGGCTCCAAAAACACACTTTGATGCATTAAGCCTTAAACTGTATTTCCTTAAGCGGTCAAATACCTTCTTTAGATTGATCAAGTGGTCGTCTTCTTCACAAGACTTGGTGATCATGTCATCCACATAAATTTCCATCTCTTTGTAGATCATGTCATGAAAAAGGGCCGTCATGGCTCGCTGATATATTGCCCCAGCATTCTTCAGTCCAAAGGGCATAACTGTGTAGTGAAAGGTTCCCCAAGGCGTGATAAAAGCAGTTTTCTCTTGATCTTCCTTTGTCATCTTGATTTGGTTATATCCGGAAAAGCCGTCCATAAATGAGAACAAGCTGTGCACTGCCGTGTTATCAACCAAGCTGTCGATGTGTGGCAAAGGAAAATCGTCTTTTGGGCTCGCTTTGTTCAAGTCTCTGTAATCTACACACATCCTGACTTTTCCATCCTTCTTTGGAACCGGCACTATATTAGCTAACCAATCAAGTTATGTGGAAACCGCCAAGAATCCAGCTTGAAACTGCTTAACCACTTCATCCTTGACTTTCAAAGTCCATTCAGGCTTTAACCTTCTTATTTCTGCTTAATGGGCTTTACTCCTAGCAGGATTGGCAGCCTGTGTACAACCATGTCTGTATCCAACCCTGGCATATCTCGATAAGACCATGCAAACACGTCCTTGTAATCGGCCAAGAATTGGGATATTTCCTTCTGCTGCATATCAAACAAACATGCACCAATCTTTACAATTTTTAGGTCCTCTTCGGTCCCTAGGTTTATGGAAATGGTTTCTTCAATATTAGGTTGAATACCCTTTTCGTGACGTTCCAATTGATATGATATTTCTCTTGGAAGGTCATCTTCTTCAGCCTCGGTCTCCTCTTCAATCCCCATTAGGTCGAAGTCGAGCTCGAGGTCGAAGTCGTATTCAACTTGCTCTAATTCAGTTTGCATATATGGTTCATAAGCAGATTGGACCATTTTGAAAGATTTAGATTCTCTAGTAAAAGTTGAAAAATCTTTTTGGGTTTTTTGAGAACCTTCTAAAGAAGCTTTTCCTGAAGATGAAGGTTCATTACAAACTTCAGAAAAAGGGCAATCCACTAATAGAGTTTTTTTTTTTTTGGAGGCCGCAGCTGATTGCCAACCATATGCGGCCTCAAATGTCAAAGGGATTTATTCCCAATTTTTTAAAACAAAGCCTTCTGGAGCAGGTGATATAGTGCAAGCCTGCTCCTCCTCAAGCTCTGGATCCGATACCATCATTACCGAATTGGAAAAACTGCCATTTTCTGCTTCGGGGCTGATTTCAGATGTGACTCCATCTGGGATCTTGACCGATGCCCAATCGATAAAAGGCATCTTGTTTTCTGCTTCTTCTTTTTCTTCATCCCCTGCCATTGCAAAGAATGCCCCAGCCTCTTCTGTGAAGTCCTGCTGCTCTTGTGGCAGTGGCTCAGGTTCGCCAGTGGCTTTAGGTGCAAGAGTTGGTGAAAGTGGGATGAAAGGTTAAAGGGTTGAGGTAAAAGGCTTCTTGAAGGGATTATCATTAATGTATGGAGGTTTGGATTGGTCCATGGGAGGAGAAAATTGAATGGTATGAGAGGGTTTTGGAAAAGTTTTCCTTAAATGAGGGAACTTTTCTTGGTCCTTTTCTTTTTCATTGCCATCATCTTTCTACAGTCCCCTTTTCCACTTCCTTACCTTCATTCCTAGTCCTGCTCGTGGGATCAATTTCTGTGCCTTTACAATCTCCACCCTTCCTTGCAGATTGATTCCCAACCCCTTTCCTGGATGGAAGTCCCAATCTTTCAACACCTTTTCTACCATTTTCTCGGCACATGTCAACTTCTCTTTCTTTTTTAAACACCCCACTGGTATGAAGTTGACTGTTTCAAACTGAAAAGAATGAAACACAATTTTGTCGGCCGTTAATTCTACATTAATGAATGGCACATCAGGTGGTATGACTTGAGGGACTAAATTCTCAGCTAGGACTGTTACCACCCTTTGACCCCTTATATATTTTACTCTCCGGTGAAGGATAGATGGTATTGCCCTAGTTGAGTGGATCCACGGCCTTCCTAGGAGTAGATTGAAGGAAGCAGAAATATCTATCACTTTGTAGACACCCCAAATTGCACAAACAATCATCAAAAATCATTATCTCCTGGAAAGCCAGCACAGAATTTGAAGAAAATAAACTTTGACCTGTATCCGGATACCCAATCCGGATACAAGTACCCTTTCCCGTATCCGGATACTCATACCGGATACATGTGTGCCTTAGCGTATCCGGTACCATGTACCGGATACTTTAAGGCTCTTTGTTATCCGGTCTGACATACCGGATACCTTAAGTTTGCTCAAAATTAGGGTTTTCCGAGAGCTTTTCACTTTTACCATCATGTCCCTCATTAAATGAGGGGAAATCGCGGAAATAACCTTAGGGTTTAGGTTGGAGGGGTTCTAGACATTAATTTGTGTCTACCAATGACCTTAGCCCTTGCCTATAAATAGGAGCCTCCTCCTTGAGCAAAAGACACACAACTCTTGTTTTGAATTCTCGCAAAGAAGAACTCCAAGAGAAGAAGGAAACCGCTGTGGAATCGCCTCCAGAACTCAGGTAAGCCTCAACTTTTCTTTTTATTTTCTGTCTTTACATTCCTAGATCTAGATCTCTTCTTCTACCTTTCTGTAGTGTAAAGCCTTGTTTGTATGTGTGGAAATCCTTCCCCGGCTCAAAGTATCTCAAGACTCCCCTAACCGTAAAACGTGAAGGCGGATCTAGGAGAAACGAGACTGGGGATTGACCCTAGTGCTAGAACCTATGTAGCATAAGGCCTTTTTGAATGATTGAAAACCGTTCCATATTCAAAGTACCCTTGATTATCTTAAAGAGAACAGAGGGAAACGATAATGGAACGGAACCCCAGGCTATGCTAGAACCTATTTCGTTGAATCTATACGCATGTTGTATTGATCTTGTTTGGTTTTACACTTTTACACACATATCACTATTTTGGCGGGATAGGCTCATATTTGAGGTTTATTGCATTTATTGTGATAAATCTCAAATAAATGGCCTCAATCAATTCTGGAATGCCTTTCGGATGATTTTAAAGTATTTGTGTTCATCTTACACAAATTTCATTTTTTATCAATTTTCGGATTTGGTTTTACTCAAAAATGGCTTAGCTTGACAGTACCTGTACCCTTACTTCGGACGCCCATAACTTCATCGTCCGGATGAATTTTGGGGTGATTCCAGAACCATGGGAAAGGTGAGGCTGTTTAGTTTATGTCCACCAAATTTCATGAATTTCTATCTAGCCGAATTTTGACACCTCTCTGTCGAAGTTAAGTGGACAGTTCAGGTTCAAGTACAGAACTTGTCACTTCGACGGACCGCCATGTGTTCGTTTTAAGTCCGATTCGAGTGATTTTTGTTTCTGAGTACTCCTTTATGAGTCTATTTTCAAATCCAGTTAGTTTCATAATTTTTGGATTCCATTTGAATTATTGGTAGCCGATTTACTCAGAACTGCTCATTTGCACTTTTCTGGGTAAATCTGTGATCTTCGGGGCCTGTTCGGGAGACCACCCAAGGCACATCCGAAGGGATTTTTGTATGAGGCTAGTTTCTATGGAAATATGGCCATACAAACTTCAATCACACCAAATTTCGTGGACTTTTATGTAGTGGATTTTTCTAGACAATTTTCCAAAGTTGCCCACTTACCACTTTTAAAAATCCCCAGCAGCAACTTCAAAGGAGCATAACTCCTAGGATTTTTATCGGATTAACTTGAGATTTTGCATGAGTTCCTTATTTATCATAATCTTTCAAATAGAATTGGTTTGAATCAATTTGAAATTGGATTTGAATGATTTCAAGACAAAGGACCTTACTTTTTACCAAAATTCTCGGATTTGCCTCAACTTGGTTTTGGCCACTTTTACTTTGATTTCCATCTTTTGAAATACTCCAGAAGTGACATTGACATAAGCGAGGATCTAAAATCCATTTAGATCTTCATGTGAAAATATCATACATTGTTCCTTTTTCAAGGCTTTTTCATGATTTTTAGCAAGCTTCTTATTTTCTTTTTAGCATGAGCATACACTTGGCAACCACTTCATGTGGATGAATGGGGGTGCCTAACACCTTCCCCCGTTCATAATCTAATCCCCTTACCCATCTCTGGATTTGATTTTCAAGTAGGGTTATTTTTACCCTAGAATTTGTCTTTTGGCTATTTTTGCCTACTTTTGAATCTTTGGTGTCCATTCTCACCCCAAAATCATGAATGGTGGCGACTCACCCAATTTTTGCGTTGAGCCCGTGTGTTGACGGAGGGACGATCACTCCGGTGATTTTTTCCCATGTCTCACAACTGGCGACTCTGCTGGGGACTTGTGGATTTAAGCCATTTTGTGTATATTCATGCTTTTTCATCACTTTTGAATGCTTGCTATTTTGTTTGTTTTATTTGTGCATAATGTGGTATTCCAAATTAGATTAGGATGCTTAGAAATTTGTATGGATCCAAAGCCTATGTTGAAACATGATTTGGATGTGTTTTGTGATGACATGCTTTGATTTAAGTTGTTATGCCATAAAAAAGAAAATTTCAAAATCTGGAAATTTGGTGTAAATTTTGAGTATTCATGCATGTTTCCCATGAATAATGCTTTTTGTGCTTAATGGTTGTTTTATGCCATGATTTGAACTTGGGGGTATGGAATGACATAAGTTGAGCATGAAAACAATGAAAAAAAATCTGAAATGCTTAGTGGGAATTTTGGGGATTTTCAAGCATATGTTTCCCAAGCTAAAAGTTTTTTATGTCATATTGTTAGCTTCTGGGTTTTAGGCTTGGATTTGGGCATAAAACCATGTCACTTGAGCATCCAATTGAAGGAAAAAAAAATCTGGAAATTTCAGTGTATATTTGGGGGATTTCAAGCATGTTTTACCTCATTGAAACACTTTTGAACCATGTCAAGTAGTGCTAAAATTTTAGGCTTCAATTTGGGTAGAAATGGTACACTTTGTGCATGAAAAAGAGCATGAAATCTGGGATTTTATGGAATGCTTTTGAGTTTCAAGCATGCTTACATGATTTAATGGTTGTTTGTACAAATAACATGTTTTGTATACCACTTTTTGGGCATGTAATATTTTTGTGCATATTTGGTGCTTGCTTGCTTGTATTTAGCTTCATTATTTTTGTCATATGTACCTTGGCTTGAAATTGAATGCATGGCTACGAAAAAGAGTGGCAAGGGGCTGGGACGTTGTGAATGTTACCACAATTTAAAATTGCACTTGAGCACTTGAAACAATTTGCACAGCCTACCCTTTACCTATTAGGAAGTTGAACCATGAATGTGTGTAGCTTGGCGTACCGAGGTCGTGACTTCGGAAAGCGAAAGTGAAAACATTTACCTTAGAATTTGGGTCAATGATGTGATGACAATGGGATCTGTGATTCGATTCCGGGCATCACTAGACTTGAGTTCTAAGTTGCCAATTAAGCCAAAACCCAAAAAACATACGCTTGAAGGTGGAGAAACACGTTTTCGGCTAAAAGCACACAATTGCGTTTGGGGAATTGGGTGTAAATGTGGGAAGGCCATTTGCATGTTTTACAGGCCAAGGTATAATGTGAATACCATATTGAATGAAGGTAATACAAGGTGGCAAGGTAAAGCCATGTTCTCTTCCTAAATTTGGGGAATTTTGCAAGTATGATGTCCAAGCCCAATTTGGGGCAAGTTTTGAAGGTCAAATTAAGGTGAACATCAATTGGGAATGAAAAAAAACTAATCGGGTGAAAAAATGAGTCAAAAAGGGCCATTTCGGCAATAACCGGTAACTCAGGCCGGTTAATAACAACTCTGTTCATATCCGGTATATATTTCCGGATACAAAGGCATATGCGTATATCCGGTTATGGTGACCGGATACAATAAGGCATATTCTTATCCGGAATATTATACCGGATACGTTCAAAAATGCACAAATTGGCTTTTCAGCCCAAATTTTCAGAATAAAATGCTTAAAACACTGTGGATAATCCTTAGGCACCCCGAAAAGGACATAAGAAATGTTCCCAAAAATACAAAATCAAAGAAAAAAAACAAAAAAGGAATAAAATAAAATATTCTTTCAGGATTTAACCTAAGTTTGAAAATCAAAGAGGAAACCAAGGTGTCATATTTTTTGACACCAACTCAACTCAAACATGTGTCAGTCAAACTTTTGAACTTGAAAGCTGAGAAAATTCAGCAAAAATAAAAAAAAATAAAAAAAAAGAAACCTTTGGTTGGTTATTTTTATCAATCAAATCAAAACATTTGTGGGATACTTGGAAGCCCTAGAATATTCCAAGACACCTTTGGTTGGTTATTTTTATCAATCAAATCAAAACATTTGTGGGACACTTGGAAGCCCTATAATATTCCATGAAAACCTTGGTTGGTTATTTTTATCAATCAAATCAAAAAAAATTGGGACCCTTGGAAGCCCTAGAATATTCCATGAAAACCTTGATTGGTTATTTTTATCAATCAAATCAAAAAAAAAATTTGGGACCCTTGAAAGCCCTAGAATATTCCATGAAAACCTTGGTTGGTTATTTTTATCAATCAAATCAAAAAAAATTTTGGGACCCTTGGAAGCCCTAGAATATTCCATGAAAACCTTGATTGGTTATTTTTATCAATCAAATCAAAAAATTTGGGACCCTTGGAAGCCCTAGAATATTCCATGAAAACCTTGATTGGTTATTTTTATCAATCAAATCAAAAAAAAAATTGGGACCCTTGGAAGCCCTAGAATATTCCATGAAAACCTTGGTTGGTTATTTTTATCAATCAAATCAAAAAAAAATTTTGGGACCCTTGGAAGCCCTAGAATATTCCATGAAAACCTTGATTGGTTATTTTTATCAATCAAATCAAAAATTTGGGACCCTTGGAAGCGCTAGAATATTCCATGAAAACCTTGATTGATTATTTTTATCAATCAAATCAAAAAATTTGGGACCCTTGGAAGCCCTAGAATATTCCATGAAAACCTTGGTTGGTTATTTTTATCAATCAAATCAAAAAAAAATTTGGGACCCTTGGAAGCCCTAGAATATTCCATGAAAACCTTGGTTGGTTATTTTTATCAATCAAATCAAAAAAAAAATTTTAATTTGGGACCCTTGGAAGCCCTAGAATATTCCAACACAAAATCAAAACAAAAAAAAACAAAAAAAAAGAAAAATCTGGATTGGTGTTCCCCTGACCTATTTGTCTACATTTATAGAGGTGTGTTTCAAGTTAAATGGAAGCTAACATGTTCTATTCATTTTTCATCAGGTACATTTACTTTCAACCCAGGTACACTTATTTGCAATCATTGCTCCCGTGACCAGATCCAAAGCCAGAGCTATGAACGCTGAAGAGAACCAAGCCCAAGCTACTGTCCCCGCTCAGGACTTTACTCAGCTGCAGGAGCAAGTGGCCGGTCTGGCCAAAATGCTGGGAGACTTACTGGCGGCTCAGGCCCAGCAGGCCCAAGCCCAAAATCAGGCGTCGACTTCTCATCCGGCACCGCCACCTCAGGCCTATATTCCGCCTCCGGCTCAGCCCATGCCTGAGCCCATTTCTGAACCAGTCCCTGAACCCATTCTGATCAAGGAAAATACAGCGGAGTCTGAGAAAGAGCTGGAAAAAGAAAAGGCTCGAGATGAGATGGAAAAGAAAATGCTGCTTAGGATAGAGAGGATCCAGGCAGAGCTGAAGGAAGTGAAGGGGGGAGGCAGCCATGCAGGCACCACCTTCGAAGACCTGTGCATGTACCCGGACGTCTGTCTACCGGCTAAGTTCAGGTGCCCAGATTTTGACAAGTTTGATGGCACGGGCTGCCCATTAAGCCATTTGAAACTATACTGCGGGGCCCTGTGCCAGTTTGGCCGGGACGATGGCATACTGATCCAGCTCTTCCAGAGGAGTCTGACCAGGGCAGCCCTTTGGTGGTTCGCTACAGTGGACCATGGAAGGATCAGGAGGTGGAAGGACCTAGCCGACGCTTTCCTGGACCAATACAAGTTCAACTCTGAGATCGTGCCGGACCGGTACGACATGATGAGGATGACCAAGGGAAAGGATGAACCGGTACGGCAGTACGCCAAGAGATGGAGAGAGGCCGCCTCCCAGGTCAGGCCACCTATGCAAGAGCCAGAGATGATCTCCACATTTATGGGCACACAGGGGCAGCCCTTTTACAACCATCTGGTGGGTCAGATCACCACCAACTTTGCAGCCCTGGTACAGGTAGCGGACCGGATCGAGGAAGGGGTCAGGTCAGGACGGCTGATAGACTACTCTACTCTGACGGGGCAGTCTGATTCCTCTGCCTCCATAGCCCAGAAGAAAGGGGCCGGATTTAAAAAGACGGGGGCCCGAAAAGAAGGAGAGGTGAACCTGGTCCAGGCTCCTCCAGCCAAGAAGCCACTTCATGTGAACATCTCGGCACCCCAACAGGCCCAGCAGTCGTACCAGACCCCGCTGAATGTCAACTTCCCTCCCTCTGTGCCAGCTAACACAAGGAGGACTTTTTCTAAGGAGAAGCGAGATGCCTGGTTCGCAGCAAGAAAGAACCGGGTTTTCACCCCTCTACCAATATCTCTTTCTCAACTATTGCCAACCCTGCTAAAGGGTGAATACTTGACTCTGAAAGAGCCCAACCCGAATGCCCCGAAGGGGAGAAATTTTGACACATCGGTCACCTGTGATTTCCACATGGGTGCACCGGGGCATTCTACCGATAACTGCTGGGTGCTGAAGCATGCGGTCCAGGACCTGTTGGACCAGAAGGCTTTGGTCTTTAACACAGCTGCACCGGCCCCGTCTGGGAATGATATTGGGCAGAACCCTCTGCCATACCACAATGGGGCAGGTCCATCCAACTCCATCACCGCCATATCCACCACCAGAAAGGCCTTTGACCCATCACAGCTCATAGCACCAGTAGGGACCACTGTCCAGGTCCGTTTCTTCCAAGAAAAGGAAGAGGAGGAGATCAACATGGTCTCCCAAAGAAATAATCTTGCTGCTGAGGACATAAGCTCCTCCTTAAACCGGGTCTCTTCCCTAACGGCCCAGATGAATACTGCAAGGCCCACATTGGTCTTCAATTGCAGTCCACCCATTTGCTCCCCATCCAAGCCGTCTAAGGCTCCACTGGTCATCAATCTTGACCCCACCACTGCTTCCATCACTTCTTCTATCCCCACCAAATCCAAACTTCAACCCTTGGTTGTAAATGTGCAGCCAGCCCATACTATCCCTAAACCGGCCCATACATCCCGGTCCAAACTCCAGCCACTTGTGGTTAACATCCCTAAATTAGCCTATTCAGAGGCCGCTGTACCATGGAACTACAGCGAGGGAATCACGGCTACGGTTCCAATGGTCAGGAACCAGAACCAGGAGGAGGTGAACCTCATGACGAGGTCGGGGAAATGTGCAGGGGGTGAAGAGAAAGAAAAGGAGACAGAAGCAGAAAAAGAAAAAATAGAAAAAGAAAATGAAGAAAAAAGAAAACAAAAAGGAAAAAATAAAGTGGGAGAAAACACCCCCCAGGGTGCAGAAAATGAGGCAGCAGACCTCATAAAAATAATAAAGAAAAGTGAATTCAATCTTGTGGATCAGCTAAACAAGGTCCCGGCCCAGATTTCAATACTGGGCCTTTTGCTGAATTCCGAAAAGCACAGGGATGCATTGTTAAGGGTGCTACAGAGTGCACACGTATCCCAGACTATTGATCCGGACCAGCTTGGTAAAATGGTTGGTCAAATCTTGTCACATAATGTGATAAGTTTCTCAGAGGGTGAGATCAGCCCAGGTGGGTGTTATCAGGTGGACCCTTTGCACATCACTGTGCTTTGTAAGGGCTACATGGTTGCACGGGTTTTAATTGACAACGGGTCGGCATTAAACGTTTGCCCGTTAATCACTTTTACCAAGCTGGGTCTGGACCAGTCAAGGATCAAATGAAATGGGCGGATAGTTAGGGCTTTTGATAGTTCCAAGACCCACTCCCTAGGGGAGATTGAACTGCCGGTCACAATTGGGCCGAATATCTTTAACATCACATTTGAAGTGATGGATATACCCGCAGCCTTCAATCTGCTCCTAGGAAGGCCGTGGATACATTCGGCTAGGGCAATACCATCCACGCTCCACCAGAGGGTGAAATACATAAGAGGGCAAAGGGTGATAACAGTCCTAGCCGAAAACTTGGTGCCGCCCATCGTGTCACCTGATGTACCCTTAATCAATGTGGACTTGACTGTTGACAAGATTGCATTCCACTCATTCCAATTTGAGGCGGTAAATTACATACCTGGGGGTGTGAGAAAAAGAAGGAAAAGGGGGCCACTGCAGAAAAGATGGTCAAGAAAGTGATGGAGAAATACCACTTTCACCCAGGGAAAGGCCTGGGGATCAATCTGCGGGGGATGGTGGAGCCAATCACGGCTAAGAAACTGATCCCCAAGGTAGGGTTGGGCTTCAAGCCCAGAGGCTGGAGAAGAATGAAGCAGGAAGAAGGGGAGAGCAGAAGCAAAGGAAAACTCCCTCATTTAAGGGAAAGTTTCCCCAAACCCTCCTATATAATCCAAATTTCTCCTCCCATGGACCAGTCCAAGCCTCCATACCACAACCTTAACCCATTTCAAAAGCCTCCTGTTTCGGCCCTCCAACCCTATAACCCATCTCCAATACTGGAAGCAGTGGATGGGCCTGGACCACAGCCCGAGCAGCAGGTGGACTTTTCTGAAGATGTTGGTGCATTCTTCGCCATGACTAAGGGCGAAAAGACAGGGGCAGACATGGAACTGTCATTCATTGATTGGGCCGCAGTAAAGGTTCCAGACAAGGTCATTTCTGAACTGGGCCCCGTAGCAGAAAAGGGCAGTACCCACCCGGTGATGATGGCATCGGACGCGGGGCTTGAAGAGCAGGCTTTCCCTATTTCCCCTGCTCCCCAAAATTTTGTACTGAACAATTGGGAGGAAACTCCTCTTACCTTTGAAGCAGCGTTAGTTCGGCAAACTGACGCGGCTTCCAAAAAAAAACTCTAATAGTGGATTGCCATTTCCCTGAAGGTTCTAATGGGCCTTCATCTTCAGGGGAATTATGTTTAGAAGGCCCACAAAAAAACCAAAAAGATTTTTATATTTTTTCCAGAAAATTTAATTTTTTCAAAAAGGTCCACACCACTTATGAACCATATAATCAGACCGAATTGGACCAGGTTGAATATGACTTCGACTTTGAGCTCGACTTTGATCTCATGGGGGTCGAAGAAGAAACCGAGGTCGAAGAAGAAGACGTTCCAAAAGAAATTGAATACCAATTGGAACGTCATGAAAAGGGGGTCCAACCTAATATTGAGGAGACCATATCCATAAATCTTGGGACCGAAGAGGACCCAAAAATTGTGAAAATCGGGTCATGCATGTCTGATGTGCAGAAAAATGAAATGTCAGAATTCTTGGCAGATTACAAGGATGTGTTTGCTTGGTCATATCGGGACATGCCGGGGTTGGACACAGACATGGTGGTGCACAAGTTGCCAATTTTGCCAGGGGTTAAGCCGATTAAGCAGAAGCTGAGAAGATTGAAACCTGAGTGGACTCTGAAGGTCAAGGATGAAGTGGTCAAACAGTTCCAAGCTGGATTCTTGGCAGTCTCTACGTACCCGGAGTGGCTCGCAAACATAGTGCCGGTACCAAAGAAGGACGGGAAGGTCCGAATGTGCGTGGATTATAGAGACTTAAACAGGGCAAGCCCAAAGGACGATTTTCCGCTTCCACACATCGACATTCTGGTCGATAATACTGCGGTACATAGCCTGTTTTCCTTCATGGATGGCTTCTCGGGATATAATCAGATCAAGATGGCTAAGGAGGATCAGGAGAAAACAGCATTTATCACACCTTGGGGGACATTCCATTACACAGTCATGCCGTTTGGGCTTAAGAACGCTGGGGCAACATACCAGCGGGCCATGACCGCACTATTTCATGACATGATCCATAAGGAGATGGAGGTCTATGTGGATGATATGATTGCCAAATCATGCAAAGAGAAGGACCACTTGATCAATCTGAAGAAAGTGTTTGATCGGCTCAGGAAATACAGTCTACGGCTTAACCCGGCTAAGTGCGTCTTTGGGGCTACATCAGGGAAGTTACTGGGGTTTATAGTGAGCCGAAGAGGAATTGAAATTGACCCGGCTAAAGCCAATGCCATAATTGAAATGCCAGCACCCAGAACCGAGAAGGAGGTCAGGGGCTTTCTTGGAAGGATTCAATACATAAGCCGGTTCATAGCACAGCTCACTGCTATCTGTGAACCAATTTTCAAACTTTTGAGGAAAGATAACTCGACGGTCTGGAATGAGGATTGCCAGCAGGCATTTGACACAATAAAGAGGTATTTGCTGAACCCACCTGTGCTAGTGCCACCAGCTCCAGGAAGACCACTGATCCTGTACTTGTCAGTGTTGGAAACATCGATGGGATGTGTCTTGGGGCAGCATGATGAGACTGGTAGAAAAGAAAGGGCAATTTACTATCTGAGTAAAAAATTTACGGAATATGAAGCCAAATACTCACCATTGGAGAAGACTTGCTGTGCTCTAGTGTGGGCCACTCAGAGGCTAAGGCATTATTTCCTTAGTCACTCCACACTATTGATATCCCGGATGGACCCGCTAAAATATTTATTTGAGAAACCGGCACTGACTGGCAGGACGGCAAAGTGGCAACTGCTACTGTCCGAATTTAATCTCACATACATCACCCAGAAGGCAATCAAGGGTCAAGCCATAGCTGATCACCTGGCTGCACATCCTCTGCCAGAATATCAACCCTTGAAGACCAACTTCCCAGATGAGGCAATTCTGTACACTGAAGAGGACGAAAGTGAGAGTTCTTGGCAGATGTTCTTTGATGGGGCCGCCAACATGAATGGGAACGGAATAGGGGCAGTCTTGGTCAAACCAGATGGTTCACACATCCCGATTGCAGTAAAGCTGAGATTCCAGTGCACTAATAACATAGCAGAATATGAAGCATGCATAATTGGATTGCAAGCAGCCATGGATCATGGAGTAGAGAAACTTGACGTATACGGGGATTCGAGTCTTATCATCTTCCAAACAACTGGTGAGTGGAAAACCAAGGATCACAAATTGATCCCCTATCACCAGTATTTGGAAGAAATAAGCACAAATTTCACTCGAATTTCCTTCAACTATATGCCAAGGGCCAAAAATCAGTTTGCGGATGCTCTAGCAACATAAGCTTCAATGGTCAGCATACCAGAAGGGGTAGACATCAGACCACTGGAAATTGAGGTCCGAGATGAACCAGCTTACTGTCTCGTTCTAGAGTGAGCACCAGAAGAAGAAGCACCATGGTTTCAAGATATCAAAAATTTCTTGAACAATCGGAGTTTGCCAGAAAATGCCACTGCTACTGAGAAGAGGACAATACAGAGATTGGCGGGTCAGTTTTTGCTAAGTGGTGGACATGTGTACAAGAGGTCACATAATGACATTCTGCTCAGATGTGTTGCCAAGGCTGAATCGGAAAGGCTGATTGAGACTATACATGGAGGAGTCTGTGGGCCCCATATGAGTGGGCACATGCTGGCTAAGAAGATCCTGAGGCTGGGATATTACTGGACGACCATGGAGCATGATTGCTGTATACATGTCAGGAGGTGCCACCAATGCCAGATATATGCAGATAATAAGCATGCACCCCCAGGTGAGCTGCACAACATGACATCACCCTGGCCCTTCTCTATGTGGGGCATAGATGTCATAGGCATGATCTCCCCTAAGGCATCGAACGGACACAGATTCATCCTGGTGGCCATTGACTATTTCACTAAGTGGGTGGAAGAAGCTTCATATGCGAACATCACAAGTAACCATGTTATCAAATTTTTGAAGCACAATATCATTTGTCGCTATGGACTGCCAAGTGCCATAGTATCAGACAATGCTTCAAATATTAAGAACAAGGACATGAAGAAAATGTGTGAGCAGTTTCAGATCACCCATCATAAGTCAGCTCCGTACAGGCCAAAGATGAATGGGGCAGTGGAAGCAGCAAACAAGAATATAAAGAAAATCATTCAGAAGATGGTAGTGAGTTACAAAGATTGGCATGAAATGCTACCACTTGCTCTACATGCCTACAGAACCTCGATCCGGACTTCAACTGGGGCAACCCCGTACTCCCTAGTCTATGGGATGGAAGCAGTCTTGCCCGTGGAAGTAGAGATCCCCTCACTCCGAGTGCTCATGGAAGCAGAACTTGAAGAAGCCGAATGGGTCCAGTCGAGACATGATCAACTTAACCTGATAGAAGAAAAGCGGCTGAAAGCGCTGTGCCATGGACAGTTGTACCAGAAGAGAATGGCCCGGGCTTACAATAAGAAAGTGAGGCCCAGAACTTTCCAAGAAGGAAACTTAGTGTTAAAGAAAATCTTACCATTTTTGGAAGATCCTCGTGGTAAGTTCAAGCCCAATTGGGAAGGCCCATATGTCGTCAAGAAAGTCCTGTCAGGGGGTGCACTCATCTTAGCAGAAATGGATGGGTCAGATTTTCCTGAGCCCATTAACTCTGATGCAGTAAAAAGGTATTTTCCTTGAGTGAATATTTCTAGGAAATGATCCGAGGCCATTTTTCTTTATTTCCTTCAAAAATTTTAATCCCTAGTCTAGCTAAGTTGAGCCGGTTCGTTTCTTTGATCAACCCAAACCGGATTTACAGTCAAATTGGGGCAAAATCAATTGGGGCAAAAGTGAGGAAAGAAAAAGAAAAAGAGAGGAAAAGCAATGGAAATGGCAAATGAAAGTCAAGTGTGAAAAAAATGCAAAAAATGCAATTTGGGGGAAAAGGGTTAAATTCATCATGACTGTAAGTCCGGTTGACCTATTTCCACACTTGAAAATTTTTGGGCCTTTAATACCCTTTCTTTCATAAACTGAGCCTAGCCTTTATTTCGTCCTATTTTTAAGCCCTCGGTGATCTTAGCTTGTTCATTTAAATATCAGAGTAAGATGGGTGATGACGGAATTCAGAAGCCGGCCCTAGTGAAAACCGTAACTAGCGCTAGGGGCAATATTGGCAAAAAGGGTAAAAAAAATAAGAAAAATGAAAGAAAATCAGAGGTTGAGTTGATCATGGAAATCTGAGATTGAAGCAAAATCGGCATGAGCAGAATGGGGCAGTTTTGGCAGTTGGGGATGACTCTAAAGGTCCTAAGATGGACGGTTCTGATCCCTCAGTATTTTGTGGACTACCCTTTTCATTATTTAACCTGGTTCTAATTCCTTTAATTATAGGTGATTAAGTGCATGGACCAAATTTCAAAAAAAAATACAAAAAAAAATATAAAAAGGAAAAATTATACTTTGGCCAATGATGAGAAATCAAATACTTTTCATAAAACCTTTGTTTTTACAAGCATCTGAGCATTCTGAGGCCAATAATATAAAAACTTTATTTTGAATTAAATCCTTTGTATTTCCACTATTGGAGTTCAATTTTGTACAAAGGTATGAAAAATGTGCAGGAAATAAAGCTAATCTCCTAGCCGCTCCTCAAGCTCCCGAATCCGAGCTGCCTGAGCTGCAATGACTCCTGAAGCCCCCTCTGCAGCGGGATCACTCAGGAAGGAAATGACCTCATCTGAAAGGGCCTGCTTGAT
This sequence comes from Buxus sempervirens, assembly GCA_947561395.2. Lineage (NCBI taxonomy): Eukaryota > Viridiplantae > Streptophyta > Magnoliopsida > Buxales > Buxaceae > Buxus > Buxus sempervirens. The sequence goes on from OX387182.1 coordinate 55,069,928, forward strand.
CCTCATACTCCTGAGGCTGGCCAAAGTAGCCTGGTACTTCTGCCGGATCATACGGACCTCGAAGCAACGGGCCTGCCTCTGCTCCTCCAGCTTCTCTTCCACGGCAATACGGCGTGAGATCTGCTCCTCAAGCTGCCTCTCCAGATAAGCGCCCTGTATCCTGAGCTCCTGGGCCTCCCGTACCCATATCTGCTGAAGCCGCTTATGAGAAGCCCGCTCAGACTCTAGAATGTCCTCATAGGTGGGAGCCAAGACTACTGGAGGATCTTCGGGTATTGGGGCCTGAGTCTGTATCTGCTCCTTGATCCAAAAGAGATAATCCTTCACATGGGCTTCTGAGAAGACTGGACCATGCATAAAGCGGACATAAGACCACTCCTTCATCAACCAGGCATTCAGCTTCATAGAAAGGGGCCCAAGACGATCCTCATATCCACATGGGATGATAATCCCCTGGGTCGCACGGAACTGACGAAGGACCCGCAGAGGAAGATACAACACTGCATGCTTTAGACCCGCTAGGATCAGAAAGTTGCGGTCACGGAAGCTAATCACTGTCGCTGCATTGGGCTGATAAGTACCAGGCCATCTCACCTGGTCATCCTGAAGCGAGCCCAAGAAAGTGAACCAGCCCTGTTTGCACCCTGGAATATCAGGGCACCCCCTGTTGCTCATCAAGAGAGGGACTTTCAGACTTGGGAAGAATTGTCGATTGATCTTTTCAATCTGACTCAAATGATCAAGTAGCCAAAGCTGCAAAGGAAGAGAGAGATGTCAGCACATTGTAAAAAAAAAAAAAAAAGCAAAAAAGGCAAAAAGAAAGCCAAAAAAGCAAGGAAAAAAAGAAAAAAAAAATTTTTTTTTTTACCTGCAGGATCTGGGCACATGCTAAGAAGCGTTTCGACTTCCTATTGTAGCAGTCGGTTAAGGCCTGATATATCCCAGCTAAAATCATAGGGGCCAACCTCTCCCGCTCCCTAACCTGGCATATCACGGAAATCAAGGCCAAGTCCACCTCGTCATCCTCCCGTGGGAAAAGTAACTGGTTGACCACAATCAAAGTCAGGGCATTGAACCGGGCCTCCTTATCTTCTCCCCTCAAAAGCTTCTCAGTCAAAAAAGCCTTAGATAGGGTCAAAAGGGTGTCAGAATCCCCCAAGTCCTTCTTCCCTATGCCCAAAAAAGTAGAAGCTTCCTTCTTGTAACTGGGCCTAAGAGGTGGATTCACCACCTTCTCATCAAACCTCAGGCCCAGGATGGTTTCCACCTCCTCAATGGTTGGGGTCATCTCATGGTTCCCAAAACGGAACAAGTTGAGATCAGGAACCCAATGACCAATCATGGCCTCTATAATCTCCCACCTGAAGGAAACCTTGGGAATGAGCAGGGTATGACCTAGATTAGTAGAACCCCATCTCCTCTCCTCATCTAGGGACATAGAGTTAACCCACCTTGTGTAAAAGGAATCCACAGGGTTGTACCTAGTGAGATTTTGGGGTTTTGATCTAAAAGGCTGTTTTGCAAGGGAGGCAGTGTGGACAGACAATAATGGGGCAGAAGATGATCCGGATTCCATTGGATTTGACGGGAGCAAGCTAGAACTCAAGAGAAGGAAGAAAAAGGCGAAAAAGGGGGTTTCTAAACTCAAAAACTCGTAAAAAAATGCTCAAATCCCGAGGCAGGTTGCATTTATAGCATCTTTTAACATATCCGGTAACTCAGACCGGATACAAAGGCTTTAGTAATATCCGGATAAGTATACCGGATACAGAGGATTCCATGAATATCCGGTATGACATACCGGATACAAAGACCAATCAATGTATCCGGTATGTCAGACCGGATACCGAGAAAAAATGCAAAAAAAGAGCTAAGGATGAAAAAATCCGAATTTTTTACCTGTTTTACCTGCTTACATGTCATAATTGCATAAAATTGAGAACAAAAGACGTGCAAGACAAGATAGAATGAATAAAAAGTTTTCTTTCATATATATGCAAGTTTTTTGTACAAGGAATGATGAGATCAATACATAAAAAGAAGATATCCTAATCTACTGCTACTGTGCAGGATCATCCCTACGTCCTTTCCCTCGAAGCGCTCTGCCCCTAGAGTAGGCAAGAATACGCTCGGCTGCATGACGAGGATGCCGACCCACCACCTGCTGAAGCTGATACTCCAGGCAATACTCCTCGATGTCTGGGGGTAGAGCAGGAGCAGAATCTGGGGAGGAAACCTCTGGCCCAGCAGGTACGGGCTCAACTGGACCCTCAGCCATAGCAGGCTCTGCTCCCGCAGCTCCAGAAGGCCCGGCATCAGAAGAAGGGCCAGGATCAGAAATATCTGCACAAAATGGGAAAAATCAGGAATTGGGAGACTAAAAGGAATAAAAAAGAGGAAATTAAGGAAAACATACCAGCAGGCACTATGGGATCCGGATCCACCGGGTCGGCAGCAGGGACCTCCTCTGGCTCAGGAACCGTCACTGGAGCATCACCAGGATCAGCAGCTGGGACATCCACAGGAGCAGTAGCCCAAATGGGGGATGGATCAGGGGCAAGGAAGTCATGCTCGAAAGCAGCATCCTGATCATGGGCTGGGCCCTGCACAAGTCAAACAAGCATATCAGAATAGCAGAAACAGGAAAATGAAAGAAAAAAAAATATAAGAAGGCCAGGTACCTGTCTAGCCTGAAGCTCAGCAACCAGGGCCTCTAGCTCCCTAATCCGGCATCCCGCTGGGCCACGACCGTATCGTGCTCAGCGATCATATCATCGATCGCGGCCCGCTGACTCTCAAACCGGTCCCGGATGGTATTCAGCTCGTGTACCTGCCAGCAAGAACAGAAGCAGGATCAGAAATACATAAAGGAAGAAAAGATAAAGATATGAAAAGTACAAGACTTACTGTGTCCTCATGGATCCGGATGCGGATCCCGCCAATCTCTGTCACCCCAGCACGAGTGGGTCGATCCATCAAGCATCCAATAGATACCCTCTGGAACCACTCGTCATAATCTCCGGCTACTGTGAGCCCCTCTGCATCCAGGAAGTGATCAAACTGATCAACATCAAAACCCGGGAGGAGTGTGTCGGGACCCACAGGAGGAGGAGGGACGGGGATGCGAAGTGCGCTGGTGTGCTGGAAGTACAGGCGCTCCCCTAAGTACATCACCCTACCAAGCCTCCCGAGGAAGCACTGGTAGGGCTGACGTCGTCGATCTCTATCGAAGGCGTCCTGTACCGCCATCTCACGAGCCACTCCAACATCCACGTCATCAAATCGGGACAGAAGGAGCTGCAAAAAAAAAAAGGGGAAACTGTCAGGTATAGTCAAGATACAGGAAAGGAAAGAAAAGAAAAAATAAGGCTTACATCAGATCGGCGGGCACGGTCTAAGTGCACCCGGGCAGTACGAGGCTGACTCCTATCAGCATCCCGGACCTGGGCCGACCATCGCAAAGCCACTGGAAAATCTGCGACCTCAGGTACCGGGGAGGGTCGGAAGAAGGTCATATAGGTGTACATGAACACCTAGCAAAAGAAAAATCAGTCAAGAAAAGATGAAGCCTAAGGAATTAAACCAGACAGATGAATGCAATACCTGTAGAATCTGCCAGAAGAACCGGCTGCTGACTCCATCACCTCTCGGAGACGCTAAGCCCCGAACCGCTCGGCACAGCCCGGCCAAGATGGTCCCATAGATAAGCCGACCCCATGCCAGCTGACGGGTCTGGCGGAGATCTCTCAAGGCATCCAAGAAAAGTGGGCTGACGCCGGTAGTATCCTCCGGGAAGAAGCAACTCCCCAACATCAGCAAGAATACGTGCCGGAAGATAGGAACAAAAGCAGCATCATCCACAGCCACAGTCCTGTGTCTCCCCTCAAAATGTCGAGCCAGACTCTCCCGCAGCCAGCTAATGGAGAGCCGGCCGCTCCGCCCATCCCAAGCAGTAGGTGGCAGGGCCTGATATCCCAAGAGAAGTCCCATATCCTCCGCAGAAGGCCGCTCCAAGACAATGGTCCGCCCCGTCAGAGGAATGCCAGTAATCATCACAAAATCAGAGGGGCGGATCCCCAGCTCCACGTCCGGCAAATGAAATGACTACGTCTCTGGGAAATATCTCTCCATCATGGCAAAAATAAGCGGACGGTCGGCTCTGAAGGATGGGATGCTAAGAAAATGGTCCAGGTGGCACCTCCCAAACTCCCGCCTGAGTGCTGGAGAAAGCGACTGAGCTAGATCACTAAATCTGCCCCAGCTACCTCGTAAGTGAGAGGAATGATAGGGAAGCGGCACATCTGCCCTGATGCACATGGAAGGATGGCTATCCAAGCCATGGAGGAGCTCTGTATCATGCACAGAGGCCCTCAACTCCTCAGGAACTCCTGCAAGGGCTACAGCAACCCCCTCCGGAGCCGTATCTCTGGCTCTGCCTCGGCCTCTGCCACGGCCTCTCTCGCCCTCAGGGGCCTGATCCGGAACTCTGCCTCTGCCTCGGCCTCGACCACGAGCGGGTGCAACCACAGGCTGAATTGCAAAGGAATAGCGTGAAGATTTGTGTACAAGGAAGAAAGAAAGAAAGGAAAAATTTTGAAAGCCTACCTCAGCAGAACTCTCTCTGGAGTCACCTAATGGCTCAGACAAGGTGGCGCTGGAGCTCGCCTCTGTCCGAGCCCGCGACCTGGAGGGCTGATCAGCAGGGTCAGCCTCCTCTCTAACTCGGGAACGACTCCTAGCCATCTACACAGGGAAGTGTTTTATTAATTTCATTTCAAATTTATCAGAAAAATTACCTTGTTTGTTTATCAAGAATCTCACCTTGCTCTTAATCTAGATTTCAATTCAAATTACCTTGCTTTTAGCCTAGGTTTCGGTTCATCGGGAATCTTCTAGAATTTTTGGTGTCCTAAGAGAATTGGCATTTGTTCTCTGTTTTTTTTCAAGATCTATGTACAGAGCCTAATATCTGATAACCTATTGCAGGGCTCCTACATGCAACCGGGAAAAGGATGAAGGTCCAATAACCAATCATGGAAGGGTTCTGACAATGGAGCATCACATTGATCGGAAGGGTACTACCACCAAGGCAAGTTGAGAAAAAGGAACAAGTCACAGCCTTTGAAGAGGTTTACTTGAAATTATGAAATACATTTTGGCAACATGATATGAGAATCAGAATGCAATTCAAGGGAAAATACAGCCTGATAACAGAATCAGAAAGAGTGCAGCATTGGCATCAGCAGCATGCCATCTGAAAAATCATGCCCATTGGTGGAAAAAACCACCAATCGATTAATCTTAAAGGAGTACAGAAAATCAGATGATCAAGTTTAGAAGATCCAGGCCAATGATAGAGAAAATCCAGCATGCAGTACCACCAACAAGTAATCCAAGTTCAAGTCAAAAATCAGCAATCGGATTAGGAAAAAAGCCAAAATCAGCAATCCATACAACATAAAAGCATGCAAAATGAAGAACATACTTTGAAGGCGTCAAGGTGGTCATGCAAAGAGAAGTCAAGAACAGGTCATTGGCAGGCAGAACATCACATTATACAGAACAGATTGCAAAAAAAAAAAATATATATCCAACATGCTACTGGGGACAGTCAAAGGCATTGGAACCATACCATCAAGTTTCTTCTAAACAAGGAGAACCATTGAAACTCAATCAAATCAAATTCATAGATAAAGCTGTTAAACATGCTCAATTTCAGTTTGGGCAACAATTCGGTTCGAAAAGTTAGCATATAGCTTAGTCGAAGGTTACCAAGGATGGATAATCCAAAGCTTGCAGTTACTGTCAACTTGGGGACAGAGGTGTGCGAAATTGGCTACTAAATGCAATCGGCCAGTAAGAAGAAAAGTAAACAAAATGTGGCCTACCGGTTGTGTTGAACAGCAAGTTTGCAAGAGTGAAGTGAAGCCGGAAGCACTGGAAATCAGGCGAAATACTCAGCGCTCAGGCTTCGAGCGAGAAGCCGTCAAGCTAGGGCTCGGTCGTGGCAACGAAGATGTGTCGCCGGAGTCACAGGCCGTCGCCAGCAGCAACAGAGGACGCCGGAGCTGCTGGATGTCGCCGGAAAAGAAGGACGAGTCGTCGGGTGTCGAAGGAAGGAAGAGAATAGCCGGTCTGAGTAATCGGTGCAAGAAGAAAAGAAGAGGAAAAGTCGCAGTCGCGCGCGACTTATAAAACATGGGGGATCCGGATACTCAGACCGGATAACCGCAAGCCCTGGATTATCCGGATACATCTACCGGATACCAGAGAAAAAAAAGGAAAAAAAATAGAAAAAAAATAGAAAAAAATAGAGAAAAAACAGAAAAGAATAGAAAAAAAGAAATGAAAAGAAAAAAAAAAGAAGAAAAGGAAATGAAAAAAAAAAAAGGGGAAAAAAAGAAAGAAAAAAAAAAGAAGAAAAGAAAAAAAAAGAGAAGGAAAAGGAAAGAGCAAAATTGTGCTACAATTTCTATTTTCTCAAAATCCTATTTTTGTCTTGAAATCAACCTCACAGCCACGAGAGCTCTGTGGAATTCGGGACAACTTTGGGAAATGTGCCTGGTCAAAAGGATGATATCCACTCAATTTTCAACTTGGTTTGATAAAAAATCAGTTTTTCAAAAAATCCAATTTTTGGGCTTAAAATCCACTTCACAGCCACAAAGGGCTCAGTGGAATTTAAGAACTCTTGGAGAGATGCCCCCTTAAAGTGAGGGCCTTTTGGCAAATCTCCACTCAAAAATGGTTTTCTACAGAAATTGAATTAAACCGAGCAAATCATGCTCAAGGGAATGCAATTTGGGCTTGTCTACTCTTTGCAGCTCACTGCTTCGCAGCTCCCGCAAAGAGGGGCAGTTGTAGACACCCCAAATTGCACAAACAATCATCAAAAATCATTATCTCCTGGAAAGCCAGCACAGAATTTGAAGAAAATAAACTTTGACCTGTATCCGGATACCCAATCCGGATACAAGTACCCTTTCCCGTATCCGGATACTCATACCGGATACATGTGTGCCTTAGCGTATCCGGTACCATGTACCGGATACTTTAAGGCTCTTTGTTATCCGGTCTGACATACCGGATACCTTAAGTTTGCTCAAAATTAGGGTTTTCCGAGAGCTTTTCACTTTTACCATCATGTCCCTCATTAAATGAGGGGAAATCGCGGAAATAACCTTAGGGTTTAGGTTGGAGGGGTTCTAGACATTAATTTGTGTCTACCAATGACCTTAGCCCTTGCCTATAAATAGGAGCCTCCTCCTTGAGCAAAAGACACACAACTCTTGTTTTGAATTCTCGCAAAGAAGAACTCCAAGAGAAGAAGGAAACCGCTGTGGAATCGCCTCCAGAACTCAGGTAAGCCTCAACTTTTCTTTTTATTTTCTGTCTTTACATTCCTAGATCTAGATCTCTTCTTCTACCTTTCTGTAGTGTAAAGCCTTGTTTGTATGTGTGGAAATCCTTCCCCGGCTCAAAGTATCTCAAGACTCCCCTAGCCGTAAAACGTGAAGGCGGATCTAGGAGAAACGAGACTGGGGATTGACCCTAGTGCTAGAACCCATGTAGCGTAAGGCTTTTGAATGATTGAAAACCGTTCCATATTCAAAGTACCCTTGATTATCTTAAAGAGAACAGAGGGAAACGATAATGGAACGGAACCCCAGGCTATGCTAGAACCTATTTCGTTGAATCTATACGCATGTTGTATTGATCTTGCTTGGTTTTACACTTTTACACACATATCACTATTTTGGCGGGATAGGCTCATATTTGGGGTTTATTGCATTTATTGTGATAAATCTCAAATAAATGGCCTCAATCAATTCTGGAATGCCTTTCGGATGATTTTAAAGTATTTGTGTTCATCTTACACAAATTTCATTTTTTATCAATTTTCGGATTTGGTTTTACTCAAAAATGGCTTAGCTTGACAGTACCTGTACCCTTACTTCGGACGCCCATAACTTCATCGTCCGGATGAATTTTGGGGTGATTCCAGAACCATGGGAAAGGTGAGGCTGTCTAGTTTATGTCCACCAAATTTCATGAATTTCTATCTAGCCGAATTTTGACACCTCTCTGTCGAAGTTAAGTGGACAGTTCAGGTTCAAGTACAGAACTTGTCACTTCGACGGACCGCCATGTGTTCGTTTTAAGTCCGATTCGAGTGATTTTTGTTTCTGAGTACTCCTTTATGAGTTTATTTTCAAATCCAGTTGGTTTCATAATTTTTGGATTCCATTTGAATTATTGGTAGCCGATTTACTCAGAACTGCTCATTTGCACTTTTCTGGGTAAATCTGTGATCTTCGGGGCCTGTTCGGGAGACCACCCAAGGCACATCCGAAGGGATTTTTGTATGAGGCTAGTTTCTATGGAAATATGGCCATACAAACTTCAATCACACCAAATTTCGTGGACTTTTATGTAGTGGATTTTTCTAGACAATTTTCCAAAGTTGCCCACTTACCACTTTTAAAAATCCCCAGCAGCAACTTCAAAGGAGCATAACTCCTAGGATTTTTATCGGATTAACTTGAGATTTTGCATGAGTTCCTTATTTATCATAATCTTTCAAATAGAATTGGTTTGAATCAATTTGAAATTGGATTTGAATGATTTCAAGACAAAGGACCTTACTTTTTACCAAAATTCCCGGATTTGCCTCAACTTGGTTTTGACCACTTTTACTTTGATTTCCATCTTTTGAAATACTCCAGAAGTGACATTGACATAAGTGAGGATCTAAAATCCATTTAGATCTTCATGTGAAAATATCATACATTGTTCCTTTTTCAAGGCTTTTTCATGATTTTTAGCAAGCTTCTTATTTTCTTTTTAGCATGAGCATACACTTGGCAACCACTTCGTGTGGATGAATGGGGGTGCCTAACACCTTCCCCCGTTCATAATCTAATCCCCTTACCCATCTCTGGATTTGATTTTCAAGTAGGGTTATTTTTACCCTAGAATTTGTCTTTTGGCTATTTTTGCCTACTTTTGAATCTTTGGTGTTCATTCTCACCCCAAAATCATGAATGGTGGCGACTCTCCCAATTTTTGCGTTGAGCCCGTGTGTTGACGGAGGGACGATCACTCCGGTGATTTTTTCACATGTCTCACACACTTCGAATGTGATATTAAAGATATTCGGTCCGATGATGATCGGACATTCAATCTCCCCTAGGGAGTGTGTTTTGGAGCTATCAAAAGCTCTCACTATCCTTCCATTTTGTTTGATTCTGGATTGATCCAAATCGAGCTTGACAAATGTGACCAAGGGGCAGACATTTAAGGCTGACCCATTGTCTATTAGGACTCGTGCTATCATGCTACCCTTACAAAGCATTGTGATGTGCAAAGGGTCTACATGATAACATCCGCCAGGGCTTATCTCGCTTTCAGAAAAGCTTATTACATTATGAGATAAGATCTGGCCGATCATCATTCCAAGCTGGTCTAGATCAATCGTTTTGGCACATGAGCACTCTGAAGTACCTTCATTAATGAGTCCCTATGCTTTTCTGAATTAAGCAACAATCCCAGTATTGATATCTAGGTAGGGACTTTAATTAGTTGGTCGACAATATTGAATTCACTCTTCTTCAATATTTTTAAGAGGTCTGCTGCCTCATCAATGACGACCTGGGGGGTGTCTTCCCCTATCTTGGCTTTCCCCTTCTGATTCTTTTTTGCTTCTTTCCTTTCCTTTTCTAATTCTTGCTCCTTTCCCTCAACACACCTTCCTGATCTTGTCATGAGATTTACTTCCTCTTGGCTCTGCTCTCTGACCATTGGAATGGTGGTTGTAAAACCCTCGCTGTAGTTCCAAGGTACAGAGGTTTCTGCGTAAGAGGGTTTGGGAACATTGATCACCAGAGGCTGAAGATGGGATCTTGGTGCTAAGGTTGATGTAGGAGTAGGGTTGGAAGGAGGCACCTCAATGACCAGAGGCGGGAATTGCTTTGATTCCTTTGGTTGAGAGGATTTTAAGGTCGATGAAGAAACAAAGGTAATTGATGCCGTGGTGGGGACATAATTAATGACCAAAGGCGGTTTAGATGATGTAGTGGGTGGAGAAGCAATAGTTTGGTTGCAGTTAATAATGAGAGGGGGTTTGGAAACATTGAGTTGGGCCATGAGAGAAGCGGCCCGGTTCAAAGAGGCATTAATATCCTTAGCAGTATTGCCATTTCCTTTATTTCCTGAAACGACGTTAATCTGTTCCTCTATCTCTTCTTGGTCAAAATAGACCTCAACGGACGTCCCTATAGGCGCAATTAGCTACGAGGGATCAAATGTCCTAGGTCTTGAAGAGACGACCTCCACAAAATTGGATGGGCCTACCCCATTATGCTGGGGCAAAGGATTCTGACCAATGTCAGTCCTAGCGGGAGAGGGAACAGCCGTGTTAAACATTAGAGTCTTCTGATCGATCAAATCCTGAATGGCGTGCTTTAATGGCCAACACCTGTCTGTATGGTGTCCTGGCACACCCATATGGTATTCACAGGCGATTAAGAGATCGAAATTCTTTCCCTTTGAAGCATTTGGATTCGGTTCTTTCAGAGTCACATACCCTGCATTTAACAAGGTTGGAAAAAGCTGGGATGGAGTCACGAGAAGAGGGGAAAAGACCCTGTTCTTCCTGGACGTCATCCAAGTGTCCCTCTCCTCTTTTGAGAATACATTTTTCTGGTTTGGCATTGCTGTTTGAGGAACATTAATGTTGAGAGGATTTTGATAGGTCGATTGTGGTTGTACCGGCATGGATGAGGGTGCAGAAATGTTGATTTGGAGAGGTTTCTTGGAAGGTTGGGGTTGCACCATATTTACTTCCCCTTCTTTCTTCCCTTCATTCCTTCTTACTCCATTTCTCTATTTCTGGGCAGAAGAATCAGAAGTGGGCTCCTGCTGACGAGCCATGGCAAAGTAGTCGTAGATTCTCCCAGATCTTTTTCCATCTTCGATCCGGTCTGCGACTTGCACTAAGGCAGCGAAGCTGGTGGTAGTCTGACCCACCAGATGGTTATAGACTAGCTGCCCCAGTGTGCCAATAAAGGTGGTGACCATCTCGGGCTCCATCATGGGTGGCCTGACTTGGGACGCGGCCTCTCTCCACATTTGGCATACTACATCACTGTCTCTTCTTTTCCTTTGTTCATTTTCATCATATCGTACCTGTCTAGCACAATGTCAGAATTGAATCAATACTGAGCTAAGAGAGCATCAGCCAAATCTTTCCATCTTCTGATTCTGCCATGGTCCACAGTTGCGAACCACCTCAAGGCTTCCCCAATCAGGCTTCTTTGAAAAAGTTGGATCAAAATGCCGTCGTCCCGGCCAAATTGGCATAATGCCCCACAGTAGAGCTCCAGATGGCTCATTGGGCATCCTGTGCCGTCGTACTTCTCGAAGTCCGGACATTTAAACTTGGCCGGTAGGCATACATCGGGGTACATAAACAGATCATTGAAATTGGTACCGCCGAACATGTTGACCCCCTTAACTTCTTTCAACTCTTCTTGGATCGATTCCAGCCTGTCCAAGAACTTTTTCTCCATATCTACCCTCAGTCTTTCCTTCTCCTTCTGCTTCTCCCTTTCATATTCAGATTCCTCCTCCCGGATCAAGATAGGTTCGGGGATTGGTTTGTGGAGTTCAGGTTGAGGTGGGATAGGTTGGACTGGTGGTGGAAGGTCAGCCTGGGGTTGAGCTGGTGGTGCATAGTGGGATGATGAAACCTGGTGAACTTGAGCCTGCGCCTGTTGCGCCTGCATCTAGGCTTGGGCTGCTTGATTAGCCAGCAAATTTTCCAGCAGTTTTGTCATCCCTGCTACTTGCTCTTGCAACTGAGCAAAGGCTTCAGCAAAAACAGTTGACTGTTCTTCAGTGGGGTTCATGGTTGCAGATCTGAGTCTTTGAGAACGTCTGGGAGCAATGGTTGCAGTAGGAACCGAAGACCTTTGGTAAAAGAAAAAGACAAAGAAAACAATTAGTATCCCATTGAATCATGTTTACACACCTATGAATGCATACATGCAGGCTTGGTGAACATGAGTTTGGAATTTTCCTTGTATTCATATTTTTTACTTTTTGGATTTATGGTTAAAATATACTTATTAAACAGAGGTGATTGATACGAAAAAGATCAATCGACAGAATTTGTTGGAGTATTCTAGGGCCTCCAACACGTCCCACAAAAAGGTGATGTGCCTATAGTAAAAGCCTATAGTCAAATCAAGACTTGGAATTACACAAGCTTCCAAGGGCTTATGCTTTGATTGGTACGAAAAAGACCCACTAAGGTTAGAATATTCTAGGGCTTCCAACATGTCCCCAAAAAAGTGAGATGCCTATTATAAAAGTTTTCAAGCAAATCGAGACTTGGAATCAAGCAAGCTTCCAAGGGCTTATGCTTTGGAATTAAGGCTTCCACGACCTCTTGAAATTACGTAGGCTTTCAAGGTCCTATGAATTTCTAAATTAAGGTTTTAGAAAGCCTATGAGGCTTTTGGAGAAAAAATCTGGAATTTCAGGCTTCCAGGGTCCTATGAGTTTCTAAATTAAGGCTTTAGAAGGCCTATGAAGTTTTTAGAAAAATCTGGAATTTCAGGCTTCCAAGGTCCTATGAGTTTCTAAATTAAGGCTTTAGAAGGCCTATGAAGCTTTTGAGAAAAATTTGGAATTTCAGGCTTCCAGGGTCCTATGAGTTTTTAAATTAAGGCTTTAGAAGGCCTATGAAGCTTTTGAGAAAAATCTGTAATTTCAGGCTTCCAGGGTCCTATGAGTTGATTTTCTGAAATTCCAAGGCTTTCAGATGCCTAAAATATTTTTGATTTTCCCCTTTAGGTGTTTTGAATAAGAAAAGAAATTCAATTTACTTTCAAGGAGATGATTTCAAGATTTTCTTTTATTCCTTTTTTTTTTTTTTTTTTTTTTTTGAATGATTATTTGCTTGGAATTCAAAGGTTTCCAAGTGACCTAAGAAACAAATTACTCTTTAGTGAGAAATCTTAAAAGTTTGCACACTTTATTATGAAAGATTTCTCATTTGGAATTTTGATCCATTTTAGAAATGGGTTGAGTTTCCTCCTTATTCTTGCATTGGATTGCATTTTAAGCTTAAAATATGTTTTGAAAGCTTATGGTTATTTCCAAATTCAATTCTTAAGGTTGAAGTATGATTGGGTTGGTTATTTGAACCAATTCTCTTTTAATCACTTACTTCAATTAAGATGGGTTAAGTGTTAAAATTAGGTAAAAAGAGCCCAACACGAGCTTAACCCCCAAATTGAGGTGTCTGACCTGGTTTCAGATTTGAACAAACTTTTCTTTGTCATCTGCACCTTTTAATTGAGTTAATTTGTTCAATTTAGGTGAATATGTCCAAAATGATCTTGATTCCTTGATTTAGATGAGTTTTGGGAGATTTAAGTGCATTTTATCTTGTTTGGAACCCCTAACCATTTGCTTATATCATTTAAGGATGAAAGGATCCAGGACTGTTTGTTAAGAATGATTGGAACAGAATTTCCGCTTAAAACCGCGCACTCAGAACGATTGGGCTCAAACCGCATCTATCCTGCGTTTGTAGCCAAAATGCAGGAAACCGCATACTCAGGGCGGTTTTAAGCTAGAAATAGATTTTCGAATTGTTTCATTTCCCAATTGATTTCATTAGCTTGATTACTTGTCCAAACTCACTGTTCACCATTGGGTGGCTTCTACACTGCCCCAAATTGGGCATTTGACACATCAAATGGTATTAAAAACCCATGTATATCATGAACTTTATGAGATTGCATAAAGGCATTACAAATTTGCACAAAAAGATCCCTTACAATAAAGGAAATGAACTATAATACAAATTTGCCTTAAGAGCATGAATCAAATAAAAAAGTACAATTTGGCCTTCTTGGGCTTGAGAGGGAAAGAAAATTCCTAAACTAGAAAAGGAGAAGGGCCTTCTGTACCAGCAGCTTCTGGGTGGCATTCACACACAACTTTCCTGCAAAAAAGAGGATTAGCAATATTTAAACAGAGGAGGGCCTAGGCTCCCGCCAAAATGGACACCCAATGCATTGATTTTGGCCTTTTGGTTGCCTCCTAAGAGTATTTGGGTAGAATGACACCTAAGAAGAGTAAAAACTCTCCCTATGGGCTACACCAATCCTAAGATACAGCAAGTTTTTAGGAAAGATAAAGCCCCAACAAAATGGACACCATGAGCTTGATTTTACAAAGTATAGAGGCCATCACAAGAAATAAACTGAAAATACTTTGTTATCTCATTTTTACCTTCAAGATGGTGTCTATATCATACCTTGGGTCACTTAAGCCAAACAAGACGACCTTCCCTCATTACAAACCATTTTCCCATCGCATTTGGTTTACTTTGGCCAAAAATGTGTTTTTCCACCTTCAAGCGTAGGGGTCTTGGGATTTGGCTTATTGGTAAGTTAGAGCTCAAGCCTAGTGTATAACGAAAATTATAGATCCACCATGTCATCACATCATTGGCTCAAAGCTTCTAAGGTGAATGTTTTCACTTTCGCTTTCCGAAGTAACGACATCAGTGCGCCAAGCTACACACATTCTTGTTCAACTTCCTATAGGTGATAGATATGCCGTGTAAAAAATAGAAAAGGTGCACAAGTGCATTTGAAAAAGTGGGTCATATTCATCACAACGTCCCACCCTTGCCACTCTTTTTTTCGTAGTCATGCAAGCACAACCAAAATCACCAAGGCATGATATAGAGATCATTTGTAATAAATAAACATGAGAACATCCAGGTAATAAAAAAACACCTATGAAAGAATAGGAGACTACTCTACAGGTCCTCGATCTACAACAATTTTGATCTTAACAGTACGGAAACATACACACAGAATTTATACGAGGAAACCTGAATCCAGATCCAGGAAAAACCTCGAATCTATATGAGGCGACTAACCCTTAGAATCTCCACTACTAAATGAAAAGCAATTGCAAAGGAAAACACACTTAACCTTTACAATTGAACTCACTCAACA
This sequence comes from Buxus sempervirens, assembly GCA_947561395.2. Lineage (NCBI taxonomy): Eukaryota > Viridiplantae > Streptophyta > Magnoliopsida > Buxales > Buxaceae > Buxus > Buxus sempervirens. The sequence continues at coordinate 55,084,972 of OX387182.1, forward strand.
GCAATCCACAGCTCGAATCCACGAACTGTAACACAACTTGAATCCACAAGCTGCAATTCACGATCAATCTAGATCGTAACAATCACCTCAGAGCCCACTGAGATGATCCAATGCAATAGGAATCCACCCATGCATCCATCAAGCTCGATCACCAATCCAGGAGATCATACGATCATGTGAAGTTCCGAAATGAAGAAGAATCCTCAAACTTCAATTCCAGGAGATCTCTCTCAGATCTCCCCCTCACTCGATCACCGACTCTCTAAAGATGAATTGATTGAATCTCGAACACCTCAAGATCCAAATCGAATTGATCAAAAGAAAAAGTCCTTTCTAAAAAATACAGCTCGTCTATTTAAAGAAGAAAAACTCAGATCGCATCGAGCGCTGGTGGCGTCGCCTTGCGATCGGGGTAGACGGCTGGAAGCGAACTCAAGTCCCGCTCAAATCCAAATTGACCCAGTTAAGGGCGCGCTGCCAGTGCACTACTAGCGGGAGGGAACGCGGCATGTGCACAACTGATTTTTAGATTCTTCAATCTTGCTCTGCGCTACCAACGGCGTGTCGGCGTCGTCTTACGACGCAGGTGCGCGTTCTTTACTTTCAAAGCACTGCATGACTCATGCGCTGTCAGCGGCGTATCAGCATCGCCTTACGACGCAGGTGCGCGCTCTTTATTTTCAATGCGCTATTTCACTTATGCGCTGCCAGCGGAGTGGTAGCGGCGTTGTTCCTCACAAGTGCCTTTACGAAATATTCTTTATTTACAAAACCTTACATTTCCTTGAGCTACCAGCGAAGTGGTAGCTATGTGGCAGCATCACCTTCCTCTTTACTAAATTCACAGAACTTACATTTTGATTCTGCACATCTTGAAGATTATTAGAAGATATAATTTGTCAAACATTTGCCATATAAGGAGTGTGAGTTTTCACACTTACAACCTAGCACGCTCAATCTTAAACATGCATTTACACAATCATCAAACATGTAAGCATGTTATCAAGTTATACAAAAATAGCATTCAATTATGGTGAGCACGCTTGACATGTTCAAAACATCTCTCAAAAATTCAGATCACATATTCATGACATTAAAGTCATAATCAAAACATGCTTATCATGGAAACATGGCAACCTAGCATGGCAAGACTAATTAAGCCTTCCTAAGCATGGTTCTAAGCATATCCAAAGTATACACATATCACATGCCCTATTTTCATGGGTCTCATATTTTTTGAAAACAGAAACACTCAGATCAAACATGCTTATCACAAATTGACAAAACAGCAAACAATTCATAAAAGTCAATCAAACATGCACAAGCAAACAATCATAGCTCAATTCCACTAGAAGTCCCCAGCAGAGTCGCCAGTTGTGAGACATGGAAATGTCACCTAAGCTGACTTCCGATATCGTCACATGAGGATCGATAAAAATAAAGAGTCGCCACCATCCAAGTTAAGGTGTGAATGAACACCAAATGGGTCATAAATGCCAAATAGAGCCAAAGTAGCTCTAATGCAAGGAAAAATCCAAAGATTAGGCAAGGGGAATTATTTATGAGCGGAAGAAGATGTTCGGCACCCCCACTCATCCGGCTAAGACGGTTGCCACATGCTTGCTTATGCTAAGGGTTGCTTGCTAATCAAAAATAAACAAAGAATGCTTAAAAATAAGCAAATGTATGTGATTATTCCACATGAGTGGTCCAAAGAATTTAGACTCTCCTCATGGATATACCACTTTTATAACTTCATGAATGAATGAAAATCAAAATAAAAATGAAGAAAAGTCAAGCTAAGGTAAATCTGGAAAAATCATGTTCTAAGAACTTGAAGACTTCGATCAACCATAAATCACTTGATTTAAATCCAAATCAGATGAAATCAAAGCCATTTGAAAGCTGGTGTGAAGTTGAATATTCAGTAAAAAAATCAGCTCATTCCGATTTAAAACAAGAGAGAAATATTCTATGAAAATCTACTGTTGTAACTCAGAGAAAAGCGGCGAATAAGCATTTTTGAAACTCTATTTGTGGAGTTTGGCTCCATATAAATTCGTAAAAACTTACATGGATGAAGTATACGGTGTCATCTTTCTAACAAAATAGATCTTACACCAAACTCCATCCATTGGTGACTTGTGTGTCCTTTTGAACATGCCTAGAGGATCATAGATTAACCCAGAACTCTATTACAGAGCCACTCTGAGTCAATCAAACACACAAGCCACAAATCAGATCAAAATCTGTTGAAACCAGTTGGAATGGTGAATAGACTCCTTAAGGAAAACACAGAGACTGAAATCACTCAAAACGGATTAAAATTGAGCAAATGGTGCACCATCAAAGCGGCAAGTTCAACAATCTGAACTGAACTGACTTGCCAACTTTGAATAGATGGTGTCAAAAATTGGCTCCATAAAAATGAATGAAAATTTCCAGATACAAAGTAGGCTATCCCATCTATCACATGTCTTTGGAATCACTCAAAAATTCATCCGGATGATGAAGTTATAAGCATTCCAAGACAGGCTACAAATGCTGCCCTGCTTTGAAGATTTTTGAATAAAAGACCAAAACCAATACAAGTGGATTCGACCAAAACACTTGGAAACCATGAAAAACAACCTCATGAAGTTCTAAAATTCATTCTAAAGCCAATGATCTCAGATTTCCCATATTAAACATGGAAATCCAAGATCTAGCTTATCCTTACAAAAAAATAGTGAAAAGTGTGTTTGGTGGTGGTGGAAATCAATTTTCTAGGAAAAGGCTGGAATCCATTGCTATTGAGAGCAAGGATTCGCACATCTTCTCCAGAGACAAATGCACAATACATCAGAGAAATCAACCATAGGCTCAAAATAACCAAATAGCATGCTCTTCATCATTTGTAGGTTCTAAGCCTAGAGGATTCATTCCTACTTCTTTTTCCGAATGCTCTCTCTTCACGTTTTACTGCTAGAGAGAATTCCCAGGTACTTTAGAAGAGGTTTGGGGCTTCAAAAAAACACCCAAGGCCTTACACTACAGAAAGGTAGAAGTTGGGAGTTGGAATTGTAAAGAAGAAGCTAGAAATGTAAATAGAACTTTACCTTTGATGACTTGAGCACTTGAGTAGACAATCCAGTAGAATTTATCCTCTTCTTGCAGAGCTTCTAAGCTTCAAATTGTCAACCATTTGCAAGAGGAAGACCCATCTATTTATAGGCACAACCAAGGGTAGAAAAGTCCCAAAGGTATCCCCAAAAATCCCTCTAGATTGTTCCAATTCAAGTTAAAGCCTTGAATTGTTGTAAATCTGGAAGTTTCGGAGGGTGAAATAGGGAGTTCAAGTCCCTGAGAGAGAGGTAATATGCGTAAATAAGGCTCAGAGATCGAGCATTTTCGCAAACGCCCGAAACAAGCAAAACCGCGTACACAGTGCGGTTTCCATAAAACCGTCACTCTATATGCAGTTTTCATGCAAATTCACCTTAACCGCACATACAGGGCGGTTCCAATTCAATTACGCTTCTCATGATTGCTGTCGACGTGGCCCAACAGCCAAAGCTTCTAGAAGCCACATGGTAGCTCACACAAGAAGCATGAACCTCAATCATGCTGTGTGTGCGGTCGCAACTATATACATAGGGCGATTGAGACCAATTTCATAAAAACCGCATACACTGTGCGGTTTGCACCCTTTTTTGAGTATTTCTAAATTTTTGACACATGTCAAAGTTCAAATAAAACATTTAAAATTCATTTTGATTGTTCTCTCCCATTGAAGTGCAATTTGGGGTGTCTACAACTATGTATATCAAAGGGCACAAGTACAATATCTCAATACTCCCCCGCACATACAAGTTCAAAAGGGAACATACATCGGAAGCACAAATATAGAGCATTCACATACTGGATATAAATAAATGCCAAGGCAATTCGATCATTTTCGGGAGTCGAACACAAGTCCTTTTGCTCTAGTACCATGTTAACCAATATTGTAATGGCAATTTGCAAAGATGGGATGAGTGCTCAATGCATTCGATTAAAGTAAAAAAGATGCACCATCTAAACATATTTTCCATGTGCGGTACCATTTTTAGCCAACAGTTAATGCCCGTGTACGTCAAAAGTCATTTTTACATTTTCATTCTCCAAGAATAAAATAGTATGGTCCTAATAAATATGCCAGTTGTATTCTCGGTGTCTCCCACGTCCAGTTCTTTGAATGCAATAAAAATAATTCTACCCCCAAATTCCTCATCAATAAAAATTCAACTTTGAGATTTAAGCAATAAAAATATGAATTTATGGAAGAGTACATAACGACTAGTTTTGCCAAAAGTAATGACTTTATAAACCTGTAACGCCCCGGATCCGTGTTGTTCAATAAAGGTATAACACGTCTCACGGAGGTTAGGCAAGGATCGTTAATCAATTTATGATCGCTGGATAATCATATAGCTATAACCTGACAGAGTGCACATTTCCATTTATGCAAAACTGTAACATTTAAACTGAACTAGAATCGTATGGTTCAACCCCAATTAAACTTTAATACATCTCAATTAATTCAAAGTTCTCAAATTCAGAACAGATAACCTACTAGTCTAAGGAAGGTAATAATACTCCTCCTCCCTATAAGCCTCAGCAGGATCTACCCCAGTAATCGCCTCACCACGAGTATCTGAAAAAACAAACAAGACAAACAACGGAGTGAGATATGAATATCTCAGCGAGTAGCACATGCATGCAGAAATAGTTGATCATAATTTAAACTATGCATCGACAAACACTTAATACGGTTAAACAACCAACATCAATTCTCAAATCGAAATCAAGACTAGTTCTAATCAAACAAATCACATCTCAGTTAAGTACGGCAACACATCGATTGGTCAATGTCATGACTATCGTTTAGTTGATAAATTAAGCATGCCAAGTAGACACTCCACACCTCCATGTACACAGTTCCGGCCTACTCAGGGTTTCGGATACTCTAAAATGACGGCCTACTCAGGGTTTCGTCATCCAATGCAGGCCTACTCCCTGGGTTTCTGCATTGACAACCAGGCCTACTCAGGGTTTCTGGCTGCTCTACACCGGTCGTGGCAACACACAAGGCCATGCAATTCCAACAACCAACAATAACATCACATTACTAAGCTTAAACATCTTGATCCAGGACAAGCTAGACCAAAACAGTAAAACATCGTATAATCTCAATTCCAATATCAAAATAAAACCATTCATTCCACATCATGTAAAACTCATCACAAGTCATCACCTGTCCCTCTGGACCAAGCAGTACCTCAAGTACTTTCAGTATTTTCTCATTTCCGTAACACATGTCATTTGAAAGTAAAACTCAATTCATTCATATCAAGGAAATCTTTACAATACATTTAAAGTTTCCAAACAAGTGAAACCAAAATAGAATAACTCCTCAATCAAAACAGCGTATAAAACAGAGGAAATGTAACTAGTAACTCTTAGTGGTTTGGTATCCGGCACAACACTCATAAATAACCTAAACTCAACTTGAAAGCTTTTAAGTAGTTCACTAAATTTTCCTCTAATAGTTTCCTAGGCAAAATAGATTCACAGGGTTCCCAAACAAGTGAATAGTGAAGTGGTTTAATCCTCAAGTAACCCAAATACTCTTAGTTAAATCAAATCTCCAATTCAGTAAGCAAAATAGGGTCTGCGCTCACTTCCTGAGGTGGGCGCGAGGTGAGCGCCGGTCGGCGGTAAAGAAAACAGGTAAAATAGACCTAGCGCTCACTCGACGCTAGGTGAGCGTGAGCTGAGCGCGAGACGGGCGTGAGGTGGGCGCGAGATTCGCGCGAGATGAGCGCAGGGTTTTCTACTGAGCGCCAGACGGGCGTGAGCTCGGCGGTGGGTAGTGTTTAACGGGGCGCCTACCTCTTAGGTGAGCGCGAGGTGAGCGGATACCCCTGTGATTTTCATTTCTCTGTTATTTCAAGATCTACATGACTGGCCGGTTTGTTTACCTCTGTAATTGTTCCACGACTCTCCTAATACTCCCAGAAGACTTCCCAACCATATTTGGATTTAATCTAAACACTTTTAAATAAAGGATAAAATTCAATCTCCGAACTCTGTTCATGTCATTTCCAAAAAACTAGAAAAACCAGAAAACCAGAAACTCATACATCATTTAAGCTACAAAACATGCATCAAAATAAGCTCACGAAAACCTCAAACGCAAAACCCAGTTGTAAATCAGTGCTACTCACTTGAATGCTGAATGCGCTTATTCCCGAATGTATCAAAACCTCGGCCGATCACCACTCCGGCCACGCACGCGAATGAACAATCTCTCCAAACCAAACTTCTCGATCAGAGAGAGATAACCCACTGAAGTTAAACTCCAAAATCCTTCCCTTAGCACTTGCGATGCTTGTTCTTCACGAGCAGAGCCCTAATCGCCACTCCAGCCAAAATCGCTCAACCCTCCTGAGTATCAGACTAGCGAAAAATGTTTCCGTAAGCATACGCGTATTTCGTTTAAACCCAAAACCCTACTTTCCCTATTTGTACTCTTACCTTGCGAGATACATACGCCGCTCGATCAACCCTTTTAACCCCTTGATCCTATGCATGCTCGCCCACCGGAAACACTACATGTTCCGCATCCATTTACGTTAATAAGCACACAACTATACAATAATAATAATAATGATAATAATACGATTTTTCAGAAAAATGGCTATATAACACCTGTACATACGAGTATGGGCTAAGCCCTCAAACCACAAAATCACCTGATAAACACAGTTATATATATATATGAATAAATAAATACACAAACAATAAAACTTACCAAAAATCAGGGTCTTACAAAACCTCAATGCAGATCATTTATATGATCTAAATTAAATACCCTTTTGTCATTGAAATAAAACAATAACCAAGGATCTGTAAATGCGGAAGGCGGACTGTACAGCCTCTATCTACACTTTTATTTACAGCTTTGAATTAGCGCCGTTCAACGTGGGTCCTACACAAAAAAATAAAACCTAAAAAAATAGATAAACAATAAGTGAACGGCATCCTATATATGCTGCAAATAACATTGTTGATAGAAGCTGCACAGTCCCTCATTGCATAATAAACGGAAGATAAATTTATAAACGTCTTCGGGCCCTTTTGCTTCTGGGTCTGGATTGTCACCTTAAGTTTTGGTATCAGACCCTTGACAACGTATCTTGGTAGTTGGTATCAACCTCATGAGTTACTAAACTAACGTCATGCGTTAGCTAGATGGCAATGTTTCCACTTGGCTAACATTGGTAGACCCAGGTGCCTTTTAAGTAGATAAATATCAGAGAAGAAAAATATAAATATGTAATGTTATGCAAAATATTGAAACCCTTATAGGCCCCTAACGCAAGAGGTACCTACCCTTGTAACTCTAGCTTGTCATTACAAATTATTATTAATATTTTAAAATAAAAAAATATCAAAAAAAATTAAAATTTATGGAAAATTTCAACATATATGTATAAAATTAAATAAAAGTTCGATACTTTTACACTAATTTATGAGTAAAAAATATAGGTTATAAAACAAGATTTACAAGAAGTGTTTTAGAATTCAGAATTTCTTTGAGAAGGAAACCTCCAATGAAACAAATATATTTTAATAAGATATATTCCAAAAATGTTGTTTAGAATCGAAGGAAGTTTTTAGATTTGAGGGTTCTTTAAGAAAAGAAACTCTCATAATAGACCATTCCCTAGAAAGGAAACATATATATTTTAATGTGACTAGTCTTTCTTGAGCCCATTATAAGCTCAACCGAGTGAACTTGTCAATCCTGTCGGTGTCAGCTGAATCAACTCGGCATAGACCCAAGGCAATACCAAGTTTTAAAACCCTGCTTCCAATCCAATGACATCTAGTAAATTTCATAGTTCTGGATTCAATCCCCACCAACACCATGTCATTTGTAAATACATGCACAAAGAAATCGGGAAGGGATCATCTACGGTTGAGCTCGTAAATGAGCTCAACCGTACCCAATGGTTGCTTGTCAAGTAGGCAAGCAACCACCCTCTCTCTTCTATCTTCTACATGGGGAAACGAAAAAATGGTTTTTGCAGAGGAGAGAGGGTGGTGCTTGCCTACTTGGCAAGCAACCATTGGGTACGGTTGAACTCGTTTTTACGAGCTCAACCGTAGATGATCCCGTCCCAAAGAAATCTCTTACATAATATGGTTGTCAAGCATTCTGTAACATACAAAAAAAGGATATGGACCAATCCCAACAAACAAATGTTATTGAGACTAATTGTGAACCTATTATCACTGGAAATTCATCAGTCTGCCACAACTAACAAATGTTTTCGATACCAATCCCAAGCTCAAATGAAGATGGATATTTGAGGTAGGTTGATAAACTATGCAAAACATAATCAAATCATGGCAAATGAATCATCCAGCTTCTTGTTCTCCTTGAACAAAGATTCATGTTCTAAAAAAATTACAATTTTTCCTATCTATTCAACAAATCAAACAATCAAGAAATTTTTCCTATCTATTCAACAAGTCAAACAATCAAGCAATTTTTCCTATCTATTCAACAAGTCAAACAATCAAGCACCTACAGCATCACAATCTAATCCAAGAATTCATGGTAATTAATCCAGAACAAAACTCGAATCCCATAACATCAATTTCCAACCAGCATCCACCATCAATAAAACCCTAGAAAGCACGATTTCTAAAATAGAAAATAAACAAAGCGAACCCACCTGAGAGATTAACCACGCCTTTTCCATGCGCTCAACGAAGTTGGAAGAACTTCCGTAAGAATCTACCATCGAAGCTCTTGTACCAGAAACCCTAAAACTCATCGACCTCCTATTTCCGCCGTGTTAAGGAATCACCACCAAATCGTTCTGAATCCTTCGCAACGAAACGAAGTTGCTGTTCGCAGATTCCGCAAAAATGGCAGGTCCCCCACGCGCACAGCTCCACATTTCAATTCAGCTTACGAGATGGCAAAAACGTGAGAGAGCGAGAAAGAGAAGTGGTGGCGGGGACGGATTCGTGAAGGTGATTTTATAGTTTATATTTTCTTCTGCCGCAAACCGCACGAAGACGAAGCTTCTTGCTTTGAAAGAAACAGCTGAGCGGGGCTGTCGATCCGAAGGCGCCCACGAACGGGATGAAGACTGCTGCAGAGTTACTACCCCCGGAGTCCCACGGTTAGTGTTTTTCAAGCGGGCCCACATTTACAAGGCGTAATTTGCTTATTGCGGTAGGAGTGGGATGCTTCCCACGCAAGCTATTTGTAAGTGGTATCCATAAAACATTTTTAAAAAGTGAGAATTAAATATGTATTAGGATAATTTCAATTTATCCTTTTGAGGTTTCAAACAATCCCGCTTCTCCTCTTCAAGTTTTAAAAGTAATTGTTTATCATCTTGAGATTTACTATTTTAGTTATCTACCTTCTTCCGTAACTATACAGCATTTTAGCCAGAATCATCCACAAAAGGCCAAAATTCATATGCGTTCTGAGAACAAACACTCAACTCATGCATATCTCCCATGGTTCGTAATAACGTAGCTCTTTTATATGATCTTTATCCCTCTTATTTCAAGGAATTGAGATTTCTTCTTTTTTTTGTTTTTTGAATGAATGAATTGAGAGTTCATTTTTCCTAACATGCTATTAAGAAAATTATAACACTAATGGTTTGTCTATATTAGTTTTATGGAACCTTTAAGAAAGTTGAAGTTGAATCTATAGCAATAATTTAATGCATCCCTAGGAATGGTGAAGTTGATTAATTAAATAGAGAGTAACTTTACTTTTACATAGAAAATCGGAAAATTTTAGGGAAAACGCCTCATCTATTGTGATCTTTGGTTTTTTTCTTCCTTTTTGGGGCACTTAAAATAACATGTGAAATGTATTTTATCTCTTTAGATTTGCATATATTGAGTAATTTGCTATAATTTTTGCATACAAACTAATATTTTAGTTCATAAGTTCTAATTTTACTATACCAGAAAATGATTTAAAAATCAATTCTCTTTAAGTGTACATTTAAATTGGATTCGCCCAAACTCAAGAAACAGTTTTAGAGTTGGGTTTGGACTCAAGGAGTTTGGGTTCAAGGCTGGCCGAGGTGAGTTTGGGCCAACTAATTTTACATTGGGTTGAGCCCAGTCTACCCTACTTACAGCTTTAGCCATCAATGTTTACTATTCCTACGTGAGATATTGCCATGTGAAGCATCTTACAGTCAATGTAACAACATCTCACAGGGGCGGCTCAAACTTTTTGGAGGCCTTAGGCAATGTCATAAAAATGAGGCCTTTTAATTAAAAAAAATTTAATATTAAACTATAAATTTATTTCTTGCCTTTTTAGATACAAAATTTCTAATTAAACTTTTGTATTCAAGTTTAGCCAATAAATCATTTTCGATAGATAAAATTGCTAAACCGTTAAAGCTAGCAGTGCCCCCTATTGGTTCTTTGCCTCAATGCATGGGTAACAACACCTTCGCTTCCAACATTCAACGGTCAGAGACCCCTTCCAGTAAATTAGTAACGTGCACTCAAATATAGGCCTAAAGGCAAATTCAATACCAATGTCCTTTGATTTCATAAGCAAATAAGAAGCGAAGATAGGTGTGAGAAGATGGGTCTTTCATTTTTCACAAAAGATAGAAACCCTAAACCCCCTTTTCCCTTTTTTAAAAAAGATTTAGAGAGAAAATAATCGGTTTTTATAAAAAATGAGAGAGAGAAAGCAATGGGGGGCTTTACTCCTTAGGCGGTAACCGTAGTGAGGGGTGGGGTCCACCAAAACAAATGGGAAAATTATGAAAAAGGGGTACTTTTTAAAATATTTATAAAAACAGTCCACTAAGATGCCGAATTGCAGAAAAGGGCCACTTTTCAAAAATAATTACCTAAAGGGTCACTATTTAAAAATAACGCCGTTTTATTATAGCCAAAACACGCTTGTGTCCACGTATAATGCGCTCGTATCTCACGTAAAATGCGCTTGTGTCCCATGTAAAATGAACTTGTGTCCCATGTAAGAAGTTTGAGTCCCATCTCATGTACAATGTGCTTGTGTCCCAAGTAAAGTGATCCTCAAATTTAATTATTTTTGAAAAGTGATCTTGTAATTTAATATTGATGGAATTTTTTTAATTATCAATGAAAAGTGGCCCTTTTCATAATTTTCCCCAAAAAAAATTTGGAAAAAATTTGCCTTAGTGGGGGACCTTAGGCGGTGGCCTTAGTGGCCTACCCCCGCCCCTCACACCAACACAATAACCATTGTAGACCAAAATTGTAAGTGATTTCGTCCCCACACTCATGGACTATGAGTCACTAGTTTGTACAGAGGATCTAGTTGGTTGCAGTTCAGCTCTAAACGAGTTTGTTGCTGGCTGGGACTTCAACCCGTTGAGTTGTGGCAAAGTTATTTCATGTATTTAAAACGTAATTATATATTACGGTAAATGTAAAACCCTAGTTTTTAGTGGGAATTAAATTAAAGGATTAATTAATAGATTTAATTAATTTAATTTGTGTGGAGATTTGGGCCATTCGGTGGCAGAGAAATAAGTAGAAATTTTTTTAAGTAAGTGAGTGCGAAATTAGAATTTGTAGTGATTAGGAAATTAACAAATAAATACTTTACGTTAATCTCAACTTTAGGGGGGGGGGGGGGGGGGGGGGTAGATATGGAATTTCAAAGGCTAAGTGAAGGCCAAAGATAAATTAGGTTAAGGAAAGAGGGTGCTTCAAGGCCTATAAATAGATTAGGTTAAAACTTTTGGGAAGGGGTAAAAGAAAGCGGAGGCCATTTGTTAAGGGTGGCCGCTGCTTGGAAACCTAAAGGCGTCGGCCGAAAAGTTTCAATCTTCGGAGGAGTCTATCAAAAAGGGATGGAAGCTAAAAGAAAATCCTCTATTCGGTGAGTAGCATCGTTTTGGTTTGTCGTTGGTTTTTGATCTCTGTGATTTGCCGAAAGCATGTTTCTGAATAGCTTCTGTTGCTTCTGTTCGAGCATGAGTTGTTTGATGGGTTTAGAAGTCGTGATTTAAAAGTTGGTTAGATTAAATCCGAAATAGGTTTAAAGGTATTTTGGTAATGGTAGAAGCCTATACGAGTAGTTACAGAGGTCAAAAGTTCGGCCAGTCATTGAGTTTCGAGATTAACATAGAGTTGTATATCGGAGGTAGGATCCGCCGACTTGGCGCCTACCTAGCGCCTAGTGAAAGAGTCGACGCAAGCTAAGTCTATTGTTCAAGCCGAGTTCGTGCCTAGCTCGCGTCAATCGCGCGCGAGGCATTTCTTTGTTCTCGCCGAACTCGCGCTCGTCTCACGCCTAGTACCCTTCGTCCGCGCTAAGTGAGGTTTTGGGTATGCGCTGAGTCCACGCCGACCTCGCGCCAAGCGCCAGAGGTCAGCGTACCCAATGGAAATTGCCGAAAGTTGGTTTTTGCCAATCCTACCCAATTTTTGATACCTTGAGACTTCAACCTTTTACCCAAAGGCTATATTAGGATATTAAAAATACTATTTCTGTTCAGAACAATTTGGATGGCCTTAAATTAAAATTCTGAGAAATTCTATAAGTGTCCGAAGTAGAAATTGAAGGAATCTGGGTAGGTTATTGGTTGGTCTCCTTTATGCATTATAATTGTTATCTGATCATAAATCTATTTAAGCTAGATTGGTAATATTAAAGAACTAAATTGTATTGAAAATTACTTGTGTGAGCAAAATGATTTGATTGCTAATAAGTTTTGTTGTGGGGTTTGGATACCTTCTGAAAATTATATGAGTTGCTGTTCTGGTTGGAACGACTTGAAATGAGTGTATTGGGATACACAGGGTGGTGATCAGTGTGGATTTAATTGTTTTGCAAATACAAAGTTTCTACGCGATGGTTTTCTATTTTGGTTTAGCTAGTCCTGGATCCAAAGTTTAAGCTTAGTAATGTGATGTATTCGTTTTATTGGGGTAATGGCATGGCTATGGAGTGTTGCCACGACCGGTGTAGAGCAGCCAGAAACCCTGAGTAGGCCTGGTTGTCAATGCCGAAACCCTGAGTAGGCCGGCATTGGATGACGATACCCTGAGTAGGCCGTCATTTCAAAGTATCCGATACCCTGAGTAGGCCGGAACTGTGTACATGGAGGTATGGATGTCGCTCTGGCGTGTTGATTAACCAATCTGTAGACACCCCAAATTGCACTACAAAATGAGAAAATATTTGAAAATATTAATTGGGATTTGAAACAGGTCAAAAATGCATGAAATTCCATCATTTAAGCATTGCCCGTATTGTATCTACGGGCTAACCGCGCCCGAAATTTGTATACGGGCACGAAGCGCCCGTAATACAAATGCAAACACCACTTGCTCACAATGTAAATATGAGCACAGGAGATTTGTGCGAATTTGATCTTTGCTCGATTTCTGAGCCTTATCTTCAGTCTAATATCTCTTTAGATGAGCGAATTATCTCTTTTATTCGTTTGAAATATCTTTGTTGGCCATGGATGGGCATTATCCTTATTTTTAACCCAATCTGGGGAGATCATGGTATATCCCTCTGGACCAGCCATACCCCTGGGTTTGATTATAAATAGAGGTGAGATCCTTAAGCAAAGGGCCACGAAATTTTGAAGTCCAAGGAGCTCCAAGAGAATAGAGGAATCCCTGCTGCTCTGCTTGCTCAATCCAGGTAAGTCCCTTTTCCCTTTTATTTTCTGTCTTCAATTCTAGAGATAATAGGATCTTCTCCATTGCTATAGAATAAGGCCTTCTTTTATTCTGTATTCCTAAACTTGTCTCTAAGTACCTCAAGAGTCTATCTAGCCGTAAAACGTGAAGAGAGAGCTAAGGGAAAGGGGAACAAGTGGATCCCTAGAATAGAACCCCATAATCTGTTTTTCTCCTTTTTCATAGAATAAGGCCTCTAATTGTGTTTGTATACCCAAACCTATCTCTAAGTATCTCAAGAATCCTCTCTAGCCGTAAAACGTGAAGAGAGAGCTAGGGGAAAAGAGAACGTGTGGATCTGTAGGGTAGACCCCATGTGCCCTAATCTGTAAGATGTGGCTGTTTTGAATATCCTGCTAATGTTTTAATGATCTTGTGATTGAATCTGAATGAATCCTATAAATCTATGATGTTTATAGCATGAAATCCTCTTTTCTCCTAAAATTGAGATTTACACCACTTTTGCACCTACAGCACTGTTTTCGTGACTTTTGTGATATTAGGCTAAGATCCTAGATCTATCATGATCAGTATAATAGATCTGAATTCAGAAGCCTGAAAGTAATTTCTAGGGTTTCATGATGTGTTTTTTGAGTCCTTTTTCACTTTTGAGAGAAGACCCTACGGTCTAAGTTCTCCCCTTTTGATGTTCTTCATCAACGTGGGTATTTTTGGTTTTGATTTCTTGATTTAATATGAAATTTGGGCTATATCTATGTCTTGGACTGTTCAAGTTCAATTCTGCAATGCTTTATAAAAATCATATTTTCTAGATTTCCAGAATTTAACTTGAAGCCAGATTTTTGAAGTTTTCACTTTAGATTGGTTTTATTTGATTTTATCTCAATTTTATTTTAATCATGAAACCCTAGGAATGGTATGATCATATTTGAAAGTTCTGGATCAATCAGGCTATAACGCCCCGGATCCAAGTTGCGTAGATAAAACCGTAACTTATCTCCGAAGGTTATTATATAACCCAGGATAGCAAATCAGAGTGAAGGAAAAACATGAATTAAACAATAACTATAAAATCAGAGTGCACTATAACCCAAGCTCCAATATAAAATACCATAACCGAGGCTAACTCACATGAACCAAGTATATACCCGTTAGTGCCGTCCTTACTAGAATCTGAAAACAAAACAAAACGGAAAAGAATGAGATACGAATATCCCAGTAAGCAGCACATACATGCTCAAATACAGTTTATCAGTTCTAAAATACGATACAGTTGTAAATAATGCAACAGTGGCGCTAACACATCAGTTCCGAAAAACCCGAGTAATTCAACAGTAATTCATCGATTAGTATGAGATATAAGAATAATCCAGTTTAGCAAACATATATGTAATATCAAATCAACAGACGATAAGTCACTACAGGACTCATGAAATAAGACTGCCTTTAACTAGTGTAAAACCATGCTCACTATGCCACCTCCCGGCTTATGAGCGAAGCCAAGCTACACGGTCATCAACTTATTGCGGAAGAACCCATTCAGATACAGTAATGGGTTGGCATGTACTATCCTATCATAGCCGCAGCCAACCAGATACAGAGAAGGCCTCATCGAGATACACGATGGAAACGCGTGCGTGAACAAAGTGTTACAACTAGCAAAGAACAATCCTTTCCACTATTTAGCTCCTAACATGGATCCATATCGAGCTATGCCCACTAGACTCTAAAACCAAAACCAACCGTGAAAACTAGCAAGCACAACTCATCTCAATCTCGATCATATCATCCCGAGTACACGGGGCATCTCTGAGTACACAGAGGCTACAACATCCAGAGGTACACGGGGCATCTCCGAGATACACGAAGGTAAGATAACCATCAAAGAAAACCCAAAAACATTGTTCAAGTACAGGGAGAAGACAAATAATCATATTCATCCAAAATAATTTGATTTTAAGTCCCTTTCCAAATTATTGCATAAAATGCTCTTTATAATCAAAATTTAGTAAAATTGTCAATCGCGACTAAACCAGCAAATATGAATGTTAAAACTAAAACTAATTACCATTACTAAATTCAAACCTGAAATATTTAACTTGTACCCAAAGAGTGGCTCTTTCTATAAATATTAACCGCAGTTTACTCGCTTTAACATAAACCTTCCATGCTTTCTATTAATAGTTCTAACTCACCTATAAAGCCCTATAGATTTCCACCTCTTAGTTATCTCAAATTCAGTAATTATTCTCTAATATATCTCCCAAAATCTTAGATATGATCTGAACCTCAAAAATAAACCCTTGCTTATTATAGTCTCAACTTGTAACTCCAATGCACCTAGTTCACCCATCACAATTCTGAAATATTCCCCTTGCTTATTATACAAAAACCCTTATTTATATACTCAAACCAGTATTTATTTATTCACTCCAATCCCCTTTTATCATTTCTAATTATTCCTTTAAGCATCTTCCCCAATTGTGTTTTACAAATTATATTATGAATGTGCTGGAAAAGTTTCAGCACTCTTAAACTCAATTCTTAACTCCTACAGATTTCTGATTTCCTAACTTGATACCTTTAGCGAACTCCCATTTCAGCTCCTCCTGTTTAACCCAAGAACTTCAGTTTACCCCTAACTAGGCCTCCTAATTTAGTTCCTAATTAAGCTTTGGTTAGGTCCTATGAAATGATAACTCAGCAATGGAACCCATACTTTAAATTGTTAAGTAAGCAGCAGCAACTTACTTTACCAAGCTCTCTAAATTTTACTACATTTAGTCTTACTTCACTTCAATAACTAACAGCCACTTCAACAACCTTATAACACTTAATTAATCTCCTTACAAGAGCAAGAAAAGATTAATAATCAGAAACATCACTTCTCCCACCCTAACTACCTTTAGTTAAGCTATAATAAATCATAACTAAGTGATAAAACCAGAATTGGATTTTTATAAGTAATCTACAACACTTAGATATAGACATGAAACTGTAGAAATTTTAGGATCAAAATATTTCAGACCATGACCATGCTTTAGTTAAGTTCTGTAATTTAATGGTATAAAATTTTCTGCTCCTAATCCCATTAACCTATTGCTAATATCTGTTTCTTGAACTCCCGAGCAAGTTTTAAACACTTTAAACCAAAGAAATGAGTTTCTAATAAAATAGCCACGCCTAGCCATTGAATAGTGAGTGAGTGTTAACCTCCAGCAGCTACTAATTTCGAATTAATCCTGCCACAATTTAATCATATACAATCTTTAATTCCTAATCACTTTATTCTATTGTTAACATCTATGTAATACTCTTTAAACATGGCTTAGTCAATTAGTCAATATAACCTAACCTCCGCTGAACTAGCTACACTAGGCAAGAAGAAAAGAGGGGCTGGCGCTGACCTTTACAGGTTGGTGCCCCCCCAGCATTCTCCAGGTTTCTAAAATTTTAATTGTGTAAACTCCTTGACTTTTGATCACAATAATCTGATGCTAACATTTATTTTGAATCATAGAATAAATGTTTTGACCTTTAGTCCACTGAAATTTCTACTAGTGCAGCAGTCTTATTTGACTCATGAGGATTTGGTTTCAATTGATCTCAAGGAGCAATTGAAAGATTCAACCTAAGCCTTCCTTCACTTTAAAGCAATTGAAATTTTCTGTTGACTACAGCCGTACTAGGCTAGAAAGAGCTGAGTATCAAAGACTAACCACTGCCTTCTATAGCATTTATGCAACCAGCACCCACCTACCAGAAATTTCCACTATGATGTGCGGCTGATCCAAGTCCACTAGGACTGAGCTACTGTTTTTAATTCTAAATCATTTCAGCACCTACCATTCCCTCTAACTACTCCATTTACCTTCATTTGGATTTAATTAAGCAATGATCATCCTAAACAATAATAGACACCTATATCTTACCGAAAGAGTTTCAGATTTCAATTAAATCATAGCAAGTCTATATTTCAATTGACCCATTCAAATACAGCTTCAGAGGTGCTACTCACCTCTAAATATTGAATTATAGATGCTGGAACCTCAAAATCACTAATTCCCTTCATGTTAAAATACCTCTTTTCTACACTCTAATTCAGTAGTTATATAAGCTGCTGCAAATTCAATTCGACTAGGACTAACCTGGGATTACTCTTTCTAACCAATTCCTAAATTCTGATTTCAGCAGCACCTGCCGCCAACCTCAGTAATTCCTAAATTCTAACATGCATTATATTACATTTGAATAATATTCATTTTCAGCATAACAACAAACAACCAACCTAAACTACAAATCTGTCCTGGGCATTTAATTGAACAGTTTCCACATATGAACAGATCTGGACATCAAAAACAGTAAAACAGAGGTTCGTATGACTCTAGGTTCAAGACTAATTCAACTTCAGATTCCTACATCTAAGACAAAATAGATTGAGCCACTTACCTCTAGGCTACAATTTCAAATTGCTACACCCTCATCTACACAAAGGAAATTCTGAAATCACATTCCAGATTCCACCGAACTACACAAATCTGCAGAGACTTCTATAACTGAATCACACTTTAATTGAACTGATCTTACCTGATGGATCTCAATTTCTGCAGGAATGACAGCTTCTGAATGAAACTGGAGTTGCTGCCGCAAGAGATTTTAACTCCATTGGGAAAGAACCAAACGACCACAAGAAAATTCCTCTAATCTCCAGAATTTTTCAAATCAGACTCTCCAAACCCCTAGATCGACTCCCTCTTCTCTCTTTGATCTCTCCAGCAGAAATCGCTCAAAGGCCAAAATAAACCAATGAACCCAATTCATTGGTATTTATAGTTGCTGCCCACTGTTGAATTAAAATAGGATCACCTACTTTTACACTCCACCAAAATCCCTACACCAGCATGCTAAATTTGCTATTATCTCTTGCATGCCACATCAGCAAACCCTCACCAACCAACCAAAATCAAACCTTAGCATTAGCTCCGACCAATTAATTGAAAATTTTCCTTTCCGGTTTTTGATCAAAAGTCCCCGGTTACTTCTTGGTCTCCTTCCTCCACAAAATTACTAATTAACCATAACTTAATTACTAAACCAATAATTTTTAATTTCATTAAAAATTTGGGATTTTACACAGGCTATTCGTATGAAAAAACCATACACTTTTGTCTTTTTTTTTTTTTTTTTGTGATTTTTCATGATTTTTATAGCAAGCCATTTTTCCTTTATTTTTAACATGAACAATACCTAGCAACCACCTTGTGTGGATGAATAGGAGTGCCTAACACCTTCCCCTGTTCATAACCTAATCCCCTTACCTATCTCTGGTTATTTTTTTATAGGGTTATTTTTACCCTAAATTTGCCTTTTTGTGCTTATTTGATATTTTGGTGTCCATTCACACCTAAACAGAATGGTGGCGACTCTTTGTTTTTAACCAATCCCGTGTGATGATTAGGAAGTCATTGAATTGATTTTTCTCATGTCTCACACAATCTAAACAACTACATAACATTGACCAAATGTTGGGTTTTTGATTTATTTAGCATGAAACATATTATTGGATTGTTGTAGAGAATTTGGTTTTTCTCGAGACGTGGTTATAATGATATTGGTTCTTTTGCGATTATTCGGATTTGTTGACAACCGTATTCAGATTTAGATACACATTGATTTTCAATTGCTATATCATTGTGTCTAATGAATTACTGGGAGTTTAGTCAGATTTATCGACTTATTGCCATCATTACTTGTGAAATTATTTGATCCATATTTTTACAACTATTAAATTGTGTTTGTGCATGCATGTGCTGCTCACTAAGATATTCGTATCTCATTCCTTTGCTTTTGTTTGTTTTTTAGATATGCCAGGAGAGCCCGATACTTGCGGGCAGTTTTACTTGGTCATGTGAGTTATTACTTTGGGGTTATTTTAGCCCACTCTGAATTTATAGTTATTGTTATATTCATGTTTTCCTTCACTCTGATATTGTGGTCCTGCGTTACATAAAAATCTCTAGATACGAGTTACGGGTTTTCTACGTAACTCGGATCTGGGGTGTTACAGTAAATTAGAGAAGCCTTCGTTGAGCTTTGCACCAATTACACATACCCATTTCTTAAATAAAACTTTCCCCCTTTTAAGGGTTGTAGAAAGGTCACACTCAAGTGAGGTTTATGTAATTTATTCTATATATTTATTTTATTATACTAGTTGTATGGCACGTGCTTCGCACGTGGCCATGTTATGTCTTCAGTGAGAAGGGTATTTACAAATTTCAAAATTTTAAAATAAATGTAACCTTAGCCAAAATTTCTAATAAAATTTTAGTGATTGAATGACAAAAGAAATGAAAATTTAGAATGCATAGAATTTAAATTCAAGTTCCATAGATTGGGTGAGCTTATAAAAATTCAACTATAATTCATTAGGATTGCATGAGCTTATAATTCAACTATATCTCATTAATATTTTTAATAAGAAAATTTATTAAGTATTGTATTTTTTGTTAAATCGTGATACTTATCTTTATATTAACCCCATGTTAATGACATTCCTATTAAATAACTCCATAGCTCTATAGCACTTGGTGGGAATTATCTCTAGAGAAAAGCCCGTATTGTGAAGATTGAATAATAGGAACTGTCTTATCAACCCAGTGACGATGTTGGCAGATTCTCCCGTTAAAGTGAATAAATTGATTTTTTAGTGTTACGTTTTAAAACAACGTAGACTCAATCACTAATTAGAAAACAGTAATACTTTTTAAAAATAAATGGGAAAAAGTTTCAAATAACTGTTCTTGACCTACTTCAAAAAATGCTCTCAAAACACTTTAAAATTTTTTTTTCTAATAAAATAGATTAAGAAGTCTTTAAATGGTATTTTTGGAATAAATCTTTCATGAATAATGGCACTTATTCTCTATTATTTTTTTTAAAAATTTTACAAAAGCTATAATTATTTTAATATGAATTTTATAATTTATGTATATCTAGAGAAATTTGATTAAAATGTTAATAATTAAAAAAAAATGCACGTTATTATCGTTTTTTGAATTGCAATTTCTGATTTAAAGGAATTTGATCTCCTTATATGCAAACTAATATAGATATCATTTTAAACAATGAAATACAAAACTTATCATTGAGGTTTATAGTCATGAATACATCAATCCAAACTTTTGGAGAAGAATTACATTTAATATTTGTTATGGTAAAATTGAGAATGAGTGTCATTTTATTTATGTCTTATTACTTTATAATTACCAAGTTTTATAGTCATTTAATTTGTAAATGACTATAAAACATATTGTTTTAAAAAATATCTCAATTAATATTTTATGCCTGTTTTATAGTCATTTAATTTGTAATTATTGTGACATTACATTTTTTAAATATAATTAGTCATTTTTTCAATTATATATAATTATATTTATAATACATTAAAATCTTGCTAACTATAACATAGTAATACTTAAATAAAGAACATTCTAAATTTTTAAATAAAGTAAATTATACTTTACATTTAGTTAAAACATATAATTCATAATTCATTTATGTCATGACTATATGTATAATTTTTTCAATAATATACCTTATGCATAATATAGAATTATAATTCATTTACTTTTAAAAAAATTGTACTTTAAATGCATTTATATTTTACAATTATCTTTAAGTGGTATTTTTGGAATGAATCTTTTGTGAATAATGACACTTATTTTTAAAAAAATTGTGAAATACAACAGAATTTGTTTTAAAATATAACACTAAAAACAAATTTTTGGGAAATTTGAATGAGTTTTATTTAATAGTTCAGATTCAGAGATGTTTCTACGTAAAATTTCATTTAAAAGGCTTATAAACCTTATGTTGGGCGTATTTGGAAGAAATGTTTTGTAAGCATTAATATAACCTTCAGTCTCAATATATTTATTTTAAATCATTGTTTTATAATTATATCAAGAACTTTGTGACAGAATCTGAGTTATGTTTTAAGAAGAATCACCTAAAACTAAAACTAATTTTGAGTACTTAAAATTACGAGAATAACCAATAGAGCATTAAATGCAACATCGCATTTAATGCTACTAACAATGCTTTGTTTCGGACAAAATTGGTTTTTAGTTTAAGTTTTTATAAATAACTATGATTCAATCACCAAATTTTGGTAATTAGAAATTAGTGGTGCTTTTTACAAATCCTTCGCATCATTAGAACGGCACTTATTGACAATTATTTTCAAAAATATCAATTATTTTAAATTATCAATTATTTGATGACTAAATCAGAATTATAATTAAAAAGTATAACTTAAAACCAAAGTTTCTTACGGTTAAGCGGTCATTACATAAAGCAGGTCATAGAAGAGCGAGTATACGCGGTTAGGCGGTGCGGTCGATGAAGCAGGTCAATAGAAGAGCTGCTTATCGACTCAAACTTTCTTTTTATATAGGTATAGGATATTCTATTTACACTTTGTTAACCAGACTAGTTACTTGAAATCTCTCCTAAAAACTCAAACTAGTTTTCAGGTAAATGACACTGATTTTCAAATATTTGAAAAAAAGTATTACTACTTTTCAATTACCAAACATTAGGTGAGTGAATCTGAAAACACTGACTTTATGAGATTGGTAATTTACTTTTATATTTTTTTATTAATTAAGATTTTTTTAAGTAGATAAGACTAATGTTATTAGATGGGTAATTTCATTTTACATTTTTTATTAAAATTATTTTGACCAGACAAATATTGAAGAAGATAACTATAAATATGTTAGAGATTATAATTTACTTTTATGTTTTTTTTAAATAGATCAATATGTGAAATTATATTAGAAATTGAAGGATATTATAGGTATATGAAAATAGAAAACAACAAAAGGGAGTTCGTGCTTTTAATAGTAGTAAGAATTGTTACATTTGCCTTGTCTTGTATGCTTTTATGTTTGATTGTATATTGCGTGTGTTGGGAAGCCATATTCTAGTGTGGGGTTTTTGGAACTTAAAGTTCATTTTTGAATTCAAAATGTTTTGTTTTTTTTCTAAAGAATTTTTAGTTACTCTTTTAGCAAATTTTATACTTTTTGTGTAAAACCCTGGATTTTTCCTAAAGATAAAATAAATAATTAATAGATAAATTATGGAGGAAAATGCTAAGAAATATAATAGTAGGAGAATTAAAGAGAGATATAGAAGTTAAAATAGGAATTTAAAGAAGAAGGGTAATTTGGTCATTTCAATTTGTTAAATTCATGAAAGAAAATAAGATAATTAGTTATTAAGTCAATAAATTCAACTAGACAAAATCTTGGCTTAGTTAGATATAAAATAATGAAATTAAGGCTTAAAGGGTGAAAAAAGGGCCTAATGGTAATTATACTATTTAGGGTCCAAAATATAGGTAATTTGAGTGAATAATAAAAGGCTTAGTTCAATTTAAAATTAGGAATAAGATTAAGCACGAAAATTAATTTGGAGATCATTTAAAAGAGAGTTAAAGGAGTTAAATTAAGGAGAAGAGGGAATACACTTAGTATATTAGAATAAGCTAAACCTAATTAGAATTGGACTAGTAGGGAGGCTATAAAAGAGAGGTTTAAAGAGTGTTTTAGGTTTTGAAAATAAGTTAGAAGGAGAGGGAAGTTCGTGCATAAGTGATAGGAGCCAAAATAAAAGGAGAGAGAGAGAGAGAAAAGAAGGGAGGAATTAGAAAGAAGAGAAGTTGCAGAGATGGCCGACCAGCCAACTTCGAACGGCGAGCTAGGAATATCCAACCGTTGGAATGTGGTGAAATTTTAGGGTTTTGTTCTACTCATGGAAGACTTCAAACTGAACAGTGGAGATTTCAATTGAAGAAGTCTAAAGGGGTGCGGTAGAGCTCCAAAAATGGGCACAGGCGAAGTTTCTGAAAAATCTGAATTCATCATAAGGCAAGTAGCAAACCCTTGAAATTTGAGGAACTGCATGTTTTCTCGTGATTTTGATGTTTAATCGTATTGTTTTGAAGTTGGATTTCATGGGAAAAAGCTTATTTGTTTATAAAAAATTGTTTGGTGATTTGACTTTCTTTAGAAATCAAGAAAAGGTTGATTATGGTGAGTTTGAACTTAAAAAGAAACTCAAGATAAGGAGAAAGGTGATGGGATTAGTTTAGGGTTGTCCTAGAACTAGTTTAGGATGAAAATTAGATGTTTAGAATCAAAACAAGTAAATAGTATGTATAGAAAGTTCTAAAATTTCCGTAAATTGAAGAAAACAGTATTATAGCTGGAGCGCTCAATACACCGCTTGAGCGTTACCTAAGGCGATAGGCCTTTGAAAAATAACAGAAACTAAAACTTAACTGCTAGAGCAATCGCCCAAGCGACCCTTCGAGCAACCAACTGTCAAAAATTTCTAAACTTGGGATTTGTGCCCAGATTCAATTTCTAATGATTTTTCTTGGAATTTTAATGTTGTAACACCTGAAAATAGGATAATTTGAGATGTAGGAAATAACAGAATTAAATTCGGATAAAAGAGAAATTATTTGGGACAATGAATGTAATAAGAATCAAAGAAGACTAGTAAAGGTATACCTATACACTCAAACTATTTTTATTAGGATTCTAAGTATGAAACCTAGTCTAACAAGTCATAATAAACCTAAATTAACCTCTGGAAAGAATCAATAACATAATCCAAAGGTCTTAGAGATTTAGGGTATTAGTTGGTAAATAAGGATTTAAAAGTAAGGATTTTAGGATAAACCAAAGTGTAGGATTTGGAGTAAACTTTGTAAGAAATAAAGAATAACCTGAATACTGAATTAGAACGATAAACGAAGTATGCTCACACTAACATGACTCAAATCTGAACCTTTTATTTAGAATTTGTGTATACTCTCGTACTTTTCTTATTAAATGATCTGGAACTCTGTTTAAGCACTGCTTAATGATTATTTTGAATATCTTTTGGTTGGACACTGTGGTCTTGGAAATTATTGCTGGACACAGCACTTGGGACATGTTTATGATTATTGGTACGAGGTTTATCACTGAATATTGAGTCTTTGAGTTATTCAAGGTTTTGATTGTGAGTTGTATCTAGAGAGCAATACTTAGTATGGATCCATAGCTTAGCTAGGAAGTGAAAGGGAATTGGCTGGTAAGTTATTCTTGTTCAGAACTCCCCAGTATGCGGTCCGTCGTACTAGCAGGTGCAGGCAACATAGGCAACAATCCTCAATCGCTGCAGGTGCGGCCTGGTCTTATTCGAGGTTGCTATCGATAAACGGTTTTTATTTTGTTATTCAGGTTACCATCAGCATGCTTCAATGAGACATCGACTTTCACGAGCTTTATATTGGTCATGTTGGTAAATTACTTGTGACTCGCACGTTAGATCTATGATTTGGCATGCTTGAGGATCACTTGTGACTTGCACATGCACTGGTATTAGACGTGTAGTTGTGGCTCCATTAATCTTTGATCGGATTGGTATGGCCTCCGCGGAAGCGGTACCCTTTTATGGGATTTTATTTGGACTGTGGATTGTACTCACCAACCCATGCGTGGGTGGTCCGCATTGATGGTTGACGGAGGAGATGGTAATGATTGCAGGTGCGAGCTCCATCTATCATGTAAATCATGATGTGACGAACTATGGGGGCAAGAATATTCTTATTAAGTGGTTTCAGTTCACGAGTCCTGTTATGTCACACGTGTTTGTTTTGGATTAATATTTGTTAGTGTTATATCATCGAATGATTGTGGTTTTTGGTTTTATCGTTCATCTCATGACTATTATTGTAAAAATTGTGGACTGTTTACATAATTCACCTTGCTACTTGTTGAGATTTATTCTCACTCCAGTATCTCCCCATTTTCCAAGTACTCATGACGAGGACGTCAAATTTTGGGCCAATTGTAAATGGGTAGTTTATATAGTTGTAGATTGTTCATGGAATTGAAATCCTTGTATATCATTATTATTGATTAATAAAGAAAATTTAAATTTAAGTTTCCGCATTTACTCTGATTATAAAGTTAGAAAAAGTTTTGAATTATCCAGTTTCTTTAGTAGCTTTGTTTGATTACCATAACACCTCGGGTTTGGGAATGGACCCGAAACCGGGGCGTTATATTTTGTGAGGATAGGTATACCAATTGTCCTAATCCTGACTTAGTGTGATAAAAATGGTCATCTCTAATGCTATAAAAATCTAGAGAGCTTCCTGATTCCACATCTTGACGAAAACAAACGGAAAAAGTACTAATAAGAATGAAAAAGGCGACATGCATGACTGAATCCTTACATGATCATCATTATTATTATTGTTATTCATATCTAAAGCCTTCTTATTTTATGATGTATAAGCGACTTCACTTTGTAAAGTAATAGCGCAATAGAGGATGCTGTTGAGATATTGTATTGAGGCCTTGCACCTTCACTTATCAGCTTATTAATTTAAGTACAATGGTTGTTTAACATGGTAATAGAGCAAGAGGTTTAGTGTTTGATTTCCGAATTCGAGTTGCCGTGCCAGTTATTTGTACCCAGGGTATATGCCTAAGATATATGCCTTGTGTTTGCCCTCTCCATGTTTGTTTTTACTTTCACATTTTCAGTTAATTTTAATTGAATTTTGCTTAGTGACACATCATCAATTTCCTAGATAGAAAAAAACTCTCTAAAGGGTAACATTTTGTACATTTCCTTTCAAATTATTAGGGGACTATACATGCTACGTGCGTAGCAAATTCCAAAACAGCTAATTTGTAAATATTTTTGTGAGGCCCACTTGCAAAAACAATCTCTAGTGTGGCATAATAAATAAGTAAAATGGAAAAAAGTTGAGGGAAGATTCGAGCATGAAATGTCAGGCCCGAATCTCCCCACTTCTCTTTATATTAGGGGAAAATTATGAAAAAGAATCACTTTTAAAAATATGTATAAAAACAGTCCACGAAGATATTGAATTGCAGAAAAGGACCACTTTTTGCGGATAATTATAAAAAAATCCATTGAAATTAAATTACAAGATCACTTTTCAAACATAATTAAATTTGAGGATCACTTTACTTATGACATATGTTCATTATACATGGGACACAAGCTCATCTTACATGGAACACAAACACATTCCACATAGGATGCGAGTGCATCAAATGTGGACACAAGCATATTTTGCCTATAATAAAATGATACTATTTTTTATTATTCTTTAAAATTGACCCTTAAAGTCAATTATTTTTTTTTAATGGCCCTCTTCTGCAATTCAGCATCTTAGTGGACTGTTTTTATAAACATTTTTAAAAAGTAAGCCTTTTCATAATTTTCCCTTATATTAGTATAGATATAGATTCGAGGGTCTTATTAGCCTACAAAAAGGTTTGGATCAGGAGTAAGTCAGTCCTGATATGGGCCCAGATGCGTTTTTCCCATGTGAGAGGTAAACGAATCCAACCCAACTTATCAGTGTTAAACCGGTCCAAACGTTAGGTTCAATCCATTTGCAATTACTCAATCAATAGTAGTTGCCGATTTGAATGAGAAAGAAGAAGAAGAAATGGACGTGTCTTGGGCCTCTCAGGAAGCCACACTATCGACCCTTCGCCATCAAAAGCACTGTGTACTATCATAACAGAATGCTAAGCACTGACGAACCCACAACCGTACAATGACAAAGAAACAAATTAAACCCAGTCTCCTTTTTGTTTTATTTCAACTTCTAAAATTTTATAGATCTGAAAAGAGAAGAGAATTAAGCGTTGGAAGAGAGGACCTTAACAAGAAGGGTAAATGAAGCAGCTTTACTTCTCTCGTGAAAACTCTGTCCGATGACCATTCAATACCTTTCTACTGCTCAATAACTTCTGAGGAACCAGACCACGCGTGCACCCACTTGGCCCTCCCTAGTCCCTCCCTCACATACCCACACACAACCACCCTCAACACTATGACCAGGTTTAGGTTTTCACCAATGTAATTTTTACTAAATTTTCTTCATTTTTCATACTAGTGCCATGAGATAAAGTGACAAAGTTCCCACCCGAGCTTGTGTTTGTATGTGTATCACAATCCTAAATGTTAAATGCTCAACCAATCAAGTCTCTGTAAGTCTTGGGGCTTTTGGAGCAACTGTTAGGCACAATACAAATGGTATCAGAACAAGCCTCACGTCTCAAGTTCAAGTCATAGAGGGAACAACCTATAGTCTAAGATTAAAATACTTTTGTATATATTAAGATACATTATGCTAAGTCATTGAATATTGATAGATGAATAAAGCCACGAAAAAGAAAAGAGCAAACACCCCTCAATATTGATAAAGTGTGCTGTCCAAAGAAGAAAACTAAAAAAACGATGGAATGAGAAATCTCACCCACACAAATGATGTGGTAGTTTGCTTTATTTATAGTAAAAGTGAAGCATCCATTACATGGTAATGTATTCAAACAAGGCAAGGATCAAGGAATACCCATTTACATGGTAATATATTCAAACAAGGCAAGGATCAAGGAATACCATAACTGCTACATCTAGTACTAAAAATTAGGAGAAAAATCAGCAAGGTGATTATCTTAAACTAGCTAAAATCATGCAGAATATCCAATAGGATCTGATCTGTTAATATCCCCCCGCAAACTATGCACGGTAGTGAGGCAAAGTTTGTGTTGCAGTTGCTCCAAATCAGCCTGAGTTTGTGGCTTTGAGAAGACATGTTTGTGTTGTAGTTGCTCCAAATCAGCCTGAGTTTGTGGCTTTGAGAAGACATGTTTGTGTTGTAGTTGCTCCAAATCAGCCTGAGTTTGTGGCTTTGAGAAGACATGGTAGTGAGTGTATGTTGGAGCATTCGAACCCTCTGAAACTGGAAATACAGCAGCAGGAGCAGGAACATCACCATATAGATAGGCAACAAGCTCTTGGCTTTTGACTAAGACAAGAACCTGGTTACGCCAGAGAAGATAATGGAATGTGACAACATTGCCAACATTCAGTGCAGCGGAAGACATAGTTGCTCAGAGGAAAAGCCCCTCCTCACATGGCTTTGATACCAAGAAGAAAACTAAAAAAACGATGGAATGAGAAATCTCACCCACACAAATGATGTGGTAGTTTGCTTTATTTATAGTAAAAGTGGAGCATCCATTACATGGTAATGTATTCAAACAAGGCAAGGATCAAGGAATACTCATTTACATGGTAATATATTCAAACAAGGCAAGGATCAAGGAATACCATAACTGCTACATCTAGTACTAAAAATTAGGAGAAAAATCAGCAAGGTGATTATCTTAAACTAGCTAAAATCATGCAGAATATCCAATAGGATCTGATCTGTTAATATCCAAGTCATGAACGTCGATCTACTAGAAAAGTATGGTTGAATATTACAATCTTATGTTAAATGCTTAACTAACCAAAACTCCATAAGTCTGGGGCTTTAGGGCTTCGGAGCAACGGCTAGGCAAATAACAGTGTTTTAAACATCATACATTATGTATAAAAGACATAAGAAACCCCATAATATCAGATCAAAACATGTACGGCGCCTATACATAATGCAATTAATATACTCTTTTACCATGTGCTAATAAGATAATGAGATTCCACAAGCCATTCAAAGCTCAAACCAACATTCTAACTTCATGTCTGTATGTATTAAACTTTTGAGTCAAAGTATGTGAACGCCTATCTTTTCAAGGACAACAAAGAAAAAGAAAGCTCGTAGCGACTCGTATCATGGGTCAGCCACTGTTCCAGCTTCCAGCACCTGAGGCTCGATCTCTACACTCTTACTGCAGGGATAGCTTTGGGGCCAGAGAGCCGGTCCTTCCCGAGGAACTCAAGACCCTGACATGGAATTTCTGAAGTGCTGACAATTGAATCAGTAGATCAGAGGCTTAATAAAAGCAGACGCACCACCACCAAAGCACCAAAAGCCAAAAGCCAAAGCCAAAGCTAAAGACTTCCATGATGATCTAGAATCCATGAAGGCTTTGTAGCTATCCTGGAAATAAACCATGAAACGAAGAAACCCGGCTAGAAAAATGGGCGGAATCCACAAATATTTCAAGACAAAGAACAACATAAAGTAAGAAGAGAAGAAGGAATAGATTTTGGTCTTCCAATACTGTTTTGTATCGATCAAGCCAGTCTAGTCATTGGAAATCTGAATTAGATTCAAGGTGACAATCAAACCCTTGTTTGTTTCATTTAATAGGGAGGGGAACGAGAGTTGGGAGCCCAAGGCACAACATCAGAGGGGAGCTGGCAATTCAAAGGGGCTGGACCTGCAGCACTATACATGGTGGTGGTGGTGCATGATTCACCGCCACCAACAACATTACTGGGCTTGATATCCTGAGCTTCTTCATCTTCACCTGGAAGTCTGTGGAAGGAGGGGTTGTTAAAGGTGGCCACAACCAGTACTACTGGACTTGCAGCAATCACTTTCCCTGCAATAATCCCTCCAAAAACCTGACCTTGACCCCCTGCAAGAGAGATAGCAAAAGGAGGAGAAGCAACAGCAGCAGCAGAAGAAGAAGATGGTAACTTTGTAGAAGAAGAAGGGGAGAAACCGAGAAATGTGCCTGAGAGTGCCAGAATGTTGAAAGGGCCATGGAGGGTGAGAGTGGAGGCATGCGAAGCAGGGTGGTGCAGGGTAACATTGGCTACACTGCCAGAGCAGCTAAGAACGCTGAGACCCAGGTGTCGACGACGAGCGAACTGCGACACCACCTCGACGAGGTCGGACCCAGCGGAGATCTCGAGGACCATGGGACGCATGGCGGACTCATGCTCTCTGGTTATCACAATGGGTGGCTTGGGCTTGTTCTTAGAACCAGGTGGTCGACCTCTCGGCTTCCTAACAGCTACCACCATCGACCCCACATCGCCACCACCTTTACTGTCGTTGCTGCGGTGGCCGTTGTTCTTGATCTTCGTCTTCCCCACTGCATCGCCGCCGCCACAGCCGACGAGGGGAGATTTGGTTTGGGGGCTGTGGCCATCGTCGTTGTCATCATCATCAGAAGTGTGAGAGCAGTCTCGAGCTTGTGAGAGAGAGATTCCTGCGCTGTACTCCGCCATTGTTATGGTCGAGAGAGAGAGAGAGAGAGAGACAGAAGGGAAATGGGGTTAATGCAGGGAAGGGGGAGGAAGGCCTGGCTTTGGTTAAAAAAATTTCCTTTTTGAGGTGTCGGGATTGCAGAGCAGAAGAAGGCTGGCTTTTGCTATACAAAGTTCCAGGTGATGGACGTTTACTGCTCGATACTACTAAGTGGGTCCCATCTAGGTGGGACCACCCATCCCTCCCCTCCGGTCACATCTGTCTCTATACTTTCCAGGTGCCCTGCGTTTCATGTTGAAATTTGAGTCCGGTCGAACCAGCGGATTGGTAGGGCCCCATCATACGATGTCTAGAAAGGGTGGGGGTTAAACCGTACAGATTTGGACTGCGCATGTGGGGTAGGGTTGGGTTCGGTCTCAAAAGGGCAAACTGAAATCTAGTTGTCGGGACCGGACTGACCTTGCATGCACCAGCCTAAATCCCCAACCCTAGCCATCTTGAAAAGAAACCATGAATATTGCTCTAATTACGGCAATTTTTCCCACCTGGAAACACAAGACTTTCACTTTCTTGGGAAGGCCAAGCACAACACAGTGCAAGCGAGGCAACCCTTTCCGTCCATGTGTGAATTACAAGCGTGTTCCGCGTCCGCAGGCTGCAACAGGGAGGATCGTGCTCTTCTTTTATAATGGTGACTATGGGGCTAGCCTCGAAAGGGCAGGCAGGATCACATCAAGCCTAGGGTTTCGCAGGAATCGTTCTCGGTAAAGCGCAAGGGTCTTTGCAAGGGGTTCTCGTAGGGTTTTGTAGGGGGTGTTCACAGGGGAGGTTTCGCAAGGGTGTCAGCAGGGGTTGCTCTTCCGCAGGGTTTCTCTTCTGCAAGGACGCTGTCGACTGGTGAAAGCGAAGATGGCAATGATGACAGCAGGGATGACGAAGAACAAGACAAGTTACAGTGTTTTAACAGGTTCATTTGGTGGTCGTGTTGGTTCTGTGTAAAGATCCCGGAAATCTTCTACCCCAATCCCCTTTCCCCAAAATGAATGGCTGCGTCAACCAAAGAAAGCTTGCTTCTCCGTGTTTTGTTTTGCTTATGACTAAGATCCATCCTACAGCTCAAACATACTTTACCTTTTTTGTGGTGGTTTTACCCCTTAGGATTCATGCTGGTACTTCCTACGAGTTCATCTGAGGGGTCACCATGTTTGATGTTAGCTGTTGTTTCTTAGTTTTTTTTGTGTTTCGATTGAAGGTGCTGGTTGTTATTGGTGTTGTAGTCTTATTTTATTTGCAAAAGTTTTTTGTTCAGGGTTGTGTCAGATTTCTGGGCACAACCAATGGATGGCTCCCCTGTTGAGGGATTATTAATCTGCCTAGTTGCATACCCATATTTAGGCTTTTCTAACGGTCTTCTGTTGAGAGATATGGTTTTGTCCATTTGCCTAATCTCTATTAAGAAAACTTCTGCAAGTATGCATTGGGGTATGGCATACATGGTGCTTCGCTTCTCCATCTGCTATGGTTATGGTTTGGTTGGTTTTCAGTTTATGCGGGTTGTAATCGATCTGATTGTATCTGTCATTCATATTAATGAAATCGATTAACCTGGCTTCATATCAACAAGAGAGAGAGAGAGAGAAACTTCTAATAACGAACCCCAAGAGAAAATGCAGCAACCACACAAGTTAAAAGAGCACAAACACAACCACAATTACACATACAATGATTTATGTGGTCCACCCAATATTTGGTTATGTCGACAGAGCATAAAGATATAATCTTCACTAATCAAATGAGGAATGAGTACAATGGATTCGCTTGAGGATCACATTCAAGAGTAATAAAATTAAAGACAAGGTTACCCCAAAGGTTTCTTCAATGGAGAAACAAAGAACTTCTCATGGTCTTCACCTCTTTCAACCTTCGACACTCAACACTCTTGAGCAATCCTCTCTTAGAAAACTCCTTTACATATATAACAATTGGTCACATGCCAATCACATGACCTTTAAGTCTGTGCAAAGAACATAACCCCATATCCAAACAAATTAGGGTAACGTTTGGTAACACTTTTCAGAAGTGCTTTTTTGCTTTTGAAAGCAAAAAGTTGCTTTCAAAAGCAAAAGTGTTGTTTGGTTATGCACACATGAAGCAATTTATAAGAAGCAAAAAAACAATTTCATTGCTTTTCAAAAGAAGCATATAAATGTTGCTTCTCATTTTAATCATAAATTTGCTTTCTTGCTTCTAAAAACTATGACACAAAACCAAATCGAGAAAAAATTGACCCATCATGTCCAAGCCAACCCAAATAAACGAGTTCGGGTTGACCTATATAATAGTTGGATCAGCTTCAGGTTAGAGATTTAGTAACCCATTCCTATTCGGGTCAACTCAAATCTAGCCCAATAATGACCCGCTTAACCTGATAATGACCCGTTTAACACAATAATGGCTTGTTTAACACGATAATGGCCCGTTTAACCAAGTAATAACTCGTTTAACCCGATAATGACCCGCTTAACCCCAATAATGATCCGTTTAACCCGATAATGACCCATTTAACTCGGACAATGGGCCATTTAACTTGATAATGACCCATTTAACCCTAAATTATATCACTAATTCACATTATTTTTCTATTGGTATATTTTTATAATTAAAAAATAAAAAATTTTAATCGGGTTGGTGGGTTGAACTCAATCATTGGCGAGTTTGGTTTGGTTTTGGGTTTTTCCAACCCACCAAGAAATAGATTCAACTTGAATCGACCCGATTATTGCTCAACCCGTTACAATATACATCGATTATATTTTTAAGTAGAATGCATCAATTGTTTACGGTAGTTTTATATGATAATATAAAAGCAATTTATATGCAACTGTAGTTACCAAACATGTTTTTTTGCTTTTTAGCAGTAAAACAAAAGCTTACCAAACAGCTTTGCTTCAACAAAAGATCTTTTGAAAAGCAGAAAAGTACTTTTTTGCTTTCTTGCTTTTTAAAGCAAGAAAACAAAAGCGTTACCAAACGGAGCCTGGGAGTAAATAGACAATCCCAGATCAACAAGTTTCATCATGAATAGAGTAGTTCAAGAGCTTGCACAATGGAACTTGTGGATACTAGTATTTTTTTTTTTTTTATCCTTCTTATTTTCTTTCTTTTGTTTAGTGAAATACTATTGTATTAAATTTTTTAACTGTGCAATGGAGGATAGATGGTCTCCCTCTCTGATTCCCTTTCTTGGTTTAATTTAATCCAACGGTGAACTATTAAGGAAAATGCTATAACTAACAGAGGATATACAATGCATTACAAAGGCTAATCCATTGGTGTTAAAGCCAAGCCAACAAAGACTTCTCTAATGGCAACAACAAATCCTAATATAAGCTTTTTCCAAGTCCACTTTGAAACAAGCACCCATTTCAGCCCTTTTTTTTGTGTCTAACAGTATAATAAAATTTCTCAATTTGCTAGGGTTGCCCTTGCCCAATTAGTAAAGAGGAGAACTGGGATGAGTTGTAAACTCAGATGCCCAACGAACAAACCACCTCTTGGTGCTCTCTAAATTAAATGATACATGAGTTTTGCAGGTGGGTTTATGTATCTAGGGTTTACTCGTCTTGGGTGGGTTTGCAGGGCTGGCCAGGTAGGTTGCTAAAATGACGTTGGTCATGGATCATTCTATCCGAATAAAAATGGAAAAATTGGGTTTTAGTGATACTTTTTAAATATAATTCAGATTCAGTCAACCAATTCTTGGTAATTGAGAATTAGTGACACTTTTTTAAAATAATTGAATACCAATGTTTTTTCTGTTTATAAAGAATTTCTTTCAAAATACCCTTAAAATGACGTACAAATCACTAATGAGTGAAAAGGATTTCAAAGTCTTTTGAGGGCATTTTCTGAAAAAATTCTTTTCAAAAAAGTATCACTAATTTGCAATTACCAAAAATTTATCGGCTGAATCTGAATTATTTCAAAAATACCAATAAAACCCAATTTTCCCAATAAAAAAAGTTGTCGGAGTAACTAACTTTTGAAGGATAGGTCTCATGGGTTTGACCATGACTACAGTAAAGATTTTGTAGGCAAAATTGCATAAGCTAACAGGCATATTCTCCTTAGGTCTTCTAGGGTTCTTAACCTAGCGTATGAGGGCCAAGAAAGGTATGGTTGAGATTACCATCAAAATGAACAGTGCTGAACATGATTAAAAAAATTAATATTACAAAAGTAATTAAGTACGATAATTTTAACATATTAATTAACATCTAGATTTTGAAAACAAAAACTATAAGTCCACCAAAATCTCTTATAAGTTTTTATAAATAATTCTAAATTTGATAATCTAAAATAAAATAAAACTCTATTGATTTTTGAAAACAAATATGAAAAATATAAATTTTATTACAAAAGCACAAACTATTCTCATAATTCCTTGTCCAATTAGAATCCTGAGTCAGTAGAAAAGTCTTGAAGAAAATAGGAAAAAAAGGTTGTACTTGACTATGAATAAAGAACTTTTTAGATTTTAGTGATAACTACAAAAACAAAGCTTTAAAATTATTTACTTTTAACTACTCCTATATTGAAACGTTTATAAATGTTATTTTTAAAATGCTATGCGCTTAAAAAAAAAAGGATCCTAACTAATATCCATATACAAAGACCTCTAAACTTTTAAAGTAAAATCTATTAAAAATCTTTCTATGAGTTTTTATAAATAAGTATTCTCAAAATCTATGATAATAGAGAAATCTTTTTACTTTCAAAAAACTACTGTCAAGAAATTTTTTTTTTTTTTTTTTTACTCCTACTCAAACAATTAATTTGTCAAGAATTAGCCTTATAATTTAATGACTGAAAAAATTGTTGATAAAAGAAATTAAGAGATAAAAGCTTGATCACTAACTAAAATTATTGATAAAAGAAATTAGCTTTTATCTAATTGAAAGAGTTAAAAGCTTGATCACTAACTAAATTTATTTTTTAATTTTAAATACCCAACATATTCTTATTTATAGAAAATTTTTTAATTTTTTTGGGATTCTAATGAAAACATATTTTACTATTAAAAATATTAAACCAATTTTTTCAATCAATCTAATTTAAATTTTTTGAACATAAAAAACTTTTTTTAATATTTTAAAAACCATAATAAAAAAACAAAATTCTAAAATAAGAAATTTAAATCCAATAAAAAATTTAACTTTTGGATTTAATAATTAAAAATCGGTTAAAAGATTAAAAACCAATAAATTAAAAGCTAGTTTAATTTGAAAAACATTAATGTTTTAAAACTTTGTATAGTAACTAGCAAACCCAAAGTCGAACCAGACCTTATGAACTCAATAGTGTTAAGAGCACGTTTTGAATCTTGATATTGGCTGAATGCTTGTGGGGTTGGGGTAGGGTTGCTTAACGGGCTGGTTCGGCACGGCACAAGCACGATTATCCCATGCTTGGCGGGGCAATCTGGGCATGGCTCGCATCCTTGACGGGTCATGCCATGCCCGGCCCATCAAGGAAAACCCAGGCATGGCCCAGCCCGTGGTACAACTAGGGCTAAGCCGTGCCGTGCCGAGCCCGGGGTAGTTTTCTGCAAATATATATATATATAGAGAAAATAGTAAAAAAAAGTTACTTACCTCTTGAACCGTGTCGAGATGAGGAGTTAAAAAAATATTATTTACATCTATTACCGCTTGACTGTTCAAGCAATAATCGACACAAATAATACTTAGAGTCTTGTTAAAAGATTTGTCAATGGTCGGCCTAGGGACACAACCCCCCCCCCCCCCCCCCCCCCCAAATCATGTGAGCACTCTGCCAAGTCTGCCGGCCATTGGCCAAAACTTTAAACAGGACCCTAAGAAAGTAAAATAGAAGAGAAGAGGTGTGGTTTTGAGTGGGAAGGGTTAGGCTTATTTATAAAAAAACCAAAAATGGCTTTTTACCACCTCTACCCTCAAATATGACTGTTATTTGGCTATTAAAAGGGTAAAAATGGTTATTTATAGTCAATTATAAGTATACCCCCTAAATATGGATGTTGGGGGTAAAATTGTAAAAAAATTACTTTTATCACTTTTTTAGGATAAAAAACGGCTAGTCGTTTTCATGCCTGACGGGCCGGCTCGTCTAGTCGAGCCGTGCCCTAATGGGCCCAGGCCCCAGAATCAAGGCCCAACATGGCACGGCTAGGGCCACAGGCCGTGTTGTGCTCATGCCAGCCCGGCCCGATAAGCACCCCTAGGTTATGCCCTAATGTGCCCAGGCCCCAGAATCAAGACCCAGCATGGCACGGCTAGGGCCACAGGCCGTGTTGTGCTCATGCCAGCCCGGCCCGATAAGCACCCCTAGGTTAGGGTCATTCAAAACCGGCCCAAATTCCGGACCATAAAAAGGGAAGCACCAACGATATCCCCACAAATTAACGTTCGTTCGTTCAAAATTTCAAATGCTGCTTTGTTGCTCTGCTTCCCCACCTGCAAATACCATTTCATGGTCCGGGCACTCCACAAAGCTCCCACCTCCTTCCTTCCAATCCAACTACAATCTTGATACAATAACCTTTCAGAACAACACCCTTTTGTCCTCTTACTCCAAATCCAAAAGCTTGGACCAAACCCTCCAGCTTTTCCGCCTCCTCCCTGTCCGTGACACCGTCACATGGAACACCATCATCTATGCTTGTTCAAACCATGGTCGCTTCTCGATTGCTCTCCGTCTTTTCCACCAAATGATCCTTACTTGCACTCACCAACCAGACACTCTGACATTCAGACCAGTCCTTAAGGCCTGTGCCGAAACAAACAATTACCTACTTGCATTGCAAGTCCATGCTTACATGATAAAACTACAAGGTCTTTGGTCATCCGACCTGATCACCAATACTTGTTTGATCGATAATTATTGTAAATTTGGATCAACCGAGATTGCACGTGAATTGTTTGATAGAATTCCTCTTAAAGATGTTGTTTCCTTCACAGCAATGATGGTGGGATACAATGAGGCTGGAAATTTCAAGGAGACACTGACTATGTTCAGAAATATGATGGGAACTGATGGTTTGATGCTGAATGAGTTTGCACTAACCTCTAGTTTGAGTGCTTCTTCCGGGCTTTCTTGTTTGTCAGTGGGGGAACAAATTCATGCTTGTTCTATAAAAGCATCTCTGCAAGTGAATGTCTTTGTTGGGACTGCCCTGATCGATATGTATGTCAAGTGCAATGAAATGGGCTTGGCGGAGAAGGCATTCTCTGAGATTTCTTATCCAAATGTAGTTTCATGGAATACCCTGATGGGTGGAGATATTGGTTGTGGGAGAGTTCTGCAGCGTTTTTCTGAGATGCAGGATTCAGGTGTCAGTCCTGATAATGTGACTTTCGCAATCGTTCTTCGAGCTTGTAAAGAGGTTAACATTTCTTTGGTTCAGCAACTACATGATTTGGCCATAAAGGTGATGGGAATTGAATTGGATGTGTTTGTAGGTGGTGCTCTTTTTGATGCATATGTTGATTGGGGCTGCGCCTCTGATGCTGGAAAAGTTTTTGAATGGATTTTTAGAAAGGATCTTCTGGCTTATAATTTAGCAATTGAAGGATATGTTCGAAATGATTATATGGCAGAAGCGATGAATTTATTTCAGGAAGCCCTTGAAATGGAGATTGAACCAAATGAAGCTACTTTGGTATCACTTTTGATGAGAGTGGGAAGCTTGAGTATAGGAAAACAGCTGCATGCTCTAATTGCAAAGTTTGGGTTTTGTGGAGATAGTGATAATGGTGATGCTTACATTGCCAATTCACTCATTACAATGTACAAGAAGTTCAGTCGTTTGGATGATTCCATCCAAGTATTTAACCAAATTCGATCCCCAGATCTAGTGCTGTGGACTTCTATAATCTCAGGTTTCTCTCAAAATGGTAAAAGCGAAGAGGCTCTGAAACTTTATCTCCTCTTGTTGGAAGGATTAGCGGAGCCCCCAAACCATTACACTTTCTCTGCTGCATTAGGTGCATGTGCAAACCTTGCTGCAGTTGAAGAAGGGAAGCAGATTCATGCTCAGATTGTTAAGTCAGATTGCCTCACTAGAACTGACCTATTCATTGTCAGCAGCTTGGTAGATATGTACTCCAAATGCGGGTACATAAAAGAAGCAAAAGGACTATTTGATAAAGTGAAGGTGCGAGACTTAGCATTATGGAATGCCATGATCACTGGCCTGGTGCAACATGGATACACTAAGATGGCAATTGAAACTTTCCAAGACTTGCTGAATGCACAAAATTTGGAGCCCAATGACATCACATTTGTAGCAATCCTCTCTGCCTGCAGCCACGCTGGCCTATTGGAAGAAGGTCGTCAATATTTTCAGTCAATAAGGGAGCCTACAGTTGATCACTATGCCTGTCTGATTGATCTCATCGCACGGGCAGGGCATCTAGAAGAAGCAAGGAATCTTGTTGAGAAAATGCCTTTTGCCACAAATGAAGTTATATGGTCTTCACTGCTGAAAGCCAGTGTTATCCATCGGAATATTGAGATAGGTGAATATTCAGCTAAGCGCCTTTGGCAACTAAATGCAAAAGATTCAGGGACTTATGTTGCACTGTCGAACATATATGCTGCTGTTGGACAGTGGGATGATGTAAATAGGATCAGGAAGTTGATGAAAGAAAAAGGTGTAAGGAAACATCCTGGCTCCAGTTGGTTGACTGTAAATGGAGAGACGCATGTCTTCTTTGCAGCCAAGGATAGAAATGTACATAAATATAAGGGGGAAAGTATCACAATATGAGACCAATAGCAAAATAAACTTTTCTGATGCCAAAAAGAAAAGTTCAAGTTTCAGTGAAATGCCTTCGCTTTAGTGCTTTACTCGTCCTTGCAGAATCATCTTAAAAAGAAGTTTTCTTGGTACTTTTTTGTTGTCAATGGCTACGGGTATCCATTTTTACCAAAAAAAAAAGGCTACCGGTATCCATGCCCCTGTTGTCATATTGCACACTTCCACCGCATAAGAAACAATTGTGAAGGGAGTAATTAGCAAGCAAAGGGTGCCAACTGCAAGTTGTTTTTTTGGATGCATGAGGAGTTACTTGATGTACAAAACAGAAATCTCAGTAAGTTTTTTTAACTTTTCTGTGTAAGAGATATGTTGGCTAGAGAACTAAGGATGAGTGCCTTGTGGGTTGCTGATTTATATAAATGGTTCTTTTGTCCTTGATGCCATAAGTTCTTGGTTACTACGGGTATCCTTATACAGTTATACTGTAACATCTTCTAAATGCTTGTGTTGTGAAAAGAAATTAGATAGTTGAGTTTTTTATTACTGAGGTTTTCTCCAAAGTCTACATAATGCAACTTTTTTTATAGTTCAAATTTCTGGGCAGTTGAATTTCCTTTTGTGTACTCTTATCTGATGTTAGTTCTGTTGCTTCTCCACCTCTCAGGGCCCTGCTTCAGTGGGACCTACAATTGGATATGTTCCTTAAAGGGACTATCTGTTAGTGTGAAAAAAAAAATCCATGTGTGCATCACGAGAACATAGGTTCAAGCCAGTGCTCAGCCACTTTGCACAAAAATACCAAAGCTTAAGTTTCTACTTTGGCAGGACCTACACCAGATTATAGCTGTTTTAGAAAGTTGTGTTGTTTTACACAATGCCAAAGCTTACAAAATTTATAGACAATTCATGGTGGGAACTGGCTTTTGATGATGGTAGTGATGAAGATGATGATGATGAGTTCTTTTAGTAAAACAGAATAAGAAAATATATAAGACTCAAATTATAAGGTTAACACAAGTACATTTTAGGAAAAAAAAGTAAAGTTGATTGAAGTTACAGATGAATTAAACTGCTCACAAATGTTGTAGTACCTTTTTTAATCTCTGATTTTTTACAACACAGCACACACAGAACACAAAAGCACGCAATCATCAAGCTATAATTAAGCTTCCTTGCAATAACATTTTAGAAAGTCTTGGTTACATATCATGCTGTTATAAAAACATGGCAAGACTTAATTGTATAGAAGAGGGTACTTACTGTTACAAGCTTAAAATATTAACATTATGCAGATCAAATGTGGGAACTCTTTGAATTATTACATAGAACTGCAGTTATTATTCAAGGAATAAGCTTAATAAATGCCAAATTCTCAGAAATTCTTGTTTTTGAATATCAACGCATGTTTGAGTGAGGGTCCTCCATTTTTGTAGGTTAAATGTTTGTTTGCCATAAAATTCCTTCAAGCCTCTGTTGTTTATGG
Source organism: Buxus sempervirens (assembly GCA_947561395.2). Taxonomy (NCBI): domain Eukaryota; kingdom Viridiplantae; phylum Streptophyta; class Magnoliopsida; order Buxales; family Buxaceae; genus Buxus; species Buxus sempervirens. The sequence continues at coordinate 55,126,063 of OX387182.1, forward strand.
AAGAAGTAAGAGGAGAAGATAGATTATTGGAAGAAAAATTCATTACAATTCGAAACAGACATAAGCATTCATGCAATTCAAACTGAACATATATACTATCAGGTGTTGGTGACAGCATATAATGCATATGTTGAAACCTCATTCCACCAAAAAGCCTTGTATGTATTTACATTTCTGATATTTGATCATTAAAGTTATTAATAGTAGGATCCAAAAAACTTTATATCCAAGTTTGCATAACTAAGTCATAAACTAGAGCCTAGGAAGAGTCATAAAAACAAGAAGTTTAATTATGGCAAGGTAGAAGAGTTGTTGCCGATCTTCATCTCTAACCACTGCTTGCATCGCTCTTGTGGGACTCCATGAAAGATCTTGCTCTAATGATATCCCCAGCAATATAATCATACACTCTCATTTGATAATCTTCATGCAACCCTTCTATTTTTGTCACTTCATTAAACAATAGTAGCAGCAACCCACCTTCTCTTCCTTTCCCACTTGTCAATACTGTCCATCTACACAATTAAATAAAAGATCACTTCATAAGACAAAATAGTGTAAACAATAGTTAATTAAAATAAGGGCGTTAATAATTGAGAAAAATTGGGGATAATAGCCATGGTAACATATACAGTCACATTTTATTCCCACTCCTCAAGGCTTATACAACAACAAAAATTTTATTACAAGATACAAGAAACTTTAGGTATACAGCACAAACCTATATGCAAAGATGGCTTGTTGTTTAAAGATATTTCTTAACACATACAAATACAAACCTATTCATTTCTTTCATCGTAAAAAAGAATTACAGGTTACTCTGAACTAGGGGTGCAACTCCAAGTCACAAGGTATCTTCACGTCAATCTTCACCTAGAAGGTAAGACCTCTAAGTGAGATTATAAAATCCACAATTTATCTACTTTAGAACCTAAAAATTTGTAGTAGCATCAAAAGGATTTGGGCTCAAATTCTGCAACAAAGAAGAATTTGATACAATCCTTTCTCTTTGGTTTAGCTATATTGATAGATTTGGCAATCTTCGAGGGTTGCCGTCCTAAAGAAAACTTTGCTGATAAACTTCAACGACTCCCTTCAAAGAGTTTCATAACTAGTTCAAATACAAGACACATAGCAGTTTTAACAACTGCCCACTCTTCAACTCTGTAACTAACTAATAATAACTAAACATGACCCTGTACATGATAGACACACAACACTGATAAGTTAAATACAAGACACAAGGCAGTTTTAACAACTGCCCACTCTTCAACTCTGTAACTAACTAATAATAACTAAACATGACTCTGTACATGATAGACACACAACACTGATAAGTTAAACACAACACTGATTGACTTCCAACGTGGCTTGAAAACAGGACTCGTGGATTGAATACAGGATACTTCAATGAGACACGTAACAGAATTACTTGCAAATATTTTCACAAAAGCACCAACAATAGTCAAGTTTCAATTTCTAAGAAGCATGCTTGGAGTCTCAGAAAAACAAATCAAGGAAGTGTATTGAAGCTTATGCATTTCTAGAGAATACATTAATGGACTTGACTATGCAGTAATCATTATCTTAAAAGTTGAAATTTTTAATGCAAGTAAAATCTATTATTAGAATCCTATATGAACTCATCATTGAAAATTGCATTCTATAGTAGTAAATCAAAAAAAACCAGAGATGAAAGTGCCCAGGAAAATCTCTATTCTCCTGTTTTCAAATAAGCTTGCTAATGATTACCAGGATAAGCCTTTGTCAGGGCTCCTACAAGTGATACACTCAAAACCAGATGACAGGTCCTACTCCAAGTCACAACTCAATTTATTGTCAGAGTGGTTCAAAGACCCTTAAGCATATCTCTAGGAATTCAATTGCAAGTGAAGGATGATTTTATAAGTTACTGTCCACGCCCTCTAACACATTATAAAACTTCCACAAGACCTTTATTAAATTTCTACTCCAAAGAAAAAATGATAATAACACAAACAAATACATAGTGAATGTGTTTCAAACTCATATCTATATAATAAAACACGTTAGATTTCAAACCAGTAATAAAATAGCTAATCCACCCAGTTAAATTTCAGGACACACAAAAAATTCCATTCATTTATAGTGCTTTAAACATTCAGAATGCATCATACTTTTAGTCATCTTAACGAAACAAGGACAAATCAACCTGATTCCTACTTTGGAACTACAGACAAGGTTTTGGATGAAGTTAAATAACTCCAAGAACATAATCAGCAGTGTAGGACTTTGCCATGGTGCAATAACCATGGAGTTCAAACCATTAAAGGTCCCAGGAGGTCTATGGAATGCAATGTAGTTATTGCACAAGAGGAACACATGGCTATAGGATTAACCCACTATGCAATGGATAGTGAAGTTTTTGGACACCAATCAGATCAAAATACAGATGAGCTCTGTCCAGCTATCTTCCACCCACACCAAAAGAGAAAAAAATAAATAGTACAAGGAGAATATTTCTTCAATTACAAGATACACCACCCATTCATGATCCCTCAAGCAATCATACAAAATTAAGCTTGATAGCATCTTCACGAGGATAACAATTCAACTGTATCTGCAGAAGACCCCTCCCCTTCATAAAGTAGCTAACTAAGCATATTAGAATTCACATGGTCAGTAAAGTACCTAATGAACATTATTGTCAATAGGAAAAATTCAACGTAAAGGGAAATAAAGGACTAATAGAAATGACACTTTTGTTTCCCTGCCATAAATCGCAGTAAAAAAACTGTCACAATAAGAAACAAATGTAATCACAATAAACAAACTGTCACAAAGGTTCTTCTCCAAATAAAGGACTGATCAAAATCTCCACAAAAAAAATAAATAAAAATAAAATTGGCATTCCTTAGAAACAAATGTAATCCCAATAAACAAACTGTCACAATAAGAAGAGAAATTGTCTCTTGTTTGTAAAAAAACTAGAAATCTTATAAATTTTTTTGAAAACCTGATGGCCTGCGTCAAAGAGTTGTTGGAGAAGAACCTTTGCTTTGCTAAAGGGCTATCAACAATGGGGGTAAATGGAATCGCTGAGTGTCTAGGGTCTCACTGTTGGAGGAGAAGTTTGCTTCATTGTTGAGAGTGGCTGTCAATTGAGAGTTGAGAGTGCCGTCGATTGAGAGTTGAGAGTCTTGAGGTTTGAGAGAGGGCTGTAGAGTTGAGAGCTGAGCCTGAGAGAGTGAGAGCTACAGATGCATTCGCTGTCGATTCCGAGATGAGAGAGATCCAAGTGGAGGAGAGCAAGCACGAAGAGCGTGAAGAGCCTTTCTTCGTGCATTTCTGTCAAAGAGCCCACATTTTCTTTTCACCCCAAATCCCCAGGTTTTTGGGGAGAAAATATTCTAAAGAGGGAAGGAAAATTTGGTAGCCATATTTCTTTCCATTTCCCCCTCTTTTTGGCTGTGTTTGGAACCCCGGATTTGGGGAGAAAGAAAAGAAAATGTTAAAATTTTCTTTTCTCTTGTTTGGGTTAGATAAAGGAAAATGAGAATTTCTCTCTAAATTTTCTCTCTATCTTTCTCTCCAATGTAAAAAATTCTCTCCAAAAAGGTAGGAATTTTGAAAGAAAAAAAAATTCACCATTACTTGACACCACTCACCCACCCCACCACTAGCACCATGCACCACCACCACAACCAACCACACACCACCACCACCTATCACCACCACCCACCACCGCCCACCACCACATGGAACCACCAGTACCCACAGACCATCACCACCACCACCACCACCACTACTAGCCGCTGGCACCATGGTCCGCCAACACCACCACCCACTGCCGCCCGCCACCACTGCCCACCTCTCCAACCCATCATCTTACTAAAATATATTTTTCTTTTCTTCTCATTTCTCATCTCATCCAAACATGTGAAAAGAAAAGAAAATCAGTATTTTCTTTTCTTTTCTCTTCTCTTCTTTTCTTTTTTAGCTTTCTTTTCTTTTCTCCCCAAATCCAAGGCTCCAAACACGGCCTTTATGATTCTCAACTCTCACCACACAGAAGAAAAGACTTTTTGCTCATTTTCTTTTCTTTTCTCCCCAAATCCAAGACTCCAAACACAGCCTTAAGAATTTGGACTTGTTAAACAAACCAATTCATAACAAGGAATGTATACTCGTAAATAAAACAGCCTATTGCATATATTCCATGTTCTGGTGAACCTTGCACTGATTATTAGTCAGAAGAATGCCCGGCTCGGTGGCTACCATAGAAGACCCTCGATCCATCTTTTTTCTTTTTCTCAAGCTCTAACTTGGTGCTGCTCCTACTATTGTTTCCAAATGATTTTTAACAATAAGCTTAGAATTCCTTGTTTATACTAATTATGTAACTCTTTTATAAACCCCAAATTTTGTAAGATTTTAGAAGCACATGTTATTACTAATTATTTTTCCTTTAGGTGGTTGAATGAAGTAATATGAAAATAAAATCTGGAAAACAAATGAATTTGTTAACTAAGTTGAGTTTTTCTGAAATACCTGAAGCATCAGTAAAAAGAGAGCTGAGTTTTTCTGAAATACCTGAAGCATCAATAAAAATAGGACATGTCAATGACATGTAGGCATGCAGGAGCGCACTACCAATCCTAGAACTACAGGATACAGAACAATCTGGAAGCTGAGGAGATGAAGCTAAAGAGGTTAGGAAGCTGGCAAGTGTTAGCAGAGCCTACTGGAAGGTTTAACTTATCAGATTTAAATGTTTTTTTATAATAATTTCTTACAAGATGTTAAAGACTTGAGAAAGCATAGAAAGTGTTAGATTAAATGATTGATGGGACCATGAGAAGAGATGAAGAGACTTTGGAGATGAAAAAAAAAAAGGAATGAGCGTGGAGGTGGCAGTGTGAACTGTGAAGGACCATAGAAACATTATTTTTAATCAGACAGGAAAGAATGGATGCAAAGAAGATCTAGATCCTGAATGTTAAAACTTTAGAAACCATTGGAGATCTTGAACAGTCTTATATGGGCATAATTTAAGTTCTTACGCTCAAATTACAATTCTTCAATTGAAATTTAATGGAAAAAAAGAATGGTAATTCAAAAAAGAAGAGTTCAGGCAAAGCTAGTAGACCAGACAAATTTTTGGCAGTATGGAAGTCATTCCTCAAAATCAAATAGTTGAGAGCTGAGACAGTCTAGTCTATTTTGCTTACATGTGAACAACATGTCTGGCTGACATCAGTTGGTCAAGTAGTTAACACAGTAGAATAAAGATTTTTCCAGCCAAGTTCATACACACACTCCAAATCCCTGTTTTCATCGTTGCACCAACTCCATCCTATTTTTTACAGGACAAGTGAAAATCCACAAAAACAAATCAATGATACCAGGATAAAGGCCAAAATCACAGCCCTTAAGTCCAATTATCTTCCAGGCAGGAGCATGTAACATTCTTCTCAAGGGAGATGTCCAACTAGTTGAGCTAGATGTCAGGCTTGCACCAGTTTGTCAACCAATTAGCACAGTGGTATACATTTGCACATGCACACACACAAAAGAAATGAAAAAGGCATAGATTTTGAGTTTTAACTTCTATCAGTAGGAAATTCATCTCTCACGTCAGAAAAAATATCAGATTTAGTCCACTAAAAATTAAAAATAATGGAGACAACAAAGTTTGACATATAGCACAGGGGTCCACTCTAGTGACAAAAAATCAAATGATCCCCTTAAATACCCAAAATCTAACAGAAATAACAGAATATTAACTTGCAAACAGCCCATCCCAAAGTCACACCCATTCCCCAAAAGAGGAAGAAGGGACAGCAGCAGAACACTTCCAACCATTCTGACAGATCAACTAAACTTCGTAAAACTCATTCTGGTAAATCCATATAAAATAGAGAGAGAGAGAAGCATAGTCATACTCTGAACTGGACAATTACTTGGTAAAACCCCTCAATAACAAGTGCAGAAAGTAAGATATCCAGCTTAAGACATGTAAGCAATAAAATGTATCAAACTCTGTTCTTCATATTTACATAATCATAGCATTAAACTAATGATCATGTTCCCATCTTAATTAGATGCTCCAATGGTATAAATGAAAATACAGCTTATTAACACCATTAATGAAAATACAGCTTATTAACACCATTACAAAATTTCTCGTCATTAGGGAAATAATATATGGATATAGAACAAAATGATTTGACTCCCCCATTCCATATACAATGCACAGCCACTGATCCAATTACAGCTGGAATGATATAGAGAAGCACAGGCTGAAAGTTCCAGGAAAAAGAAGTGAACTCACTAAAGTGATCAAAATGGTTGAGCTAGTAGCGATCCATGTGAATTAATAAATGGGAACAGGACCGATACAAGAATAACAATGGAATATATTCAGGATGGAGTCTACCTATTTTTCTATCACTTATTGACTGATTATTATGAAAAGATCAATTCCTCACGAAATTTTTTAAAGGAAATACAGGGGAAAAAAATCTCGATACCAAATAAACTACCTGTGCAGCTTGAAACCAATTCATCACAACAATTGTGAGGACCAAACCAACTGTGTATCCAAAAATGGACTTCTGAAGTCGATTCCATTTTCCTCTTGACACATCAAATCGTAATGCCAATGCAACAAAACTACCTAAAGAAAGAATATCCATGTCAATATATATTGAAGAAGTATTACTTGTTCACTGAATTATTTATTCAAATGTAAAACTGACAACAATTTAATGTAAACAGTGCATTTGTTCTTATTCCAGTTTTTAAAGCTCAATGTCAAGTTCAAAAACAAATCACTCAAACCAACATTACTTGTATAAAAAATAAGGGACTATATGCTTGTATAATCTCTGATTTTGAACTTCATCTAAGTGATATACAATTCATCTCATAACAATAAGCATCATTCCCAATTCCCTAGTTGATATGGACCATATTTTATAACCACCATTCAAGTAAAATCTATATAATAGAATTAGGTGTACAATAAAAGATAAACTGCTAATAGTAGAATCAAAGGAGAAATATCGGCATAATACCTGCAACATGAAAAAATAAGCTATCACCTTAAATATTTGAGAAATTCATAAACGCACTTTCATGTATTACTAAAGAACAGATAATAGCAAAGGAAAAGAATCTTTGACCTCTAACATAGATTGAGAGTCTACATTGAAATATAATCCATAATTGCTCATCAAAGTTAAAATCTAAATATTAACTACCCAAAATAGTTGAAATCCATGTCTAGAATCAGCATCAGTGGTCCGTTCTTCTCTAATTCATCACAATCTAAAAGCCATCATGATCACATGAAAAACCAAGAGTCAAGAAAACAAAATATGTTGATTATGTTTAGTTAAAAATAAGTCTAATATGCAACAGAGATACGGATCGAAGTCACTCTCAGTACTATTATATGTTTCTCTTGCAGTTTTGACATGTTAAAGCAGATTCATTTATCGAGTCATCAGGGCTGTGCCAAAAGTAACCAATTTTAGTACTTTTGATTAAGATGCAGGCTAGTTTGCTCATTCTGTTATATTAATTTAACAAAAGGGAAAAAGAAACAAAAAGAAAAAGGGAAAAAGAAGAAGAACAAAACAGCATCCACCATCTTTCCTTTGAACGCTACAACATCCTTAGATTTTAATCACATTTGAAGCTTGGACACTCCTAAAACATCCTAATTCTAAATACAAAAATTGTAGCATTACATAATGAGCAAGTATTAGGCAAATGATCATCATAATAACCACTGAAAATGACAAAAAAAAGCATACTCATCTCAAACAGCACCACTCCCTGGCATTCTGAAACATCTGCAACCATGGGCTTGGACATCTCTTGTCTACATCCCATTTCTTTGGATACCATGGGAACTGCCACATCAGGAAGCATCGCTCAGGATGAGGCATCATGGCAAGATGCCTCCCGTCTGGTGAGCAAATTGCAGCCACTCCCAAGGGAGATCCATTTGGATTGAAAGGATAAACTTCTGTTGCCCTTCCATCATCATCACAGTATCTTAATGGAATCAAATTCGATTTGAGTACACTATCCAGAATATCATCGTCAGGAAAATATGCCCTTCCCTCTCCATGGGCAGCCCACACACCCAATGTGCTACCCCCCATTCCTTTGAACATTATTGCAGGGGAATTGCCTATTGCTACACTTGTGAAGCGGCATTCAAATCGACCAGATTTGTTGTGGATGAACCTTGGTTGTGATGGATCCCCACCCATACCAAGGACACCTCCAATTTGTGCTCCTGGAACCCATCCTAACAAAGCCATAAGCTGACACCCATTGCAAACGCCAAGGCTGAAAGTGTCAGGCCTGTTATAGAACTCTTGAAACTGGATTAGTAGAGGCTGGTTGAACCGTATGGAGGCTGACCAACCTTTTGCAGAGTCAAGTACATCAGCATAGCTAAAGCCCCCAACAAAAGCAATCCCTCGAAATTTATGCAGAGAAATAGCCCCATTCAGGAGGTCTGACATTGTGACATCCCAAGGTTCAAAACCAGCAGCATAAAATGCAGCAGACATTTCTCTGTCCCCGTTGCTGCCCTCCTCTCGAATAATTGCCACTTTAGGTTTTGAACTAGCAGTCATCCATTTCTTATCTGTAAATGCAGGAGTGAAGGACAACGTCCATGAAGGTTCATGCCTATTCTTCAGCCTGTCCTTTTCTAATTCCACACATGAGGCCAACCTTTGGAAACCCTCAAGCCGGAAACTGGTTTCTTCCCACATGTCCCTAAGGTGGGAAGTTCTCTCCTTCAATTCAACGGTCCCATCAATTCTCAATTCTATCAAGGGTGAGTTAGTTACTTTTCCAATGACCTCAGCAGAAATGTTGGCCCTGCAGAGCTTTTCCATAACAATATCCAAGTTCTGCTTACTAACCTCAAGAACAAGACCAAGCTCTTCTGCATATAGTGTTTGGAATAGGCTGCTACCTTGTGAATTTAAGTCAAGCAAAACCCCACAATTCCCAGCAAATGCCATCTCAAGTATGCACACAATGAGCCCACCATCACTGATATCATGTCCAGCAGAAATCAGTCCGTCTGCAAGCAGATCTTGAACACCATTGAAAACCTTTTTAAGGTAAGAGACATCATCAACGTCAGGGCACTCATCTCCAACTTGGTCAAAAACCTGAGCAAGAGCTGACCCACCTAATCGCCTCTTACCTCTAGCCAAATCAATGTGAAGCAGGACACCGTCATCGCCAAGTTTCAAATCTGGAGTCACTGTCAATGTTATATCTGGACAAGTGACATAGACACTGACAACAAGATTTCCTGGAGCCTTTACAACTTCGCCTGATGCATATGCAGCCATCGAAAGACTGTCCTTCCCCCCATCAATCGCAATACCCAATTCAATCATTGCTTCCGAAAGAGCTATAGCAGCATCATACATGGCTGCTCCCTCCCCATCAAGCTTAGCAGCATACATCCAATTCCCACTTGCTTTAACATCAGAAAGAGAAGTGACCTTAGCCCAAACAAGATTGGTAAGGGCTTCCCCAACAGCAAGTCTCGCCATTGCTTTTGGATCCAACAAACCCTTGATGGGCTGCTCTCCAACTGCACATGCACCCCCAGTCAGATCATTATAAGACTGAGCAATCACCGCAACATCAGAAAGGGTAATTTGCAGAGGACCCACAGTTTGCTGCTGTGCTACAAGACCTGTTACACACCTGTCTACTTTTGTAGTCAAGAAGCGTTTTGAACAGACAGAAGGAAGTCGCATTACCCTCTTCAGAGAATCCATTAACGTCACTCCAGGCGCAATATCAAGTGGGTCCCAAGCTTGCACCACCCGGCGGAAGTCAAATTGTTTCTGAGGCATGTCCCCAAGCACTTTTTCAAGCTCAAGATCAACAGCAGGAGGTGGGGGTGGTAGCCCATTTGAACAGCAGTGTTCCATGGCTAAGCTGTCAATTAAAACAATCCGCCCCTCACCATTAATTGTTCCAATAACAGCCATAGATACCCTTTCTCTTTCACAAAGTGATTGTAACAGGCTGCGGCTTTCTGGTTTCACTAATATAGCATCTTGTTCCTGGTACTCTGCACCCCATATCTCCAGAACTGACATTGTGTGGTCACCAACTACGACTGCCCGGATATCAATCTCAGCACCCTTTGGGTAAATTATTTCCTTAACAACATTACAATTTCCTCCAGCACCTTGATCATGGATGCTGATGATGGGGTTGTTATCTCCCATCTCAACACATGCACGAACAACACGATACAACTTCTGCGCCATTTCTGCATCTCCACGTTGTACAGCATTAAAATCAAGTTCTGCATCATTCTGGCCGCTAACCATGCTCGAAGCAGCCCCACCTCCCATTCCTATCCGATATGCAGGACCCCCTATCTTCACAACTAGCATTCCAACATCAGGTTCTCCTTTTGATATATGAATGTGATCAATCTGCCCAATTCCTCCACTGAACATGATGGGCTTTAACCACTCCCTCCTTTCTCCACTCGGGAGCCTCATTCCAAAAGTTCTTGTGTATCCCTGAATCAAGGGCTCTCCAAATTTATTCCCATAGTCCGAAGCACCATTGCTTGCATCAATGAGGATCTGCAATGGTGAAGCCAACTCTGAGGGATACGTGAATGATGAATCTTCCCATGGAGCATAGGACCCTTCAATATTAAGATTCCCAACACAATATCCAGCAGTAGAAGCCACAACCAGAGATCCCCTTCCCGTAGCATGGGTATCCCTAATGCGACCCCCTGCTCCCGTCTCTGCGCCAGGATAAGGTGCCACTGCACATGGGAAATTGTGGGTTTCTGCAGTAAATAAAATATCAAGGTCACGAGAACTCATGCTTAATGGACATGTTAAACCCGGTTGAACTGGAAGTACTTGTTTGACAAGGAAGCCCTTGATGGCACTGGAATTATCCTTGAAGCCAATGACTGAGTTGTTTGGGTTAGCCCTCAAGGTGCTTTTCACAATCTGCATGAGTGTTCTACTCATGGGACGTCCATCTATAACAATTTTTCCATTAAAAAACCAATGCCTGCTGTGCTCACTATTAGACTGTGCAATATCAAACAGTTCCACAGTTGTGGGGTTCCTCCTGATATCATCCCTAAAAAGCTTAGTGTAATATTGAATGTCTTGTTCATCAAATGCTAAACCCATTTTCTCATTGATCTCCTCCAATGCTTCAGGGCCCCTCTCCATAACTGGAACATACTGAATTTCTGCAGGAACAACACTTGTCTTGAATGATGTAAGCTTTTCCATATAAACACACTCTGTCATTCGATCATGAACCATTGCAGAAAACCCATTAAGATTGTCATCCTGAAATTCATCAGTTCCGGCCTGAATACACAACAAGTACCTTCTCGACCTCTCAATACGGGTCACCTCTGTTAACCCACATCCTCGACAGATGGATACAGCATTAGCAGACCATGCTGTGGTAAAATTTAAACGAGGCCCAACCTCAACTACCACTGTAGTAACTCCTTCCTGCTTCTCCCTATCAAGAAAGCTCTCAGTAGCCAAATTCTCAGGCTCGTAGGTCTCCTGAAGGAGCCATTTAAGGACTTCAAATTTGTCACTAGAAAGCTCCGCATCAAGTCCAATATTATAACACTGTTCGGTCTTCAAACCAATAATACTACTTGAGATCTTCATCTGAACCAACGTCAGAAGTTCTGCAGTTGCACTCTCCTGGATTAGAGGAATGCGATAGAAATGTATAACCTTCTCAGGAGAGCTTTGAGTTTTATTTGACTCCACGTTTACAGCAATGCTCATATCCCCCGAAACCACAGGTCTGGGTTCTACTGGAGATGAACCCCTAAACGAATAACCTCTGCTAGATATTACCCCTCGTGAAGAACTTCGACAGCGACTGGAACCCCATAATAATTTGCACCTCGGCTTACGATAATTTCTCCACAGGAACAGATTTTGTCTCTGGTAACCCTATAAAAATCCCAAAAAAAAAAAAAAAACGGAAAAAGGAAATTAATACTTCTTCGCGCATATCATCCACTAATATGATTGAAGTCGATGCGTGGGTTTGACGAACAGATCATACCTGGAGGAACTCCAAGGCTGTAATTTCCCCAGAAGCAGCCATTGGCGAAGTATTTCACGGACTCCGAAATCTAGATAACGAAAAAAAAAATTTATTAAGAAGATGGGTTCGTTTACCTACAGAAACAGAGAGGAGAGCGAGAGAGAGAGCACGAAGATGAGAGATGACTTACAAAAATCGTTTCTTTTTGCCTTTTCCTTTTGGCAGAGATGCCTAATAGCAGAAATACAGCTTTCGTCGACCAACAATCCGTCGAAACCAGTGGGATTTTGCCCGAACGAAAAACTCTGCGAGAAGAACCAAAGTTAAAAAAAAAAGAAAAAAGAAGGCCCTGGGAGCGTTCTCCCATGGTTGAATAACAAACACCAGAAGTCTCACTCGGGGGAGCTTACCGTGATCTTGCGAAGGTATTTCACACAATGACTGGATCTTACGCAAGAACGAATTGCGGAGAGAGGGAAACACTCACTCACGAACGGGTGTTTTGAAACAAAGAAGAGAGTGAGAAAAATAAAAATTGACGCGGGGGTGTCAAGAAGCGGACGTAAATCTCGGGAAGAACTTCTCTCAAATTTTCTCTCTCTTGTTTGATAAAAAAAACACCTTTGAGGGTCGAGCTGACGGAATTCTTGCCAAACTCTCTGCTCTCGGGTTTTCTGCAGGTCAATGCAGTTAACCCGACGCTCGAGCTGCAAGAACTCTTGCGCAACTCTTGCAATCCTTGGTCAATAGAAAGTCTCGAAGAAAATAGGATTGACTAAACCTGTTAAACGGATAGACCTCTAAATTTTTAAAATAAAATCTATTATAAGTCTTTCTATGAGTTTTTATGAATAATTATTCACGAACTCCACACTGATATAGAAGTCAAAGAAATTTTATTCTTTTACTCAAATACTTAATTTGCCAAGAATTAACCTTCTAATTTAATAATTGAAAAGATTGTGGATAAAAGAAATTTAAAAAAAACTTAGACTATATAAAAATAAATATCTAATTGCAAGAGACAAAAGCTTGAACTAACTAAATTTATTTTTAATTTTAAATATCCAACATATTCTTGTTTAAAGAAAAAATTTTAATTTTTTAATTTGTTTATGATTTTAATGAAAACCATATTTTACTAAAGCCAGTTATTCGAAGATTAAAAAATAGTAAAATTAATATTAACATGCAAAGCACATTTACAATATATTGCTAGTTTTAGTTAGAAAGCATTATTGAATTAACACTTTATATATTATAACCAACCAATCCAACCCAACTTGTTACAAACCAAAAATTGTTAAAAAGCACATTTTGACTAGGGATGTAATTCGGTCGATTTTGGTTTGGTTTTGTGCCAAACCGAATTATGTTGATCAAATCCGAAAACCGAACCAAACCGAATTTCAACTAAATTTGTAAACCAAAACAAAATCGAAATAAAGTGAATAAACCTAAACCAAACCGAAATTATAATATCTTTAAATTTTAAGCCATATTGTTTGCTAGAATATTAATGTGAACAATATTATTTACTAGAAAATAGAAATGGTATTTCTATAATCTTACATTATTAAATACATTTAGTCACATAATAAAAACATCTCCTTAAAACAAGTAACATAAATATGACATAACCTCCTTCCGGAGAGAGATTTCAACAAAGAGAAACAGTAGGTTTTGACAAAAAAGTGTGATAAGAAGTTTTGAATTTTTGTAAATATATTATATATAATATAAAATTATAAAAATATAATAATATAGTTTGGTTTTCAATTTGGTTCGATTTCTCAGCCACCTATACCGTAAACCAAACCAAATTAATTCGATTTATACTTTTTCAAACCGAAACCAATTCAATCGGATTTTGGTTTACACCAAACCAATTGACACCCCTAATTTTGACCTAAATGCTTAAAAGGGCAGGTTAGGGTTATTCAAAACTAACCTAAATTTCGAGCCACAAAATAATTGAGAACAAGTGTCATTTTAATGTTTACAAAAAATTTCTTCCACAAATGCTCTTAAAAGACTTATAAACAATTTATTTATTATCATCTATAAATTAGGTTAACAAGGCTTTAGGGGTTTTTGGAAAAAAAAAAGTCTATGTGAAGACATTCTCAATTATTTAAAAAATGGGTTATCTTTAAAAATTATCACCGCCAAAACTAAAAATGGATAATTGGTTTTTAGTGATAATTTTTTAAAAATAATTCCGATTCAGTCGTCTAATTCTTAATAATTGATAAATAATGATATTGTTTAAAAATAATTAAGAACAAGTATTATTTTACTGTTTATAAAAATTTTATTTCATAAATGCCATTAACATACTTGCAAACCTTCTTTTTACAAACCAAATAACAAAAGGTTCACAAGTCTGGGTATTTTTGAAAGAATCTTTTTATGAACGGTTAATAATTCCTATTCACAAAATGACTGAATCTAAATTAGTTTGAAAAAGTTAAAACCAATGTTGCCGGACTAAAAACGGAAGAGCCAATGTTCTCCCCACAAATTAACGGCCAGTTCATTCAGATCTGCTTTGTTGCTCTTTTTCGCCTCCTGCAAATACCATTTCATTTGTCCGAGCACCCCACAAAGCTCCCACCTCCTTCCTTTCAATCCAACTACAGTCTCGATTCAATCACCTTTCAGAACAACACCCTTTTGTCCTCTTACTCCAAATCCAAAAGCTTGGACCAAACCCTCCAGCTTTTCCGGCTCCTCCCCGTCCGTGAAATCATTACATGGAACACCATCATCTCTGCTTGTTCAAACCATGGTCGCTTCTTAATCGCTCTCCGTCTTTTCCTCCAAATGATCCTTACTTGCACCAGCCAGCCAGACAGTCTAACCTTCAGACCAGTCCTTAAGGCCTGTGCTGAAACAAGTTACCTACTTGCATTGCAAATTTGCAAGTCCATGCTTACATGATAAAACTACAAGGTTTTTGCTCTTCCGACCTGAAAGCCAATACTTGTTCGATCGATCTGTATTGTAAACTTGGATCAACAGCGATTGCACGCGAATTGTTCGATAGAATTCTTCTCAAAGATGCTGTTTCCTTCACAGTAATGATGGTGGGATACATTGAGACAGGAAAGTACAAGGAGGCATTGAGGATGTTCAGAATTATGATGGAATCTGATAGTTTGATGCTGAATGCTTTTGCACTAACCTCTGGTTTGCGTGCTTCTTCTGGGCTTTCTTATTTGTCTGTGGGGGAACAAATTCATGCCTGTTCTATAAAAGCATCGCTGCAAGCGAATTTGTTTGTTGGGACTGCCGTGATCGATATGTATGTCAAGTGCAACGAAATGGGATTGGCATAGAAGGCATTCCCTGAGATTTCTCAGCCAAATGTAGTTTCCTGGAATACTTTGATGGGTGGAGATATTGGTTGCGGGAGAGTACTACAGCTTTTTTCTGAGATGCAGGATTGAGGGCAGTCCTGATAATGTGACTTTCGCAGTTGTTCTTCGAGCTTGTGAAGAGGTTAATATTTCTTTGGTTCAGCAACTGCATGGTTTGGCCATAAAGATGATGGGGATTGAATTGGATGTGTTTGTAGGCGGTGCTCTTTTTGATACATATGTTGATTGGGGCTGCACCTCTGATGCTGGAAAAGTTTTTGAATGGATTCTAAGAAAGGATCTTCTGGCTTATAATTTAGCAATGGAAAGATATGTCCGAAATGGTTATATGGCAGAAACGATGAATTTATTTCAGGAAGCCCTTGAAATGGGGATGGAACCAAATGAAGCTACTTTGGTATCACTTTTGATGAGAGTGGGAAGCTTGAATATAGGAAAACAGCTGCATGCTCTAATTGCAAAGTTTGGGTTTTATGGAGGTATTGATAATGGTGATGCTTACATTGCCAATTCACTCATTACAATGTACAAGAAGTTCGGTTGTTTGGATGATTCCATCCGAGTATTTAACCGAATTTGATCCCCAAATCTAGTGCTATGGACTTCTATAATCTCAGGTTTCTCTCAAAATGGTAAAAGCCAAGAGGCTCTGAAACTTTTATCTCCTCTTTTTGGAAGGATTATCAGAGCCCCCAAACCATTACACTTTCTCTGCTACATTCGGTGCATGTTCAAACGTTGCTGCAGTTGAAGAAGGGAAACAGATTCATGCTCAGATTGTTAAGTCAGATTGCCTCACTGGAGCCGACCTATTCATTGTCAGTAGCTTGGTAGATATGTACTCCAAATGCGGGTACATGAAAGAAGCAAAAGGACTATTTGATAAAGAGAAGGTGTGAGACTTAGCATTATGGAATGCCATGATCACTGACCTGGTGCAATATGGATACAATAAGACAGCGATTGAAACTTTCCAAGATATACTGAATGCACAAAATTTGGAGCCCAATGACATCGCACTTGTAGCTATCCTCTCTGCCTGCCGCCACGCCGGCCTATTGGAAGAAGGTCGTCGATATTTTCAGTCGATAAGTGAGCCTACAGTTGATAGCTATTCCTGTCTGATTGATCTCATCGCACGGGCAGGGCATCTATAAGAAGCAAGGAATCTTGTTGAGAAAATGCCTTTTGCCACAAATGAAGTTATATGGTCTTCACTGCTGAAAGCCAGTGTTATCCATCGGAATATTGAGATAGGTGAATATTCAGCTAAGCACCTTTTGCAACTAAATGCTAAAGATTCAGGGACTTATGTTGCATTGTCGAACGTCTATGCTGCTGTTGGACAGTGGGATGATGTAAATAAGATCAAGAAGTTGATGAAAGATCAAGGTGTAAGGAAACATCCTGGCTTCAGTTGGTTGACTGTAAATGAGCCAAGGATAGAAATGTATATAAATACGGAGGGGAAGGTATCAAAATATGGGACGACTAGCAAAATAACTTTTTCTGATGCCAAAAAGAAAAGTTCAAGTTTCTGTAAAATGCCTTGGCTTGGCAGAAATTTTCATGGTAATGCTTTCCTCATCTTTCAAAATCATCTTGAAGAAACTTTTCTGGGAGATTTTTTATGTTGTAAATGGCTACTGGTATTCATGCCCATGTTGTCATTTTACATGCTTCCAGCATGTAAGAAACAATAGTATGAGAGAATATTTAGCATGCAGAAGGGGCCAGTTAAAATTATTTTTTTGGATGCATCAGGAGTTACTCAATGTACAAACAGAAATCTCAGTATTTTTTTTTCCTTTTTCTTAAATGGGTTACTGTGTAAGAGCTGATGTTGGTTAGAGACTGAGAATGAGTGCCCTATGGGTTGCTGATGTATATAAATGGGTTACTGTGTAAGAGCTGATGTTGGTTAGAGACTGAGAATGAGTGCCCTATGGGTTGCTGGTGTGTATAAATGGTTCTTTCGTCCTTGATGCCACAAGTTCTTGGCTGCTGCGGGTATCTTTATACTGTAAAATTTTCTGAATTCTTGTGTTGTGTAAAAGAAATTAGATAGTTGAGTTGTTTATAACTGAGGTTCTCTCAAGACTCTACATCATGCAGCGTGTATGATAGTTTCAAATTTCTGGGCAGTTGAATTGTCTTTAGTGTAGTCTTATCTAATGTTAGTCTGTTGCTACTCAAATTTCTGGGCTGTTAATGTAATGGTAAAAGTCATGTGTGCATCACGAGAACACAGGTTCAAGTCTGAGCACAGCCACTTTGTACAAAAA
This sequence comes from Buxus sempervirens, assembly GCA_947561395.2. Classification (NCBI taxonomy): domain Eukaryota; kingdom Viridiplantae; phylum Streptophyta; class Magnoliopsida; order Buxales; family Buxaceae; genus Buxus; species Buxus sempervirens. The sequence goes on from OX387182.1 coordinate 55,143,839, forward strand.
CATCAAAGCTTGAGTTTGTTGCTAGTCCCTACTTTAGTAGGATCTACACCAGATTATAGCTGTTTTAGAATGTTCGGTCATTTTACTCTATGCCAAGCCTACAAAAGTTATAGACAATTCATGTCCTGTTCTTTATGAAAGATAATTATAAAAAATTTCAAAATACAGTTCTTTTAGTAAAACAATATAAGAAAAATAAATATATAATACGCAAATAATAAGGCAAGTACATTCTAGGAAAACAAAGTAACTTTATAGAAGTATGGATGAATTAAACAAATTACACAGCTCATAAATGTTGTAGTAATCTTTTTCTGCTTTAATCTGCTTGATTTTTTATAGCACAGCACACACACAATGTAAATGAATGCAATCATCAAAGCTATAATTAAGCATCCTTGCAACAACATTTTGGAAAGTCTTGGTTTCACACAATGCTGTTGTGAAAGCATGGTAAGACACCCTTTTTTTTCTGATAAAAGCATGGCAAGACTTAATTGCATAGAAGAAAGTACTGACTGTTATAGACATAAACTATCAACATTATGCAGATCAAATGTGTGAACTCTCTGAATTGTTATACAGAATTGCAGTTATTTCTTCAAGGATAACGTCAGTAAATGCATCAAATTCTCAAAATTCTTATTTTTGCATATCAATACTTGTTCGAGTGGGAGTCCTCTAATTTTGGAGATAACATGTTTGTTTGCCATAAAATTCCTTCAAGCCTCTGTATTTTATGGAATGAGGAGAAGAATACATCGTTCGAAGAAAAATTCATTACACTTCAAAACAACCATAAGCATTCATGCCACTCTAACTGAATGTATATACTGGTGACAGCATAAAATGTATATGCTGAAACCGCATTCAACCAAAAAGCCTTGTACATATTTAAATGTCTGATATTTGGCCATTAAGGTTATTAATACATTACAAAGAGCCAACAAGTAGACAGAAGCCTACTGAGGCCAATTTCAAAATCGAAACAGAAATTTAGAATGAGAAAAAGTTATTGGAGATATCTGAGTATCTATTGCTTATCATACTTTCAATGTCAATTAATGGATTTATTCTGTATTAAGCTTCCAAATTTTTACAGATTTCTTCTGTATTGAGCTTCTACTTCTATTCCTTCATTTATTTCATTTTAGCTTTTTGGAACTGTAAACAAATTCCCATAGATACTGTAATTGATTAAAAATAATGAGTACTTTCTTTCCAACAGATCAAGATGAGGATTAGCCATTTAATAATTAATCAACTCTTCAATGCAAAGCATAAAAAAATGACCAGAAATTAAATGCAACAGCTTTGTTACAAAGGACTAAAATAAGTAATTGAGCAAAGCACCTTGCAGATATGAGTAACTAGCACATAACCTGCCACTAATATGCCGGAGGATTTCTTATGGCTTCTTTGGACAATCAGAGGAAGACATAGAAGATACTACAGACATCTACAAGAAAGATTTTAAACCAAGCCTAAGAAGTTGGCTTTGTTATGCCTACCACTTAATAACAAGGAATGTATAACTGTAAATAAAACAGCCTATTGCAGCTACTCCATGTTTTGGTGAAACAAGGTTCTTATCAGTCAGAAGAAGGCCCGGCTACCATAGAACACCCTCGATCCATCTTTTTTCTTTTTCTCAAGTTCTAACTTGTTATTAGGATTTTGGATAACATCACCACAATCTTCAGGTTCTGGTTTGTCAAGATTCATTGGGAGCTTCATCTTGGCCAGTGACTCCGTAAACTGTTGCATGCTCTTCATGTACATATCAACTATCTGCTGTTGCATTGCAGTCTGTTCAGCCTCGTGGTTGATATTACCAAGGGGAGGTGGAAATACTTTACCAAGTTTAACAGAACCCAGATTGCCTCCTTTCCCACTCTCCCCCTTATTGCTGGCAAAATTGGGCTCTTTCTCTTCTCTTGCATTGCAATCTTTCTTTGAAGTTGGTGTATCTGGAGAAGTTTGAGCTCTCTGGGCCTCTAAAGAGACCAAAGCAACTTGAGAATTTGATGAATCACCAGCCACACGACTCTTTTTCTCCACAGAGTCAATTGAGTTCCTGTCATCACTTAAGCTAGTTGTTGTGGAACATAGGAATCCAGAGTTCTGAATGCTCCCATTTGGAGATATAGATCCTCCACAATTGCCCTCAGAGGAATTCAGAATCATTTCGTAGTCATTTACACCTTGCGACGAGGCACCAAGATGGAGAAATGAGGCAGGTTGCACCAACCCAGGCCTTGAAGTAGAACTGTGCTCTGCCATGCCAAAATATTCAGAAACCATCTTTTGATTCTCCCTTACCACATTGATGTCAGGGAATTCGATGCTCCCATACTCTACTGGGTCCAGAATACCCTCCAAAATCTTGCGATCTAGCAACACAACTTCGGAACTTATCGAAGAATTGGCAGTTGAATCAGACAATGTTTTTGCAGACATATCAATGGGCACTGAGGTATTAAGAAACAGAGATAATTTTACAGTTCCAGCAGGGGAATGGAAAAGATCAGTGGATGAAAGAGTAAAATCTTGGGTCACCTTTCCCTTTCCAGCAACCAAGGACATTGGGACCAATGTGAATCCTAAAAGCTGATCTTCCATATAATTCTGGGCCCTGCTAAGCATCCAAATCTCACATTTCAGGACTGCATCAAGTTGGGTTATCTTCATTCTCAGGTTTTCATTGAATTCAGGGTTCTTGCCACCACCAGTTACAATTCTAGTTGAAATAGTCTCATCTGGGTTATAGGTAAGAGAGAATTTCGCATACACATCTTGTTTGTCATATATGCAGATGTTGTGGATGTTCCTGGCATGGTGAGCATAAATTTCCAAAAGCCCAGAAAATTCCCCATCAGCATCTGCATCTCCTATTGTTCCAGAACTAGGATTATAGCAGAACCCAGTTGTTCGATTAAAGGAATCCATCTCAAAGCAAAGCAAACACGCACTATATCTTCTTGAGTTATTAACAGCTTTCTGCTCTTTTTTTCTTGAGATGGATCCTAAACAGACCTCTACAGAGATGAGGAACAAAAATTCAATATAGTTGTTTTAGTGACCAATTTGATCTAAAATCAATAGAAAGCTACTATTCTTCCTTTTTCTCTTTCTGGTGCGTGTGGTTTTAAGAGGGAAATCAAATATATCAATCAATGAAAAGGGAAAAGCAAAGTTGTAAACAGAAGAGCAGTTGCAGAGAGGGGAGAGAGACTTACAGTAGAGGAATAGAGGTGGAGGCTCTGTAACCATGGAGAGTTGGTGCTGGTAGTAGGTGAGGTGGAAGAAGAAACCAATATGATGTTGGTGAGGATATTATGGATGTTTGTAGTTCCCTTTTTTTTCTCCTTTCTTCTTTTTGATTTGGTGGACTGAGATGTTTGGGTTTTCTTTTGCTTGACATTGCAGCTTCCCCGGGAGTAGTATGCTCCACTCAGGAAAATTGAGGACCCACTAGGCCCCATTTTCTCATCATCAATCCTTTCTCTCTTTCTCTCTCCCTCTCCTTCTCTCCACTCGGCCCCATTTTCTCATCATCAATCCTCTCTCTCTCTCTCCCTTTCCCTCTCAGCACTTGGCCCAATTTTTCATCATCATTCCTCAGACTCTCTCTCTCTCCCCCTCTCTCTGTTAAAGATGCTCTTCCATGCTTCAAGACAGGAAAAATGTGTCTACCCATCAACATTTGTGAAGAATTGGTTCAAAGATTTATTTCTCTAGGTAAAAGATCGGAATGGATTGAAGAAACCAGGAACCAGCTGTCCTTTGCTCTTATGTGGACCTGGCTTCATCCAGTTGGCTGCCACCATCATTTGAGAGGCCAATGAACCAGATCTGTGCAGTCTATTTGGTCAAAGGGTTAAAAAACAGGCTTGACAATGACTTATATAATTTTGAACATGTTGCTTAAATGTTTCCAACTTTCCATCTTTTAAATCCATCTATTGGTAACAATGATATGATTGGCAAGTTGGTGTGGTTGTGGGGTGTCATCCCAACTAAGAAAAAGGCAAAAAGGAATTGTGGGGTAATGGCTAATGGGGGACCTCTTAACAAGTGTAAGAAAAATATTAGCCACGTGGAAAATTTTTCAACCCACATAAATCCCATTAACACAATTTAATTAATAGAAGTAGTCATGTGTAATTCAATAGCAATCTAAGTAAATTCAGTGGTTTTCACAAGATCACACTGTTACTAATCTGTCAAGGGAAAGCAACAGAATTTGGAGAAAAAGGCAATAAGCAAGAAGACTTTCTTTGGCCGATTCAACAAACATCTCAGCCTTTCAACAGAATATTGGCTAAATGATTATGTTTTCAATTAGTGTGGTTGAATTGAAAGAAAGAAAAAAGGAAAAAGGAAAGAAAGAAAAGGAAGTCTGACTGCATACTCCAATTCCCCTTCTCCAAATTCCTTGATCCAGCTAATTTGGATAAGCTGTTATAATCAATCAGATTTCTTACCGACCCCTTTCAATTCAGCTTTTCACTTCTAACTCTGCCATGATATTAAAACATGCACAACGACAAACAAGAAAAAAAATAAAGGAAAATTTTGGTTGCTTTAACAACTTTTTCATCCATCCAGCACAACGGCTGACTTTGCTTGATTGCTCTGTATAATATTTATCCAAAACCCCTTTTTCTATTAGGTTTTCTTTACCCAAAATTCAAAATTCCATTTTGCCATCTTTAGATCCAATACCCAAACCCATATAAAATCAGGTGGTGGGTCTAAACATTTTGAAATAGTCATAGAGAAGCCCCAAGTCAAAATTTTGGCTGCATCAACAATCAAAAATCAACAAATGGCTTCGTATGAATACATGCTTTGATCAGATGTAAAAGAGAAGAATTAAAAAGAAAAAAATCAGGGATGATCTGAAACAGTGGGATTTCGTGTTTGTACATAACTGGCAATGGGACGGTTAAGCTAGGGTTTTCCTAATCCTACCTTCTAGAGCCACTGGATCCGTTCCTTCGGTAGTGGAGTCCTGGGAGGAGATTGACGTTAACAAAAAGAAATATACTAGTATGAGGAGCTAGTTGACAAAGAGAACGATCTCATAAATGAAAAATTGTTTAAGATTCACATCATAGTAGTTCTACCAACCTAACCTAACATCAACCTCCAAAAAAAAAAAAAAAGGGGAAAAAGGGTACTCTTGAACATCTATTGCATTTATAAACTTCTTTTTTTTTATGGAAAGCCGAGCTAAGCTCTTTCTTCATTAAATGAACACAGAGATACAAGAGCTGTGGCTACAACCCAGAAAACATAGATAAAACACCCATAAAAGCCTAGATGCAAAAGAAGCCAGGAAACAGAGAAGGTATTAACCCCAACAATCTGGTAACAGTTCTGAGTGAAAGTGTTTGACCTTGCGCCGAAGCAGCATAAAACCACCTGAAAAACAGGGGTAAAGTCGGATGGAGGGTCCGTCGGAACACGGATTGAAAATCCTATTAAAGGGAGACAGGGCTTCGTCGGAGAAGATAAAGCCCAGAAAGGAGTGCTCGGTAAACCGAGACACGTCCAGACCCAGAACTGCACCTGGACTATGGGGGTCGAAGCCCTCCAGTACCTAACAACACAAAACCAGATTAAGGACTGTACAATAAAACTAATTGCGCTAAAAACAAAAACAAAACAAAACACCAAAAAACCGTTTTCACGGGCAAAGAGTTGCTGCAACAAAATCTTCGAAACCTCCGGTCCTAATGAACCAGAAAAGGTTAAAACTATGCAACCCCTCCCCAACTTCGTCCCCATCAGGGTCATCTGCATCTGTATCATCATCCGTAGCCACATCCATTCACAGCGAATGCAAGCCGCAATCACCAAAACGTCAAAATAACCAAATCCGGTATCTTTCTAAAACTCAACTCAGGGAAGAAAGTGAAGAGTCGAATATTTGCTCATATGAACTAACAAAGACAGCACCTCAGAAACGTGGTATCTCGTAGAACTCAACCCAATTAAATCACCTGAGAAACGTGGTATCTCCCATCGCAAGATGATGCTTGCCCCCACAATTGAGTAGAAAAACAAAGCGAAGACCAATGCGAAGCCTGGAGCTCGCTGGATGTAGTTGCAACCCGAGAACCAGCAAAATGCGGCAGGGAAGAAGACAAAGAACAGTCGAAACCGGTCTCCAAAACCACTCAAGGACGAGCGGAAAGAGGAGAGCGGTCGAAAATCTTGTCGGAAACTGACTGTAAAACCGCTGACTCGACAACCACTTACCACGTCGAACCAACCAAACAAATTGCCTTACCCATCACGAAATCGCCTTACCCATCAGACGATACCCATCACGAAATCTCTGCTTTTTCCAATGTTGAACCGAATATTGCATTTATAAACCAAAGAGTAAAAGCTTATTTATACTATTATTAAAGGGAAAAGTGGGGGATATTCCCCAGATTCTGGCCTTCCTTATTTTTTTTTTTCCAACTATTGCCCTCCTCAACTAAAACAATCCAAAAATAAACCACCCAACTACTCTTTCTACATTCGAATTTAAACCCCTCCTTATATGCTATAACTAAATATGAGGACGTGCTATATGCACATGCCACCGCTAGTACCTTATAAGAGTATTGATTATATTAATGTCCTGGGTGGACAAATCGAGCATCATTTGCAACTTTATATTAAAATTGTTTTGAGTGAGATACTGTCATGTGAAGTATCTCTTGACCAGAGCTTTTTCAACAAGAAAAACCCTTTCACATTTTCAATAGCCAAAAACTTATAATAGCAAGATGTTTTATGTGGCAGCATCTGTTTCAAATTGTATGATTGACTATAATAATTAAAATTAAGTCAATAAAATTTTGAATTTTAACTTTTAGGAAACCTTTATCAAAATCATTAATTTTTAGTGACATTTCACTATTACAACCAATTATTCCAAGAATGTCCTTATACCACTCACTCAAATGGCTTGTACAAGTTATTACACAATGCTAATAGAAGGTACAAGTTATTTTATTAACTTGTACAAGCTATTTTATTGCTGGTACATGCCATGTGATGTGAGTGAATGGTATAACAACATTCTTAGAAAAATTTAGGCATATTGTAAAATGTCACTAAAATTTAATTATTTTAATAAAGATTTCTTAAAAGTTAAAACTCTAAACTTTTCTGATTGAATTTAAATTGTTTTCAAAAAGTATCACTAAAAGTTAATTTCCCCATGTTTATACATTCTCATATAGACTTTAGATAATATTTAGCCAATCCTAACATTCAATGACAAATTATAAATATGCAAACTATTTTATATAGTTTATTTAAAATACTAAAAAACTAACAATATATTGTGTGTGTTCAGGTCATCTCGCGAACACCACATCAACCGATAATGTCAGGAGAGGTTTAGTATAGGCTACAGGTAGTTAGGGGCTAGGGCACTATATAATGTGTGTGGATGGTCCAAATAAAAGTGCAAATAGAAGTTCCACAAGATCTCAATTAACGGTCAATGACTCAGCATTGCCGCATGCATTAATAAAAACGTGCATAAATTGGTTCATCTAAAGAATGATTGAAAAGAAAAAAGCAATAGAAAAAAGGGTATAAAACTATTCGTTCACAAGGGGATGAGGTCAGGCTTATTACAAATGCAGGTTTCTGATACCACTCATCACTCGTGAAACCAAAATCCAAAAAGCCTGTAGTAAAAGTTGAGAATCTTTCTTTTGATCACTTCACACCTACATGTATATATCAGATATTGGAAATGTAATTCTTTATTTTAACAGCATAAATCCTTCTCACTAGACAAATGGTTTCACAAATTAAAGATCTCAGACTGTATGAGATCTAAGATGAAAATAGGTTTCTTACACATTATAATGAATGGATTTCCAGAAGATCTCGGACTCTATGAGATCTATAAAATAGGTTTCCTATCTATGCTAATATACAAAGAGAACTGCTCAGATTCTGGCCTGATAATCTATGCTTGAAATACCCCTCACCTACCTCCCTATTTATGCACTATTCCCGATTTTGATGTGTCTTTAACTACCAAGTTTCATTCCTTATCTAAAATTTGTTACTTAATATGAGATTTATCTTTAAATTCAAAAAGCATCCTAAATACACTCTTACGAGCATACTGCATGCAGTCCCCTGGTATATTATAAAGAACTTCTTGCAAGTTCTCTATAATATTTTTTTTTTCATCCCTTTTACAGTTGTTTATGGAACTAGAACTTTCCACATTCTGCCCCTTCATTGTAATAGAAGGTTTATATAGGAGGTTTATTGGCCCCTTTCTGTCCTATACTAACATTGCCATTTTCTTCTCACCTTCTAATCATAGAAAAGGTATTCAACAAAGGATTCACATCATCTGCTAAGTGCCCAGCACAGATGGATATCCACTAGCCAATTATAACGCGGTGGGTCATGGCCATGTCATGCACAGCCCCACGTTATTACTGAGGAGAACAGCATTAAACGGCGTCCACTTTGAATAATAAAAAAAATATTTTTTATCTGTTGCGACAGTCGAGGCGTAGACCTCGATTGTTGAAACCCCTCTTGCAGCAGACCCTCTCTGGTCTCTTCTCTTCCTCTTTCTCCCTCCCTCTTCTTGTTCTACAACCCAAATCATTCTAGGCATCTAATATTTCCAATAGCGAACCAAGCAGATAGCAAGGAAATAGCTGGAAGGAAGGTTCCAAGTAAGTAGTTGACAACAAAAGCTACTCAGAAGTCAGCAACAGCAATTGGAGGAGTTAAGAAGCATCAAATTTAGGCCTAAAGCTATTGCCCTTCGCGGGATTGGAAATACTAGGAGAGCATGGAACTTTTAATCCAAAAGTACTCGTCTAGAAGATAGCTCAGGATTTCAAAACAAACCTCCACTTTCGAAGTAGTGCTCTCAAAGAAGCAGCAAAGGCTCCTTGTTGGTCCATTTGAAGACACTAATGTCTGTGCGATCCATGCCAAAAGGGCTTCCATCATGCCCAAGGATATCTAGCTTGCTCGCAGAATCCATGGTGAGAGGGTATAGAAGATCATCTTTATTCCTTTTGTTGGGTGCTTTCTTCTCTTAAGTTTGGTAGATAGATATGTAGAATGTTCAGTTAATTAACTTTGCTTTTGAGTTCGTGTAATTGCTAGCACTTTGGAATTAAGCATTACTGTATTAAATGTAGGGTGACTCTTTGTTCAATGATAATTTGCAAATTTTTATCAGTTTTACTTCAACTCTTACCTTTCATTTTCCTGTTCTTCAGTAATTCATGGATAGCATTTGTTTATGGCTCTTTTCATGTGATCTAATGATATGAGGTGTCTGCGTTATAAGCAGTCAAGTTTTCCGTTTGATGTAGTTCATGAGGTTGTAAATTGCATGTTAGAACTCAATCTACAGAAAATATGTGTAACGCCCCGGATCCATGTTGTTCAATAAAGGTATAACACATCTTACGGAGTGTTAGGTAAGGATCTAAATAAGTGTGATCGCTGGACAATCACCTAAAAATTATACCATATCAGAGTGCACAACCATTTATTAACTAAGAATTCAAAATTCAGCTTTATTATAATCAAACGGTTCAACCTCAAACTATGTTATTACACTTCCAAATTAAAGTAATCAAAAGAATCAAAGTTTCCAATCTAAAATAATATAAAACCTACGAATCTAGGAATTGTAGTAATAGTCTTCCTCCCTATATGTGTCAGTCGGATCTACCCCAGTAGACGCCTCACCACGAGTATCTGAAAACAAAAACAAAAACAACGGAGTGAGATACGAATATCTTAGCGAGTAGCATATGCATGCAGAAATAGTTAACAACAGTTATAAATATGCACCGATTAAATAGTCAACACGATTTAAAGCAACCAAGACAATTTCCAAGTTGAAATCCAAACCAATAATAGTTTTCTAAACAATTCGATACTGATAACACATCAAATGGTCAATGTCATGACTATTGTTAAATTGGTTAATTAACATGCCAAGGAGACATCCACACCTTCATGTACACAGTTCCGGCCTACTCAGGGTTTCGGAACTCTGAAATGACGGCCTACTCAGGGTTTCGTCATCCAATGCCGGCCTACTCCGGGTATCGGCATTGACAACCAGGCCTACTCAAAGTATCTGGCTGCTCTACACCGGTCGTGGCAACAGAAAGCCATGCAATTACATCAATAAACAATACCATCACATTACTAAGCTTAAGCATGGATCCAAGGGAAGCTAAACCAAAACCAAAGTAACAATTTCATAAAACTCAGCATTTGCAAAACGATAAACCAACACTGATCACCATCATGTATATCCCAATACACTCATCACAAGTCATTCCAACCAGAATAGCAACTCATGAAATTTCAGTAGGTATCCCAACCCAAAACAACAAAACTCATTGGCAGTAAAATCCTTTTACTCACACAAGAAAATTTACAATACTGTTTAGCCCTTTGAAATCAAACAAATCCAGATTAAACAATTTCATAATTGAAAAACAATATAAGACATAAAAGAAAAACTAACTCATCAACCTATAGTGTTAGGAACAGTAAAATATCCTACCTAGATTCCTTCCATTATCCCTTCGGAAACTTATAGAAAATACCAATAATTTGATTTAATGTTCTCCCAAATGTTTTGATCAGATAAAATATCTCTAATATACTAATCTAGTCTTTGGCTACGACGTTGAATCCTCAAAGTCTCAAAATTTGGTTCAGATTGGTCAGACGCAATTCTGTTGGGTGCGCTGACCTCTGTCGCTTGGCACGAGGTCGGCACCAACTCAGCGTAAACGAAACAAGGCTCGTGCTAACTTAAAAATACTTGGCGCTAGGTCGGTGCAAGGTCGGTGAAACCAAAACAATGTCTCGCGCTGACTCAAATCACTCGGCGCTAGGTAGGCGCCAACTCGGCGAAACCAAAACACGATTTTCGACTCTCTGTTAATCTCAAAACTCCATGATTGACCAATTTTTAGACCTCTGTAACAATTTCCCTATGCTTCTACCATCCCCAAAACATGTTTAAACCTGATTTGAATTTAATCTAAACAACTTAATATTAAGACTTTAAAACTCACCCAAAACTCCACGTTCGAACTATGTTCTTCCAAAACCATGCTTCATGACTAAACTTAGAGATCAAAACCAAAATATAGATCAAAACGATGCTACTCACCTCTTAAAAGCTTAATCCCTTGCACTGCAACTCCGGAAACTGGAACAGAAATCTTCGTCGACAACCTTCTCTGATCATGAGATGGTTCTTGACTGAATACTCACTGATCACAGTAACCCCACAAGTCTGCTTCTCTCCTAAATACCCTAGAACTCCAGCCAAACCCTTCCTTTGAAAACAAAATATGCGTAAAGAAACCTACAAACGAAATACTTAAAGTATTTATACTCCACTTGTGATTCGCTGCCTCCTCGCCTATGCATATCCATACATGTGCAGCTCTTAGTCGTTTGATCTAATGAAAATATGCTCTACATAATCAAACACATATATCTAACCTTTTTTTTTATTTAACGACTGAATTCTAGAAGCATATTAATTCTAATTAAAGTTTACACATTACTCACCTTAATTCCTCTGGCTTCACTCCCAAAGTCTCAAATTCCAAATATACCCTTGCTTGACAAATTTCTGCAATTTCACCCATACAGACTTATTAATTTCCACAAATAATAATCATGCAAAATTTTGGGGTTTTACAATATGTGATGATGAGAAGAATGGAATTATATAGCTCTTGCAATTACGCTCCATCAGGAATTAAATAAGGATAAGAATTGGTAGTCAAGAAATTAAAATCGAAGTGGTTTGCAAGCTTGTATAAGACTTGGTGAAGGTCTAGATTGAGGTAAAGGAGATACTAGATGACTGGAATGTTTTAGATTGCAAAACAGGAAGATGGAGGGAGGAAGAGGAGGAGGAGGAAAGAGAGAAGAGGAAGGAGGGTTTGTTGGGGGAGGTGTTTTGGCAGACCTTGACTGTCGCAACAGATAAAATAAATTATTTTTTTATTATTCAAAGTGGACGGCGTTAACTCCTCAATAATAACGTAGCCTGTGTTAGGGCTAGCATGAAGTGCCACGTTACTTTTGGCTACTGGATGCCCATTGGTGCTAGGTACCCTGCAGATGATGTCAATCCTTCAACAAATTCTAGACATAGAAGTCATTAAATTCATCCTCATGACCCACATTTTATTCTTCATTGTTGTTAACCACATCTTCTAGAGCATCATAAGCCTCCTGAACATCCCTAGTAAATAAATGAGCCTGAATCTGAGTAGTAGGCAAACACTCTCTTCAACCTTATGACCATATATGGATTCTGTAAAGATATAAGATGAAGATTTTGGTCAAAGGAACAACTTTAGCTCCACATTTCCTTAGAAAGGACAAGATTGTAGTTTAGAAATAAATTCATCAAGTTCTTTCTCAACATCCACATCCTCTACTTCATTATCATCAACCACATCTTCTAAAGCATCATAAGCCTTTATTTTTGGAAAAATAACAAACTAAGTATTGGTGTAAATAAAACTAATATAAAATAAGAAAGAAACACTTATTGGTTTTGTCAAGGTATATGCACTGTCCTAAAAATCTAATTTGCCTCCTTTAAGAAATAACTATCCCGATACAGCAAGTGTTTCAATGTACATCCAACCTTTAGGATATAACAACTTTTCCTACATGGTACGCTACACAACACTGGTCTGTAAACCTCAAATATGACAAAGCATTTAGGATAGAGGAAAGAAAGCACTTGGGACAAGACAATAGAACTTATGACAAGGAAAGGGAATGTCTTATGAAGACTTGATGGAGAGAGAATGAGAGCATTTGAAATGGGTTTTTGAAAATCCCTATTTATAGAGTTGCTCACACCCCTTCGTATGCACTTGTTCAAATGAATAGTGTATATGTCTATCAACGATCTATACTATTAATAAAGAGAAGAGGGGGGGTGTGCACACCTTGGGCGCGTGGAAAAAGCGTGTTACAGTCTTTTATGGAGTCGCCACTGCTTGAAATGGTGCGGGTAGACACCTTGTTCATTTTCGGTCTGCACCAGTGATTCTGAATAAGTGACCCGATTACAATCCAGGGAAGTCCTTGAACACCCTGGGTTGCCCCACCGAAGCGGGTTCCCTTAAATTAGTTGGATAATATTTGGGCTGATTTACTATTATTTAATTTTTTTATCTTTTATCTTTTATATATTTTTTATTTATTTTTTTATGATCACATGTGTACAAACATTGGAGGAATGGAGATTGCTATGCTGCATCCTATACAAAATATAATACATATATAAAAAATCCAAAATAAAGAAATTTAAATCAAATATTTCAACATGGGGCAATGTACTTGGTTATTTAAAAAAATGTATTTATTTTTATTATTTTTTTATTTAACCTAGCCACATCATTTAATCTTTTATTTTTTTTATTGTATTCTTATGTTTTTTCCTTTTTTTTTCTTATGATAATTTATTTACACAAATCATGGGTTAAAAAACTCTCAATCATATTTGGTCATTGAAAATTACACTTTATTTTCCATATTTTTTTTACTCTTATTTCCAAGGATTTGGAGGCAAGGAGAGGTGTTATAAAAGTGACAAATGTTTAAGCATATGATCTAAAAAATAAATATGTTAGTTAGGCATATTATCTAAAAAATTAGGAAAAGAATAAAAAATCTGATTATTATAATTAAGTATGTTAATTAAGCATATTATCTAAAAATAATTAAGAAATTAAGAAAAATTAAGCATGTTAGTTATGCATATTATCTAAAAGGAAATTAAGAAAAAAATTAAAGAAATAACATGAAAGAAATAAAAGAAATAACAAATGAAAGCTAGAGTTATTAAAAAGGTTTTAAAGAAGGACTAAAACATGAAATAAAATAAGCTCTTTTTAAATCCTTTAACTTTTCAGAATAACAAATTAGGCACCCTAGTTTATCAAATTCTCAAAATTGAACCCACATATCCATTCGTTCAACAGATTCGGCTAGATAAGAGACATGCTTTGTATACTTTCATTTGTCAATTTAACAACACTGAAAAATTCAGATTCGGCCATAATAGTGCATGCTTTGTATTATTTTCATTTGACAATCTAACAACATAAAAAAATATTTGATTAAAGAATCAATAAACAAAATAATGAAAAACCTGGTATGGAGTCGATTTCCCGGAAACTGATGTGCTCAACTCCAGATGTTCCCTCCTTTCTCTTGCACAACTTCCTTCTACCTCTTTTTCTCACTTCCTTCTTTGCTTTTTCTTAAGAACTTTCTTCTTTTGATCCTCCCTCCCTTTTTGCTCCCAACTTCAAGCCTTTTTATAGAAAATTCCCACCCCTTCAACTTCTTAACCCCTAACATTTCCTCTTCCTCTCCTAAACCTCTCATTTCCTTAACTTCTCTTTCTCTCTTAAACACCTAAACTCCTAACTCCTCCTTTTCCTCTCTTAACACCTAAACTCCTAACTCCTCCTCTTCCTCTCTTAAACACCTAAACCCCTAACTCTTCCTCTTCTTCTCTTTAAACACCTAAACCCTTAACTTTTCCTCTTCTTCTCTTTAGACACCATCATTTATTTAAGTCTGGTCAAAGTCTATTTTGTCTCACATTTTTATTAGGCTTATATTTTTTTTAAGCTTTGTCTCAATATCTCAAGAGAATATGAGTTGGACGAATTGGTCCAACTCATTTATGTTTGTTTATTTGTATTATTATTTTTTTTTTCTTTTAATCTTAAACTTTTATTAACTTTGTTATTAAATTTTTTATTTATTTGCATAATAACCCCATTAGGAAACTTACTTATTTACTAAAACAACCCCACAAAAATTTTAATTTATCATTGGTTACATGGCAGCCACCATGGCGTACACGTGGTTGCCATGTGGCATCCAATTTCGGCTTTGTAAAAATCCCCAAACTATTCTTTATTTCTTTTATTCATAACTTAGCCGTTTGAGATCCGATTTGAGCACGGTTTGGTGCATCGGAATCGGCTCAGAATTCTCTTTACTATGGGCTTGTTATTTCAAAAATATGGGTCCATTATAAAAACCTCGATTTACGTACCCACATATATGCCGATTTAAGATATGCTTCTTGGACAATTTTATGGTGCAAAAATGGGGTGCTAACAGGGGGAATATTACCTCCAGATTTTGGCCACCTTTTCTTTTTCCAAACATTGCCTTCCCTAAGCAAAACAATCCCCCACAATTTTAAACATGTTGTAACTACCTCAGGTTGTTTATCTAAGTGGGTCCATGTTTTCTACGCGAGTATCACATGCAGCCCCCTATATCTATGTCTTTCAAGACATGATATATCCACTCAAGGTATAGATGTCTTTCAAGATAATTGCATCCTTTCATTTTAATTTGATTGTTGGAGATAGTTATATAAACTTAGCCGCTGTAAACTATTCTTTTTCTAAAGTACATTTAAAATAATGAAAATATATTAAACTTTTGCTTATACTACTATAATCACTTAAGGTTCAAGCCATATATATATAATACAAATTTTAAAACCAATAAAGGTTAATAGGTTTTATAGAACACCTTGCCTTATAATTAAAAGGGAAATTTACAATAACAACCCCTGAGGTTTGGCTAATGAGCACGGACACGCCCTGTGGTTTAAAATTGATCACTTATAACCCTCAGGGTTCTCAAAACCGGTGTTTACTACCCCTGCCATCAGTTGATACCAAACGGTGTTAATTTTCTAAATTTAAAAGACAAAATTAACCTTTCTCTTAAAACATGCACACCCGACTTCTTCACTCTTTGTCACAACCATGAAGTCAAGAGTCATTAATGGAGACATGTTCTGGAATGAGACTCGTCATTGTTGGAGGGAGCGATAAGAAACTGTAAGCCCACAAGTCATGGAAAGACTGAAAATGGGTTTGGTTCTGCTATTCCTATTGTTGCAAATGGTGTCGAGGGGAGAACGCATTCGCAGTTGTAAGGAGGTTTTTGTGCAGAGATTGGTTGTACTGGTTGAGAATCTGACAAGTTTGTTTGGAGTCTCGTATGGATTCTTCTTCGAAGAGTAAGATTGGAGATGGGTTTTCCCGTTCATTTCTTGCCTGCCTTCTCACGTCGACCCAAAAAAGCAGAAAGAAAAAAAACCCTCCTAGCAGAACTGAAACTGAAATTTCTTACAGCCAGGCCATTTACGCCTGCGTATCGTCAAATCAAACAAGACTGTTCAATCTGTACAGGAATCAGAAACAAGTTAGAAAAAAATTCGAGGGGAGAATGCGTCTGCAGATTTCATAGTGAGATTATTAAGCCAAGAGTAGTGCTTTGCACGGTTCTTTTTCTTCCTTTAATAGGTTTTTCTTTGCTAGGTTTGAAACTTCAGTCACTTTTACGACCATGCGGGGTTTCAGGCCTGTCCTTAACTGCAGAAACGCAAACATGGAGAAGAAGATAACAGCATCAAAACCCCATTCGCCATCCTCAGAGCAACACAACCTCTCTCTCGATAACATTGATAAGATAAAAAGCGATTCTTCGACCCAAATCCACTCTTGCTTGAACTGAGAAGTGGTTATGAAGAGGCGGCTGGCTCTTCAATTGAAAAGCAAAGGGTTTTCCATTTTTGTTACTGTTCTAATTTCTTACAGGTCCATAGCACAATAATAGTTCAAAGGGTCGGTAAAACCAGATTTTTGGAACTTGCTAGCGCAAAATTGGAGCTCTTCCTAAGTAATCCATGGTGGCAATGTTGTGGCGGTGTCAAGAAAATCTATGATCTCAACACCAAGCGGTACGTTAACCAGTTGTACCGAGCAACGGCCTTCTATGCTCTTCCAGGCTCCTGAAAATTAGGAATAAGAAGAGAAAAAAAGGTCAAAGAAAACTGAATTAAATACCACGAAGATACACCTTTGATGGCAAATTAAGCCATTGAAAGAGAGACAAAATGGAAGACTCACACCTGGAATTGAGAAATATAGAACCCTTTCCCATAAATTCGAGTCATCTACTTGACGGGCTTGACATTGGGATGGTGTGGTCCGTAAGGAATCCCAAGGTTAACCAGTGCTTTAACCTTGTCTGGCCTAAAGAGGCACAACCACCATGAAACCTAAGCACCCCAATCATGGCCAATCACAAAAGCCTATTTGTTTACATTGCTTCAAACGTTTTTTAAATGGTTTGTAAGTTTAATTGAAGTAAACTAGTATGGAATTACCAGAAAATCTTTTAAATTTAGAAAAGGAAGAAGACAGGTGTGTGTTTAAAAGAGAAGGGCACTTTTGTCTTTTAAATTTAAAAAGTTCACACCGTTTGGTGTCAATAGACGGCAGGGGTAGTAAATGCCGGTTTTGAGAATACTAAGGGCTACAAGTGATCAATTTTAAACCACAGGGGGTGTTCGTGCCCATTAGCCAAACCTCAGGGGGTGTTGTTGTAAATTTCCTTAATTAAAAAAAACAATATACAAATAAAGGCCCCTCATAGAATGAGATTACATTTATAAGCATAATAAATTATAAGCTTGTTACTATTCAAAAAATTTTAATCCGAACACTTTATACATATAGCTTATTAAATAAAGAGTTACATCTATCTATACTATATATAACGCAAGGCAGCCCCTTGGGAAACGTGCCAAACTAATTTATTTATTTTTTCCTAAAATAACCTTGTAATGTCATTTTGTCTTATATACTTACATGTGTAACTTTGTCTTTTTCATTTTTAACTTTCCAAAAGAGACTTTTAACAATTCCTTATCCCTTCTATGTCCGAAAATTTTGAACTACATGTAGACACTAAAATTTTTGTGTCATCAATTCAAAAAGTTGACCAAGACAAATAATTGACTTTGGTAAATGAGATCAAATCTAAGGCCAAGGCTTAACCAAACAAATAAGCCGGGTTAAACGAAATGATGGTTCGACCCTTAAATTATGAAATACGGGTGTGCGCATGGGCTTTTGCACGGGCGGGGCGCACGAGGAGTGCGTGCCTCGGGAGATTAGGAATCGCCACTGCCTGATGGGGTGCAGGCAGACACTAGGGTACCTATGCGGGTCTATTTGAATGGTTTGCGGATTTTAAGAGATTCTAGCTAAATTCTCGGTTACGATCTGGGGAAGTTCGAAAACACCCCAGTCCGCCCCGTCGGTTGACGGGTCCCTCGGGTCTCCCTGGTTCGAGTCAATTTGGTCTAACTCATCCTTTTTCCTAAACCAAGCATGCACACTTTTTTTAGGTCGGAGTAGGAACCACCAGAGGTGTGGGTTCCCTTCCTTTTATTTGATTTTATCTTTTTATCCTGAGTGACGTGGGTCTGGTATGGACCTCGTTGGGAGGTCCATTGGATGCCATGTTGGGCTTTAATCAAGCCCAATTCTCATTTAGGGTTACATTGGATAACCCTATTTATTGGATTTGGTTATTTGGTTTAAAGGTTGATTAAGTATACAAAATTATTGGGTTTAGATTTTTAAGGCCCGTTGGGCTTGGAGATGGCCCAGGGAAATAATCGCGTTGCCCTGTGGGGCCTGTTATTGAAACGGGCCATGGTTTGGGCAGGTCGGGATGTGGGCCCCGTTGGAAGGCCCACGAAGCCTCATTGGGCCCGGGCGGGCCCAAGTCTCACATACAAAGGCCTGAGGGGGTTCAATTGATCCTACTTAAGGTGAATCGAGTGGGCCTAAGCCCAAAAAGGAACGAAACTGGAGACTGGCAGGGTTTGTCCGCAAACCTTGCACACCCTGTACGACAGAGCCTGTCCGCACATACAGTGCAGGCAGGCTTGATCTGCACTAGGATTGCGGATCCGGCCTTAAAACCCAAAAAAAACACCAAAAAATGCAGGGGGGCTAGCCGCCATCCTCCCAGGGGTCCCTGCGATCATCTATGGGTCTTCGAGTAGACTCACAGTGGATTTAGGAGTGCCAAAAATGGCCCGAGAGGTCTTTGATCTTTCCTCATTCCATTCGTTCAATCAAACATTCATTTACATCACATATGACCAAACACATGAAGCACATATCAGTAGTATCCATGCATGACAATGGTGTTATAAAACTCATGAAGACCATGAAAAAGAGAATAAAGATATCACAAGATCCATGCATATTGCTTTGGATGGTTTTGGTGCATGCGAAAATGACATGGAGAATATGCCAAACGTGCTGGATAAGTGGCCACCCACTATGTTCATGATTGAATAAACATGTGACACAAATAAACTCCTAGATGTGTCTTCTAAGTGCTACAAGTGGGTGTGCGTATTGTACTCATGTGTGTGGGAAGTGATTTCCCATGTCTTTAAATCTACCAAAAAGAACAATAGGCACACAAGCATGCAAGAAAGTGACAATCATCACATGTTAAATGAAGGGAAAGAGGGAAAGATTTTAGGGGTACAAACGGATTTACAGAATGGAGGAACATGCTCCCCCAGTTGTAGACACCCCAAATTGCACTACAAAATGAGAAAATAATTGAAAACATGTAATTGGGATTTAAAACAGGACAAAAATGCATGAGATTTAATCATTTAAGCAGTACCCGTACTGTATCTGCGAGCTGGTCTCGCCCGAAATTTGTATACGGACATGCAGCGCCTGTATTGAGAATGCGGGCACCACTTGCCCGCAATATATATACGAGCGCAGGGTTTTTGTGCTAATTTTATCTTTGCTCGATTTCTGAGCCTTATCTGCATCCAAATATGTCTCTGGGATATGCGAATTATCTCTTTTATCCGTCCGAATTATCCTTGTTGGCCATGTATTGGCATTATCCTTATTTTCAATCCAATCTGGCGGATCATAATATATCCCTTTGGACCAACCGTACCCCTGGGTTTGCTTATAAATAGAGGGCAGATACTCAAGCAAAGGGCCATTAATTTGAAGTCTGAAGAACTCCAAGTGAAGAGAGGAATCCCTGCTGCTCTGCTTGCTCAATCCAAGTAAGTCATTTTTCCCTTTTATTTTCTGTCTTCAATTCTAGAAATAATCTGATCTTCTCCATTACTGTAGAATAAGGCCATTGATTGTGTTTGTATACCCAAACCTATCTCTAAGTACCTCAAGATTCCTCTCTAGCCGTAAAACGTGAAGAGAGAGCTAGGGGAAAAAAGAACAGGTGGATCCGTAGGGTAGACCCCCATGTGATCTAATCTGTGAGATATCCTGCTTTGAATATCCTATTCATGTTTTAATGGTTTTTATGTTGAATCTGAATGAATCCTATGAATTCATGATGTTCATAGCATAAGATCCCTACATTTTTTCTAAAATTTGGATTTTTTACATCTTTGCACCTACAACACTGTTTTCTCGATTTTTGTGATATTAGGCTAAGATCCTGGATCTATCATGATCTATATAATAGATCTGGATTCAGAAGCCTGAAAGTAACTTCTAGGGTTTCATGATGTGGTTTTTGAATCATTTTTCATTTTTGAGAGAAAACCCTATGGTCTAAGTTCTCCCCTTTTGATGTTCTTTATCAACGTGGGTATTTTTAGTTTTGATTTCTTGATCTAATGTGAAATATGGGCTATACCTGTATCCTGGACTGTTCAAGTTCAATTTTGCAATATTTTATAAAAATAATATTTTTTCTAGATTTCCAGAATTTAACTTGAAGCCAGATTTTTGAAGTTTTCACTTTAGATTTGCTTTCTTTATTTTTATTTCAGTCAATCATGAAGCCCAAGTAAATGGCTCTTGTTTTCATAAGGAGGATCCAGAATCAATTGGATCATTCACATGGAAAAAAGCCATACATTCTTTTATTTTTCTTTTACTTTGATTAGCAAGCATTTTTCTTTTGAAAAGCATGAAAAATACCTGGCAACCACCTTATGTGGATGAATAGGGGTGCCTAACACCTTCCCCTGTTCATAACCTAATCCCCTTACCCATCTTTGGTTTTTTTTAATAGGGTTATTTTTACCCTAAATTTGCCTTTTTGTGCTTATTTGAGATTTTGGTGTCCATTCACACCTAAACAGAATGGTGGCGACTTTTTGTTTTTAACCAATCCCGTGTGATGATTAGGAAGTCATTAAATTGATTTTCCATGTCTCACACCAGTAACATAACAGTAAAGTGAAGGATGAGAAATAAGCATGCTTAAATAACCTTTTCACACTCCCATGTCTGGGCATGTGAAATCGCACGGCGAGGCGCACAGGTATGCGTACCTCCTAAAAACGGAAAATTGGGGAAAAGGAGTCGCCACCGCCTGATGGAGTGCAGACGGACACCTGGGTGTCTAGGTTTGCCTAAATTTTGGTCTACGGTTTATCGAGATTCCAGCTAAGCTCTCAGTTACAGTTCGGGGAAGTCCGAAGACACCCCGGTCCGCCCCGTCGATTGACGGGTCCCTCGGGTCTTCCTAGTTATCGAGTCAACTATAAATTCACCTTGTTTGTCCTAAGCCAGCATATATCTGTTTAAGTCTGAATGGGAACCACAATGTGGTGCAGGTCCCTTTCTGATTTTATATTGATTAATTTAAGTGGTCTGGATCGGATGGGGTGGACCCCGTTGGAAGGTCCACAGATACCCTTATGGATTAGATGTAGCCCACATAACCCCTAATGGGCCCTAGCTAACCCTATAAGACCCTTTGGGCCTTGGTTAGTTTGATTATTTTTAATTAAGGTTTAAGTGGAACACAAGTTAACTTTTATTTACAGTGAGACTGAAATGGTTTTTGTGGGCCTAGGTGGGCTCACAGCAGTAGCCAAAGGTTTAACCTATATTATCTTATTTAGTTTCCAAAAATGCGCTAGGTGTTGGGCTTGGGGCCCGTGACCTAGACTTGGGCATGAACGCTCAAGATTTGAAGAATTAGGGTCTTTTGAAACCTTCATTCAATTAATGGGCTTATTGGCCCTGGCCCGTGGTCTCGGCCAAACCAATCCTAGACTAAGCCTGCATGCTTCATTTTGGGCTTTTAATGGGTCTCAAAGGGTTTGGCCCATTTAATTTATTTTAATTATTTTATTTAAATCCAAAGGTGTTCTTAGGCTGGGTGGACCCCGTTGGAAGGCCCACATGTTTCAAATTGAGCTTAGAAGTCCAAGGCCCATTTTGGGTTTCTGGGTTAACCGGAAACCCTGCTGGTTCACCCGGTACATTGAAACAAACCAATAAATAAGCAAAGAATTAAAAAAAAAGATTTTTTAATATTTTTTAATGTAGCCGAAAATGTATTTTGGCTAAGCAGAAAATATAATGTGGCCGAAAATAAATTTCAGCTACATTATATTTCCAGGTTTAGTCAAAATTAAATATCGGCTACACCTGAAAAACCTGTTAGCCGACCTGAGTTTTCAGCAAAGCAGAAAAAATTCATTTTTTTTACAATTTTTCAAGGGAAACTGATTTCAGGGGCTCATGGGCTTGTCGGAGGCCTGTGTGGGTCCACAGTGGTCCGAATGAAGCTTAAAAGGCTTCTTTTTGGAGTTTTAAAATCACAATCAAGGAAGATGGATGGGGTTTCCCCTCTGCCTTTCTTTGAATCTAGCATGGTAAAGAAATAGGGACTAAATGTCCCTGTTTTGGTTCCTTTTAGCTTAGAGAAAGCAACCAATATGTACAAAAGAAACCCAATCACAAAATCTCAATAGACATGCTCCAAATCTAAATAGACATGTTCATTAACAAGATATGTACATGTGTGTGCATTGACTGTGTACATGAACTAAAATGAACATCTACCTGCATATAGAAGTCTAATCATGCTTCTAATGAATGAGTATACGAGCCTATGCATGAAATAGGTGAATAAGAACAGAGTAAATTTCTTATAGGCAAAAACAACAACTCTAAATGAAGTAAAGAAGATGATAAAATTGCATGAAATAGTAAAATAAAAGAGGGAAAAGATCATGGATAAAGTGTACTAATGAGTAAAAAGAAAAGAGCAAAAGTATGGCAAGTTGTAAAGATTCTAATGCATGAACACATTTGATGTACATGAACTTGTGACTTCACTCATTATGCATGTTACAAATACTCATAGGTGATTAGGAAATGACATGTATGCTTAAAATCTTAGTTAAACCATACACAAGCAAAATAAATAAAGGAAATAAAATTCAGCATACATCCCACATAATTTACAGCATAATTATACTAATATAAACCAACCATCTAACCTAAAAAGAAGCATTTAAACAAGGGGAAAAGGGGGATTACTCATGGGGTACGTTAGATAGGAGTTGAAGGGGAACACACTCCCCTATTAAATGAAGAAAGAATAATAGACATAATGAGAGAAAACAGTAACACTAAAACACTGAAAAACCTAAGCAAAAGATCACTCATCCTCCCTTTGAGACTTCTTCCTTACCTTTAGAGTGTAATAATTCTTGTAGAGGCATGAAGAGAAAGTAAGAAAGAGAGAAAAATACATATACTAAGCACAGCAGAAATATTACAACATGTATAAGATAATCCATGCTTCAAACAAACTCATCTTTATATATATGTATCAAGAAAGTTCAAGGAGGCTCACCTTGGGTTAAGCTTGATTTGAGGTGTGCTTGATCCCTTTTGGAGTCAAAACAACAATTGGACAACACCTTGTTCACCTCCAAAGATCTCCCTTGATCTTCCTTCAAACTTGGATGGAGAGGGAAGAAGAATAGGATTTTGGGGAGGATTGGTGGCCTTGGAATGGAGTAAGAAGATGAGGGAGAGGGAGTCGTATGAGACCAAAGGGGAGAGGAAAGGAGGGGGCCAGCCAACAAGGTCTCGGCCTTGAGAGGTTTAGGGGGGGTGGAGAAAAGAGATTTTCTCACCTTTGTTTTTTGGAGAGATGTTGGAGAAGAATTGGAGAGAAGGGGGACTTGGGATAGTTGGGAGAGATGGGATGAGAGATCCCTAACAATGGGTCAATGGGGGAGGCCATTGAAGAGAGGGAGAGACACATGGCAAGGTGTCTCTTGGGGGAGGTGTACATGGGGAAACATGTGCTCATGGGAATGAGCACATGGGGAAATTAAGAAGATAAGATCTAGATGGGGAAGGGGAAAGAACACATGGGAAAAAGAAAAATCAAGGGGGGAGGTTTACATGGGGAGGAAACATATGGGGGGAATAGAGGGGGAGAGAGACCCCACGTGGGTCTCTCCTCTCTCTCACCATTTTTTAATTGTTTTCTTTTCTTTTATTTTTTATTATTTTTTATTTAATTTAATTAGTAAAAACAAAAAATATTTTTGGAAACATTACTTTATATTCAAGATATATATATTTTTTCTTTTTTCCTTTTGCCCTTTGATTTGCCACTTAGCAAATGTGGCTTGCACACTTGCCATGTGGATAGGTTTTGCATTTATTTATGGTTTTGCCCTTAGGGTTGTTCTGCTCATATCTTCTTCATTTAGACTCTGATTCTGGCAAACTCAGTTGTGTTAGAATCGTATCGGAATCCTCTATCCATTGGGATAAAATTGGGCTATTAATTCAGCTTCTAGCAGAAAGGCAAAAATGCTCCTCGGGAACCAGTTCTGCTCATAACTTCTTATCCGGGACTTCGATTCCAACAAACTTGGTTGTATTGGAATCGTGTTGAAGTGCTCTTTCTGCTGGCACAAGTTTGGGCAGCTGATTTGAGGTTTAGCAGAAAGCTGATTTCTGCCCCCTCAAGTTTGACCAGTTCATAACTTCTTCATCCGGACTCCGATTTGAGTAAAAATTAGGGCGCATCAGAATCATATCGGAATCCTTTATTGAATCGTAAGAAGTATGGTGGCGGATTTGCACTAGATTAAAAAGTCAACTTTTTGACCCCTTACGGTTTGAATTTTTTAGGGTTTTCATTTTCGGCACTTTCGATGCGCAAAAATGAGGTGCTGACACCATGGATGGAGCTCTCCTCTCTTCCTTCGAACTTGGATGCCTCCCCTTACCATAGGAGGCAAATCTTATGCATGGGTGATGAAATAAATAAAGAGGAGAATGAGAAAAAGACAGGAGATCAAGTAGATATCATACAAACATCCTATTAGGCTTCTTTTATCAAGATTCTCACATATGTGTAAAAATACAATAAGAAAGATCACCTTGGGGTTATTTATCTTCTAAGAAACATGTGGTGGCCTCCTCTGGTCGTGGACAACAGATGGAGCCTCCTCTTGGCTCCACAAAGTGCTCCTCTTGTTCTTTTTATGGGTGAGGGTGAAGAAAGGAGAAGGGTAGATGGCTTAGAAGGGTATTTTGGGCATTAAAAAGTGTTTAGGTAAGTGAGATGGGGGTTAGAGGGTTACAGGTCTCTAGGAGCTCGTGGGAGAAGAAGATGGAAGGAGGGTTGGAAGAAGAGTCCTCAAACAAGGGGGCTGGGGCCCATTTTATAGACAAAAAGTCCGCGTTCGCACTTAGTATGCGGATTGGCCTGATCCACATTTAAAGTGCGGACGTGCCTGATCCGCATTTAAAGTGTGGACAAATTTTCCTCGTGCACAATCAAAAAATATTTGCCACGTGGCGATTTGGATAAGCTCAAATCCGCATTGTATGTGCGGATCAGGTGCGTCCGCACATACTATGTGGATGCGCATGTTTTTTAAATGCGCGAATTTCAAATCTTGTCCCATTTTGAGTAATCTTATCCGATTTTATTTGATTTTTTATTTATTTTAAATGAAAAAATCGAGATATTTTTATAAAACTGATTATTTTATTCCCGATTTTTATTTGTTTTGTCCTTTTCTGCTCATTTGCCACATGAGCAGTTTTTCTGAAACTTTGACTTGCCATAACTTTCTCATCTGATGTCCAATTTTAGCAAACTCAGTGGCATCGGAATCACAACGAGATTATTTATCCACTGAGCCAAAGCATGGTAGCAAATTCAGATTTTTAGTAGAAGCACGAAACCGCGTCCCAGAATCCAGTTTTGATTATATCTTTTTCTCCGGGACTCCCGATTCCGGCAAACTTAGTTGCGTCGGAATCGTGTCAGGATCTTCTATCTACTAGGATCAGTTTGGGCAGCTGAATTAGGCTTGAGCAGAAGGGCAATTTCTGCTCCCCTTAGGTTTGACTGATTCATAACTTCTTCATTCGGACTCCGATTTGAGCAAACTCAGTTGCGTTAGAATCGTGTCGGAATTTCCTATTCAACGGGAAGATGTATGGTAGTCGATTTGCACCAGATAAAAAAAGTCAACTTTTTGACCCCTCAGGGTTTGACTTTTCAGTTAAAGTTTTTATTTTCTGCATTTTTGGGAGGTGCAAAAATGAGGTGCTAACAACGGGTCAAAACAAGCATCCTACAAATCCAACCCATTAACTTCAAATGGACTCCACAAAGCAAGATATGGGTTATATTTGTTACTAAAACAAAATAGATGTCTTTTGGTAACAAAGTTGTAATGATCCAAAGAAGGAAAGTCACAACCCCACAAATGGCATAGAATATTAAGAAATAATTTAATATTCAAATGAATGCCAAAATCAAAGCAAAGAGATTTCTTAGTATGGTATGCTCAATCAAATTCAAATTGCTGCCAAATGAGACGCACCCTCATAAGGAAATCCTTAATCAAAAGAGATCTTCATATTAAGGCAAGTGCTCATAACCTTTGCCTATAAATAGAGGACCTCAATGACAAGAAGGGACAATTTTTAACAAGCTCTAGAAGACTTGCCTTAAAGCTTGAGGAAACTGTACAGAAATCAAAAGGCGAATTCAAGCTATAGAAGTTCTACCTAAAGCTTGGAGAAACTCTGTAAAAATTCAAAGGCTTGAAGAAATTCATTCAGGTCTAAATTAAATCCATATTGTTTTCTCTTTCTCTTACCCATACTTTGAGAACAGAGAAGACAAATCAAAACCACAAAAAGGAAGATCATTCTACAACTACATTTGGTTCAAGATCAAGCCTTGCAGCCCTCGAATCGAAGATCAAAGTTTGGTTCTAGATCAAGCCCTGCAGCCCCCGAATCGAAGATCGAAGTTTGGTTCGAAATCAAGCTCTTTTAGCCCTTGACTTGAATATTGAAGTTTGTTCAAGATCAAGCTCGTGTAGCCCTTGGATCAAAGACCCATTAAGGAGATTGAATCAGAGGAGAATCAAAAAGATTGTAACCCATTTCTTCTTTTCAAATATAAATTGTTATTCGTTACATTTTTCTTGTCTTTTTTTTTAGACACGAAAATTTGTGTTAACACTACATATATGTAGGACTGCACGTGCACCCCATAGTAATATACAACAAGAACATTGAGCTAGGCCAGCCAAGCAAGCATGAAAAATCTCATGGTTGACGAAGCCCCGCGGATTTTAAAAATGATGCCCAGCTTGACTCTATGGGCAACCAATGGATGACCCAGACTCTCTAAGAACAAGCCTAAAATCCCAATCCGATTGGGCCGCTAGGCCATGAACAGGCCAAACACCTAGCAAGTTTGATCCACCTCATTGCACTCTTAAACTAAGATGGTAATTAAACTATAAAAATTTGGGAGAAAACATGAGATATTGAACTTATAGCAACCTTCACAACTCTAATTGACTATATAACCTTAAAATATTTACTTAAAATATTAATATCGAAAGATTACTTTAGAGGTTGTTTGGTAACATTTTGAAAATAATTTTTCTATTTTTTAAAACAAAAAACCCCAAAATCTCGTTTAGCACAGTTTTGAAATTGTCTAAAGAAAAATAAAAACAATTCAAAAACCAAAAGTAATAATTAATTAATTTAAATTCGTATTCTTGTAATTGGAAAATTATGAAAAAGGTATGTATTTATAAAATAATCCATCAAAAATCTCGTTTTACAGAAAAGAGTCACTTTTCAAAAGTAATTAACCTGCAAGGCCACTTTTTCAAAAAAAATAAAAAATAATTTTACTTTTATTATAGCTAAGAAATGTTTGTATCCATGTAAGATACATTCCTATCCTACGTAGGACTGGGCTTGTATCCCACGTAGAAAAGTTTGTATCCCACTTGTATACCAAGTAGGGGTGCAACTCGGTTCGGTTAAAACCGAACCCGAACCGACCCGAACCGACTTCTGTTCGGTTTGGTTCCGTTTTATAGTGGTTCGGTTCGGTTTCAGTCCAAAAATCCCTAAACCGAACTAGGTTGGTTTGGTTTTAGGTTTCATGTTCAGTTAAACCGAACCGAATTCATGTATTTCCCTAAACCGAAC
Source organism: Buxus sempervirens (assembly GCA_947561395.2). Lineage (NCBI taxonomy): Eukaryota > Viridiplantae > Streptophyta > Magnoliopsida > Buxales > Buxaceae > Buxus > Buxus sempervirens. The sequence goes on from OX387182.1 coordinate 55,172,092, forward strand.
CGAATTCATATATATATATATATATATATAATATAATATAATATAATATATCTTAAAATTTTAAAGTTTATCTTTAAACTTTAAGGATATTACAAAAAAACCTTTGTTTGAGATAAGAATATATTGGTCTAACCTGAATCGAACCGAACCGAATAGTTTTCATGTAGTTCGGTTCGGTTTGGGTTTCAGTTTTTTTTATTATATATTTTCGGTTCGGTTTAGTTGGTTCGGTTTTCAATTCGGTTTGGTTTAACTATATATATTTTTGGTTTGGTCTTGGTTGACATTAAACCGGACTGAACTGAACCGAGTTGCACCCATAAATCCCAAGTATGCTTTGCTTGTAATTTAATTCTATGGTAAAGTGATTCTGTAATTTAGTTATTTTTCAAAAGTGATCTTTTTCAAAATAAGTTGTTGGATGGACTGTTTTTATAAATGCCGGCCAAAGTTACCCTCCATCATAATTTTCCCAAACAAAGAAGACCCAAAATGCCTGTCTTCCTTTGAGTGTACCCCTGTCGTCGGAAAGAAGGATTGCAGGTCAGCAAGCAGAGAGAAGGGAGGGCGAAGAGAGAGAGAGGGGGAGCGATGGCGTCAGGGGCTCTTGCTCCGGGATTGTCACGGAAGCTAAAGAAGGTGTTGGATTCACGGACGGACTCACCAGATCTGTTGGCTTCACTCAGCACCCTGTCAACATTCTACTCTGAGAACACGCAACCGGCTCGGAGGAATCTCAAATCTACCATTGAGAAGAGATCTCTTTCCATTAACCATGAATTTCTCCTTGCTTCTGAATCTGCCCAACAGGTTTCATTCTTTATTCATCTTTTTCTCTCTCTCTCTTCTATGTTTGCATCTCTCATCCCTTTTGTGAATTTTGATATAGGCCTTGGGTCAGGTGGAGGAGGAAGTTAATGCACTAGCCGAATGCTGCGATAAGTAAGATCCTTTTGCTTTCTGCATCGTAGACATATCGGCATTACGCTTTTCTTATCAAGGCATAAAGTTCTTGTTGGCATAACTATTATTTTAGCTATATATTCAGAAGTGTTTATTTAATATAATTTGTTGGTGTGACAGCTTTAATGTGTTATGCATGAGGAGGTTCCACACTTATGCAGTTTGGGTGGCTTGATCTTTAAATTATGACTCTTTAACAACCAAATGGATTGTCAAAAAGCGTGCTTCTTGTGTTTTTGCTTACTGTCATTTGACTTCTTGCTGTTTCGGATTTTTGTTTGAATTTTAGAAGTAAATGGATTCGAACCCGTAAGTCATCTAATAAATGGATCGGGTTAAGTTAAGTAACCGCTTTTGAATCAGCTTATGCTGTCATAATTTTAATTTCTCTCAGTAACTTTTTGTTATTTGTGCAATACAAAATATGTGTAGAAATTAGAATGAAGAAAAGAACCGAAGTTACAAAAAGCAAAGGCTTATGTAGAAAGATTGCCCATATCAACTAAGGAACAGAGTGTTGCTTCTAATTAGAAAATACAATAATATAATGTCTGTCATTGATTAGAAAATAAAAAAATATTGATGAGAAACTACAAAAATATAATGGCTGTCATTGATTAGAAAATACAAAAATATAGAAATTCTCTTTGAAAAAGCACTAAGTAATGGACTAATTTTTGGCTGTCATGAATCTTCCCCGCATTTGTAGTAGTGGAGAAAATAGAGATTCAAAGAGTCTTTGCTATAAAATGGAGGTAGCATTATTCATTGATTAGACATGCAGAAACTAATAGCCTAATATTGCTATTATGTATTCTGCATATATACTACATGCTAGATGAAGACCTAATTGGCATCTAGCCAACCACCAAATGGCTGATTAACAACCCTAAACTCTTTAACAAAACTTTGAGCAATCAATCTTTGTTGTAATAGGATATTTAGTAGTACCTGTAAGCAACGTGACCTTTAAAATGGAGGTAGCATTGTTCATTGATTAGACATGCAGCAACTAATAGCCTAATATTGATATTATTTATTCTGAATATATACTACGTGCTAGATGAAGACCTAATAGGCATCTAGCCAGCCACCAAATGGCTGATTAACAACCCTAAACTCTATCAAAATTCTTGAGCAATCAATCTATGTTGTAAAAGGATATTTGGTAGTACTTGCAAGCAACATGACCTTTACTTACGATAATAATATCATAAATCCACATTTATTGCAAAAAAATAAATGTAAATTTAATGGCTAGCTTGAAATGGCAGATTATGCCTGAATATAAAGATGCTTGAATCATATTGTTTGAGTTGAAAATTTGGATCATGAACCTCATTGCTTGAAATTAAAGTACAAAATCATTGATGAGTTATCTCCCTCTCAGGATAGTGATGCATTAAGCGAATTTTTGTTATTTCTCCCCTATACATCTACATTTCTTTCAAAATCTGTTAATATTTCTTTATCTTGACTTGTTAGTTTGTATTATTCCTTTATCTTCTTCTCCATCCTTAGCCTGCGTTTCTAGGTTCTGGTTTTGAAGGAAATTTTGCATCTTTGAATCAGAGAAGTTCTAGGTAAAAGTTTGAGGGAAATCTTGAGTCATAGCAATACTTTCTCAACAAATTATACAAAAGTCTTCAAGGCATATTTTGTATAATGGGAAATAAGATTAATATGAAAAGGATTAAGATACATGAACACATGGAACCTATGAGAGGTAGGAACCACGTGCTGAAGATAGAGAAGAGCAAAGAAAGAACCAAAGTACGTCAAAGTCTAGTCAAGGGCCATGACTGTGGCTGAATCTCGAGATTCATCACTAGCTGAAATGGATTTAAATTCTCCTTAAGCGTACCCAAGATGACGCCAAAGCGATGGTGTCATAAAAAAAAAATCCTCATTTCTGAGCTTCTCCTCCCTAAAATATATATCTATTTTGAGCTAGCCAGACTGGCCATATCATTACAAAAGAAATGGCATGAATCAGTAGCTTGTCTTTCCTTTTGAGAACAGAAAGCTCCACTGCTTCACAAGATTAGAAAGGGTCCTAGGCAAGACCCAACTTACAACCAATAAGCCAAAGAAATGTGACCAACATAGACCCACTACCTCACATTGAATGAAGATATGGTCCATTGCTTTCTCTATCTTTGATGCATAAAATGCAAAACATTGAGAGAGAGATATAAGAATTTCCTTCTTATTGGAGATTATTTGGATTTTGTTTATACCATTGTGTAAAGTAGTTCATGAGAAGGCTAATATTTTAGGGGGAAGCAGTGGGATGCCAAAGGAAATAAGGAGGAAAGAGACATACAAAGCTAGATTTGGAACAAAGTAGCAAAAAATGAATAGTTAGAAAAAGAGCCATAACGGGAAAAGGACCACCTGCAGCTGTCAGGCCTTGAGGGATCAATTTAACTTGGCTAAGATCCTCTAACAAAAGAGCAAGTTCCTTTGCTTCCGGTCATTGAAGATCAGGATGAAACTGTAGTTATCGTTGCAAACCCGTAGAATCTCAAGAAAGCCCATCTGAAACATATGGATCTACTACAAGTCTCAGGAGCAAAGAATTCCCCCACTGTGTGTCCTCCCAAAACTGTAAGTAGGTTCCAGAATGAAGGATGGTTCTTACCGAATACTGAAGGATAGAATTCGGGAGCAAGAGAAGAGATTGCTTTCCAAGGACTACAGTTCTGAATGTTCACATTAGTTTATATATTCCACCCATTTCTATGGGCAATTTATTTACTCATGATGACTTTATGCCACAATGTCACTTTTTCCTTGACGACCATTTTGCTAGCAGGGTTGGACTTTTGGGATGGAGATTTCCCATACCCAAGGCCCTTAGCTTTTACGTAGACACACCTTCCCCCACTAAATGGTCTGTCTTACCTTCCCTCCCATCCCAAAGGAAGTCTCCTTGACATTTTTCCAACATCCTAACCACCTCTTTTGGCTCCTAAAAAAAGATATGAAGTAAATCGGTAGATTCACTTAGGATGATTTGATCAAGGTGATTCTCCTCCCAAGTGATAGGTAATTCCCCTTCCAATAAGCTAACATTTTCTTAGTTTTCTTGCATCAGGTCCCAGAAATTTTCACTCTCGATTTAGTCTCTAAAGGGAGACCAAGGTATATAATGGGCTAGCCCTGTAACTAACACACCAACACTTGAGCACAATCCTCCACGACCTGATTCTCAATGTGAACACTTAACATCTTAGATTTGTGCAAAATTTACTCTAAGGCCAGAAAGCATCTCAAAACAGTTTGGCATACACTTCATCTAGAAGGTGTGCTCTTTCGAAGCCTCAAGGAGAAGGATAGTATCATCTGCAAATTGCAGATGTGAAACTGAAAGATTGTCTCCACCAATTGGTACCCTTCTAATGTCCAGAATTTTCCCCAATTGAGATTAGTCTACTCAAGACATCACTTACCATAATGGAAAGGAAGGGAGAAAGAGGACCACCTTGCCTAAAACCATAGGAAGGAGGGAGATGGCCCACCATTGCTCTATTCGGGATGAAAGAGGACACATTCTTAAGACAACCACCAATCTACTTGCACCATCTACCCCGCCTTCCTATCGAATTACAGAATCCAAAAAGCCCCACTCTACCCGATCATAAGCCATTTCAATATTGAGTTTACACACTCCTCTTGGCTTGCTCTGTCTAAAGCAATCATCCACATGCTCATTGGCAATCAAAACACTATTCTAAATGTGTTTGCCTTTGACAAAGGTACTTTGATTTTCTGAGATAAGTGGCCCAAGCACTTACAAAGCAAATTATTGCAATTAAAATTTTGATGAGGAAATTTAAAATCATTTCTCAATCTCCTCATCTCTATCTCTCTCTCTCTCGCTATCTCTTACATTCTCTCTAGCTTTTTTCTTTCACTATTTCAACTTTTGTTTCTTTTTTTTTTTAATAATCTTTGCTAAATATGAAGGGTAACATTTTCTGGTATACCATAACAACATCCCCTTTTTTTTCTAGGAGTATAACAACATCCTATTGATCCTATCGCATCCACTTAATTATCTTGGGTTTTATTGCCGTCATTCTATTGATACCTTGCTGTCATGATATGCATGATTGGAGCCGTTGACTGTCCTTGATCATTGACAATAAGTCAATGGCATCATTAATTTGCTTGGTGATGATATCACCATCCGACAGCGCCCTATAGAACCAAAAGGGTAGGGTTATTCAGTAGAGACTCATGAAGGCTGTAGATGTTTTGGGGTTCGCATGTCACACCATCATGCTGGTTCTACCCCTTTATTGTAAAAACTTGAATATATTCAACATTGAGGATGCTATATATTGTGCAAGTTGTAGTAGGTTGTGTGTTTGTGCACGCGCACGTATGCACATTGTAGTAGTTTGCTTTGTGCACTCCTTATGATAGAGGATTAGTCTAGAAGCATAATAAGCTAGTCATGTGATTTCTATTGCTAGATGTGTTGATTTAATCTAATTTCTCTTATTTTATATGTGTTCTGGTGTTACACACATGACATACTTATATATTAGGTGAGACCAGAATAAAGCAATAAATAATTTCCTTTTGTCTCAAGTATGGATTTCCTGGACTTGTAATTTTCTCTTAATATGCCATTTTTTACCGATGTTGACATCACATGTCTTTGATCATAACTCGAACCAACCCCTTGCCCTAGATGAATATGGGTTATGCCCCTAACCCATTATTTTTTCGGCAGTAATTCAATGTATCAGATTAAAAAGCGTCAAATCTCTTGTTGAACCAAATTTTGATGCTTTTAAATTTTGCATCTTCTCAGGATAGCCAAGGCACTTAGCAGTTGTAATGCAAGCACTGGAGATATCATTAGCACCACAGAGAGATTGAAACAGGAACTTGAAATCACTACACAAAGGCAAGAGATTGTTTCGTGCTTCCTTCGTGACTATCAGCTGTCTAATGAAGAGGTATAAATTTGCCTCGTAAAGGCTATACAATGTACATGGTTTGATTGGTTAGAAACTTAGAATAACTGTTGTTTCTATCATAATGAGCCATGTAATATTCAGGATCAGATTTTCATTGGAAATGATTCCCCTTTTAGATAAATGCATTGAGAGAAGACGATCTGAATGAAGATTTCTTTAAGGCACTTGCTCATGTTCAAGAAATTCATGCAAACTGTAAGATACTGCTCAGGACACATCATCAGGTACTCTGCTCTTTCTTTTGGTCTTAGTGTCTCCTGATAACGTTACAGATTTGTTCCTTTAACTTACTGTGGAAGTACACGTCATACTATAGTGAACATCTTTGTGGAATATGTCCTCTGTCCTCTCATCTCTTTCCATTGGTGATTTATCTCATTCTTGGTTTTGGTGGCCATTTTTTCAACTGTTTGGCTGTGGATAGGAATTTTGCTGTCTAGCCCTTACTAAGTTGATGGAAAGCTTGGCTTCTTGTTTTTTTCTTAGCTAGTATGCGTTTCTTCTTCTTCTTCCTTTTTTTTTCTTTTCTATTTCTTAGCTAGTATGCGTTCCTAATGAGAGGTGTATTTGGCCGTGTAGCGTGATGGTCCAGACAGTCCACCTAAGAGGGAATCCCCTGGATAAATCAAGTATATGGAAGCTCTGCCACCTAAGTTATATATTAGTGACTGCATGCTGAATTTTGTCATCTTTAATAGAAGCTACTGAATATTTTAATATTTTTAGGGTTTTCCCCAAGAAATATGCTGGGATCATGGTAATGCTTTTGTTTCATGTGGGTTATGTTAGTTGAAATATGATATGATAGTATGAGAAGAACAGCCATCCAGAAGGGCACATGGACAGTTGTGGTTTAGTAAGTTGTCACAAGCGAAGCTCAAACTAGGACTTCCATTGCTAGAGAGGGCTGTTTTGAGTTTGATGCACAGTTGGTTGATTGGGCAAGTAGCAGGAGCTAACATATCTATCTAGGAGTTTCTGTTATGTAATAACTTCTATGACCTGGGAGGGGGATGTATTGGTTGATGAATGAAATTCTTGGGATCTAGCCATTGCTTCTATGCATAGGCTTCAATAGAATCTAGGTTCGGGTACACTTTTTGTGTACCGTGTATCTTATATATCATATCCAAGACTATGTTTCTTTCTATCTTATTTATTATACGATATTTTGGGGTCAGTGAAAACTATGTGAAAGTCTATGTTCGTCTTGCTTAACTTTTTGAGTAGTTGTCTGAGTAAAAGATCACCTTAATGGATGATGGACTTTCTTACATAGAGTCTGACCTCTCCTTTTTATATTTTTATTTAGTGTCCTTTTAAATGTTATCACTTCAGCATCGAGTTTTTATTTTTATTTTTCTATTTTTTTTAATGAATGATTAGTTCCTGCAGAATCGTAATGGATCTTTAATTCTATTAATATAGCTGGTCATATCATCTTATATCTTTTTGGAATTTATCTAGCATCCCTTTAAACCTTATTGCTCCACAAACAAGTTTTTTTAATAAATTTTTTTTTAAATTGGTAATAAGAAAGTATATTAATAGCGGGCTGAAGCCCCAAAAGAGAATATTGATAGAGTACACGTAAGTTAAATCATTAATTATCTTTTTTGAAGTCAGATAGATTTGTTTTTATAGATAGGTGGGCTGTTCAGGATTGCTTCCGTTGGCTCAACACACTTTACTCCTAGCATCCTATTTGAGCTGTGCTATCTTTTCCAACTTAACCATTTAATTCACCTTTGCTATTGTGATAGTTGGTATGTTTCTTGCTATTCTTGTGTTGGAAATTCACCTTTGCTATTGTGATACTTGGTATGTTTTTTGCTATGCTTGTGTTGGATATCAGATGACATGATTGGGTGTGTGGGATATTTTGCCACTTAAAATCTACATCTATTTTTTTATGGACAACTAATGTTTCAGCACCAGCTAGGATAGTTAAATTGATATTTTCTTGTATAATTTTATTATATTATCTCATTTGGCTCTTGTATTACCATGTTTTGTGTTTATAATTGCTTCGTTTGTCATAAATAATGAGTATACATATAGCATGCTACTTTAGTTCAACATGATCACATTTGGTACTTGTATCCAAGTCCATGTAACACCGATTCTCTATAATTACCTCTTTTTCCCTGGGATTAACTGAAGATATGGTTGTTGATACTTGATAGAACGAGATGGAGAGACAACATTTGTGTCACTGACCTCACTTTGTTGGGAATTGGCATTTGATGACGACGACGACGGTCTAGTTTGAATACTCTAGTAGAAGAAATTAAATAAGTGGTGAAATTAGAATTTTTGTTAGACTATTAGCATAAGAATGGTAGTAAATTAGAATTAACATTTCTATCGCCTATGCACCACAAGCACGATTATAAGAAAAATGAAAAAACAAAGAAGTTTTGGGGAAAGGATGCACTCTTATGAATGAAATTGAAATTCTTCCACAGCGTGCAGGTTTAGAGCTGATGGACATGATGTCTGTATACCAAGAAGGAGCTTATGAGCGCTTGTGCAGGTGAAGCTTCTTGATTGTTTTTTATGTCAGTTTATTTTCCTCAACATTAGAAACTGTACTAACTTTGTAGACTTCTGTAAATTGCTTCAATGGTATATTTTTTAACTAGCTCCCTTGAATTTCAAAATATAAAACTTGTCCTGTTTGGCCAGTTTACTTTGTCATAACTTTTGTGCTTTTATCCTTGGCTCAAGTGTGAGTGGAACTGTAGAACTATTAATAACTGTTTTCTAAAATAGAATATAGTCCAATTATATTTTTTTCCTTATTTGACCATATATAGTGTAGCAAGGAATGCAACTTCAGCGAAATTTTACCCGTGCTGGTGGAAAGTGACTCGAAACCACTTCTTTTTGGTGAACCATTGGTTTTGGATTGAAAAATGGGCGGCAAACACAAAGCTTGTCAATGTCACCTGCACCCATTTTGTGAACAAAATAAGAGAAATTTATAAGTTTCTCTCATTTTGCTCACGAAATGGGGGGCACGTTTTGCCTATGCCGCCCATTTCTTACCTAGAGTGGGAGAAATTTCGAAATTTCTCCCACTTGGTTAGTTTTATAATTTCATAGGTTGAAATTCCACCTGTACTGTTAAAAAAGTAACAGTTTTAACAGCACGGTATTTAAATCGCCTATGTCGTCTTATACATTAATATATATTGTATAAGAATGCTTGGTCTGCATATCACTATTCTTGATTTTATTTGTTGATGAAAATAATTTTTACAAATTTAGGAAAATATTAAAAATTTATAAAGCATTGATAAAAAATATGAAATATTTCTAAAAATTAGGATATTTAGTGAAAAAATAATTTGACACTTATCTAGGTTTGTTCATCCATAAAGGTGGTTTAAGTAAGTATTCAATAATTATTAATTATAAAAATTTGTTCAAAATTACAAAAGATAATGGAAATCTGCAAAAAGCTATTTGTACAAAAGATAATGCTGCCGGATATGTAATAATATTTATATAATAATTTAATATTATAAAACTACTAAGAATAAAAATTTAAAAACTCTGGAAAAATTAGGAAAAGGCCATGGAAGCTTATAAATTGAGTTTAATTGTCCAAATGCGATTTAGATAATTAAATATTTAAATGATAATTTATTATCACAAAATTATGAAAATTAAAAGAATTATAAAAAATGGTCATAGAAGCTTATAAAAGTCATAACTTTTTTTTTTTAAATTTTTGTTTTTTTTTACAATTATGTTGGCTGTGTTATAATTTTTTTAAATTTTAAATTTTTTGGAATTTCTTGGCACAGCTCTACAAAATTTGTGGCGGCAAAACGACACAATGGGCCCTGGGTGAAAAATCATAAAAGATGGCACAGTGCGCCTTGTAGTATAGGATTAGTCCATTCCTTAATTGACCATGAAAAGTGTAGGATTAGTCCATTCATGGGTGACATTATCACCATCATCGTATGTGAGATATTATGGTCGAAAGAAGCAGCTTGAGTTATTCCTTGTGAAAACTGGAAACCAATTTGCTATGCTAAATGGAGGCAGTATTTGGATTTGATTTTGGATTCTGAATATTCATTTTGGCAAAATAATTATGAAAATTGCATTATTCAGCTATTTGCAGAAAAGTTGGCTCATATTTCATGGATGCCCACTGTGTTTTTAAGATTAGATTTACAACTCTGTGCTTTTTGTAAAAGAGAAAATAGGAATATTATTCTCTTACAACTACAATATAACTTATTTTTGTATTTACAAGTTGGCAGCTTCAAATTGGGAAATGTTTTTGCCGAACCAGAAATAGGGTTTTGGTGCCTCTGATTTTGGCAGATTTTCTGTTTTTATTTTTCTTAACACCTTTATCAATCAAAAGCCAAATGCAATTTTTTTTCCTCAATTGTTTTCTAGACTCAAAGAGAGCCATAATTGGGTTTTGGGAATTAAAATCAAATACTTCATTATCCTTGGTAAACTTATCCATCTAAGTGTATTCTTTGATCATAATATTTTCTAATTACTTGACTTAGATGGTTGCTCTGTGTTAGCTTCTGTTAATTGTGGGATGATCCAAGTAATCTCCATTCCATTAAGCTGGTTTAGTTGATTGTAGCGGTAAGAAGTAGGGGTGGTAATTCTACGGGCTGGTCTTAAGAAGGAATATAAGCAATATAGGGCTTCCCAAGCCTGGCCCAGTTTTCAGGCGTCATATTGTTGCCTAAGCCCAGCTCTAGTTCACTAAAGGTAGCTTGAGCCTGGCCTGGTTGGACCTGGTTTTTCTAGCTTAAGCTCAAACATCATTCATTTGAATTTTTTGAGGTTTAATTCACCATCCCCCAAGGAAAATTTTTGTGTTGGTGAGTGAGAAAATCAAAAGCTTTTATGTCAAGTAAGTTTAAGGAGACACAAATAAACATTGTACTTTTGTGTTAGGTGGTGGGAAAGTTAAAAGCTTTCAAATAAAATTTTTGATGGAGGGGGCTCCTGAATTTTAAATTCTGAAAAAGGGATAGGTTTGAATTCAAAAAACTCATATGGTTTTTGGGGTGGGTTTGTGTGTGTGTGCACACGTGTATGGTTTTTTTTTTTCCGCGGGGGGGGGGGGGGGGGGGGGGGGGGGGGGGTGTGTTTGTTCTTTTGTGTGTGGTTGTTTGTCATAGAATTCAAAGAAACTGGGTGCTGGTTTGTTTTGTGCTAGCCACAGTGAGTTGCCACTTATTGTAATTGGTAAAAGTTAAAGCAAAATAAAAAAAAGCCCGAAACATTAAAACCCTAAATTTTTGGGCTAGGCTGATTAGAAACTTGCCCAAGCCTGGCCCTTTAAATTTACAGGCTTTTAAAAATAGGGCTTGGCCAGCTCTACATGCTTGAAAATCTGGCCTAAGCCTGGTTTAAAAATATGGCTGGACCAGCCCTACAGGCTTGAAAATCTGGCCTAAGCCCGGTTTAAACGGGCTGGCTCTTAGGATGGGCGGATCAGACCCAAAATTGCCATCCCTGGTAAGAAGTCACAATATCTCAACTTGCTCATATCCTTTTACAAAGTCTATTCTGCCCACCGTAGCATGGTCTTCCAATCCAGTCTTTTAAAGATTTAGTCGCATCTTCTTCCCATAGCATGTAATTCCTATAACCATTAAGCTTAAGCCCCAAATTGTGTTGAGCATCTTGTATAGGAAGACACTCATCATCAATGAATAATGGCCCCCCAATCAGCACCTGCATCACCCCTATCACAAGCTTTAATATCATTGTTACAAACATCATCATCTATCCCTACAACAAACTCCATTATCATCACTACCCTTGCTACTGCCACCACCACGATCATCTTCCTTGACATGGAGCTCCTTTTCTGGTGTTGGCTTCTTCTCATATTGGACAAACATGAATTTAACTCTTGACCATCTAGAACCTATGTGCCTCTTTTTATGTTCCTGAGGAGTGTGTCATGTGGTGGTTGAGGTCTGTAGTTGTAATGTGGAGATGTCTTGGGGTTGTTGATGAAGATTGTAGGAACTTGATTGTGTTTTGGTTGGTGAATGAGGTGGTTTTGTGCAGATTTTTTTATTGGCCTAGAACCTTTGTCTGGTTCCATGATAAATTACCATAGTATTTACAGCTGTGCTTTGATTGGGTGGATCTCTTTGAGGTGCCTTAGTGCTGTCCTTTAATAGGCCCTATACTAGGTTGTGACAGGCTGTTATTCTTGAAGGACCTTTAGTTGTTACTTGTTACTATGGTTTAGGACCATACTATAAGGTTTGGTTAGTGGTGGGACCCTACCAACTTTTAGGCTAGGTGTCATTTGTGTTGAAAGACTTTTCTGTAGCAACTCCTGCTGCCGCCATGCAATAGTTTAAAGAGGCAAAACCTGATTACATTAGTCAAACTCAAACAATGGTCATTTAGCCAATTAAAAGTAATTACCGTTGTATGTTAGTGAGTTAGCTCAATTCATAACTCATATTAGCTTCTGTAGAAAATTTCTACGAGATTTCTGAAAGATAATGAGTAGACTTGGGGATTAATTTGTGGAGTTCTCTTGAGAATTATGAAAGGTTGTAGGAGAATTTTTGCTGGAGCTTGAAGAAGAAGGAGACATTGCTGGAGCTTGAAATTTAAGCATTTTGGCTTATTTTCTGCTTAGGTAAGTGACAGCAGATTTTTTGGAATTTGGACCGTGTTTTTTTTGGGGTCAAACTGGTCCCATCTTTCTATATTTCTATGCTTCAGAATTTTGAAGAGTTTGCTTATCTTGGAACCAAAGTTGATGGACACAGTGCATGTGATGGACGTAGTGCTTATCATCTTCAATGAACCCAATCAAATGCAAGAAATATAGCTTCGGAATTCTCCAAATTGTCCACGATTCTGCCATCTCTTTCTCTTTTTCTTTTTTTTTCTTTCTAATAAATAATGAAGAGAACAAACAATCACAGACATGTGGACACGTATATACACAGTGAAAAGTAGTGGTACATTCTGACTATGAATATAATCTGTACACAAAAAAACAAAAGTCAACATTTCAAAGCGCACAGAAGGCCAGAAAGAAAAAAATTAATGGCAATGACCTGCATGGTAGCATCATCACTTGCTACCTTGTAACATATCATTGTTTAGAATGCCAAATATACTTTCATTACTCTGCCCTTGACCAATCTATTTAATAATTTATTGGCCATTCTGAGCACTTATGAAAAGGGCATGTTCAGAACCTCCAAGAGCACTTGTTTAATGGAGACATTACCCATGAGTAATCTCCCTACACCTCTAACTATGGAATTATATAGTCTTTTCCCTATTAATAATTCCATTGATGTACATATCTCTTGTCATCTCAAAAGGTGCCTGCAATACTTTGGGTTCATGACATCTACTTGGTGGGGCATAATTGGAGAAAATATCGTGGATGATTCCTTTTCTAGTTCTGAAACTTAACAGAATTGTAGGTAAGGTTAATGATTGGTTAGAAAAGGTTCCTAGGTCAGAAAGTTCAGAAATTTCAAGGCATAATTGTTTGTGGTCTATCCCAATCCAGAAGGCATTTTATTGATTGAGTTGTACTGACTGATAAATGGACAACAAGAAGGCATCATTATGGATCACATTCCTATTATATTTTTCGAGGAAAAAATGTAAACACCTTTCTTGTAGCATCAGTACCTTAAGATACTGACTTTCAGATCATTACTTTCAAAGCTATGATAAAATAACCCATGGTATGTTCTCTTTGTTTTGTTTGACATTATGGAATCATTATTCTGAAATGAATTCTTAAGGGAATAAAATGTTATGGATGTGGAGAGGATTGGGAAGATTCCGGTCATGTTGATTCTTTGAAGGTGATTTCATTCCTTGTTCTTGCGCATGACCGTGATGCTTTATTATTTTATCTTGTTCTAGATGGGTACAGGCGGAGTGTAGGAAATTGGGTGACAACGACAACTTGGAAGTTAGTGAGCTATTAAAAACAGCTGTGCATTGCCTGAAAGAAAGGCCTGTCCTTTTCAACTTCTGTTTGGAAGAGGTGATTTAAAATTTTTAACTATAAACTAATATTTGGATTTGATAGCTCCAACTTTCAAGTGTAAGCATTGGAAGTCTGACATTATGGTAGTGTCTTATTAATTACATCTGTTGATTGTTCAGGTGGCTAATATGAGGCGTAATGCATTGTTTAGAAGGTTTATAAGTGCTCTAACACGTGGAGGACCTGGTGGGATGCCTAGACCAATGGAAGTACATGCTCATGACCCCTTGCGATATGTAGGTGACATGTTGGGGTGGCTACATCAGGTCTGAACTCTTAATTTCTTGGTTTGGACGTATTTTTGGTGTTTTGGGAATGCTGATGGTGTTTATTTTTTGTTGCTATGGAGCAGGCACTGGCATCAGAAAGAGAACTTGTCATCGTGCTACTTGATCCAGATGCAGTGGTAAATACTGGACCTACTGCTCGCCGATTCTCCAAGAGCACAGAAACTGATGCTACAAAATCTGAATCTGATGTGATGGTTGTTCTGGATAGAATATTTGAAGGTGTTTGCCGCCCGTTTAAAGCAAGAGTAGAGCAAGTTTTGCAGTCACAGCCTAGCCTTATAACTTCCTATAAATTGAGCAATACTCTTCTATTTTACAGCTATACGGTGTGAACTCAAAACTTCTTATTTATATCTTTTTTCTCTTAGTTATTCTATATCATACACCAACTGTTTACTTCTCTATAGATTTCAGATTTGCTTGGCAGAGAAACTTCTCTCTGCGATACCCTTTGGCTACTCAAGGATGCTGCTCAGCAGACCTTCTTTGACATCCTCAAAACTCGGGGAGACAAGCTTTTGCGGTATCCTACCCTTGTTGCCGTTGATTTGTCACCTCCATCAGCAGTAAGAGAAGGAGTCTCTGTGCTGCTTGAACTAATTGAGACCTATGACAGCATGATGGTTCCTGCTTCAGGAAAGAAACCTGCGTTTGATCCAGTGATCTCTGCTCTACTAGATCCTATAATTCAGGTGTGTTTATCCTTGTCCTGGAGCATTGCTATTTGTATAATTATTTTTTATGAAGCTACTTGTTAACTTCAAAAAATTATAAATTTACTTGACATTTAATTGAAATATTAACTTCAACTTGAGAATATTAACCACTACTTCTAGTAGTATTACTTGAGTGATTCTTGTTGCGCTGGCTCCTGGTTAACGTGAAGAATCATGATTTTATGTGACATTTAATAACTTTAACTTAGTATATTGTGTGCAAAAGCTTACAATAACAATTTATAATTAGGACTCAAACGATCCAAAGGTTGGTAAAGGTTCTATGGTGAGATTAACACTTCTCTTGAGTTGGAACTTTTCTTGCGATCAGTTAGTCAAGTTGCCCAGACGAAGGATCGGCATGTCAATCCAAAAGAAACAAGTGATTTCTTTTAATTAGGTTGGTTGTGGAAGCCTAGTTGATGATATTTCAAACCTTGTTCAGACATTCACTGACCTGTGTTGGAAAGTTAGAAAGTTGAAATTGCCGAAACTACTATGAGATGAATGGATGGCTTTCTTCTTCTGGTTTTCTACCTGCACATCCAATACTTTGTCATTTACTCTCCATTGAAATCATTATGACAACTTGAAACTTTGTTTTTATAATGCTCAAAAAAATCTTTATGAGAGCTTGACTTGTATGAGGAATTGAGTTCTATTACACTTCTTTCTATACAGGCTCGTCTGTTGAACACATCTATTTTAACAAGATTGAAATGTTTTGAGATACCAAACTGCAGATGATGGGCGTGCAACAGTTTGGTATCTCATACATGTTAAATTGTACCAAATTGATGTGTTCAACATGTTTGTCCAGTTTGGTGTATCAAACATGTCAATCTGTATCAAATTGATCTGTTCAACAGGCTGATCCTCCATGGTTAGAATTCTAATAGAACTCAAGTTCTCGTACTTGTCAAGTTCTCATAGCAATCTTTTGTGCATTATAAAAGCATAATTTTAGCAAGCCTAAAGGAAAAGGAACAACCAGAAAGGTGTTATTCAGGAAAATGCCCCATGTCAGTGAGCATAGTGTCCTTCTCAGCTTCTTGCATAGCTAAAGCATTGGTCACCTTATTTGTTGATCTATGATTGCGAGAAAATGGAATATTCGTCTTGGATGCAATGGACCTAGCCAATTTCATCTGTTGAAAATATCTCCATGGCGCTTTACTGTTGCAATGTGTCTGTTGTTGATTTATTATGAAATTTAGTAAAATGATTATAAAGCCTCGGTCTGCCAGCATGAAAATGCAGGCTCCAGTCTGAGTACAGCCACTCTGCATAAAAATATCAAAGACGGGTATGATATCTGTCCACCTCTCCCGAGATTCTGCTTCACGAGATCTACTCTGGATAGTGATCTTTGTGGTACTACTAAAGTGATATTTATTATTTCATTTATATTGTGTGGCCTGTTAGGTAATTTCTTTTTAATAATTGTTTGATAATTTAAATGGATGAGGCACTTGCTGACATGTATACTGTTTGTTTCAGTATTTTGTGGTGCGGTTTTCTTTACCAGACTGCTATTTTGGGCCTCACAAGAGTTTATTGTGTTTGCCTACTGAACACTTTTATGTGACAAAAAATGGGATTCATGTTGCAAACAAGTCATATGTTCAGTTAGTACTATTATTAAGTTATAAGGATACATCATGTTTGAGGGGCATTTTTCCTTGCACTCTTCTGTTTATCCTGTCAAATTGACTGCTTCAATATGTTCTTCAGCTCAATTTTTTTTAGGAAAAAATTCCAATATTGCTTGTCATTGCAGATGTGCGAGCAAGCAGCGGAGGCACACAAGTCAAAAGGAGTAATTCAATCATCAAGGAGAAGCAGATTGAGCTCTGACTCAGGTCATATAACTAGGGATTCTTCATCATCATCAGTGGATGCAGTCTTGGGAAACAGCAGTTCTATTTCTACCTCTCAGGTAGCCCTTTAGAATTTCAAGTCTCCTCCGTTCAATGTTTTTGGTTTTTAGGTTCTTAAATGTTTTCTAAGCTAATCCTGAAATGCCATCATTATCTTCTATGGCTGTATATTGTTTTGCACTTTTTTTTAACTTGTGGACAACATATTGTCATCCTAAATGTTGAAATATTGTCGAGAAAGAGACAAATGGTACAATGGCTGTCATACATTAATGATTTAAAATTACCTACTTGAGATACCTGTTGTCTTTCTGGAGACTGGTTCACCATTTCTTTCTTTACTGGTATCTGAACGAATGCTGTTTATAAGATTGCTATGATCTCTATTGGGCTGCTGTTGCATGTTCTGGATTCAGTTGTGCTAAGCTCTGATCATTTCTGCTTTTTCTCTGTTCATTCATGCAGAACAATGAGACATCCTCTAAAATCTTCCTAGTTAACTGTTTATCAGCCATCCAGCAACCATTAATAGGACATGACGTTGTCGCAGAATATGCGAGGAACATTGGAACAATGATAGATAACCATGTACACTTTATTGTGGAGAAAGAGGCGGATGCCATTCTAAGAAGATGTGGCTTGTCAAACAAAATGTCTTACATCCGTAGTTCAGTTGGGAGAGACAATGATGCAAGAACTACACCATTATCAGAAGTAGAGGACATGTCTCCAGCATCACTTTCTGACAGTTTGAAAGCTTTCTTTGGTCTAGTATTAGGGAGCGAAGGTTCCTTGCCAGAATTTGAGCAAATGCAGGTTCCCCGGCTGCGTTCAGAGGCTTGTATCCGGGTGGCTAGGTTGCTCGCTGAAGCATATGAACTCATTTACAATGCCGTCATGGATCCAGACAACCGCTACCCAGATCCCAGGTCCTTGGCAAGGCATCCACCGGATCAAATAAGGACTATCCTGGGAATTTGAAGCCCTTGCAGGTACTTACTCCTGACTGATGTTATGCACCTTGAACAAACTGGATTACGTTTTGCTCAATTTGATATGCTGGCTGATTCTTTTCAGACAAAGGGTGCTATGTTCTTCTAAGTTTCTATTTTAATAACCATAGTTTGCTCAATGTTTTTGTGATAAGCCAATCCACATGATTGGATGCCTTACTGATGGTATTATGAAAAATGTTCGTTATGATTATGCTTTAGCAACTCTTGTATGATTTAAATCTCCAGATGTAACTTGTAAAACAGGAAGGCTTTTATCATTTGAGGTTGCCATAGTGTATTTACTATTTTCGTTTCCTTTTTAGTTTTTTGGTCTGTGCTATTCCATGTATTTTAATCATCGGGCTAGTGGGGCTCTATTTAGATTCATAAAAATATTGATGAGGATGTTATTAAAGAATTAAAGCTGTATGGTTTAACTAAGGAAGCGCTTCTAGAGAGAATAATGTGATTATTGTGTTTGACTCTCTCAAGTAAGATTTTGCAATAAATAGAGTTGAGCTTATAACAAAGCTCATCTACTTCACAAGCTTGGTGCTGAGCTTGATTATTTTTGGTTTGCTCGCTTCATAACTTGGAAGATTCGCTAATAAGATTTGTTTACTAAAAGAGCTCTTATTCATTTTTCCATATTGATTTTTATATCTCAATTAATAGCTAACATCCATGTAATGAGATTTGTTGTCCTTGTTAGGTAGCCAAAAGGAAATTGATTTGATTTTAGTAGGAATTAGAGTCTATACTGTAGGAAAGCCTGCCCTGGAAATATTCCTACCCTCTTTCATAGTCACAAGACGCACAAAAAGTCCTCCTAAAACCCTAAAAGAAGACTCCGAATAACATTCATGCCTGGCTAATTTTCAGTAGAAAGCGAGTGTTGGAGAACTTTCCGTTGTTGACCAGGCATCGGACCTTAGGTTGATTGCTCTCTATCAAGTCCTCTCTTCAATTTACTTGTCCATCCATGTATTATGAAGAAGAGGATTCTGATGATGATGATGATGATGTAGATCATTTATTCTACCATCCACGGTGGTAATGCATGGTACAGGTGCTGAAATTTTAAGTTATCATGAAACTTTAATTTGTACCAATATAATTATATATAATGACTATAAATCGAAGTATATTAAAAATTTCATTGAAGCCACAAAAGAAGCAAGTGTCGACTGAGCGGTGCTAGCCGTGCTAGTGTGCCATGCCGTGTCTAGGAGGGCTAGCACGGCAAGGCCCATAGCCTACTTAACAAGTCGTGCTGGGCTTGTGTAATTTGGTTGGTTTGATTTAGTTTGGTTTTTGTACCTAAACTAAATCAAAATGAATTATGTTGATCAAAACCGAAAACCGAACCGAACCAAATTTTAACTAAAAATTATAAACTGAAAATCAAACCGAAATATAGTGAATAAACTGAAATTATAATATCTTTAGAGTTTATACTATATTGTTTACTAGAATATGAATGTAAACAATATTCTTTCCTAGAAAGTAGAAATAGTATTTCTATAATCTTACGTTAATAAATAAATTTAGTCACATACATAATAAAAACTTATCTCTTCCTAGTAAGTAACATCAATATGAAATAACCTCTTTCTGACGAGAGATTCCCTACAAAGAGAAAAAGTAGGTTTTGACGAAAAAGTGTGGTAAGAAGTATTAAATTTTTTGTATTTATATCATATGTAGTATAAAATTATAAATATATAATAATATTTGTTTGGTTCACCTAAACTATAAACTGAACCAAACTAATTCGGTTTGTACTTTTTTAAACTGAAATCATACCAAACTATAAATAAAACCAAATTAAATCGAAATTTTTCGGATTGGTTCAATTGGATTTCGGTTTACACCGACTAATTGACACCCTAATTAAATTTATAGTATAGATATATAATAAATATAAAATTAATGTTATTATCTATTGAGATGATAAAATAGCTTAGCGATTGAGAACCTATTATTTTATTATAAAGGTCCATGTGTGTTGGGCTGGATCAGCACGTTGGCCGCTTGGCCTGTTTGATACGTTTAACTTTATTTTATCTTTCAAAAGTCACTCTATTTTATTTTAATAATTCAAACTAAATCGTCATAAGAGAATTAAAAGTCTTGTGACAAAAAAGAATGAGTAACGTAAAAGGGGCGAATTTGTGCAAATTAAGTTGAAACCTTAAAAGAGTTGTTTGGTCGGGTAGGGATGAGCGGCGGCCGGTGGGCCTGGCAGGCCAGGGGTTAAAAGAATTCTTTTAAAAAAATAAAGGAAAAATTCAAAAAAATCATTAAAAATTCTGAAAAATATTTTTATTATTTACAAAATTGTCTTACACATATTGGGATAGATTTTGCTCAAAAAAAATATAAATTACACCCATTAAAGACTTAAATTAGTCTAATTAAAAACCATGGACTTAACAAATATATTTAATTGGAGATTTTATAACAGTTTTTTGGGCTTATTTATACCTAGTTATTTTCTTAGCTTTAAATGATTATATAAGAGTTTCAACAATCATAGGGGTATCCTTAATTTTAAGGTAAAATATTTTAATTATGATACCATTGATGCAAGAAATCGATCTGTCCTAGTGGTTAAGGAGAGAGACTTGAAAACTGTTGATGATCTAAGTTCGAATCCTGCTCTTGACAATTTATGTTTCCTTTTTCAAACCCAATCCACGAAGCCCATAAATCCACAAAGAATCCACGAAGCCCAACGTAGTTAGGCGTGCCCTATGCCGGCCCAGTACTCATCACTATGGTCAGGTGTTAGGTTTCTTTATTTTTTATTTTTTCGTCAATTAATTTGAAAAATGTTGATACTTTTTTTCCAATCTTCTCTACTTGTTTTAGGCCTGGTTAGATCAAGAACCAATATATTGAATTAACTTACAAAACCTTTGATTTTGTACATTGCTGGTCATATTTATACTTAGTTTGCTGTAACTAGACAATATTATCTTATTTATAACAAAAAGGGAAAATGAAGGAATAATACAAAAAGATTCACATTCCTTGCTTCTTCACGCAACGAACCCAGGTAATCAATTTCATCTACATCATCATGATCATCGGAATCCTCATCGTCATATTCGTAATCTTTTCTTGAGTTTCCTTCTGAATCTCCAGTAGTCAAAAAAAAGGAAGGTGGCTCTAAGAAGCATGCCGGCATTCTCTTCAAACATTTGCTCCAATTCCCCACAAAAGAAATTTAGAATGATGAAATTTACTTTACATTACATATCTATAAGCATGATTATGGGGAATCTAACATTTTCTTGCAGTGAATCTTGCAAGTGGTATTGTCACGTCCAATCCATCATTAGAATTCTTGAGGATTAAAAGAAAGAATTCCATTGCGGAGAGCAATAAGAACCCAGATTCTCTGGTTTTCATAACTCTTTACCTCAAGATGATAATAATATAATCAAATCGATCAATAAGAACCCAGATTCTCTGGTTTTATGATTTGTGAAATTACGTATCCAAAGGAAATCTTAAATATTATGATAATAATCTTGCCTTTAAAAAATCGAAAAATTCTTACCACTCTGTACCGAACAATGTCGATCTGAACCAACCGGGCACTTAAGATAATTAAAAAAGTCGTATGAAGTTAACAGGCCTTTTATTGCCTTCGGTTGGGAAGGAGAAATCCTTCCCAACCGATCTGGGACAAAAGAAATAATGAAGTTTGAGGCCTTTTAAGCCTTCAAGCATTTTATAGCCTTCGGTTGATAAGGATTTTTCTTATTATTTGAGTCCCACATCGGTTGGGAAGGCTATAAAAATGCTTAAAGGAGTAATACATTAATATAGTTTTTGATAAACCTTGATGCATTGTGGTCGCTTATGGCCTCTTAGACAAATAGACCAAGTGATAGAGAAAAGATTACAGGAGAAAACAGCTATGTGAAGGCAGAATTTTGTGCGATTCACATACAGGTTAATCATCTTCTCCATCATCTTCATCGTCGTACAGGTAAATTTCTTCTTCCTCACCATATGCATATGCTTCCTCCTGAACCTCAGGTACAAGCTGAATGAACCAGGTAGCTCTTCGGAGTAGGAAAACACTCTCTTCAACCATATAATCGGAGACTCCGAAAAAGAGTCTCCCAAAAAGATTTTAGTATGAAAACAACCTTACTCAACCCCATTTTCCTTTGAAACAACAAGAAAATAGTTACATACCTGCCATCAAGCAAACAATGGACTAATAGAAACTCGAAAGAGTTCTTGCGACACGATGGTGTCTGATTATATGTTGCCCACCTGAGGATGCAAGTCACGCTACAAAAAAAATAACATCATGAACACCAGTAAGATGAACTCCTGAAATACCCATATTTCATGCATTTAAAATCATCCAAAAAAGTAGACAAGTTTCATGAATGACACTTCCATTCTGGTTTTTGGTTTATGCTGAATAACATAGAACGGAACATCCATTGCCACCATCTAAACAATGATACCATATAAAACATAACAAAGGAAGCAGGGTAAAAGAGAGAAGAGGGGGGTGTATGTTTTGGGGTAATGAGAGAATGACAATGATAGAGTTCTTTAGCAAATCTTAATACCCATTGTCAAAATTCTTTCAATATTTCCCCTCACAAAAAATATGAAAAGAAAAACAAATAAATACTCACACGTAGTGTTGTCTCACAAGGTAAGCATTTAGAGTTGCAAAAAATGGTTATGCCAGTGAAAGTAAACTACAGGCACAAAATACATCATAATAGATAGCCTGAAGAACAAGTGCCTCTCAACCACAATAATAACTGAATATAGTAGTAACGTGGAATATTAATCACATCCTTATAAGAAGAACAAGAACAAGAATTAATTGGAGAAGAAATTAACAAAACGTGCTACCCCTCCCTCCCTCTCCCCCTTCCCAAGAGGAAGAAGGGCTTTTGACTTCAACTGCGAGCTATGAAGATAAATCGTTTATCTCAATCTTTAGCCCAAAAAGGGCAGCACATTCTGATAGTGAAAAGAGAAGATGAATGGTCTGATGACAAAATTGTTCATAAAATATGTGTACCAAAAGGAGCCAGAAAAGTCCATGAAGCTAGTCTAGACCAAGGTTTACAATTTCGGTACAGGGACCCCGGGCGATGCGTTTCGCTGGGGGAAATCGTTCTGGGTGCTTTGCCAGTGACTCACCGAAATTTTGGCGATTTGTCACCGGCACGGAGCGGCGTGCCGAGCGGCACGGGCGAAACGAGCGGCGTGCCGAGCGGCACGGGCGAAACAGAAAAAAAATCAGTTTTTATACATGAAACGGAGCAGCGTGCAGATGAAATTTCCACCGGCACAAAAAAAAAAACCCGATTTTTGCCTTTCTAATTTTCCGCCGTTTACGCGGCACGCCGGCGGCGTGCAGCCGAAATTTCATTTTGGCCGATTGGCGGCACGCCCACCGGCACCGAATCGTAAAACCTTGGTCCAGACTACAATATGGAGATGACTACTTTCATCTAAATGGACAGCAACTGTGGCCAATTCTTAGACAAATCTGGAAAGGTGAAGTAGGAGATGGGGTTTATCTGAGACATCTTAGGTCGCAGGAAGCAAATGAGTAGAGTAAATCTCTCCACAGGAAGCCCAGCATAACAAGATAAATGCTGACATTCTCTGCATGTAAAGGGACAGGACAATAAAGTCTTGGGCGACAATGAGAACCAAAAGCTTTTGAGTGATAAAGAAGTAACCTATATCACTCGAGGAGATCAGAGGTTGAGAAGAGTTAGGGTTTCGAGTTGAAAAGTGAGAAAGGCTGAGTTAGGGTTTTGATGAGGACTGCTTATACCAAAAGCCCTCCTTCGATGTCAGGCTAATCAATCTGGCTATTCTCTCCCCCACACTGGAGTGAATCCCCTGTCCGTGTTTTGTCATTCTCGGGTGTTGGCTTGTCGAGTCTGGCTTGTCCTCTAGGTCCTGTCCCTCCCTCCCCTTGTGTCACTATCCCATGGAAGACCTCTCCCAAAGCCTCAAAAATCTGTTTATCCCCCCAAGGCCTGCCGAAATCTTTAAACCTTCAACTGATGATAGAGAAAGAGTTGCCGACAAGTGGGCAAATCTGGTTGTTTGCAAGATATGCGAAGAGTATATTCAAGTGAACGCTCTCAAAAACTCACTCGAAAGGTTATGGAAAGGAGTGAAAATCACTAAATGTATGAAAGATGCTCCAAGGCGTTTCCTAGTGGGGTTTGAGAGTGCGGATGACAAAGATAGAGTTCTGTCCTCTCAACCCTGGGTCATGAACTCCTCCTTAACTCTGTTTGCACCCATTAATGACGAAGAGGAGGCGATCGACTACACTTTCACTCATTTCTTCATATGGATGCACCTGATGAACCTTCCTAGAAAGTTCAATGATGAAAAAATGATCTCTGATCTGCTTCTACATTTCAGAAATGCGGTAGAAATCGACATGAATAATGAAGATTTTGAGTCTGTGACTATATCGATCAGAGCTCAACTTCCTTTGAATAAACTAATTCCATCAGGTATATGTTTTGAGATAAGTTTAGGTAAGAACGTGTAGTTTGGAATTTAAATTCGAGAACCTGCCTCCCTTTTGTTATTCATGTGGTTTGATTGGCCACTCCCTATTAACTGCTCTAACCCATTTATTTTAACCCATTTATTTGCAAGTCTAGTGGTGCTATGATTAGTGGTTGCAGGAAATATGACGGTTCCTTGCGTATCGCCATGAATCAGAGAAAAACCCCTCTGTCAAGACCACCCTGAAGACGACAACCAAAGCTACTCAGCCGAGTTCCAATCCAAGTTCCCCGGGAGAGATCCTTCTAGAGCGAGGCAACCAGGCGACAACTCGCTGAGTTCATTGAAAAGCAACTCGGCCATCACCGTGTCGTGCACGTCACAAGACACTCCTCGAGCCAACAACCGGGATGAGACGGGTTCGTTCCCGAGGAGAGTATTTGGGCGGAGCTCGAGAGATCTCATGATGGGCTTGCCATGTATGATCAAGATATGGGCGGCTCAGACAACCCCAACAGTAATGTATGGGATAAGGCCTTTGGGCCCGGTTGGGCGGGTCCAAATCTGTTGATTTCAAAAATTTTCACTTTTGGGGCCCATGCCCGCACCTTAGACCCAAACATTTCAACCCGGAGTGGGCCACTCAACCGCAAGAGTCCAGTCAAGTCTAAGCCTTACCTGAAGAATGTCAAAACCAAGAGGCCCATTTACATTAAGAGTGGGGGAGAGGATAACTTTCAGTCCAACAAGAAAAGGAAGCCTTCTTCGTTACAGATTGCAAACCTCAATGAAAGCTCATCAACTTCTCCTTATTCTACTTCCACTCTCTCCCCTTCTTCTACCTCCACTCTTTTTTTGTCCTGGGGCGTTACTCAGTAGCCTTCGTAAAATGACAGTATTGGATTGGAATTGTCAGGGCTTGGGTTGAGCCTCGACAAGATTACACTTGCGTAATCTAATACGCAAAAACAGACCCAACATGGTGATGTTATCTAAAATGCTTATGAATGACAAAAGCTTAGAAAGATACATAAAAAAGATGGGGTTCCCTTTCTACTGGTGGAGCCCGACAAGAGATAGAGCAAAAGGGTTCTGGATCATGTGGGACCAAACATGCAATATTCATATCAACGATGGCAAAGAGTGGTGCATTAACATGGCAATAAGAAGCAACGAAGGCCAAGAATTTGAACTATCCTTTGTCCATGCAAGTTCAAGTTTGCAAATACAAGCAAACCAGTGGGCATACTTAACAAGCATTGTGGCCAACTGCGAAGGACCATGGTGCACGCTGCACTTCAATGTCGTATTAGCTGAACATGAAAAGAGAAGCGGAAACCCGGTGCAGGTACGTAAAGCTGATCTGTTCTCCAAGTTTATAAATGATTGTAATATAATTCAAATTCCTGGAAAGGGCATGAAATTCTCTTGGTGCAATGGTAGATTGGGTTTGGGGAAAATCAGAGAGAAAATAGACCGGGTCATGGGGTGCACCGAATGGTGCACTATTTTCCTGAATGCTATCCTTTGGCAGGATCCCATAGTCGGATCGGACCATACCCCTTTATGCCTGACTCTAGGATCCAAAATTCAAAGTCATAAAATGTTCAAATTCTATAAATTCTGGGTGGAGGAGAAAGACTGTGAGAAAGTAACTTCTGAGAGCTGGAACATTAGCATGGGAAAATTTCAGGGGAAAATAAACCACCTAAAGGAATGTTTAAAGGACTGGAGCAAGGAAAATGTGGGGATGTCAATAAAAGGGTTGATGAAACCTATGCGGAACTTAAAAGAATCCAAAAACTTCTTGAATTCCATGACCACCCAAACCTGGTTACTGCTGAGAAACAATTACAAAAAGCCTACCTCTTCCCTTTAAAAGCTCAAGAAAAAATGTGGGGACAAAGATCTAGAATTAAGTGGTTGAGGGATGGGGATTTAAATACAAAATTCTTCCACCTAACCACCATAAACAGAAAGCTCAAAAATAAAATTGTCTTTAAAAAATGATTTCAATGAAGAGGTAAAGGAGATGGGGGAAATTGAAACAATGATAGTTGATTATTTCAAAGGGATGTACATGAAAGATAATAGGGTTAAAGATTTTTCCTTCCTAAGCTTTCTAAACCCTTGCATATTTGAAACTGAAAATGATAGCTTGTCTAGACCAGCTACTAAGGAAGAAATTTGGGTTGCAGTTAAGAAAATGGGATCTCTTAAGAGTCCAGGGCCTGATGGATTCCAGGGGGTGTTCTATCAAACCTACTGGAATGTTATTAAAAAGGAGGTGTGTAACATGGTTAATGAATTCTTCATAAATGCCTCTCTTGATAGGAAAATGAACTTCACCCATATAGTCCTCATTCCTAAAACTGAAAACCCCAGAAGAATAGGTGAGTTTAGACTTTATTAGTTTATGCAACTTCAGCTACAAGATAATATCAAGAATTATTGTTGATAGATTGAGGCCCCTTATAGTTAAATTGATTTCCCCCCATCAAGTTGCCTATGTCCTGGGGCGTGTTATTCAAGAAAATATGATGGCTGCCCATGAGTTATACCACACCTTTAGGAGCAAGAAAAAAAGCAAAAAGCAAGGCTTGTTTGCTGCTAAACTTGATCTAACTAAGGCTTATGATAGACGTGATTGGGATTTTGTTGAAAATACTTTGCATGCGTATGGTTTCAATCATAAAATCATTACTTTGATTATGTTATGCATCAAATCTGTCATACAACATTCTAGTTAATGGTAAGCCTTGTGGTGTTATCACTCCTTCTCGAGGTATTAGACAAGGGGACCCCTTGTCGCCTTCATCTTTATTATAACTCAGCAAGTCCTTTCGGATGCTCTGATCAAAGTCGAGCAGGAGAACATCATCCAAGGCATTAAAGCAAGCAATCTGGCTGATCCAATCAATCATTTGCTCTATGCGGATGATCTCATCTTGTTTGGTAGAGCAAATGAAAGAAATATCTAATCAATTATGTAGATTACTAACATTTTTTGTAAGATGGCAGAGCATAAATTCAATCTTGAAAAATCAGAAGTGTTTCTAAGTCGGGAAGATACCTGGGGATCCCGATGTACACATCCAATCCCAAATTTCATCAGTTCAAGGATCTCCTCCAAAAGATTAATCACAGACTTACAGGTTGGAAGGCAAAGCTGTTGTTGCAGGTTGGGCATACCACTCTGATCAATGCAGTGCTTCTTAGCACTGCCCAATACCACATGGCCAGCTGTATTCTGCCTTCAAAAGTTGCCGACTCCATCGACAAGGAAGCAAGAAGATTCTTTTGGCACAAGCCACTCA
Organism: Buxus sempervirens; assembly: GCA_947561395.2. Lineage (NCBI taxonomy): Eukaryota > Viridiplantae > Streptophyta > Magnoliopsida > Buxales > Buxaceae > Buxus > Buxus sempervirens. The sequence continues at coordinate 55,199,837 of OX387182.1, forward strand.
AGAGAGAACACTACATACCTTATGTTGAGAGAAGCTTTGCATGTCCAAGAGAAGTGGAGGGTTGAACATAAGAGAAAGTAGAAAATTCAACACTGCAATGCTAGCAAAAATGATCTGGATGCTTGAAAAGGGAGAGGATAAGTTGTGGACAAGAATAATGAGAGACAAGTATTTTCCAAGAACAGAATTTCAAAGTGCCACGACAAGAAGAAGTTCATCCTAGTTGTAGAAGCAACTGTGCAAGACTAGAGTGAGCTTGAATCTGGGAAAACAGTGGCGTATTGTTAATGGAGAGTCAATCCTAGTCCAAGACACTGGCTGGACAAAGTGGATAGATAATTGCCATCATCTGATCCCACTCAGCTGGGAAGGAAGAAGAGTCTCTGAGCTAATAAATCAAAACTTGAGAACTTGGGACTTGCAAATACTGAGACAGATCTAGCAAGAACATCAAGTCCAGCAAATCAACCAAATCCCAATAAGTATGTAGTAAAAGATAGATTGATATGGTCAGAAACATCCTCAGGTAATTTCTCTGTTAAGTCATTATATAGAAGGCGTTCTACTGGAACTAACAATGATACAGGTGATAAGAAATGGCTTCAGCTCTGGCAATTGCCGTGTGCTCAAAAGATTAAGTTCCTGCTATGGAAGATAATACAAAATGGAAATGCCACAAATGAGATATTGCACGCTCGACTGGGAGCTCCTATAGAAAATTGTATTCTCTATAACCATGAACAGGAATCTACTTTTCACCTATTATTTAAATGCAATTTTATCAGGGCTTTGTGGTTCGGATGCATGGGGGGACGGCTACCAGATCACACAATGATAAAAAAATTGCAGAGATTGGATTTTCAATCATCTCTTCAAATGCGACTTGGAGGAATCTACAGAGAAACTGAAGAAAATGGCCGCTTGGGCCAATATGTGTTGGACTGTGTGGAGGGCCCGAAATAACTTCATTTTCAAAAACATTTCTCCTTCAATTCCATTTGCTTCATCCCAATTCTTTGCCTTGCAGGAAGACTCGGATAGCATCATCCAAATGAGAAGACAAAGCAAGACCAGAAGCTCAAAGGAAGACTTCATTAAATGGCAAAGACCTACAGAGGGATGGATGAAAGTTAACGTTGATGGAGCCACTAGAGGCTCAATTGGAGAAGCAGCGATCGGAGTCGTCATCAGAAATGAAGAAGGGATCATGGTGGGTGCACTGGCCAACAGGATTGGTATAGCAAATGCAATCACCGCAGAGGCCCAGGCAATGCTTGAAGGGTTGAAGTGCGCTCTATCATCGAACTGCTCAAGGATCATACTTGAATGCGACTCATAGATTCTGGTGGACTGCATCAACTCTAGGAGGATCAGCCTATGGAAAATCAGCCATATCGTGGAAGAAATTCATCATCTCATCGGCCTATTTCTCAATATAAAGATCTCCAAAATTAACAGGAAGCTAACACTGTAGCCGATTCCACTTCAAATTTCGCTCTTAACTCGTACTCCTACTGGTGGTTACGTTCATTCCCTGATGTGATATCCAAGGCTGAGGGGGATGACTTCATCGGTTGAACCCACAGTCGTGTTGTTCCAGACTAAATCTTAATGAAAATAGTAAAAAATTTTATATCGAAAAAAAAAAAAAAAGAAAAAGATAAAGAAGTAACCTATGTAAAGGGATAAGACAATAAAGTCTTTGGCGACACTGAGAACCAAAAGCTTATGAGTGACAAAGAAGTAACCTCATTTGAATGGACAATAACTTCAGTCACAAATGGAATGAGGAAGAACTTCAAGAGGATTTGATAATGGTCTTCTAAGAGCTATTCTTAAAAAAAAAAAAAAAAAAAATTGGACTTATTGTGATATCCCGATCACACATTGGAAACGGATGAATACCTAGTATGGTATAAGAGTCAGGGAGAATACTCTAACTAGCGAGGCGCTTTTTGAGGACAAAACCATGCGGGTTTAGGCCCAAAGTGGACAATACCTCGCTGGGTTGGGTCGTTACAAATGGTATTAAAGCTGGTTCCGGGTCCAGCAGTCCATGGTTGATGTGGGTCTTGGCGTTGCCTGTAGGAGGTGGTTGGACCAATGAGGGCGGCCCCATGAGGGGCTGGCAGGCTTCTAGGTGGCCACTGCACAGGGACGTGCAGCTTTGAAGGGGAGGGATATTGTGATATCTCAATCCCACATTGGAAACGGATGAATACCCGGTATGGATAAGAATTAAGGAGAACACTTTAACTAGCGAAGCGCCTTTTGAGGACAAAACTGTGCGGGCTTAGGCCTAAAGCGGACAATACCTCACTGGGTTGGGTCGTTACATCTAGGAGCTGAGAAAAAGATGAAGGCCAAAAGTAAAGAGACGGATGGAGGGGGGAAGCTATTTCAGAGTCACAAGTGAGTACCAAGATGAGGAACTGAGAAGATCATATGTAAATTAAAGCCGAATAGACATAACAAGCTGAAAGCTACTCTTATCTGATCTAAAAGGATGCTTTAACTACATCTGAAAGGCTACAAACTTCGAACATTTAAGAGAAAAAACATAGCAAAGTTGAGTTATTTTAGATGAATTATTAGGTCAAATTGCAATTGTTTACAAAAGTAGAAACCTGATTTCTTGCATCAACAAGACAAAAAAAATTTACCAAAAAAAAAAAGGGACAAAATTAAAAAAGAATATTTCTATTTTGTTCACTTACATGGATATGTTATAGAAGACCATATAACTGCTAAAATAAAACACACAGAACTCTTCTAACAAATTGATACTCTCAAATATTAGTTACAGGTGTTAAGCGCCCAACACAGAAAAGTTGTTTTTGGTCATTTTTGAGTAGATTTTAATTATGGAACGTGTTCTTATCAAATCTAATCTATGTACGAATAAATTTTAGGTGTTTAAAAGTACTACTGAATTTATCTTAAAATTCAATATAACAAGAAGTTTGGGCGCATTCTACTTAACTAGGTTTTTGAGAGAGTTTCGGTTCCAAATTTCAATAGCATGAGTTTTTATTGATTTCATCACTTGTAACATCTTTCTGAGACCATTTCTAAGGTGTTTCTAAAGGTCAATTGTATGAATGAGTTTATACCAAATACTTGTTCACCTATTCCTCCAAATTAGTTCATTTTGGGTTATAAAAGGATATTATGCTTTCAATTTAACTTGTAAGGATTCTAAGGATTTCTACTTATGTAATTTCCATACTTAAACATGTTGAAAATGAATAACTCTCTGAGAACACAATTCTGATCAGATTTGAGAAATCAATGTTTGACCTCTATATTGAATTACTTTGGTTTACAATAGACTTGATTGGAAAACTTGCATTTGATTTGGTTTATTGTGAGCTGTTTTTACAGATTTGGATTATTTGTTTTATCACATGAATGATTTGATATAAGATTAGTTTTGGATATTGATATTCGCCTTGAAGGGCATGTACTTGAGATCTTCCATGATAGAGTGGATTTGGTCATGATTGATCCTTGATTTCATGATGAGCACTTTTGTTTACATACTGATTTGGTTTTAAGCTATTTTGGTTTAGCTTGTCTTGGATCAATTACTTAAGCTTAGTAATGTGATGTGTTGACTTTACTGATGTAATTGCATGGCCATGAGTGTTGCCACGACAGGTGTAGAGCAGCACCGAAACCCCGAGTAGGCCGGTGTTGTCAATGCCGAATCTCGGAGTAGGTCGACATTGGATGACGAAACCCTAAGTAGGCTGTCATTTCATAATTCGAAACCCTGGGTAGGCCGGATTGTGTATATGGAGGTGTGGATGTCGCTCCGACATGCTAATTACTCAATTAAAGTGAACTACATGACATTTGCCTATTTGACAGCTGGTTTATCAATACTTATTATCATATTTGGTTTTGTTGGCATTTGTATTTCCATTGCCGGTGTAGAGCAGCACCGAGACTATGAGTAGTCCTGTGTTGTCAATGTTGAAACCTGGAGTAGGCCGGCATTGGATGACAAAACCCTGAGTAGGCCGTCATTTCAATATCCGAAACCCTGAGTGGGGTGGATATACACATAAAGGCGTGGATTTGATCATAATGTGGCTATTATTGATGTTGATACTTGTTTTGATTTGAGTTATATCTATTGGATTGTTTTTGGATACATGATTTCATTGACACTTTATTACATGGTTAGATTTAGTTTCATGGTTGTTCACGTGATTTGGTATCAATACTACTGATTTGATTTATATGCTACATTATATGGGTTAGATCATATTTAATTGCTAGATTATTGTTGGATTAACCGTGTTATCGTCACTGTTACATGTTTATATCCTATCCATGTTATATAACTATGAAAATGAATTTGAGTATACTCGTATCACATTTCGGTTTTGTTTTGTTTTCAGACCTTGGAGATGACGATACCAAAGGGTAAATGCGTAGATCATGTGAGTTCCATTTTTGAGATATGGTAAAATATTGTGAGTTGGGTTTTAGTGGCCTCTGACTTCCTGTAGTGTATGTTTATTTCATGTTTTCTTTCACTCTATTATATAGATCCTGTGGAAAAATTAACCCTCCGGAGACACGTTACAAAATAGAAAATATTCTTTTGTTAATTTTGTCCTTTTTTTTGGTAAATTTTTTTGTCATGTTGATGCAAGAAATCAGGTTTCTACTTCTGTAAACAATTGCAATTTGACTTAATAATTCATCTAAAATAACTCAACTTTGCTCATGGTATATCTTCTACCTACCTCTCAGCAAGGGATTTTCCCAAGTTTGGCTATGGTCTATATAGATTAGATAAATTAGGCTTGCACTATATTCATTCTCTTAAATAGACTTATACCCTCCCTTCCGCCTCTTATTTGTTTTCCCAAAGACTTTTATCCCTTTTCTTGTATATCCTTTGCTTCATTAATATAACAGGTTGGGGTATGGGCCTCAACCCCCTTATTTTTTTTCAAAAAAAAAAAAGGAGCAAATAAATTAATTAGGGCTTATAACTCAGACTTGGGAATGAATGAATGACTCTTAAACCAATGATTCACAATCCAAGCAGGTGACCATGTGATTTTCAAACCAAAGCTAACAACACACAGTACACCAAATGTATAGACTTGCTCTTTAATTGAAATATAAATAACAAAGAGTGGTTATCAAACAATTTGTATAAGAAAAAAAAAGTTACAAGCAAATGAAATCTGAAATAAATCATCAAATTTGAAAAAATATGGTCTGAGATTATCATATAAATGGCAAATGTTACCCCATCAACGTGGTTTATTAGATTGATGATCCCAACCAATTTACAAAACAAAAGATGTGCTATAATATAATGCTCAAGACCCAATCTATATATTACACTTATATAACTCATTATAAATTTGTAAGAACACTTGTTTCATTAAAGCAAAATTAGTAATCATAGATAATGCAATCATGTAGAAACTATAACAATAGAATAAACTGAAGCATTTAAACTTATAATCTGATGCCTTTGAGCTTCTAAATGGATGTGCCTTTTGAACTTCAAAATTAAAACATTTTGAATTATGTTACTAACTTTTGGCTGTAGTCCCAAAATTAGTTAAACTAAAGCCTTTTGAACTTCTAAACTAAAACCTTTTAAATTATATCACTAACCTTTAATTTGAAGCCTTTTGTATTCTTTATTAAAAATTAATTATGAAAAGGTAGAAAAATAATAGTTACAAAATTTTCATTCATAATTAACTTTAATTATGGGTTAGAGAATATAAAAAAAGAATGGGGACGTAGCTTAAGAGTGATAAAGATGAATAGTCCCAAAACGTTTCATTGTCTTATTCATAATTGAGATTAATTAGAATTGAATGACAATTATTGACATTTGGGAGAAACTTTATATATTTTTTACCTATGTATCCTTATAGGTCAAAGTTACTTTTTTAACCTTAAGAAATTGATAACTACTAACATATTTTGAAGTGTATATAATAAATTAACGCTCTTCTCAATGGTGCTTTAATATGTTGTGTTACTCTTTTAATGTTGGGTTGCCATTTTGCCATTTAGTTCACACAAAAAATGGTGTCTAATGAAAAAAAAAGAAAAATAAAAACAAGAAGATACTCAATGGTTATTCTCACTGAAAAGGAATGCACTAAATTAAGGCTTAAAACATTAATTTTTCTAGATCATTATTTATAAAAAAACAAAGAGTAGGCATATTAACTTATCATAGAAAATTGTCTTAATTACAAATTAGGTAACATTATTCTTAATTTCTATCAAAATCCTTATAATTGTTGCTTTCCCATTAGCATTAAATTATTGAAAGAAGAAAGAGACTAAGAGCCAAGATGATCAATCCAAACAAGTACTCATCAAAAAGCTTTATTTCTTAATCTCTATCATACCCATTAAAATTGTTGCTTTCCCATTAACTTTAAATTACCGGAAGAACAAACAACTAAGATGATCAATCAAAATAAGTAATTATTAGAGATATATATTTTTTTAATTTCTCCTATCATAAATTTCCTACAATATAACCGAGATATTTATAATCAACTATCATGAGATGCATGTTCATTGGTAACAGTACAAGTTCATTAGTAGATGCCTCCTGAAACCTCCAAAACTACAACCTTCATATATGGCATCTTCTACAAATTCTCTTGTTTGAACTCTTTCCTTCTTTTATCACCTTTTGAATCTATTCAAACACCTACTTTTGTAATTGTTGGTGCTACTCTAAGCTTGCCTCGATCACCCTAATAGTTTTCTTATCAATCTTTCCTCTAAAGCACAAGAGAGCAATGAAACAGAACATGAAGCAGTGTAAGTGACCCAGACTGAAAGGCACTTGCCTGAATCAACATCTTGAGATCTGAGCATGTTGGTGTGTACGTCCAAAACCCATTTGCAAGCATGCACATAGGATCTTATATGCGAAGGATGGAAGATTATGGAGGTGCAATTCTGGTGGAGAAATTTGGTTATTGGTTATGAGCCGCTTGGTTGTAGAGCCCACAGTCTATTTGATGCAGGGGGATCCGAGACAAATGATGCTGAGTTGTCAGATTGCACATTGATGGCGCTGAAATACCATGAGTTGGTAGATCATTGCAAAGGCAGGAAGTGATTGTGATATCTTTCTAATTGGGGCAGTTTTGAGTGCATTTTAGTATTTTGGCTATAACTTTGACTACGGGTATCGGAATCACGCATATGACCCCAATTCGGAAAGCTAATTCTGGCGTGCACACCGTGGACGCCACCTAAGTCAGTGTGCATCTTTTCCAACCTCAAATTCCGCTGTTGTCCTGTCCGAATCACTATTTTTAGTTATTTTTTGCTATTTCTGGTAATATTTCGTTTGTCAATTAGGAAGTGATTTTAAACCCAATTTGGGCCAGATTTTTCACAGGTTACTTATTTTATTCTGTATTTCATTTATGCATGCTTTAGGGGATTTTGCCATTTTTAGTAACTTTCCAATACAGAAGATTTTTGGCTATAAAGTCCAGCTTGTGGATTGATTTTAGGGAGAGTTGATTAAATAATATTCAGTTGAATCTTAGAAATGATTTTTCTGTATTTTTGGGCAAACTGTTTGTGTTCTTCCTTGTTAATTATCTGTTCGAACTAGCCTGCAGAATAATCGCTATTCTGTCCGGCATCACTATAGGCCAAGATGGCTCCATGACGGGTGAGTGCATGGGGGGAGATGAAGATGGTAAGACAAAGAAATAGAAAAGTTTAAATAGATTTTAGAGAGATAATGGTTAAAATGTATTATTAGTTGGAATTTGTAAAGTTGCTGCAGTTACAGACTCTAAATTGTTGCAAATAACATTAACTAATACAATTAATCATTAAATGAATTAATTATCTAATATCAATTAAATATATTTATTGCAAATTAATTGAAATTATAGTTGCTAGCGAATACAAATCGAAGGTAATGTGGGGGAAGTTCTTTTAAAATCACATGATTACCCTTTATATGTTAATGGACTACTTAAACCCTTTCAAGACATTTATTTAAACTAAGTCTATTCAAAACTGATGGATTATTGAAAAACTTCTGGATAGCATTGTAATTTTAATGATGAGAGTAGGGAAAAAAGGATTGACGACAAAAATTGAGGGTTTTAACTTTTAGGAGTTGTAGAATATAATACCTCTAAACTGATGAACATCGGCCATATTAGACATTAAATAGGATTACTTGAAAGCCATAAACCTTAAATGTTGTTAGTTGTTACTGATAGATTGTTATCTCTTAAATACAATTACTTACAATTGATGAACCATTATGATTTTCGGGGAAATTTTTCTTTAAATGACATAATTATCCTTAATGTATTGATTGACTACTTTGCCCAATCAAACTATTTTTATTCCATATAAACTCCTATGGAGAGTGATAACTTATTTAATATTCTAAAGCTAATATTTTAATCTTATTGAACAAAACAGGGAAAAAAAGGGATGACGACAAAGGATGGCTAGGAAACTGAAGAGAGGTTGGGAGACAATGGGCACAAGAAAGCAGGTCATAAAGAAGGAAGGATAAGAGAAAATTTCCATTGACTCGACTGCGGATCCTTCTCATAATCCTTAGAAGAAAGAGATCAAAGAGAAAATAGGACAATAACTTCAAGTCACAAATGGAGTGAGGAAGAGGACTCGTCATATACGCCAGACAAATAAAAATCTAGTCATATGCCTACAAGTAAAGATTTAGAGGCTGGTAACATTTTTTTCTTAAACAATTTGAAAACCAAAAACTTTTCAAATTTTTTTGTTATATTTCAAAAATTCCTACTCCTATAACAGTTTTATTTACAAGCCATATACTACAAGTGTGAAGAGAACTGGGACTACTCTCGGCCGGGCCTTTGAGCTCGTCTTTTGGCTTTTTTCTTGTGATCATTATTTGAATGACCAGCACCGAAGTCCTGCAAATTTTCTCTCCACTGGCCTTCTTTACAGCCTGCTTTCTTGTGAGTATTGCCTCCCCATCTATGCTTCCCAATACGAAGACTGGATGAGTAATATGCTTCATCAAAATCATCGTCTCCGTCCTCGTACAGGTAACTTTCTTCTTCTTCACCATATTCCTCCTGAACATCAGGTCCAAGTTGACTGAACCAGGCAGATCTTAGGAGTAGGTGAACGTTCTCCTCAACTAAAATGCAGAGTAATATTATTGCTAATTTTTCTACTACCCTATAAGTAAAATATAATAAAATAAAATAAAGAATTCACCTTGTGATTACTGAACATTTAGTTTACTCCAATATCTCAATTAAGAACTGCATAAAAGGCAAACAAAAATCAAATAAAATCAAACAAGAGTTAGAATAATTCATTAAAGAAAAACAGAATTAAACAAGAATTAAATTGATAGATAGCGAATACAAATTTTATGGAATAGAAATTGATGATAACAGATTTACCTATTTCATTAATGATATGCATATTATAGAGGAATAGAAATTGACATATATGGAATGGTGGTAGTGAAAGTAGTAAGAAAAACAATTATTGTAAGTAATGTATTAATAAGTTTGAATCATGTAAGTTATTTCTTAAGATCATTCATAATTAGTTAGTATCATTCAAAATATAAAACAGGTGACAAATATACATAACAATCTTGTGATGCTTTAGAATGAGAAAACAAAATTCAACTATTTACAATAAAAATTGCATTGTGAAACTATGTGTCTTTCGATGAAGCCACATATTTTCAAGCTAATTTTTAAGAATATAATTATGAAATTATGAAATTATTAAAATTGTTATTTAAAAATTATAAGGACATATCAAATATAAATAAATTAATCTTATATAAAAATTATAAAACAAAACCGAATTCATTAAATATATTAAATAGAATAATCATTCTAAATTATTAAATATATCAAAGCACAGTTTTTCATGCATTATATTGTATGGCCTTAAGTCTCATATAAAATATATTGATTCTTTTTATAATTAATAAATTATATTATATTAAAAAATTATAATATTATATTATTAAAATTACTTTATTATTATTGTAATAATATATTAAAAATATTTATGAAATGTTTTTATAATTATTAGCAAAATAATTACTCTATTAATTATATCAATTTTTGAGATTTTTGTATCCATATCCCTGTATTATAATATATTTGCATCTATATCCTCTTGTTTTTGGTATCTACATTTATATCCCTCCATTTTGCATAATTGTTGCAGCCGTTCCCTGACATTAAATTATGTTAACTTTTGTGGTTTATTTTTGTTAAATTACTAAAGTAACCTTCTATAAGATTTTAAAAAAAACTAAATATCAAAATGACTATATGGCTAGGCTAAGTTTCAATGAATAATTATCAATTGATCAAATTAATATCAATAACATAAGGGATAAATGCAAAAAATGTAATAATATAATAATATCAATGAAATTATAAGATAATATAGAAAGATAAATGTGAAATGTTTTTTATTTTATAGAAGGTTATTTTAGTCATTTAATAAAAATAAATAATAAAAGTTAATAGATTTTAACGTCAAGGATACGACTTTGTAACCATTATGCTAAATGGAGGGTTATAAATATAAATATTAAAAACAAGAGAATATAAATGTAACATTCTAATCCCACATCAGAAATGGATAAAATCTCTGTAAGGTATAAGAGTCAGGAAGAATACTTAACGTAACGAGTCGCCTTTGGGGGACAAAACCGTACAGGCTTAGACCGAAAGTGGACAATAGTTTGCTAGGTTGGGTTGTCACAAAATGGTATCGAAACTAGGTTCTGAGTCCAATAGCCTATTGTTGGCATGGGTCCTGGCTTTACCTATGGGAGGTAGTTGGACCGACGGAGGGGAGGTCCTGGTGATGGCTGGCAAACTTCTAGGTTAGCGGGCCACTACACGAGGACGTGCAGTTTTGAAGGGGAAGATAGTGACATCCCAATCCCACATCGGAAATTGATGAAATCCCGGTAAAGTGTAAGAGTTGGGAATGACACTTAACCTAATGAGGCTCCTTTTTGGGACAAAACCATGTGGGCTTAGGCCCAAAACAGGCAATACCTGGCTGGGTTGGATTGTCACAATAGATGCTAATATATTATAATGTAGGGGTATGGATGCAAAAATTCCTAATTTTCATATTGATATGATTATATCAATATAACACTTTGATGTATATTAATTATTTCAATAACTAATATACTTAATTAATTAAAATAAGTATTTTAATAATTATTAGTATATATTATAGTTGAATTATATTCTATTTGATTAATTTTATTATTATTATTTTAAGATCTCCTATACTTTGATGATGATGTTGATAGCCATTTACATCCAACAATTCACCATGTGGAAAAAGTGAGTAACATGAATTTGCATCCCGGGGAGCGGCAACTAAATGACATGGAATATGGGATTCCATGCTATGTATTAGATATCTTTCTTGAATTATTAGGGGTTGAAAACACATTACAATAGATTTTTTTTTTCATTTCAATTTAGTAGGATTTATTAGTAATTCAATTATCAAAATTCTTTTATCTAGATACGTATTAGAGAAGAGTCTAATTAAGTGGGATGTCATTACTAATTACAATTATAAAAATTATTTTAGTTAGATAAGTATTTGAGAAGAAGTCTAAACGCCTAAATGTGGTAATTAAATAAGTTGCGGCAATAATAAAGAAAATATATATACTTTTATTAGTAAAATTCTAATTACTAAAATTCTTTTAGTTAGATAAGTATTGGAGAAGAAGTCTACACATATAGCTAATAAAATGACTCCCAATAATAATAATAAAAATGTACTTTGAAATCAAATATTCTTGAAAAGGAAATTTTGGTATATAAACATAAAGCACATTTTAGGTAGTTAATAGTAGTATAGATTTAAATTCAATAACATACAAAATTATTTTGATATTTCAAAAATGAATTGTAGCAAAATAATTGAATATAATAATCTCAATTTACTAACTAAAAATTAAATTATAAAATAAGAAATACAAATCTAATGAAATTTAAGAAAAATAAAATATCTTCTAGGAATACCCATAAAAATTAGTTAAAAAATTTAGTATTTTCATTTAATAACAAGAGTATGTTACTCAAAATAAAATAAAAAACAATAAAATCAAACTTAACGTGCAATGCACGTTCTATAATTGCTAGTATATAAAGAAAGGCCTTAAAATCTTTAAAGGCCTCAAGCTTCATAAGATTATAAACCATACGATCGTTGACAACAAGGACCATTTTTGCACATGGAGGAATATTTCAGGTTAGTTATTCCATAAAAATATTTTTGATTATACAATCATTTGTTTTAGGATAAGTTATTCTATGCATTTGCTTAGTTAATGCATAAAGATATTATCAAAATTAAAACAAAAAAAAAGGAGTGAGAGTAAAAGAAAAAGGGCTTTTAAAAATTTACGTACATTATTAGATTGGAATTGAAGAGCAAAACAATATTTGACGCCTTATAAATCACAAATATAAAAGCAATTTACTGCAATATAAAGGACTATTTAATTTATTGTGCTTATACTTGTATAAATACTAGAAATCGACTCTTATTAGTATCATAACAAGATTCATGGCACAGAATAACTACCTCCGATACGTACTAAAAGTAATGATATATCAATGTGGGCTAAACGAGATATATTGTCAATCCGAGAACATAGTCATACTCTTTGACTAAATGACACGTTCTTATAACCTTCCATACTCTTCCGGATTGTACATGCTCCAATATTCCTTCGTTTCCTTGCATCGGATGGAAGACACATTAAGGATTCTGCAAGGCACTAGACTTCCCAGCCTCCACCATAGGATAGCAATTAATTGGATGGGTAGAACGTAATTCTAAGGAAAAATTCTTTGATGGGAATTATAAAAAAAAAAAAAAAAAGGGGGGGGGGGGGATACGTTTTCAAAATAATTCAGATTCAGTCAGCCAATTCTTGATAATTAGCTTTTAATGATATTTTTTGACATAATTGAGAATTGGTACCATTTTACTATTAATAAAATGTTTCATCGAAAGAGGCCCTCAAAAGATTTTAAAAACATTTTCACTCATTTTGTTACAAGTGAAGTTTATATCTTTTTTAAGGACATTTTTTGAAGAAACTCTTTATTATTAACAGTAAGATGACACCGATTATCAATTATATAAAAATCATCACTAAAAACCAATTACCAAGAATTGGCTGACTGATTCTGAAATTTTTTGAAAAAGCATCACTAAAAACAAATGTTCCCAGCTACTCCCAACCCAAAGACTTATTGAGCATTTAGTAAAGCAGCAATATGAGATTCAATTTCCAATGACCTAAAATTGAAAAAGGCAATAAACATGTGAAATAAAAGAACCTAGTCATCAACTAAAATTCAACACCTACAACAATTTTATTTACAAACCATGGATGAAGAGGACATATACAAAGTGATGATGTACATAAACTTGACATGGCTGATCGCCTAAACATGATTTAAGAGAGCTCTCACTCGCGGCCCAACCTTGCCAAGTGCTTCTGGTGCTTTGAAGCAGCTGCTTTATGTGCAGCTTCACGTTTCAGGGTCCTTTTTGCCCGTCGTCCTATTTTGTCTTTAACTTCTTTCTTGTTAGCATTATTTGAAGGACCAGCACAGGAGTCCTGCAAAGTTTCTTTCACCCGGGCTTCTTTACGCCCTGCTTTCACATACCCATTGTCTCCCCACCTTCTATTGCCAATACGAAGACTGGATGATGATGTACTACGGTAATATGCTTCATCTAAATCATCTTCTCCATCACACTCATCCTCATACTGGTAAATTTCTTCTTGCTCATCATAAGCTTCCTCCTGAACCTCAGGCACCAAAGGATTGAACCAGGTGGCTCTAAGAAGTAGGCAAACGCTCTCTTCAAACATATAGTCACAGATTCTGAAAATATAGAACAAAAAGATTTTAGTAAGAAAACAACCTTAGCATCATTCTACTTGGAAACAACAAGATTAAAATTTCATACCTGCCATCAAGAGAACGATGAACACTTAGGAACTCAAATGAATTCTTACACTGAGGACATGATGGTTTCTGATTATATGTCGCCCACCTAAGGATGCAAGTCACACTACATAAAACAAAAAACATCATAAACACAAATAAGAACTCCTGAAATACCCATACTTTACGCCTTTAAAATCATCCAAATAGGTAAACAAGTTTCATTAATGGTGCTTCCATTCTAATTTTTGGTTTATCCTGAATAACATAAAATGGAACATCCATTGGCACCATCTAAACAATAATATAATATAAAACACAACAAAGGAAGCCATGGAAGGGGGGAGTAATGTGGGGATGACAATAACAGAGTTCTTTAGCAAATCTCAATACCCATTGTCATTTCACTTGGCATTATTCTCTCTTGTTATTTTTATCACATGTTAGTCCCAATTTCAGAATTTATTTTGTATAAATAGAAATTTTTAATTAAAAAAACACAACAAAAAAAAAAAAGAAAAAGAAAAGAAAGAAACCCATCAATGGTCAAGAGTTAACAATTTCATTAAATAAGATTGGCAGACACCGTCTATCAACCAAGTTAGGGGCGATGCTATATGTTGATGCTGGTCCGGATGGTCTGGTGTCACAGTGAGGCCACATTGACAATTCTCCTTCTTCAGAAGTAAAAGCTGTGAGATGGGCTCAGGAGGAGGGTGATGATGAGCAGTGGATATTCAGCAAGAAGACGTTCTAGTTTTCCAAAGGAAGTGCAAGCATCCGGTGGCTCCACCGTCTTTACCTTTAGCCGATGACGTCAATCCACACCATGAGGGAAGTTTTGCAATACGGGTCATTCTCTGGGACAGTATCCTCCTTCAACAGGTGTTGGGTCACCTAAGACCTTCCATTGTCTTCTCACCTAATTCTACGAGATCATGCAGTGAGAAAAGAGGTTTAGACAAAGAATAGGATCACCCACAGAATGAGAAATTTCTCCAACCTCATTAATTCCCTTGGGCTGGTTGACTAACTAGTTAGAGGTGCCTGTTTCACTTTTTCTAATTTTCAAGAGATTGTTATTCTTAGTCGTCTGGGCATGTTTCTTGCCTCTTCCGATTGGATAGTCATTTCACGTTAGTTGCCCAGTCCATGTTGCGTACACCTATCTCTGATCACTGTCAAATCTTTCTCTTCACTGATTTTAATCCTATTGGGCCCATTTCCTTCAGTTTTGAGAATATGCAGTTGACTCACAAAGATTTTGGGGGTCCTGTCGCCAGGTGGCGGGAGGAGGGCAAAATGGGGGAATCGGGTGGACTAAGGAATACTCTTTAAGTATTTTAAAATAAATATTAAGGTGTGTAATAAGAACTCCTTCAGGAAGATTGACTTGATTAAGGAGCGGTTGTCGGCTGACATTGAGGCTCTTTGCGAGTGGAAGTGTGAAAGAAATCTCTTAAGCCCAAAAAGGATTAAGAGGGTTGAGTCGAATAGGGATTAAGAGGCTACTTTGAGCAGAGAGGAGATCTGCTGGAGATGGAAAGCCAAAACCTTGTGAGTTAAAAAAGGCGATAGAAATACTAAAATACTTTCATACGCTTGCTCACTACAAGGCAAGGAAGAATCTGATTGGTCAGTTGTTTGTGGTGGGGGAGTATAGCATTGAGGCGGAGAGTATTGTCCCAGGCTTTGATTGACCACTACTCTGTTTTGTATAATCAGATCAAAATCTGAAATTTTTATTAAATAGGAAGAATCATGCTTGCTTGAGTACGATTTTGAGTTAGATGAAACTGAGACCACAATTAAAGAGTTGGGAAGAGATCAATCTCTGGGTTCTGATGGGTTCACATTGGAATTTTTTCAAGAGAACTAGGATGTTTCTAAGAAGGATGTTGTTGTGATCACTTTGCTAGCGGTATGATTAATAAGTTGGTCAACTACACCTTCTTGGTCCTCGTTCCCAAGTTTGATGGAGTGGATAGAATTAAATGATTACAAAATCATTAACATTACCACTAGTCTATATAAGATCATCGGCAAAGTGCTCTCTTTCAGTCTTAGGATTGTCATAGATGACCTTGTCTCTGATGATCAATCCACATTCATAGGCAGTAGACAAATACTGGATAGTGTTTTAGACGCCAATAAGTATACCGAGGGAAGAAGTAGGAGTGGTAAGCCCGGTTTAGTGTATAAATTAGAAATTGAAAAGGCCTATGATAGGGCTGAGTAGGAATTTATTAATTTGATGCCTCCTTTGGAAGGGTTTGATGAGCGTTGGGAGAAGGTGGATCAATCAGTGTATTCATAATGTATCTTTCTCATTCATTCTCAATGGTCGGGCTAGGGGTTTTTCCAGTTCTTCTAGAGGTCTTAGCCAAGGGTGTCCCCTCTCTCCTTTGTTGTTCACTTTGGTTAGTGATTGTTTGAGTAAGCTCACGGCTAGGCCTGATGGTTGTGGTTGGATTAGAGGCTTTAAATTCAGTAGAGATACCATTTGCAATTTGATTATGATACCATGATTTTCTTGGAGGCCTTTAAGGGGTGTGTTGCTTGGGTCAAAAGTATCCTTCGGTGTCTTTGAGACGATGTCTGGATTAAAAGTGAACTTTGGTAAGAATAGCATCCCAACTATTAATGTGGACCCCACTAGGCTTCAAAGTTTTTCTAATATCCTAGGGTGCCCCATTGCTTACCTTCCCCTTAAATATCTTGGTCTCCTGTTGGGCTAATAATCCTAGAAAACGGTTCATTTTTTGGGCCCTTATGTTGGAAAAGGTTGAGTGTAGGCTTGCCCATTGGAAGAAAAGTTACCTTTCCCTTGGTGGTAGAATTACCCTGATTCATTCTGCCTTGGCTAATATCCTAACTTACTTTCTTTCCCTTTATAAAGCTCCTTGTGTGTTGATTAAGAAGATTGAAAGACTAATGAGGGATTTTTTGTGGGAAGTATTGAATATACAAAGCAATTGTGAGTAGGGAATACAAATGATCTGATGACAAAATCCTTCACCAACTATGTGTATCTAAATAATAAGGTCATACAAAATACGGATGATGGTGCAGACTATGATATGGAGATGACTGATTCCATCCAAATGGACATCAACCTTGTCCAGTAGGGTTTATCAGAGACATCTTGGGCACGAGGCAAGAAGCAAACAAGGAGATAAAATCTCTCCGTAAGTAACAAAATATCAAAGCCCAGCTTAACAGGATAATGCTAATATTTTCTGCATTCTAAAGAAGGCAAAAAGACAACAAAGTCTTAGTCAGAAGACATGGATCAGGCCAATGTTGAGAAATGAAAGCTTTTGAAAGGAATCCCAATTGACCATTCAAAGACCTCATTCACCAATGGATTGAGGAAGAAGATTAACGATCTGATGATAGACTTCCACATGCTCTGGTAGAGTACGATGGATGTGTTGAAATGGTAATTTTACAAAGAGAGAGATGTGGGAGTGTGTGGGAAGTTAGAAAACTTCCCATACGCCCAATCCACCTGGCTATATGTTATTAGCCAATGGGGTAGTTGCATAACCACCCCACTCTCTATATAAAAAGGCTACAAAGTCTCAGAAAAGGAGGATACAAGGAAGAGGAGACGAGAACACAGAGAGAGACGCAGAGAGATAAGGAAGGTCAAAGAGATTAACAGAGAAAAATAAAATAAAAATGGGTACAGCGAAAGGGGATAAACTCTATAGTGAGTATTGCTTTTATCTAAACAGAATTTCTCTTTTCAATTGTCTCAAACAGAATCTCTCTTAGGACGTCCAACTTGACCATCTTTCAATGTTGGACATCCCAAAAAGAAAATCACTTCTGTGCAAGAGATTTTCTCTCTCGTCTATTTCTTGTGTGTGTGTGTGTGTGTGTGTGTGTATTCTTCTGCAGATCCCGGGATTTCCCGACTCATGAAGGAACTGCAGATCCAAGAAATAAATTATCTGCAGATTCCAGAGTCCTTGACTCATGAAGAACTATAGATCCAAGATTTACCGGAAACACCCAAGACAGACTATATGGCTCTAGGCTTTTTGTCAAATCATATACATAGTCCCAGACTTCACTATGAAACCTGCAAGATACAGATTCCCTGACTCACATAAAACCTGTAGAGAGAGTCCCAGATTCATACGATCGGTAAGAAGTTCTCCATGGCAGAGTCCTAGACTCGTAGAATAACTAAGAGTCTCATCCTCCAACAAAATCCCAGACTCAAAAACCAGTAAAGAAGGAAAATTATCCAAAAAGGGGGGTTTTAGGCAATTAAGAGATTATCTGATCTCCCTGCAGGGTTTGAAACACAAAAAACAAGTTCCAGACCTGCAGAAACTCATCAAACATGGTATAAAATCACCAAAATGTGCAAGGAGAGAAAAATTAAATAAAACAAAAAAGGGGGCCAAATTCGGCCTTGGGCCACCAGGGCTGTGTGGGCATAGTTTGCCCAGGCCCAGGTGTTAAGGCCCGTGCGCATGCTGGCCAGTGCACCTAGCCCGCGCTGACCCACAGGCACAAGCCCAACTTGATTCGCCAGCCCACCCGGTCTGAGAACCCTCCCTTTTTGGGTTTTAACCCATTTCAAGCCCAAATCGACCCCAAGAAAAATTCAAAAAAAAATCCTAGAGCCTTCTGAAACATTAATTCACCACCCAAAGTACATCCAAAACAAAAGATGAAAAAAAATCAAATACCCCCTTTTCCTTCATGAAGAAGTGTTTCAAAATCTTTCAAATTGAACCGAAGTGCCCTATATTAAGCCAAAGTGTTGCATATTCAACCAATTGGACCCAATGTGTCCCAAATTGGTCCAAACACATACAATTCATGGCATTATGCCAAATCAAATGAAGCTTTACGTAAACCATGCATTTAAATCGGTTCAAATCGGCTCCCATGCCGCTCACACTTCCAAATTAATGAAAATCAGAACGTTTTCCCTTATGGAGAAAGTCACCAAATTGGTCATATTAAACCAATCCCTTAAGCCAAAGAATAAAATTAAACCTCATGGTTCAATAAAGTATGATCCTTATGTTCAAGGCCTTAGACCAAATCATTCAAATCCAATCAAACTGGATCTTAACAGTCCAAACCAATTCTTGATGGTTTAATCTAAAGTTGCCTAGCTATTTGAACTAAGTCAAATTATTCAAATTAACCAAACCAAACAGGATCCTCATGGTCCAAACAATTGAAATTAAATTCAAACTTAAATCGCCTTTTAAAATATGGCTTGATCCCAAAATTGGATACATAGACAGCCCCAACAAATTCAGTTTCGGATTCAGCCACAGCAACAAAAAAAATAAATGAATAAAATAAACTAAACCAATTCCACTCATAAGCTTTGAGAGTTAGAATCAAATAGTTGTCTTGTAACCTTACAATGCAACTAAGGATCAATGATCTTGAATGGATTCATACCACATTGAATAAGAGCCACAATATTGGATGAAATATCGCTCGATCAAAAATTGCAAAATCAAATTTTTGGTCAACAGGCTGAATAGAAGGAAACTGTGTGGAGCAGCAACTTCATAGTGACATGTGAGTACCCAGATGAGGAAATAATTGAGAAGATCATAAATGGAGAAGGATCTTGTTGCCGTTGCAGATGGCAACAATGGATGGAGTAAGGGAAGGAGGAGGTGTTGGAGACTATAGGGGATATAGGACAGGCTTGACCCAGGAAAGGAGGTAGAGAAAAGCTAGTTGGACCTGCACCAAGTGTTCCTATACATCGCAGTTATGGTTGGAGCACAAGGAAAGCATATCGATGACATTCACACCATATCATGAATACAAATAAGTAGGGAAGCAAAAAGTTGAATAATGCAACAAATAACCAGATAAGGGGGAAGTGGATGCGTATTGGAATTAATTTTCTGCTCATCCTAACCCCTGTGGTTGTTATCCCAATTTCTTCCTGTTTTAATAATTCTTGAGCTCCAACAGATGATTTTTTAATAATTTAGCCTTTAACTCATTTAGGTTTGTGGTTTGATGGGGTTTGGCTATGGTTTCCAATGAACAAAATGAGTGTAGATGATTTGATTCTTTCTTTAGAAGTTTAAGAGTACTATTGTTTTAGACCTTTCATTTGATTCAATATTTCTCATTGTTACTTCTTTTTCTGGTCATTTTTTCTGCAATTTCTTTATGATTCATCTTTCTGGCGTGGAGGAAAAATGAGTTCTGATTTTGGACGTCTTGATTTAGTTTAACGACGGAATGATAATTTCATTTGTTTAAGGGGAAAAAAAACCAAAGAAAAAATTTATCAACTGAGCTCTTTCAGTCTAGCTCTGTTCCATTTTCTAACTTTTATTTTTTCTTCTTATCAAATACACCTAACTTCATTCTCCTCTTTTTATCCACTAAGCAAATTGATTTTTATCTAGGTTTTTCTTTCCCTCACATTCTTATTTTATAAGTCAAATGCATCTAAATTCATATACATAACAACTATGAGAACAGAACAAGCCAATAGGCAAAAAAAATCATAACAAGTACTAGTCTAGACATCAATTCAGTAATCACAGATTCTGATTACAGAAATAAGGGCCTATGCAACACATTAACCACATTAAAACCAAGCATAAATTTTTGTATCATAAGATTTAAAATAATTTTGCAAATTGAGCCATGGTACTTCTTGGAAAGGTAGTATAGATTTCTTTTTGGTTAAGAGAACTCCGTTCAAAGATTGAAAAGCAATCATTCAGGAAATAACCTCCTGCAAAATCCATAAAAAAATAAATTATAAAGACCACTTGTTCGTTTATCATCGGTAAACTGATCTGTACAGATTTCACTCGTAGAATATGTGCTATATCTTCACCATCCAATTCCAAGATAATAAAGACCTTGCAATCACTCAAATCAGATAAACAGTTTAAAAGAAACCACCACTTCTCAGACAATTAGATGAGGGATTTAGAGACAAACCAGTAAGCATGCTCGCAGCCTTTTATAAGGGCCGTATCTTCAAGAACTATCTTCTCCAAACAAATCGCACAGACACCATCACTTTCCGACACCGTTATGATCGATCCAGATTCAGTCTTATCCTCCAAAATCGAAAAAAACATTCAAATACAGAAGGAAAAGCAAAACAAAAGGCGACCTATCAAGAAATTCCATCAAAGATCACATAAGTGTACAAGTTAAAATTGAAGACGAAATTACAATCATAATCAAAGAAACCCTAAGAAAACAAGGGTTATCTACCTGCTCTTGCATCGAGAGATTGCGAAGGGCGTTCACCGACTCGTTTTCTATAGACAACGTAGACATGATGGGCGGTGAAGAACCCTGGGGTAGATCAGAGAGGAGAAGTCGAAAGGGAAGGCTTGTTTCTTCTCTCTTTATACGGAACATATAAAGAGAGAAGAAAAAAGGTCCAAATGTCTCGGACGTACGTAATGACTGCGTTACACGAGGAAACCAGCATCTTATATGCATATTCGTTCTCTCTACAAAATACCGATTTTACCCTTCTTTAATTAACTGGGTTTTTTTTCCTTTTTCCTTAAAAAAATGACATTTACATTTTATATCCCGTTTCGAATACTCTTACTTGCCTCCTACGTTTCTAAAATACTAGTTATAACAATCCCATCATTTTAGAGTTTTGACTCTCAAAATCATAATTAAGAAAATGTTAATTAACAAATTTGCTCCCTTTGTTTATATTTAAAAGTAAAAAGCCTTATTTATATTTTAAGTATCAAAAGTGTCCTCAGGGCAAATGTAAATCGAGTTTGATTTTTTTTCATTTGAGCCAATGTCGTAAACACTTAACTGACCCATTAGGATAATTTTGTATTTAATTTTAAACAATAGGCATTAGAGGGGGAAAATTGTCAATATCTATATCTATACTATTAATAAAGGGAAGAAGGGGGAATATTCTCCTCAGATTTTGGCTTCTCTTTTTTTTTTTCTAATATTGCACTCTATAATTAAAACAATCCGAAACTATAGCTTTTTTTTTTTCGGTGAACAACCGAACCTTGTAATATTAATGCCTTTCAAAAATACATCCCCTGGCATCATCCATTAGAAGAGTGGATATGCATTGAGGGGGGGATAATTCACTAAGAAGTCAGCCACTTGATTGCCCTCTCTCAATGAGTGAGAAAAACAGATCCTATCAAATTGAGCACATATGGTCCTGATTTGAGAAATGATGCCCAATAACCTCCAAGGAACATTCACATCTAGTTTCTATAGCACCTGAATTAACGTAAGCGAGTCTCCTTCGAGGATAATTTGTGAGCAGTTGATAGCTGATGCAAGTTTAATAGCCTCCAATGCAGCAAATGCTTCAGCAAGGATGGCGGAATGTGCACTGCAGTCAGAAGCAAAACTAGCAACAAAATGTCCTTCAGAATCTCTGATAACTCCACCAATTGATGCACGTTGTTCTGATCTTCTGTAAGCCCCATCGAAATCGACTTTAAGAAGAGGAAACGTCGGGGTATTCCAGAAAACTTCTCCTGGTTGGCTATTAGACAAAATTCTTTGACCGAGTTTCTTGAGAAGGGAATCTTGTTGTAGTTGTTTAAGTTCTTTTGATGTCTCCATCACCTTTGGTATATATATCTCCATGAAACATGATACGATTTCTTCTTCTCCATATAACCCAACCAAAGTTCGCAACCTGTGACAAAAATTCCATGTTATCAAAATCCTGTTGAGTCAATTTTAAAGTGGTAAGAAAAGCAAACTAGTAAAAAAAAAAAGAGTTTTGAGGTCCTACTGACTGAATAGTGCCACCAAAAGTGTTGAACCATACTGCCCTAGACAATGGGCAGTGCATCCATAAGTGTTCAAGCAATTCCTGTTCATGTTTACAGAAGACACATGAGTTATCAATATTGGGAATTCTGTTAACGAGCAATTGTCCAGTAGGCAAGCCTCCTGAAAGACATTTCCAAAGGAATAGACGACTGTGAGCTTGGCATTTGAGGTGCCAGCACTTCAACCAAACCACATTTTCACCTTGAGAAGGGCAGCCAAGTAGCATTTTATAAGCCGACGAGACCGAGAACTTACCTGAGGCTGTTAGAGCCCAATGCCTTCTATCATTAATCAAAGAACTTGATAAGGGAGTTGAGACCATCTTTTGAAGGATTGTACTATCCCAAAACTGAGATATAGCTTCAACATTCCATTGTCCCGTAGAAGAGTTAATCAGTTGGCTTACCTTAGTGAGGTGAAAGTTGTGTTGGTTCTTGTTCACCTCATAAACCGCCTCACCTCCCATCATCCATCTATCCGTTAAGATGTTGATGTCTGTCCCTGTCACCACCGTCCATCCATTGCCCTTCATCATCCATTCTTTCATATGTTGCAACTGCCTCCATCCAAAGGAATGATGGTGATTAGAGGATGCCTCCAGAAAATTGATGTTTGTGTAGTACTTATCATTCATTAATCTTGACCAAATTTCTTTCTCCTCCATAAGCAAGTGCCATGCAGCCTTGGGCAATAAGGTCTTATTCATTTGATAAGCCCGCTTGATATTGAGTCCCCCATTCCTTTTCCGTTGAGTTTACCTTTCCCAACACAGTGTATGAACTCTTTGACCATCCATTCCTTTTTTCCAGAAAAAGGTTCTTGTCTCCTTGCCAATTTCATTCAAAATCTCATGTGGCAATAAATAGCAACTCATGATATGTACAGGAAGGGAAGAGATAACAGATTGGATTAAAACTAATCTGCTCATCCGAGATAAAAGGAGGGCTTTCCAGCTAGCCTATCTCTTTCTAATCCTAGCCATTACCTCATCACAGTCAGAAGCTTTTGGTTTCATACTAAGCATAGGAACACCCAAATATTTTCCTTTAACTTGATTTCCAGCCACATTGAACATCCTTCTAATACTCACCTTTCGAATTGCAGCGGTGTTTTGACTAAAGTACAATGTAGATTTGTTACCATTAATTTCTTGCCCTGATTCGCTGCAGTACTTATGGAGCATTCGAACCATATAGTGGACTTCCCTCTCATTTGTGCACCCATAGATGTTCATATCGTCCACATACTTCAAATGAGTCAAGTGAGCACCTCCCCTTCTACTTGAAACACCTCTGAAACGTCCATCAAATTCAGCTCCATAGATTGCAAGAGATAATACCTGCTGACATAGAATAAACAGATAAGGGGAGAGAGGGTCCCCTTGCCTGAGACCCCTCTCAGCATTTATAAAACCAACTGGGGAACTATTAAGCAGAATACTGTAAGTAACCGAGGTAACACACTGCATAATCAAATCCAAAACTTTATCTTTAAAACCATAGGCTCCAAGAACAGTTTTCAAAAAATCCCATTTAGGCTTATCATAAGCTTTTGTAAAATCCAGCTTTAAAGATTAAAAACCATTATCAGGATTTTTACTAGGATGTCTTCTAGAGACTTTTTTCTGTCTCCTGAAATGATGAAAAATCTCATGATTAATGAGGATATTGTCTCTTATTGATTTGCTGGGGACAAAAGCAGTTTGATTTGGAGAAATCAAATTATTCAAAAGAGGTAACTAAAAGTTTTGAAATAATTTTATAGACGAAATTGCACAAACTAATAGGCCTAAACTCAGACAATCTACAAGGCAAAAGATTTTTGGGGATTAAAGAAATATATGTATGATTCAAAGGCATAATACCATTCTCAAAAAAATTTCTGAACCACTTTTACCACATCAAGACCTACAATGTCCCAAAATTTTTGGTAAAATATGCCTTGACAACCATCCGGGCCTAGACATTTGAAGGGTCCCATTTCCTTGACAATATATTCTCTAGCTTTCTTCACAGTTTGGTATTCTTGAGATTTCTTTATTTTGTTCCTCTGTAACAACTTGTGCAATAAGACTGGGAAGCTCAAAGTCAATCGTTTGGGGGATTGCACTATATAGTTCTTGAAAATAAGAAGTGACCAAGTGCTGGAGATCTTTGCTTGAAGCAGTTTCTGTAAAACCCTGACCCGGGTTATATCTTAATTATTTAGTTTAATTATCTAAAGTGGGATTATTAGACTAATTAAGTACTTAGGTTATGAAGATGATGTAAATGTGGGTTATGCTTGAGGATTTAGGGAAATCAAATTGAACTTTATTTAAGTTATTAAGGTAAGCTTAGTTAGTGTTATGTCTTAATTACCATTGGCTAAGGTATCTTTCAATTAGATTTAGTGAATTGGAAATCAAATTCTAAAAAATTAGAGTTAATTGTACCACAAAGTATCTCCCAAGTATACTTAAAGTACACTCCAAGTGTACCCAAATTTTCATCCAAGTGTACCCAAGGTACCTCTCACATGTACCTCAAGTAACTCCTAAGAGTACCTAAAGAACCTCCTAAGTGTACCCAAAGTACCTCTCACATGCACCTCAAGTAACTCCTAAGAGTACCTAAAGAACCTCCTAAGTGTACCCAAAGTACCTCTCACATGTACCTCAAGTAACTCCATAGAGTACCTAAAGAACCTCCTAAGAGTACCCAAGATACCTCTCAAATGTACCTAAAGTATCCCCAAAGAACACCTAAAGTAACTCTCAAGTATACCCAAGGTACGCTCCCAAATACCACTAAAGTACTTCTTGTATTACCCAAAGTACCCCCATTGTATACCCAAAGTACATCCATGTACTACCCAAGGTACCACCCAAGTATACCTAGAGTACACCAAAATATTACCAAGGTACCACCCAAGTATACCTAGAGTACACCAAAATATTACCCAAGGTACCACTCAAGTATGCCTAGGGTACACCCATGTATTACCTAAAATACCCCCCTTGTGTTGCTTAAGGTACCCCTCATGTATACCTAAAGTATCTTCCAATTATACCTAAGGTATCCTCTTGTATTGCTTAAGGTACCTCATTTATATTGCCTAAGGTACCCCACTTGAATACCTAAAGTACCCCCTGATTTACCTAAGGTACCCCCATGTGTTTGCCTAAGGTACCCCTTTTATTTTAATTAAGATACCCAACTATTTTACTTAAAATACGCCCTTGTTTTACCTAAGGTACACCCCTTTATACAGCTAAGGTACCCCCCCCCCCCCCCCCCACCCACTTTATATAACTAAGGTACAACCCTTATATTACTTAAGGTACACCCCTTATATTACCTAAGGTACACTCTCCTTGTATTACTTAAAAGTACCCCCACATATAACTAAGGTACACCCCTTCTATAGCTAAATACCCTTCATCAATATAACTAAGGTACACCCCCTAAGCTTATCTAAAGTTTACCCCTTAGAATAACTAAGGTAAATCCCTTGAAACATCAAGGTACCTTCTCAAATAACTAAAGTACCCCCTCATATAACTAAGGTACCCCTTGTGTTAACTAAGGTACACTTCCTAAGCATCCTTAAAACATACCTCTTGAAGTGGCTAAGGCAAACCCCCTTGAAACACCAAGGTACCTCGACTTAACAATAAGGTACCCCCACTTAATACCAAAGTACCCCCTCAAATAACACTAAGGTACCCCCTGGTATGCCTTAAGTACACCCTAGGGTTTTAATTGAATAAAAGCTTTGTTTAGGGGCAGATTTGAAAGACCAAATGTTGGGCATATAAAAGGATGCCCTAACTAAAATATCTAGTTTTTGGAACCTTCATTCTCTTGTTTTGGACGTATAGAACAAGAGAGGAAGTTGTAGAAGCTTGTTGGAAAGCTTCAAGAGGAAGGAGAAGGAGAAGAGAGCTTGAAAAAGAGTTGTACATCTCCATTAATAGGTAAGTAGCAAACCCTTCAAAACAAAATGTATTACAAAATTCGTATTCTCTCTCTAGGGTTTGAATTATTTGAAGAAAAGATCTTGCGTGCTAGTTTTTGCTTCTAAAATTCGTAGGGTTTTGGTTGTAAAACAATCTTGTTTAGTTTTCTATTGATTTACCATGGATTTGCAACCTCTATTGATTATATTTCATATTAGGGTTTGAGTTTAGTATTTTGAATGATGTTTCATGGGTTGGATTTGTGTTCATGTGGATTTGGGACGATTATTTGTCTTGGAAAATGTTTTTAAGTAAGTTAGGATGTTTTATGATCATCCCATTTGATGTTGGAAAGGTTGGAAATGAATTATATGAGTTTTGTGTTGAAAGTAACCAAAATATTTCAAAATCCCGACCTGACGATTAATCCTGAACCAAACGCCCAAAAAAATCAGTTTCTATTATTCAAATCGCGAATCAGGATTAGTTTGGGTGATTAATCGTGAGGAGGGGCGCGCAAATGACCAAGAGGGCACGGGCACGTCGGCCATGTTTTAAACTTGGGGCGCACAAACGTCAATCCTTAGCGCGCGCACGTTGGCTTTGTTTTGGCCTGGACGCGCGAACGTCCATCCTCAATGTGCGAGCGTCAAGGCTAATCGCCCCTGAGAGATTAATCGAAGACCTAATCGTGGACCCTATTTTTTACGGTCTTCATCATTTTCTTCCCCAACCCTTTCCCAAACAACCTAAGCCTCCCACACAGAGCCCTTATTACATGAAAGACATTCAAGTAAATGTCATATGTATTTATTGCTCAATTTACTTAAGTCTTTGCATGTAAATAAGGTTTTAGCCCCCCATTTGGAACCAATAAAAATATTCCCAATGCCCAATTCCCAACCAATAAAAAGTCAACTTTCCAGTTTATGCCTAAATTTCCAGTTTTCCCGATTTTCATCAAAGACCACTTTTTGAGTTTGATACCCAAATGAGTGATTCAGAAGCCCATAAAATTCTAGAAGATTTGTTTACCCTCCATTAGACTACAACTAGAATTTGAGTCCGAAACTCCTTGTAGATTTGTCTAGAAAAATAATACACCGAAAAGTCAACGTTTTTAACCAGACTTGGAATATTTTTTAGGTCCAAAATTTTTCGTCTCGGAATCCATTGATTTTTGGTAGGGTGACCTTATTAGGAATCCTAAGACTATCCCACTCATCCAAAATGTATTTTGAGGATTTTATGGTATTCATTTTAATTGATTTTGGATTTCATGAACCAGGCAGTGTAGAAGTACTCCGCTTGACCTTAATTTGTCGGGCAGTGTTGAATTACTCCGCTTAGCCTTGATTCATCGGGCGGTGTAGAAGTAGTCCGCTTGGCCTTGATTCTTTAGGCAATGTAGAAGTACTCCGCTTGGCCTTGGTTTGAACACTAGTCTTACTCTCTGATTTGAATGGTTTGGTGTGTGTTGTGAGTCTAGTCCGTGTGTTGGTTGTGGCTTGTTAGCCTTAATGTCCCTGTCCATCTGTGGTGATTCACCGGGCAAAGTAGAAGTACTCTGCTTGGCCTTGATTCATCGGGCAGTGTAGAAGTACTCCGCTTGGTCTTAATCTTGGACAGTGGACATTAATCTAATTAAGAGACATGCTAAACCACGAGTCCTACCATGACATGCTTGCAGTATTTGATTGTATTTCTTGATTTGATTTCATGTGTTACCCGATTGAGATGTTTGATTTGGAATTACACTTTATATCTAATTGAGATGTTTTGGTTTACATTTGGTACTTTATATTGTGAATATTATCATGATGTTATAAAACTGCATAAACTGTTTCTATCCATGCATGTTTGCTGCTTACTGGGATTTTAAGTCTCACGCATGTTTTGTTTTACCGGATTTGTTTTCAGATCCGCTTGGTGAGCCACATAGCGGGGCAGATATTGTGGGTGCACTTGAGTATAGGCCAGAGGACTACTACCACTCATAGTAGGGTTCTCTTTATGACGTAATATTTTGTGTTGGGAAATTGTATATGGGATGTAGTAATTATTTTTGGACTTATAAACTTGTGAGCATTTAGTTCCCTTAGTTGTATTTTGTTCACACAGATATCATGTTTTTGAGATTATAATACATATGATTATTTTGTTGGATGGAAATTGTATTCCATGCTTCTTTAGTTTATGCACTCTAATGATTATGATATAATTGCCCATGTTAATTGTGTCAATCAGGTTCTATTGGGCCCATAAGTGGGTCTCAGGTACGGTTGGTGCCGTGATAGGGCAGACCCGAATCTGAGGCGCTACAGTTTCACTATTATCCTCTCTTTTTAGAGAATGAATGAAATTTCTTTGTTTTCGAATCAGAGTAGTCTTATGGAAAAAGGAAGTGTTCTGGTCTTCGTCCTTTAACCAATTTATTCTTGACTTTTGAAACCATAAGGTCTCAAGTTGCTGAAGGATGGTAGCATATTCTCCCTGAAACCATCTCTCTTCTCTTTCCAACTCATCTGAAGGTTGAATCACAATCAACTCCTGCAGTCTTTCAATCTCATTCAACAACCCTTGTTTTTTGCTAAAAATATTTCCAACTTCCTCTTTATTCCACCTTCTAAGCTCCCTTGACAATCTGGACAATTTAGTTTGGATAGGTAGCTAGTCTTCTTGTCTATTCCCATCGTTCCATGATTTCCTGATGGTCTCATAGCACGTCTTCTCTTGAATCCAAAAAGCTTCAAATCTAAAAGGTCGCGCTTTTCTCCTGTTTTCATGCATCAAGTTAATCACCATAGGACAATGGTCAGAAGCTAAGATAGGTTGAGAATAAACGATCGGATGTTTAAATAAATCAAGAGAATTTATGGAAATGAAACATCTGTCAATTCTTTCAGAAATGCGCTTGAGTCCTTGTTGACCATTGCACCAAGTGTACTTTGGACCCTTCAAAGCCACTTCAACCAAACTACAATTATTTATAAGTGTCTAAAAATTCTGCATCTGCCTTCTATTTATCTGAGCTCCTCCTCGTTTGTCCTCATTTTCTAACATAGCATTGAAATCACCCAAGAGCATCCAAGCAGTGTTGAAATTGTTAGCAAAACTTTCTATGTATCTCCATTGCTCCACTTGGGTGTCCAATCTTGAATCTGCATGCACAAATATCATATGCCAAGTATTTCCTTTAAAAGCTACTTGAATAACAATTAACCAAGAGGTGTAAGAGATAATAAATATATCATAATCATTCAACCACATGATAAAAAAAACCCCTCCCTTCTATTAATTGAGGGATTGACAAAAAAAGTGGAACCAAAACCATTCCTCCTCGCAACTTTTTCCACAAGTGCCTTCTTTGCAAAAGTTTCTGACAGAAGGATAATGCTGGGCAAGTGTTGCAAAATTTGGTCAATAAGGTGCTGTTGTGTCACAACTTGACCAAGGCCGTGAACATTCCAGAACATGATCTTCATTCTAATTGACTCACACCTGAGTCAACTGAGGAATCCTTTGAAGGAGAAGACAGTAATTCCTCAATAAAAAGCTTTCTCTTTTTCTTTGAACCAGCAACTTCCTTGGGAGTATAACTTCTTCTTGGATAAGCCGTCACTACTATGGATCACCTTCTTTCCAACTTTAACTTTACGGGAGGTGACCTTCAGATGATGATTCTTTGATTTCTCAATGATGATAAGGCAAGGAGATGCAAACAATTGGATATTCATGGTAGTTTCCTTCTCCTACCATGCCTTAGGCTGTGTTTGGATGCTTGGATTTTGAAGGAAAAGAAAAGAAACTTGCAAAAATTTATTTTCCCTTGTTTGGTATTATATAAGAAAGTAAGTTTTGAAAGAAAAGGAAAGAATATTTGGTAAAAAATATTCTTTCTCTCGTCTAAAACATTTCCCCCCAAAAACCCAGTCATTTCGGAAGAAACGAAATCACGGGGGATTCAGGGAGAAACGTCTCTCAACAAAACACACGAAGGGCCCGACTTTCACCTCGACCCCAACCTCGCGAAGGCTTCTCTTCTTCTTGCTTCTCTTCTTCTGGAAAAATCAATGGAAGAAACAGCCATTGCTTAGACGAGAGGTGAATCTGTCTTTTGAATGCTTCTCTTCCGGTTGATGGTTGGGAGTGGCTGCCATTGCTCAGACGAGAGGAGAGAGGCTTCCAGTAGTAAGCAATCGCAACATCTCCCCCAAATCTCCTAAAATCTACGGCATCTGTTAGACCAAATGGCTTAGAAATCTCATTTTTTGCTTCTCCTTCGTCACATCACAAGATTTGGTTTCGGATTCAAAGTTCAGACAATATGTATTTTTCTGTTTCTTTTTTTCTCTTCTCAGAGGCACTTCCCTTCAACCCCGAAGAGTAACGGAGGGAATCTTAATCAAAGCTACACCTAGGTTTTCGTTTTCGAGCAATTCTTGCTTACGACGCATAAGAAATTTCACGATTTCGAGATCGGTTCAAGGAATTCTGATGGAGGATAGCAAGAGAACGAGATTAACCGACTGTCTTTGTAGACACCCCAAATTGCACTAAAAATGAGAAAATAATTGAAAATATTAATTGGAAGTTAAAACAGGCCAAAAATGCATGAAAATCAATAATTTGAGCGTTGCCCGTATTGTACCTACAGGCTGAGCGCACCCGAATTTTGTATACGGGCACACAGCGTCCGTAATGCATATACGGAAACCACTTGCCCGTAAATCATTTACGGGCGCCCAAGATTTGTGCGAATTTTATTCTTTCTCGATTTCTGAGCTTTATCTTCAGTCCAATATATATTTAGATGAGTGAATTATCTCTTTTATTCGTTCGAAATATCTTTGTTGGCCATGGATAAGCATTATCCTTGTGTTTAACTCAATCTGAAACTCTACCTTGCCAAACTTTGGACCAACCATGCCCCTGGCTTTGCTTATAAATAGAGGGCTTCTCCTCAAGCAAAGGGCCACGAAAATTTGAAGTCCAAGGAGCTCCAAGAGAAGAGAGGAATCCCGGCTACTCTGCTTGCTCAATCCAGGTAAGTCCCTTATCCCTTTTTATTTTCTGTCTTCAATTCTAGAAGTAATAGGATCTTCTCTATTGCTGTAGAATAAGGCCATCTTTTATTCTGTATTCCTAAACTTGTCTCTAAGTACCTCTGTAGACACCCCAAATTGCACAAATAATCATCAAAAATCATTATCTCCTTGAAAGCCAGCACAAAAATTGAAGAAAATAAGTTTTTACCTGTATCCGGCAACTCAGGCCGGATACAAGTACTCCTCTATGTATCCGGTGGAACATACCGGATACAAGAGAGCTTTAGTGTATCCGGTATTATATACCGGATACCTTAAGGCCCTTGTGTATCCGGCCTGATATACTGGATACACAAGTTTTGCTCAAAATCAGGGTTTTCCGAGAGCTTTTCACTTTTACCATCATATCCCTCATTAAATGAGGGGAAATCTCGGAAATAGCCTTAGGGTTAAGGTTGGTGGGCTATAGACATTATGTTGTGTCTACCATTCTCACTGTGAGACTGTGAGACATGGGAAAAATCAATTTAATGGCTTCCTCAATCATCACACGGGATTATATAAAACAAAGAGTCGCCACCATTCAATTTAGGTGTGAATGGACACCAAAATATTAAATAAGCACAAAAGGCAAATTTTAGGGCAAAATATCCCTCCTAAAAAAATAACCAGAGATGGGTAAGGGGATTAAGTTATGAATAGGGGAAGGTGTTAGGCACCCCTATTCATCCACACAAGGTGGTTGCCAGGCATTGTTCATGTTTAAAATAAAGAAAAAGCTTGCTATAAAAATTAGGAAAATCACAAAAAGAGGCAAAATTGTATGGTTTTTTCATATGAATATTCTGATTGATCCAGAACTATCAAACATGATCATACCATTCCTAGAGTTTCATGATCAAAATAAAATTGAGATAAAATCAAATAAAATCAATTTAAAGTGAAAAATCCCAAAATTTGGCTTCAAGTCAAAATTCTAGAAATCTGGAAAAATATGATTTTTATAAATATTTCAAAATTGAACTTGAATAGTCCAGGACATAGATAAAGACCAAATTTCTCATTAAATCAGAAAATAAAAACCAAGAATACCAACGTTGATGAAAAACACCAAAAGGGGAGAACTTAGACCGTAGGGTCCTATCTCAATAATGAAAGACAATTTAAAAACCATCTCATGAAACCCTAGAAGTTATTTTCAGGCTTCTGGATTCAGATCTACCATATTGATCATGATAAATCCAGGATCTTAGCCTAAAATCACAAAAATCACGAAAACAGTGCTGTAGGTGCAAAAGTGGCAAAAATCCAAATTTTGGCAAAAAGAGAGGATCTCATGCTATAAACATCATAGATTCATGTAATTCATTCAGATATATCATAAAAAGCATTAAAACATGATCAAGATATTTAAAACAACCATATCTCACAAATTAGAGCACATGGGGGTTCTACCCTACGGATCCACCTATTCCCCTTTCCCCTAGTTCTCTCTTCACGTTTTACGGCTAGAGAGACTCTTGAGGTACTTGGAGATAGGTTTGGTTACACAAACACAATCAGAGGCTTTATTCTAAAAGAAAAAGAAAAAAACAGATATGGGGTTCTATTCTAGGGATCCACCTGTTCCCCTTTCCCCTAGTTCTCTCTTCACGTTTTACGGCTAGAGAGACCCTTGAGGTACTTAGAGACAAGTTTAGGAATACAAAAACAGATATGGCCTTATTCTACAGCAATAGAGATGATCCTATTACATCTAGAATTGAAGACAGAAAATAAAAAGGGATAGGGGACTTACCTGGATTGAGCAGGCAGAGCAGCAGGGATTCCTTTCCTTCTCTTGGAGCTTTTGATTCTTCAAAATTTCGTGGCCCTTAGCTAGAGGAGAGACCCTCTATTTATAAGCAGAGCTAGGGGTATGGTTGGTCCAAAGGTTTGGCAAGATAGAGTTTCAGATTGAGTTAAACACAAGGATAATGCTAATCCTTGGCCAACAAGGATAAATGAGATAATTCGAACAGATAAATGAGATAATTCGAACAGATAAATAAGAGAATTCGCTTATCCAAGAGAGATATTTGGGTACAGATAAGGCTCAAAAATAAAAAAGGTAAAATTCGCACAAATACCCCCGTGCCCGTATATATATTACGGTCGCGCCCTGCCCGTATTATTAATACGGGCACGCCGTGACCGTATATCAACTGCAGGTATGACTAGACCGTAAACAAAATACGGTCATGACCAGTTTGGCCAGATTTTACACTTTTTTGACTTGTTTCAAATCCCAATTAATATTTTCAATTATTTTCTCATTTTTAGTGCAATTTGGGGTGTCTACACTCACCAACCCTAACCTTAGCCTTTGCCTATAAATAGGAGGCTCCTCCTCAAGCAAATGGCCATTAACTCTTGTTTTGAATTCTCGCCAAGAAGAGCTCCAAGAGAAGAGGGAAACCGCTGCGGAAGTGCTTCCAGAACCCAAGTAAGCCTCAAACCTCTTTTTAATTTTTGTCTTTATATTTCTAGATCTAGATCTCTTCTTCTACCTTTCTGTAGAATAAGGCCTTCTATGTGTGTGAAAATCCTTCCCCGGCTCAAAGTATCTCGAGACTCCCCCTAGCCGTAAAACGTGAAGGCGGGATCTAGGAGAAACGAGACTGGGGATTGACCCTAGTGCTAGAACCTATGTAGCATAAAGCCTTTTGATTGATTGTAAACCGTTTCATATTCAAAGTACCCTTGATTATCTTGAAGAACCATGTTTAACGGGGAGAGAGAACAAAGGGAAACAATAATGGAACGGAACCCTAGGCTGTTTTAGAACCTTATTTTGATGAATATGTATGCATGCTATATTGTTATATTGATCTTGTATGATTCTTCACACTTGCACATACATAGTGTAAGCAACTCATTTTTGCGCTCCCATAAAAACCAAAAATGCAAACCCTGGACAGAAAGTCAAACCCTAAGGGGTGAAAAGTTGACTTTTTGATCAAGTGAAAATTGGCCACCTCGCTTTATATCATTGGATAGAGAATCTCGACACGGTTCCAACGCAACGAGTTTGCAGGAATCAGGGTCCGGATGAAGGTTCGGCAGGCGGTCAAACTTGAGCAGAGCCAAAAGTTGACTTTCTGCTAAAATCCGATCCAGAGGCCTACCCCTAGGTCATTGGATAGAGAATCTCGACACGGTTCCAACGCAACTAAGTTTGCAGGAATCGGGGTCCGGATGAAGGTTCGGCGGGCGATCAAACTTGAGCAGAACCAAAAGTTGACTTTCTGTTAAAATCCGATCCAGAGGCCTAACCCTAGGTCATTGGATAGAGAATCTCGACACGGTTCCAACGCAACTGAGTTTGCAGGAATCAGGGTCCGGATGAAGGTTCTACGGGCGGTCAAACCTGAGCAGAGCCAAAAGTTGACTTTCTACTAAAATTCAATCCAGAGGCCTACCCCTAGGTCATTGGATAGAGGGCGCCGATACGATTCTAACGCAATTAAGTTTGCCCAGATCGGAGTCCGGATGGAGAAAATATGAGCTGACAAAATTCTCGAGCAGCAAAACCGGCAATCTGCGCACGTGGCAAAAAGCTGCACACGTGGCGAGTTGCGCAGGAAAATATCTCAGGGATCAAATCCGTAAATATCCAAATATACGAAATATCCCAGGGACTAAATCTGTACAAATCCGAGAGTATCGGATTAAATTGAAAATTACCAGGGACTAAATCTTAATTTCCCGATTTATGAGCCAGTTTCTTTTCTGACAGAGTGTCCATCTTGTGTTTTTTTTCTGTGATTATTGCTAGATGTGAATGCCATTTCTGAACCGAACCGGATAAACCAATAGGGTTTCTGGGTCACCCGGAAACCCAATGTGGGACTTGGACCCCCGGTCCAGCTTGATTTTCAGTGGGCCCACCCGGTCCAATAAACATGTATGCATGCAACTTAATCAAGATAAGCAAAATTAACCGATTAAACCGGGCGGGCCAAACCTAAGGCGGCCCACCCGAACCGAACTTGTGCAATTGATATATGAAATGCGTGGTTTGGCCGAGACCAAGGGCCACGGCCCTACCGGGCCCGCCAAAGCCCACTAACCAAACCAAGGAAGGGTGCAAACCCTAACTTTCGGTAACTTGGGCTTACCAGCCCAGATTTGGACTGCGGGCCCTAAGCCCAGTGTCCAACTCACTTTGGCAAAATTAAAAAGATAAATCCAATAAAAATACTTGGCCACCATGTGGGCCCACCTCAGGGGCCCACAAACCAGTCCGGCCCACTTGCGCATGAAAAACATTTAATCTTCATATCTGAACCTAAAGTAAAATCAATGCACCAACCAAAGCCCAAAGGGCCTCTCAGGCTAGACTGAGGCCCACAAGGGACACGTGGGCTCAACCAAGCCCACCAAGGATACCGTGGGCCTTCCAACGGGGCCCACCCAACTAGACTCAAATCACCTAAGTAATCAAGATAAAAGCAATTAAAGGGACCCACACCACTCAGGTGGTCCCGCCAGACTTAACCAAACTGCATATCGGATTAGGAATCAGGTGAGACCAAAATAAACTGACTCAAACCAGGATACACCTAAGGGACCCGTCACCCGATGGGGTGGACCGGGGTGTCTACGGACTTCCCCGGACCGCAACCGAGACCCTACTCAGAATCTCAAAGCCGCAGACCAAAAGCCCTAATAGACAAGATTAGGCACCCCGGTGTCCGCCCGCACCCCATCAGGCGGTGGCGACTCCGAATTCCCACGTGCCGCGTTTCCCCCGCGCGCACACATAGCATTATTTTGGTGGGATAGACTCACATTTGAGGATTTATTACATTCATTGTGATAAATCTCAAATAAATGGCCTCAATCAATTCTGGAATGTCTTTGGATGATTTTTAAAGGTTTTGTGTTCATCTTGCACGAATTGCACACACTTTGTCACATTTTTGCATTGGTTTTACTCAAAATGGGCTTTACTTGACAGCAACTGTACCCCGACTTCGGACACTCATAACTTCATTGTCCAGATGAATTTTTGAGTGATTCTAGAACCATGGGAAAGGTGAGGCTGTCTAGTTTATTTCCACCAAATTTCATTAATTTTTATCAAGCGGATTTTTGACACCTCTCTGTAGAAGTTGATTGGTCAGTTCAGGTTTAAATACGGAACTTGTCACTTCGACGGAGCGCCATGTGTTCATTTAAAATCTGATTCGAGTGATTTTTGTTTTTGGGCACTCCTTTATGAGTCTATTTTCAAATCCAGTTAGTTTCATAATTTTTCGACTCCATTTGAATTATTGGTAACAGATTTACTCAGAACTGCTCAATGGCACTTTTTTGGGTAAATCTGTGATCTTCGGGGCCTGTTCGGGAGACCACCCAAGGCACATCCAAATGAGTTTTTGTATGAGGCTAGTTTCTTTTGAAATATGACCATACAGACTTCATTGACACCAAATTTCACGGATTTCTATGGAGTAGATTTTTCTAGGTGATTTTCCAAAGTTGCCTACTTGTTACTTTTAATCATCCCCAGCAGCAACTTTAAAGGAACATAACTCCTAGGATTTCAACCGGATTGACTTGAAATTTTGCATGAGTCCCTTATTTACCATAATCTTTCAAATGGATTTGGTTTGGATCAATTTAAAATGGGATTTGAATGATTTCTAGACAAATGGCATTACTTTTACCAAATTCTCCGGATTTGCCTCAACTTGGTTTTGAACAACTTTTGCTTTGATTTCCATCTTTTTGTGATATTCCAGAAGTAATATTGACATAAAAGAGGATCTAGAATCCCTGTGGATTCCTCATGTGAAAATATCACACATTGGCTTAATTCTTTTCCAATGTTTTTAATGATTTTTAGCAAGCTTTCTTATCTTTTTGCATGAACAAACACTTGGCAACCACCTTGTGTGGGTGAATGGGGGTGCCTAACACCTTCCCCCGTTCATAATCTAATCCCTTTACCCATCTCTGGATTTGATTTTCAAGTAGAGTTATGTTTACCCTAGAATTTGCTTTTTAACCCTTTTTGCTTATTTTTGATAATTTTGGTGTCCATTCTCACCCCAAAATTCTGAATGGTGGCGATTCTCCCATTTTTGTGTTGAGCCCGTGTGTTGACGGAGGGATGATCATCTTCGGGTGATTTTTTCCATGTCTCACAACTTCAAGAGTCTCTCTAGCCGTAAAACGTGAAGAGAGAGCTAGGGGAAAGGAGAACAGGTGGATCCCTAGAATAGAACCCCATATCTGTTTTTTTTCTTTTTTCTAGAATAAGGCCTTTGATTGTGTTTGTATCACCAAACCTATCTCCAAGTATCTCAAAAATCCTCTCTAGCCGTAAAACGTGAAGAGAGAGCTAAGGGAAATGAGAACAAATGGATCCGTAGGGTAGACCCCCATGTGCTTTAATCTGTGAGATGTGACTGCTTTGAATATTCTGTTAGTGTTTTAATGATTTTTGTGATTGAATCTGAATGAATCATATGAATCTATGATGTTTATAGCATGAAATCCCCACTTTTTTTCTAAAATTTGGATTTTCACCACTTTTGCACCTACAGCACTGTTTTTGTGATTTTTGTGATATTAGGCTAAGATCCTGGATCCATCATGATCAATATGATAGATCTGGATCCAGAAGCCTGAAAATAACTTCTATGGTTTCATGGTGTGGTTTTTGAATCCTTTTTCACTTTTGAGAGAAAACCCTACGGTCTAAGTTCTCCCCTTTTGATGTTCTTCATCAACGTGGGTATTTTTGGTTTTGATTTTTTGTGAAATTTGGGCTATATCTATGTCCTGGACTATTCAAGTTCAATTTTGAAATATTTTATAAAAATCATATTTTTTTCTAGATTTCTAGAATTTAACTTGAAGCCAGATTTTTTAAGTTTTCACTTTATTTTGGTTTTATTTGATTTTATCTCAATTTTGTTTTAATCATGAAACCCTAGGAATGGTATGATCATATTTGAAAGTTCTGAATCAATCAGGCTATTCGTATGAAAAAACCATACATTTTTGTCTTTTTTGTGATTTTTTATGATTTTTATAGCAAGCCTTTTTTCCCTTATTTTAACATGAACAATACCTAGCAACCACCTTGTTTGGATGAATAGGGGTGCCTAACACCTTCCCCTGTTCATAACCTAATCCCCCTACCTATCTCTGGTTGTTTTTTTTTTAGAGGGTTATTTTTACCCTAAATTTGCCTTTTGAGCTTATTTGATATTTTGGTGTCCATTCACACCTAAACAAAATGGTGGCGACTCTGTGTTTTTAACCAATCCCATGTGATGATTAGGAAGTCATTGAATTGATTTTTTTCCCATGTCTCACAGTATTCGAGCTCAACAGGTCAGTATTGGATCTCTCTAAGTGATCGACTTCGAATTTCGGTGCTTGATTGGGTGGATTTGAGTTCTGCAGTTTTATTTAATTTTTTCTTTTGATTGTTTGGGTTTGGATATGTATATGACTTCAAGCTTTGTATCGATTGGAATATTAGAGATTAGGGTTCCAAACAAATATTTTTGTGTTTTATATTGGCTGAGGACACATGGTGGTTGGTTGTCAAAGAGAGGTTTTGCAAGCTTAAAAGCTTGATACGTAAACCGGTAGCCATTTTCTTCCCGAATTGATGCAAGTATTATAGAGATATTGGATATATTAATCTATAAGGTTTTAGACAGTGGAATTTAAAGTTTAGCTTTTATCTGTTATCCAAAGAATGATTTCAGTTGATTAAAGAATTAACGTACTGTGAACTATTAAATCTGTTAAATGTGACTGCCTTCGATTTTATTTAAATGCAGAAGGTCGTTTGAAACCTGAGTAATTGATAAATTACATAAATAGTTCTAACATTATAAACTCTTGTTGTTGATGCTTGTACCAGGGGTCTGGCGATAGGGCTGCTATATTTTCCCCGACCAGTGATATTGATGGAAAGCTCTTGAAATCAAAGAGTGGGAATTGGGGAGATATCAAGATGAAGTAGCTGCCAGCCAGGGTATCAGAATTAGGAGAAGGCCACCTACTGAAAGTGTTATGGTTACTAAATTGGTATTGCAACTATTGACTTGATGATCAATCACTTGTTTTAAGTTTAATCTTGAAGATACATAATGTTAATGGGTTTAATTTATGTGAGTTTTCTTTCAAGTATAACCTGCACCAATAACACGAAGAGATATATTTAAAAAAAGGCTTATAGATCTAGAATCTTGGCTAATTGGCTTGTTGATTCTTATACTCTGTCCAGTAGCTCTTTTGACATTTAAGTGAAATGATTTGAACACAGACGGTAGAAGTATGTTTAGCTGCCAAGTAGATAGTTGATTTCTGGTCTGTCAATGCTTAACTGTAGCTTATATTCATGATTTTCTTTTGTAGATCCGAAGATACTGTGTTACACTTACAAAATAGGCTCTCGCGTATATTCAAATATGCACTGCCTCTATGTCTATTCGTGTACAATGAACACAAATTATTGGCTTATGCCACAATTTTTAAGTATGCTAATAAATAGTAAATGTTGAGTTTAATTAACTAAAAAATACTGTGTTTGTGTCATGAAATTGTCTGGTGCGTGCATTTTTCTTTTTTGTTTTTATTTTTTATATTTACATGTGTGATTGATTTATTTTATGGATCCTAGGTTTCTAGCCTGGAACTTTAAGTTCTGTTGAGCTCAATCTTGGAATAGGTTACTTTTATGCCTTTTAGGATTACACTTAGAATTTTATTCAAGTTCTTTTTTTTGTATGAATACATTATCCATGTTGAATTGGAAAGATATTAACTTAAACTGGAAAAAGCTGTTCAAGTACGTACATATAAAATGATGATATACTGCATAGTAGTAGTGGTTTAGACTTAGTTGATCAAAGAGTTATTTAATAATTTTATGATTCATTTCTGCAGACTAAATGTTCTTGGGCATGAGGTTGGTTGAATAAAAATTACTGAGCCAGATGAAATCTGGGGTCCATGTTGTTACTCTTTGACAGCTTTACCCTTTAATGTGGATTTATGTATCTTGAGATTTCATTATATTTTAGAAACTTGTACTTGCATCAGATTATAAATGTCTCAAAAATTTTAAATTATCTAGTTGAGTTTTTCTTTGCTGTTATTATATGTTTTCTTTCTTATAACTTGACTTGAGTATCGGCATATTGATTACATCTTTGAAATTAAAAGCTATGCTCCTCTCATTTCAACAATTTTTTTTGCTTGATTGTTTCAGAAGTTCTTAACATGGTCTCTTATTTTGTATTTTATGATTTGACACATCCTAATTCTATTCCAGACCTATGCTGTGTTTTAATTGTAACCAAACATATGCCCATTAGTAGCTACATACACAATTCTTTATAGCCAAAAGGATCTAGTTAGTTATAATGCATGGAGCATGATTCCGTTTCACAATTTCTTAGTCATTATCCGTTAAGGGGGTTTAAAGTGGCTTACTTTAATATTGTTTATTTCTATTGATGGTGGGATCTGTAGTTAGTAATTCAAGTTCTAACAGGGTCAATCCTAATTTAGTGTATTAAAAAGCCTACAATCTCAGTTATTTGGCTTATTTGGTGACAAACTATATCAAAAATTTTTCCTAAACTTATTCTTAATTAATTCTTGTGCCGAACACTCTTTTAATCCTTAATCACATTGATTGAAGGTATGACTATATTACTGCAGATATTATTAGGCGAGGTCTTAATTTCATGGGAGTCTGATTGGAGCAGTGCAAGCAGTGGTTATGGATGAAGATGGACAACCACTACAATGTTCAAGACTCTTATTAAACTCTAATTTATGACTTAAATTTGATGTAAAACTTGGATATAACTATGATATATGCTTTGTATTTGGTAGTACTGGGCTTAGTTGCAAGTTGTAGTTTGATAGACTATTTTATTTTCTTGATCTTATATTTAATGCTATAAGTCTCTTTGGTACTAACCATATCATGTGTAGGTTTTTGAATGAACAACTAAAGACACTTTTTTGAAGTGATCGTCATATTCTTATTTTAAACTTTTCATCTTGTTTTTTCCCTTTTTGTTGGTGGCCTTGAGATGGTATTAGTTCATTTCTTAAAATTTTAAATGTGAAAATATTTGTTATTAGGTAATTGGATGGTGAATGGAAATGCAAGTGCAAATTATCTTCTTTTCTTAAGAATCAAATTATCTTCTTTTTTTAAGAAATATCTACATTAGTAAGATCAAGATAATTTTTGTGCATCCTTCATTAGGTCTAATAATGGGCATGGCATGGAATCCGGGCAGGTTTTGGTTAACCTAAACCCCGCTCCTTTAGGAGTATATCCAATACCAAATCCTAAACCGCCCCCTAATAAGTTGGTAAAGGCGTGGAGTGGGTCTAACTTGGTTGGAGTATAAAATGTAAAAAGAAATATTTGTATGAAATCAAAATATATAAAAATGATACTTTAATTTGTATGAAGGTCAGGTTTGAGGCAGTTGGACAAAACCCGAATCCACCCCTAACTGGATTTTAATCATAACAAACCTTGACCATTAGGGGTACATTGCTATCCCTAATTAGATGGACTCAATATTTATGTATTTTTCCCTTTTCATCAACTACAAAATCCAAAAATCAAAAGAACCATTTGATTTTCCATATAAACAACCAAACAAGAGAAAATGATTTCTTTAAAAATTCCTTCCTTATTTTCCCTAGCAAACCAAACAAGAGAAAATATCTTCTTTTCATTTCTTTTCTCTTCTTTTCTTTTCTTTTTGGGATTTCTTTTCTTTTCTCTCCACATGTAAACACATGTAAACAGTTGGTTGGATCTATAACACGGGCCCAAGCCATTAGTCGGGGATTGATCAGAAACTTCCACCGCAGGGCTCAGGGTAGTTGGGCCATCTCTGATGTTATTCAAAAGGCAGAGACAACCCCCCCCCCCCCCCCAAAAAAGGCCAGAGACACCCCCCCAAAATTTTTGCGTAGTTGGGCCATCTCTGATGTTATTCAAATTAAGAGCTGGGCCTAAAAGGCCAGAGGCGCCCCACCACCACACCCCCCCCCCCCCCCCCCCCCCCCCCCCCCCCCAAAATTTTTGGGTTGAGCAGTTTGAAGAGGACCCACCAAGGACAAACCCGGACCTGACCTCAACTGAGTAGGGATACTCGACTCGGCCGGTTTAGAGCTGTGACTCGCTGTCGTCTCCTTCTCCATCAAAGTCTGTAAATTCGGGAATCTTCGCCTCCGACATTCCGTTCTGTTTGGGATTGAATAACGGGGAGTTTCCAAAGGCAATGGAAGAACAATATTCTTTCTGGATGAGATATTTGGACACAAATTCAGAGAGTGCCCTACCAATCCACATAAGGACAAAAGTCTAGGATTCCTTTGTAAGCAAAGGTGACCTAGGATTTATTACCTTCAAGATCTTCAACGAAAATTCGTGGGGGTAAAGCTTGACTTAAATCCAAATCATGTAGTTCCTCCTTGGTCTCCACCGAAAGCAAGAAACGATTTGGTGAAACCATCACTGTCTCCAGTATCTTGATAGGTTTCCAGACACGAGCTGCAAAGTTTTTTATTGCATTCAGAGAAGAAGTCATAGAGCACATCTCCAACAACAGGTTTTTTCATTTGCTTGCGAGGCAGTTTTTTCCTCTTCTTTCAAAGTGAACACCTTGTTGGACTTGGGAGGGATGAGAAGGTTTTGGAAGCTGTCCACAATCTCATCCATGAAAACAGTAACCAGGAAGATATAGCCCCAGGCAAGTAAAAAAAACTCTTTAGCTCATAAACACCCTGGAGAAAACAGGGCCAACCAAGCAACGAGAGGGAATACAGAGATTCGAAGAAAACCCAAACCC
Source organism: Buxus sempervirens (assembly GCA_947561395.2). Lineage (NCBI taxonomy): Eukaryota > Viridiplantae > Streptophyta > Magnoliopsida > Buxales > Buxaceae > Buxus > Buxus sempervirens. The sequence goes on from OX387182.1 coordinate 55,243,593, forward strand.
CTCCAGGAAACGGCAATGGAGGCAACACAGATGGACACGAAAAACTCTCAAAGGAAGTGAGATGCAAGAGAGGACCACAAGATGAAGACCCTAGAGCAAGATAAAACCTTAGAGGAGACAGAAGGTTCAAAAACACCGGTCCAAACCACCTAACTGCGACCAAGAAGACGAGAAGAGAGCCTAAAACCGCTTACAAAACCACTAAGCGAGTGGTAAGTAAGGGGTTGTTTAAGCCCGAAAACGTCAAAACCGGCGGCAGAGGCAGGTCGAAACTGACCCCAAGACACCTTGGACTCCGTAAAAGTGGCGTTTGATATATGGAAATAATAAAATGCACATGAGCTTCATTAAGCGCTGAAAACACCACTTTTGCTTTCTTCATTTGAGGAGTGATATTGAGAAATCCTCTCCAGACGCATATAGTAGAGGGATGGGACGCTCTACGTCTAAGCCCATGCTTGTGACGCATGTAGCTTCCTATCGCTTCGTAGTATCCGAAACTATAACCACCCACTGCTCATTCCACATTCGAATTTAAAGCCCTATTTATATGCAATAGTTGAAGCTCATTCCACATTCGAATTTAAAGCCCCATTTATATGCAATAGTTGAGGGTGAGGACATGCAGTATGCACATACCACCACTAGTTATTAATAAAAAGAAGAGGAGGGAATATTCCCTACAAATTCTGGCCCCCTCTCTTTTTTCCAAACATTGTCCTCCCCAAACAAAATAATCCCCCACTATTTTAAACATGTTGTAACTACTTTAAGATGTTTATCTAAGTGGGCCCACGTTTTCTACGCATGTAGTGCGTGCAGCCCCTAATATGTTTTATCTCTAGCCATGTCGTCAACATTATTAAAATTTTAATGATCAAATTTCTAAAAAAGGGAGATTGTTATACAGAGCAAATCTTAAGGCCATAATCTGATATTTCAAAAACCTCAAGATGATAAATTGTAAATATACCTTCTTTAAAAACGTCAGTATTACATGTCACCGGTTCTCTGAGGATGACAGTGGGCTGGGTTTGGGCGGGCTTTGGGGAAACGGTAATACGAATGTTTATGTTTTTTCTTGTCGAAGATACGACGCCAAGGGTGCTTCCAGTTCTATGAATTCTTCGCCTCTTGCCTGCCGGAGAATGACCGTGAATTCCGGATTTCAGGTGCCGCCGCCGCCGTCGTTAATGCTTCCGGTTATTGGTGGGAGAGAAGTGGTGATTTGGGAAGAAAAGCCAGGGAAACGTGAAACAGACTTGTCCGGTTTGTATTATCTTACTGTAGGAAGAGAAAATTTTGAGATGCCACGTGGCAAAATCTCACAAAAGTATGGACCCCACTTAGAGATAAAATTATATAATCTCTAAAATAGCTAATAAATTGCTTGTGGGGCCCCTTTGAAGGATTATTATATTGATAATTCTAAAAAATGAATTATCTTTAAATGTGGATAATTATTCAAAAAAGTAGAGAATTATCTACAACTTGTGATAACTCTCTCAAGAGTTTTAAATCTAGAGAGCTCTATCCTCCCAACATCTATAAATAGGGTGGTTCTCTCCTCATTCAAAACACCTGAAGTCTACAAAAGAAAAGAAGCAAAGCTCTGCTACTCTGAAGACTTAAACCTGAAGAACTAAAGCTCTGCTGTTTTGAAGACCTAAAGAGTTGAAGTGCTGCTGTTCTGAAGATCCAACAAGCCTTGAAGAATTGAAGACTTGAAGACTAAAAATTGCATTCAAGATCTGAAGATTCAAACATCCAGTCTCTGACACGCTCTACAGCCCAGAGATCTACATCAAATACCAAAGTTTTTCAAGATCTTCAACAAGCACAAAAGCCGAAGATCAAGCCGAAGACTTTTCCCCAAATCCAGCACAGATCTACACGTGGAATCCACCAGATCTACCACTTTATCTGCTTTTCGTGAAGTTTGGGAAACCAAAAACCGATTTGGGATCAAGCTATTTTAGCCCTCAAATCGAAGATTTGTGAAGAAAAGAATCAAAGGAATCACAGAGATCTGTACCCTACATTATTTTTTATAAAAATACAAATTTATTTGTATTGGCACATCTGATCCGTTTGATTTCAAACGCAAAATTTGTGTGTACAAATTTTTGGCACGCCCGGTGGGACAATCTCTGCCTTTCATCTCTTTTCTTCATCAAAGGAATTTCTGCAAGTTCAAAGTCAACATCCATGGCTCAAAGGTCAACATCGTCCAAGGCTACGCAAAAAGATATTGCTGAAAAGCCAACTGGATCTGATCCTAGGGCTCCGGTGTATCCTGGATCGAGTCTCAACACTCACGCAACTAGCGTGATTACTAGAAGTAGGGCAAAAGCTCTATCTCAACCAATTCAAGCAGTTACTGCTCTGCCAAAATCAATTCCAGTTTTTGGCACATCCAAATCTGCTCAACCTGCACTCACTTTGGCGACACAGGAGACAAAGGAATCTACATCCAAGTCTGCTGAAAGGATCTTAGCTCATCCTGTTTTCTCTCAAGATTCGAACTCTGGGAGTAAAACTGTCACGTCAGAAGATGATAGTTCAAGCACAGGTTCTATGCCTGTATCACCTAGCAAGACACCGAGATCTACGTCTTCAAGACCCTCGGATACTGCTAACTCATCATATTCAGTTGCTATGCCAGTTATGATGACCCAGGGTGTTTCTCTTGAAGAGCAGATAGCAGCTATGGCTAAAGCTATTGAAGGACTCACCAAGTCCGTTCAAGAAAAGGATGCCCAGATTGCGACACTTGTGAGTAAACTTGAAACTGTTGGAGAGTCAAGCCATGGACCGACCAATCCACCTAATTTCACTCCTCAACAAGCATCTCGTGATATTCCAGAATCATCAAATAAAGGAAAAAGCCCTGTTGAAGAAATCCCAGTATATTCTGATACCTCTATTCCTGCTGGTCAACTTAAAGAATTCATCATGAGCGCTATTCAGGACAAGTTTGAGGGTGGAACTCACTCTTCATTCTCATACTCGAAGCCTTATAGTCAAAGGATTAGTGAGATGAAGATTCCAGTTGGTTATCAACCACCAAAATTTCAACAATTTGACGGAAAGGGCAATCCGAAACAACACATAGCCCACTTTGTTGAAACTTGCAATGATGCTGGAACTGATGGTGACCTGTTGGTAAAACAGTTTGTGCGGTCGTTGAAGGGAAATGCCTTTGACTGGTATACAGACCTCGAGCCTAGCTCCATCGATAGCTGGGAGCAGATGGAAAGAGAGTTCCTCAATCGCTTCTATAGCACCAGGCGAACGGTTAGCATGATTGAGTTGACTAATGCCCGCCAATGGAAAGACGAGCCAGTGATCGACTATATTAACCGGTGGAGGGATCTTAGCCTTAACTGCAAAGATAGGCTTTCAGAAGCTTCTGCAATAGAGATGTCCACTCAAGGCATGCATTGGGGGCTCCGTTACATTCTACAGGGGATTAAACCAAAATCCTTTGAAGAATTGGCTACGCGAGCTCATGATATGGAGCTTAGTATACAAGCTAATTCAAACCATGACATCCCTGTTTGTGAACCAGGAAGAGACAAAGAACTCATAAAGTTACAGTTCACAAACAAGTATCCAATGGTGTTTACAAGGCAATGTGGAAGAACTGTGCAATGATTAAAAAAAAAAAAAAGGAGAGAGAGGAAACTTACACTAAAGTTTGGCACAAGTTGTCTCTTAAAATAATAAGGTCTTCTGGGTTGCACAATTACTTACGTATTCCTGCAAACATCAAGAGAAGGAAACTGATTTTAAAAAAAAAAAATTTTGTCTTCTATGATTGACTCATCGTCACACCCCAAATCTATATCATGTGCATTGCATCATCTATGAACACCCATTGAGAAATTAACAAGATTACCCCTAAATCTCCTGTTAAGGGATTGTTTTGAATTTATCATTAAAGTGGGTATCTACTTTGATAATTACTATGATCCCAAATCCATAGGTCATGAGAAAATACCAAAGTTTTGAATGTGTTGGTGCACAAACGACCACCCATGTCAGTAAACAAATCATATCATCGGATACTTTTGGTGGCATCAACTGCAATTTTTCTCATGAGAATCACATACTTGCGTCTTGAATCACAATTATCCATGGTGGGACCTACTTCAATCAGTAATACAAAAGCTGTTCTTGTGGAAAGAAATCCCTAGGATCTAGTTAGATGGGTTCTGGGTATGACATGGATCGTAGGATTTGAGGAGGACACAACAGTCAGATTTTCTGATCTAATCTCAAGCTATAGAATCCGAAGATTGCAGACAAAGTTTTTTTAAAATTATCTAAGATGCTTTAGAGCAAGTGGACGGCTGTGATAAGCTTTATAAAAGTAATTATCAATTGGTCACGATACAAAAGTATCTACAGAACATGGGGTTTGTGGTAAACCTTACAAAGTAATTATCAATTGGTCATGATACAAAAAGTATCTACAGCACATGGGGTTTGTGGTGGACGGCTATGATAAACCTTATAAAGTAATTATCAATTGGTCATGATACAAAAAGTATCTACAGGACATGGGGTTGTAGTGGACGGCTGTGATGAATTGTTGGTGATGAAGGGTTGCTTGATAAGAAACTGATCAATCAAGGATCAAGCAAGAGAGAGGAAAGTCCATTAAAGGAATTTCCAACCACATGGACTTAACGGATCCCAATGCCACTTTCGTTGATAGTATGGAAGAAAGCCCATGTACAAGTGATCATACAATGTGATGTGCTCAAAGAGTTATATATTAAAATTCACATGAGGTATATATTAAAAAAAAAAAAAAAGAGAAAAAGCATTCAAGATAGAGAAAGCTCTGTAAGGAAAACAGGAGTGAACAAGGTTCACTTGATGATGAAGGAATCCCTTGTACCGATGAAGTTGGTAAAAATATTATTAGGCAAGATACTTGTAACAGTGAGAGAGATCTTATTAATTCAAAAAAAAAAAAAAAGGGGCAAACCAAAAGAGAAGGAGAAATTACCTGTGTATTCAATGGCCCTCCAACAAGTCCTTATCGTGGACTGCACCCTAGAGCTGACGACCCCTCCTTTGAATCCCGATAATGAGAATGGCTCGTCTTATATAGATGGAGGGATCAGAGTCCTAGTATGATTGGGTTACCCTTGCCTGTTCGACAATATCTCTTAACCCACTCAAATAGTACTTATCAGCAGTGGGTGGACAATTTGAGATAAACTCTTAATTCTTCAATTGAGTAATTGAGAAAATAGAGCCCTAGTTCAATTGAGACTCATAGCTTGCCAGTCCTTTTACCTAGATTCCACGTGATAATCATCCACATTGATGTCTTGAGTTACAAATGCTACTGCTGATGTGAGCATCACATGGTCGATTCAAGGAAAATTTGGGCTTTTAACTTAGGCCCAGAAGTATGAAGTCAGGGCCTAAATGAACGGTTGATGCCAAGATAATTCTGGGACTTTAGAAAGGGAGCCTTTGGTGCGAGATATAAGAATCATTTAAAGGGTCCTACAAACCTTTTAAATGAGATTACTTTTGGCTTCAGTTTCTAAAACAATTAAGCAGTCTTATAGACTCATTCAAATGGGAAGGGCCTTTCTCCAATGAAGAATATGGAAATCCTTGGTCTCGCTTGGTTGAAGACATGGAGGCCAATCAATGGTTTTACATACAATGAAAAAAAAATGATGATGAAAAAATAGAAGAAAAGAAAAAAATATATGTATTTGCACAACAAATCATGTGCAAAGGTATCAAAATCAACCAAACAAATATTGGCAAAGTGCTACAAAGTCAAGCCTCACAAATACAAAGTCGAACCTTGTTTACTTAAAACACAAGAAGTCGTGTAAGCAAACAAGCCTCGAGGGGGCATTTGTAGGAAGGGAAATTTTGAGATGCCACATGGCAAAATCTCACAAAAGTATGGACCCCACTTAGAGATAAATTATATAATCTCTAAAATAGCTAATAAATTGCTTGTGGGGCCCCTTTGAGGGATTATTCTCAAAAATGAATTATCTTTAAATATGGATAATTATTCAAACAAATAGAGAATTATCTACAACTTGTGATAACTCTCTCAAGAGTTTTAAATCTAGAGAGCTCTATCCTCCCAACATCTATAAATAGGGTGGTTCTCTCCTCATTCAAAAAGACACCTGAAGTCTACAGAAGAAAAGAAGCAAATTTCTGCTACTCTGAAGACTGAAGCCCTGAAGAACTAAAGCTCTGCTACTCTGAAGACTTAAACCCTGAAGAACTAAAGCTCTGCTGTTCTGAAGACCTAAAGAGTTGAAGTGCTGCTGTTCTGAAGATCCAACAAGCCTTGAAGAATTGAAGACTTGAAGATTAAAAATTGCATTCAAGATCTGAAGATTCAAACATCCAGTCTCTGACACGCTCTACAGCTCAGAGATCTACGTCAAATACCAAAGTTTTCCAAGATTTTCAACAAGCAAAAAAGCCGAAGATCAAGCCGAAGACTTTTCCTCAAATCCAGCACAGATCTACACGTGGAATCCACCAGATCTACCATTTTATCTGCTTTTCGTGAAGCCGAAAACCGATTTGGGATCAAGCTATTTTAGCCCTCAAATCGAAGATTTGTGAAGAAAAGAATCAAAGGAATCACAGAGATCTGTACCCTACATTATTTTTAATAAAAATAAAAATTTATTTGTATTGGCACATCTGATCCGTTTGATTTCAAATGCAAAATTTGTGTATACAAATCTTGTATCAGGAAAAGGGTATTGCTCTTACTTTACCGATGCAAAATTCTACCAAGAGATAGATACAATTAAAGAGGCTCAATCAACTTCTGTCCCTTCAACAGGAAAGACAAAACCTTGGGAATTGGTAGAATCACAAAAGTCAGTAAGAACAGCATTCGAAGTAAAGAACGACATAGGTAGGCAAGAAGCCAGCATAGGAGCAGAGAAAACTCCGACTACGTTGAACAAAAGCAAGCCCAGTCCCGTACTTCGTTATGTTCCACTTTCACAGCGAAAAGGCGGACAATCCCCTTTCACAAATTATAAGAATGGGGAATCCAATGCATTAGATGATTTGACGTTCCCAGTTACCAAGTTGGATTCGTTAACCATCTCCAAGCCTCCATTAACGGGTTTTGTTCAATCTTCACAAGGTCCCATGTTTGAGTGTGAAGCATTGCCTTCAAAACGTCAAGGAGGATTCGACCCTAATGCTTACAAGCTTCTTGCCAAAGCGGGGTATGATCAAAAGAATTCTTCCTTAAGCAAAATTCCACCAGAGATTACTGGAGAAAAGGTGCATGGATTAAGTGAAACACAGAAAAAATTAAAAGAAAAGGGTTATGCAATCAATACCCCAAAAATAGGTATAGGTTATATTCCATCCGCACCAATTCACATCTTCACCAAGAAGGAAAATGTACAACATATCACTATTGAGGAAGTTGAAGAAAGTTCAAAAGAAGCTGAAGTTAAACGAACTTCTGTGTTTGATCGGCTTGGGGAGACTGCATCACGCATTTCTGTATTTGACAAAATTGGATCTCAGAATCTACCTCCTTCATATGTACATACGAAGAGATCAAACAATCGAAGTATCCAAGAGCGGCTTTCGGGTGTAAAAAGGAGTAAGTGTAAGCACGCATATAGGAAGACCTCTGGTAAAAGTCTTTTAGAGGAATCGTGCAGCCTCTTTCCTTCGCGTATGAAGCGTCAATCTACCTTGGTCGTAACCAATGATGAAGCACTCAAGGTCAAGACACGTACTGTAGTTTTTACAAATCAACAGAGTTTGCAGGATGAAGACTGTGAGCTCTATGATGATGAGAATATACTTCCTTCTTGTCACATTACAGTTGAAGAAACTGATGAGGATGATGCTTTACATGAAGAGGGTGTTAAACAAGCTCCACCCACATTGGAAGACGGCGGGCAGGCTACGGTTGATGAGCTAAAAGAACTCAACTTGGGTACTCCTGAAGATCCTAGGTCAATTTTTGTAAGTGTTAATTTAACACATGCAGAAGAGACTGATTATTTTAATCTTCTACGTGAATTCAAAGACGTGTTTGCGTGGAGCTACAAGGAAATGCCTGGTCTTGATCCCAAAGTGGCAGTTCATTATTTAGCTGTCAAGCATGGAGTTCGACCAATCAAGCAAGCACAACGGCGTTTTAGGCCTGAGCTCGTTCCACAAATTGAAGCAGAAGTTAACAAGCTTATTGAAGTTGGATTTATTCGAGAAGTCAAGTATCCATCATGGATAGCAAATATTGTTCCAGTTAAAAAGAAGAATGAACAAATCCGGATTTGTGTTGATTTCAGAGATATTAATAATGCATGCCCAAAAGACGACTTTCCGCTTCCTATCACCGAGCTAATGGTTGATGCCACCCTAGGACACAAAGCGTTATCTTTCATGGATGGGTCTTCAGGGTACAATCAAATCCGAATGGCTCCAAAGGATGAAGAGCTTACTGCATTCCGCACACCAAAAGGAATTTATTGCTACAAAGTCATGCCTTTTGGGTTAAAAAATGCAGGTGCCACATATCAGCGTGCCATGCAGAAAATATTTGATGACATGCTTCACAAAGTTGTTGAATGTTATGTTGATGACTTGGTGGTTAAGTCTAGAAAAAGACAAGATCACCTTCTTGACTTAAGAAATGTGTTCGAAAGGCTACGAAGATATCAGTTGAAGATGAATCCTCTAAAATGTGCTTTCGGAGTCTCTTCACGAAAATTTCTTGGCTTCATTGTTCGATATCGCGGCATTGAAATTGATCAGTCTAAGATTGACGCAATACAAAATATGCCAGAACCCCGAAACTTGCATGAACTCAAAAGTTTACAAGGACGTTTAGCATATATTCGAAGATTCATCTCCAACTTAGTAGGACGATGTCAACCTTTCAGTCGATTGATGAAAAAGAATGTTCTTTTTGAATGGGATGAAGCTTGCAGTAATGCCTTCAAAAGTATTAAGGCATACCTCTTAAAACCTCCTGTTCTAGCATCTCCAATTCCAGGCCTCCCACTCATTCTTTACATTGCTGCGCAAGAACGATCCTTGGGAGCACTACTTGCTCAAGTCAATGATGAAGGTAAAGAAAATGCTTTATATTTCTTGAGCAGGACACTTGTTGGTGCTGAAGTCAATTATTCACCGATAGAGAAGATATGCTTAGCTTTGATTTTCTCTGCAAAAAAGCTAAGGCATTACTTGCTTGCTCACACTGTCAAACTTGTTTCTAAGGCTGACCCACTTAAATATATCATGTCTAGGCCTGTCTTATCTGGACGCCTAGCTAAATGGGCTCTTCTCCTATCAGAGTTTGAAATTTTCTTTATACCTCAAAAGGCTGTAAAGGGACAAGCGTTGGCCGATTTCTTGGCAGATCATCCTATTCCAACAGATTGGGAGTTGTCAGAAGATTTGCCCGACGAAGAGGTCTTCTACATTGACTTTATTCCTTCTTGGAAGATGTTTTTTGATGGTGCATCCCGACGAGATGGTACAGGAGCTGGAGTAGTTTTTATCTCACCAGAGCGGCAGGTGCTACTTTATTCTTTCACCTTAGCAGAATTATGCTCAAATAATGTGGCAGAATATCAAGCCCTTTTAATTGGTCTTGAGATGGCTCTCGAGATGAATCTCTTACATCTTAATGTGTTCGGTGACTCTCAGTTGGTTATAAAGCAGCTATTAACAGATTATGATGTTAAGAAGCCGGACCTCATCCCATATTGTCAGTATGCAATGAAACTCATGGAACGTTTCGAGCATATCACCCTTGAGCATGTACCAAGATCAGATAATCGAGAAGCCGATGCTTTAGCTAATTTGGCATCTACCTTAGCATTAACTGAAGGAGATTCTGTTGACATTCCAGTTTCTCATAGATGGGTACTTCCGTTTTTTCAACCTCACTGCATTGAAAATGAAGAAACAAATATTGTCTCAGTATTTATGATTGAGAAAGAGGACTGGCGATATCCAATCATCAATTACTTAGAACATGGAAAGTTGCCTGATGATCCACGGCATAGAACTGAAATACGGCGTCGAGCACCTCGGTTCATTCATTATAAGGGCATATTGTATCGCCGCTCATATGATGGCATTTTTTTGAGATGCCTGGGGGAGGAAGAAGCAGCAGAAGCTCTTGAGAATGCACATTCTGGCATATGTGGTGCTCATCAATCAGGACCAAAGCTTCATTACCAAGTGAAAAGGATGGGATACTATTGGCCTACCATGGTCAAAGATGCTATGGAATATGTAAAGCGATGTCAACCTTGCCAATTCCATGCAAATTTCATACATCAACCTCCAGAACCGTTGCATCCTACAATAGCATCTTGGCCTTTTGAATCATGGGGATTAGATGTCGTTGGGCCAATGCCAAAGACTTCGGGTAATCATCTATACATCTTAGCTGCAACTGATTATTTTTCCAAGTGGGCCGAAGCAGTGCCGCTCAAAGAGGTCAAAAAGGAGAATGTGATCACCTTCATCCGGTCTAACATAATTTATCGTTATGGCATCCCTCGTAACATTGTCACTGACAATGGAACTCCGTTCAGTAACAGTGCCATGGATCAATTTTGTGAGAAGTTTGACATAAAGCAAAGGAAATCATCAATGTATAATGCTCCTGCTAATGGTTTGGCTGAAGCATTTAACAAAACTTTGTGTAATTTGTTGAAAAAGATCGCATCAAAGTCAAAGAAAGATTGGCATGAAAGAATGCAAGAAGCTCTTTGGGCGTACAGGACAACATACCGAACGGCCACGAAGGCCACTCCATATTCTCTTGTGTATGGGGTAGAAGCCATCCTTCCTTTGGAACGTCAGATTCCATCTTTGCGAATTGCAATACAAGAAGGTCTTACTGAAGAAGAGAATGCCAACCTTCGTCTTGCAGAATTAGAAGCACTGGATGAGAAAAGACTTGAAGCACAGCAACAATTAGAGTGCTACCAAGCTCGTCTCTCTAGAGCTTTCAATAAGAAGGTACGGCCAAGTGCATTCCAAAAGGGAGAATTAGTGCTTGCTGTCCGACGGCCAATTAATATATCCCACCGAACTGGGGGCAAATTCCTCTCTAAATGGGATGGACCATATATAGTTCAAGAAGTTTACACTAATGGAGCTTACAAGTTAGTCACACCAGAAGGTCAAAGGCTCGCTCCCATCAATGGCAAGTTCTTGAAAAAATATTACCCATGAAGAAAGTGCTCCTAGATACGAGCCTAAACTATCTAAAACACTCCTTATCGTATGAGTCTAAACTGTATGATACTCCTAGCCTATATGAGTTTAAACTATACATGGCAAAAAAAAAAAAAACTTAGGTTGAAAACCTGAAAAGGCAACCTAACAAAGTAAAGGAACTACGTGTGACTTGATCCCTACTTGGGTACGTAGGCAGCCTGGGAAGTTACTCCAGGTTCAGTCCAAATCATTATCATCCTTACTAAGTATGGGGAATGAGCATTCAAAGTCAATCAACAATCATGATACAAAAAGAAAAGAGAAAAAAGAAAAGAAAACAAGTATTAAATTGATATCATGATTAATTGAACTCCTAGCTAACATTCATTGTTGAATCAAAAAAAAAAAAAAAGAGAGAAAAAGAAAGCTAACAATCATGGAAGAAGGAAGGAAAAAGAAGAAGACAATATAAGACAAAAGTAGTACGCTGTCATCCCCAATTCAGGCTTCGAATCTCATTACGCTCGTCTTCTAGCAACCATTGCATGGTTTTTAAAGTTGAAAAATCTGCTTCACAAGCAATGGGAAGAGAATCAATGGCTTCCAATTCTTTGATTACGGACGTTATTAAGGCCTTGCTCTCATCTATTGCTGACCTGCGTTCCAAGAGGGATTCATTTAGCTTCCGTTCCTGGTCTTCCAAATCCTTCAGTTGTGCTTTCAATTTGACTTGTTCTGAATGATTGTTTGACAAGTCTTTTTCCAGATTTTTAATGTCCTCATATATGATGCCTCGATCAAGTGTCACAAGACCAAATCGAAGATTAGCAGCTTCACGACGTCGAGCCTGTTCTTCTGGTGTCACCTGCTGGCCCAATGATGATTGCAACTGAATATAGCTACCAACATTCTGGATATAGCGGTTAATGCAGTCTCGTAGAGGTGATGGATCTATCGACTTGGTATCTACAATTGCATCAAAGATTTTCTTAACATCACCCACGAAAGACGCCACCTAATCCAAGGGTAACCGTAATAATTTCTGCTTTAAGCTTTCACCCATTGACAAAGCACACCTCCGACATGCTTCCAAAATTACATCTGAAGCTTGAAATACAAAAACTTCAGGAACTGCGTCCGCCCTTGAAATAGTTGGTATATGTGATTGATCTTTGTTTTGTCCAACAACCTTACTAGGTACATTCTTCATGATCTTTGAAAGAACTTGGGGAACTTCTTCCTCTTGTACATCAGAATCAACAATAATATGATTGCCTTGTTGACGCCCTCGAGTATCACTAGAAGTCAAGGCTCCAACTTCTTTTGTAGCCAAATCAAAAGCAGTGGGTCCTTCAACTGAAGAACCGCAAGAATTGATCTCATCATTGTTATGGCCTTGTAAATCTTCATCTCTTGCCTTTCACATGCATAAAAAAGAAAAAGAGGTTAATTGATAGAAAAAATAAAATAAAATCTCAATCAAACAAGAATAGATAAAATACTTACATTTTGCTCTGAAAGGTGTTGTGAAGAAGGAGGTGCTGTGTTTGGATCACGAGCATTTGAAGAATGTCTGCTACTAGACCGTGGCCTTTTATTACATGGAGAACTAGTTTGAGGTCTTACATGCTTCCAGCATTGATCTTTATCTGTGTTGCTACAACTTGGAATGATCATAGTTGCACCAACTCTTTTCTTGCTTTGATCTCGAACCACCTTTTCAGTAACTTGGGCAGGGATATTCTTAATTGGCTTGTCTTTCTTAAACTTTGCTGATTTTCGAGGAAGTGGATACGTACTTTCAATAAGGACATTAATATCCATCGAGAAGTAATCATCTGAGACCTTCAGCCACCAATCACAATAGCGCCTGGTAGCTAGCAGTTCCTGTTCATCCATGCGTGCTGGCAAGAAAATCCTTGCTTCAGTATTTGACTTGATGCAAGATTTCCATAGCTGACGTATATCATCTAAGGTACCACTGCGTATATCTGGATCTAATGTGCCTGGCATATCTTGGTGGTATCCAAATTGCCTGCTAAATCGATGAGGACTGTAGGGTTCTATAACATAATGATTGTCACGCCTTGTTGACAGAAAACAAGAGCGTAGACTCATGAAATATTCAAAGTCTATAGCCCGTATTCCTCTCTCATCAATAAGGGTATATGATGTCTCTGCTATAAATGCTGTTGGGCAAAACAATAAGTTCCTTCTTGACCTGAATAGTAAGCGAGACGAAGTCTCATCATAATGCCTAGCAGCTCGATCACCTGCAAATTTGGTCATAAAAGGAATACCCTTGGAAGATGATGATCTATGATGAGTCCCAAAATACTCAGCCAACCAACCATAAATATAATGCACTGGAAATGCGATGCTATATTCGCAGGGACTAGATGAAGAGGCAATTTCATTCAAATTGCGATATATACTTGCTAAGACTGGAATTGCAAGGCAAACCCTTCGCCCAGTAGCCATTAGGCTAGCCATCTTGAAGGTAGAAGGACGAATTAGATTGCCATCTTCAATCGGGAGGGCAAAAGAACATAACCAACATGCAATAAAAGCAGCCAAATAAACCTCATCTTTTATTGCATCTTCAACTCCAAGATCAATAAAGGGTCCTTGATTTTCTTCTTCTATCATGATATCTTCAAGAATTCCAGAAGGTTGCCCAGTGGACCTCATTCGGATAGCTGGCTTTGTTGATCTTCTTAAAGCAGGCTTACTAAATCTTTTTGAACCTCTGAACCAGAATTTCACCCAATCAGCAGTTGTCACTGTCCTTGACCCATCTTTCTTTTTACAAAGAAAGTGAAATGCTGAGAAAAGATACCGACAGCCTTTGGGAAGTGTGGAATTGCATTTCCTATCACTACCCACTAATTCCTGAGTAGAAGGAATCACTTCATCATAGAAGCATCCCGTGATATGAAGTCCTTCAATTTGACGTAAATCCCATAGAGAAATAGAAAGCTCCCCATTGGAGTATGAAGAGTATTTGTCATAGGGCACCAGGATTCAAGAAAAGCCCTCATAATATGCACATTTCGATCATAGATAAAAAGAGATGCATATAATGCATCGTACAATAATGTCCTCTTGAGAGTGGCCCGATACTTCTTGAGCACGGCTTCTAACCATTCCCAATATCCTTCAATATAAGAGAATCCAGCAAACATCTTGAACGAGCTGCCCCATCGTATTTCCTTGGCAAAAATTCTTCGTCCAAGAAAAGGAAATATTTCTGATCTGATTAAGTCAGAGTGATGAGAAGACTTCAGTAATGGGACTCTTTTAGCCAAAGTAGTGCCTGGATCCGGTGTCCCCAAGGTAGATAATTCTCTTGTAGAATCAATCCACCAACGAGTTAAGTGAAGAGGCCTTTCAGAATCAAAACAAATTAAAGCAAACGGTCCTGTAGCTGGTGGAAAGACGGGGAATGTAATCCCATCTTCTATAGCCTCTTCAGTATTGCCAAGAATAGTTATACTACGGTTTTCTGAAGATGAAGATCCTTTAAAGAAAACCATGATGTTGAAAGCCTGCACGCACCAAAAATAAAAAGAAGAGAGAAAGGGGGTTGTAGGAGCATTGCATGGACAAAATTTAAGCAGAGAATTATATTTTCACAAAAAAAAAAAAAAAAAAGAAAAGAAAGTTAAGCAAGAAGTGGTTGCGACAGGAGGCCAGAATAGTTGCAAGTCTTTGATCTTTATCATGATCATAAGGCAACCCTTGATCTCATGCAAAATCTCCAAGTTGAACGTCATTCGTGAGATGCCAAGAAAATTATGGACCAAAGTGCCGATTTAAAAGAAAGACCACATAGACTTCTCTTGTAAGAAGCAAGTATATATCACTTTGGCAAATATAATATGAGACACTAGTCGGGTCAAGATCCAGATTCGGCATGACATCACAACATGTTCTCAGCCTGTTTCCATCTTCAAAACTAGTCGGGTCAAGATCCAGATTCGGCATGACATCACGACATGTTCTCAGCCTGTTTCCATCTTCAAAACTAGTCGGGTCAAGATCCAGATTCGGCATGACATCACGACATCTTCAAAACTAGTCGGGTCAAGATCCAGATTTGGCATGACATTACGACATGTTCTCAGTCTATTTCCATCTTCAAAACTAGTCGGGTCAAGATCCAGATTCGGCATGACATCACGACATGTTCTCAGTCTATTTCCATCTTCAAAACTAGTCGGGTCAAGATCCAGATTCGGCATGACATCACGACAATATTCTCAATTCATTTGATTGCAATCCCCGAGAGCAAAGAACACATAAAGACAAGTAACTTATAAAGTTGCAGTCCACAAACAAAGGATGTTTACATGGCAATATGGAAGAATTATGCAATGATAACTTATTTCAAAAAAAAAAAAAAAAGAAATAAAGAAGAGCAAAGCATAAAGAAAGCAAAGGAAGGAAATTACCTGTTCAAAGATAGGGCTGAATACAAGAGATGCAAAACTACAAGTTGTGAAGAGCCTCTTCTTTTGGGTGGTTACACGGCTTGACAATTGCACCAATCCAGAAATATCTCACAGCTTATATAATTGTGAGGGGTGCAAGTATCCCTTTCTAGTGGAACACAAAAAAGAACTAGAGTTACAAGATAAAGGAAAATTTGTAAGGTCCTATAAGCATTTGATTTGTGTAGGCATCCGTTCAAGTTTTGTTGAGAAAGCTTAATGTAGAGATGGACTTGATCTCCATCCCAGATAAGAATTCCCCAAGAATATTGTATCTCATGTACTTGGAAATCACTAAAACTCTAACAAGAGTTAGATAGCCGTACAAGTCCCAAGAGTTAAGGCCAACTCTCCTCAGATGCCATAAAAGTGACGCTAAGGTGTAAAGAATAAGGAGCTGTTAGTGGTCCTACAGACCAAATAAACTAAGCCTCTTGTGGTACAAAATACAAACAGTATTCAAGAGGTCTCACAAATACCTGATTAGGATTGTCTTCGGTCCAAGACTCTAGACCATAAAGTGGTCCTACAGACTAATAAAAAAGGGAAAAGGGTCCTTCTGATACGCTTTTAACAAGAAGGAAGGAGAAGAGCTCCAGCTCCAGTCAATCACAGAACAATAGCCAGTCCTGCCCGAAGTGATAATGGGGGTTCTAATGAAGATACTTCCATCATGGATAGCTTGCAGGCATTAAAAAAAAGAAAGAAGAAACTTACACTAAAATTTGGCACAAGTTGTCGCAGATCTTCCAGTTGCACAATTACTTACGTATTTCTGCAAACATCAAGAGAAGGAAAGTCATGAAGATCAGCTTGGGATACTGCTGGAGAAGAAAGTTTTTAGGACAATTACTAGCAGCTACTACTGTGGAGTACACATGGCATTATAGTGGTATATGATGTGGCAAACAAAGATGGTTTCAACAATATGAAGCATTAATGGTTGTATGAAAACGTGAACAAGCTTTTGGTTTGTCAAGGCATAAATGCATCACATTGGCATACCCATCATGGAAACCATCATATAAAGGCATATATGGATGATATTGGCATACCCATCATAAAAAAAAAAAAAGGAAGAAAAAGGCTATTAACGTGGAACAAGCTTTCATGACAATTGCTAAAGAACAAAATAGCAAGTCAACCAGCCATGAATAATGCCATATCTCCATCAACTTGCCATAAGATTCTGAAGTGTATACAACAATGAGATTTTGAAAAGCTTCAAGAATTTATTAATGAGAAGAAATAGAGATACAGGGAGAGAGAGACGTCAACTTTACGTTTTCTCTTCCTGTTTAATTAATGGAAGGCCAATTCACTCTATAACAGAAAATTTGAGTAAGAAAGTGGACCAAAAAAAAAAAAAAATTTTTTATATTTGGCACCGCTCATGAGCCCGTACTGGCTTCACAACGTTAGCCATTACTGAACCAATCTACAACTCTTACAAAAGAGAATGGATATGGACATGTTTATCGGTAATGATCGATGCTCAATGTTGCAGATACAAAGACAACCCAGCAACCATAAGGCTGGCTGTTGTTCATCTTGAACAAACACTGGTATGGTTTCATATTGCCACAACATTAGCGGTCTGATGTACCACAGGAGAAAAGAAAGAAAAAGTGACAAAAAATTAAACATAAAAGAAATTAAAGGAGAAGATATCTTACATGCAGTAGATGATTCAAAGAATGCTACTACAGATTTTGATCATGCCCTCAACGTGTTCCAAAACAAGGAGATGTCGTGTTTATGCTTCTATGGATTTTGATTTTGATCTCAACGTGTTTCCAAAACAAGGAGATGTCGCGCTTATATAAGGGTAAAAGAGTAGTTCTTTTCGAAGTCAAACCCTAGAAAAGTTAGTCTCCTTATCTAAGTTGAATACTAAAGGAGGGGATCAATGAAAGCAAAAATCCAATCATGGGTTAGAATCCGTGAACGTTGAGAATACATGGACCGCATGTTTAGAGTTGCACAATTTGTTAAAACTCTTGATACAAGAGCCCATGGACTATTAAATAATAGACTATGTTGTTACGTGGAGTTCAGAAAGTCAAAGTGCTTCTTAATTGTACATCTCCAACTCTTTGGATTTAAGAGAATTTGCTTTCCTACTAGGCACAAGTGTTTAAAAAAGTTGGCTTTCCAAACAGACACGTGTGGCTAAATAGCCCTTCATGCTTTACTATCCGAATCACACATAAGCTTGATGGTCATGTAAAATCTTTTCAAAGGTTCTTTTTTGAGTGTCAAAGATGAATAACATTTAAGGGTATTAAAGGAGCAGTTAAAAGAAAAATGTTGGTTTTGCATAACCAATCCTATGCAAAATTATCAAAACATCAGCCAAAAAAAAAAAATTTTTGGCAAACTGTTTCAAACTCAAGCTTCACAAATACAAGTTCGAGCCTTGTTTACTCAAAACACAACAAGTTGTGCAAGCAAACAAGCCTCGAGGGGGCATTTGTAGGAAGAGAAAATTTTGAGATGCCACGTGGCAAAATCTCACAAAAGTATGGACCCCACTTAGAGATAAAATTATATAATCTCTAAAATAGCTAATAAATTGCTTGTGGGGCCCCTTTGAAGGATTATTATATTGATAATTCTAAAAAATGAATTATCTTTAAATGTGGATAATTATTCAAAAAAGTAGAGAATTATCTACAACTTGTGATAACTCTCTCAAGAGTTTTAAATCTAGAGAGCTCTATCCTCCCAACATCTATAAATAGGGTGGTTCTCTCCTCATTCAAAACACCTGAAGTCTACAGAAGAAAAGAAGCAAAGCTCTGCTACTCTGAAGACTTAAACCCTGAAGAACTAAAGCTTTGCTGTTTTGAAGACCTAAAGAGTTGAAGTGCTGCTGTTCTGAAGATCCAACAAGCCTTGAAGAATTGAAGACTTGAAGACTAAAAATTGCATTCAAGATCTGAAGATTCAAACATCCAGTCTCTGACACGCTCTACAGCCCAGAGATCTACATCAAATACCAAAGTTTTTCAAGATCTTCAACAAGCACAAAAGCCGAAGATCAAGCCGAAGACTTTTCCCCAAATCCAGCACAGATCTACACGTGGAATCCACCAGATCTACCACTTTATCTGCTTTCGTGAAGTTTGGGAAACCAAAAACCGATTTGGGATCAAGCTATTTTAGCCCTCAAATCGAAGATTTGTGAAGAAAAGAATCAAAGGAATCACAGAGATCTGTACCCTACATTATTTTTTATAAAAATACAAATTTATTTGTATTGGCACATCTGATCCGTTTGATTTCAAACGCAAAATTTGTGTGTACACTTACTTTGCTAATTTTGGTGTGAAATTTATTGGAGTTTTTCCTTTCTCTTTTGGAATTACGGAGAAGATCCAAAGGCGACCCTAATGGTTCCCTGTTTTAGTCGATTTAGTGATACTGTACAAATCTCACGCTTCGGATCTACGTCTTTGTGATTAAGAAATTGTTGCCTCCGGCACACTTTAGCAAGAACCATTTTACTCTGTTTAGTTGCTGGAAATTCTTCGTATACTATATCTGGATAACAAGAGAAATAATATAACTGAAAACAAACGTAATACAATTCTTTTTCTGTAAATGAATTTTTACATCTTTGAAATTTTTATGTGGATGCTTCCTATTTTATGAGTATCGAAGACTTATGCCGCTGAGTCTTACATTGTGAGTATTTGCTTCGAAGCTAAACTACCCAAATTGTTCAGAGATAATTGCCAGAGTTTATAGAAAAGCCTTATAATATTGTGCAGATATGGCTTAATTGGAAATAAGAAGAAAATAAACGTATGTTGTTAGCGTTAGAATTATGACCCACATGACATGTCCCATGTGATTGATGAGTTAATTTGAATCCGAACCATTGATTCCTACTTTGATGGAAAGTGGAATATCTTATTAGTTATTAAGAAATTAACTAAAAGGTAAATTGGTACTTCCCCAACTTCGCTGCCATTGGACATGCATTGTAGCTCTACTTCAAGGCTATGACACTCATATCACTCGTCATGCTGCCTTGGAGTCCTTGAGATTAAAACTTTGCATGGCAATCACGCACACTTTGACGGGGGATGTTAGGAAATAAGATTTGAAGTTTAAATTTAAAGTATAGTTGTTATCATTAGTTGTTATTCATTTGAATTCAAAGTTTATTTGACTAAGTCATTATGTAAGTTGGTTAATAGAGTCCTATAAATAAAACAAGGCTCCCACAAACATTGGTGTGGATGAGATTTCTCATTACATTGTGTGCGCACGTCGTGCCAGTGCGAGGGCACGCGCGAAAGCGAGGGGAGAATTGGGGGCTAAGAGTCGCCACTGCCTAATGGGGTGCAGGCAGACATCTTGGTGTCCTAAGGATGTTTGTTTTAGTCTGCGGCTTGAGATTCTGAGAAAGGGCTCGGTTACGGTCCGGGGAAGTCCGTAGACACCCCAGTCCGCCCCGTCGGTTTGACGGGTCCCTTGGGTTTTCTGTTTTGTGAGTTGACTCAATTCTAAATTTACCCCACTTCTATGCCAGCATGCACATTTTATTGGTCTAGGTGGGGACCACTAAGACGGTGCGGGTCCCCTTTTCTTTTATTTGATTTTATCTTTTTATCCAGGTGATGTTGGTTTGACGTGGACCCCGTTGGAAGGCCCACAAGATTCCAATTTGGGCTTTAGTGAAAGCTAAGTCCCATTTGGGTTATGTTTGATAACCCTGCTTATTGGATTTGGTTATTTGGTTTGGGGGTTGACTAATTACACAAAATTGTTGGGTTTACTGGGCTTAAATGTAGAATGGTTGTGGTTTGGCTTCGACCGCACATGCAGTACGGTTTAGGCGAAACCGCTCTGTGTGTGCGGTTCAGGCCCAGAAAACCCAAAAGGCAGAAAATACCAGGTGGGGCTGTGTTCGTCTACCTCTCGGGGGTCTTTACGAACTTCTGTGGGTCTCTAAACAGACCCACAGTGGCTCAAATGCTCCATTTTTGGCTCAAGAACCTGCTTTGTTCGCTCATCCATACATATACCCATTCGATCAAATCACAAACAAATACGTGAACTAAACCAAACAGCAGCGATCAGGCATGATTACTAGCATGCTGGAAAAAAAGGAGACAAAAG
The DNA here is from genome assembly GCA_947561395.2 of Buxus sempervirens. NCBI lineage: Eukaryota > Viridiplantae > Streptophyta > Magnoliopsida > Buxales > Buxaceae > Buxus > Buxus sempervirens. The sequence goes on from OX387182.1 coordinate 55,264,457, forward strand.
CACTCCCAAACTGGGAGACACACAAATATGCCCGAAATATGCTCATTTTCATTTATGACAAACAAGATTCCATGGGAAACATTACCTTGGGGTTAAGACCCTGGAGTGAGGTGTGTTGAAGCTCCTTGAGGCAAAGGAGGTGGCTGGAGCTCCTCCCTTCAATACCAACAACAAGCTCCTCCTTCTTCAAGCTTCTAGGATGAGGTAGAAGAGCTTACAGGAGGGGAAGATGGGCTTTAGATGGGGCTTGGGGGACTTAGGAAGCCAAGAGGGCTTGAAAGAGGGGGTTTCGGATCAGAGGGTGTGGGGGAGAAGAAGTGGGAATCAACCCAAAAGAAGCCAGCCCCTGTCCAGAGTTCGGGTTTGCTATTTATAGAAAACAGGGACAAAACCGCACATACAGTGCGGTTTATGTGCAATTTGGTCAAAACCGCACAGTATGTGCGGTTTGCTCTAAACCGCAGGGTATGTGCGGTTTGGCAACGTCTTTTCAGCAATCATTAGGGGACAAACTGGTCAGGCGCAGTCTGACGCGCCATGCAACCGTACTGTATGTGCGGTTGACTTTTCGGCGCCGCTTGCTCTGATTGGCTCGCGAGGGCGGTGGCCGAAAAAGTCAACCGCACTTCATATGCGGTTGCTTCGCAACCGCACAGCAGCCGCCCACTCGGACGAATCATGTCCCTCCAATTTTTTATTATTTCCCATTTATCTTAGCATATTTTGGTTATTTTAGTTTGATCAAAATTTGGGTGCTTACACATTGATTTTCATATTTCTTCATATGTGACAATATAAACAAATTTCGCGTTTGAAAAATCAAATAGGTCAGATGTGCAAATACAAATAAAATTGTATTTTTATTTATTAAAAAAAAGAAGTAGGGTACAGATCTTTGTGATTCCTCTAATTCTTTTCTTTGAAGATCTTCTGACTTGAGAGCTGAAATAGCTTGTTCTCAAATCGTTCTTCGGCCTTCCTTGGCGAATTTGATGAAAGATGAAAGAGATGGCAGATCTAACAAATTTCACGTACAGATCTGTGTCGGATTTTGTGAGAAGTCTTTGGCTTAATCTTCGGCTTCTATGATTATTGAAGATCTTGGAAAACTTCAGCTTTTTGATGTAGATCTCTAGGCCACAAAGCATATCAGAGACGGAGCGCTTGAATCTTCAGATCTTGAATGCTTAAGCTTCAAGTCTTCAGTTCTTCAAGGCTTCTTAAGTTTTTAAAACAAGAGCACTTCAATTCTTTAGAGATTTAGGTCTTCAGAATATAAAGGCTTCAGTTCTCCAGGGCTTGAGTCTTCAAAGCAGCAGGGCTCCACTTCTTCTTCTGTAGACTTCCCATGTGTCCAATGGAGAGAGGACTATTAATAGATGTGGGGAGGGTAGAGTTCTCCAAATCTAAAACTCTTTTAAAGAATTATCATCATTTAAATTTGCAGAGATAATTCTCTATTTTTGAAGATTTATCAATATTTGTAGATAATTCATTTATTTTGAAAATTATCAAAACAAACAATTCTTCAATGGGGGCCACAAGTAATTTACGTAGTTTTTTGTAGAGAGAAAATTTTATTTATTTTACTTAAAGAATTTTATCTCTAAGTTAGGTCCACACTTTTTATGAGATTTTGCCATGTAGCATTCTTTTAATCTAAAAAATTTCCCTTCTTACAGTGACCATCTACAATTATCAATTAACCCTAGGGAAAAAGGAAAATGTCTCCTCGCTTCAATGGATTTTAATGGTATTAAACGTTCTTATATTATCTATGGAAAAAGTTTGTTAGAAATATTTACAAGTTAATTATCTTTTCTCTATTAATTTATAATTATCTTACAAAATAATAAGTCTATTTTTCCTATTATGAAGTGGCGTATATGGCATATTGAATTCTACATGCGGTCGATGCACGGGCATCACATGGGTAGTATCTAGGGAAATTTAATTTTTAGTGGTACTTTATCAAACTATTTAAGATTTAGTTGGCAAAGTTTTGAGTTTTAACTTTTAGTACACATTTATCAAAATAATTAATTTTTAGTGCCATTTCACTATTACAAATCAACTATTCCAAAAATGCCCTTACGTCACTTATCCAAATGATTTGTACAAGTCGCTTTATTGACTTGTACAAGTTAATTTTTGACTTGTACAAGTCATTTTATTACTTGTACAAGTCTAAAGTGGCTTGTAAATTAACTTGTACAAGTCATTTTATTACTTGTACAAGTCTAAAATGGCTTGTACAAGTCAATTTATTGCTTGTATAAGTCTCGGAAGTAAATTGTATAAGGGTATTTTTGGAAGAATTTATCCGTAATAGTGAACTGACATTAAAAATTAATTATTTTGATGAAGGTGTATTAAAAGTTAAAATTCAAAACTTTGCCGACTAAATCTTAAATAATTTGATAGAATACCACTAAAAATTAAATTTCCCTAGTATCTCGATAATTTCTAGATGATTTCACTTGTATATAAGAATTAATGCTTATTAGTCAATGCCATGTGTCAATATTTACTTAAATCTATAAAAAAAGATAACGTCTAATGGGCTGTGTGCAAAAAATTACACCATTGAATCCTTGAATTGCTAATAACATTGTTTTTTTTTTAATATCATGATTTTATTGAATTAAACCTGTATTCTTAAATTAAGGTTTCTTTTCAATATCATGTTCAAAAGTGAACATGCTGATACTATTTTCTTTTTGTCACGCTTTAAATATGTGAAGCATATCTATCCTATATATAATGGGAATTGCCCATTTGGGAAGTGTGCCAAATAAAATATTCTATTTTCCAAAAGAGCCCTCGACACCGTTGCTAATCTTCATTAATAAAAGGGTTCAATTATAGGATAAAAACGTCAATACCGCCTCCACTCTTGTACAACTTAACGTACCGTTTTGCAACTGTTCCCTCCTATGTCGTCTTCTCCCCTTCGTCTACCTCACAATGCATCTCTTTCCAGTGAATAAGCACCCTCCAGTGATAATACACAATACATCTTCATATTTAAATTTAAATACCAGAAATCTACGAAACCGTCTCCAGTGATCAGAGAGTCTCTTTTTCTTCTCTAGTAATATATATGGTAACTAGAAATAAAAAATATCATGTTTCATTTCATTTTTTTTTAAAATTTTTTTAGTCCCATGTCGGTTGGGAAGTGTAGACACCCCAAATTGCACTACAAAATGAGAAAATAATTGAAAATATTAATTGGGATTTAAAACAGGTCAAAAAGTGTAAAATCTGGCCAAGCTGGTCATGACCGTATTTCGTTTACGGTCTAGTCATACCTGCAGTTGATATACGGTCACGGCGTGCCCGTATTAATAATACGGGCAGGGTGCGCCCATAATATATATACGGGCATGGGGTTTTGTGCGAATTTTATCTTTGCTCGATTTTTGAACCTTATCTGTATCCAAATATCTCTCTGGATAAGCGAATTTATTTATTTATTTATTCGAAATATCCTTGTTGGCCATGGATGGGCATTATCTTGTGTTTAACTCAAACTGAAACTCTATCTTGCCAAACCTTGGACCAACCATGCCCCTGGGTTTGCCTATAAATAGAGGGCTTTTCCACAAGCAAAAGGCCACGAGAAGAGGGGAATCCCTACTGCTCTACTTGCTCAATCCAGGTAAGTCCATTTTTCCTTTTATTTTCTATCTTCAATTCTAGAAGTAATAGGATCTTCCCTATTGCTGTAGAATAAGGCCATCTTTTATTCTGTATTCCTAAACTTGTCTCTAAGTACCTCAAGAGTCTCTCTAACCGTAAAATGTGAAAAGAGAGCTAGGGGAAAGAGAAATAGGTGGATCCCTAGAATAGAATCTCATAATCTGTTTTTCTCCTTTTTTCTAAAATAAGGCCTTTGATTGTGTTTGTATACCCAAACCTATCTCCAAGTACCTCAAGAATCCTCTCTAGCCGTAAAACGTGAAGAGAGAGCTAGGGAAAAAGAGAACAGGTGGATCCGTAGGGTAGACCCCCGTGTGCTCTAATCTGTGAGATATGGCTGTTTTAAATATCTTGATCATGTTTTAATGGTTTTTATGATGAATCTGAATGAATCATATGAATCCATGATGTTTATAGCATGAGATCCCCACTTTTTTCCAAAATTTGGATTTTTCACATCTTTGCACCTACAGCACTGTTTTCGTGATTTTTGTGATATCAGGTTAAGATCCTGGATCTATCATGATCAATATGATAGATTTGGATCCAGAAGACTGAAAATAAATTCTAGGGTTTCATGATGTGGTTTTTGAGTCCTTTTTCATTATTGAGAGAAGACCCTACGGTCTAAGTTCTCCCCTTTTGATGTTCTTCATCAATGTGGGTATTTTTTGTTTTAATTTTTTGATTTAATGTGAAATTTGGGCTATATCTATGTCCTGGACTATTCAAGTTCAATTTTGAAATATTTTATAAAAATCATATTTTTCTAGATTTCTAGAATTTAACTTGAAACCAGATTTTTGGATTTTTCACTTTAAATTGATTTTATTTGATTTTATCTAAATTTTATTTTGATCATGAAACCCTAGGAATGGTATGATCATATTTGAAAGTTCTGGATCAATCAGGCTATTTGTATGAAAAAACCATACAGTTTTGTCTTTTTTGTGATTTTTATAGCAAGCCTTTTTTCCTTTATTTTAACATGAACAATACCTGGCAACCACCTTGTGTGGATGAATAGGGTGCCTAACACCTTCCCCTGTTCATAACCTAATCCCCTTACCTATCTCTGGTTGTTTTTTTAGTAGGGTTATTTTTGCCCTAAAATTGCCTTTTTGTGCTTATTTGATATTTTGGTGTCCATTCACACCTAAACAGAATGGTGGCGACTGTGTGCTTTTTAACCAATCCCGCGTGATGATTGAGGAAGTCATTCATTTGAATTGATTTTTTCCCATGTCTCACAACTGGCGACTCTGCTGGGGACTTGAGGATTTCAGCCTTTTGGTGTTAGTTCATGTTTTTGATATTTTTGGATTTGCTTGCTATTTTGTGTTCTTAAGCATGCTTGGTATGTTTTAAATCTGATTTATTGCTTAAAAATTCATGGGGGTAGAAACATGCTTAATTTTGATTTATAGGATTGTTTCTAGATGCATGCGTAGGGGAGGTTCGTTTTGCTGAACCATGTTTATTTCTTGCTATATTTTTATAATAGCATGTTTTAATTTTCAGCATGATCTCCATGATGATTTTTTGGTGTATAACATGATCAGATGTTTGCATTATTGGATGATTTTTATGAGCATGTTTTAGGTGCTATAGGGACTGCTTTGTGTATTTGTTTACTTTATATATGCTTTCCTATTATGCCTTGGTTTGTATATGCATGGCTACAAAAAGAGTGGCAAGGGTTTGGGACGTTGTGAATGCACCCAATTTTTACAATGCACTGTGCACATTTTATTTTTTTACACAGCCTACCTATAACCTATAGGAAGTTGAATCCGAATGTGTGTAGCTTAGCGCAACGAGGTCGATACTTCGAAAAGCGAAAGTGAAAACATTCACCTTAGAACTTTGGGCCAATGATATGATGATAACGTGGATCTGTGATTCGATTCTGATCATCACTAGGCTTGAGTGCTAAGTTGCCATTAAGCCAAAACGCAAAGCCCCTACGCTTGAAGGTGAAGTTACAAGTTTTTGGCTAAAATACACAATTACGTGGGGATATGGATTTGTAATTATGGGAAGGCCGTTTGCATGGTTCGCAAGCCAAGGCATAATGCGGATGCCATATTGAAGGTAAACAAGGTAACCTTAATTTTTGCATTATTTTCATGTCATAGGGGTGTCATGGTGTCCATCAATTTGGGATAAAATTGGTCCCAAATATGCATGTTTTCTAAAATTGGTGTAACCCATAGGAAGAGTTTCTACCTCTGTTTAGAATCAATCCTACCCAATGTTCATACAAAAGGCAACCCAAGGGTACCATACCCCTGAATATAGTGTCGATTTGGAGGGAACATGTACCCTCCTAAACAAGTGTTTTTGAAAATAGGCCAAGGTCCACTTTTGGACAGTTTAGAAGCTTTGCAATGGGTGAACCGTATGTTTATATGTGCAATCAAAGTGATCAAATCATGTAAAAATTGGGAAAACATAAAAAAGCTCCGTAAAACCGCATTTGGTACACGGGCTGGGCTCGCCCGTATTGGTTATACGGGCTGGGCTCGCCCGTGTTTTCCATACGGTCACGGCTTGCTCGTAATTTGAATACGGGCAAGGCTGGACCGTACTGTGTATGCGATCTTAGCGGAAAATTCAATTTTAATCAGTTTTTCCCACTAAATCCTGTTCCTTTAACCTTTAAATAATGATAAAGGGAAATGAGTTTGAATAAAATGCTTCAAAAAAATAAATAAATAAATAAATATGTGAGAGAAAATCCTTGGGCCTCTGAAAGCCTTTGAATTTCAGACTTTTTCTCAAAACTCCTTGGGCCTCTGAAAGCCTTTGAATTTCAGATCTTTTTCTTTTGGGCCTCTGAAAGCCTTTGAATTTCAAATCTTTTTCCTTGGGCCTCTGAAAGCCCTTGAATTTCAGACCTTTATCAAAAATCTCTGGGCCTCTGAAAGCCTTTGAATTTCATACCTTTTCCAAAATACCCCTGGGCCGTCTAAAAGCCTTTGAATTTTAGACAAACCTTTTCTTTGGGTCATTTGAAAGCCTCTGAATTTCAAACATCCATCTTTTTGGGCCGTCTAAAAGCCTCTGAATTTTAGACACAATCTTTTTGGGCTATTTGAAAGCCTTTGAATTTCAAACATCAATCTTTTTGGGCCGTCTAAAAGCCTCTGAATTTTAGACAAACCTTTTCTTTGGGCCGTCTATAAGCCTCTGAATTATAGACACATATCCTTTGAGCCATCTAAAAGCCTCTGAATTTTAGACAAATCATTTCTTTGGGCCGTCTAAAAACCTCTGAATTTTAGACACATCCTTTGGGCCGTCTATAAGCCTCTGAATTATAGACACATATTCTTTGGGCCGTCTATAAGCCTCTGAATTATAGACACATATTCTTTGGGCCGTCTATAAGTCTCTGAATTATAAACACCTATCATTTGGGCCTCTGAAAGCCTTTGAATTTCAGACCTTTCTAAAAAATCTCTGGGCCTCTGAAAGCCTTTGAATTTCAAACTTTTTCCAAAAATTTCTTTGGGCCTCTGAAAGCCTTTGAATTTCAGATCTTTTTCTTTTTTTGTGGGACCTGTTGGAAGCCCTAGAATATTCCAACAATTCAATTCAAAAAAAAGTAGCAAATAAAGGAAAAAAAATCCAAACTCGTGTTCACCCAGCTTGCACATAGGCATTCATAGGTATGTGAATGAGATTAAATTGGCACTGATATTTTTTTTCTTTATTTCCAGGTACCAAGTACACTTGCAACCATAGCTCCTGTAACCAGATCAAGAGCTCGCACCATGAATCCCATTGAGAATGAAGCTAATGCTCCTCATCCAGATGTAGCCCTGCTTCAGGAGCAGGTGGCAGGACTAGCCCGAATGCTAGAGAACATACTATCGGTGCAGGCCCAACAAGTGCAAGCGCAGAACCAAGCATCCACTTCCAACCCAGCACCTCCACCCCAAATCAATATTCCACCTCCGGTTCAACCTATTCCTGAACCCATTTATGAACCCACCCCTGAACCTATACTGATCAGGGATGAGACAGTTGAATCGGACAAAGAAAAGGAAAAAGAAAAAATGAGAGAAGAAATGGAAAAGAAATTCATGCACAGACTGGAGATGATCTAAGATGAACTGAGAGAGGTAAAAGGGGGTGAACAACTTTGGGGGCACCAACTTTGAAGACTTGTACCTATACCCCAATGTTAACCTGCCAGCCAAGTTTAAGTGCCCAGACCTGGATAAATATGATGGCACTGGCTGCCCAATGAGCCATTTGAAGTTATACTGCGGGGCTTTATGCCAGTTTGGCCGGGATGATGGCATATTGATTCAGCTCTTCCAAATGAGCTTGACTTGAACTGCTTTGAGGTGGTTTGCCACCTTAGACCATGGAAGGATCAGAAGATGGAAAGACTTAGCAGATTCCTTTTTGGCACAATATACGTTCAACTCTGAGATTATACCAAATAGGTATGACATGATGAGGATGGAGAAGAGAAATGATGAGACTATAAGGCAATATGCTAAAAGGTGGAGGGAGTTGGCTGCACAAGTCAAGCCACCCATGGGAGAACCAGAAATGATTTCAACTTTCATCATGACATTGGGGCAACCATTTTACAGTCACTTGGTGGGTCAAACTACCACCAACTTTACTGCCCTAGTGCAAGTGGCAAACAGAATTGAAGATGGGATCAAGTCTGGGAAAATAGCTGATTACTCTGTAGTGTTGAACCAGGAAGCTTCCACCACTTTCTCTACACAGAAAATGGAGAATGGTAATGAAAGAATAAAGAATGAAGAAAGGAGAGAAGCAGAAGTGAATATGGTACAACTTCCCAGGGAACCCTTTCAAATCAATGTCCATCCACCTCCTATCAAGCCAACCCATCAAGTTCCTTTGCTGCCTATACAAATTAATGTCCCTTCTGCACAACCTCTTAAGGAGGAAACAGAAGTAAGGAAGAGAAGGGAATTTTCTAAACTGCCTATGAGACCATCTGAACTTTTGCCTACCTTACTTCAAAAGGGTTATGTGACTTTAAGGTTGCCAAATCCTCATGCAAGCAAAGGGAAGAATTATGATTCATCTGCAATCTGTGATTATCATATGAGCACTCCAGGGCATACCACAGATCGTTGCTTGGCCCTAAAGCATGCAATTCAGGATTTACTGGATAATAACTCCTTATCATTCAATTCAGTTACACCTATCCCACCTACTGATAACAATGGGGCAGGCAGCTCAAATGCAATAGGGGCAATTTTCTCTGGAGAAAGAAGATTTGACCCTTCTCAGCTTATCGCTCCTATTGGTCCAACAGTCAAGGTTTATCTTGAAAGAAATGCTCCTAGTTATGAGCAGGAAGGCTTGCTTCACTCAGCAAAAGAAAGAAGTTTTCTAAAAAAGAAAGCAAAGTCAACTTTTGCCTTTGAGAACAGGGGCAGTTTTCGAACTCCCACGTTCTTTGAAAAGAAAACCCCATAAAAAGAATGCACATTTCCTGAGGTCCTAAAGAGCCTTGTTCTCAGGAAGTGATTTCAATAAAAGCTGTTCAAAAAAAAAAAGATTTTTCCCTTTAACAATTTTTCTAAAAAAAAAAAGTTTTCAATAAGGTCTTGTTTTACTTATGAGTCATATCTCCTATTGAATTTTATTAAGTTGAATATGACTTCGACATTGGGCTCAATTTTGAGACCAAAATCGAAGAAAAAGACATTTTATGTGAAAATTCAAATTTTTTTAAATGTCATGAGAAGAATATTCTGCAAAATTATGAAATGACCAATTTTATGGCCTTTGGAACCAAAGATGACCCATAGTCTTCAACAGAAAAGATAGAAGAAGATTTGACGTTCCTTCATTATAATTCAGAAAAGGATCACACCACTTGCAAATTCGTTCAAAGGGAGGTTGATAATATTGTTTGAAGAAATTTTGGGGCTTTGCACTTGAAAATATGGGAGAAGATCTGACATTTTCGTTGGAAATAGAATTGGGCATCATTTGATGTAAAGAATCCAAATTCATAAGATTGATCAAAAGGTGAAGAACTTGTTCATAACAAAAGTTCTATTTAAAGAGGCTTTCATGTTGACAGAAGGTTATTAAGAAGAAATAAAAAGAGAAGAAAAAATCCTGAGCCAGTCATGTAGTGTAACTCTACCAAGTCTAAAATTCAAATCTTTCTTAAAATGATAAGAGGCATTTCTTTCTTATATCCCCAAAAATTTTGAAATCCTTAGTTAGACCCTTTGAGCTTGATACATTTTTCCAAGTAACCTAAACTGAGAATTGTAACCCCACACTAGGGCAAATTTATTAAGGAATGAAGGGCCAATTATTGAAGTTCAAAAGGGATTTTGAATATGTTTTCAGAAAATGGGGCAAAGAAATGAAAAAAAAAAAGAAAAAGAAAGAAAGAAAAAAGATAATCAAATGCTATTTGGAGAATGTCTTCAAAATTGTGAAGAAAAGAATGGAAAAAAGAAGTTCAATACTGGAGAATAAGTTTCAAATGAAGAAATCAAATTGAGGGAAGAACATCATTACTGGGGGCAATTTTGTATTCATTCCAAGGGAAGAAATGCCGTAAAAATTACAATTTCAGTTAACCCATTTGATCATAGGGTATTTGAGCCTTTTATTCCTTTTCTTTCTAAACTAACACCAAGCCTTCGTTTCGTCCCATTCATAAGTCCTCTTTGATTAAGAAATTTTGAATTAAGGCAGTTTTGACTACATGGTTGCTGGTGATGAAGGATATAAAAAAAAAAGAAAAAAGAAAAAAAAGAAAAAAAAGAAAAAGGAAAAAATGGAGAAAATGTAGTGAAAACCCGGAAGGGCACTACATGGCAAATAATCAGCTATCTACAAGAAGGAAATCGTCAGAGAGGAAAGTCCAGAATTGGCATAGATCTAAGTGAAGTCTTCATGTTGGTGGTTATTTTGAGATACATCCACTCTTCAAGTGATTGAGAAAATTCTCTTTTCAAGACTGAAGCAACATAATCAGAACTATGATATGAATCATCTGTGAACAAGTTGATGGCCATCAAAATTGCCATTAAGAAATTATTGCTGAAGTTGAAGTCATAAATTCTCATATCATGGATACAATGGAGAAACAATTGCTCTTCAATTGGATGAAGGAAAATGTCTTTCTAGATTGGGGCAAAATAGTCAGATTGAAAGAGTCATCATATTTGGAGCATCAATTGACAAGCTGATGGTCATGGGAATGATTCTAAAGGTTCCGAAGGCTTATTTTGGTCTTTCTTCATTTTCTGAAATAATCTTCTCATTATTCAACTTGATTTTAATTCTTTTGGACTATATGCTAATAAGTGATTGGATCATTTTTCAACAAAAAAAAGGCACAAAAAGCAAAAAAAAAATATTTTTGGCCCATGATGAGCATCTATGTCTTTTCATAAAACATTGGTTTTGCAAGCATTAAAGAATTCTAAGGCCACTAGTATAAAACATATTTTCTTATGTTTGCATTTGCATTCTTTTATTAGGGTTTCTTTTTGGCAAAGGTTAAAAAAAAAGAGAGAGAAAAAAAGAGAAAAAGAAAAAAAAAGGGAAAAAAGAGAATCATCTCTACTGAGGGGCAAATACTTCTTCAAACAATCAAAACCGGGGCATACTCAGTGTCTTTCCTTCTAGGTTTTCATTGGAATGAATTCCAATATCTGGAAGAAGCAATCAAGCTTTAGTCTTCGAATTTGAAAGAAGAAAAAAAGGCTTCGAAGCAATAGCATATTTTCTTCGTTAAACAAGGGTTCCCAATTCTTCAATCATGAAGAAAGATTTTACTGGGGCAACAAGAAGGCATTAAAGACAGATCATGGGTTGTAAAGGCATGAGGTTAGATCAACAGATCATGATCCATCAATCAAGATGAGGGCATTCACTTGGGCAAGTAAAAATCATGAAGACAGGTTATGGGCAGTAAGGGCACATACATCGTTATTGAAAGAGCAAGAAGATAAAGAAGCAAAAGCAAGTTGCAAAATATTCAAGCATAGGTTCGGGCATCAAATGGCACCCAGGTATATCAAATAAGAAAATCAATCAGGAAAATTCAAAAAGTAAAAAACATCAAAATCAATTGAGTTTGTAGTGGTCAATTTTAAATCCACATTCTTTTCAAAATTTGCTTGTCTCATATTTCTTTTAATAGCCACGAGAGCTCCAAGAAATCTGAGATAAGGAAGAGACGCCACCCCATCAGACTTCAAGCAGGGGTTTCATTGGCTATCTTCGAATCCATGTTTTTATCATTTCTTTGTTTGACCAAAGCAAGTTCAATTAATGAAATGTTTTTCAAATGTGTAATTTTGAGTTGTGTCTGTTCATTGTGCTACAACTGCAGGCCACCCAGAAAAATTGTCTTTTTCATCATTTTCTCCACACTTTTTAGGAGATTAATGTTTATATTAGTTGTAAGTTGCAAGGATTGCCATCTTACCTACTTTTGTTTAAAAATTGTCTCAAATCTCACTTCATAACCACGAGTGCTCAGTGAGACTAGAGAGGAGGATCTGCCCCTTAAGGTTAGGGACTTCTCAGCAAATCTTCCACACAAATTCTTTTCCCAAAATCATCCATTTAATCCTTGCAAAATGCAATTAGTTAGACAAAATCTCAAAAAGTGCAATCTGTGGATCTTTTTGCTCTCTGCTGGTAATTGGTTCCAATCACCAGCAAAGAGGGGGCAGCTGTAGACACCCCAAATTGCACTACAAAATGAGAAAATAATTGAAAATATTAATTGGGATTTAAAACAGGTCAAAAAGTGTAAAATCTGGCCAAGCTGGTCATGACCGTATTTCGTTTACGGTCTAGTCATACCTGCAGTTGATATACGGTCACGATGTGCCCGTATTAATAATACGGGCAGGGCGCGCCCATAATATATATACGGGCACGGGGTTTCGTGCGAATTTTATCTTTGCTCGATTTTTGAGCCTTATTTGTATCCAAATATCTCTCTGGATAAGCGAATTTATTTATTTATTTATTCGAAATATCCTTGTTGGTCATGGATGGGCATTATCTTGTGTTTAACTCAAACTGAAACTCTATCTTGCCAAACCTTGGACCAACTATGCCCCTGGGTTTGCCTATAAATAGAGGGCTTTTCCTCAAGCAAAAGGCCACGAGAAGAGAGGAATCCCTACTGCTCTACTTGCTCAATCCAGGTAAGTCCATTTTTCCTTTTATTTTCTATCTTCAATTCTATAAGTAATAGGATCTTCCCTATTGCTGTAGAATAAGGCCATATTTTATTCTGTATTCCTAAACTTGTCTCTAAGTACCTCAAGAGTCTCTTTAACCGTAAAATGTGAAAAGAGAGCTAGGGGAAAGGGAAACAGGCGGATCCCTAGAATAGAATCTCATAATCTGTTTTTCTCCTTTTTTCTAAAATAAGGCCTTTGATTGTGTTTGTATACCCAAACCTATCTCCAAGTACCTCAAGAATCCTCTCTAGCCGTAAAACGTGAAGAGAGAGCTAGGGAAAAAGAGAACAGGTGGATCCGTAGGGTAGACCCCCGTGTGCTCTAATCTGTGAGATGTGGCTGTTTTAAATATCTTGATCATGTTTTAATGGTTTTTATGATGAATCTGAATGAATCATATGAATCCATGATGTTTATAGCATGAGATCCCCACTTTTTTCCAAAATTTGGATTTTTCACATCTTTGCACCTACAGCACTGTTTTCGTGATTTTTGTGATATCAGGCTAAGATCCTGGATCTATCATGATCAATATGATAGATCTGGATCCAGAAGCCTGAAAATAAATTCTAGGGTTTCATGATGTGGTTTTTGAGGCCTTTTTCATTATTGAGAGAAGACCCTACGGTCTAAGTTCTCCCCTTTTGATGTTCTTCATCAACGTGAGTATTTTTTGTTCTAATTTTTTGATTTAATGTGAAATTTGGGCTATATCTATGTCCTGGACTATTCAAGTTCAATTTTGAAATATTTTATAAAAATCATATTTTTCTAGATTTCTAGAATTTAACTTGAAGCCAGATTTTTGGATTTTTCACTTTAAATTGATTTTATTTGATTTTATCTCAATTTTATTTTGATCATGAAACCCTAGGAATGGTATGATCATATTTGAAAGTTCTGGATCAATCAGGCTATTCGTATGAAAAAACCATACAGTTTTGTCCTTTTTGTGATTTTTATAGCAAGCCTTTTTTCCTTTATTTTAACATGAACAATACCTGGCAACCACCTTGTGTGGATGAATAGGGTGCCTAACACCTTCCCCTGTTCATAACCTAATCCCCTTACCTATCTCTGGTTGTTTTTTTAGTAAGGTTATTTTTGCCCTAAAATTGCCTTTTTGTGCTTATTTGATATTTTGGTGTCCATTCACACCTAAACAGAATGGTGGCGACTCTATGCTTTTTAACCAATCCCGCATGATGATTGAGGAAATCATTCATTTGAATTGATTTTTTCCCATGTCTCACAGGAAGGAATTCTCCTTCCCAACCGACGGCTATGAAAGGACCATGACAAAAAAAGGATGTACAGTAGGCGTAAATTTACTACTCTTGTTTAACCCAAATTAACCATTAAGTATTGACACTTTTTATAATGTTGACTAGGGGTGCAACTCGGGTCAGTTTGATTCGAGTTGAAGTCAACCCAAGACCAAACCAAAAATATATATATAGTCAAACCGAACCGAATTGAAAACCGAAACTACTAAACCGAAAATATAGAGAAAAACCAAACCGAACTACATGAAAACTATTCGGTTCAGTTTGGTTCGGGTAAGACCAATATATTATTATGCTCAAATAAGGGTTTTTTTGTAATATCCTTAAAGTTTAAAGGTAAACTTTGAAAGTTTAACATATATTATCTTTTATATATATAAAATATAGATTATATGTTATAATATACATATGAATTCGGTTCGGTTCGGTTTAACCGAACATGCAACCCAAAACCGAACCGATTTAGTTCGGTTTAGGGTTTTTTGGACCAAAACCGAACCAAACCACTATAAAACCAAACCGAATTCGGTTCGGGTTTGGTTATAACTGGACCGAGTTGCACCCCTAATGTCGACAACATAGGGTGCAACTCAATCCGGTTAAACCCAAACATTTTGTTCGGTTTTGCTTTAAAATATACTAAAACCAAATTAGTTCGGTTCGGTTTTGGGATAAAAGTTAATTTAGCCGAACCAAAACCCAATTTTATATTTATATATATCTATAGACACCCCAAATTGCACGAACAATCATCAAAAATCATTATCTCCTGGAAAGCCAGCACAGAATTTGAAGAAAATAAACTTTTACCTGTATCCGGATACTCAATCCGGATACAAGTACTCCTTCCTGTATCCAGATACTCATACCGGATACATGTGAGCCTTAGCGTATCCGGTACCATGTACCGGATACCTTAAGGCCCTTTGTTATCCGGTCTGATATACCAGATACCTTAAGTTTGCTCAAAATTAGGGTTTTCCGAGAGCTTTTCGCTTTTACCATCATGTCCCTCATTAAATGAGGGGAAATCGCGGAAGTAACCTTAGGGTTTAGGTTAGAGGGGTTCTAGACATTAATTTGTGTCTACCAATGACCTTAGCCCTTGCCTATAAATAGGAGCCTCCTCCTTGAGCAAATGGCACACAACTCTTGTTTTGAATTCTCGCAAAGAAGAACTCCAAGAGAAGAGGAAAACCGCTGTGGAATCGTCTCCAGAATTCAGGTAAGCCTCAACTTTTCTTTTTATTTTCTGTCTTTACATTCCTAGATCTAGATCTCTTCTTCTACCTTTCTGTAGTGTAAAGCCTTGTTTGTATGTGTGGAAATCCTTCCCCGGCTCAAAGTATCTCAAGACTCCCCTAGCCGTAAAACGTGAAGGCGGATCTAGGAGAAACGAGACTGGAGATTGACCCTAGTGCTAGAACCTATGTAGCATAAGGCCTTTTTGATTGATTGTAAACCGTTCCATATTCAAAGTACCCTTGATTATCTTAAAGAGAACAGAGGGAAACGATAATGGAACGGAACCCTAGGCTATGCTAGAACCTATTTTGTTGAATCTATATGCATGTTGTATTGATCTTGCTTGGTTTTTCACCCTTGCACATACATATCACTATTTTGGCGGGATAGGCTCATATTTGGGGTTTATTGCATTTATTGTGATAAATCTCAAATAAACGGCCTCAATCAATTCTGAAATGCCTTTCGGATGATTTTAAAGTATTTGTGTTCATCTTGCACGAATTTCATTTTTTATCAATTTTCGGATTGGGTTTTACTCAAAATGGCTTAGCTTGACAGTACCTGTACCCTTACTTCGGACGCCCATAACTTCATCGTCCGGATGAATTTTGGGGTGATTCCAGAACCATGGGAAAGGTGAGGCTGTCTAGTTTATGTCCACCAAATTTCATAAATTTTCATCTAGCGGATTTTTGACACCTCTCTGTCGAAGTTGAGTGGACAGTTCAGGTTCAAGTACAGAACTTGTCACTTCGACGGACCGCCATGTGTTCGTTTTAAGTCCGATTTGAGTGATTTTTATTTCTGAGTACTCCTTTATGAGTCTATTTTCAAATCCAATTGGTTTCATAATTTTTGGATCCCATTTGAATTATTGGTAGCCGATTTACTCAGAACTGTTCATTTGTACTTTTCTGGGTAAATCTGTGATCTTCGGGGCCTGTTCGGGAGACCACCCAAGGCACATCCGAAGGGATTTTTGTATGAGGCTAGTTGCTTTTGAAAGATGGCCATACAAGCTTCAATCACACCAATTTTCGTGGACTTTTATGTAGTGGATTTTTCTAGACAATTTTCCAAAGTTGCCCACTCGTCACTTTTAAAAATCCCCAGCAGCAACTTCAAAGGAGCATAACTCCTAGGATTTTTATCGAAATGAAGTGAAATTTTGCATGAGACTCTTATTTACCCTAATATTTCAAATGGAATTGGTTTGGTTCAATTTAGAATTGGATTTGAATGATTTTAAGGCAAATGGCATACTTTTTACCAAATTTTCCGGATTTGATTCAACTTGGTTTTTTTTAGCAACTTGTACTTTGATTTCCATCTTTTGAAATACTCCAGAAGTGATATTGACATAAGAGAGGATCTAAAATCCATTTAGATCTTCATGTGAAAATATCATACATTGTTCCTTTTTCAAGGCTTTTTTTCATGATTTTTAGCAAGCTTCTTATTTTCTTTTTAGCATGAACATACACTTGGCAACCACTTCGTGTGGATGAATGGGGGTGCCTAACACCTTCCCCCGTTCATAATCTAATCCCCTTACCCATCTCTGGATTTGATTTTCAAGTAGGATTATTTTTATCCTAGAATGCTTCTTTTTTTCACTTTTTGCTTATTTTGAACTCTTTGGTGTCCATTCTCACCCCAAAATCATGAATGGTGGCGACTCTCCCAATTTTTGCGTTGAGCCCGTGTGTTGACGGAGGGATGATCACTCCGGTGATTTTTTCCCATGTCTCACAATATCATATATTATACATATTATATAAACTTATGAGTAAAGTTTTCTATTAAAATAATACAATGGCTTTGACCCCAACACACGTGATCATTGCCTTTGCGGAAGAAAAAGTCTCCCTTGAGACTTTAAAGGCCTCTAAAGGAGCACTTCTTTCTTCCCTAAAGTCCCACATCGGCTGGGGAAGATTGTTATAAAAGCAGACCATCCCCTCCCCCAACCCAAATGCCTTAGGCTAGGGCTATTGCCTTTAATTAGTTAAACGACTCAAACCCATGAACTGATTTAACTATCCAGGCTAGACTAGATTTTTTAAAATAAAAATTTACTACTTACCCACTAATAAACCAGAATCAAATCAAATATATGATTCAGTTTGGATTTAGGGTTTTTTACTTTTAATTGGTTCAATTTTCAGTTTAATAAGCTTTGGTTTTTATTTCGGTTTGGTTCGGTTTTGGGTTGGCTTCCAATAACTTCTGTTCAGTATTGAGCTCAAATCAGACCGAACCGAACTGAGTTGGACCCTTAGACAACCCCCATTTGTCAAAAATAGTATTTTGATTCTTGTAATGGTAGTTTAAAAGCAACAACACAAGGTACTTAGAAGAATTATTATTTAAATACAATGGGATGCCAGTTGCACCTCTAGCAAAGATCATTGAATTAAAACCAACACTAGCAAAGATCATTAAATTAAAACCAACAAAAAATCTGCAGAGCAGCCATTGCTACTGTTCTGATAGTTTTGTACTTTTATTAAGTTTCTCCTCCTATCATGTTCGCCTTTGAAGAATCAAAATTTCTCAAAACACGGCAAGATCACAAACATTAACAAAGCTATCCTTTTTAGTTCAAGAATCATCCAAAAAACCTACTCGGCGATGAATCGACCTTGTCTGAAGGTGGCATTTACATTTTACGGCAATGAATAGTAGTGGTCGGTCCATGTGCAAGATGACGGCCTTCTTTTTTTCACATGCAACATGGCTTAGTGGAGGCCTTATGCGGCTATCATACCCCACATTTTTATTCTACTAGTAATTGTGAACGTGCAATGCTCGTTAAGATTGATTTTATTGTTTTTTAATTTTTGAGTAACAGACTTTGATTATTAAATTAAAATGCTAAATTTTTTTTGCTAATTATTACCGTGATTCCCAAAAGATATTTCATTTTTCTTAAATTTCATTGGATTTATATATCTTATTTTATAATTTTATTTTTTTAATTACCAAATTAAAATTATCATATTCAATTATTTTATTACAATTAATTTTTCAAAGATCAAAAGAGTTTTGTATCTTATAGAATTCAAATTTATACTACTATTAACTATCTAAAGTGTGCTTTATTTTTACATACCAAAATATCATTTTCTAGAATATTTAATTTCAAAAGTACCCTTTTATTATTATTATTTGGAGTCATTTTATTAGTCAAATATGTAGACTTCTTCTCCAATATTTATCTAATTAAAAGAATTCTAATAATTGAAATTTTACTAATAAAAGTATATACTTTCTTTATTATTGCTGCGACTATTTTAATTACCATCTTTAGGCATTTAGGCTTCTTCTCCAATATTTATCTAACTAAAAGAATTTTAATAATTGCAATTAGTAATAACATCCCACTTAATTAGACTCTTCTCTAATACTTATCCAAATAAAAGAATTTTGATAATAGGAATTACTGATAAAATCCAACTAAATTCAAATAAAAAAAAGATCTATAATAATGTATTTTCAACTCATAATAACTCAAGGAAAATCTCTAATATATAGCATGGTTTGTATCCATATTTCATATGTCATTTAGTTGCCACTCCTAAGGTATGGATGATTTGAAATATTTTGGTCAGTATTTCTATTCCTCGAGATGCAAACTCATATAGCTCACTTTTTTTAGATTGTCATTGGATGTAAATAGCCATCAACATCATCTCAAAGTGCATGAGATCTTGAAATAATAATGAAATTAATCAAATAGAATATAATTCAACTATTAATATATACTAAAAATTATAAAAAATACTTATTTTAATTAATTAAGTATATTAGTTACTGAAATAAATAAAATATATTAAAGTGTCATATTAATATATTAATATAATCATATTAATATATTAATATAATCATATTAACATAAAAATTAATATAATAAGAGATTAAATATTTTGCTAATAATTATCAAAACAATTAATAAATATTTTTAATAATATATATTATTATAATTAAAATAATTATAAAAGTAATTTTAATAATATAGTACTATAATTTTTTAATATAATATATTAATTATAAAAAGAATCAATATATTTAATATGAGACTTAAGGCCATACAATACAATGCATGAAAAAAGGAGCTTTGATATTTTTAATAATTTAAAACGATTATTATATTTAATATTTTAGTGAAGTCAGTTTTATTTTAGAAATTTTTTTATAAGATTAATTCATATTTAGTGTATATTTGATTGGATTCCAATTCTTTCTTAATTATCTTAAATGTGTTCTTATGATTTTAAAATAACAAATTTAATAATTAATAATATCAACTTTAATAATTACATTCTTAAAAATTAGCTTGAAAGTATGCGGCTTCATCGAAAGACACATAGTTTCATAATGTAGTTTTTATCGTAAACTGTTAATTTTTGTTTTCTCATTCTAAAACATAACGAGATTGTTATGTACAGTTGTCACACATTTTATATTTTGAATGATATTAACAAATTATGAATGACCTTAACAAATTATTTACATGATTCAAACTTATAAATATATTGCTTAAAACAATTGTTATTCCTACAACCCTCACCACCACCATTCCATAAATGCCAATTTCTATTCCCAATCTATTATATGCATCTCATTAATGAAATAGGTAAATCTATTACCATCAATAAGTAAATAAAATTCCAGAAAAGTAATATTCAATATCTCTCAGTTTAATTCTTGTTTAATTTTGCTTTTCTTTAATAAATTAGTCTAACTCTTATTTAATTTTATTTGATTTTTGTTTGTCTTTTATGCAGTACTTAATTGAGACATTGGAGTAAACTAAATGTTTATTAATCACAAGGTAAATAATTTATTTTATTATACTTTACTTACATGGTAGTATATAAATTAGCAATAATATTATTATGCATCTTAATTAATAGTTATCTATATATTGAACGGGTTAAGATATATAGCTAACCTTAAATTAACTTATTCAAAGTACCCTAAATATAATCGATGTACTCCATGAATATAACATACACATTTATTCAATATGCGCATACTTTGCACATATATAGCAGTTGTTAAAAAAAATACCAATAGTACATTTGTCTTTCATGTTTCTTATGTAAATTGATAATTAAATTTAATAATAAATTGCTCTCAAGTTGAAATATTAAGGTAATTGAAATAAATGGTCACTAATAATATTTAAATATTAGGAATTGAATTGTCATTCAACTCTATTGGAAAGAACACACACAAAGGCACATGTACGCATGCACACACCTACACACACACACACACACACACACACACATATGTATATATTAATTTATTAATTCATTTGTTTTACGTTAAAATTCTTTTAATTTAATATTCTTTTAGAATATTGTTTGAAATATTTTTTTTGTTAAAATATTCTTATTTTATTCAATTACAATTCTTTTAGGCAAGTATAAGTATTTTTGAATTAAATTTTCAAGAATAATGGGTATATAAAAAATTATTATTATTATTATTATCAATAATTTAATTTTATATTATTTAATCAAAAATCTTTTCGATAAATATAATTAAGGTTTTTCTAATTAGTAGGATTTTATTAGACTCACGTAAATAACCAAAAAGTTAATTTTGAAATTAAACATTCTATTTGAAATTCTCTTAGATAAAGTACAAGTAGTTTTTGAATTAAATATTTTAGAATAATGGATAGATATACAAAATCATTGTCATTGATAAATATTTACTCCATAACATTATAAATGATTTTGCTAAATATTTATACCATAAGACGATAAATAATTTTGCGAAGTAAGCCATGTACTCATACAGATTTTGTTTTCATGTCTTTTCGGTTAAGTTATAGAATTCTAATCATTTGTAAACTAAACTGATCCACACAGATTTCACTCATAGAATATGTGTTATATCTTCATTATCAGATTCCAAGATGATAAAGACCTTGCCATCACTCAAATCAGATAAACACTTCAGAAAGAAACCGCGACTTCTCAGCTTCAGAATGATAATTAGATCAGAGATTTAAAGACAAACCAGTAAGCATGCTCACAGCCTTTAATGGATAACGTAGACACGATGAGAAGGCGGTGAAGAAACGTAGGGGAAATCAGAAAGAAGAATACTCTCAGGAAGGCTTGTTCTTCCCCTGTATCGTGAGCCGAAGGGGAGATCAGAAAGATGAATACTCTCAGGAAGGCTTGTTCTTCCCTTGCATCGTGAGGTGAACAGTATGACATACGGAACATGAAAAGAGAGACTAGGACAGACTAGTATTCTGAGTTTCCGCTGTCAAAAAAAAAAAAAAACCTATCCTTAAACACATTAGAAAAACTATTTTATAATAAAATTCTCTTCCTTTATTTTTAACGAAAAAAGAATCATAATACCACAATTATTCATTTATACTATTTCTTTCCTTTCAAACCTGAGATTTTTATATCTTTGTTATTGTTATCTTTTTATTTTTAGTTCTATTAAAGTTATTCTAAATTTAATTTTCAAATTATTTGCAAGATACCACCTTTCAATATTCACCTAATTGGATGATAAAATTGTCTGAAAAAAAACTCCAATTGTTATCTTTTGTTTTAATTTAGATCTCATAAAACTCATTATAATCCCATTTACTAAAAATTCATTCCTATATTAATAAAAATAATTTTTAAAATAACTACAACAACGAACAAATAAACACAAAAAGAAAAAAAAAGGAAAGAAAGCAAACTCTTAAAACACTTTCAACTCTCATGTTATATATATATATATATATATAAGAAAGCAAACTCTTAAAACACTTTCAACCCTCATGTCATATATATATATATATATATATCACTCTATTTAACTCAATTTCATTTTTTATTTTTGATAAATAAAATCAAAGCAATTAAATTGTAAACTACGATTTTATTAAATTTTCATCCCTTTATATGATCAGTTCCAATTACTAGTAGCTTGTAATGTCTAAAAGCAGAACCAAAAGGACACTCTAGTAATGTCGAGTTGTAATTGACCACCTAAGCCTGAAGCCATCACTTCCTGTGGTGGCTCTATCTGAAGCCCTTAAGTGAAGCCTCCACAGGATGCAAACAGCCAAACACGTGTCCTGTGGATGCAAACACGCAACTAACAGTTTTCAGCCACATGACACGTGTTTGCATCCTGTGAAGGCTTCACTTAAGGGCTGCAGATAAAGCCACCACAGGAAGTGATCCGCACTAAATGGCAAGCCTGACCCTTATCTCACCCTAGCCCTACAGTTTATAAGTCCAAGCCCAACATTGAGTTACAACACCTTCAAATTTTATATTTTTCATGTTACACATGGTTTTAGAAAATAAAAAGCTTATCAATTAAAACCAAATTCAAACACATTAAAGATGAATCTAATGTTATATTCATTACTGAATGGTTAATTATTGCTCTCACAAAAGCTGTGTAACTCAAAAAAGAATCTAATGTGAATATGTTCCAAGTAAAAATTTCTCACTGGTCTTTTTTATTTGTTTCTCTCTCTCAAAGAGTTGATTCCTACTAGGGTTTCTTCCTATTTGCATTTTCTAATTTTTGAGAAACCAGGTTCAATAAAGCATTAAATTGCAACCTAGGACATTTAGTTCAATAAATAGAAATCAAGATCCTGTTCAGTCAAGTTAAGCCGTAATCTTTATGCTTTGGAACAGCCGTTCTGTATGGCTTGCAGCGGAAGGAGGCGAGGCGTGTCGTTTTGCGATAAACCTTTTTTGGAGTTTCAAGAGGCTTCCTTTTCCCTAGAGCGATTGTTGCGTTCCCCCATGAAAGCACACTAACTTGTGCTCGGGCCCCCTTTCCCCAGAAGTTTGTTTGGTATGTGCTATCTCTATGCTCATCTGCGCCCGCTATTACCCCTCTGTTGTTTTGGTTGCCTTCCGTTTTCACCTGGTTTTGTCCCGACTCCTCTTCCCCCTTATCCATGGAAGACCTCACAAAAACCTTAAGAATCTTTTCATACCACCCCGTCCCACAATTGTCTTCAAGCCCTCTGGGAAGACAGAGAACAAATCTACTCAAGCTGGAAGTATCTTATCATTGGCGAACTTCAAAAGGAGGATCTGCAACTTAACTCTTTTAAGAATGTCATTGGAAGACTATGGAAGGGTATTGAGTTGTCTAAAGTCATTAAAATCGCCCAAAGGCGGTTTGTGGTGGCTTTCCAAAGTGAGAAGAACAATGAGAGAGTTTTGGGAGCCCAGCCGTGGGTGATCAACTCCTCCCTCATGCTAATGGAGAATATCAACGCAGAAGAGGAGACCAGCTCCTTTCAATTTCTTTCAATTTCAGCACATCACGATATGGATGCAGATCAAAAACCTTCCTAGAATGTTTCATGATTACAAGGTAATATCGAACCTAACGAGTTTATTTGGAGTTTGTATTGAAGTGGAAATAGATGAGGACTCGATAAGTAAAAACGAGCCATCTGTTAAAGTTAAACTCCCGCTTTCTCTTCCGATCCCCTCGGGGATCTACTTTGAGTCTGCTCCTAGTGAAAATACATGGATAAATTTCAAGTATGAAAGTCTTCCTAAGGTTTGTGTTTCTTGTGGTATGCTAGGTCATTCGATTCTTAACTGCAAGAACCCATATATGGGGAAAGCAGAAGATGTTGGGTTTGATGTGTGCAGGAAATACACAGAGGATCTTGCCATCCCCATGATAAGAAGGTGAAATCCGTTGTTTGGGGGTGTTAGCAGAACGATGACCGAGTCAACGAGGCATGGCGGAACTCAAAGAACGAGTCAAACAACTCAACAATTGAACTCGCCAATCCAGCCGAGTGGTCATGACTCCAATTCCTATGCGCCGCTTGACAATCCGTCGAACACGTCAACCATCATCTCTGCTGCAGATAGTTCAGATGGTTATGACAGAGAGAAGATATGCTTTGCTAGTAAGGATTTGGCTTTTCAAAGTGGGCCCAACGGTAATGTTATCCACCTTGACTTGGGCTCTATGCCTCTTGGGCCTAACTTACTAACCTCCACCTTCTTTAAGTTTGGTGACCATAAGGCCAGCCATAATCCTGACTAGCCCTCAGATCTTCTCCCCATCTTACTCTAACCCTTAACAAGCCCACCTCAACCAAAACCCAAAAAAGAATAGCGGGTCGTTTTAATGTTAAGCCCATTTTAGCAAATGAGCATATGGACTGGATCACCTTCGGTGCGGACCACAGACATTGGGAAAGGGGGCCTGAGCCCTCCAAAAAGAAAAGGAAAGGTCTGTCCGCTGAAATTGAAGAAGTGTTTGACTTCTCCCATCACCCCTGCCATCCATCCTCCTCCAAGGGTCTCGACCCCGACTGTCATCCCTAACTATGAAAATTGTAGCCTGGAACTGCAGGGGTATGGGTCGTACCCCAACCAGGCTACACCCGAGAAGCATGCTTCGCATGCAAAGGCCAAATGTTGTTTTCATTTCTGAAACCTTGATGAATGCTAATAACTCTGAGAAAAGAATCAAGAAGTTCGGCTATCCAAATCACTGGTGGAAGGCCGCGGAAAATAAAGCTGAGGGCTACTGGATTATGTGGGACCAAACTTGTGACATCACTGTTGAGAAAGATCTATCTTGGTATATCCTCACTACCATTTCCAGCAAACAAGAGGGAAACTTCAAAGTGGCCTTCGTCCATGCAAGTCTCGTTCAAATGAAGCAATGGGAGCTATTAAAGCAGATGGAACATGTTGCTATGGTGCCCTAGCTCACAATAGGGGACTTCAATGTTGTCAGATTCAGCCATGAAAAAAAAGGTGGAAATCCAATTCAGGTACGTAAAGTAGAACACTTTCAGAATTTCATTAATGATTGTAATCTTGTTGATATTCCTTGTAAGGGGCTTAAATTTTCTTGGAATAATGGGAGGGAGGGGAACCGAAACATTAGAGAGAGGATAGATAGAGCTTTGTGCAACACAAATGGTTTACTAAATTTCACAATGCTACGCTATGGCAAGACCCTATCATCGGGTCGGACCATGCCCCCCTTTGCCTGAACACCAATTTTACCAATGCTAAAAAGAACAAAATATTCAGATTTGAAAATTTTTGGATAGAGGAACCAAACTGTAAAGAAATCATTGATGAATCTTGGGGGAATGGTGGGGGTAACCTGCAGACAAAAATGAGTAAATTGAAATACAATCTTGAAAAATGGAACAGGGAGGTTGTTGGAGACATAAATAAAAGAGTGAACCAAAAATTCCAAACTCTGAAAGAAGCCCAAAAAAACCTTGAAAGATGGGACTGTGAGGAAACCAGGAACAAGGAAAAAACTACTTACACTGAATACATAAGTGACTTAAAAGCTCAAGAAAAACTCTGGTTTCAAAAGTCTAAGATTAAGTGGTTAAAAGATGGAGACTTAAATACTAAATTTTTCCACTTAACCACCATAAATAGGAGGCACATTAATCGAATTGTTTCGATTAAGGATGAAAATGAGGAGGAGGTTAGTGATCCGAAAGACATTGAAAAGACCTTTGTGGATTACTTCTCGGGGGTCTTCATGGCGGATAATAAAGAGAGAGACTATTCCATATTGAACCTCATCGCCCCCTCCATCAGTGAGTTGGAGAACCAAATGTTAACCAGACCCACCTCTGAGATTGAAATATGGAATGCTATAAAAAGTTTAGGAGCCCTCAAGAACCCTGGACCTGATGGTTTCCAAGGTATCTTCTACCAAACCTACTAGGAAACCATAAAACAAGAGGTCTGTTACTGTGTGCAAAATTTTTTCATTACTGGGAACCTAGATGATAAAATGAACCACTCTCACATTGTATTGATACCCAAGAATGACAACCCCAGAAGATTAAGCCATTTTCGGCCCATCAACTTGTGTAACTTTTGTTACAAGATAATATCCAAGATCATATGAGACCAATTCTGCATAAGCTGATATCCCCCTTTCAATCTACCTTTGTGCCTGGAAGAGCTATCCAAGAAAACATATTGACTGCCCAGGAATTGTATCACACCATTAAGGCAAAGAAAAAAACCAAAAAAGGCTTCTTTGCTGCTAAATTAGATTTGGACAAGGCTTATGATAGATTAGACTGGAATTTCATCAAAAAAACCCTTCAAGCCTTTGGTTTTTGTCAAAACTTTGTGAATCTAATCATGGGTTGCATAAGCTCTATCTCCTACGGCATTTTAGTTAATGGTAAACCTTGTGGAATGATACATCCATCAATAGGAATCAGGCAACGGGATCCATTGTCCCCATACATCTTCATCCTCACTCAACAAGTCCTATTGGCTACTTTAATCAAGGCTGAGCAAGATTCCATCATCACTGGTATTAAAGTAAACAGGTTTGCCGAGCCTATCAATCACTTACTTTATGCGGATGACTTATTATTGTTTGGAAAGGCTAATCAAGTGAATGCTAGGAGAGTTATTGCAATTACTAATCAATTTTGTGAGTGTGTAGGACGTAAAATCAATTTTGAGAAGTCAGAACTTTTCTTGAGCCCAAGTGCACAGGTAAGCACCAAGGTGATATTGCCAGAGCTTTTGGAATGAGAGCTACAAGAAAGCCGCGTAAGTACTTGGGAATTCCTACATTTCTTGCTGGTCCAAAGATAGGAAATTTCAATGAAGTGATTGATAGAATAAATAGGAACTAACTGGTTGGAAAGCCAAAACTTTGAACCAAGCTGGTAGAGTAACTCTCATCAATGCAACTCTCCTTAGCACCTCCCACTATTACATAGGTTGCTTAAAGATGCCTTGTGCCATCACTGACCATATTGACAGAGAAGCTAGAAGGTTTTTCTGGTTTAAACCTGGAAATGAGAGGCCTATTCACACTTTATGTTGGGAAAATGTGTGCTTGCCTAGAAGGTGTGGTGGGTTGAATATCAAAAACAGTAAACTATTCAACATGGCAATCTTTTCTAAAGCTGCATGGGCTTTAACTTTGAATGAAGACAAGATGTGGACCAGATTTTTTAAAGCCAATTATTATCCTAACCAAGAATTCTCAGAGGCCAAGGCCAACCCGAATTCATCATGGCACTGGGTGGTGTAAGCACCTCATTTTTGCACCCCTCTAAAAAGCCCGAAAGCAAAACCCTAAAAGACAGGTCTAAACCTTAAGGAGAAAAAGATGATTTTCTGCCTAAGCCCAAATTGATTGTTATAACCTATTCCAATGAGTATAGAATCCCGACACGGCTCCAACGCAACTGAGTTTGTAGGAATCGGAGCCCGGATGGAGAAGATATGAGCAAAACAGTCCTAGGGGCAAGTTAAAATATCTTAATTAAACTAATTAAGATAAATGAGAAATAATAAAAATTGGGGAAGTCTAATTTGTCCGAGTGGGTGGCTGAGTTGCCTCAGCAATCAACTCAACCAAAAAAGGGGAGAGAATTCACAACCGCATATGGTGTGCGGTTGATTTTTTCGTCCACCGCTCGCGCCAACCAATCAGCGCAAGCGGCGCACGAAAAGTAACCGCACTTACAGTATGGTTTCATGGTGCGTCAATCTGCACCTGACTAATTTGTCCCCCTATTTAATGCTGAAAAGACGTGTCCAAACCGCACTACATGCACGGTTTCGACCCAACCACACAAAGTGTGCAGTTTTGTCCCTGTTTTCTATAAAAGCCAAATCCGAATTGTGGGACAAGGATGGATGGTTTTCCACTGTTCCTTCTCTGTCTCCTCAACCCTCTGAACCTCCGAACTACCCTTCTTCACTATTCTAAAGCCTTAAACCTACCTTGATCCCCTTAAACATCACTCCGGTCTCTTCTTCTCCAATCAAAGTAAGAAGGAAGCTGGTTTTTTTTTTGTTAGGAAGCTGAAGGAAAAAGCTTCAACTACTGTTCTAGCCTCTAGGAGCCAGCACCTAATATCACTAAGGTCTCCCAGCACCTAGGTGAATTTCTTCACACTTATTATTTAATATATATATATATATATATATATATATATATATATGAAAATTGATCCATGATGAGCACCTTCTTCTTACTGTTGTGAACATGATTTCTTTACTACTTTTATACTATTATTGCTTCTGTACGTCCTATTCTAAGGCTCTCATGGTAAAGGGAGTTAGTTACCTTGAATAAGAGGAAAAAGGCCTTGTTCGATGGCCCAAAAAAGCCACATACAAGTAGCTGTTCATGTATTCATTGGAGGGGAGCATGTTCCCCTGTCCTTGTGTCTCGTTTGTAACCTTAACCCCCCTTCTCTTTCCCTTCTCTAAATGTCTTTCGGTTGAGCATGAAGATTGGGTTCAGATCTGTTCGGGAATAACAGGTGATGCATGTTAGATCATTTCTATGTTTTCCTAGCATATGGGTGGTTTTGCTGAATCTGTTATTCATGATTTCACATGGCTCCATTTGATGGCATTGCTTCTGTTTTCTGGTTTTCTTTCTTTAACACACACACACACATATGACCTAGCACGAATCCCTCTTTCAATGCTGCTGTTAGAACCATGTGAGAGCCCCATTTAGTCCCTTTAACAGTAGCTGTCCAGCATGTTCCTCTTCTCCTGCAGTTTAATGCCTTGGGTTACAGCATGCTCCTTAACCCCCACCCCCTTTACTTGTTGATGTCCCCTGCACCTACAGCATGACCCTTTTACCGCTTGTTGGCATATGCATGTCATGTTTTCTTGGTGTGAATGTTTTGAACTCACGTATGTGTATATGTGAATCCCATACTCCCTCCTTTGCCCAGTTTACTTGCTGTTTCAAACTTCTATAGCATGTTGGTTGTTCATCTCTAGGTCACTTATATGACATGCTTGTGCACTTGCACACACCAAATGCATGTGTAAACCCCCATGGCCATGATCACCCAGCCCCTTTACATCATTTGCTGTTTTGTGGTTGCTAAATATGCTTCCTTCACCCCACAATCCCTTGTTGTTTGATTAGTAGGATCTGCTGCTGGGGACAGCAGTAGACCCCCTCTCTTGTCTTACTACTTCGCATGCATTGTTTGGTGTTCAACTTGTATAGTATAATGTGATTTGCTGTTGGACTTTAATGGTCTATTGATTGGTGAAGCGGAATGCCCAAGATAGGGGTGCCAAGACCCCTAAGCTGCTGCTGGAGTCACTGAAAAGAAATGAGGAAGCAGCCTCCCTTGCCTCCCCCTCTCCTTCCCTTGCAGTAGAAGCCCAAAAAGAGACAAAAGGGGGTCTTCCCCTCTCCCAGAACCACTGTGGGCCCACACGGGGGCCCACACTACTACTGAAATACCACAAAAGGCCCAGAAAGCCGAGGCCCCCAAGAAAAATTGCTTTTTTGGGTTCTCTGGGCCGGAACCGCACACACAGAGCGGTTTGGCCGGAACCGCACTGCATGTGCGGTTGAAGCCAAACCACACTGGTTCTGCGGTTAAGTCCAGTAAACCCACCAATCTTGTGCATTCCATTAACCTCTAAACCACATAATCAAATCCAATAAATGGGGTTATCCAACATAACCCCAAATGGGAATTGGGCTTGACCTAAGCCCTATTTGGTATCCAATGGGCCTTCCAATGGAGCCCACATCAGACCAACATCACCTGGATAAAAAGATAAAATCAATTAAAATAAAAGGGACCCACACCTTTGAAGGTCTCATTCAGACATAATAAAGTGAGCATGCTGGTTTAGGACATAAAGATAAGTTGAACCAAGATTGACTCGAACCAGGGAAACACATGGGACCCGTCAACCGACGGGGCGGACCGGGGTGTCTACGGACTTCCCCGGACCGTAATCGAGACCTTAGCCGGAATCTCAAGCCGCATACCAAAGTAGACATCCTTAGGGCACCCAGGTGTCTGCCTACACCCCATCAGGCAGTGGCAACTCCTAAACCCCCCATTCCCTCGCATTTCCATCACGTGCGCCCCCTCGCATCGCGGGTGCGACGTGCGCACAGGTGGATTATTGCGAATGGAGAGAATATTTGCATAAAAGACAAATGCTAGTTACACCATTTTTGTAATGGAATACCTGGCAACACAAACTTGGATCCCAATTGTAAAGTAGCTGAGTTGATCGACCAAGTGGCAAGATGCTGGAAAATTCAGAAATTGGAGGAGCTATGGCCCAAGCAAATTGTTGATCGCATCAAGGCTACACCAATCGACAAGTTTGTAGCAATGGACAAAAGGATCAGGATGGGAACAGCAAAAGGTAAGTATACAGTATCGTCAACCTATAGGTTACTAACTCAAAATGATGATGTGCAGGGTGAGGCAATCAAATGGCTAAGGATGTGGAAAATTCCATGCCCTCATAAAATCATCCTTCTACTGTGGAAGATAGTACAAGGAGGACTTTCCACAAATGAGATTCTGAATCAGAGATAAGGTGTTCCTGTAGAAATGTGTCCATTATGTAATAAGGAACCAGAATCAATGTGTCACTTGTTCTTAAAATGTGAATTTCTAAGAGCCTTATGGTTCGGAGCTCTGGGTGGTCAACTTAATGGAGGGCACCCCCAACATTGCAAAGAATGGATTTTCGAAGGCATGATGAAGATGGACAGGGACCGATATGCACCAACGCAAAACCTTCTTGCTGCATGGGCCAACCTCTGTTGGGTGGTCTGGATAACAAGAAATAAGGTAATTTTCGAAAATCTAACTCCCTCCTTGAACTTATGTCTGGCGTTTTTCAACAGGCTACAAGATGACACAAAAGTCTTGAATGGGCAAAGCGATATAGAGAGAAGACATAGCAAAGATGAGGTTGCATGCAAATGGAAGAGGCCTACCAATCAAGGAATCAAGATCAACATTGATGGAGCTGCAAAAGGGTACCCCGGGGAAGCTGCGTATGGAGTGATTGCTCATGATGAATATGGTCGATTAATTGGCGCAATAGCACAAAATCTGAGCATTACAGAATCTGTCGTAGCTGAAGCACATGCAGTTGTTGAAGGTCTCAAGATGGCTGCCTACTTGAACCTGCAGAATGTCACTATTGAAGGAGATTGCAAGATCATCATCGACATCCTCTCCGGAAAAACATCCCCCCATGGAAGATTTGGGCTTTAATGGAAGAAGCAATCATCATTTCCTCCTCCCTTCGTAATATCAAGTTCTCACATGTCTACAGAGAATGCAACAAAGTTGTTGATCTTCTAACAAAATTTTATCATTGAGGAATACTCTTGTTACTGGACGAATAGGCTGCCTAACTGCATTAGTGGTGCTGTAAATGATGATATATTAGGGCGAAAAACCTTGGGATTTGTATCTCCTGGAGTTTCTGTATGACAAGTGTTTGGAATGTTTAAATAAAAAAAAAAAAAAAGGTTACGCCGTACCAGATCGCTGCTCATTACTTTTCGGATACAAACCTGACCATAATGTCAGGTTTGTACCAAAATCAGGTTTTAGTTTAGTTCTCCACGCCCTACCCAAAAAAAAAAAGGTTTAGTTCTCCCCTGGTTGCATTTTAATGGCAAGGTGATGGAACCCACCAAGAACAGACCAAAAGCTTCCAAGTTTTCCAACAATAGTTTTGAAAAAAGAAAAAAAAGCACATGCACGCACGCAGATAAGGTTGCTAATCGTGCCAGCGCAGCACGGGTACATTTACCCCGTGCCTGGCGGGCCGCTTGACGTGCTCATTTTTCAAAACACCAGGCACAGCCCAGCCCACGACGCGATTAAGGGTAGACCCGGCCGGGCCGTAGCACGCAGGCTGACGGGTTGCCCATGGGCTAACGGGACGCAGGCCATGCCGTTATCCAGCCCAAGGCCCAATAGGGTTGACACAGCCCGCTATTAGAGCTCAGGCCATGCCAAGCACGGGCATGCTTTAAAGCATGCTGGGCCGTGATGTGCTCGTGCCGGCCCAAAAAGCAACCCTACACACACCCTTGACATCCCTTGAAGATGTTGGCACATTTAAGTAACGTCTCGGTTCATTACCACTGCCGATGCAAATGCACCACCGGCATCCCCTCATCTTTTGCATCATTTTCAGACGAAAGACTGGAAATAGAATAACAAACATAATCATAAATAATATAGCATGAGATCGTAAATAGCAGAAAATGCATGTCCGAAACTCGTACTCTCATCTTAATTTCACATCTGCAGTTTATCATGATCATGCAAATGTAATCAAGCCTCCTGGCAACCCTAATTTTAACTGGTATTTGAACAACTGAACTTAATATTTCTCAATATGGGCAAAAATTACAATAATTTGACCTAATCATCCCACAAAAATTATGAAGCATGACGCACGGAATATACCATGTACACTTTTTAATCTATGTTTGCCTTAAGAATCTGTATTAGGAAACTCTGATGCCATTTAGTTCAGCTTGAGCAACTGCAGCATTAATTGTATCGACAAGCTCCATTTTCCCCCTGCTCACTGCTTCATCCATTGGAGTTCGTTCATGGCTAGCCACAAGAAAAAGCAGAAGAGGTCTACATCAGCAAAGAACCAGAAAAAAAAAAGGAAAAATAATAACTTCAAGTTCATACTCCAAGATCACAGGTTAAAAAAAATGTACCAGTTTAAAATGGTAACATTTGCTCCTGCCAGAATCAATTTCTTAACCACCTGAGAAAGACAATGTACATCAATTAACTAGCTAAACAGGCAACTGTGAGAAACAAAAAAAGGCATTGCGGTTGTCACCTCTACATGCCCATTAAGGCAAGCCCAATGAAGAGGTGTATTTTTCTCTTCATTGGAAGCATTGATATCCTGTACCAAACAGAAGCATCAATATTAGGGATGCATTTCAAAATGATTGACAGACAGGAAGGCACAGAAGATGTTTCAAAGAATCCAGTAAATTGTATATGCAGCTCAGAAATCGACTGAAAATCCTACACTAAATCAGAGCAATGGAGGGTGAACTGGACAAAGATGAACTCAAACACAAGGGCAGAAAAAAAGGAGCTGCAATTTGACATGAGACAGAGAAAGTGAAAGGGAGAGGAATTGTTATGAATTGGCTCGTAAACTAATCAATGATCTGCTGCTAAAAACAGGGAAATTTCATTTAATATTTTGTCCCCCTTTTTTCCAACATAATAAGGAAAATGTTCTGGTATTTTTTCATTTTTTCTTTTATTGTCAACCTAGAAAAAACATGTACTAAAATATTTGCTAGATGAAAATTTTCAGAAATATTTTCCTTCTTTTTCTTTTTCATCTGTTTGGATGTAAGATGCAAAATGTTCTGGAAATTTTTTTTCCTCTTTTCTTTTTTTATGTCAGCCTAGAAATAAGATGTAGTAAAACAAATTTCACGGTTTTCAACCTTGTTTAATCTTCTCAACAAACAAGGGACTGCTGGTAGTTGTGATTCTAATGGAAAATACTGTCTGGATGAAAAATTTCCTAGAGAAGATTTTCCTTCTTGCCTTTTTTTTTCAGCTGTTTGGATATAGATGGAAAATGTTCTGGAATTTTTTTTCTTTTCTTATCAGCTAAGAAAGAACATTTATTAAAACAAAGTTCATGGTTATCTACCTTGATTAACCTCATCAACATATAAGGGACTGCTGATGGTCTGTTCCAGCGAAACTTATTTTATTCCATTTTTTGAGCAATTATGAAAACAATTACCCCTAAACTTACTTTAAACTCTGTTAAAAAAAGGAGAAAATATTTAAATTCCAGAAAAAATATCCACACCCACAACCCACACCCAACCCCAACTATTCCCCCCACCCCACAACACACAACAGTGAGACAGAGAGCCTTGATGAAATCCTTGTATATCAGCCAAAGTATAAAAGAAAAGGTGGATTATGAGACCGAAGCAACACCTCTATGAAGATGGCACCATATATGAAATTCAATGACATGAGGTTCTAAATTGATAATCCTCTATTTGATGGTCCTCAAGTACGCATCCTGTTTCCGATGACAGCCAGCAGTAAAACTAAATTAGGGATGAGTCAGGAAGAGCAACAACATGAGGTACTATAGGGATGTTAGGGAAGATCTTGCTCACAGTCGATCATAATTGTGAGAATGTGAGGTGGGTTCAAAAGAAATAAAACAATCTGACCCAACAAAACAAAACAACGCGGGTGTCTAAACCAATGATGACATTGGAGAAGTTGCAACATCTTTGAAGGCACAAGGGAAGATTCTGGGAGAATCGGTGCTAGGTAAGTCCGGTCATCATATCTCAAGGACACCATTAAGAATGCTTTGCCTGCTAGTTATAGGAACATAGTCATAAAGAAGCATGCTATAGACACAAGTATATATAGATAACACACAAACACGAACATCTGCTTGTATGCACACGCACGCATACACTCACACAGACATAGAGAGACAAACACAAATTCATACTCTACTAGTTATGTCTAATAAAGGAAATATTTAGAGTGCAAAAGAAGCTAAATATAGAAATCTATAAGGAAAACATCATAATGTACTAAAATTATACAAAAGGGCACTAGTTTTAACCATCTTAATGGCCCTTAAATGTTAGGTTTGACAAGGATCTTGGCACATACTAACTTAGTGGAAAACCATAACCCTATAGACATTAGGGCTGCAACTCGGTGTGGTTTGGTTCAGGTTGGCCTCAACCCAAAACCAAACCAAAGTTACTGATGGTCAGCCCAAAACCAAACCGAACCAACCTTAGAACCAAAATATCCAAACTGAACACCAAACCGATTATTTAAAGAAAACCCATAACCCAATTCGGTTCAATTTGGGTCATTTTCACATACTTAAAACCTATTACCAAGAGAGAGATTCCCACTTTTGCCTAAAAAAAAATTTAAAGAATACACACAACGAATTTTTTCTTCTTGCACAATAACTAATTGACAATTCAACTTTATCTCAAAACAAAATTAATGGAATAAATCAGATCTGAAATGTCTTCCTCAGGATCATTTGCTTCATCACCATGATTCCAAAACTTAGTGTACTAATCATCACCAACTAGATTTAAAGAGCTAAAACCAAGTACAGAGAACTACTCTGCTGTGTCTCTATGGCATTCCTTTGAGTTTGTGTCAACTTCTGTCATTTCAATACCAAAACAAAAATGCCACTACAAATTAACTACAAAGATTTATAAAATAATAATCTTATTCATTATTTTATAACTTATAATTTATAAGTTATATTTGATTATTACAACTTTATCTATTATATATTTTATATATATCATTATATTTCGGTTTGGTTCGGTTCGGTTCGGTTCGGTTAACCCGAGCCTTCAACCTAAAACTGAACCAAAAAAATTCGGTTCGCTATTTTTAGAACCAAAACCTACACAAAGACTATATAACCCAAACCAAACCAACCCAAAGTCGAGTTGGACCAATTCGGTTTTGGTTTTAACCGACCCAAGTTGCAGCCCTAATAGACATAGCAACAATGGCTGCTTCAAAAGCATGAAAAATGCAAATCTCTAATTGAAAACCAAATATTGATCTAAGAGCAGCCAAAGCTGCAATAACAAAGGTCAATCCTAACTGAACTTCCACCTGAAATTAAAATAAACACAAATTTGAAGTGTCAGAAAAAATCTGTCTATACCAACACCACATTACATCAAATACGAATAAGGTGGATAATGTAAAGGGTCCAGGCATCACAGATATGGGCAGCATTGACTTTTTCCCCCTTCTAGATTGTGACTGAGATAATGACAGAAAGTCTCAAAGTTCACTAGATTTCAAGCAATGTGGTTTTTCCAATTCATTAGGGAATAGCAGCTTACTATGGATGGTGCACCCAGACAAAATTTTGTCACAGGCAGAAAAATAATATCTGGACCCATCCTGCTTTGCCATTTGCAGCTTTACATGTACTATCTTCAGTATAAACCAGCGTAGCATGTCCAATGATGAATTTATCAGGTCTGAAACGCATGAATATTTTTATGCTACCGAAATATTTTATTCTATCAAAACAACTAACATTCTTCAAAGTATGATATCAAGTCTGAATATCAAAGATCAACTTGGTGATAATCATGGTGAAATTCAGCATAAATCTTCTGCAATAAGCTACGAATGCAGGATGATTTTGCACTAATGTTGACATGTGACAACAAGGGAATAAATAAGGGATTTATGCAACCTATAGCTTAGCTCTACCATTATTACAATAAAGCTCCAAGTGCCAATCATTTACGTATCAATAAAAAAGGCACTTGGACCATATCCATATTGAACAGGGAGCTAAATAACATTAACACCAACAGCCTGACATCAATTGATTGAAGTAAATCAGCAGAGAGAGAGAAAGAGAGAAGAGCTCAAAAGTTAGCTTTGTTACCACACCACAATTGATAAGATACTCCACAATATCGAGATGTCCATTAGCAGCAGCCATGTGAAGTGCTGAGAGAAATAGTTTTTTAAGGAAAAAAAAAGATTAAGTTAAATATTCAGCAAGAATAGGTGTGTTAGATCCAGCAAGCATGAGCTAGAGCAATATCCACACTTTGAAACAAGCTTACAGATGTAAACAACAGTGTAACAATTAAATATGAAAGAAATGGGGCACAGAATCACGATGAACATAAACAAGTTTAGAAGTAACAAGATGATTGGAGCAATGAAAGGGAAAAAAAAGACAAAATGATGAAGAATATGAAATTTCTGACATCATATCCATGCTTATTCAAAAGGACCAATTTGAGCATGCAAATACACATGAAAAAAAGGCACATTTGTTGAAAAAAAAAATTAACGCTAAACTGAGCAGAGAGAAAATGTCACTAATTTCAGAAAACAGTATTCTAGCTGTATTTATAATATAACTTATTCGGACCTCATCACTCATTTACGTCTTTTCAAAATATCAAGTTGATAATAAAATCATTAAAGGCTGTAAAAACGCTTGGGCAAAGCTACCTGACTATAACCTAGGCAACAAGTTCCAGAGCAATTCATTGTATATGATTCCAAAGTGCCCTACAACAGATTGAACAACATGTCATATTTTCTTAAAAATTGACTAATAGGGAATATCTTCTACCAGCATAGCCTAACCAATAAAGAACAATATATTACATGAGAGGAACTATAATGTAAATAATTGCAACTAATAATCAGGTAGAGATCTGATGGTTTAACCATGTAGCAGATAACAGGGTTTCTTAACTGCTTGTATGGTAATCATTCTCGTAGTAGAAAAAAGACGAGATATTGAGATTAAGAAAAGAAGGGTAAGAGGTTCAAGTACTTTAAAAATGAAGGGGGAAAATAGGATAAAATCAATAATCCACAATAGTGTACATAGAGAGGAGTTCAGGAATTACTTATGCAAAAAGAGAGAGAGAGAGAGAGAGCCAATCAGGTTTTGTCTGGGCACCTACTCATTCCTCTTCTAATTGAATGAAGCCTTAATGGGTTTTTATACTGACTTTAGCTCATTAGTAAATTGGTCATTTAGCTCATTTTTACTAATTTCACAAAAGTTTACTGAAGAGCCTTGAAAGTTATATATTTGAGGCAAGCGACAGGATGAGACAATTCTTCTGACTTGTCCCAGAGTAAGAGAAATATCACCAGGTTATCTGACTTGTCCAGAATAGGAGAGGTATCATTTTAGGAGTTATTATCCAAGCAATTTAGATGTGTAGATGAAGGCAATTAAAAAAAAAATTTGAACTTAAGTGTTGAATTGGCAAAGCAACCAAAGGGTTGGCCTGGTGGTCAAGGCTTGGGGCCTGGGGGTGTGCTCCCTCCCAAGGTCTCAAGTTCAAAACCTCTTAGGTGCTATCAATTCTTTGGGACTACCTGCATAAGGTCTATGGGCCTTAGACTTACCCGGTCCATGTGGGTTGTAGGGTCTTGCATGGGCCCTCAAGGATTAGTCGGTCGAGCGTAAGCGGGCCCGGATACCCTGAATTAAAAAAAAAAAAAGTAGTAACATAAATGGCCATATTTCAGTCTGAAAAGCATGGTAAATGAATGTATCTTGCTAAAAACCTAGACTGATCAGTCCACAAGTTTGATAAACAGGAATTGGCCCACGTCATCCTCCCCTTCCCTACAACTTGGTTACTTCACTGAAAAAGGAAAGGGAAAAGGAAAGATTCTCAAGAAGTTGGCAAAAAAGCAATGTGCATCAAGCCACTGTAAGTTCATACATCTAAAAGCTTTCAAACAATATCACCCAGATAGTATCAAACTTATGTATTTCATTCTTTTCCAGATTTCCAGATTTGTTTCACAAAGTGTAGAACTGAATAGCTTCAGTTAAATGAAGACAAGAACAGCTAAATCTGGCAATATTCAATTAAGACCACTGCAAAGCAAAAAAAGCAAACAGCGCACTGGAGATTTTTAGATTAAAAATGGTTAATATATAGTGTGCAATAAAATATAAATATAACAAGTCACATGATATTATAATAATTTATGAAAAGACAATGATCAAATCAAATAATTTAGTAAAAAGAGATCGTCATGATGATATGTCTATAATTATAACAAAACCTGTCCGGCCTTGAGAATCCTTAGAGTCAAGAGAAACACTGGCAGATGCTAAGCTTTTAACATCATCGATATCATCATATCTAGCAGCCTGTTAACCAATAAAAACCAAGTCCATCTACTTATGAATGACAAAAGGATAATAAAATGAAGCTAAGTCCAAGGCAATATAAAGTAGCATAAACAACAATAAAGCATCTAGATAGCAATATACCAAACTGTCCAAGGCATTGAAACTCTTGATACAATAAAGAGGTGATAACACAGATGACATAAAAGGCATCTTGAAAGCACAAAGGCTCAAAAATAATTAACCAAAAGAAAAGGATTTGAAATAATTAAAAAATACAGCACACAGACTAACAATAATAAGTCTATAAAAAGCTTTTCCAGCACGAAATATCTAAAAAATGGCTAAACATGTTAAATTCATCACCTTAAATCATCCAATCTTAACAAACACTATTATGTCTTAAATGGTATTATCTAACTTTAATTTACTGAAGTTCTGTGTACTTTCAATTAACAGCTGTAACAAAAGTAAAACAGAAAGTATTTGCATTTTAAAAAAGTTCTCCCAAATCTGGGTTTCCAACCTACATGAAAGAAAGGAGAAAATAAGAATATATGCCAAATTCACCCAAAATATAACTATGTCCATGAGTGAACACAATTCAAAAGCTGCATGATCAGAAACAATAGAGACCACAGACGAACAAGAACCTCAAAACCAAACCCAAAGACAAAATTTACAAGTACTCACAACAAGTCATACAATTTAAACAACAAAAATTTATTCTGTGGTACACCGTACACATGTAAACAAACCCAAAAATGGGTAAGGGCCCATCTCCAAAGCCAATGTTTGTGTCTTCCCCATCCACAAAACCATTTACATCAAGCTGGATACAAGACAAATCTAATAAATCACCACTTGGGATTGCATTCAATCAAGCTGCCAAAAAGAGAATGCCATTTTCTTTTCCACCACACCTTGGGAGATATCTAGATCAACTGAATTGAAGGCTGATTGATTTCAAGCTACACTTTAACTTCTGCATCGAAATTGCTTCAAAAAGTATTCCCGGATGAGAAAACTTCAACAACCTAGAAAACATCCAATTTCCGATCATCAAGACAATGAGAGGATACCATGCCCTCCACTCTGATAGCATGCAAGCAAATATCACAATCATGTCAAGTCATAATCAGCATGCCTAACCGCTGTCCCAATCACTCCACCTATATACAAGTTCTCAATATTCTTTGCCTCCATTTTAACTAAAATACTCTTCAAAATTTTCATAACTCAACCTTGTGTTGTTTAACTACACCTTAACCTTTTGTATCCAAGACCCTTCCAAAAGTGTTGTAGTCATCATGAGAAGAGAGATGAAATCAAGGCCTTTCTTTTTACAGTAACCTTGATGGTAGGACTCTTCTTTCAACTTCCTTTATCATAACCATGTAATTAAAGAATCCCTTTATTCCTCTGGGTTGAGTGAATGTGTTCCATTGCATCATAAAATAAAAATTAAAAAAAAAAAATTTTAAAACATCACATTAACATAAGCAATGCTTAGTTCTGTAGCATGATAAAATTATGGCCGCATTTGTTCCATCTATATAAAAGGTGGGTTAGAGCCTTCTATTTGAATATCTGACTTTAAGTACATATAGAATCAAAAGTCCTGCATATGTCGATGTTTTACCAGTTCATCGTTCTCCTAAACTTTTCCTTGCATCAACCCTGTCAACTCACTTCTATGAGAAATGAATTTGGGTTTTGGTCGGGGAAAAAATCTCCACGTTCAACTATCAAAATGTTGGGGGGCATACATGAGCCCATTTTGAGGACCAGTAGAAGTCCAAGCCCAAACAAAACATAAACAGTTGATCCCAAGCCAGACTGTTACAGCTTAAAAGTATAAGGCCTCTTTCTCCCTTGCTGTTCATCATAGTCATGGAAGCTTTCAATCAGTTAGTAGAGAGAGCAACAGCCCTAGGCTTATTAGAAGGGGTTAATTTTGGAGGAGATAGTCTCTCCATCTCTAATTGACTTTTTGCAGATGATTCAGCGATTTTTTGTAAAGCTAAACCCTCTCAAATCCTTACTGTGAGAACAATATTAACTTGTTTTGAGGTAATCACGGGTCTTCTGGTGAATCTTCAGAAGAGTAAGATCTTTAATGTGGGGGAGAGTAATTTAGCTGTGGAATTGTGCAGTTTGTTAGGATACCGTTTTAAGTTCTCTTCCAGCTCCATATTTGGATAATGAGAATGCCTAGTACACAAATTTTTTATATCGTAAGAGCTTGAAACGACACCTCACTTCCACATGACAGCACAACTATATAATCTATTTGGCATACTCAATTATTATCAGGTTACCAAAAAAAATTAAATAAATAAATAATACCAATAGTAGTGATAACACCCTATCCACAATAAACACAGGAAGACTATCAAATTAGGGGCATATTCAGATATTCAATTTCTCATCTGGTAAGGGCATTATGACTTAAATGAAATTGGGCACTTATAATATGATTTGCACCAGAAGCTTAAGATTCAAGATGAGTGATCTGAACCTAGGGAGGTAGGTTGTGAAGGCAGAGGGATACTCAAATTTATTGCGAACAGATCTATTATCAAAAAGGTACTTCTAGAGGAGTAAGTGTGGCATCCATACCATAAATTTGCAGCACTCTTTTCTTTCTCCCCATTATTAGTAATGAAGAAAATTTACTAAAAGTGACCAGAAAAAAGGAACAATCTTCATACAAAGAAAGTATACCAAATCTAACCAACTGTACGAAGTTAACAAGAATCCGCGCCCAGTCTTCCGCTTCAATATAGCACTTAGTCCAGGTTACGATGATAAAATTCGATCAGGTTCAAATCAGATTCATAGGTTTCGAT
Organism: Buxus sempervirens; assembly: GCA_947561395.2. Classification (NCBI taxonomy): domain Eukaryota; kingdom Viridiplantae; phylum Streptophyta; class Magnoliopsida; order Buxales; family Buxaceae; genus Buxus; species Buxus sempervirens. Next base: position 55,306,339 of record OX387182.1, read on the forward strand.
AAATTAATCTCCTATTCATATCAGAAACGTTGCAAGCATCGACGCAAATGCGGTGCCGCCGGCTGGTCCTTCTTTGGCGCTAAACCTGGAAGACTTAATAAAAGACAATGGGGTTTATAGTCAGATGCAGAATATGGGTTGGGTTCCTGTAGTTAGAGCATGCCCAACAGACTCAAGATGGAGATTTGCCGTGGTTTGTTTTCAGCCTTTCGTTACAACGAAGTGGGAGGTAGCTCAAGTAAAAATACGGAGTATCCTCAACTGGGAGTGCAATCTCTTTGAAGTATCTAAGAGAAAAGCCGTGCTGTTTGCCCGTTCAGAGGAGGAGATTGAGTTTCTCATGCAGATGAAAGCCACTCACGTCCAGGGTCGATCGAAAGTCCATTTTTACAGATTTGAATTGTCAAGTAATCGATATGTGGAGCCATTCAACTCGGCAGGCACATGGATATCCATTACCGGAATTCCTTTGCACCTTCTAGCTTCATCCACGTTAAAAAGAGTGGCTGCTTTATGTGGTGGTGGAGTTAAGATAGGGAATATTGATATAACTCAGAATGATGTGAGCAAAATAAGTATGCTTGTGAAGGAGGGATTTTTGAGGAGAATCCCCTCATCCATTTGTCTGTGGGATGGTACAGAATGTTTTGAAACTGCAATTAAGGTGTTGCCGGAAGCCTTCCATGGCTCCTGCCAGAGATGGTCCCACCTTCTCATTGGAGAAGATGATGAAGTGGCACTCAGGGTGCCAGGTGGCGGTGATGATGGGACCATCCGTCAGAGAAGAGGCAACTCTTCAGTAGGAAGAGTGTTCGCTCAGACTTCATTGAATGCACACTCAGTGAACGTTGAATGCTCAATTCAAAACCACGGCAGGCAGGCCCACACTCACATCCCATGTCAAAAGAAGGTTTGGAGACCAAGACCATTCGTGGACCTCCAAGAGGGAGTTGGGCCTCGTGATACGGGTAGTGGGGCAGGTCCTTTGTTAGTGGGAACCTGGAATGAAAATGAAGTGGGCCCTGTTATGGAATCTGGGCCTGATGGATTAAATTGGTGGAAGCAGAGTAATATTTTCAAGGAGGTTGAAGAACCTGCAGGAAGAATCAGCAATGAAGAAGAACCAGGTGGGGGAAAATGGCTGGGGAACAAGATTGAGCTTGATGAGGACCTTGCACCTGAGGAAAATTGGGCGTCATCTATTTCAGAAACAGCATCTAGGGGCAGCACTGTGGAAGTTGGTGACTACCCTATTATGGTAAGACAGGCATCAGGAAGCTTCGATATGGAATGTCAAGAGTATGTTGAAGAAGTTGAAGGGTCTCCCAGTGTATGGAATGCTGGAGAGGGAAGATGCTCACCCTATGAGGATAACTCGAAAGGAAGGTTAGTGGAGATGGACTCGGGGTCAAACTTGGCTGCCCAATACCAGGCATCCCTTGGGTGCATTCAACAGCCACAGGAAGAAGGTCTGAATTTCAGGGGCTTGAAGAAAGCTGCAGAGAATGATGTCAACTTGTCAAAAGATGTTACAGTTAGCTTCAAAGAAGGGGTTAAAGAGCAAGAGATCCACTCTATGCCTGAATTGGACTGTCAAGGTCAATTGATAGTGTTTCAAGAGAAGGAAGTTGCAGCAAATATATCTCCTTTAAAGATGATAAACCCTTTCTCTAGTGTCGGAGAAGGTCTGGAAACATTCTATGAGGAGAAACAGAAGCCAGAAGGGACTCCTGTATTCGGAGTGGAAGAGGAGGAGCTGGAAGAAGGGGTGTTAAACAAGTTACTAGAGATGAGCAAGGCGTTGGGAGTCTCTTTCAAGGGATTTGAAATGGAGGTTTTGGCTCTGTTTACAGCCATTGAAAACCAACATAAGGAGGAGATTAAATCCAAAAAGAAGATGGACAGAGAACTTCACAGGTTATCCTGGTCAGTGAACAATAAACCCAATGTAGAGGGGAACCGCCTAGGCAGCCGAAAAAACTCAAGAAGGGATTTGGTGGTTTCCCATGAAGATTAACATACTAACATGGAATATCAGGGGCCTGAATGCAAAGGACAAAAGGGAGACCTTGAAACTACTGTTAAAAACGTGGAAACCGGATATTGCGATTCTTCAGGAATCCAAGATGGAAGTGGTGGATGTAAGTACGATTAGGGACATTTGGGAGTGCCACAATTTGCAGTGGATTTCCTTACCATCAAAAGGAAGGAGTGGTGGAGTAATTATAGTGTGGAAAGGAGCCTTATTTAGCCTAAAGCAAGCATGGACCAAGGAGTACTCTGTTTCAGCTATTCTAAATGTTTGCAAAAATGCTGAATCTTTTCTAATCAGTGGGGTTTATGGTCCAAACGTGGACCATCTGGCATCAAGAATGTGGGAGGAGTTGGACGATGTAAGGCAAGGAATTCAACTCCCTTGGTGTTTGGGAGGTGATTTTAACATGATTCGGTTCCCCTCAGAAAGAAAAGGTTGTAGCAATTTGTCTTCAGCAATGAAACTGTTTTCAGATTTTATTGAAAATCATGCATTAGTTGACATACCTATGAAAGGCTCAAAATTCACCTGGTCCAATAGGCAATCTGCCTCAAAGCTCGACAGGTTCCTGGTGTCGTTGGGTTGGGAGGCTATGTACCCCAATTTAGTTGTTGATGTTTTGCCCAGACCTACTTCAGATCACTATCCTCTAATGCTTAGATGTGAAGATAGCATAAGACGGGCAACTCCATTTCGGTTTGAGAATATGTGGCTTGAGGATGCGGGATTCGTCAAGAAGGTGGAGGGATGGTGGGGAGATTTGAAGGTAGAAGGTAAACCAAGTTTCATTCTAAACAGGAAGCTGAAGTTGCTGAAACTATTAATAAAGAAATGGAATCGAGAGGAATTTGGGAGGATTAATGAGAACTTGTCTAAGATCCTAGTGCAGATAAAAGAGATAGATGAAAGAGAAGACAGTGGGCAGATTCCTGTGAGTGAATGGATGAGGAAGGAGAAGTTAAAAACTGAGTTCAAAAAATGGGCTTACTTGGAAGAAGTCAGCTGGAGGCAGAAATCAAGAGCTACTTGGTTAAAAGCTGGAGACAAGAATACAAATTTTTTTCATAGGATGGCTAACTCAAGATGGCGTGCAAACTCAATCAACAAATTAGAGGTTGATGGGCATATTTATCAGGCTGAAGAAGATATTAAGCAGAAATTATGTGACTTCTTCTTCAATCACTTTAAAGAGGAGAGCATTCCAAGACCAGCTGTTGATGGGTTAGACTTTGGGGCTCTACAGCCTGAAGAAAGAGATGGGTTGGAAAGACCTTTTTCTGAGGAGGAAATTAAAGGGGTCGTGGACCAACTTGATGGGGAAAAGGCGCCAGGCCCGGATGGGTTTTCTTTAGCTTTTTTCAAGGCCTGCTGGCATGTTATCAAGAAGGATCTAATAGCTGCCATTGATGAATTCCATAAGTATGGGTGTGTTGAGAAGAGTATCAATGCAACTTTTATCGTGCTCATTCCAAAAAAAGAGGGATCTGTTAGAGTGCAAGATTTCAGGCCCATTAGTCTTGTTGGAAGTGTTTATAAGATCTTAGCAAAGCTACTAGCTAACAGACTGAAGGCGGTTTTGAACCCACTGATTTCACAAACTCAAGGTGCATTTGTTGGAGGAAGGCAGATTCAAGATGGCATCCTAGTGGCTAATGAATGTATTGATTCATGCATAAGTGACAAGAGAGATATGATCATGTGCAAACTAGATTTGCAAAAGGCATATGACAGTGTGAATTGGGACTTTCTGTTATATATCCTAAGGAAGATGGGTTTTGGTGAAAGATGGAGGAGATGGGTCAAATTTTGTATTTCAACAGCCCGAATTTCAGTATTGGTGAATGGTTCTACTGCTGGTTTTTTCAGTACTCAAAAAGGACTACGGCAAGGGGACCCGCTTTCACCATTTCTCTTCACATTGGTCATGGAAACTTTCAGTAGAATGATGATGAGAGCATCACAAATTGGCAGCCTAGAGGGAGTAATAGTTGGGGGAAATATTTCTATTAATCACTTACTGTTTGCTGATGATATTTTGATTTTTTGTAAGCCCACTATCCACCAAGTTAGGTGGCTTAAAGGAATACTCATATGTTTTCAGGCGTGTTCGGGCTTAAAGGTCAACTTGGGAAAGAGTGAGATGATCGGTATTGGAAAAGTAGAAAATATTTCCAATCTGAGCCATTTTTTGGGGTGCAAAGTGAGCAAATTTCCATCATTATACCTTGGAATCCCACTTGGAGCAGGCTTCAAGAAATTATCAATATGGAATCCAATCCTTGAGAGAACAGAGAAAAAGCTCTCTTCTTGGAAGAGCTGTATACTATCTAAAGGGGGCAAGTTGACATTGATCTCTAGTGTGCTAGCAAGTTTGCCTACCTACTTCATGTCCATAATGAGTATTCCAATATCGATAGCTAGGAGATTGGAACAGATTCAAAGAAGATTTCTATAGGATGGACCAGCTGGAGAGAACAAGTTTCATTGGGTGGAATGGAAATCTATTTGCAAGTTGAAGAAAGAAGGGGGGCTTGGGATAAGACCTCTAAAGCTATTTAATAAAGCACTACTTCAAAAATGGATTTGGAGGTATGGAAATGAAACAGAGAACCTTTGGAGGAAGGTAGTACAAGCCAAATATGGAATGTCATCTGGGGATTGGTTTCGGAATCTCCCAAAATCGTCATATGGAGTTAGCTTTTGGAAACCTATAGCTAAGTTGGTGGCTTCAGTTGAAAAGGACTGCAAGTTTTTAATAGGTAATGGGAGGAAGATAAAGTTCTGGGAAGACACTTGGAGCAGAAACAGGAGGTTGAAGGATTCATATCCATGCATCTACAATGTCTGTAGAGATAAGGGAGCTGTGGTTAGTGACTATTTATCAATCACTAATGCTGGTGTTGCCTGGAACATACTATTAAGAAGAAATCTGTTCGATTGGGAGTTGAATAGCTATGAAGAATTACTTCAGGAAGTGTATAGTGTTCGGTTAGAGGGTCAAGAGGACACTAGATTGTGGACGAAAAACAGCTCTGGTCTTTTCTCGGTCAAGATAGCTTTTGAGTCTCTAAATTGCTCTGGGTCGAATTTTCAAGAAAGCAAACTGATCTGGGCTAAGTCAGTGCCAAGTAAGATATCTTTCTTCATTTGGGCCGCTGCTTTGGACAAGATTTTGACGATTAATCATCTGAAAAACAGAGGATGGCAGCTACCTAACCGATGTATAATGTGCAAAGAAGATGAAGAATCGGTAGAGCATCTTTTGGTCCACTGTAGGGAAGCAAGAAAGTTATGGAGCATGATTCTTGTAAGGTTTAAAACGTCGTGGATTCAAACCGAGAAGTTTTCCCAGGTTCTACAGTCGTGGGGGGCGAGGAAAGGAAAATCCAGCAAGTCAATGCTTTGGAACATCACCCCGGCAGCCATAGCATGGGGCATTTGGAGAGAAAGGAACCACAGAATTTTCAGAAATCAAGAAAGAAATTCTGCAACTCTAGAGAAAAAAATCCTACGTATGATGTATGATTGGGTAGTATCGGAGAATTGCTTGTCCAATATTCCTTTTCATGAGTTTTGTTTTGGGGATTCATTTCCAGACTGAGGAGTGATTGCATTTTATTTTCTTTCTTTTTGAGGAATACCTGTTTGTTCCTCGTTCTTTTGTAGTCTTAGGTACATACTCTATGTACCATCAAGTCTTATTTTTATATTCTACTACATTAATATATATTCCCCTTGATTACCGATCAAAAAAAATCTCCTATTCATTGCAATAACATACCAACATCACTATCGGTAGCAGAAGATCATGCCGAGTACGGAGATGACGAATAACAGAAACAGATCAAGCACCAAAAGCGAACTAGGGGAAGCAAAAACGAAAAACCTAATCGAAGCAGAGATCATAGAGCGATGAAAAATTAGGAGGAAGCAAACAACCGGCGAAACGAATCGGAAATATGAAGATAGATGACTCATCCTCAGGTGTTTATACCTCAAGCAACGCCTCCACGTTCTCCGGCGTGTTCTGGTTCGAAATTTGCCCTGCCGAGCTCGCCTCCTCTGCTGCTCCCATTGATGCTACTGCAGTTATGCTCCGGTGATGCGATCCTAACTGTAGTAGGACGAGAAAGCGGTGCCACTCGGTTCGAATTGGTGGTCTGGGTTGGCATCAATCCGAAACCGAGACTGTCAACTCAAAACAGAACCAGTCTCAAAAAACTGAAGTAAAAATTTATCTTTACTACTAATAATAAAAGCATTAATTGAAGTTTTCTTATTTTTACATACCTAAAATATCCTTTTTCTTATCGAGTTAAATCGTCTAAGGCCGGACTCGGAAGCTGCTCTAACGAACATTTCGTCTAGAATCACTTCAGTGGAGCCACTATGAAACGCATGGCTAGGATGAAGTGTGGATGTGTGGGGCCCCTACTGAAATGGGCATCCACCCGTGAGTTTCATGCTAGTTCACTTAATGGCTCCAGACGAAACGCTCTTTGCTCCAACCCATAACCAGTTGTGTGACGCCACGTCATCTAATTTGCAGTGTCAGGACTTCAATAAAAAATAAATATTTTGACTTAAAAGGTTTAACACCGTTTGGGTTCTCGCTTCCATGATGGCGTGGCCTTGACACTACAAATTAAAAGACGTGGCATCACACAATTGGGTACGAGTTGGAGCAGCTTCCGAGTTTGACCTTAGAGGATCCAAATCGTTTCTTATTAGCCATCTTTGTAGCCTTTTTCTCGAATACTTATCTAAATAAAAGAATTTTAATAATTATAATTACTATTAAAATCATACAAATTTATACCCAAAAAAAAATCTACAATAATATGTTTTCAACCCAAGAAGATCTATAATATATACCATGGCATGTGTTTTGCTTAGTTGCCACTCCTAAGGTTTATTTAGTTGTCACTCCAAAGATATGAATGACTTGAAATATATTAATTAGTATCTCCATCACTCTTATTCCCAAACTTATGTTGCTCACTTTCCAAGATCGTGAATCCACTGTGGTTGGATATATTTGTCCATTAAAATCATTTCAAATTACAAGGGGTCATAACACAAAAATAAAGAACAAGTCAAATAATATATTAATAATCATCTAATCTTTAATATATATCAATAATTATCAAGATTAAAATTTTAATTAATCAAATAATTAAATATATAAGTATTGTATTAATATATTAATTGTTTTGATAATAAGTACAACAATTATTAATAATTTAATTATTTATATTATTATAAGTAGAATAATCATAAAATCATTATACTAAGAAATTATTATAATTTATTAATATATTAATTATTTTTATAATTTATTAATACATAAATTATTGTTTAGAGCTGGACTATTACAAGGACATTTTGCCTTTTGTGGGTGTATTTCCCTTTCCAAAAACAATCACTTAGCATTGTACTTTATTTGGTATGTTTTGACATTTGCAATTCCACTACTGAAGCTATATTTTTACTTCGAGAGTTAGTAACAAAAAGTACAAAGAAATAAATGATATGCATGTGGTTTTTATTGATTTGGAAAAAGCATCTGACACAGGATTTCAAGATAAGCAATTTGATAGACTTCTATAAAAAATTAAAAAAAGAGATGTACTATTGAAATGTATTAATGTAACTAAGGATATGTATGGGGAAGCCTTTACTAAAGTAAAAACCGTTGGCAGTAAAATCATTGATTTTCCAATTAAGATATGTTTGCATTAAAGGTTAGCTATAGCCCTTATCTACTCACTTTAATTACGGATGAGTTGATAAGACACTCTAGATGAGGTGTCTTAGTGTATGTTATTTGCAGATGATGTAGTATTGGTAGGTCACACTAGAGAAGAAATAAATGTAAAATTAGAAATGTGGATAGATACCTTAGAACCAAACGGTTTTAAAATAAGTTGTATGAAGACTAAATATATGAAATGCCCCTTTAATACAAATAATAATACCACTAACAAAACTATTATAATTGACACTCAAGATATCCGTTTAAGCACCGGCGGATCGAGAATATTAGCTTAGGAGGGGCAAACAATAAGTCAAAGTACATTCAACTACATTAATATTCAAATGTTTTAGAAAAATTACTTTTAGAAAACAAAAATTGAGAAAATTATGAGAAAGGGCCACTTTTGGCTGGAATATATAAAAATAGTCTATCAAAAACTTCTTTCTAAAAAATGGTCACTTTTAAAAAAAAAAAAGAAAATTTGAACTATAAAGGTAACTTTACTGTAGCTACATGGGATACAAGCGCAGCCTAACACGAACGCTTTATACGTGAGATACGAGCATATGATGCACTTGTTTCACATGTAAGATGTGCTCATGTCTCACGTGGGATGAGCTCGTATCCTATGTAAAATGAGCTCATATCCCATGTAAGCTATGCTTGTATTCCACATAACTAAGTAAAGTGACACTATTTTTTAATTTTTATTGGGAAGTGACCCTTTTCTACAAATCAGGTTTTTTTATAAACTGTTTTTACAAATTCAAGCAAAAAGTGATCTTTTTCATAACTTTGAAGGGTCAATTGCTTTAAGTTTGGGCAATTTTAAATAATATTACCTTTTAAAAGGTAATATTAAAAAGTGCCCCTTGGCTCCGCCCATGCATTTAAACAATAAGTACAAATGTCTTGGATCACTGATGGGAAAAAGATGGAGGAATTGATGAAGATATAGTACCATGTATTAAAGTTGATTGGCTTAAATGGAGGGGTGCCTTTAGGGAATTGTGTGATAAATGTGTTCCAATTAAATTAAAAACATAACTTCTATAAAATAGCAATTCGACCAACTATGTTTTATGGTGCAAAATATTAGATGGTAAAGAATCAACATGTTCAAAAGATGAGCATTACTGAGACAAGGATGCTAAAATGGACTTGTCACAAAACTAAAAAAACGAAGAACTAAAACACATTCAAAGTGGTTATGCACAGCATGCATTAAAGATACAATGGAAGGGATCAGAGTAGGTTAAGATGGTTGGAATATACAAAGCGAAGACTTAGAGATGCACCTGTAAAAAGGTCTTTGAGAACACGTTGCACGCATGTAGGGTCCAAGCACATGCAGACATGTAGGAGTTACAGTTTCATATTTAGGTACAGGTAGACGCCTGATTGACTTTAGGTTGGTATGCATGTAAGGATTGTGGGTAAGTAACCGAATTGTGACCTGAGGAAGTCCATAGACACTGTAGGTGACCCTACTTAAAAGTAGGTTCCCTTGGTCATCCCAGTTAGGACCAATGAGTTCGACTCATTTCACCTATTAACTAAGCTGGCATGTCTCAGATTGGCTAGAGTGGGACTTACATGGTTTGTCTCACTTATCCTTTTTCTGTTTACTAGTTTATTTCTGGGATGTTAATCGGATTTTGTGAGCCCAGTTGGAAAGCCCACAATCTCGGCTTTGAGTTTTTTTTGGGAACGCTTGAGTCCCTTTATCAGGGTTTTGACCAGCCCAAACCCTCCTTAGTTTGGTCTAATTTAGTTTTAGAATGGTTTTAGCCAACTGTAGGCTGATTTGGGCATTTTTTGGGTTGCACATTTGTTCAGGCTGATGCACCCAAACCCGCCCTGCACCATGCTAGCCAAGTGGGGTGGAGGAGAATCCTTCGTTCCGAGTGCCGACCCATTGGGAGCTCTAACGTCCGACCAGTTCCTTCCTTGCAGGCTACTCAAAGAATGAAAATCTTGAAACCTCAAAGATCATCATCATTTTATTTTAATTTAGATGAGCGTCTTCTCCAATTTTCAAAAGGTACAAACAGCTCTACAGTTGTTCTTCTTCGTAGGCGTCTCTGTGCTACATTACATTGAGCAGAGAGACTTTCACCTCTTGAATCACCCCAGTTGCTCAGACTTCGGCGGCGGAGTTGCAGTCTCTCTCTCTCTCTCTCTCCCTCTCTCTAGTCTAAACTGAGTTGTACGAAGAACACTCGATTCGATTATCAGTGTCAGCCGTCATTTCTTAATCTTTCCTTGTACCACCTGTTCTCCGCTCGTCGTCCTTGAAGGGTGGAAAGTCTGGCACTGGCAGCGCAGTCTCTCCCTTAATAAACGCCGCGTGCTTTTTATGTCTCTGCAATAAGTAGTAAGTGGTAGCTTTACCTGATCTGGTAAATTTCGTTCATTCACTCACCAGTATACTCATTGCACTGCAGGTGCAGGCTGGCTGCAGTTCATTTCCTTTGGTTCTCTTCCGTCTTTTCATGTTGTTTTCATTCACGACACTGCACGATGCCCTATGCCCCCCCCCTCTTAATACCTTGCCAATCCCTACTTTCCTAGTTGGGGCGGAGCTATACGTATTTGAATAAAATTGAACACAATGAGATCAAAATTTGGAAACATCATTTACATTCGAACCTTGAATAAAATTGAAGATCAAAATCTCCTCTGTAAATGCATTTTAACAAAATCTCTTTTTGGAGTAAATACAAGATTCATTGAAAAAAATCTCTTAAACAAGCAAGCATTTATCAAAGAGAACTGATTCAATTTTGCAAGCATTTGCACTTGATACATCCAATAAATAAAAGGTTGACTCTAATCTCAAACTTCCCTCTGTACATTATTAATTCAATTCCATGCCAAAATCCCAGAGATTCCTCTTCATCTTCTGAGACAAAAAAATTGGCTACAAAAAGAATACATTTCAATACATCTTTCCCTTCCGGCAAATTCATTTACACTTTGGAATGGCTTCTGTGGATCCTGCTTGCAATGCTCATCTATACCTTTACAAATACATAATACATATCAATAGTTGCTTATAAAGCGAGGAAGAGAAACGGAGAAGAAAAGCGCCTAAGTTGTTTGGCTTTTCAACTCTGGCAATCTTGAATTATCCTCCAAAGCCTATGCCGATGGCCACATTGGTGACCTGCTGTGAGTAAAACTTTCATCTCAATTGAATTCCACTATACATCGACGCCAATCAGCTGCAAGTGCAAGTTCTTTTCAGTTCAACCAACTGATAGTGTGAAGCATTGGATTCTGTCCAATGCAGAAGCAATGGTCTTGGCTGCCTTTCAGCTAACTCCCTTCTTAAGTATCCTCAATGAAAACTTTGTGTATGAAATCACGAAAACGTCTTGAGTATTGCCTTGGATCAACTGCTGATATTGAGGTTGGATCATATTGGATGGACTTGTATGCATGCTCCAGTTTTTTACTTATGTCATAGTCTTGGAGTATATCTATGATACCAAAGAAGAGGATGACATCGTAGAACACTCCTGTTGGTTCTCCAATAAGCTGATAATCGTAATCAGTTCTTCTTACTGTCTGTTCAACTCGTGCTGGCATGTTCGCGCCCAACTTGATAGTTGCCCATCTGCAGTTCTCAAATTAAAAAGACCATTTGAGAAAAGCAAGAACATACACAGTAGTTAATTAAGAATGGTAATGCTTTCATTCAAACTAATTTTACTGCGTAGGGTCCAAAAAAAGTTGATCCATGTCTATTCTGGAAAGACGAGGAGCTGCAGCTTCATTCTCAAGGTCACCATTTCCTACAAGAAAGGTTCACAACATTTTTCATCTGTTGACCAAAAAAAAAAAAAAAAAAAAACGATGTGAGGTTATAAACAGAACATGATAAGCAAAGGCATGAGGAATAACCAGTAGGAGTTCGCGCTCCAGATGTACGACCTTTAGGGGTGACTGGACCCCTAGTGTACGGTGATATTTCGCGGAAGTGAACACCCACCAAAAGACTATAATCCATAATCCTCTCCAGTTCAAGAAATTCACAGTCCCTATCTACTTGCCTGAGAGCAGAAAGTGTGGAGGTTAAAAACAAAAGACAACGGAAAGAAACAAACAACTTTGTTTACAAAAATGTAGTGCTGAAAAGCTTTGAACTGAATCTAACCGTTGAAGTTCTTGGTACCATGTCCTCTGCAGTCGAAATATGAAATTAAGATCAAGGTCCTTAAGGGTTGTAGTTGCATCAATCTCTGCCTCGGGCTTCTCAGTCATGCGGCCATGAGAAGACCCTTTCAAGTCGAAGCGTCTGTGGATGGTGTACTCAGAACAAAATAGATTACCCATTATGACAAAGCGTACCTGGTTCATAATAACATAAAATGATTATGAAACATGCAATGACTGGAATTGTAGTGGATCGGATCCCTGCATTAAAATCCATGGTATGGCACTCCGACCATTACCTTTTTCTGGGTAGCCCCAGTTAGCTTTACACAGTGGAGACCAAAAAATTTGGTTACTAGTGTGTTCTCAAAGGCACGAACATGATTATAGTAAGCTGGAAGCATCCTCAGAAGCACCTGCGCCAGGAGACCAAAAGAAACTGAATTGGATCAGGGACAACCAGACTTAACTTCATCAAGATGTGGGGAAACAGAGAACTCACTTTGACTTCCGACTTTTTCATTGTCTTTATCATGTAGCGGTCATCATTAGTCAAGTAAAAGAAGCTTCCACTCTTCCCAGGAGATGAGAGTTCACGAAGTGCCTCATCCCCACAAATAGATATCATATAATCAGCAGGATCCACCTTAAACAACTTTCGAAGAGTCCTAAAATAGATGGTAACAAATAGTGGATTACAATTAGTATCAGAAAGCAAACAGGGTTAACCTATCATAATGAGAAGTATATTTCAAGTCCTGACCTAAAAACTAATGGACAGTAATCCTTCCATCTAAATTCACAAGATTGGTGTGGTGGAGTGTATTTGGTTCCCTCTGGAGGAAATCTAGTCCATACTTTTTCCTTTGGGTCAAAAGCAGAAGCCTTCAGATCTAGTGACATAGATGGTGCACATTTTCCAACAGAATGCCTGTTCAGGACAATGAGAGATGGAAGTTAAGACTGATTAGATACAGATAAATAGGATAGCTGAGAAATTACAAAAAACATCCATTTGATTGGTAAGCTTCAAAATTTGAAATTCTAAAACTTTTGGTTCTTAAGCTTTATGAAACTATCAGAATAACAAAGGATATATAAGGAATGAACATAGTTGTTCTTATGGTCACAACTGCTGCTGTAGTAACAGCCATTTACCACAAGCACCGTTGTCACCTGGATCAGGACATGGATCAAGTAGGTCAAGTATAACTGCACACAACAGCTTCCCATACTCAAACCTCAGAAGGGAATAAATTTTGATACAACAGCATCCAAATCCGTTCATCAAATTGACAGTTAAAATTTTCCTATATAAAAACACAAGGTGAAGGACGACTTAAAATCAGAACATGCAAAAGAAACCATTGCATAAAATTCAATTTCACTGTAGTTGAGAGGTCAGTCAAAATTTAAATGGTTTCCCAAATTGCAATGTAGCAGAAGGAAACCCACCATAAGTTAAGAGCTACATGCAAAATTTCAACATTCAAAATCATAAAAGTTCCATTTCCAATTCTATTCTACCACAAAGAATAAAAACACTGTGGCAACACCATGTCATACAATTTGCATTGTCGAGTCCATAATCAGTGTTTTTATTTCCTTTTGTTTTCTCTGGTCTTGAATAGAGAGCAAAAACAATCATGGTCCTCCCCCTTTCCACAACAATTCATTCTCAATTATCTGGAGTTACTTCCAAATTCCCAATTTTATTTTATTTTATTTTTCCTATTGGTACCTGCAAGATGTTCTGTGAGAAAAATTTTCTACGCATAACTGGAAACTGTAATCATATTCACAAACATTAATGGTGGATTTTCTAATTCGAGAAAACCACTAATGCACACCCAAAGTGAGGAGTGGATAAACAAATGAACTGAAACTATCCCAAATATATAATAAAATGGAAAGGATGTGACAGATACATCTATACAATATTTAACATTTTTATTATTATATCAATTGATGGAATGATTCCTACAAAAATGAAAGAACAGCAGCTGAACCATGTGGAAACAAGTGGGGCAATTGGTTTCTTCATGTCTTCACGGTTCATAATCCGTTTCATTGCACATCGGAAATTTTGCCCAGTCAAGAGTTTCGACTTTCCAGCTCTCTGGTTTACAGTATCCACAAACCAAATATTTCTCTCAAATGGTATAAGCTATTCCATCATTTCATTTTAAAAGGAAATTCTAAAGACAAGTAGAACATGACAAATGACAATGAAATGAAACAAAACTTCAGTTGTTGAAAACCGACTAAAACAACTTTCAGCCAAAAACAAGGAAACAAATAAATTCATTAAAACAGCTGAACCAGGACATTAAAAAACTCCCATCAGATCACCAATACCTGATGCCCAACTGCAGGTTGAGCATGAGTTCATAGTTCTTATGCCCTTTAGCTATTGTTTCTCCTTGCTTCTTCATCTCCCCGTGCTGTATTCTGAAATGATGTTGAGGGATTGCCATCGAATCCACATCTTCAAGCTGGAGGCTGGCCAAACCATCATCTCCATCGCTCCCCACCATCGAATTTCCATCAACAATATCGCAAATAATGTCACCATCAGCCTCCCAAATACAAAATTTATCATACCCCCTCTCCGCGCCATTGTTCAACCTTCCATCAACCGACTTTCTCCTAGGCTTACCATTGGAATCCACAACCTTTGACAACCTTGTTTCAATACCCAACCAATTAAGCGTCTTCTGAGATGGTAAAATTGAGACTTTCTCACCAGGACAAATCTTGCAGTCATTCAAATCAACACAAAAAACATCTTGAGGATCCCAATTCAGATTCTCAGCAGGGTAGAACCCAGATGGGTAGTAAGTCCCATTCTGCGCCTTGGGGTCCTTGCTCCACATTCCGACATAGAAGCTCCCGTCAGCCCACCGGAAAGTCCCATTCCCCTTTGGCAACCCATCTTCCCAAGACCCATCATATCGATTCCCATTGGCCCAAATCAAAGTTCCATTTCCACAAATCACACCATTCTTCCATTGCCCTATATAATGATTCCCATTCTTCCACTGATACCGACCACGCCCATTCTGTAAACCTCGACGCCACTCCCCTTCGTAGCAATCGCCATTGGCATAATGCTTGGTGCCTGTTCCATGCTTCAAATTCATGACCCAGAAGCCTCGATAAGTATCCCCATTTGAACCAGTATATATCCCCTTTCCGTCCATATAACCATTCCTGAATTCACCTTCATAGGTAGCCCCAGATGGCCAACTGAATTTCCCTTTACCCATTGTCTTCCCACGAAACCATTCACCAACATACATACACCCATCCGTCCAGAGATACTTTCCATGTCCATGAGGGAGATTGTCGCACCACTGCCCTGTATACAAATCCCCATTAGAGAGAACCAGCTCTGCAAGGTAAATCTCACCCACATTGTTGCCATTACCTTCTTCATCGTCAACATGGGCCACTGACATTGCGGAGAAAATGATGTTGGCTCGTTTCTTCGCCGCTGCTTGTGATTTTCTAACGGTAGCTTCCCAGGCTTTTACAACGCCACCGCTTTGTTCCTTGCTCATCCTCACTTTCGCAATAAATGCATTTTTGATTCAACTAATCCCTTCCTCCATCATCACCATCACCACCCCAAATCCAAACCCACCAAGCTGCGTCGACAACCCAAATGGAAATATTCAAACAGACCCCAGAAAATGCCTCTGCAATGACCTTGCCCTTCCTCTCTCACCCCCCTCTCTCTCTCTCTCTCCCTTTCTTCTCCCTCTTATGTGTATATTTCTGCTTTTGTTTGTTTCTATGTTTCTGTGTATCTCTATTTCTCCGTTGGGTACGTGTTCTGATTCAGGGAAAAAGCAGAAAAAGGTGCAATGGAACCAAGGGGTGGCTTTTCCTTTTCCAATCTAAGGGGAGAAGCCAAAAAACAAAACAGAAACAAAACGAAAACGTGTTTGTGTGTTTCTGTTAATCTTTTGTTTTCCATTATTTTTCTTTTTTCTGGTGTTTGAACTTAGTTCAAATGGAAGACTGATTGGACAACACATTGTCCTAATCTCCGAATCCACCTCCTAAAATCACTGAGAGCCCTAACATCTGGAGGGATGAGAGGAATGATGTTGATATGCCAGCCATCTTTGAGTCTCTCTTGGAGACACAAACGACCATAAGAGACCCATTAAGAGACAAGATACACAAATCATTTCCTTGCTTCCACTAACCTTGTCTTCATCTTTTTTCTATGTGTTTTATCCTTTCTTGCCTCCCCAAAAGGCCAGAAGGGTTGAAGCTATTGCCAGTTCAGTTTTGGCTTGTCCAAGGAATTTTTTTTATCATTTTAATACCCATATTTTGGTATTAATTTTATGATTCCTCTTGAAGAAATCAAAATTTTTCTGGCATGAAGGATACCCTTTCAAAAATTCTCTGTTTATTTATTAATTTATCATTTTTGGTTTGAAATGGTTGGGGTAGGCCTACATTAAAAAACTGTTAAGGCGTGTCCTACGATGGGCTGCTGTTGTCGTGCCGCCTGCTCTCCCTGTTTCTCTTTCTATTTAGGGAGGGTCCTTGGGATTAGGGTTTGGTTTGACCTTGTGAGTTGTGAGAAGAGAATAAAAGAAGGCAGAGAGAGGGGAGAGAATGAAGAGACAATTCATTGATTACAATATGATGATTGGGTTTTATATGGAAATGGGGTTCATTGGATTGCTTGTTTTTATATGAAGATTTTCTTTGCTAACCATAGCCTTATTTTTAAATGTTATAAGCTGTGGTGGAGTTATTTATGGGGTATGATATGATAAAACTTTTCTTTGAAAAGCAAGTTTTGAGGCTTTTACTCTTTACATGGGAGACTGATTTAGGTGTGATTTATGGTTTTGTTTACATTAATATTTTTCTCATTGAAGAGATAAAACAAATCTTTTGAAATGTTTTATGCATTGCATTGCAAAGTGTAGTAAGCGTGTGATGCTGACATGTGAAGCATCTTTTATGTGAAGCATCTTTTATGTCATGTGTTAATTATAGTTAAGATGAGTTTGGATTTAATAGAAGGTATCATTGTAATAAACTCTTTTTTTCCGTAAATTACAGAAACCACCTTGAAATCTGCACTAATCACCAACACCTATCTTCATGTTTCTGAAAAAACATTTCCCCCTAATTAGAACACATCTGTTATTTAACTCTTTAAGTTTTATTTATTTTTATTTAAATTCCCTCTTCTTTACCAAAAAATTACATCCCATTCTTTCTTTACCATCCCGTTTATTTATCAAAAAATCACTTCTCTTTCTTTATTTGCTTTTCTAGCTCCCCGAAAAATTAATTTGAAGGATAAATTTGTCTATTATACTTGAAGATTGTTGGCATTTGTCATCTTTGTCAAAAACTTAGACAACAATTTAACTGAGTGTAACCTTTCTACAACCTTAAGGGGTGAAGTGTTATATCAAAAATATGAAAGAAGATATATGTAATTAGTGCAAACCTCAAGGGAGGTTTTTGTAATTTACCCATTTTTTCTTCCTTCATTATATCTCCATGTTTTTCCTCAATATCGTTTCCATGTAAATGATGTTTTGAATTATTATGTGCATATTTGTTTCATTGTTTTATGCCAATAACAAAGCAATCAAATATAACTTGATTAAAAAATTTTAGCCCCAAATTCCCTATGTTTTTTTTCTCCTCTTGAGCATTGAAAAGCTATTAAAGAACATGGATAAATAAAAAGTGAGTAAAACACTTGCCAAATTTACACAATTAAAGCCACATCATAACCTCACTAATTATTTGTAAGCAAAATCTCTTTAGTGCAATGCCTTTAAGGCTTTTGAATATTCTATTAATATTCTACACATATGTGGTCATGAACTGTCCTATGAATTACAAAATACTCTTTAGGAAGTAGAGAGTTAAAATCGTCTCCCATGCTTCACTAAATTGTTTCCTGATGTGGTCGTGAGATGCTGCCATGTGGAGCATCTCATGGCCACCATTTTTTCATGTGAGCCCACTTGATACATTTATAACATATGGAAAAATACTGACCGTGAGATGGTCCACATCACAACATCTCACGGCTACATCAGGGAGCACTTCAGGGAAACATGGCAGAGGATTTCATTCCGAAAGTAGAGGATACAAACATCTGCTTGATGCTAAATTTAGATCTTAAAACATTCTTCTCTGTCATCCTTATCTTCAAGACCTATATATGAAAAAAGGTTGGGATTGAAATACAAAGTGTTGTATAACCTTATCTATAATGAAAGAAAAACTTCTCAGGAACTACAATATATTGCAAAACTTTACTTAAAAGATGTAATCATGAAGACAAAACCAAACTTTAGCTTAGCAATTATAATTTTATGTGTGGCAATTCCTCAGGTAAAAATTAGAAAAGACTTATAAAATTTATCCCTGTTATGGGTTGGCCTGTTTCTGACTCCTAATTGAAGCCCAAGACAATATGTGCCTTGTGAGTCCAAATGCCCTACCCAGGCTTTCATATTAAGGTCTATCAATCTGAGGTATCTCTCTTTTGAGAGAGATTAAGAACCACCTCTAATGGGTCTGATTGAAGAGATCAAATGTTTTAAACCCCAGATTCCTATTATTCTTTTTTATGTAAATTTTCTGGAATAGCTTTAGGTCAAATATGAGTGCAGGACCACCCCAAACTTGGGTCCTCCTGTCAATCCTTGGGGCTAGCAATAACAGCTTGTAGTCCTACTCCAGTGGGTACCATCAAGCTCTTGGTCCCCACAAACTGTAGCAGGAATCCATACATAGACTGTTGGGCAATTCTATGACATAGTTTTGGCTGTATAGAACCTTTTTTGCCATCAACCATGGTTAAGGCCCACCATGACAGTTCTTTATTTTTGGAATCCCATATACAGATACACTTGAGGGACCATTTAGGGGCTCATTTGAATCTTTTCCAACTTGTAGGGTAGTGCCCCATGGCACCCATCGCTCTCCTGACCCTTTCCATGCTTCCATACACATAAATGCAAGAGTAACAGATAATTGCAATGTTTCCTGCCATGGGTTATAATAACCTGCAAAACCCTTACAATGAAACCTTTGTGTTCAGAGTTGGTTTGAGCTGACCAGAACCTGCCTGGTCTTTGAGTGCATGAAGAAAGGTAACTGACATTGCCAATCTTTAAGGAATTGAGTAGAGCGTTTTGTTGCTTTCATAGTTTTGGGTTTTACCCAAACCAAGTCACAGCCCTACCTAGCTCCCAAGATAAACCAGCACATGTCCGGCAATTGTTTGAGACGCCCAAGTGCAAACAAGACTAAGAAACAATTTTTTCAAATAGCAAAATGCAAAAGACCTATTTGCCCCTAAAAATACATTATAAACGACCTTTTTTGTCAAATTTTTTTTTTTTTGAGAATTGACTCATGGTTTACGAATCTAGATTATTTATTGTATTTTTTTTAATTGGGAATACATATACCGCTAGTAATGGACCTAAATCAAACCATTTTGAGATAAAAGAGTAACGACCTAAATAACTCCCAAGAGGCCCAAGATATTGTGAAAGTAAATAAACATTGACTGATTAATCAGATCATTTTCCCATTTTCCTCCCTCCCCTTAATGTATTGAGACCATATCAACTGGTCCCTCACACTGAAACATCTGCTGGTCCAACGGTGAAGGGAGTGCACACGTAAGCTTCATGTACCTATGTGGACATGTATTTCACCATTGGACCAGCAGATCTTCCAGCCAAGTGCTCCAGCAGATTTCAACTCTAATGTATTGTGGTCACGTTTACCAAATCATAATTGCACTAGTATACATTTATTGAGAGGGCAAAAGCAAAATCTATACCACTTCTAAAGAAAACACAAAACTAATAAATTTCTTTACCCAAAACAACCATACAATATAATACTTTATTATATTTCAATAAGGTTAAATTTGTCTTTTTACTCTTTACTCTTCCAAAAAAAAAATCCACTAACAAATTTTAAGCCTGAACTCTTTTTAATTATTCTTGGATTGTTGATTAGACCATTAGGATAGATCTCATTAACTGCCAGTGAGTCACGCTATTCAACTTTCTACGATACTTAAATGACTTGCAAGCATAAATAACCATTGACGGCCATATTTTTAGAATATATTTATATGGGTATCTTTGTCCTTTTTATTTTTCACATTCCGAAAAATACCCTCCCTAACATATTCTTATCCTTTATGTCCTAACCTTTCTATCTTCACAGTACATACTACTGCAAGTACACCTGCTCGTAAGATAAAAATGAAGAGCATTTTGGATAATAATAGGCACTTAAAAGATTAAAGAGATGAAACTAAATAAACGAAGACGTGCAGGACACTTAAGAAAATAAGACATAGTTCTATTGGAGCAAGAGAAGTAAATAGAATAAAACGTGGGGTAAAAGTGGTTTTAGCTTTTAATTAATACTTATAAGTAATACTTTCCAGGTAACTGAAAATACAGATTAAATTTACTTTAAAGGAATTGAGAAAACAAATGTCATTTTACCATTCACAAGAAATTTCTTCCAAAATTGCCCTTAAAAGGCTTGTAAATCTCATTAAAAACTTATAACAAACGGTGGTTGCAAAAACCTTCTCATAAACAACAAATTACAAATTCTGAGTCATCTTAAAAAAGCATCACCACTTTCCAATTAACCAGAACTCTAAATCCAAATTATTTCCAAAAAGAATCATTTTCTAACTGCTTGATGGCAGTTTGGGACCCAACCCACTTACCCGCAGTGGCCACACGTCAACAATTTTGGGTTCATGATCTGAGAAACATATCAAAATCTTTTATAAATGGCTTACGTATAAGTGCAAACGTGCTTGGCACAAACATGGAGATTCTAACATCTCAAAAGAACCTCATTCTTTCGCAATCTTCTCAACATCAACTTCCAATTATTAAGCCAAATATTCGGTTTCCATGGCAACCCAACCGCCCTTGTTATCTTAAAAACTGTAATTTTCATGCTTTAGTGAGATACAAAACCACCTGAAAAGTCTAACAAGAAGACCATTGTTTCAGATCATCCCAACCCCACATCAAACTACTCATGATGTGGGTTTGGGAATCTTGGGATGCCATGCCAACCCATTGTTAGTACTTGGTACCATGTCATCAAACCATTCCCACGATTACAGAATCCATTAATTGCATGCATGGCATATATGGCTCATGCCATCACGACATATATGTTCCATGAGAATTTATTCTGTACTACCTACAATGCTTCCTCATGCAAGCTAGAAAGCACCACCAAGGCTTCACAAAACCTGGAGAGAACTTGCCATTTATCAGAAAGCACCACAACCATAGCCACAATCCTTACAGTTTAAAACAACCAAAAAATCAAAATAAACCCACAAGAGAAGAACATGGACATAGTATTCCATGCAGTTCCCTGACCTCCAACACAACAAAACAAAATATATCACGTGTGCATGCTTTGCTTCCTCATATATATTTTAACACACAAGTCTCTGACCAGCTTATCTAGACATGTCCAAATCAGGGAAACAACTATGCAGAGAAAAATCTGACATATATACATGTGTATTCATTCATTCATCTCCCCATTCAAGATAGAACAATATATACATGTGACTGCACAAAAGTACAAACGTAAAGATAAAGCTCAGATCATCAAGGACAATTTGGAATCTTAGACGGTTCTGTGTTAGAGATCTTACCAGCACATCTGAGTAAGAAAGCAGCACATATATATGTATATATATATATACACATTATTTAAGCTTGGAAAACTAAATATCAAAGAAATGGAACAGATCGAAGTCAGACTTTTCAGTTGTTCAAGCAGGAATAAAACATCTTGCAAGTATAACGAGCGGAAAAGATTGGAAGATGAATAAACATTACACAAAATTTTGAATCAGAAAGTTCTGCAAAAAACATCATATAGGCCTGGAGAAGTCTAATACCCCAGAAGTTATGTTAACAAACACCAAATAATTAAGCTTCTGTATCACTAAAGCATAGAACTGTTGGTACATTCATTAGTCTACCATAAATATAACACTGGTAATCTTGTAAGATATGCATGTAGGATTGAATGTTATGGGAACTATGAGCTTTGGGAGGATGAAGTTTCATATATATCACCTTCAGCTCCACAAGTGCTCCATGCCTAAGAACTAGACGAGAAAGTCACTGTTTAATAAAATGCACTGAACCTAAACTGATAGATAATTTGGTTTCTGAAACAACATAGAAACAAGACCAAAAATAACAGGCAATAGATATAACAACAGGAATTTAAATTAGAACAATCCCAGAATAATTAGATTAATGATACTAGGCTCCCACTCAAAGATGGACTTCCCATTACCTTAGATTTCAAAGTTAATACAAATCATTTAGCTCTAACATACACCCTTTTTATTGTAAGGTATCAGGTGTTAAATGCAGCTCACAAATTTGTAAGATGACTATCATGTCTACAAAACCTATGTAAGTAATCCTTACGATACCTATAACAGCAATGTATAATTAACATCTGCAAAGAGTGTGTGCAAATCAAAGTTAGTTTGGTATGCACCCCACTATGAACTCATTTGGATGCTAAAAAAAAAAAGCAGATTCTTCAACCCAGTTCTTCCCACCAAAAATTTCACAGATTTCCACCATGATTTAAGCATAATAATCAATCATACAACCAGTAAATCTCCAGTGCATGGTGATATTATGACACAAATGTATACTTCAAGTTAGACTGGTGCAAGAAAATAATCCAAACAAAAGCATAATATTCCATATAATCCAAGAACAAAATCCTGCAATAACAACAAGGCACAGAAACAATGAATGGGCTTATCTTGAATTATTGTCTCAAACAATGACATTTATGTATATATTCAACACGTGCAACATAATAATCCTATTAATCATAGAAGTCCACCTACTTAGGAACAAAATTTTGAGAGAAAATCAAGACATGGAAACAATAAGCACTTTATCTCAAATTGTTAATATATCTTGTTTTAACTCCTTGTTCCTTCTTGGTCCCATTGTTTCCTCCGCAAATTAAAGGAAGAAACATGTCCCAGTTAAGCATGAATTAAGGGGGCATGTCAAGTGGTTATGAAAACGTTTATATAGCGTAACAAGCCATCAGTGATGTTCCTTTCCTAGGAAAAGAAGAAACTCAGAAACATAGAAATCATCTAACAGATACAAATAAATATAATGATATCTAAAAAAATTTATAGATTATTAAACATGCATGTCTATGTATTACGTACTTATATTTGAGTTGGCCCACCCATCTACCTTGCGTACACGGGATGTATATTATCATCATTTGGAGCAGTAATGTGGCTGATCAAAAACTTCATTTCATAGCCATCCATGTGGTTTAGCCAGTTGTGAAGGTTCCTTTTCAATTTAAGCCCCATATCTACAGTATATTTGACTATAAACAGAGAAATCTTAGAACCCCAGTTTGGCCATAGTTTACACAATGGAAAGAGACTAAAGCAGCAATAAAATGTGTGTTTTGGGGCTGCCACCTTGGAAGCACATCAATTCAGACTTGCATTTCAGCATGAATTTCCGTGGCATGCCAAGTTCATCCACAAAGACATCTTCCATGTAGGAAAGCACCTGATAACATCTCCTTGCTGGAACCTTTTTTTGAAAAAATTAACTCTTCCATGGCAAATTAAGCATGTGACAATGGCTCAATAAACATATTGTACATAGATGAAATGGTTTATCATATGGCCTATTCAGAGTACTACACGGTCAGGTGGACACTTCCAATTATATATCAGCAATTAATGATTAAGATTTGCACATATAATACACGAGAAAATTAAGAATAGAAAAAGATACCAAATAATGTATTCTTCAAGTGGAAATAGCACAAAAAGGGCTATAAAGTTACCAATGACCAGCACCTTGTGCTTCATATTTATATTCAAAATCTGATTTTTCAATGTCAGAAACCCTTATATTATTCTGCAAATTTTAGGACCAGTGTATTATTCTGCACATCAAGAAGTAAAGACGTGTCAACAACACATTAGTGCCTAAACACCAATTATTGCACCCTAACTAATGCACAGCTCCTGAATTAGACAACTGGCTTAGTTCCACCTCTTGACTGGCTATTTTGTCAAATATTTCATCCCTTACAAGATTCTGGCAAACAAACTAATTCAAGTATATGATACTACGTCTAATTATCTACACATCTTGCCAACTTCGAAGTTTATAATGGTCTACTTAATGGAAATCAAGAAGCTTTGTACAAAAAACTGTCACAACAAAGCATTTTTTTCCCCTTTTTGCTGTTCTATAAATCAACATTAACAAATGCAAGCAACATCAAAAGAATGTTGGACTCCAAAAACAAAGGCATGAAAGTTAATTTCCAGGTCCTAATCACAGTTTCAAAAAAAATTTCATCAAAAACTAACATGTAATTGGTTTCTATTTTTTAAGTGAACGGCCAAAGATTGCAAATAAAACTCAGTTGCAAGTGTTGATATGCGGTGCCAAAAAACTTGAATACCTTGGTAATTCTTCTCGAAGAACTAAAGGTAAGTGCCTATGCAAACAAATTGCAAGGTCAACCATATCATGAATGAACATTCAGAAGTCAGCAACACATACCGTGTTAACACAGAAGAAAGAAAAGGACTAAAACTATATGAAAATTAGTAAACAATAAATCATAATCTAGAAAGATCAAGACATGTTGATGTAACAAGTGGACCCTACTGGGTCTCATAAGTAGTTTTTGGTAGGAGTTGTCTTTTTTAGATTACTTATTCAAAATGTTTTAGATATTTTAAGTGTTTTAGGGATAGAATTTTGCTCTTATTAGATTAGTACATGTTTAAAGTCCTAATTTGAGAGGGTTTATAATTTTTTTTAATGTTTAATAAAATCCATAAAAAATACAAGAAACGAAAACAATATTAGAAATTTGATTACTAAGAAGAAATTAATATTAACGCTTCTTTCATTAGCAATTACTACTATTTAAAGTAAGCTAATAATCCATAAAGTTTAATGACAGAGAACTGATGCAAATGAAAGATATGAAGTTCATAAGGACAGAGGTAATGAAAAAGAGTCCATTAAATTAGAAAATAGTATGTTCAAGACTTTAATAAAAAGTATGCATTGGAAGACAGACTTGCTGTACATGGTATGAGTCAACAAAACAAACAAAAGATAAAGAACAAAGATATGGGGAAAAAGAGGGATTTGTTCAAATCATTTATAGCAATCCATGGTCTTTCACACCCCAGTTAAAAATATCCTTCTCCCCTACACTGTTTTTTTTTCCTCCCGCAGATCATTGTTAGGCAAGATTTAATTTTTATCATTTCCCATGTTCCTAATTTTATTATACAATTCTGAATATAACCATCATCAATCTGATTAAGAATTAAACTAAAAAGAATGGTTGACAGAATGCATGTGATTAGTTGCCTCTCAAGAAAAGTCTTCATAGATAATCTCGAACCAATCTATAATTAAAAAGTTGAAACAAGTTTTTAATAATGTTTAGATTCTAAGAACCGGATAGCAATCAAATAATGTCAGGCCCATAACAAATGAGATTTTAACAAGCATTAGATTACAGATACTGTCAGATCTCATTTTATCCACCATATATATATTAAACATTGTATGCAAGAATGACTACAAAAAGACATTGCACTCTTTCTGCAGCATCCCAAGGAATAAAAAATCGTTACAGCCAATACATGAATAGGGGATAAGAAGTAACTTGATAAAGCACAAGTTGGGATGTGAGACCAGGACATTGAAAATACCAACAGCAACATAATTAAATATCACCAGCTTGAAGTATTTTATCAATATAGATCTCCTATGCACATCCATCTACTTCTATAGGTTGCAGGCAAGATTAATTGGTCATAATTTAGAAGGAACAAAAGTCTCCAAAAGATAAAATATCACATCTATAGATTAAGCATACTTCCAAAATGGTTATAAGAACATGTGTACATACAAGTTCAGTGCATGTATAACTGGGAGATTGAAAAAGGGTGTCAACTTTCTATGATGAAATTTTTAAAAAGATATAAATTTACATGAGAACCGTAGATGAGAAAGCATAAAGGGAGGACAACCTAAATATTCAAATAACAATGAGAAAGATTTCCTTTGGTAACAAGTAAAGTAAGTACATCATATGTGAACCCATGCATGCAATTACAATGTTGTCTCCATTGCAGAAATGCCATGGACAGTAAAGAATGCTGAAAAGGACATCTATGCAATGCTTTTCCTTTTTTGGAAATAATTGAAAGTGACATTGTGACAACAATCATGCTAGAGTCTAAAGCAGCACACTAGTGAAGGACACATTAACATTTAGTTCAAGTGGAACCAAATTAACCAAACAAACAGGAGTTGAGAATAACGACACTTTAGTGCCTGGTTAGGCCTATGAATAGCATAGGAAGGGCCTAGTACTAGGTAGGGAGAATTATAAAATATATACATCTAAAGTCAAGTGCATTACATGATTTTCAAAAAATTCAAAATACTTCCAGTGATAATTCATGTCTCTCAAAGAAGGGATTTCAAGCTATAAATTACTGTTACCTAGAAAGAGAAGACTCAAAAAAAATGTGGGGTAGCTAAAATATACATCTCACAGAAAGAATAGTAATAACTATATATTCCACCTTTAATATAGAACATTTCCAATGAACAATTTACAGATAAAAAAGAAAACGCACCAGATACAAACTCACAAGAACTTCATAAAAACAGTTTTTTATCTTGTGAAAGTTATTAACAGCCGAAATCCCAATTCAAACAAGATTTCCTTAAATGGCAAGAAAGGCCCATTTTTCCTAGCTTCTTGCATCGAACTGCTGATCCTTTGTGAAAAATGAGAGAGGCAGCAAGAACCATGAAGCAAAAATCAATAAAGAGAAATGTTAAGGAGACATATGTTTACATGAATAATTTACTGAAACTCTATGCATAATTAAAGTGGATAATAAGAAGGGGAACTAGCCCACCATGTTATTCCAGCCGAGCTTTTCTACCCGGGAAGGAAATTCAGTTTATTGGGTTACCAAACGTTGTACCTCCAAGCAATCCTCCACTGCCCGGGGCTGCATAGACATCAGATGGATCTAGAACTGGGGATGAAGAAGAAGCCCCATTTCTTCCCACACCACCACCACTACTACTACCCCCTAAATGCAGTTCTGAGATATCAGGAAACCCATCTCTCCCTTCAATCCCTTGATCATATAGAAACCCTTTGAAGACATGGCCACCAATCTTCACAACAGCTTGATAAGCGTATTCATCTTCACCATCGTCAATGGCAGTGACGCGAACACACTTGAAAACAGCTGGTGCACGAACTTGACTAGGCAATGCATCTCTAAAGCTTGCATCTATAATTCAACACACCCAATTAAATTCCAATTTTATTCTCACGGACCTAGAACCAGTATGCTATATCTTTAACGATAAAATACAAGAAGAAAGAGGTATATGGAGCGATTAAAAGTACAAGCTTTAGGAAAGGAAACATTTTCAGAAGTTTTCAGCCATACCTTGATGGCTAGAACTAGTATCAAAGCTTCTAGGAGGAGTAGTGTTAGATGTAGAAGTGTGCGAAGTGGTCGTAGTCTGAGAGGTAAAGAGCCTGGGTTTCTTCACCCCAGAACTAGAACCAGCCGACCCAACTGCCGCCGCTGTCGTCGAAAACTGACGCTCCCGCCGACGAGCTGCCGGAACCCAGGTGCTCTTGACATGAGTGGGACAATCAAAGCCCATACTTTTACAACAAGTCCTGCACCGGCGATGGTGACAATCTTTCTTCGCCTGGTTTCCACATCCCTGGCATGTAGTCCCGCTCGTCGTCGTCGTCGTCGTCGTTGTAGTGGTCGTCGCGCCACCAATCCCACCACCACTGCCACCACTGTGGAACAAATTTGCTGAACTATCGTGATCGAACATGGGTTTCCTAAAGTAATTTAGATTCTGCGGTTGCTGATTCTGCCAAAACTGAATTCCGCTACCTCTTCCGCGATTATTCATATTATCCCCGTCGTCCAGTCCCATATTGGCCTGAGCAAGACAAGGAGCTGCGGTTAGGAGAGGAATAACTCCGACGCCGACCCCAACACCAAGAGCAGTTGCTGCATTAGAATTGGTGATTTGGTGGTGGTCGGAGAGAATGGGTTCGTGTTGTTGGTTGTGATGGAAGGAAGAAGCAGGAGCAACCACGAGCAAGTCACGTATACCCACCATACTCATCTCAGGCGGAAGGCCGTAATTGCTTTGCCGCCCCGACGACGACCACATGTTACCACCACCGGCTGTAGGTCCGACGGCGCCGGAGCCGCTCCCATTTCCTCCAGCCCCTCCTCCTCCTGCTCCTCCTCCACCTCCGGCATTGAAACCAAGGGAAAGATCGTTGGCTCGGCCGGTGGAAGAAGAAGCCACCCAGTCAGCAAAAGCACCAGAATCCGAAGTTAATCTCCTTGTAGTAGCCACAACTGCTGATTCTAGTAAAAACCTAACCTGCCTATTTATCTAAAGCGAAAAGGATGACTCTAAAAATCTATCGATCTACGAAGCTATTATGTTTTGTGGGGACTCTGAAATTCTTCCTCTGATAGTAAGAGAGAGAAAGATCTTGTTTTGTGACTTTCACTCCTGCTGCTGTGGCCGTTTCTTCTGCTACTCCTACTGTCACTGGCCTTTCTGCTAGAAAGTTCTTACAGAGAGAGAAAGAGAGAGACTGATCAGTTTCCAGCCCAGAGACAGCAGAAGCAGCAGACAAAGAGAAACGTAATAACGACTCTTATCTATCATCTGTATTTTCTGTGGTAGTTATTGTCATCTTCGCTTACCTTTTCCCATCATCACCCCCTATTCTCTTCTTCTTGTTCTTCTTCTTCTCCTCCTCCTCCTCCTTCTCTTCCTTCACCTTCCCACCTCCTTTATCTCCTCCGTCTCTTCCTTTCTCTCTCGACCTCTTACTTTGTTTGGTCTCCTAAAAAGCGGAACTAAGGTGGTGGGTTCCTTCCTCTCTCTCTCTCTCTAATAATCACTCCTTCTGGTGACTTTTGTTTTGAAGTTCTTGTAATTTTCTGAGACCCTAAAGTCTAAAGTCACATGATCCTCTCTCTTTATCTCTCTCTTCTCTCTCACTCTACCCTACCCCTATCTTCGTTTCGATAACGATATGTCGGCCCATATCAGACCAAAAGGCCGTATCGGTTCGGAAGTTTCGGATAAGAAGGCTCGGGGTAGCACAGTTAATGCGCTCTTACATCGTTGGACATGCTTGGCATTAAACGGTTAGTGGGGGCAAGCGTCGTCAATCGTCAGAGTATCGTGTCGGCTTCCGTACAATGATGTGGGGACTTTTAAAATATCGGAGAGAATTATCAGGTAACGTTGTTTGGGCACGTGAAAGAGAGGAGAAGCGAAGCATTTTCGGCTTTTGAAGGTTGGTTTGGGACCCAGAAAAAGCCCTAAGTCCTCTCTCTCTCTCTCTCAAGGTTGCATTCATCTCCCCTTCCCATCTCGTCTCTCCAGTCTCCACATCTCTCTTACTTTCTCTCACTAAAAGGATTAATGTGCTTGGGTTCGGCCGTGTGGTCAGCCTCATTTTGCAAAATCCAAAGCAACTTCTCGCACTGTTAGTCTCTCTCTTCCGGTCTCTCTTTCTTTCTTTCTACTGTTCTGTGTGGATCCCACTTTGGACGAAAGTGTGATCTGACGGTGGTGATGGCGAGGGTGAGTTGCGTAAGTCAACATCTGGGAATTGTGTGATGGTCTGTTTGGATTTGGTCGGTTGTACACATGAATGCCAACATCTCATCAAAATAATGTGTGTGGGGTTCAACCGCGTGGTTTAAATCAAAAGGGTATTAATAATCTATGAATTAAGGCATGGGATGCCATTCCCTTGTGTGAGGAGCTTACCCTCTTACAAACCCATGCACTTATTTAATTTTATTTATTGGTCATCTATCATATGGTTTGGACCCATAACTATTCAAATTTTGCTTGATTTATAGAAGATGTTTCTCATTTCTATCTCCACAATATATATCTATATATCTATATCTATAACTATTATATAAAGCAAACCTATAACCTTCTGACTGATATTTTATTCCCAAAAACCCCTTTATATTTTCCCTTAAATTTTACTCAAATACTCAGATTTGTTGCTTCCAGATCAATATCGTAACTAACAGCATCTTTATTTCTAATTCTTTTGCTACTTGCATAACACATGCATTTCCCTAGTTATATATCAAAATTTTTGTTGTTCCCAAAACATCCAAAAAATTCCCTATTGTGAGATACTTTTGTTAGGGGTAAATTGATTATTCGGTTTTTTACTTTCTACAAAATACCCCATATAGTTTCTTAAATTCCTATACATCTCAAACAATTGCCTATATTTTTTTTACATTTACTTATGTGTAGTATTGCATGTGCACACTATGCAAGTGATATTCATATGGAAGACCTGGGTTTCAAACCCACCTTCACTAAATTAAATGGAGTGTGCTCGACGACTTGCCTCCAACTAAAATATAGTGAGTCACTCTTCTTGCCTGATATGCCAAGTATGTGAGTCCCCTTTCAAGCCTGGCTCCCTAATTAAGGAGTAAGTGTAATGGGTGTAGTTATATGCACCAAGCAGTGCCCATAACGAATTTATATATCAAAGGAAAGAAAGTTATTGCTTTTGTAGTTTGATTTATAGAATGTTTGAATTCTATGTTTCATATTAACAGAAGCATATGATATGATATGATATAAATGCAAAAAATGTTCGCAGTGCTTACAGGTAACACTTAATGGGGTCACATGGATATGATGTAATCTTTTCTAATTTCTATACTTAAAAGTAGTGATGTTTACTTAAAAGTGTTAGGTTACATCATGTAATTTTAGTAGCAATTTGTTGGGGCTAAAGCCTTTAGAGTCCATAGCTAGGTGGGTAAAAGCATTTACATCCAAACAAAAAATGTCTAGATGCTAATATGACGAGGTCATGTAGATTGATGAAACATACCATAAAAAGAATGCCTATGTAACATAATTCTTGCATATAAAAGTCCTAGTTGAGCATTAAGAACACCATTTGGTCCATTTTGTGTCTATCTCCCTTAGACTCCTAAGCCTCATGTTTTGATCCATGAATGTGTGTGAAAAAGACACCTCTAGGTTTTTTTTTCCTTAATTTATTCTTTTCCCTTCCTTTTTTTTTCTTTTCTTTGTTATGGGTAAGATGTATCTAGCGTATATATATGGTATTTATGTAGGTAGGAGCCTAGGATGGTTGTCTCTATGAACTATATAAGAAGATTTATTTAAGGCTAGTGAAAATTTAGTTTAGCCATGCATGTTATACCTCTATGGCACGCCTACTATTATAAAGAAAAGTCGAAAAATTCTAGCCTGCCATTTGTCTTCGACTTAGTATATATCAAGTTTATAAGACTCCAATCTTACTTCTAGTAATTATCCACCCAAAACTTTTATAATTGTTCTCTATGAGGGGTTTAACTATGAATAGTTCTAAGGGGTCGCTTGGTAGGGTTACTAGTTTTTTGATTCTGCTAGAATCCAGAATCCAAGGTCCACTACATAAGCTGTTTGGTAGGGTTTTTGAAAGTTAGATTTTCAAATCATATGTTTTATAGTTAAAAGAATAAAACCAAATAGTAAGGAGCTATTCATAGTGGTGGTTCCCACTTAAACAAATGAACTAAAATCCAAAGTATTCAAACAAGATTTTTAAATCAACATTGAGAATCTAATTTTTCAAAATCTAAAGTATAATCCAAAAACCTTACCAAATGACCCCTACGTGTGTGTACGTACATACATGCACACACATTTATGAATAAGGTATCATTAGGAATTCATTGCGGGAATAAGATCTAATGAGCAGAACTAGAGAATGATGATCTAAATATTGCTTGTGGGATTATTTGGTATAAAGAAGCAAATGACTTATTTTTGGATCGATTTTCAGGTAGCTGTAAGAGTGGCAAAGACCAAAGAAAGGAAGAATTGGTGGCTTGGAGACATCCTCCACCATAGTGGGTTAAGCTCAACTTCGACCGGACCATGGCTAGTACTGGTTTAGCTTCAATTGGTGGAGTCTTGAGAACAAGTGAAGGAAAGGCTGTGTACTTATTTGCCAAAATTTTTTTTTGTTCTAATGTATTTAAAACAGAACTTTTAGCCATGTTGCATGGTATTACGCTTGCGTTTAATAAACGTATCAAAAGTCTTTTGAGGGAAATGGCGTACCCTTGGCATGCTGATATTTTGACGAAGGAAGTGGACAAGTAGCTAACCAAGTTTGAAAGAATCAAAGTCAATCTTGTCAGATGAGATGCTAACTAAGTGGCAGATGCTATGACAGCTCAAATATGACCTTGTGTTAGAAGACTGTGTGCCTTATAAGATTGAATCCTTGTAACATGGATATATAGTATAATATTAATTTTCTTTTTTTTACAAAAAAAAAAAAAAAAGAAAAGAAAAAAAAGGAACTAGGGAATGCATTCTTGCACAGAGACCTGATAATGGAAGGGAGAATATATAGGTTGTGTTGGTATGCATGAGAATCAGGAAATGCCTTCTCCTCACTTCCAACCCATTTATGGATGATAGGATTGAGTTTTCACGTTTTGCAATGACAAATTTATTAAGAAAATATTTTCTCCTTGTCTTAGCAAACTTGCAGACATATTAGTCTCCTTTTTTTAGGATGATAAATTCCAAAACATGTCAAATTTAATTCCAATTTGTCTTATTTACATGCCAATAAACACCCATTTGCTTCATATCTATCACAAACAATTCCCCAAGTAAATAAAATCAATAAAAAAATTACAATTAATTACTTGCTGTCACATAAACAAAACACTAATGGACTCTGGGATGTATTCTATACTACTATTTAAAACCAAGACCCTCCTTTCTCGTTGACATTTCATATTCAAAACTTCTTTTATTTTTATTTTAAGTTAACTCCTATACTTGTTTTCAAGGTATGACTTACTAACAGCTTAACATTATATACCCAAAATACCCTCTCTCTCTTTGAAGAAAAAAAAATTTGCTACATTCCCCTAATAATTAAAAAAATCACTTATATGATATCAAATGATTATTTTTAAAAGGAATTATCAAATGATTCAATAAAACATTAACAATCGAACAACCATCTGATTGCATGGACAGAGAAACCTCATCTGCAGTGACGTACTCGGGAATCTAACTTAAACAAAAGGCCATGGCCGTCGAATTCAACTTTTTTCTTTCGGCTGTGCAGCTTTTGCTTTCATCAACTTATATAAAACACAAAAAGATAAAAAAACACACACTGTCAAAAATTAGAAAGAAAACAAAAGGAAGATGAGATGGAGAGAGAGAAGAGAGGGAAAGAGGGAAGATTTGTCGATGGTTGAAGCACGTCATGCCACAAAGAACCCAACAACCATCAAATATTCCTTCCTCTTTCTCTCTCACCACTTAAAAGATTTTAAATTTTTGTTTAGAAAATAATAAACTACACGAAACAGAGAAAAAGCGGATTGGAGAGATTTGGGGGGTGGAATTATTGAAGAATTGATAATTGAAGTGGGCCCCACTTTGTACGGAGGATTGCTGACAGCACGCCACCTCCGTAAATTTAGCTTCGGCTGTCTCTGTGACGACTTTTTCCTGCTACTTCGCCTTCTAGAGCACCGAGCTCTGCCGTTTTGGGCTCCTCGAGCACCGAGCCACTGCCTCCGCCGTGGTCCTTTTGTTGCCCCACCCACCCTTCTTTAATTTAACGCCCTCCCCTTTTTCTGGTTTTTCATTTTCTCCTTTCTTTAGGGGTAAAATGGGAATTTAATCTTATAATTGTCACGTGCACACAGCTTCTGATGCATGCGCGTATACATTATAATAATCGGAAAAATCACCGACTGACCACTGTTGATGGATTCACTAGAGTCGTCCGATTTGGGGCCCACTGAGATTTTGTGACCAGCTACGTAGGAAGAGTCCGTATTTAAGGGCAGATGTAACTGTAGCTGTTTGGATCTCATAACCATTTAATTTAATCAATCATGGTCGTTAGATTCGTACAACGCATTGCAGTCTGCAATCTAGTGATCTCCACTGTATTGGCTATCCGGAATCCGAATTAAATTTTTTGACGTGATTGAGTTGGTCCCACCGTAGGTGCATTTCGCATATGGAATCGGTGGAATGTCTTGTGATGGAAATCTAAGGGTTGTCCAATGATAGAGTAGCTTCTAGTTTAGTGTAGCAAGTATGTTATCTCAAAGGAATTTAATTTGGAGTTGAGTAAAAAGGGGTTTGGAATCTGTCACCACTTTCGTCAGATAAAACAAGTGAGATGTTATCACGTAAAGCAAACAAATTTATCTGAGATTAAAACTACAAACTATATTTGCCGTATCTGATAGGGAATTGTATTGTACCGGTTGAACCAAGGAGTTTAGAAAAAACAATCGTTTGTCAATGTATTGACCAATACAAACTTGGTTTGGTCTAGTTTGAATAAAATTCTTTCAAAAAAAGAAAGAAAAAAATTTTGGAAAAAATTTAAAATATTATGCCCTCTATCTACAAAATTGTAGGATGATCTTGAGTTCCCCCTTCTAGTCCTAAGTTGGACCGAACAATTCAAACCGATACCATCGAGAGCGTTTCATCTAGAGTCACTTAGTGATGTTAGCGTGAAACACACGGATGGATGTCCATGTCAGGAAAGGGCCCCACACATTCAAATTCCATCCCAGCCGGTGGTTTCATGGAACCACCGGATTTTGGCTCTAGAGGAAATGCTTTCGATATTCTTCAGTCTCTTAAACCATGTAGCAAGTCACGGGAGAGAGAGAGAGAAATTTGTATGCCAAGGTATAAAAGGTATGGTTTACAAATATCAAAATAAAAAACATGGTACAAGAATAAAAGATTAGGACTCGTTACTAAAGGATTGCACTTTTCTTATAATAAGCAAGAGGATCAATCATTAATGTTTAAATTTCAACTTTTCAAAAATTAAGATGTTTTTTTCTTTTTACCATTCCCCACCATTAAAAAGAGAATAATGAAACCAAATGATTAAAACGAGTTTAAAACACTTGTAATTGACACATCACATCACTTCAAAAGCTTTTTGTGTTGGGGGGGTACTAATTAGAAGAAAACAAAGTACATCTTACAATTTAATGCTTTAAAACCTTATAGGTTTCTAAGTCTTAGAACTTTAAATGTTGTCTCATTGTATAATTAAGCCTAGTTAGATAACTCTTAATATCCTATACTTCAATTTTTCAAAGAAGGTATATATATTTTGTTTTCACATAATAATTACATCATACATCAAGCTCAGATTTAACACACACGCCTGGTCACTTCAATGGGACCCATGAGATAAACGAATTCCAATAGCTTTCAAGAAAAGCAACACTCCTGTTCTCCATCAGAAATATTTTAAGGCGTAAGTATTGGAGAAATCATGTTATTGCAATAGTGAAAACATGCAAAAGCAGTGCTTTTCGTTTATTGGATGACACTGTGGAGGAGACCCTTAGCATATGGCGTGGGGCATGGGGTTTGCTTCTCCTTCTTTTCTCCCCAAAGATATGACATGCCAAGAAGACTAGTAATGGTGGATTTTAGTTGGTGTAACTTCAACTTGTCAACGTCTATGGGGTCCCCCCTCCCCCCTTCTCTCCACCTCTGTCAAGATCAGCAAGTTATTGATTGAAACCGATGCAACTCTCTCTCTCTCTCTCTCTCTACATCATGAAAAAGAACAGATAGATGAATAGTTCTTTGGAAAGAATATACCAATCTGCCCCTCAGAGACCCAGCCACCATCTCTGTGCAAAAGCAATCTATGGGTGTTAGTGTCCTGCAAACAAACAAAGTACGTGTAGCAAACTGGGCAATAGCATGCCATATCGGAAGAAGATCTACCGAATCCTTTAACGCATCTCTGACGATTTCACACCTTTGGTCTAGTTTTGAATGGCAAAAGCTCTTCAGGTCTGGCTTTGCTAAGGCACCAGGTTTAGAAACCGAATGAAATATGACCTAAAGAAGCAATGATGCATCAAACCAAGGAGCAAACCATAGAGGGGTACCCTTTTAATAGTGGCATGGACAATATTCAACCAATATAAGAAGCCCCACCGCTGCAGTTGAAGTTAGGTTAAGAGAAGCCCATGTGATAAATGTTTCCTTGCAGAAAATTATGTGGTGGCGTATTTAAGTAGAAATTCACATGGAAAAGAAAGGTTCTCTGAATATAAACATGTTTATATTTGAAGGCAGAAGGACACAGAGACAACTTTTAAGGCACAAATTTCTAACCACATGACTAGATTCCGATAGATTGAAGCCCGCCACAAAAAGGGATATGATAATTGCAATTTATACAGTGAAAATCAGATTCATTTTATCATTTTTAACTTGATTTCCATCCTCCACCGACCGAAGTGGTGGTGCATGACACGAATCTTGTCTCTCCGTCCCATCCTAAAATCACATCTATCAAGGAAGGTAACACAACCAAGCATTTAGCATTAACAATTAGTTATAGAAAATCTAAGAATAAATTGACCCTCTATACTGTGCAGGAAAAGTCTTTTACTTTCATGAAAAAGTTCTAAATCATCTTTTAATCCTTTGAGGTGTGTGTACTTTGGACCTAACAGAACAAATGCAGGAAGACCAAGTGGGAACTCTAATTCAAAGGGAAAAGATTGCTCAAATCTTCAGGAATCTCAAGTAGTTTAAGTAGGGTCGTCATCACACCAGCAACTACCACCCATCTCTAAGTGGCATTTGTCTTTCGTGGTTGCGAAAGTGTTTTCCGCCGAATTCCTAGGGGCCTTTCACTACAATGCGAATGTTATGTCTTGTCATGGTAAGGTCTAACATTTGTGTGGGTGTGGATAGCCGGTTTTTTTTTTTTTTTTTTTTGGGTAGAACTAACATGCGTGTACATAGCTGGAAGCAAAAGAGTAAATAGTGATTATAAGAGGAATAGATGATTCTTTAGTAGCAAGGACAACATGCCAGTTTGCAAGCCATTATATTACAATAATGCAACGAAAGAGAAATATTTACATTTGATATGATCAAAATTTTCATGATCAAAATTTCAGTTACAATTTTATGTTGTAGTTCTGTAAGCATCACTGAATCGGGTAGATTCCGTGTGCAATACCAAAGAACAATAAAATACAGCATACAACACTTGTGCATTCTATTAACCAGTGCGTAAAGGCATGAACTTAGTGAGATTCCAATTTATACAAATATGTGGAAATTGAAGAGGATCACCTACCATGGCTCAGAGTTGTTACTCAAAAAGCTTCTAACATAGGAAGGCGTCGTCCAACCTTTCTCCATCAAAATGAGGTCGAGACGAGTAATCAGTTTCTCCACTGCATCTTCCTCCACATCACTGAATTTGTTGGAATCTTCCTTCTGCGAAGAATTCTGCATGATTGAGATAAAACTCCGTTGCTAAACACTTAGATTTCCATGTTTCGGTTTAATATCGAGTATAAAAACATTACCCTCGAGGTCTGGTACAATTTGAGGTACTTCAAGGATTCCTCGTAGAACCCACAGTGGTAAAGAAGAATGCCGTAATCTCTCAACTCCTTCGAATCAAAATCCAGGAGAATAAGATGCTCACAAGCTGTCAGAGGCAGATTTATCAGCAGTCTCCCATATGAAAAGAGTAATCATAACTTTATAATTTGTTGAACTGATGATGTGACTCCATAAATTTTAATGGTAACCTTCTTTGACCATATTCCAAGATCAATCAACAAGCTAGTATTGAGTTTTGACATTTTAGACAGAAACATGGAGCCATCAATGTCACTAGGTCTTAAAGACTCAGATCTTACCCAAATGCTGAATCTCACTGCAAACCAGCAAAATAATACAACAGCATCACATCAAAACTTCGTACCTAGGAGTTATAACCGTCACAATCAACATTATCTGAAAGGTAAGGCAGCTAGATCACTACTTGACAGGTGTACAATATACAAATAAAATTTATAATTTAATAATACTAGGAGGCCCTTGTATGTATGTATGTATGTATATGTGTGTGTGTGTGTGTGTATTCCACCAAGACTTCGATACCGGATGATGGAGAAAGAAAAAAATCATCAAAGCATAAAATGCCTAAGAAAGGCTAGGGAATGGACCTGCCCATACCATAGGGTGATTAGGCAGTCAGCTAGGTGACAAATTCTGGAGTGATTTATTTGACATAGATCTTCAGCATAATAAAGCAAGCTGAACAACAATATATACAACATTTTATTTTTAAAAAAAACATTATCAATATGACATGTTTTATATATAACTTGATTAATAAAACATTAAATGCGAGAAACTTAAAACTAGATGAATACTTATAAAAAATCAAGATCAATTGTGAGGTAACTAAAAATTATTATTTCTCGCATGCCTTCATTGGAATGATGCAATCGTAGTGCTTTTAAGCTAAAAGGAACATATGAATTAAAAATCTCAAAGCAATGATCTATCATAATTAAAAACAAAAAACTATTAAAAAAAGTTAATTAAACATCAGTTACAGCAGAATTATAAATAATAAAAAAAAGGAAATATCCATTATTACAAACAAAAATAACAAGAGATTAGCAATAAAAGAAAAAAGAAAATTAGATTATGTATCATGGACAATAAAGAGAAATAAAGGAGGATGAAAAGTTTGAACAAAAGAAAAAAAAAAGTTTAACTTCTGCTGGTCTTCTATTTCTATTTATTAAGAAATTATTTAGTACCTACTCGCTATCAGAACAAAAGCAGAATCTGTGAACAGTGTAATAAATAGCACTCGTGAACAGTGCTCATTAAGAGTGCTTGAACAGTGTTTATACCCTGATCATTGTTATATATACTCTATATGGTTGGGGTTTGCAGCCATATGGATTAAAAATTTCCTTCTTTTAAATTAGATAACAAGAAGCTTCTGTTAAAACTGAATCAAAAAAGAGCATACAGCATATAGTAGTCCACAAGGCAGTGGACTAACATAATATACAACCCTAATGAGACCCTATAAAAACTCCAAAAGATATAAAAAACAATTCTCAAAAAAGAGAATCCACTGAAAAAACATATGGATTAAAAATCTCATACTATTCATGCAAAGTCTTCCTATAATTAAAAAAAAAGTCCAAAAAGAAAAAGCCTTCCCACAACATATAAGGAGAATCAATGAGTTGTGCAGATTTTTCTTTTGAATAATCAAGCTTAGTTTTTTTCCACTAAGAAAGTTTCTAAAATCACATACATGATGTTCAAGATTGTCTTTTGATCAAGAAGGAGATTAACATTAGTTGCCCCATGATCATTTAGTTGCAAACCATTATTTTCTAGAGAACAGAGTTTTGGCATTTTTTTCTTGCCTCTTCTTACCTTGCCACCTCTTTTTACTTAATATTTTTTGGGAGATCAAAACTTCCTCACAATCTGAATCTAGATTTAGTTGAATGGAGGATTGCTGAACAGTAAGAAGGTTATGGCAGGGGAAGATGCCAACCCAAACTTCCTCTGAAGTGAACTTTAACAGGTATAGATATTAGAATAGAACTGCTTTGTTAAGTGGGAAAGCTAATGAAGGCCTTAATGTGATCACCAGCACAGATTGTTTGAATAATTCAAATTATAGTCAAAACTAGAAAACTCTTCTGACAAACTCCATAATCCTTTATTTCCTACAACAGGTATCATCAATTGTGGAAAGAAAAAGAAGAGAAGGATTATTTAAAAAAATAAAAATATAGAAAAATAAAATAAAATAAAATTAGAAACTCCAAGCAATGATGATCAATGTTAGGACCTGGAAGAGAGATAAAAGGATCCTATCTGGTTGTTTTGGCAATTATTCCTCTTTTAATTGATGAAGCATTAATAGGTTTTTCATACAAACAATAAAATGTTTGACTAAATTTCTATTTATTAGAATTAAGTTATAATCAAACAACTTGATCAATCAGTCAACCAAAGCCAAATGCCTAGTCCTTTGTTAGTGTTGGCAGCACGAATCTTGTTCCTCCATCCTAATCTTTTAAAGACCATTTTGATAACTTGGCCACATAAGTTAAAATTATGAAACTAAACAATAGGTTATTATTGGTAACTTAATTTTATACACTAAAGTATAAGTTCAATAACTATGATAACAATCGATTAAAGCCGAATGCGTTTCCCGATTAGTTGGGGTCAGCAACACAATCCCAATCTATCAAAAACTATATCATCGGTTAAAGTAATGGGTATTTATATCCATTCTGACAAACTCCAAATGTGTTCTTTTACAATTATATAATTAATGAGATTAAGGTAAAACAATTTTAAAATTATTTAAAAAAATA
Organism: Buxus sempervirens; assembly: GCA_947561395.2. Lineage (NCBI taxonomy): Eukaryota > Viridiplantae > Streptophyta > Magnoliopsida > Buxales > Buxaceae > Buxus > Buxus sempervirens. The sequence goes on from OX387182.1 coordinate 55,346,818, forward strand.
GATTAAGCATTCATTTGATACAAAATAACTAGGCAAGCATTGCCTAAGTCCTTCAAAAGGGAGGAAGGAGGAGTATAGGAGGCAGAGGTGGAGGAGGGGGGTGAAGGGAGTAGGCCTAATCATTTAGGTGACCGCCTTTGACCAACATATCATATTTGTCTCAAGCCTTGCATCCTCACATAAATAATCATGTTTGATGCATTATTTTCCCTAAAATAAGCAAATAATTGCTCGAGATTTTCTAATAGCTCATACAACTTTGAATAAGTAGCTCATGGCAATATAAAAAGCAAGAATATTTCTACAAAAAGAAGAAGAGGTATGGGTGCATAGATGTCCTAGAACATATCCTACAATTGGACAAATATGCTTACCCCTTCAGAGTGGAACACTTCCATTCATTTCTAGCAGCTCGTTAAACTCTGTTTGCAGTTATGTATATTTGAAAGATATTTAATGAAACAATTGAATGATTTTAGCTGCAAAAAGAGGTATCATTTCAATGTGAAGTTCGCTCAAGCAACAAAATCAACAAATTACCAAAAAGAAAACTGAGAAGAAATTACTGTTGAATCAATCATTTATAGGAAATGGATGCCTCATCTGTCTCCTACAGATGATTGACATTTCATTCATTTTCCATCTTTTCAGGTGACTCACTTTTCAAATTATTTAAAATTTTAAAGTGGCAACAACTGACTCTTGGAAACAGATAGACATGGCCAGTGTCACATTACACATTACATCATTCTATTAGGAACTTCTAACAACATCTGTTTCTAGGAGACAGATTTTTTCTGATAAGTTGTTTCTAGGAGACAGATTGGCTCTGCAAATTTTTAAAATTTTAGATGATTCTTCCTTTAAGCTTTATAGGTGGGAAGACCCACTGGCCCCTGGATGAATTCATCATCAAAAGGATATTGTAAGACTTAAATTGGAATTTCCTATGAAACACGTATAATTTGACCAAATTGCCCTTGAAGAAAGCTATATATAGTATTTTTTTTATTTCACTAAATGACATTTTGTGATTACACACTCTTGGCCCCTCAAATTGCTAAGATTTGGTTCTCTCATTCCTTCAGCCATCATCCTTAATATTTAGTATAAGGCTTTCGAACACCCGTCTTGAGGGAGACCACCATAATCAAGGTGTGTTTTCAATTTATTTCAATTTCATTCTTGTAGATTAAATTAATTTTACCATGTAAAGTATAAAACTATGCATTTATGTGATATGATTTTTACATTTTCTTTCTGCATTCCTATATTTCTTTTTGGATTATTACATATATGAACCCATTCTATGAAATTTGAAAAAACCTGTATGCTGAAACAACTGCAAGAGTCCGTTCTGTATGACATTTTGCAGATACATCTCCTGGAGTTGGAATAAAAGTAGCAGGACCAATAAATATGTACCATCAATCTGGATTTTAATAGTTCACATATCAAATGACATTAGTTCTGTTTTTTCAGTATATGAATCAGATATTTTTTTCATGAAAAATCATCAGAATTGGATCATGCCTTCTGGAATTAGAGAATTTGTGAAAATAAAGAGTCTGCAACTGTCTGCAGGAGATGGATCTGTAAGTAATATGACTCAACCGTCTCCTGCAGACAGTTCCATCAATGTACAATATGATGCAATAAATTTTTCTATGGTTCTGGACTATCATGATGCCATCATAAATCATGCCATTAATTTCCAATCTCAAGCTATGATGTTATAGAATAGTTACATGATAAGCTTGATGTGTGGTACATGAAAGTAAAAGGACATTCTCTCCGCAAACCGTCAGCAGAATACATATCAGCAGGCAATAACACACAGCCATCTGTACAGAGGTTCCACATTATGAGTGTGGAATATCATCATCATCATAAGCCAGTTCCCACCAAAGTTGGGAGTGTGGAATATATTGATTTAATAATTTGCCTTGCAAATCATCAATTAATGGATAGATAATCACACAATTTGATGGATTATGTGATTTGTCAACCATTGTTCCTATAAACACTGTTCTGAGATTTTGTATAAAAAGCATGAAAAATTTGTCAACCATTTCATGGAGATAAACCAGAAGGCAGAACACATTATTTGTTTCTTGGAAACAGTTGTGACTGCAAAAAGATAAATTTACAGTATCCATCTTTAGGAGGTGGTTTGACATGCAGATGGAAAAGTTAAGAGCAACCAACTCTAGGGGTCAGTTGAACCAGCAGACAATCTGAAGATGACAACATGTGGTGATTAACTTGGGCCTAAAGATGATTAAAAGGACATGGTGATTTGTGATGTAACTAACCATGATTGGATAGTTTAGGATGCTTAAGGTCCTCTTTAAACTATAAATAATCTACTTACCTGGCTCTTGGTTAGACTGGTGAAGTGAGTCAACCACTTTCTGACTGCTTACACCTTAACCCAATAAATAGTGGTGGCTCCTTTATCATTATGCATCTTAATTTGCACACATACAAAAACACCTGTATAAACACATACCCATAATTTCACGAACTCGCCCGATGGGGGACCACATGAATTTTTAGTCCCCATACTAGATATGTAATCTTTAATAAAGTCATGGATAGAGTCATAAATTATAATTCAAATGTAACCCAGTCCATCTCCATGCTTCCAAGCTTTTGGGTTTGCAGAGGATTAGCACTCTGCCAAGTAAATTATAAGCAACAACACCATAAAGGCTTGAGACATAATAACAGAGCTAACCGGTAATATGTTAATTGAGTTGGTAATTGTGTTATGCCTCAGATTTGACTTCAAAATGGTTGACAAAACAAATACAACATAGTAAAAGAAAAATAGTGTAACATTAATTTTTAATTCACTAGGAAGGATAAGCTGCAGATATTCCATACCAGATAATGCACGCCGCATATCCCCTAACTGTGCACTAGTCCAAACTCCACGTTCTAGCCTGTGTTGAGCAGCCTTTGAAGATGCAAGCTCAAACCCACTGATCCTGCAAAGTGAACAGGATTAAAATTGGTAGATGATGAAAAAACCAATAGAAGCTCAAGTGCTTGTCAAAATTTCAAATATCAAATAATAGGTACAGCACATTGGCGAAGAACTGAAAGACCTTTCTTCTATCACATGTGGTTTATCTATGCAGTTAGCAGCATTTGCAGCCCTTAAGAATAGACTCCTGGAATGATCATACTGGAATGGCCAGAAAGCTTCCTTCAGATTTCTCAGGATCTGCACACATGTTCATGAACAAGAGCTATAATTTAATGTAAAGCAGGAATTGCAAAAGAGAGGATTTCAGGTAATAAAGTACAATTTAAGTATATATGTCACTTATCAAGGATCAGATCTGGTTTAATGAACCACGTATAGAAGCAACACAAACATAACCGTCATCATTTTAGAATAACCCCAGGGTTGAATTAATTGTGCAGAATGACATCTGCCTTCACAGGTCCTGAACCAAAATACACGGAAAGTCCATAAAGTTCCATCTTTCTTTGACTGAAAATGATGTTTTAAGTAATTTCGTAGTTCAATACAAGTCACAGAAGCAATCAGGAGGAGCGTCCATGGAGAACCCCCTTTTAAAAAACTAAACTGATTCAATAAATGTTTAAGTTGGACTTTGGTTTATAGAAAGTTGTACTTCTTACACCAGCCTTTCCATAAACCTCCTCATTCCAGAAAGAAGGAAAGGTCAGGGGCCTTAGAGATGGTAAAGATAGTATACCAATTTCACACCTTCAGTTTGTAGATGATACAATTCTACATTTTGTGGTGAATAAAGAGAATGTGGTGGGTTTGGTATGTTCCTTGTAGCTTTGAATTCGTGTCATGCTTGAAGGTGAACTTGAGTCAAAATAGGGCATGCTACAAGAAACGGTAAGAAGAGCAAGAACAGTAAGAAGAGCAAGACCTGTGAGCAGCACGCCCTGTGGCATTGAAATGGTAAACCACAGGGCATGCTGCTTGAAAGCAAGTTTTCTGGAGAAATTTCACTCTGTTTCACCCGTGTTGCTCGAAATTTTGCTTGATTTGAGTGAAATTTCAAGTGTTTCATCTACTTAAATGGCAAAAAAATAATTTTTTGGTAAAAATAGCAGCCATTTCGCCCTTGCTGCTCGAAATTTCACTCGATTTGTCACAAAGCGAAATAACCCCATGAAACGTATTGCAAGGGCTGTCTTGAGAGAAATTTGAAACTGTAAACAATGAGTAAAAGTAGTCTCACCAGGATACATGTGGAGAAAATTTTCGCAAAGGAAAGTAAGATTTTGCTAGGTGGCCATTACGTTGAGTGAAACTTTACCTATTTAGGCCTCCCTCTAGGAGTACAGCCATCTAAGAAAAGTTTCTGGGGGACCAATTGTTTAAAAAGTAAGTAAGAGACTGGCAGTATGGAAGAGACATTATTTATTGTTTAGACTTTGAAGGTTGTATTACTTTGATTAGATCGTCTTTATCCAACATCCCATTATGTCACTTTCCACAGCCCCTAGTCAGGTGAAGTCTCTAGAAAAATTTCAATGAAATTTTTTATGGGAGGGTGGAGGGTACAAAAAGGATCATTTAGCGAATTGGAAATCAATGTGTAGACATAGGGATTTTAGTAGGCTTAATTTGGGAAACATTAGGTCTTGAAAAACCACCCTTCTTGGGAAATTGCTGTAGCATTATGCGGGGAAAAGGATAAATTATAGCTAAAGTTTGATTGAGAGTAAGTTTGGATCATACTTGTCTGGACAGGGTAGGATTACACCCCTTCCTTTTTTTTCTACTCGCAGTCCTTGAAGAGCAATATGGGCCATATCCTCCATTTTCCACACCCTTCTGTCATTCAAATTGCATCAAGGAAACTCCATTCAGTTTGGGTCAGATATTTTGCGAGGGGATAGCATCCTTTCATTGCATTTTCTGCGGATTTTCAGACTGTGTGGATAGGGATCCCTTATCATGTAGTGTGTTGTCTTGGTCAGAGTATAGTCTAGAATGGAACCTTTGATTATGTAGGAACTTACGTGTGGATGAGTTAGATGAGTTGGAGATACTTTTCTAATCACTTAAAGATGTAGTTCTTGTCTTGGCGGTCTCGGATGTACATTTTTGATCTTTGGATATCTTAAGTTCTTTTACTACTCGGTATTTCTTTCACTTCATCACATCATCTTTGGCTATATCACCTCCTTCCTTTTCTACACCATTTCTTTGGTGGGCTCCAGCACCTCCTAGAGTCTCAGTGTTCTCATGGGTAGCGCTTCTTAAGAAAGCTAATACTGCTGATAACTTTTTTGCAGTTTGTCTTAAGGATAGGGAATCGATTGACCATTTGCTTGTGCATTGCAGTTTGTCAGCTCTATATGTGGATCCTTTGTTAGCTCGATGGGAGTTAGTTGGATTATGCTTAAATCTGTAGCTGCTCTGTCTTTTCAGTGGTGATTCCCATTTCTTACACATAAGGGGAGGTTCATATATACTGCAATGTTCTACACAGTGCTTTATGTTACACAACTGTTGCATCTAATAGTTTAAGCTTTTAAGTAAAGGTGTAAAAAGGCTAGCCCAATGCACGAGGCCCCCGCCACTGCACAGGGTTGATGTACGTAGTCTTATCCCCGCAAGCGTGGGGAGTCTGTTTCCTGTGACTCGAACCCACGACCTTTAGGTAAAGGTGTAACTATTTATATAAGAGGGCTGAAATGCAATATTTCAATACTCTCCCGTATGTGCGACTTCGAACAGGAACATACATGGGAAGGACAAACTTAGGGAACATATATCCTAAATACAAATAAATACCAAGGTAAACTCGCGCCTAGGAGTTGAACACAAGACCTCACGCTTCGGTACCATGTTAAAGAACCGTTGCATCTAAATTTTAAGCTGATAAGTGAAAGTGTAACTATGTATATAAGAGGGCCCAAATACAATATCTCAACACTTTAGTCAGTAAAGCATTCTAGGAACTGCAGGATTTTCTAGGATGTTAGCACACCAGCTCAGTTGGTGCATGAGCAGGCGATGGAGTTAGCATCTTCATTTGGGGGTGGGGGGCACTGGCTTTCCAATGGGAAAGCCAGCTCATGGTTTGCTTTTAACAAGTGATGCAAATCTTGGAGCTTCCATGACAGGTGGTGCAAATCTTATAGCCATGTACGCTTCATATGTGTTTACAGTAGTCTGTGGTCTTTGTTGTTTTTCTGTTTTTTTCAGTTTGTCAGGTCCATCTTCTCATGGACTGCCTGTATCTTGCTTTTCAGATTCTTCTTTGATATCTTAATGCATCCTCTCATTATTTACCAAAAAAAGAAATGTTGACAAGAACTCAAAATATTATAATCTGAATAATTTAATTTTAATGTATGAAGATGAAGATATTACTTTGCTTTTTTCTTTTTGTCTTTTTCATTTAGCAACCAGAAAGCTGATTTATTTTCATAAGAGAGCTTATATAACTTTTCTGTTACAATTCCCTAGCAAGATCGTTTTCTCAGGGCCTATTTACCAAAACTCATCCAGAGCCGGACTTACGTGTAATTATGTATGAACAATGACATACCAAGGTAACAAGACCTGGATTTCATTGTACCTGACAAGGTTATGGCAGCTAAGCAGAAGATTTCTAAAGAAGCTTATATAGGAAAGAAAAATGCTCCAGTAAATAGTGTTATTACAGTTAATAGAGAACAAAATTAAAAAGTAAGCTAAATTTTCAAAATTCTGAGAAAATAAACAGCAATGCTAGTATTATTCTTGTTATATAATTATGATACTAAAAATAAAAGAAAATTTTATTGAAGCACCTGATTCCTTGCATACGTAACTAGCAGCGGCATATGATAACATAGAACAAGGTATAAATAAATACATGCAAACAGAAACAATTATCAAAATTGCAATTTCCTGAGAAACTACCAAGTTAAGTACAGGAACTGCCACTTTAAGTACAAACCTGTTATAATAGTTAATACAGATCAAAATGGAAACAAAATGAGCTCAAATAACAATGCTATAAGGAACTATCAAACAATACTATAGCATTACTGGTGTTATAAGATTTTATTAGAAAATTTATTCAATTATCATACAAGAATTTTTTATTCAAGCACCTGATTCAATAAATGCATAACTAGCACAGACATTCAACGATATAAATAATGCAAAATAACAGGATTTTTTTTCCTTTTTCCTCTGTTTTTTATTTTATTATTATTATTTTTTCTATTGGGGTTATAGGGAGATAAGTAGACAAAGCACAAACATTTAGTCAAGATATTACCTCCACCAAAAGAGACTGTGTTGTCATTATATGTGGTTGGTCAGATGCCTTGCTTTTTTGTTTATGGTACCCTCGAGGGACACCATCACGATCATGAGGGAAGTAGATTTCTGCATCAAAATTCAAAAGTCCCCATAGACGTATCATTTTCAATATCTCTGCGTAAATAACTGAAAGCATAGCAGCAGACCCTGTACGGTGTGTCAGCACCTGTTCAGAGAAGTTAGAATTAATGAAGTGCAAAAATAGTAAATTGCGATGATGTTTCATTAGTAAGATACAAAAGAAAATAAAAAGCAGAGCATCCTACAGAATGAAGATATAGTGCCCGCGACTCTGAGTTGTTCTTGACATTGCTTCTCCGAAACGCCTGACAAAAACAGAAACACATGAAAAAAGTAAGTAAAACTAAACCTTTGTAGAAGGAGCAACAGCAATCACCTTGAAATACAGAATCAAAAAAAGATATGCAATTAGAATAACTTGTTAAAAATTTCTGAGATTATAGAAGAAACAAATGTTTTTTTTCCTGGTTTGATGGAGTCCAATATAGATTTTCCAAAAGATATAGAAGTATACTAAAAAATAAAGCAGGTTGAAATCATACGGGGGGCTAAACTAAAGTGACCTGTAGGTATGAAGCACATGTCCACAGGAGGGCTAAACTGAAGTGACCTTTAGGTATGAAGCACATGTCCACAGGGAGCCACTGAGGGAGCCCCTTGGGAACCCTGCCATTGAAAACATATTCTTTGATACCCAGACACCTCTCTGCTCCCTCAGTCAGATATACATCAGTACCTACAACCTGCTGAATTGGAGATGATAGATTTCTAGTCTTCTTCAACATATTGTCTGAGTTGCTAAAAGCCAAAGCATCTCCAGTAACCACCCACCTTCGTCAATCTTCTATTCACGTGATACATAAAAATTACTCAACTTCAACACTCAGCTCCATCATTGAAGGGGCATTCATCTTTTCACCATAATTCATGCCGATTCAGGTTTCATCAGTCTTCTGTCTTAAGGTCCATTGACTCCTATAGCTTGGGAAGTAGAGCACTACACAACAGATGAAGGCTCAAACCTCATCAACTTATTACATGAGGAGAAATTGAACAAAGACAATTAATAGCTCCATGCTAACCTTTTTAGCTCTTCTGGGTACAGTCATCAACTACTTGGATTGACAGATTTCATCTTCAAATCAACTTACCAAGCAATTCTGGTAAAGTCATTGCCCTAACAAATTTTTTATCAAGCAAACCTAAGTCACAAGACTATCAAATAGACAGTCTCTCCCTTCCAGCGGAGAGGGAAGTTTGCCGTTTCCATGTAAGATATTGTAGGGGTAACTGTCTTTATGCCCTTGCATTGGTTCCCATGATAGGCTAACCTAAGGACCGTAATAAAAGTTAGATTAAAATCTGGGCTTTCTGCATTCATGCCCCTTCATTATAGCATATTTTCGTTTATATCTTCTTGTTTTTTATATTTATATTTGTATCCATCTATTTATGATAATCATTGCAATCATATCCCTGACGTTAAAATTCGTTAAATTTTGTTATTTATTTTTATTAAATAATTAAAGTAACCTTCTATAAAACAAAAAACATTTTGCATTTAACCCCTATAAAATCTTATATTTTCATTTATACCCCTTTATCATTTTATTTATGACATATATACCCACAAGAATCCACATTGATCTGCCCAATTATCAAGTATATATTAGGACTTTAGTATTCTAAAAACTTGAGTAATATTTTGATATTTTTTATACTTCTAAAATAGGAAAATAAATTATCATGTACTGATATCCATACCCCAAAAAAAAAAGAAAAAAAAAAGAATTGAATACCGTATTTATTTATTTTTTATGTTATAAGCAAAAATATTTATTCAAATTTCTAGGAGATTAAATCTTAGTGAAAATTTGTTAATTGGGTATGCTAACGTCAGTGTCTTAGGTTGTAGATGTTATAAATGGGTATAAATGAAAATATAAAATAATGTAAGGGGGAAAGTGCAAAATGTTTCTTATCTTACTTTATAAAAAGGCTACTTTAGTCATTTAATAAAAACAAATAACAAAAACTAACGGATTTTAACTTCAGGGTTACAACTATAAAATAAATAACAAAAACTAATGGATTTTAGCTTCAAGTGTAAAACAGTAACAATTATGGTAAACATAGGAATACAAATATAAATTCTATTTTACAATGTAGAGCATGAATGCAAAAATTCCTTAAAATCTAGTGGCTCTCTGCCCAAAACATTACATGGTGGATTCCTAACCTTACAAACAACAATTTTAAGAGCCACTTCCATTTCTCCAAATGATATTCAGCTGAAGTCACAAATAATGAATGCTTCTCCCATCCCCTGATTGCAGTGTAAATCCATTCCTTCCCTTTCCCTTCTCTCCTTTCTCCTACTCAAAAAGCCAGCATAACTCCCCCTTTCCCTTCCTATGAACTACTCAACTATCAAGAAATGCAGTTTAGATGGGGAATTTAGTCCCCTTTTGTAATATACAAATGAATTACCACTTCAGAACCTCCCAAAACAGTAATGTGAAAATTTTGATCATCTAACATATAAATGAAGTATTCAAGGCTAATAAATTTGGTAAACATGTTAATTAAAAACTAATAAAGTACATTTTTGCTATGAAAAATTACTCTTCCAGAATCTTGATATGAAAGACCCTGATGAAATAAAATATTATTGGAAAAGAACATAACTAAAACCTCCTGTGGAATGTCTATTTATCAATTTTGTTTTAAGAAAAAATTCACCTAAAAAAATTTAAAACAATTATCATAACTATATATCTGTAGTATATATATGTGATATGTCTCAGATACACTTGGGTGGAATACTAGCAAGACTATGATTGAATACTTGATTACAATTAACTTTCATGACACATATCAAGGATTTGTTGAATATTTCAGTGCAATTAACCCTGTCATGACATATATTAAAGGAAATTTACATTAATTAGCAGAGGTTTCCTACTAAACTTAATGTATTCGTTTGGGAAGGTGGAGGACAACATGGCAGCCCTCCTAAAGCAAATTAAGGAGTTGTATGAAGTCGAAGAAAGGGCGGACTTAAGCCCGAAAGATTGGGTTAGGCGGGAAAAGATTAAATCAGAGTTTAGATCTTGGGCTAGATGCCAAGAGATGAGTTGGCGTAAAAAAATCAAGAGCATTGTGGCTGCAAGCAGGTGACAAGAACACAATATTCATCCATAGAGTGGCCAATGCAAGATTAAGGAATAACCCCATCACTAAAATTGAACTAGAAGGGAATGTCTATGATGATGAAGAGTCTATAAGAAGGAAGATACCTGAATTCTTCTCTAATTTGTACAAGGAGGAGTTTGGTTTTAGACCCAAAGTTGAAGGGCTGGAATTCAGCAAGATTATGGAAGAGGATAGAATTGAAATGGAAAAACCATTCTAGGAGGAGGAAGTCAAGGGGGACATAGACCAAATGAATGGAGACAAGGCTTCAGACCCGGATGGATACTCCTTATCATTTTTTAAGTCTTGTTGGAATACCATAAAAGGAGACCTAATGGCAACTATTGAAGAGTTTCATAAGATAGGCAGATTTGAAAGGAGTATGAATGCCAAGTTTATAGTATTGATCCCAAAGAAGGAAGGTTATTTGCAAGTTGAAGGAGTTTAGGCTAATAAGCTTGGTGAGTAGTGTTTATAAAATCATAGCAAAATTGTTGGCCAACAGGTTGAAATTATTGCTGCAATCTCTGATTTCCAAAACACAAGGGGCATTCGTTGGGGAAGGCAACTACAAGATGGAGTGTTGATAGCAAGTGAGTGTATAGACTCGTGTATAAAAAATCAAGAGAATATGATCATGTGCAAGCTAGACCTTCAGAAGGCATATGACCTAGTTAATTGGGAGTTTTTGATGTACTTACTTAGAAGAATAGGATTTGGGGACAAGTGAAGGAAGTGGATTTTCACATGCATATCAACAGTTACTAACACGGTTCTTATTAACAGGCCAGCAGAAGGTTTCTTCAAGAGTTCAAGAGGGTTGAGGCAAGGGGACCCCCAATCCCCTCTCCTTTTCACTATAGTTATGGAAGCATTCAGTGGGATGGTATCAAAAGCATCAGAGGGCGGCATGTTGAAGGGTGTATCATTTGGGAACTCTAAAGAAGTCAATCATCTCCTCTTTGCAGATGATATTTTGACCTTTTATAAACCAACTCATCAACAAATCCTTTGGTTAAAAGGTATTCTCCTAAGTTTCCGGGCATGCTCGTGATTGAGGATTAACTTAGCTAAAATTGAAGTATTTGAAATTGGAAAGGTAGAGAATTTCTCTAAGCTAAGCCGAGAGTTGGGTTGTAAGAAAGCAAAGCTACCAACTACATACCTTGGGATCCCTTTGGGAGCCTGCTACAAGAAGGCATCTACATGGAACCCGATTATGGAAAGAATGGAGAAAAAACTTGCATCATGGAAGAATTGCATTTTGCCAAAAGGAGGAAAGGTGACATTGATTAGAAGTGTATTAGCAAGTGTTCCAGTTGATATCCATATTGAAGATTCCCATAGCAGTGGCTAAAGCTGGCAAAAGTGACCCGACCCGACGGTCAGCCCAAACCGAACTGATTTAAATGGGTTTGGGTTGACCCGTATATTAATTGGGTTCCGCAATCGGGTCAACCCGATTATAACCCGGTAACCCGTTAAAAAAAGAAATCTGCAAAAAGTGATTCGACACGACCCGATTAACCCCCAAACCTATTATGACCCGACCCGATTAAGCCCCCAACCCTATTCTAATTATATTTTTTGAAAAAAACAAAAACAAAAACAAAAAATTTAATTGGATTGGCGGGTTGAACTCGTTTATTGGCGGGTTGGGTTCGGTTTGGGGTTTTTTCCAACCCGCCATTAATTGGGGGTTCAACCTAACCCGACCTGAACCCATTATGACCCGACCCAACACAACACGTTGCCAGCTCTAGCAGTGGCTATGAGATTGGAATAAATTCAGAGAAATTTTTTTGTGGGAAGGTCTAGGTGGGGAAGGCAAATATCATTTGGTGGCATGGAATCAGCTATGCAAACTAAAAGAAGAAAGCAGCTTGGGACTGAGACCTTTGTTGTTGTTCAATAAAGCCCTCCTTCAGAAATGGATTTGGAGGTTTGGAAATGAGGAAGGCAATCTGTGGAGAGAGATCGTGAAGCAGAAATATGGTTCTTTTTCGGACTAGTTACCTGCTCATTCAAGAAATTCATTTGGTATTAGCTTATGGAGACCTATTGTGGAACTAACAGAATCAGTTGAGGAGTGTAAATATAGAGTTGGAAATGGGCTAAGGATCAAATTCTGGGAGGATATTTGGTGTGGCAATGCAAGGTTGAAGGAGAGATTCCTTATGATATACAAAATATGTAGAAACAAGGACGCATTGATTTGTGATTATGCTACTAGAACTGATGTTGGAATCGCCTGGAATGTATACTTAAGAAGGAATCCCTTGGATTGGGAAGTCAACAGTTATGAAGAATTGTTGGGGGAACTTTATAAGGTTGAAGTGGGGATGGAGGAGGATAGAAGGTTTTGGTCAAAAGAGAAATCTAGAGTGTTTTCAGTTAAATCAGCGTTTGTAGACCTTAACTCTTTAGGTATGAAGTCCCGGTTGTTTGAAGGAATCTGTTCAAACCCAATACCCAGCAAAGTGTCTTCTTTATGTGGACCGCTGTCCTTGATAAGATACTAACGTTAGATCACCTGAAAAGTCGGGGATGGCAACTCTCAAATAGGTGCTGCATTTGTAAAGAAGAGGAAGAAAATGTAGCACACTTATTAGTCCATTGTAAAGGTGTTACAAGGTTATGGGGGATGATCTACCAAAAGCTAGGAATATCATGAGTTCAACCTAAAGAGGTAAGACAAGTTCTTGAAGCATGGGGGAGGAGGAAAGTTAAATCTTGTGGAGACTTGATATGGAACTCTATTCCTTCAGCTGTTGTTTGGGTGATCTGGAAAGAGAGAAATAGAAGGACTTTCCAAAATATTGAAAGGAAGGGGACAACATTGGAACGAGCTGTCCTGAGATTAATACAAAGCTGGGTGTCAAGCCAGCCGGTGGGAGCTAACATTCCCATTGAAGAATTTCTGGGGCACAACAGGTTTTCTGAGATGGGAGGGGGGTAGAGATCTGGTTGAGGGTTATGTTTCTGTAGTGTTGGGCCAGTAATGAGTTTTTCTACTGGTACACAGTTTGTGTACTATGTAAAATTTTCTAATTATTTATAATATTCCCTTTGATTACTGATAAAAAAAAATAACATGAAAACTGTAACAATAACAATAAAGTTGAGTTAAATCCCAATGAAATCGTAACTACAAATCTTGTATTTGGTGATAATCATGAAGATCCATTCATCAAAGCCCTTTTATGGTGAGAAAGTTGGGGATAGTTATGAAAGGGATGGCAGCAAAACCCCTGAATATGCAAACAACCTGTGACAGACACCCAACTCCGATAAGCAATAGATTGTATTCCATGGTTGGCTAAATTGTGTTGTATGCAAAACCAATCACATGGGCTTTTACAAGACGCACAACAAATACACCTTTTCTATGTCATTGTTGTCTATAAACTATATTTTTTGAGTTTTGTAGCAAAAGGATACACCCTTGGTAAAGTTTGTTGTTCTCTATACTGTTCATACGTTATGTAGGCAAGCCAACATTGCCTGTTTTGCCTCGTCCCACTCCACTGTCGGTCTATAAAGATAATCAGATTTAAGGTTATCATTTTCGTACAATTCAGTAGGCAATATTGTTCACTTGTGGATATTTTCCAGAAGCAATTCAATTTCATTCTACATCAGCTTAAATACTATATTACTCGCAATCACAAAAATAGCAGGAGACAGAGATAACTGATATACCTTGTGAACGTACAAGAACCTCTCGAGACTCTGCAGAAAATTCTCGGGCGATAACCTAAAAGAGGAACTGTTATGAGAGCAGAAGCTCATAGAAAGATCATCCAATCTCTCAATGAACGCATCAACAGGAAGAGGCACCGAGGAATGCGAAATCAAGGAATCATCTTCAGCGGCAATATAAAGAGCTGTTTTCCCCAAATCAACCCCTCTATTGATGCTAATGCTTGTCTCCCTCTCTATACCCGACAATCTTTTAATCTCCGAGCAGAACCCCTCCCTCGCTGCCTGCTCCACCATCACCAATTAAATCCAATTAATCGAACCACAGCAATCATTGCAGAGAAATCAACGTACACGAATCAAAACTCAGATTTCTAACGATCAGAAGAAAAAGAAGGAATCTCACTCTTGCATGGCTTGTTTCAGTTCCAGAAGCGTCTAGGGCATCATGCAGGACGAAAGGGAGGTCATTGTTGGGGCTCCGGCAACTACGGACGAGAAGCGAATGAGAATGAGAAGGAAAAGGATTGACACGGTGTTTAGAGAAATCGAAACAAGGAGAAGAAAAGGCGTGAAGAGTAATCATTGCAGGCCATGATGCGGTTAACGAACCCATCATCAATTGAGAGTGACAGCCAAATGAACCAGAAGGCTGAGGTGCCGGAGCTCTGCGTTCTTCGTAACGTCCACTCAGCCTACTGGAAAGCAACGTGCTCTGTACACGTGTTGTTTGCCTGAAAAATCACGCACCGGGATTGGCAATGGATCAAATATATATATTCGAATCCGATCCGAAAATCTTGAATTCGGATATAAGATATAGATTCACGATTTGAATACGAATTTCAGATCCGAATTTGTCCATATTCGAACCGAAATCAACATATACTTTTTCATTAAACTATTGGTAAACTCTATACAAACCATGGTTGAACTATCCTTACTCATGTCTTGTTTTAATATTTATATAGCTCATTAGTTTTGATAATTAAAATTTGTTTTAATAATTAAACTTGATTTTGAGTTTTAAATTCAAATCAGATCTAATTCGGATCGAATTTGGATTTCAATTATTTATTTGGTCGAATTTCGAATTCTATATAAATTTCGTTTCGAATTCGGATTCACATATAAAAAATCCGTCAGATTTCAGATCAAATTCGGATATCGGATTTTTATTTTCGGATTCGGATTCGGATCATGGCAGATCCATACTGTATTCGACCGTTGCCAGCCCTACGCACCGGTGCACGATTGGTGCAGAAACCCAAAAAAAAAAAAGGGAAAATTAATTTTTAATGATACTTTATCAAAATATTTAAGATCTAGTCCCCAAATTGTCAAAAGATTTAAGATTGAGTGGTATTTCATTGTTACATACCGTTTTCTTCTAAGAATGCCCTTTTCTCATTCAAAATAAAATAAAAATTAAATACACATGTTTCCAAGATTGCCTTTATTATGTTCGAAATTGATTGAATTAAGTATATTTTCAAAAATGCCCTTTGCCCCAACTTTCTTTTTTTTTTGGTCTTTATTTCTTTTCAAAAAAAATAAAGTAAGAAAAGGAGAGAGAGGGTCTCAACAAAATGACTTGTACAATAGTGTATCTTAACGTACAATTGTTGTACAAGTCAATCGATACAAAGTACAAGTCATTTGATTGATTCGTGCAAGTGGCCCCATAGTAGTACAAGTTGATACATTGTATTATACAAGTCATTTGATAGAAATATATAAGTTTATACAAGCATACAAGTTAATATATATTATTGTACAAGTTAATCGATAAAATGTACAAGACATGTGATTGAGTGGTACAGATCCCCTTATAAAGATAAAAGTCTGTACATAATATTGTATAAGTTTTGATAGAGAGGTATAAGTTTAAATAAGCGTACAAGTTAGTGTATATTATTGTACCAGTCAATCGATAAAAGGTACAAGTCATGTAATTAAGTGGTACCTGTAGACACCCCAAATTGTACTACAAAATGAGAAAATAATGAAAACATGTAATTGGGATTTAAAACAGGCCAAAAATGCATGAAAATCAATAATTTAAGCTTTGCCCGTATTGTCTCTACGGGCTGACCGTGCCCGAATTTTGTATACGGGCACGCAGGGCTCGTAATACAAATACGGACACCACTTGTCTGTAATACATTTACGGGAGCATTAGATTTGTGCGAATTTTATCCTTTCTCGATTTCTGAGCTTTATCTTCAGTCTAATATCTCTTTAAAGGAGCGAATTATATCTTTTATTCGTTTGGATTATCCTTGTTGGCCATGGATGGGCATTATCCTTGTGTTTAATTCAATCTGAAACTCTATCTTGCCAAACTCTGGACCAACCATGCCCTTGTGTTTGCCTATAAATAGAGGGCTTCTCCTCAAGCAAAAAGCCACGAAATTTTGAAGTCCAAGGAGCTCCCAAGAGAAGAGAGGAATCCCTGCTGCTCTGCTTGCTCAATCCAAGTAAGTTCCTTTTCCCTTTTATTTCCTGTCTTCAATTCTAGAAGTAATAGGATCTTCTCCATTGCTGTAGAATAAGGCTATCTTTTATCTAGTATTCCTAAACTTGTCTCAAGTACCTCAAGAGTCTCTTTAGCCGTAAAACGTGAAGAGAGAGCTAGGGGAAAGGGGAACAGGTGGATCCCTAGAATAGAACTCCATAATCTGTTTTTCTCTTTTTTATAGAATAAAGCCTTTGATTGTGTTTGTATACCCAAACCTATCTCTAAGTACCTCAAGAATCCTCTCTAGCCGTAAAACGTGAAGAAAGAGCTAGGGGAAAAGAGAACAGGTGAATCCGTAGGGTAGACCCCCATGTGCTCTAATCCGTGAGATGTGGCTGCTTTGGATATCCTGCTAATGTTTTAATGATCTAGTGATTGAATCTGAATGAATCATATGAATCCATGATGTTTATAGCATGAGATCCCCACTTTTTCCTAAAATTTGGATTTTTCACACTTTTGCACCTACAGCACTGTTTTCGTGATTTTTGTGATATTAGGCTAAGATCCTGGATCTATCATGATCTATATGATAGATCTGGATTCAGAAGCCTGAAAGTAACTTCTAGAGCTTCATGATGTGGTTTTTGAGTCCTTTTTTCACTTTTGAGAAAAGACCATACGGTCTAAGTTCTCCCCTTCTGATGTTCTTCATCAACGTGGGTATTTTTGGTTTTGATTTCTTGATTTAATGTGAAATTTGGGCTATATCTATGTCCTGGACTGTTCAAATTCAATTCTGCAATATTTTATAAAAATCATATTTTTCTAGATTTCCAGAATTTGATTTAAAGCCAGATTTTTTAAGTTTTCACTTTAGATTGGTTTTATTTGATTTTATCTCAATTTTATTTTGATCATGAAACCCTAGGAATGGTCTGATCATATTTGAAAGTTCTGGATCAATCAGGCTATTCGTATGAAAAAACCATACACTTTTGCCTTTTTTGTATTTTTCATGATTTTTGTAACAAGCCCTTTTTTCCTTTGAAAAACATGAACAATACCTGGCAACCACCTTATGTGGATGAATTGGGGTGCCTAAAACCTTCCCTTGTTCATAACCTAATCCCCTTACCTATCTTTGGTTTTTTTTTAATAGGGTTATTTTTACCCTAAATTTGCCTTTTTGTGCTTATTTGATATTTTGGTGTCCATTCACACCTAAACAGAATGGTGGCGACTCTGTGTTTTTAACCAATCCCGCGTGATGATCAGGAAGTCATTGAATTGATTTTTCCCATGTCTCACAGTACCTGTACCCCTATAAAGGTACAAATCAATACATTATATTGTATAAGTCATTTGATAAAGAGGTATAAGTCTATTTAGGCATACATGTTAGTATATATTGTTGTACAAGTCAATTGGTAGAAAGTACAAGTCATTTGATAGAGTGGTACAGATCCTATAAATGTACAAGTCAATACTTAACATTGTACAAGTCATTTAATAGAAGGGTATAAGTTTATATAATCGTATAAGTTAGTGTGTATTGTTGTAAAAGTCAATTGATAGAAGGTACAAGTCATGTAATTGAGTGGTACAAGTAACCCTATAAATGTACAAGTCAAAACATTGTATTGTACAAGTCATTTGATAGAAAGGTATAAGTCTACTTAATCATACAGGTTAGTATATATTGTTGTACAAGTCAATTGGTAGAATGTACAATTCATTTGATTGAGTTGTACAGGTCCTCCTATAAATGTACAAGTCAGTACTTAGAATTGTACAACTCATTTAATAGATAGGTATAAGTCTATATAATCGTACAAGTTAGTGTATATTATTGTACAAGTCAATTGATAGAACATCCACATCATTTGATTGAGTGGTCCAGATACCCCTATAAAGGTACAAGTTGGTACATTGTATTGTACAAGTCATTTGATAGAGAAATATAAGTCTATTTAGTCATACAAGTTAGTATATATTATTGTATAAGTTAATTAATAGAATGTACAAGTTATTTGATTGAGTTGTACAAGTTCTCCTATAAATGTACAAGTCAGTACTTAGTGTAAGCACCTCATTTTTGCACCCCTCTAAAAAGCCCGAAAGCAAAACCCTAAAAGACAGGTCAAAACCCTAAGGAGCAGAATGTGACTTTCTGCCTGAGCCCAAATTGATTGGTATACCATATCCCAATGGGTAGACGATCTCGACGTGGTTCCAACGCAATTAAGTTTACGTGAATTGGAACCCGGATAGAAAAGATATGAGCAAAACAGTCCCAGGGGCAAATCGGTCAAACTTTAAAATGTCTTAGTTAAACTAATTAAAATAAAAGAGAAATAATAAAAAATCAGAGGAGTTTGATTAGTCCAAGTGGGTGGCTAAGTCACCTCAACTGTTAACTCAGACCAAAAAAGGCGAGAGAAAAAGGCAAATATGAAAGATTTGCCACGACAGCACACTATATGTGGTCGATTTTTTCGGCTACTGTTTGCACGAGCCAATTGCAGCAAGCGGTGGACGAAAAATAACCACACTATAAATGCGGTCCACTTTTCGTCAGCCTGCGTCTGCGCCAATTTGTCCCCTATTTAATGCTGGGGTGACACTGGCCGAACCGTGCATAACATACGATTTCGACCAAACCGCACTGCATGTGCGGTTTTGTCTCTGTATTCTATAAATAGAAAATCCGAACAGTAGACGGGGCTGGTTGGTTTTTACTGTTTTTTTCTTAGTCTCCCCTTCTACCTGAACCTTCGAATCCTCCTTCAACCCTTCCTTGCTTCTTACATCCCCAAAACCCATTTCTAAGACTCTTTTACCCCTCTTCTCTTCTTGGTCCCTTCATCCTCACTTGAAAACCACCCCAAGAACCTGCTGTTGGTGTTGAAAGGAGGTGCTCCAGCCCTAGTTGTTGCTTCTAGGAGGTTCACACACACTTCACAAGGGCCTTAAAGCCTCAAGGTATTGTTCCTTGTTACTTTCTATACCACATAGGTAAAAATGAGTTTATTCCAAGCATGATTATGGTGTCCCCTATTCTTAGCATGTTGTTCTTCCCTTTTTAGCATGATTAATGTCTCTTCACTTTACTTTTCCTCTTCACCTTGAATGAGAAAACCCCCATGGTAAAAGGAGGGTGTACGGATGGACCTAAGGGAGGAAGAGGGTTTATTTTCATGACTCTAAGATCTTTAAAGTTGTTGGCATGTCACTGTTTTTCTCTATTTAAACAGAGGAGCTTGTTCCCCTTCTTTTAACTCTCATGTATCCTTCTTTATAAGCCCCATTACCCCTTCTTTTGTTTCCACCTCTTTTATTTTCATAAGGACTGGTCTTTGCTTGTTTTAAGGTTCGGTTTTAGCATGTTTTAAAGCTCATGGGGTAGGCATGTACATGTGCGTGGAGCCCCATACGCATGATCCCTTCCCCCTATCATTTAGCTACTGTTTGGTGCCTTTAGCATGCCATGTTCCCTCTTGAATATCTGCTGCTCCAGCATGTTCCCTCACCCCAAATGCCCCGAGTTCATCTCACATATACCCCGTTAGAGAGCGTGTTAATCTCCTCCTTGTAGGGCTCTTTCATGTTGACACCTTAGGAAGCATGTGCACTTGAGCATACACTTGAATGTATGATGTCTTTATTTATTATCTCTGCATGTTTTACGTCCCATGAAGTTTGTTTAGTAGGATCAACTTGCTGTTTGTTGATGGATTGCACGTGGTTTGGTCGAAAATGGGCTAAGCTTGGCCTACCGGGCCTCTCTATTATTCTCTTTACATGGAGAATTGGATGCAGATTTTGAGCAACCAAAATGTCCCTGTTTCACTCTTGAACATGGCTTAGATAAGAGAAGGCAAGATCCAAGCCTTCTCTCCCTCATTTAGATGCCAACACCCCCAGAGGGAACCAAAAGATAAGGTATCCCCCCATTCCCAGGACCATTGTGGGCCTTCCAACGGGGCCCACCTAATCAAACTCAGACCACTTAATTAAGCAAGATAAAATCAAGTAAAGGGACCCACACCACCTTGGTGGTCCCCACCAGACTCAATAAAGTGTGCATGCTGGCTTTGGAATCGGGTGAGTTTAGAATTGAGTTGCCTCGTAACCAGAAAGATCCGAGGGACCCGTCAACCGACGGAGCAGACTGAGGTGTCTTAGGACTTCCCCGGATTGTAACCGAGAACCTACTTAAAATCTCAAGCCGCAAACCATCAAATTAAACAAACTTAGGCATCCAAGTATCCGCATGCACTTCATCAGGCGGTGGCAACTGCCTTTTCCCATTTTTTTCCTTTAAGAGGCACGCGCGCTTCCGTGCGCCTCACAATGCGGCGTTATGACGTGCGCACACTTAGCATTGTACAAGTCATTTGATAGAAGGGTATAAATCTATATAGATGTACAAGTTAGTGTATATTATTGTACAAGTCGATTAATAAAAGATACAAGTCATTTGATTGAGTGTTAAAGGTCACTCTATAAATGTATAAGTCTGTGGATAGCATTGTACAAGTCATTTGATAGAGGGGTTTAGGTCTATATAGGCATACAAGTTAGTGTATATTATTGTACAAATCAATTGATAAAAAATACAAGTCATTTGATTGAGTGCTAAAGGTCCCCCTATAAATGTACAAGTCTGTACATAGCATTATACAAGTCATTTGATAGAGAGGTATAAGTCTATATAGGCATATAAGTTAGTGTATATTCTTGTACAAATTAATCAGTAAAAGGTACAAGTCATTTGATTGATTGGTGCAGGTCGCCTTATATCTATACAAGTCAGTGCATTATATTGTACAAGTCATTTGATAGAGAGGTATAAGTCTATTTAGGCATACAAGTTAGTATACATTGTTGTACATGTCAATTGGTAGAAAGTACAAGTCATTTGATAGAGTGGTGCAGGTTCTCCTATAAATGTACAAGTCAGTACTTAGCATTGTACTAGTCATTTTATAGAGATGTATAAGTCTGTATATGAATACAAATTAGTATATATTATTGTACAAGTCAATTAATAGAAGATACAAGTCATTTAATTGAATGGTACATGTACCCCTATAAAGGTACAAGTCAGTACATATCATTATACAAGCCATTTGATAAAGGAGTACTATAAGTTTATGTTGGCATACAAGTTAGGTTATATTGATGTACAAGTCAATTGAATGAAGGTACAAGTCATTTGATTTAGTTGTCCAAGTCGGTACATAAAATTGTACAAGTCATTTGGTAAAGATATATAAGTCTCTCTATAGGCACATATTATATATATGTGTGATTTGATTGAATGATACTGGTTATTTTATAACTATACAAATCAAGATACACTATTGTACAAGTCATTTTGTTGAGACCCTCTCTCTCCTCTTTTTCTTTCTTTATTATTTTTTGAAAAGAAATAAAGACAAAAAATAAGAAATTTGGGGCAAAGGGAATTTTTGGAAATATACTTAATTCAATCAATTCCAAACGTAACAAGGGCAATATTGGAAACATGTGTATTTAATTTTTATTTTATTTAAATGAGAAAAGGGTATTATTGGAAGAAAACGGTCTGTAACGATGAAATGCCACTGAATCTTAAATCTTTTGATAAAGGTGCTCTGAATCGGAGAAGTCCAAACTTTGGGAACTGAATCTTAAATATTTTGATAAAGTATCACTAAAAATTAATTTTTCCAAAAAAAAAAAGGGAAATTTACGGTTACCCCTTGAGGTTCCACTAATGGGCACGGACACCCTATAGTTTAAAATTGATAACTTAATACCCTTGAAGTTCAACAAAAGGTGCACTATCCACCCTTACCATCAAGAGCAGACCAGATGACATTAAAATGTTTTGTGAAATGACCAAACTAGCCTTCATTGAAAGCCTCTTCCTCTACACATTGACGAGATGTCTTGGTTCATGTTATGGAAGGTGGGGTTTGGTGGCTTCGATGCTGCCATGGACGATCTGTTGCTTGTAGATCAAAGGGACGATTCCACCGAAGATCGGCTCCTACTTGGTCCTTTGAAACAAATGAGTAGCCTTTCTTCAATAACCTTTAATAGATAGGGCAAGCAGTTACAGGTGGCCGTGTTGGTGGAAATGCAACTGGCCTATTGTGGTAAACGGTTGTGATAGAGATATTAGACTTCTTTAATGAATGCAAGCTTCTCATGATGTCAATGCTGCTCTGAAACAGTTGTCTCAAAGATCCTGATTGAGGGATGCCTCCTCATTTTACTACTAGCAGAGGCTCGATCCTGCCATTTCTATTCTAAGGTATTCCTTGTTAGGAACATAATAAAATATATAAATTACGTTCACCCCTACTATTAGCTTAAGCTTTTAGTAGCAATAGTGTTCTACATGACATTGGAGCCTTAGGCAAACCCTGAGGTCTTGGGTTCAAACCTACACTCCACCCATTAAAAAAATATTCGACGTGTAGGGCCTCCCTAAAATGGGCCCCCCTAAAAATGGGTTTGAGTCCAGCCCACACATGAGGGGGAGTGTTAAGAATATAATAAAATATATAAAGTCACCCCTACCATAAGCTTATGCTTTTAGTAGCAATAGTGTTCTACAACTTATGTGGAGGAGGCTTGATTCTCAACTAGAGATCAAATCAGCTTAAGCTTTTAGTAGCAACGGTTTTCTATAACTTATGTCGAGGAGGCTTGATTCTCGACCAGAGATCAAATTTTTTCACCAAAAAGAGAAGGCAGCAACATCAATGATGAACCCCAAAATACAGTTTTGCTGTGTATTAGGCTTGTGGGTTTTCCAGTGGAAAGTTCAATTACAGTGGGCAGGATTCAATCCTAGATCTAGAATCACCTTCTCCAATTCTTCTTTCTTAGCAAATCCAATTCCGACAACCCATTTGATGCTCTAGTCGTCGTGAAATCTTCAAGTTTTTCAACAATACTCTATTTCAGCCAAGCCTATGATTTTCTTTATTTTACCGTAAGTCATAAGAACCGGTGGCTAATGTTCTAATTTCTAGTGAGTATTGAAGGAGAAAAGTGTGATTTCTATATTGAATTTCTTGCTAGAAAGAAGAAAGCAAGAACAGAGCATTTGGATGCTATATTCTTGGAGCTTATTTTGAACGAATTGGACTGCATCTTTCATCAAGGAAGCCATACCCTCTTTGCATTCACTTGCTTGGAACTAGGGCTGTCAATGGGTCGGATAAAGATCTGAATTCGACCTAATTATCTGAATATGGATCTTAGTTTTAGATCCGATTATGTTCGGATTCGAATATGGTACTACACATATTCGACCTGATAAAGATCCGATCATTTATTTTGTATATATGATATGTTTTTTAGGCTTTTAAAGTCTTTTTTATATTAGTATAGAAGGAATGAAGGTTTCATATAATATTTACTGATTTAAGGTCATAATATAAGACAAATTTGAATTAATACATCCTTATTTGATCCACTAACTTAAGGTTTATAATATTTTAACTTTTTTCATATATAATGTAATCAGATTCGGATATCGGATAATCGGTTAGATTTGAATCGAATTTGATATTAGATGTGAAAGATCTGTCAAATAATCAGTTCGAATTCGGATATCGGTATTTCTTATTGGATCGAATTCGAATCTTAACAGATCCGTACCGTATTCGACCCATTTATACCCCTACTTAAAACTGAAAACCACATGGAGGGAGAAACTGACCAATAAAAATAAAGGACCATGGAAAACAGTTATCGTTTTGGCTGCTATTAGGAAACAATGGAATATAGTAAGCCATTTGGGGTTAGCATTTTGGTTTGATGATTTGCCTCCGTCTTCATGTAATCATCCTCCATCAACAACTGCTCGATCTCACCAAACGAGTAGACGGGAACCAGGTATGGGTTTAGTTGACGGCTTCTTTGCTCAATTCTTTGAAGATGGATATGTGAGAAGAGGACGATCATCCCAAATCCCTCAAACTTAGCAAACTTTCCCAACGCATTTACTAAGGTTATTTTCGTCATGTTGGAAAATGTTTTAATGCCATCTAATCTTCTATTGACAGTGAGGTGGGTAGTGCACCTTTATCAAACTACAAAGGTATTAAGTGATCAGCTTCAAACCACAAGGGGTCTCCGCGCCCATTAGCCAAACCTTAGGAGGTCTAACCATAAATTTCCCGAAAAAAAAAAAAGCGAAATAAAGTTTTAGTGATACTTTTAAAAAATAATTAAAATTCAGCTGGCAAAGTTCTGGGTTTTAACTTTTAGGAAACCTCCATCAAAATAATTAAATTTTAATGATATTTTTATAGTTACATCCTAATCCTTCCAAGAATGCCCTTAAACAACCTACTCAAATGACTTGTACAAGTTAGCACTAAGTGTTGATAGAAGGTACAAGTCACTCATATTGATTGGTACAAGTTATTTGATTGACTTGTACAAATTAGTACTAAAGCATTCACAAAAGGTACAACTCAATCAAATGACTTGTACTAGTTATTTAATTGACCTTTACAAGTCATTTGATTGACTTGTACAAGTCAATCATATTGATTGGTACAAGGGCATCCTTATACAAATCATTTTATATAGTGCCTTACAAGTGATTTTATTGACTTGTACAATTCATTTGATTGATTTATACAATGCCCTTATACAATTCATTTTATTGACTTATTATTCAAGTCATTTAATTGACTGGTATAAGGGCATTCTTAGAATAATAGAGTTACAATAGTAAAATGTCACTAAAATTTAATTATTTTGATATAGGTTTCTAAGCTTTTAATTATTTCCAAAAAGTATTACCAAAAATTAATTTTTCAAAAAGAGAAAATAAATAAATTTCTGTTTGTATTATTATGAGTTTTAACTTTTAAGAAACCTTTATCAACATAATTAAATTTTACTAACATTTTACTCTTACAAACTAACTCTTCCAAGAATATCCTTATATCACAGACTCAATTGGCTTGTACAACTTAATAAAATAGCTTGTACTAAGTCAATAAAATGACTTGTATTTTCTATCAAAGCTGTACTAACTTTTTTTACTTGTATAAGTCATTTTATTGATATGTACAAGTCATGTGAGTAACTGGTATAAGGGCATTCCTAGACGAATTTGTTTGTAATAATAAAATATCACTAAAATTTAATTATTTTGATAAAGGTTTCCTAAAAGTTAAAATTCATAATATTGCTGATTGAATTTTAATTATTTTCAAGAAGCATCATTAAAAGTTAGTGTAGCTATATCCTGGTGTTAGTCCGCTAACTTTTATTGTTTAGTTTTATTAAATGATAAAAGTAACCTTATATAAAAT
Organism: Buxus sempervirens; assembly: GCA_947561395.2. NCBI lineage: Eukaryota > Viridiplantae > Streptophyta > Magnoliopsida > Buxales > Buxaceae > Buxus > Buxus sempervirens. The sequence continues at coordinate 55,372,859 of OX387182.1, forward strand.
AGAAAATACGTCGCATTTATCGTTGTAACGCCCCAAACCCGGGTCTATGCAAAACAAGCATCAAACTTGAATCCGAAGTGCTACTGGGCCCAAAGCTACTAATTACCAGACATTTAAATTCAAATAATTCCATTGAATATCAGAGTGCGGGAAATTTAAAACATTGAATTCATCAATAAGCGTGGCTAAATATAATCATCAACTAATCTCATCAATATAAAATCATAAGTCTAGTAAACGGGTTTTCTAACACACTTTCTCTCATAATCATAAAGTATCCATCAAGGTACATCTATATCAACCTCTAAAAGAAAAATCTAAACAAAATAAAAACGATCCTCAGCACAGTAATCTGCAACTCCCCCTTGTGTCAACCCCAATGACGCTCTCACATGGAACAGTTGAAAACAAAACAAAACAAAACACGGGTGAAATACGCATATCTCAGTAGATAACACTATGCGTGAAAGAAAAACAGTTTATATATAAGGAAAATAACAATGATATCATGCTCGATAAGATAAACGAGTAATCACGGTCGATAAGATAAACGAGTAATCTCAGTATAAAACCAACATTAAATCAGTGCTCGAAATAGAGAAAGTTTATTATATAAATTCATTTCAATTAGAGGGGCAATGTATTATAAGTCACATCCACAGGGGTTCCAATTTATTTCAATTAGTGTCTTCCCAAGACCAATTCTACATTTTATTCATGTTTCAATAATATTCCATTTTAACAATTCTAATCAAGTTACAGCAATTCCGCTCAATTATGTCATATTAATACTTCATTTAAAACCATTCTTGTCAAACATGGCTGAATCGAACCATCAATTGGCAAACAAACCTTAAATAATCAGTAGTTAAAACCCACCTTTAGGCAGTAGCCTACCTCTACCGCAGGATGTAAACACATAGTATCTACACCTTCTCCGCAAGAGAATGCACATCTCTAAGACCACAGGTACCCCCTGCAGGAGATAGCATAACTCAACCGCAGAATTTGAACACATAGCATCTACCTCTACCGCAGGAGATAGCTTCCTCACCTTCCGGTGGTAACTCACACACCCATCTCCCATGTGAGATGCAATCACATATAATCACATCTCCCCCACATGAGGTATCTTTCCTGTAGGATGCGATCCCATCAGAACTACATCTCCTCTACAGGAGGTAATACGTCTCTCCTGCATGAGATAATGTCTTCACCACCAAGCGGGTAAGGGTCTCCGCCACTAAGCGGGTAATAATCTCTACCACCAAGCAGGTATCAATAAATCTGGCCACCAAGCCATTGTACAAATAATCCACATTCCAATATTGTATATAACATAGTTTGTTCATGTTCAATCAATAATCCAAACCTTGTTCCAAAATCAGTTCATTAGTTTGTAATCACAATAACTGGGTCTAATTATGTGATAATTAAAGTAATAGAAGACTCAAATGATTAAAGGTAATAGTGGGGTTGATTGAAGTAACTTAAAAGGTTATTTAAACTTTAGCAATAGTCACATAAAGTAAACAAGGTACCATATAGGGTTTTTTTCTCCAAAACTAAATCTCTAAGGTAGTTTCTGGTTTTTTTCTAGTGAAGTTCAGTAGTCATAATACTTAAAATTACATTTCTCCTAAATAAGTATTTAAGTTGATTAAGTTCAGATGTTCAAATAATTCAAAATCTCATTTTATATTCAAGTCAGGCCAATTAAAATTTTTTTCTTCTTAAACATGACAATGCATAATCAACTACTCACTCCCCCAAACTAAATTTTCACAGTGTCCTCAATGTGAAAGAAAAGAGAAAAGTAAACTTATACTACCCTTCTAGCAAGGATGAACATAATGAATTTCCAGTTGAAGTGAACACCACCTGGCTCCTTGCTTGATTTCCTTGAACTTACACAACAAAACCAAAAGAAAAGTTCATAGCCATATTTATTCAAAAACTTGAATAAATAAATAAAAACTTACTAAAACAAATAACAAAAGACAACAAAAAGAACACAATTTAAAGCTTGGGTTGCCTCCCAAGAAGCGCTTATTTATAGTCATAGCTTGACTTTTTCACCATCAACCATAAGTAGGATTTTGCAAGGAGTAAACCACTGCTTTGGGGACCACATTACCAGCAAAATAAAGCTTCAAACACTGCCCATTAACCTTGAATGCTCCAATAGCCTCACTATGCACCTCAACTGCACCATATGGATACACTTTTGTTACTGTGAATGGACCAGACCACCTAGACCAAAGCTTGCTTGGAAATAATTTGAGTCTTGAGTTGAAAAGTAACACTTGCTGCCCAATTTCAAAGTTTCTAATCTGTGTATGCTTATCATGCCAATGCTTAGTCTTTTCCTTGTAAATCCTAGCATTCTCATAAGCACTCAACCTAAACTCCTCCAACTCACTCAACTGTAACAATCTCTTTTCTCCAGCAGCTTTGAAGTCCATATTTAATTCCTTAACTGCCCAATAAGCCCTATGCTCCAATTCAATTGGTAAATGGCAAGATTTTCCAAAGACAAGCCTGTAAGGAAACATTCCCAAAGGTGTCTTAAAAGCTGTCCTATAAGCCCAAAGTGCATCATCAAACTTAATTGCCCAATCCTTCCTTGAGTTGTTCACTGTTTTTTCCAAAATCTGTTTCAACTCTCTATTTGCAAGTTCCACTTGCCCATTTGTTTGAGGATAATAAGCAAGTGTCACTTTATGTGTAACCCCATTTTTTTTCAACAAAGCTTCAAATGACCGGTTACAAAAGTGGGAGCCTTCATCACTAACAATGGCTCTTGGCACTCCAAATCTGGAACAAATTCTCTTCTTCACAAATCTCATCACAACCTTAGAATCATTAGTCTGAGTTGTAGTAGCTTCAACCCATTTAGACACATAATCCACTGCTACCAAAATGTATTGAATCAATTCCCCACAAATCAAACAATTCAACCTCCAAGATGTTGTTCAAAGGCATCTCATTTCTTTTGGAAATGTTGCCAACTCTTTGACATCTGTCACACATGCTCACAAACTGTCTAGCATCTTGATACATGGTTGGCCAGTAAAAACCGGATTTCCATACCTTTGCAAATGTCTTAGAGGTACTGAAATGTCAACTACACTCTAAGGAATGACAATGGTTAAGAATATCCTGAACCTCATCCTGGGGTATACATCTTCTAATCATCCCATCTGCACAATGTTTATAAAGTAGTGGTTCTTCCCAAAAATAATGCTTGACGTCCCAAAAGAATTTCTTTTTCTGTTGATAACTCAAATCAGGGGGAAGAATGCCACTCACCAAATAATTAACCAAATCTGCATATCATGGAATGATTGACACTGCAAACAACTACTCATCTGGAAAACTTTCATTAATGGGCACTTGTTTTGCTCTTGACTGCCCTTCTAATCTAGACAAGTGATATGCCACCACGTTCTCCATGCCTTTCTTGTCTCGAATTTCAAGATCAAACTCTTGAAGCAATAGCACCCAATGAATTAGACGTGGTTTGGCATCTTTCTTTTGCAGCAGATATTTGATTGCTGAATGGTCTATATACACGATCACCTTGGAACCTACAAGGTAAGAACGAAACTTGTCAAAATCAAACACAACAGCCAACAATTCTTTTTCAGTAGTTGCATAATTCAACAGTGCATTATTTAAGACTCTACTAGCATAATAAATAACATGCAACTTCCTGTCTTTTCTCTGCCCAAGAACAGCTCCCAAAGCAAAATCACTAGTGTGCGCACCTAAACCTAGATCGCAAATGGGGCGCACGTTCGGTTCGTGCGTGCCTCGGGACTTTCGGAGTCGCCACTGCCTGAGAGGTGCAGGCAGACACGGTGTTTGCCCTATCCGGGTATAAGTCAGGTCTGCGGCTTTTCAGAGTTCCAGCTAAGTCCTAGGTTACGTCCGGGGAAGCCCTAAGACACCCCGGCCCGCCTCGTCGGTTTGACGGGTCCCTGGGTCTCCCTGGTTTTTGAGTCAGTCTCACCCTTCCTAGACTAGCATGCTGTTTATTGGGTCTGGCAGGGCCCTCTGAAGGTGTGGGTCCCTTTTATTTTAATTTTATCTTTTTATTTAGTGAAGTGGGTCGGATCCGGGTCCCGTTGGAAGACCCATGGGTTGCCATGATTGGGCTTGGGGCCCATTTGGTTATTTATTAAATTAAACCATTTACACATGCAATGGGCTTAGTGGGCTTGGATTTGGCCCATTAGCCAAGGGTCAAAGGGCCTGGGCCTGTTTATTGAAAACAGGCCTGGCATAGGCTAGTCAAAGATGGGCCCCTTAAGTGGGCCCAAGGTGAGTCTTGGTGGGCCCTTTTAGGCCCACAGTCCAAAAGTGGGCTAAAAATAGCCCAAACAACTTCTTGGGTTGGTTTAAACCACTTTAGGTCGGAATAGATCCAACCGGGGCGAAAAATTACATTTTTTATGTTACTTTTACTTCTGCCCGTATTTTCTATACGGTCCACCCTTGCCCGTGAACAAAATCCGGTTTGGCTCGCCCCTGAAGCAAACACGGTCCTGCCCGGACCGCTCTGAGTTTACGGGCACAGCTTATTCTGCGCTTTTGCTGCCAATTCTTCTCGGGATCTATTCCGTGGCCTATTGGTAGCTTTCTGCAACGCCCACGATGGTTCTAGCTCCTTCAATACATTGCATTTTCTTCTCTTGGTCCAAATGATCATCTTTTTCCTTCTTTTGTTCTTTGAGTAAGCAAGATCCTTCTTGGTTGTTCACCATCAATTTTTAGGAATGGGAAAGGGGTAATTTACAGGGGACATTAAATGTTTAAAAAGGACTTCAATCTTCATTCCGTAATAGTGATCAAACGGGGTCAAATTTCTCTTTTTGAGACATTTTTGATAACCTTTTGTTATCACCTCCTTTTTTGCATAGGAATGACTACTTTTGGATGTAATTCCTCATTATTCAACACTCAAAACAATGTTAGAAATAACATAAAAGCGAAAAGAGTTAGTGAGGAAGAGAAAAATAAAATCAGAATTCACTTTAATTTAGAAGGAGAACATACTTACAATGTAATTAGTTTGTTTGATTGGTGTTATGGTCCTCCGAAAATTTGAGCAGCGCTTCCGCGTCCTACAGGATTTCTTGGAATGGTTTTGGCAGAGGTTTGGCGGGTTCTTGATATTCAAAGGATGAAAAAGAAAAGTTTAGACATGGTTTTGGTGAGACAGGGGTATTTTGGGCATTAAATAGGGTTAGGTGTTGGGGTGATGGTGATTGGGCAGAGCTTGACCGTGGTTAACTACAAAGAGGGAGAGGGGTTTGGCCTGAGGAGAAGGCTTGTTGAAATTGGGGGGGGGGGGGGGGGGGGGGGGCGCTTTATATGCAAAAAAGGGGCGTGCCCGTATTTGAAGTATGGGCATGCCTTGCTGGTACTTCAAGTACGGGCGTGCCTTGCCCGTAATTCAAATACGGGCGAAAAATGCACATTTGTGAATCTTGCAGAATCGGCCATACGGGACGCTTGTCCCGTCGTACAGCAACGCATGTCTTCTTCCAGAAGCTTGCCTGTATTTGAAATACGGGTATGCCCTGTCCGTAATTGAAACACGGTCCAGCACGTTTTTAAAATGTCTGGATTTCAAAACTTTATTCAACTCGGTTTTTTGCAAGATTTTCATTTGATTTTCCGATTATTTTATTAAAAAGCGAGATTCTCTTTATTAAAATATTAATAAACACATTTATCTTATTTATTTTGTTGGTTTATTCCATTTTTGTTGCCTTTTTGCCACATGGGCAGTTTTTCTGAAACTTCAACCGCTCATAACTTCTTCATCCGGTGTCCGATTTCAGTAAACTTAGTGTCGTTGGAACCTGCTTGGAACCACCTATCCAATGGGATCAAGTTTGATAGATGAATTAGGGTCGAGCAAAAAGTCAATTTTTTGCTCCCCAAAAGTTTGACCAGCTCATATCTTCCTCATCTGGACTCCGATTCCAGCAAATTCAGTTGCGTTGGAACCGTGTCGAAATGCTCTTTTTAATGAGATGAAGTTTGATAGCTAAATTTACTTGAATCAAAAAGTCAATTTTTGACCCCCTCAAGGTTTGACTTTTAGTTTGACTTTTCATTTTTCTTCATTTTAGGGGTGCAAAAATCAGGTCTCTACAGCTAGCGACACACATCAACTCAAAAGGTAAACTCCAATTTGGGGCTGCCATAATTGGTGCTGACACCAACTCCTGCTTCAACCTGTTGAAAGCATGCAAATAGTTACAATCAAAATTAAACACAACATCTTTATTCAACAAATTACAAAAAGGTTTAGAGATTTTAGAAAAATCTTTGATAAAATGCCGGTAGAACCCTGCATGACCAAGGAAACTTCTAACTCCCTTTACATTGGTAGGTGGTGGCAGTTTTTCAATAACTTCTATGTTTGCTCGATCCACCTCAATACCTCTTTCTGACACTTTGTAGCCTAAAACAATACCTTCTTGTACCATGAAATGACATTTTTCCCAATTCAATAGCAGATTGGTCTCCTCACAACGCTGCAAAACCAGAGATAAGTTATTTAAACAACTATCAAAAGAAGATCCAAAAACAAAAAAATCATCCATGAAAATCTCCATGATCTTCTCAACAAAATCAAAGAAAATAGGCATCATGCAAAGCTGGAATGTAGTTGGTGCATTGCAAAACCAAAAGGCATCCTACAGAATGCAAAAGTACCATATGAACAAGTAAAAGTGGTCTTTTCTTGGTCTTCTAGGGAGATAGGAATCTAGTTATACCCTAAATAACCATCTAGAAAACAATAATAGTCATACCCAGGAAGTCTCTCAAGTACTTGATCAAGAAAAGGTAAAGGGAAATGATCCTTACGGGTAGCACTATTAAGTTTCCTATAATCTATGTAGACTCTCCATCCAGTTACTGTCCTAGTAGGAATTAATTCATTATTTTCATTATGCACCACAGTCATCCCACCCTTTCTAGGTACTACATGCACTGGACTAATCCATGAACTATCAGATATAGGATAAATAATCCTTGCATCTAACCATTTTAGAACTTCAGCCCTCACTACTTCTTTCATGTTAGGATTCAACTTTCTCTAATTTTCAACAACAGGTTTATGATTATCCTCCATTAGAATCCTATGAAGGTCTGATATAGTCCAACCTATGGCTTTCTTTCTCAATCTCAAAACACGCGGCAATTTATCAAGTTGAACATCAGATAAAGAATCACTCACAATCACAGGCAAAGTATCATTCTCACCTAAAAAAGCATACCTTAGATGTGAGGGTAATTGTTTCAACTCCATAACTGGTGCTTGCATATTAGAAGGAGGAGGAAGTGTCTTACCTTTGCCTAAATCCTCAAAATGCATACCTCTTCGCTTCAGCCAAGGACCTGTAGCCTCTAAAGCACATGCTACTTCTGCCACCTCCACATTATCATCTTTACTTGTCCCTGCACTCACTAAACAATTCTCAAGAGGTTCTTTAGTATTTTCAGCCCCAAAAACCTCTCTGATTGACTCATCTACCACATGAATTCTAAAAACATGATCAGTAAAAGAAGGGTATTTAGCAGATTCAAATAAATTAAATTCTACCTCTTCTTCACCAACCTTCAAGGTCAACCTACCATTTTTTACATTTATGATTGCTCCAGCTGTGGCCAGAAAAGGCCTACCCAATATGATAGGGATCTATGTGTCTTCTTCCATCTCTAAAACAACAAAATCAACAGGAATGATAAACTTTTTCACCTTGATTAGCACATTCTCAAGAATTACCAAAGGATATTTCACCGATCGATCAGCCAACTGCAAGGATATGGTAGTAGGCTTCAACTCCTATAATCCAAGCTTCCTAGAAACAGATAAAGGCATTAGTGAAACACTAGCACCTAAGTCACATAAAGCTCTAGAAAAATTAACATCACCAATAGTACAGGGGAAAGAAAAACTCCCTGGATCTCTTAGCTGTGGTGGAAGTTTATTCTGGATAATAGCACTACATTCCTCTGTCAAGGCAATGGTCTCAAAATCTTCCAATTTCCTCTTCTTGGACATGATATCTTTCAAGAACTTTGTATAAGCAGGAATCTGTGCTAAGGCATCTGCAAAAGGAATATTAATGTGAAGTTGCCTAAACACTTTCAAAAAATTTTCAAACTGTTGATCAATTTTATTCTGCTTAAATCTTTGAGGAAAATGAATGGGAGGAACATAAGGTTCAACGGGTGGTAGTGGGGATGGTGTCTTAGCTGGATCCTCAACCTCTTCATTGGCCTTGTCATTCACCTCTTCCTGATCTGCTTTATCCTCAACCACAATCTCACCACTTACCTGACCAAGTTGCTTACCACTTCTCAAATTGACTTCCTTGCAATGCTTTTTGGGATTAACCTCTGTCTTACTAGGCAAACTGCCCTGTCCTCTAGAATTTATGAAATTGGCTAACTGCCCCAATTGCATCTCCACATTTCTGTTGGAACAAGCTAACTGGTCAACTTTTGCTTCCAGCTTCTCGAACCTCTCTGAAGTGACATTGGCTAACTTCTCAATAGCTATCTCCCAAGATTGCTTACTTTCTGGTTGAGATGGTCTTTGTTGGAAACCAGGAGGATTGAATGGTCTAGAACTGCCACCTTGGTTACCTTGATCCTTCCATGAGAAATTTGGATGATTCCTCCATCTTGGGTTGTATGTGTTGGAATAAGGATTGTTCTGTTGTTACTGCCTGTTAAAATTAGAAACAAATTGAGCTTGCTCTACCTGCATACAATCAGAATTCATGTGAGCTCCTCCACACCAATCAAAACTCAATATAGGACTAGAAACAGCATTCAAATTACCCAATTTACCAAACATCTTTACCAAAGAGTCAACCTTAGCATTTAACATGTTCATGCCATCTACATCATGCATACCTGGAACTTTCTTAGGCATACCTCTTTCATTAGACTATTGGTAATTATTAGAAGCCATCTCTTCTAACAACTCATATGCATCTTCTGTTGACTTACCCATTAAAGTACCACCTGCAGCTGCATCTATGGTAATCCTAACTGAATTTGTTAATCCATTGTAAAAAGTCCGTACAATCAGCCAATCAGGAAGACCATGATGTGGACATTTCCTCTGCAAATCCTTAAATCTTTCCCAAGCTTCATACAAAGATTCACTTTCAAATTGAACAAAACTAGTAATATCATTTCTGAGTTTAGCAGTCTTACCTGGGGGAAAATACTTACTCAAAAAAGCTTGTGACAATGCATTCCAAGTGGTGAAAGAGTTAGGTGCTTTGGAATTCAACCAAACCTTGGCTTTGTCCCTTAGAGAAAATGGAAAAAAGTCTAAGCCGAAGAGCATTGTCACTAACTTCATTCATCTTCATGGTATCACAGATCTCTAAGAAATTAGCAAGGTGTGCATTTGGATCCTCTGTATGTCCTCCTCCAAACTGCTCCTGCTGCACCATATGAATGAGACCGGGCTTAATCTCAAAGTTATTTGCATTGACTGTAGGTCTTACTATGCTGGTTTGAGCTCCATTGACATTGGGCATGGCATAATCACGTAATAGTCTCTGATTCTGATCTTCTGCCATGACTACTGCTTGTTCTTGTTCTAGCTCCAACCTTTGTATTCTCCTTAATGTATGAAAGGTTCTCTTAATTTCTAGATCAAAAAGCTCAATTAGTTCCCTATTACGTGGCATATACTAATATAAGTAAGACAATGAAGGTAAGAAACACAATATATTAAGAAACAAAAAGACCTACAAATAGAAAGAAAGAAAGAAAAATTTTCAAAAAATGGAAAGATTTGAGATAACTTCAATTTCTAAAAATATAAATCAAATTAAGAATACTGGCAAAAACCCAACTCAAAATGAATTTTCCTAACCCTTAAACAAAGGCAATCAATTCTTTCCTAAAATAGCAATTTTGTTAATTTGACGGCCTAAATGAAGAAATTTGGCCGAAAAGCGGTGTATGTCACGGCGTAGCGGTGAGTTTTGTTCCCCACGTCATTTCCAAGCAACCCACCAATTTTCAGCCAATTCTGAGCAAATTTAACTAAATTGGACAAAATGACCAAATTGCCCTTGAATCACAAATTAACTTTTGAAAGCTAGAATTGATCACAGAACTTCTACTATACTAATTAAACTCCTATAGACCTACTAAACATGCAATTATAACAGAAAAACAACACAAAACACAAAAGCACAAAACACTAAAGAAATGAAGCAAACACAATAGCAAAATAGCAAAACCTAACAGTAAAATCTAAAGTAATGTAGGAAAAAATTTTATTGATATTAAAAACAATCCTCCCCGGCAACGGCGCCAAAAACGTGATTGCCAATTTGGACACTACCACAAGTATATGGGTCGTGACAAGTAGAATAGGGCAAATAAGGTATCGTATCCAAAAGGAGGAGATTCAAATACCAATTAATCAAATTTCCTATATTATTTAGACAATTCCAAATTTAAGTGACAAATTACCTAAATGATAAACAAAAATAAATTACTAAATTCAAAAGTGAGAAATCAAATATGAATGAGTTCTAGGATTTGGGTTTCATCAATTGGATTCTTTCAATGAATTTACATATGATTGCTTGCATCCATTTTTTATTAATTAAAATGACCGAATTCCCATGTGCATGTGTTATCCTCTTTCAAAGTATAACATCCATACCTATATTAATCCTACTTCTACTTTCGTGATCATAGGAATTAAATTAAGTTCAATAAGATCAGTGGAAATCTGAAATGAGAGTCACAAGAGTGTATGATTATTTCTAAACTACACTACCCAGGTTTGATGAATTCACTAACTAATGTTGAATTTCCACTTTCACTCCATCATTCAACACCTTAGAAATGCAAGCAATGGCCAATTAATTGCAAGAATAAAATCTGAATCCATCAAATTTAATTAACACAGAATGTATCACAATTTTATATGCAAATTAAAATCCAAAATCCAATGATTACATCCAAACGGTAGAATAAGAAAACTAGCCACTCATGTCTAACAAAATAATCCAATAACCATTAAAATATGAATCCAACATCACAATTCTACAATCCAAATATCAAAACAATAAAAGGAAAAAATAAGAAGAAGATGAAGAACTCTTGTCTGTAGAAGCCAATCCTTGCTGCAAAAATCGCCCTTCTTCTTGCTTCTCTCCAGAATCCTTGTGCTCTAGTCTCCTCTTCTCCAAAGTGCAATCCCCCCTCCAAAAAACGTGCCTACCCCTTTTTTTACTTCTTTCCATAAGGTTAAATCCTCAAATCAAGGCACTTTCTATTATTCTTCTCTTGAGATCCACTAAATTTAGAGCATATAAACAAGCTCAATTGAAGTAGGGCCTTCATGAAAGTTTTAGGGAAACTTCTTAGCTTTCCAAAACACATAAGCTTACTATTTTTCGAGCTCTACAACTCCTGATACGGGTCAAATACCAAAACGGGTCTAGGTCGCAACTATTTTCTGGGCATATTTGGACCTCTCTGTTCTTGCTAATTTTCAGCATTCAAGATGGCAAAACTGGGTCTTGGGCTCTTCATAAAAATTGTAGGTCTTTGTCTTAGCTTTCCAACAAGCTAAAAAACATCTAAAACCGAGGTCTGTAGCTCCAGTTATAGCCAAAAAACTGAGCCGTACTCTATGTTGATTGGGTCAACCCAGCTGAGTTTTTGCTCATGGCACCTACTCGAATTTAACCTTTTTCCTTTGCCCAAATTTAGCTTGAATCATTAGTTAAAGACCTGTAAAATACCAAGAATTCCCAGAAATTAAATAAATGTAAAAGACACAAAAAATTCTAATTTAATGTCCTAATAAACCTGCAAAATACTCTAAAATCATCAAATATGACTAAGAAGATGTGTTAAATAATTTCCCACATCACTTACTTATGGGCCCAATAGAACCTGATTAATACAATTAACTTGGGCAATTACAAAATAATCATCAGAGTGCATAAGCTAAAGAAGCATGGAATAAAAATTTCCATATAATAAAAGATCAACTGCATTATTGTAAGCACCTTATTTTTGCACCCTTGGAAGTGCTGAAAATAAAAACCCTGGCAGAAAGTCAAACCCCAAGGGGACAAGAAGTTGACTTTTTGATCAAGTGAAATTTGACTACCTTGCCCTATACCATTGGATAGGGAATCCTGACACGAGTCCAACGCAACTGAGTTTGCTGGAATCGGAGTCCGGATGAAGGTTCTGTGGGCAGTCAAACTTGAGGGAAGGCCAAAAGTTGACTTTTCCTCGAACCCCGTGCCAAGTGCTTAGCCCTATGTCATTAAATAGAGGGCTCCGATACGAGTTCAACGCAATTGAGTTTGCTCAAATCGGAGTTCAGATGAAGGAGATATGAGCTATCGAAGTTTCCGAGCAGCAAAACCAGAAACTGCACACGTGGCGCAGGAACTGCCCACGTGGCAGCCAATGCAGCAAAATATCTCTGGGACTAAATCTCAAATATCCAAAAATCATCAAATATCTCAGGGACTAAACCAAAATTCGTACGGGGCAATCCGTAGATATCCAAAAGTGTCAAATCGGTCGAATCGGTCGAATCGGTCAAGTCGAAGGGCAAATCCGTAATTTTTTGATTTTTATCCGGTCAAATATACCGGATACACATACCCTTGTGTATATCCGGACTTGAAGGCCGGATACAAGAAGATTTCCGCGCGACATTCGCGCCACTTGGCCGACAGATTCGCGGCGGCATTTAATTTTCGAATGATTGTGTTTGTATCCGGACTTGAAGACAGGATACAAAGGAGCCTTAGTGTATCCGGACTTCAAGTCCGGATACAAAGGAGCCTTAGTGTATCCGGACTTCAAGTCCGGATACATTAAGTTTGCTTATAAATAGCAAACAGCAGCTCATTTTCGGGGTTGGCTCCATTTTGCTTGGTTTCCACCCTTTCTTCTCCACTTCCCTTGGTTCGTATACCCTCCCTTCCACCTCTCCTTGCCCTCCAAAGCCCTCCTCACAACCCTCTAGGACTGTTCTACCCCTTCCTTGCTTCTTCTTCTTCATCTCCATTAAACAAAAAGCTTGGAGGGAGGACTTGGTGATCTTGGGAAGAAGCTGCTCCAGCAATTGTATTTGCCTCAAAGGGAACCTCCACATCACACAAGGGGGTTTAAAACCCCAAGGTATTGTTCCTTGACACGTCTTATTTAACATATATTAAAATGAGCATCTCTTGAGCATGATATGATATTCTTTGTCTAAGCATGTCTCACATGGCTGATTTGGGTTACTTCGTTTGCATGGGGGAGTATGTTCCTCCACTTTGATCATTTATCTAATGTATCCCATATTTAAAATCCCCCTTCTCCTTCCCTTCTTTGAGCTTGCATGGGTTAGGCATGAGGTATCTGGTTCTTAGGCTTGCTAGAATTCGTGGGTGATATGTGTGATGGCCTCCTTTCCCTGTTCTTATTTTATTACTCTTTGCTATGCATGATCCCTATCCCCGTTGTACCCTTTTAGGTTTGCTTTGTTGAGGGGAACCAAGAGACCAAAACAGGGATCCATTGGTCCCTGTTTGGCTGCTATGGATGGCCAGGGGATGAGGTGGTAGCAGTCTCATCCCTCCCCCTTTACTTCCTTTGCCTTTGCTGGAAGGTCCCAAAAGAGGGCCTAAATGGGGCTTCTCCCCAACCTGCACAAACGTGGGCCCACCCAGGGGCCCACGAAATCCCTAAACCCTCCTGGGAACCCCTGGAGGCCATCCCAACTGCCGAAAACCCAAAAAAGGCCATTCCAGGGTGATCCGGTAACTCAGGCCGGATCACCAGTGGCCTGTGCGTATCCGAATACTCAGGCCGGATAACCTATGGCCCCTGTGTATCCGGATACTCGGGCCGGATTACTTGCAGAGCCTGTGTATCCGGCCTGAGTTGCCGGATACACACAGAAAGTGCATTTTGTTCATTTTGTGACCCATGGCCAAATGTGGATGTGATTTGTGCTAAAACCATTGAACCGATAAGGTTTCCGGGTCACCCGGAAACCTGGCTAGTGATCCGGACCAACCGGTCCGACCCGGCATACTTGTGGGCCTTCCAACGGGGCCCACCAAGCCCAATGAACCAAAGCATGCTAATTGAACAAATTAAGTAAAATGAACAAATTGAACCGGGCGGGCCAAGCCCATTGCGGCCCACCCGTGCCTTGTGATATGAATGAGTGCATGAACTGTGTGGTTTGGCCGAGACCATGGGCTAGGGCCTGTCGGGCCCGCCAAAGCCTGCCAACCAAACCAAGTTCGGGCACAAGCCCTAAACTCCAAGGAACTAGGCTTCCAAAGCCCAAAGCCCGGATCTTGGGCCCCAAGCCCAGTGACCAGCCTACTTTTGCAAACTAAAGGATATAAAAGATGCAAAATCACTTGGCCACCATGTGGGCCCACTCAAGGGCCCGCAAAGCTTTCCAGGCCCACTTTGGCATGAAATCCATCTAAATAATCCAACTTAAACCCTAAAGTAAAATCAATTTACTTAAGCCAAAGCCCAAAGGGCCTCTCAGGTTTAGACTGAGGCCCACCAGGGGACATGTGGGCTCAACCAAGCCCACCAAGGAATCCGCGGGCCTTCCAATGGGGCCCGCCCAATCAGGCTCACATCACTTTAAATTAAAAAGATAAAATCAAGTAAAGGGACCCACACCACTTTGGCGGTCCCGCCAGACTTAATTAAATCACATGCTGGAATAGGAATCGGGCGAGTGAGAGACCAATTGAGTTGACTCAAACTAGGGAAATTTACAGGACCCGTCACTTGACGGGGTGGACTGGGGTGTCTACGGACTTCCCCAGACTGCAACCGAGAACCCACTTAGAATCTCAAAGCCGCAGACCAAAAGCCTTAGTAGAAGAACTTAGGCACCCAGGTGTCTGCCTGCACCCCATCAGGCAGTGGCGACTCCAAACAAATCCGAGGCACGCGTCGCATTGCGTGCGCCTCGCCGTGCGACCGAAATCGGGTGCGCACAATTATAACTTCAAAAGATAAGATGTCTATGTACACAAAATACAACTAAAGCAACTAACTGCTCACAAGTTCTTTCCCAATTATCAGAGCTGGCAAAATGTGACCCGACCTGATGGGTCAACCCGAACCAACTCGCTTTAAACGGGTTTGGGTTGACCTATAGATTAATTGGGTTGGGGTTTCCCCAATCCACCAGTAATT
The DNA here is from genome assembly GCA_947561395.2 of Buxus sempervirens. Taxonomy (NCBI): domain Eukaryota; kingdom Viridiplantae; phylum Streptophyta; class Magnoliopsida; order Buxales; family Buxaceae; genus Buxus; species Buxus sempervirens. The sequence goes on from OX387182.1 coordinate 55,388,129, forward strand.
GGGTTAACCTGATGTTGACCCAGCAACCCGACGGGTAACCCGATTTTAAAAAAAAGCGGCAAAGTGTCCCGTTTCGACCCGATTAACCCCAAACCCCACCCGAACCCGGTACAACACGACCCAATTAAGCCCCCAACCCTATTCTAATCATATTTTTCGAAAAATAAAAAATAATAAACAGGTTGGGGGGTTGAACCCATTTATTGGCGGGTTGGGGTTTTTCCAACGCGCCATAATCGAGTCCAAACTCGACCCGATTAACCACAACCCGATTATAACCCGACCCGTTGCCAGCTCTACCAATTATACAGACATATACAAAATATATCTCCTAAGAGTATAAGTCCAAAAACATTATTTACATCCCATTTACAATTCCTTAAAAAAAATACAACATTATAAAGAAAGTCCTATTATGGGTGGTAATAGTCCTTTGGCCTGCACTTAAACTCACCCTCAATATCTGCCCCGGTACGTGGCTCACCAAGTGGATTTGAAAACAAATCCGGTAAAACAAAACACGTGTGAGACTTAAAGTCCCAGTAAGCAGCAAACATGCCTGTATAGAAACAATTTATGTAGTTTTACAACATCATGATAATATTCACAAATATAAGGTACCAAATATAAACAAAAACAACTCAATCGAATATAAATGGTAATTCCAAGTCAAGTGTCTTAATCGGGTAACTCGTGAAATCAAATCAACAAATACAATCGAATACTGCAAACAGATCTAGTTAGGACTCGTGGTTAGCTTGTCTCTAAATTAGATTAATGACCACTATCCATTTGCCACCTACACGACTTACAGAGAGAAGCCTAGCTAGGGACATCTCAGCAAGCAAAGCACCCATGTATGGGCTGGCAAGTGACAACCTAACCAAGGATCAAGGCAAAGTGGGATTCCCCATCCACTGCTCGATGAATCACAAGGACTCCCGCCGGTTCCTCGCGACGGGGGGTTGCTGCAGCCCTCTGTTCCCCAATAAGGCCTCACTAATTCCCCACAATGGAATGCTATATGGATAAGGCAATTAAAGCTAACAAGCCAACACCAACACATAGGCTAGATTCACTGTGGATCCACACTAAGAACAATGTCCAATTAGATGACTCATAAATCAAAACAAACCATTCAAATCCGGAAGTAAAACCAGTGCTTAAACCAAGGCCAAGTGGAATTCCCCATCCACAACCAAATCACATCATAAGCCAAGTGGAATTCCCCATCCACCGCCAATAAGAGAATAAGCCAAAAGCCTTGTCAAATCATATAAGAGTTTTTCAATCTTGTTTTCTTAAATCCAAATCGATCAAAACGAATATTAAAAAATCCTCAAAACACATTTTGGATGAGTGGAATAGTCTTAGGATTCCCAAATAAGTCACCATACCAAAAATCAATGGATTCCGAGACAAAAGGTTTTGGGCCTAAAAAATATTATAAGTCTAATTAAAAACGTTGACTTTTGGGTATATAATTTTTCTAGACAAATCTACAAGGAGTTTCGGGCTCAAATTCTAGTTGTAATCTAATGAAGGGTGAAGAAATCTTCTGGAATTTTATGGGCTTCTAAATCACTCAATTGGGTATCAAACTTTTAAGTGGTCTTTGATGAAAATCGGGAAAACTTGAAATTTAGGCATGAGCTGGAAAATTGACTTTTTATTGGTTGGGAATTGGGCCTTAGGAGTATTTTTAATGGTTCCAAATGGAGGATAAAACCTTATCTACATGTAAAGACTTAAGTAAATTGAGCAATAAATATACAGGACATTTACTTAAATGTCTTTCATGTAATAAGGGTGCTATGTAAGAGGTTGTTTGGGAAAGGGTTAGAGATGAAAAGGGTGAAGAACAGTCAAACACAGGGTCCACGATTAGATCCTAGATTAATCGCCCAGGGGCGATTAGTCTGGGCGTTCGAGCGTTAAAGCCAACGTTCGCACACCCCAGGTTTAAAATAAGGCTGACGTTCGCGCGTCCCTCCTTACGATTAATCGCCCAGACGAATCCTGATTCTTGATTTGAATAACAGAGGCTGATTTTTTTGGGGTTTTGGCTCAAGATTAATCTCCAATTTTCAGGATTAATCGCCAAGTCAGGATTTTGAAATATTTTGTCTACTTTCAACACAAAACTCATATAAACCATTTCCAACCTTTCCAACATCAAATGGGATGATCATAAAACCTCCCCATTTACTTAAAAACACTTTCCAACACAGGAATCCATCTCAAATCATCATGAACACAAATCCAACACATGAAACTTCATTCAAAATATCAAACTCAAACCCTAATATAAAATATAATCAATAGAGATTTCAAATCCATGGCAAATCAATAGAAAACTAAACAAAATTATCATACAACCAAAACCTACGAATTTTATAAGCAAAAACCAACATGCAAGATCATTTCTTCAAAATAAATCAAACCCTAAGGAGAGAATACGAATTTTGTAATACATTTGTTTTGAAGGGTTTGCTACTTACCTGCTAATGGAGAAGCACAACTTCTCTTCAACCTCTCCTCTCCTCCTTCTTCTTGAAGCTTTGAAGCAAGCTCCCAAAACTCCTTCTCTTGTTCTATACGTCCAAGACAAGAGAAAGGGTTCTAAAAAAACTAGATATTTTAATTAGGGCATTCTTTTATATTCCCAAATTTTGGTCTTTCAAATCTGCCCTAAACAAAGCTTTTATTCAACTAAAACCCTAGGGTGTATCTAAGGCATCCTAAGGGGGGTATCTTAGTGTTAAGTGGGGGGTACCTTGGTGTTATTTGAGGGGTACCTTGGTGTTTCAAAGGGTTTTCCTTAGCTATTTCAAGGGGTATACTTTAAGGATGCTTGGAGGTACCTTAGTTATACAAGAAGAGGGGGGGGGGGGGGGGGGGGTACCTTAGTTATAGGAGGGGGTACCTTAATTATACAAGGGGGTACTTTAGTTATACAAAGGAGGTACCTTACTTATATATGGGGCTACTTTAGTTATACAATGGGGGTACCTTAGCTATATAGGTCAAACCAGGGGGTACCTTAGGCAATACAAGTGGGGTACCTTAGGCAAACACATAGGGTATTTTAGGTAAAACAAGGGGGTACTTTAGGTATTCAAATGGGGTACCTTAGGCAACACATGGGGTACCTTAGGTAAACACATGGGGGTACCTTAGATAAATCAAGGGGGACTTTAGGTAAAATAAGGGGGTACTTTAGGCAACACATGGGGGTACCTTAGGGATACAAGTGGGGTACCTTAGGTATACTTTAGTGGTACCTTGGGTAATACTTGGGTGTACTTTGGGCATACAATGGGGGTACCTTGGGTAATACTTGGGTATACTTTGGGCATACAATGAGGGTACATTGAGTGATACTTGGGTGTACCTTGGATATACTTGAGAGGTTATTTGGGGTATTCTTGGGAGATACTTAAGGTACACTAGAGAGGTACCTTGAGTATTCTTTGAAGGTACTTTAGGTACTCGTAGGAGTTACCTTAGGCACATTTGAGAGGTACCTTGGATATACTTAGGAGTTACTTTCGGTATTCTTATGGGGTACTTTAGGTACACTCAACTCTAATTTTTCAAAATTTGATTTCCAATTCACTAGATCTAATTGAAGGATATCTTAGCCAATTGTAATTAAGGCATAACACTAACTAAGCTTACCTTAATAACTTCAATAAAGTTCAATTTGATTTCCCTAAATTCTCAAGTATAATCTACATTTACCTCATCTTCATAATACAAGCTAGTACTTAATTAGTCTAATAATCACACTTTAGATAATTAATCTTAATAACTAAGATCTAATCCGGGTCGGGGTTTTACACGGAGGCAAAGAAGGCGACCTTTTACAGAGCAATAAGAAATTTCCACCCCTAAAAGTACTTTTATAGGCGGTAACCACGATTCCTGCCCTAAATGTTAACAAAACCTTTTTTCGTGCGAAAAACTCATGGGGCGAAGCTTTTACACGCAAAATAGCTTTTACTAGCAGTAATTTCCGCCAATAATATTAGGCAATACCGGCAGGAATGATTGAACTATAGTAAAATATTGATGGCGATAGTCCACATACCATCGGTAAAAATAAGAAAATAAAAATAAAAGTTGATATTTAAAGAATTTTCGGTAAAAAAAATATGAGGTCTTTTGAAAATCACCGGTAAATGTCCCATAATACCGTTTTAATTTTCAGAAATTTTGTATGTTATTAGCGACGGTCAAAATCACCGATAAATAGTATACTATGGGAAAATTACCGACAGTTTTAGAAAAGCACAGGTAAATGTAAGACGATAATTTTTCCCTCTTTTTTTGTATTTTCATTTTAGGTTTTAGAAAGCCTCACGGAGTATTTTGATTTACTTTTAATGACGGTAAGCTACCACGAGTAAAATTAAAAGCAACAATTTTTCCACTTTTTCAATGCGCAGAGTATTTTGATTTACTTTTAGCAACGGTAGGTTACCGCCAATAAAATTAAAGTAAAAGCGGGAATTTTCCCACTTTTTTCATTGCACGGTGTAAAACCCCAGATTTTTAGAATTTATATTTGGGGGAAATTCAGTAAATTTTAATAAAATTTTTTGGTGGAATTTCAGGGGGATGTTTTGCAAGGGCAATTGGGTAATTTCAGAAAATTCAGCTTATATGAATTAAGGGTAAGTAATGTTATCTTATGGTTACATTAGTCAATGATATTATTCAGGGAATTTTATTAGATAAAAGTAAGTGGTATTGTATTTGGTTAGGATGGTAAGTCAAATGATCAAAGGTCAAATAGGGTTTTGGTGTAGGCATTCGATGGAGTTGCGCAACAGCAAATCATGAAGGAAGTTGAAGAGGTTCTTGAGCGCACATATAAATTTGGCTCTCCGCGCGCTTGATCTGTTTCGAGTGTTCAATTGCCGGAGAAGTCTAAACAGCAGGAGATTAGATCTGAGTGCTTGAGAAGAGGAATTCTGACTCTTGGAGGTAAGAGTAGTCAATTTGATTGAAGAATTTGAGTGAAGAGAGAAATTCTGTTTTATTGAATTGCGTCGAGTCTGTTGGATCAAAATTCGGCTAGTTTCCATTTCAGATCAGGTAAGTTTGATTTTAGTGTTAGATTTAGGTTGATTTAGTTAAGGTTCATCAAAGTTTTAGTAGAGTATTTGATCAGACATTAAGATTGGAGTTCTGAAAATTTTATGCAAAAATTTCAGCAGTCGTTGGGAAATTCTGGACTTGGAGAACATTTGATCTTCATTGCTAATTCTGGTGAAGTTGGATTCCAGCAAAAATAAGGCAAGTAGCACCTTCAAACATCATATTTTTGTATGGATTTTTGGTGAATTTCTAAAGTGATAGATCTGAATCAAGCGAGGTGATGTTTCTGATCTTAAATGGGCGTTTGATCTGTATTGCAGAGATTACATGTTTAGATTAAGTTCGAATTTGTGTAATTGTATTATTTAGATGGTTATCAAGGTGTTAGAAGTGGTTAATTATATGAATTTGGTTCAATCTTTGTGAAGTTAAAATTGCCGCAAGTGGAAAACTCGTTTGGATGAAAGATAAGCTAGACGCCCAGGATTGCTGACCTCCATGAGGTCAGCGTTCATGCATTTTTTTTAGAAAAGGAAGCTGGATGCCCAGGAGCCTAGACGTCCAGGGTTTGCATTCTTAGTATATATGGTAAGGTGTGGCTGATGGAGTATTTGAGCTTAACTAACGTATTAACTTCTTAAACATGTTCAAATAGGTTTATCTAAGATCAAATTAACATGTAAGGCTATTAGAATCCTAAGGAGGTCAAATTAATATTATGAGTCAAGATGATTGTTGGAAGGCATAATCCCAAAAGCATGTTATAAATTTTCTGCAGCATATAGTAGAGACTCTCTTAAGCTTATTTTTGTATCAAGCTTATCTAACTAATTCACCTAAGTTATTCAAGAATTAAATGGGAATTTCAGAACTGTTAGTAACTTATAGAAATTATCTTTGACAATAAGGAGTAGGGAAATAATTGGTCTTAGACTCAATTAGTAAGGAATTAGCAAATCTGAATTTTTGAACTAAGAGTGATGGTCATTTGGGAATTATCGAAGTGATTTAACCTCACAATGAAATTTCTGAATTTACATTATGATCTGAAATGTATTTGATTTTGAATCCTCCGTATGTTTTTGGTTACCATCTTGTTTGAAATGTAAGTGATTTCATTGTATGAACAAATTGCTGTAACTTTTATTGTTGGATGGTTTTTAGTGAGTATTTGAAACTAAATTTGCTATTGTTAATTATAAGATAATTTCATTCACTATAAGCATAGTTTTATGTTAAATTTGCACAGTATATGATAATTTTGCCAAAGTACTAAGGGCGTGACTTAGTGTGGATTCACAATCTAGTTGTAAGTGGAATTTGTACGTTTTGTTTGGATTTAAGTCTAGGGTTCCTTTATGTGTTTCCTCCATGATGGAGAGGCCTTCCATGAGGGAAGTGCTGCAGCAACTCCGTTTCCACCATGAGGGTGAGGTTACATGAGTATTTTCCACCATGAGGGTGATGAATTGGATTGTTCGAGTTGTTGCAGTATTTTTGACTGGATTGTTTGGAACACTAGTGCTTAACCACACAAAATAGACAAACTTCATGAGTCCCACTATGTTATGGTTTCCGAATTTGATATTGATATCGAGCATGATTGTTGCTGTATTTTCGAGATTTGTAGGATTAACCAAGGTTAACCGATAAATTTATTGATTGTAACTTATGCATGATTTAGAACTATTATAAGTGTATTTCCTTGCATGCATATGCTACTTGCTGATATAGTCGTATCTCATTGTTTTGCTTTTGTTTTCAGATCTCGATGAGGACGACACGTTGAGTGTTGATATTCCGGCAGACTATCCGGAGTATCGTGAGGAAAATTATTTTGTTGAGTAGAGGCTTGTCATAGTTGTTTGGATTTTATTTGATATTGTGAGTCGTATTTCATGGATTATTGTATTTCATTTTGGATTGTGAGTGCGAATTTGTGAACCTTTTATATCATGTAATTGAATTTCTTGATCATATATTTTATGTTTTCCATACTTTGTTAGATCCTATGGATTTTAGTTAACCCTTCGAGTAAGAGTTACGAGTATTCCACGTAACCCGGATCCGGGGCGTTACATACGGAGTATTTCGATTTGCTTTTAGCAGCGGTAATCTACAGCCGGTAAAAATAAAAGCGGGAAAATTCCCACTTTTCACTATACAGATTATTTTGATTTACTTTTAATAGCTATAATGTACCGCTGGTAAAAATTTCCCTTCCACTTGAGCCACCTCTTCCTCCTTTGTTGTTCTTCTTCCTCACTGTTGATGTATGTCTTTATTCTGTTTTTACTCTTTAATCTCATGTTTTTATGCCATATTTCTTACTATTCTTCTCTCTCTATTTGACTGTTATATCTTGCTTGGTTTATCTCTCCACTCTCTTTCTTCCCTCTTTCTAACTCTTATATTTTCCTCTCTCTAGTCACTCTCTTTTTTTGCCCCTTTTTTAATTTTTAATTAAGCCTTTAGAGGCAGTACCACCCCTAAAGATCCCTCGAAAATAATTTAAAAAACACTTTTACAGGTGGTTTTTTGCCATTGGTACAAATTAAGATTAAAATATTGTGCTGGTTGTTCACCGGCAACACCAAAGTTGCTTTTTACTAGCAAGAATCTCTGTACTGTCAAAAAAAAATTTTCCAACATAGTATTTTGTGATGATTAGCCTTATTACCGGCGATATATTGGTTTCTTTTTTTTTTTTTTTGTTGTAGTGAATTAGGGATTGCAATGGTCCGGTTAAAATCGACAAACCGAACTGAATCAAACCTATTAAGGTTGGTTTTGGGTCTTTAATAATCAGCTTTGGTTTTAACTGGAAAAACCGATGCGGTTTCGATTCAATTATTGTTTTAAGGTGAAACTGAACCGGCGCTGTATAATATGCATAAGCTTTGAGGATATTGAATATGTTTAAGTCAAATATTGTTAGAGGATGACGTGTCCCTTCTAGAGTTGAATGGTCTTGAATAGTTATTGAAACAAAAAGCTTCATTTTATTTTTTCTTTTTCATTGTACTTCTATGGAACAAATTCTTTTGATACAATTTTTCATTAGCACATCATTGTGTAGACACAGTAAAATATTAAAAATGTAATCTATTTGAATTTCCAAAATTGTGAAACGGTTCGGTTCGGTTATAGTTTCAAGAATATGAAAGTTAAATGGTTTTGGTTTTAAAATTAGTAAACAGTAACGGTTATGGTTCGGTTCCAGTTTTCATTGTAAACTTGTCGGTTCGGTTTTGGTTTTTTTGTAAAATCGAACAATTGCCATCCCTATAGTGAATTGATAATTACTAATTTGAACTCAGCCAAGCATATCGTCGTTTGGCTATCTAATCTTTGTTTTATTTTATAAAAGGTTACATTATTCATTTAATAAAAATAAACAACAAAATTAATAAATCAATTGAATCAGTCGAACTCACCTGATTCGAGCAATATTGAGATAGTAGTTCCCTAGTTAACTCAATCTCAGGTGGCACCAACTCAATACATTGTGTAGTAAAATCATGGTGAACACTCACCTCCACATGTCTTATGCAAACTTAAAAAATTATGAGTCACCACCATCTATTGAGTTAAATTACAGATGGTCACCATAATACATTAAATGCACAAATATGAATAAACAATGACCAAATTAGAGATTCAAAGGAAATGGGGTTTGTTTACAAATGAGGGAAGGTGTTAGGTACACTCATCCATTCATCTATCGATGGATGCCTATTTCATTATTTTATGATTCTTGCATGAAAATAAGAATTCAAAATAAAATGTATGAAATCCAAAGAGAACATCCTGTGAATTAGGAAATCTCTATTTGATTGATCATTCAAGTTTAATTTACAAAACAAACAAGGAATCTTGAAATGAAGGTTTACAGTACAAACTGATTCTACCTAGAAAACTTATTTCAAATCTAAATTGAGTGAAACTAGTTTTTATTGAAAATAGATTCCCCAAAGAAGACTTAGAAATTTGAATCATTCAATTTGGATTAAAATTTAAGGAGATATATATTGACAATGTTAGAAATTAAGCAGCCATTTTCCTGCAAACTTCCCTTTTTTTTTACCAATGGACCTCGTGGATAACTGTGTCTTCAAACAATACTCGATTGAAACCCTCCTGCAGACTTCCTTGACCTTCGATCTTATATGTCTAAAAATTGTTCAATATTCATAAAAATTTGATTGTACAAACTAGATAGATACAACTTTCAAAGGGGTCTCGTCTCACTCAAAAATTCATCCAAGTTGAGGTTTTGTGCTCTCCACAAATTCTCTTTAAAGCAATCCAAATAAAACAATGAAATTCCATTCAACCCCTATTTCCCTAGATAGTACTAATGTGCTTAAAGTAAATATCCTCGTTTATTTTTATTTTCCATTTACTTAATATATTACATGTAAATAAAAAAATATCCCCCATTTAAATCCATTAAAAAACAGTGGGAGGCCTAAATTCCAAAAGAATAAAAGGTCAACTTTCCAAATCATGAAGAAAATTCGTTTTTCAGGGTCTGGTGAAAATTTCATCCTTCAAATGCTAAGGCAATTGTCAAATTTTGAAGGCCCAATAATTTAAATATTGCCAAAACATGATTTCCTGAAAAAATTATCTTAAATTTTTGTCTCAAAACAATATCATTTTTTCGTCAAAAGTAAGCAAAATTTCAGTAGGAAAAGTTAATCATGTTCAAAAATTGATGATAGGCCATTCTGTTTGTGACTGTGGATTCAAATGAGTTATAGATCCTAAGCTTAAATTCGAATATCAAGAGCTGAAAATTTGTAATAAAAATTTTCTCTACTCCATAATTTATCCAAAATCATGCAATTTAAAAGAAAGCATTTCCTCTAGAGCCAGAATCTGGTGATTCTGTGAAACCACTGGCTGGGATGGAGTTTGGATGTGTGGGTCCCCTTGTGACATGGGTATCCATTCGTGCGTTTCACGCCGGCACAAGGTGAAACACTCTCAATTTAAAAAGGTCTAGAAGTTCAATTTAGAAATTATGCAATTTAAAAAAATCGTGCAATGTAAAAAATTGCACAGAAGTCGAAAACGACGAAAAGCTTGCAATTTAAAAAGATGGGAAAATTACAACTAGACCCCTTAAAGTTTGGAAAAGTGGCACAGACACCCTTTATGAATTAAAACCAATCACTTACTACCCCTGAAATTTCAAAAAGCATCACCAAGACCCTCTGCCATTAGTTTAGACCCCAACAACGTTAATCTATTTTTTTAAATACCCAAAGTACCCTTCCTTAAAAACCTAAAGGGCATCTTCTTCACCAACCTAAGTTCACATTCAAGTAGAGGTTTAAAACCAATTAAATAAGTCTTTTGAAACTGCAAAACGATTAAGAAAGGCAATGAAAGCAGAGGACAATCGCGGTCTTTAGACGAAGAAGATAGACAGCAGCAAAATATGGAGGGGAAATTGGTTTTTAGTTATACATTTTCAAAATAATTCATATTCAGTTGACCAATATTTGGTAATTAGTTTTTAGTGATATTTTTAAAATAATTTAAAATTGGTGTTATTTTACTGTTCATTAAGAGTTTTTCCCTAAATAACCTCAAAGGACTTTGAAAACCTTTTCACTCATTTTGTTATAAATGAGATTTACAAGTTTTTTTAGGGCATTTTCGGAAGAAATTTTTAATGAATAGTAAAATTACACTGAATTTCAATTGTTTTAAAAAGGTATTACTAAAATCAATTATAGAAAATTAGCCGACTAAACCTGAATTGTTTTGAAAAAATATCATTAAAAACCAATTTTCCCAAATATGGAAGGAGAGATGATGTGATAGGTCCCAAAGTTATCTCCCAATAACAACTAAATTGAATAAGACGTCTCTCTTCAAGTGAGAGAAAACCACAACTCAAACTTAATAATTACCTCCCTTTACGACTCATAGGTATGAAACTTAAATGAGCCTACCCTAACAACCTATGCTAAACACACGATTCAAGAATCCTATCTCTACAAACAAAATAAGCTTATCTCATCACCTAATACCAAACTCACTTCTCCCCAATGCATATACAAATTCCTTATCCCCAACAACCCCTTGCCATCAACGGTGCTGATTTTCCCCATGTATTTGGGGTTTTTCCTATGTGTACGTTGGGAATGCCTAACTTATCAATACTCACCCCATGAAGCAGATCCTTGTCCTCAAGGTCCGCTGAATTCTAAAATTCATGCATGTTCTCCCAGGTTGCATCTTCTTCCACCAAACATTGCTATTTCACCAAGATCTTCACATATGACGCCATCTGACTCGTCACCTTTCTCAAGCAGCAACAGTTGTGGTTCGCGACATTTATGCCCAAATGTAAACTTGTCATTAAAACAAAGTCCTTGAGCACGTTTTCATTGCATGGATTCTCCATGCTCAATATGGAAAATCTGAGATCTCTGGCCTTAGAATGAATTTCTAGGACTTCATGAGTTGCTTTTTATGATTTCAAGTTATTTTGGTCGAATCCACTTGCACACATGCACTGGTTTCACACTTTTACTCGAGGTTTTTCAAAACAGGGCAGCATCTGTACCATGTCTTAGAATGCTCATAACTTCATCCTCCGGATGAATTTTTAAGTGATTCCAAAGATATGTGATAGATGAGCATGTCTACTTTATATTTGGAAATTTTCATTCATTTTTATGAAGCCAATTTTTGACACCGTCTGTTCAAAGTCTGTAAGTCAGTTCAGCCCAGATTGCTGAACTTGCTGCTTTGATGGTGCACCATTTGCTTAATTTTAATCCGTTTTGAGTGATTCCAGTTTCTGTGTTTTCCTTAAGAAGTCTATTTTCATTTCCAGCTGGTTTCAACAGATTTTGATTTGATTTGAGGCATGTGTGCTTGATTGACTCAGAGGTACTCGCTAGCATAGTCCAGAGCTAATCTGTGGTCTTCTAGGCCTATTCAAGAGAGCACACAAGTCGCATCTAGATGGAGTTTGGTGTGAGACTTATTTCTTTGGAAAGATGGCACAACATACTTCTTCCATGCAAATTTTCATGGATTTTTATTGAGCCAAACTTCACAAATAGGACTTTGAAAATGCCTACTCACCGCTTTTTCCGAGTTATAACAGAAGATTTCAGATGTGGATTTCTCTCTCGTTTTAAATCGGATTGAGCTGAATTTTTTACTGTATACTCTACTATATACCAGTTTTCAAATGGCTTTGGTTTCATTGGATTTGGATTTAAATTGAATGAGTTATGGTTAATCAAAGCTTTCAAACTCTTTTAGTCTGATTTTTCCAGATTTGCCTTGACTTGATTTTCTTCAAATGTTGACTTAGATTTTCCTTTGCTCATGAAGTTCTAAGGTGATATATCCATGGAGAGAGTTCACTTTTATTGGACTACTCATGTGGAATAATCACACACATTTTGCTTATTTTAAGCATCCTTTGTTTATTTTTTATTAGCAAACAATCCTTAGCATGAGCAAGCATGTGGCAACCGTCTTAGACGGATGATTGGGGATGCCTAACACCTTCCCCCGCTCATAAATAATTCCCCTTACCTGATCTCTGGATTTTTCCTTGTATTAGAGCTACTTTGGCTCTATTTGGCATAGATGATCCTTTTGGTGTCCATTCACACCTTAACCTGGATGGTGGCGACTCTTTACATTTATTGATCCCCGCGTGACAATATAGGAAGTCATCCTAGATGACATTTCCATGTCTCACACCGTTTAATGGAGAATCTGCAGGAACTGAGCGCCGTGTGGGGTGACGGCTACTTCAAGGATAGATAGTGATGAAAATAAATAAAAAGTAAAAAGAAAACCAACAATATCTCGGTACCTACCGCCTGTTTCCCTATAACCTTGATCGGAGTATAGAAAGAATAAATCGGGGGCCGCCTTGACGATTACAGGTTCCGGGGTGCACATAGTGATTGCCCTTAGCCTTGGTTGAAGGAGTAAGCGAGATCGTACCTAGCCGTGATCGGAGTAGGGCGTATCTTCTTAGCCTTGTTCAGGAGGAATAAAGGGGATCTCCATGTGTTGTTGCGACAGAAAGCAACAGAAGGATAGGCTACTTCATGCTATAAGGATAGCGTGACAGTAGGGTGATCTGAGGAGACCAAATAGGGGGTCTGAGGAGATCGGGATAGCTAAGTGTTGTTGTGTTGTGTGTTGATCAAGAGATCTCTATTCCCTTGTGTGACATCCCGATCTCACATCGGAAACGGATGAATACCCCGTATGGTATAAGAGACTATGAAAACACTTAACCAAGTGAGGCATCTTCTGAGGTCAAAACCGTGCGAGCTTAGGCCTAAAGCGGACAATACCTTGCTGTGTTGGGTTGTTAGATAACGACCCAGAACTAGGTCTACCCCTCCAAGGCTCAGACCCATCCCAGACCGTCACAGGTGGGTCTTTATACCTGATAAAATGCAAATAATTTAAAACTTTTCCTAAGGCAAATGAAGTGATAAACAGTTGATACTTGTGCGTAATAGAAGTGTACAAGATACAGTGTTGTGGTGGACTATCAATAAATCTTATAGTGGTTTGGATATTACAAAATATGGGATTCTATCACTCATCTCAAAGTGTAAGGTTTACAATCCAAAAGAAACTATAACATGTATAAAAAGAAATCATAAGGCCTATAGTAGTCTTCCTCTCTATACCCAATAGCATTTTCCTTGCCTCTATCCCCATTTTGGTCCTTCACACCAGACGGTGACAGATTTGAAAAATAAGATGTAAAGCAACTGTGAGACAAGTGTCTCAGTAAGCAACACATGCATGCTCAGTTGAAAACACAATTTAGGCATATATCATTCAATGAAACCATGACATGTGGTTAGTAGGCATATATCATTCAATGAAACCATGACATGTGGTTAGTTAGGATATTTCGAAAACAACGGCAACTTAGTGTCATACAATAAGTGCATGTATGTGCGTAGGTGTACAAATAATCCATTTAATAACAGTCATTCATTCAAGTATTATTACTTAGTTATTTAAGATGTTTAATATATACTGCACATTATGTAGCACCCCAAAACCAGGTCCACCCGGGTAAGGTTTATACTGTCTCCCGAGCGCTAATTTAGGGCCTAAAGCGTGGTGAAATATCATAAGAACTAACCAAGACAAATATAATATAATCCTAAAATTTTCAAAAAAAACTGCTATATAACGCCTGCAATTACAAGGTTGGGCAACGCCCCTGATACCTGATAATCACAAATATAAACTTATAAGCATTGTACATCTATTCAACAGCTAAACCCACAAAATATACAAATCTACAAATATGGTTTACTAAGTTTCACACCCTCTCTCTCTCTATTCACAATATATACAATATCCAGAACTAAACATACAACTATCCAAAAATCTTTGCCTTGTCAACCTCTAGTCAAGATGGTAGTAGTCTTCTAGCATGTATTCCGGGTAACCCTCAAACTCTACCCCGCTACACATCTCACCTGCCGGATCTGAAAACAAAACCGATAAAACAAAACTCACGTGAGACTAATGTCTCAATAAGTAGCACAATGCATGCTATAAACAGTTTATGCAATTTCAAATAATAATCTAACATGCTATATATCATACGTTCAGTTCCATCAAAAATCATGCGAAGAACAATTCACGTAAAACAATACAATTTCATTAAATAAATTGTCTATGCAGGACTTGTGGATTAGTGTGTCTGTAAATCGGGTTAACCGCCCTTAGCCGGTTTGTCACCTCACTACCCGTCATCGAAGCCGCGCACGGTCATCGCACGAGTGGAGCACCCACACATGGGCTGGCACGCTACAGCTCATCAATCCCACACAAAGGCCTCACCGATCCCACACGGTGGTACGCAATTAACTCGGGGTATTAACTCTACAAGCCAACACTAATACACGATCTAGATTGACTGTGGATCCACAACCAACTTTATACTGCTTAGACTCGTATAAGAATTAATCATTCAATTCTTTTACTAAACAAAACCCATAAGAAATCAACTGCCAAGATACAACTAAAACCAAGTGAACCTCGCTGTTCACTTACTATTAAATCCCTAGGCCATTCTGCCTATCAGGATGCCATAGGCTTAATGTTTTTCTCAACTAATAAGAAGCCTCAGCTTCGATTTCCAATCACACAACTCAAAACATTTTATCCAACCAAATCAGTAATGAATAAAGGTAAAGAATAATTTTATAAACCACTTCTTGAACACAAGTTAGAAGTAAATCGATTTCATGTTTGGAGAAAACCAATACGAAATATCCACGGTCAGTTTGCAATCGCTGTTTACCTGCAAATCTGATTTTTACTAGTTAATTGAATGCTATACCTGATCTAATCTATAAGGAATTGGTATGCATGTCATATATCGTTGGAAAGCCCTACGAGTCTAGTTTCCAATGCAACAAACGGTTCGTAATTCGAAGTTTCCTACAATAACTTATGGCCATTTTACTATACGTGGTTACAAACAGCCGCGAAACCCACTGGACGGAAATCATCAATGTTTCTTGATTTTTCTTGCAACACTCCAGGTTTCAATTGGTTCTAAACTGATTTCATTCAACTACAATTACCCTAAACTAAATTTTAAACCACTAATATGAATTTTTACGCAAAGATTCCTAGCCTTCGCAAGCCACCGAAGTTTTAGACTACTAATCTCATCTTAAGTTTCTCTAACAGAAAGTAGCCTAGACAAGTCTCATTTTCACAGCCCCATTTCAGAACCTAAATTAGTATTTTTCTCCTGTCAAATCAAACCTAAAATCAAAACCTAAATTAACACTCGCATGCCAAATAAACCTAAATTAAAACTCTCATCACAAATAACATCAAAGAGATAATCAATGCAACTTTTTCAAAATTCTGCGTCCCATATAAACTAACTAATTTATAGGCCAACACCAAATTCCCCAACTTAAGCTAAAGTCCCTTCCCACAACCTGTTCAGATAAACAGCAGTTTGCATCCTCAGTTATATCAACAAAACTTTAATCCAAGGCATGCTTAGATCAAACAACTACCAAAATACAGTTTAAATTTTCTTATGCCAAATCAAAGCCTAAAATCAGAACCTAACAAATCTGAACAATAACAATTCTGAAAAATAACAAATCTGAACCTAACATCCATAGAAAGCATAGAAAATCTAAATCTAACATCCATAGAAAGCATAGAAAATCTGAATCTAACATCCATCGAAAGCATAGAAAATCTGAACCTAACAATTCTGAAATTCTGAACCTAACATCCCTAGAAACCATAGAGAATCTGAACATAAACCAGAGGTTTCGAACAAAACCCCAAATCAGATTACTAGAACATAAATAGAAATAAATTTCATAGAGGAGACAAAAAATCAAACGCACAACCTGCTCTATTTGGGCGTTTGTTTGCAAACAGCAATCGATCATACCCAAAATATAAACGAGATCATAAGAATCCAAACAATAGTCGATCGAAACCAAACAGTGATCGATCAAACAACCAGAAATCAAAATAAACCAAACACAAATCAATCGAACGAGAAAACAATATGCTACTTACCAGATTCGAGCAATCCACGCCCACTTCCCCTTCTTCTTCTCCCCTTTTCCCCTTCTTCTTTCCACTTCTTCCTTTCTCCTCTACATTCTCTTCTTCTCTCTTTTCTTCCCCACGTTTTCTTCCTCCCTTTTCTTCCGCTCCTTTTTTCTCCTTCTTCTCCACGTTTCCTTCTCCTCTCTTTTCTTCCCCTCCTTTCTGCGTTTTTCCTTCTCCTCAAACCCTTGACGCCCACTTTAGATGAAAGAACCTACAGGTTCTTTCATCAAATAAACTTTATCTTTTTTTTTTATTAAACCCTGAACCGGTTCAACCAATTGAACCAATCCTAATAAACCATTAACCTAACCAACCCACCCAAACCAATTAGTTTAATTGAATTTTATTTCTCTATTGTTCTTACTAAATTTATTTAATTAATATTAATTATAATTTTTCGCAAAATTCCGGGTCTTACACATTACCCCATCTAGCTTCACCGATTCCATATGGTGGCTAGGCATCCAACGCCAATTCCCCTTAACGTGAGCATCTATACGACGATTCCCCTTAACGTATAGGCATTCATTGCCGATTCCCCGTAGCAAATGGGCATTGGCCACCGATGTTGCTGGTGCCGGGATGATATAACAATAGAGCAAAAGTACAGTAACAACAGCACTTGGTCATGGCATATATATATAAACATTCCTATTTAAGTTTATGAATCCATAACTTAAGGGTTCATTATGCAAGTTTTCCTTCCATCAAGTTCATATCAAATATCACGTATAAACATCTCAAGGGTAGCCCATGGCCTTACCCGAGTCATTCTTAGGCCAAGCCCTCTTTCATTTCTCATGGATTTTGGGCCATTGCCCTCCATTCAATATGCCAATACCATTGGGCCACTGCCCTTTCATTCATTATGTCAATAGCAATGGGCTACTGCCCTTTCATCTCATGTTAACAAGTAATGGCATGCTAAACAAGTGGGCCAATGCTCTAAAATACATTGCATGCTTACAAGATATCAATGATATCAAAATACAATTTCAACAATAGTCTTTGCATTTCATAGCTCACTTGGGCAACCTAAGCCTCAATTCTTGGGAAATATGTACAACTTGGTTTTGGTTCTTGTTTCCTACTTTCAAGGGTTATTTGGAAAGTGTTCTAAGTGGTGGAATCAATTTATCCCACTTCTATAGGAACCTGGAACGTAAACTCTCACTATAGGACCTATTTTAGCAAAACGTACCCAAAATCTTTATTATTTGGAATTTTGAGATAATTCTAGTTGGAACACTCCCTAGACACCTAAATCCTACTTACACATGGGTTGGATTCAAATAAAAACATTTGGTAGTTTAATCTGGGCTAAAAATCCAAGTTTTCACAAAAACTGACCAGGGTGCTCGAAGGGTCACTCTAACTTCAGGCAGGTTGCTCGAAGGGTCGCTCGAGCGGCCATGCCTTAAATCAAAATCCTAAAAGGATGCCCGATACCGTGCTCGAGTGGTAGTTCAGGCGCCTGGAATTCTTTACAGGTCGCGAAAATTCAAACTTTGGGGATTTCTTGGTTTTCTCAAATCTCACTTGTTTTTTATGTTTTTGGGCTCTAAATTGACTCTAACATGTGTGGTTTAGGGCTGCAACTTGGGTCGGTTAAAACCGAAATTGAACCGATCCAACCCGACTTTGGGTCAGTTTGGTTCGGGTTACATAGTCTTTGGGTAAGTTTTGGTTCTAAAAATAGAGAACCGAATTCGTTTGGTTTGGTTTTGGGTTGAAGGCTCAGGTTAACCGAACCGAACCGAATTTCCTAAGTGTAAAACCGAACCGAAATATAATAATATATATAAAATATACAATAGATAAAGTTGTAATAATAAAAGATAACTTATAAACTATAAGTTGTAAATAATGAATAAGATTATTATTTTATAAATCTTTGTAGTTAATTATTAAATTGATTCATGAGCTCATCCAAAACAATTAACATATGACTTGGGATTCTAAGCTCTTTACTCCATCTTATGTATGCATGTGAACTACTTAAGGGATTGGACCACATGTAAGTGATTATCCTTTAAATTTGTTGTGTGTATTCTTTAAATTTTTTTTTTTTTTGGCAAAAGTGGAAATCTCTCTCTCGATAACAGGTTTTGAAGTATGGGAAAATGACCCAAACCGAACCGAACCATTCGGTTTGGTTCGGGTTGGGTTGCGGGTTTTATTTAAATAATTGGTTCGGTTTCGGTTTGGGTATTTCGGTTCTGAAGTCAGTTTGGTTCGGGTTTGGGCCGACCACCAGTAACCTTGGTTTGGTCTTGGGTTGAGGCCAACCCGAACTAAATCGCACCGAGTTGCAGCCCTAGTGTGGTTATCTATTTCCTACAAAACCCCCAAAATAAATCCCTCCTATTTGCAAGAATACACAATTTCACATTCAAACCCTAGATTTCCTCTATTGCATACGAATTTGGGTGAAAATGAAAGAATAGGTTGGGGTGGTGTTACTTACCTCTTGCAATCAATCAAGCAAGTCTCCTAGCTTCCTATTCAACCCACAAACAGCACCTTTGCTTCCTTCTGGTTGATTTTCACAAATCTCCAAGCTTCCAAACGAAAATAGCACTTGTGCTTCTTCTTCTTTCTTGCAAGAACCTCTCTTCAAATGGGTTTAAAAGTGAATGGAAGTGATGAGGGGGAGAAAATGAAGAATAGATATGAGAGTGGGAGAGGAGAAGGAAATGAAGAAAATGGTTTGCTCACAAAGGGGGCATACGAATGGGGCATATGAATGGGGCTTTTCCCACACTTAAGCAAATCCTCCACAAGACGCCATGATTTACAGCTTTGCCACTCCACCTAGTTGCACACACAACACTTAGCCATTCTCCATTTAATAAAATAATTTGCTCAATAACTTAGGGATTTCTCAGATGAGGGAAGGCTTACCTTACCTTTATACATTACTGATGAGCCTGGAATTAACCACTTGGCTAGCTTCAAGTCTGGGCTTCTCCAACTTCACCTACACATAAAGTTACTGTTTAGAGTGTGCCAATGGTATTGAAATCTGGGGTTTCACACCTTGCTTGCAGGTCCCTATTTATAAGTTGCTTTGCTTGATCAACAAGTCTCCCAACGACCCACTTTTAGGAAGTTAAACCCCACATTGTACAAACTTTCCATGTTTTTAAGAAGTGAGGGACCCCACTTTCCATGTTTTTAGAGAATTCTTATCTTGTAGACTTTTTCCCAACAAATCCTACGTAATGGGGTTTCTTAATGGACCCCACTTTCCTATTTTAGGGAGACTTGTAGCCACATAATACGCTATTCTACCGCTGAGCTACGGCAGGTGTAAACAATTAAACAAACACTTAACCCCAATCAAGAAAGCCCCAAGCCAAGCTCAACAGTTAACCCCAATCAAGAAAGCCCCAAGCCAAGCTCACAGCTATGACGGGTTAGAACTATATTAATTCAGGCTGTAGAATGGGGTTTTTCATTTAGACCCCAAGCCCTTGCTCTGCTTCTCTGCTTTTGGCACACCTTTCATCTATTATTTGTATGATGCGATTTGGGAAAGAATGGGGTTTGGGAAGAATAGGGTTTTTCGTTTTATGATGCAATTGGGGAAGAATGGGGTTTTCACAAGGGCTTTGGAAGAGGGAACTCATTAACTTAGGTTTGTGAAGAAGACACCCTTTAGGTTTTTAATGAAGGGTATTTTGGGCATTTAAAAAATTGATTAATGTTGTTGGGGTCTAAAATAACGGGAGGGGGTCTCAGTGACGCTTTTAGAAACATCAAGGGTAGAAACATCAGAGGGGGTGTCCGTGACACTTTCCTAAACCTCAGGGGGTCAAGCTGTAATTTTCCCTAAAAAATTGTACATAGGTCCAAAATCAATTCAAATGGTTTTAAGGTCTTAATCTTGCACAGAGGTCCAAAATCGTGTGACGAAAAAATTAAGGGAAAACCTAGAAGTTCTTATTAATCTTGTAGAAAATATTCTTAATTAGCTATTGAACATCTCTTATGTTTAATTTTCAAGAAATTTTCATCACTTTCATCATAATTAGGGTTCCCCATATATGTAACATTCAAGAAAAAACAACTTAGATCTATAGGTTGCTGATATGATGCTTCCATATTATAAAATTATTATAAGAGAATATGAATGTATCATCCAAAAAAAGATTAAATTATTTTATTCCCTTTGATATTGAAAAAAATACAAATATGAGAAAATATACCATGACAATAGCCGTTTTATTATTAAATACATGATTGGAGGAGGTTCGTTTGCGTATTAAATAGAGATCTAATTTCATTATAAAGAGTAAAAACCTCCTCTTTCTTTATAAATTTGGTTTCAAGCTCCTAAATAAAACCAAAATACATACAAAAAATAGAAGATAAAAAGTTTACAAAAAATGGTTTTAAGCTTCTAAATAAAACCAAAATACAATCATAAATGGGATATAAATTTAGTTAGACAAGATTAGAAAACTTCTACTTTTGAATCTAGAGATCTAGCATAAACATCCTAGAAATTGAAAATCATTGAATACAAATAGTTTGAAACAAACAAAAGTTTTTAAACTTCAATGTCCTACATGTGTGCTTTGAGGGGGTGTTAATTTTTTTATTTGTTGTATATATGGCAGTGTAGGGGTTGGTTCTCCACCCCTTGCCTATGGAATATATAATATTTATGATATTTATATACTTCTATGCATAGAAGTAGATAGCACCATACAATTTGGGATGATGGACTAAAATCCAGCATCTTGCTACAATATAAGGAAATAAAGTTGCGCTTTAACTGGTAACTTAAAATATTAGTCTAAGGGTAAGTACTTGATTCTAACAACTTGTACCAGAGCTCAGGTCTCAGGTTTTCAAGTCCCCCAAAGAACATGCTGTGCAGTTTGTGTAAGTGTGTCTCCAACCTATGAGCATGTTACACTTAAGCTCAAAGAGTGTTACTAAAGTCTAAGGGGATAGTAAATTAGCAAATGTAGGAGTCTTTAAAATTCCAGAAATGACTATTTTTGGAAACCAAAATGTCGGGACAAAATTTTGTGGGTTCACTTTGTCTTTGTATAGATTATAAAACATTATCATATTAGTATGCGAGCACCACTCACTGCCAGTTAATCTTATCTCCCAACCACTTTGGATAATATGGAATAAATAAACAATCGGAATATAATATGTGTAATATCATTTTCACTTAGCTAGACAGAGTAGTGCATCAGTTACTGCTTTTGGCATTAAGAGTAATATCATTTTCACTTAGCTAGACAAAGTAGTGCATCAGTTACTGCTTTTGGCATTATATTAAAAAAAAAAAAACCTTATTATGACGCGCTAATTTATATTTAAAAAAAAAACCGACAAGATGCCAATTGTTACAAATTGCAAATTATGTTTCAGGTGTGGCATTTTGTGCTTTGAGGGCATGCCTTTACATATAGTAAGACAACCTTGAATGTCGTCATAAGATACAAAAGGTCAATGTGACCTTTAAGAAACAGTCTTGTTTCTTACTCTGTCATGTATGTTTCTTCTAAGTCCATGAATAGGAAAACCCTCAATTCCTGTCCATGAATAGGAAACCCCTCAATTCCTCTCCATTACACCAAGCTGTCCCCCCTTTGTTGACAACATATATATAATTGCTCTCTTTGCATTTTTTTTTGGGTATATGCATTATTGCATTCAAGTTTTTGAAAAGTGAGTACTAACTGTATTTAAATAGAGATGATTATATTCTAGAGGGTGACTTTCAAGAACCTAGGAGGATCTATTTCTCCTCTTTTTTTTTTCCCTCCATTTTCTCTTTTCCTATTCACCTTTCCAGTTGCAACCCTATTTTAAGATCTGTGCGACTACAAAAACATAGGATGCTCATTATCAAAATATTCTAATTGATTAAAACTCTCAATTATGTGAACAAGATGAACATCTTTAAGTTAATAAGGACACTGAAGATGATCAGAATGACTGTTAATAAAGACTAAATATATAGAATTGGATAAGAAGCCAAAGACTCCTTCAAAATTTAAAATTTTGACTCAACGACTATCTAATTTTTTTGAATCTAGCTTGAATTGCGTCTTGTCCTTCGTCACGATTGTTTAGATGGTCCTTTTGATAGGTAGAAATTGTCTACTTGAATGAACTGGCTATGGACTTTCTGTTGAGTTGATTGAGTCTACATCAAAATGCTTGTCACCATGGTTATTATCCTTGATTTCTGAATTAGATAATATCATGGGATCGATCTTGATTTTGGTATGTACATGCAGTGGCGGAACTAGGACTCCAAATCTGAGGGGGCAAAAAAAAATTTCAATTAACACTTCTCATGAAATATATAGAAATCTCAATGAGTTGGGGGGACAAATCAGAAATTTTAGAGGGGGTTCTCATGAAATATAGAAATTTCAATGAGTTGGGGTAGGGAACCAGAAATTTTAGAGGGGGCAAAACATAAATTTTAATTAAAACATATAAAATATATTATTTTTTTTAATTAAAAAAATAAAAGCTAGGGGAGGCAATTTGGTATAACGTGGTTCCGCCACCATGTACATGGGGCCATTTGGTATGGTTTCTGATTGTAGATTATGGATAATAATTTGGATTTTAAAAATCAAGATTGTAAATGCTGATTTTTAGAATCCAAAATCTTGTTTGGATACTTTGGATTTTAGCATATTGTTTAAATGGGACCCACCACCATTAATAGCTCTTTAATACTTGTATTTAAGTGGGACCCACCACTTTTTAAGTATCAAAATCTATAGAAACCCATAAAATGAGGATTGTGGTTTTTGAGTAGATTTTAGTATCTACTTTTAAAATCAAACTTTCAAAAACCCTAGCAAACAACTTAATAGACCTTGGTTTTTGGATTTTGGTAGAATCCAGAAACCCCACCAAATTCCATTTGCATGATGAATTTGATTACCAAATTTCAGTACACCTCTTTACTTGCTTTTCCAAGGTGCTAATTGGACCTTACTTAGTTTTAGAAGTGTCTCTCGATTTATATAGTTCGCATATAAGACTCTAACTGCATGACACATACCATTTTAATTTAATCATGTATCTTGAAACTAACAACATCAAATTTGATTGAGTTATTGTTAACACAAAATTTTGTACAAATTAATAACTCATTCAATCAGCCTGTTTTATCAAGGTATATCAACTAATACTTCGTCGAACTGCCTCTTTTAAACTCAAATTTTGCAATCTTCAAAAGCAAGATATAAATTCCAATCCATCCATATGGAACCCAGTTTAGGAGAAAGAAATCATGAGTACGCATGGAGCCCCAATAATTAGATGTATATAAACTGGGGTCCCATGAATGCATTTACCCAAAGCATTCATTAATGCTGTCATAACCATTTTGAAACAAAACTTTAATTTTCTACAAAAATCTCTACTTCCACAGATGATTATTTACTACTGAGAAGCCTAGAAGTTCAGCTTGTTCCTAATCTTCATGTTCTCTCTTACAGAGCAAAAGGGCAAGGATCACTTACCTGACTAAAATTAGAAACTTTCTAGTTAATTCTTGGTTTTTGTTCGTTAATTAATTATTCGTTAAGGTGAATTTATTTGCTTAATTTATAGCTTCTTAATTTTTTGAATCATTTTTTTTCCTAATTCTTTCAGCAACCTTACTCACCATTACTTGTATGCCAAACCCTCCTGTCTATCTCTTATTAACTCGATAATGGCATGAAGAGATTAGTCATTAATTATGTGCACCTGATCTTCAAGTACCTCAAAAAAATTGGTGCAAAAGATTTCATCCCGCAATTCACTGAAGGTAAAACGCTTGTCTATGGGAGATCAGTCGCTTAATTTTCCTCCCAAATATTCAATCATGAAGAACTACAAGTGAAGATCTTATTGAAATAGATCTATTTAGTCATAATTCCTTGGGTGAATTAGATACTGAGGCATGGAAAGAGCTTATGTGAAATCCAGAAATACAAGGTCTACAGTTTTTCAGCTGGGAATTCAGGTAATCAAGTGGGCAGATATTAGAGACTTGGGAAAGCAAACAGTTGAGATCCGTCGACACATCCGGGGAGCTTGTTCTTTCCTTGATTAGCCATAGATCTGCTTCCTAAGATAATTATAGTTTTCATTAAAGCTCTCTTTTAAGTATTACACATCTGGAGAATAATATTAATAATATCAAATTAGAGATGAACAAATTTATTAGATGGGTAAGGCTTCTAATTTCCTCACCCCAAAGCAAGGTTTATAAGCTAACTTTCTATGTAACAAACAAGAAATTTAATCTTTTGGCCATCTGTAAGAACAAATCTTTCATGATCTATCCAGAAAAGTAACAGTATTTGTACATATTTTTATAGATTGAGAGCATCTATGAAGGCTGTTGTGATCTCCACTCTAATCCTAGGAGCCTGCGAGGTGAGACCTTGATATTACATTCTGAGATGGTCTCAAGCTTAGGAGACCAAAGCTGCTCTTTTGGCACAACTAATTGACTAAAATGCTTCTGCAACTCCGGTGTAGTGCACAGAAGGCTGTTGTTGCTAGGACTACTACTGCAACACGGATCGGTCCCTTTCACGACAAGTCGCGCGATGAATTCAGGCGAAACCTTGATCAAAAGCCTCCCATTTGAACCCTTTATGTACTGGAATGGGGAGTCACCAAAGTTGATTGGAGAAGGCCTTTTAGGACTTGAATTCAAGGCTGCAAGTGATGCAGCCGAGAGGACGTTGCATGCGAAACGATCGATCGGTAGAACAAAATACGTCTCGCCCGTAATTAGCTCATCGTCGATCCCCAGCGACGGGATCGGATGGCCGATGAAGAAGGAATTAGCATGGCAGATCATTTTGTCTGGGAACTGAAACATTATCTCCCCGGCTAGCTTCTTTCCTGTTATTATCCTTGTGGTTCCTTCCCAGAAGACAAGCTTCACAGACAATTTTGAACTGGGATGACAACAAGGTGAGACTGCATTTCCCATCTTGATTCAGAAAGGCACAGAGAGAAAGGGTAACAGTTGAATTGATAAGGGCCGGGTGAAGAGGAGAGGAGAGACTTAAATATATACATAGAAGGGAGGATGATGTATTGACTTGGAAAGTCTAGGTTTGTACCTTGTAACATTTTAATGGCCGGTGGTCAGCGATGTCGGCTTTGAACCGCAATTGGAGCAAGTGGGCTCGGCATAACTGTCCTTAGGCTTGCTCTTAATTAATGATATCGAAAAAGTGCTAAACCTTGCACCGATTGGACTCTCTCTTTCTCTCTCTCTCGATTAGAACATGACTCAACTTTCTGAAAATAATGCCAATATCCCTGCACACAATGAGTGGCAAGCTTGCGTGGGTAATGGATAACAAGATGAACTTGGATACCCCATTCAGATGATTTTAACCGTCTGATTGGTAGATCTACTAGTGGACCCCACATCTTAATTCTGCTCACCTTTTTTTAATGGCTGCACAACTAGGGCTGTAAACGGGTCGAATACGGTACGGATCTGTTAAGATCCGAATTCGATCCGATAAGAAAATCCAATATCCGAATTCGACCCGATTATCCGACGGATCTTTTGTATTTAATACCGAATTCGATCCGAATTCGAATCTGACCGATTATCCGATATCCGAATCCGATTACATTATATATGGAAAAAGATTAAGATATTATAAACCTTAAGTTAGTGGATTAAATAAGGATGTATTAATTTAAATTTGTCTTATATTATGATTTTAAATCAATAAATATTATATGAAACCTTCATTCCTTCTATACTTATATATAAAAAGACCTAAAAAAACATAACATATATACAAAATAAACGGTCGGATCTTTATCAGGTCGAATATGTGCAATACCATATTCGAATCCGAATATAATCGGATTCGGATAATTGGATCTTATTCGGGTAATCGGATCTAGAGCTAATATCCATATTCGGATAATCGGGTCGAATTCGGATCGGATTCGGATCTTTATCCGACCCATTGACAGCCCTATGCACAACTAATATTTACCTGCAAGCTTGCATGGGTAATGGATAACAAGATGAACTTGGATACCCCATTCAGATGATTTTAACCGTCTGATTGGTAGATCTACTAGTGGACCCCACACCTTAATTCTGCTCACCTTTTTTTAATGGCTGCACAACTAATATTTACCAGCATAGGATCTGGTGGGGCTCTTCTCATGTGTAACTAAGAATCCAAAGCTAGTGTTACATTTGTGGAATGGTCAATGAAATAGGGCAAGTGGCCGGGGTCAAACACAGTCTGTGGATCAAATTGTGTATATCATCCAATTGCCAAAATTAAGATCTGTTTAGGTGGGACATAGTCAAATAATTATGCCCAAATTAAAATTAACCACTATATGTGTGACACGTGTTGCACTGTTTAGCAGACATGTGGCATGGCATCTTCACAGCCCCAATCTGCATGCCCTTTGTTTTCCTAAGACGTAAAATACTAGTGAGTTTCTCAAAAAAGCTTCCTTTTGTTTCTTGACCTTTTCCTCTTTGCTTTGTAGGAAGAAAAGAAGTACAAGAAGCAACAAATTACAAGACTAACCAAAATCAAATTGACTTTGCTAAGGAGTATCCCAAACGACAAGATTGACTTGTTAAAATGAAACTCTTTTGTTGTTTTGCTCCAAAAAGGTCAGAACTCCTGTTCTTTGTCATGTACCTGCAGGGAATTTATATCCTGCATCATGACACCCATCACCACCGTTCAATTAGTAGACAATTATAGTGATGAAAATACAGTCCAACCAACTTGATGAGATCAAACGACCAAAATTAATTCTCCAATCAAAGAACTCCTGCCCGGCCATCATCTTTTACCATTTTTTTTTCATTTTAATATATAGCTTAATTATGACCTCAACAGCAACAACTATTGCGGCTCTCAACGGATTATTTTAAGTGGCAAGAATAGAATCAACAGGAGGCCTTATTGGTTTTTAGTGAAGTGAGGGAGAAATTGGTTTTTAGTGATATTTTTTCAAAATAATCTAGATTCAGTTGGCAAATTTTTTAAAATTGGGATTAGTGATGCTTTTTTCATATAATTGGGATTCAGTATCATTTTACTATTCATCAAGAATTTCTTCTAAAAATGCCCTAAAAAGACTTTGAAAACCTTTTCACTCATTTAGGTACAAGTGAGGTTTGCAAGTATTTTTGAAAAAAAAAGTTTCATGAATAGTAAAATGACACTAAAATCCCAATTATTTGAAAAAATATCACTAATTTCTAATTTTCAAGAATTGTAAATCTACATTATTTTAAAAAAGTATAACTAAAAACCAATTTTCCCCGGAAGAGGAGGAATATTTCTCCCATTCTGAACTCCTTTTGTTTTTTTACCCAAATATTACCTTCTCCCAACAAAATAATCCCCCATACCACTCGTTCAAATTTAAACATGATGTAATTACCTACTTAAAATGACATGATATTTATTAGAATGGGCTATTTATCTAAATAGACCCTACAAATTTGCCATGTACGTAGCGCGTGAAATCTGGCGCCTACCAATTTAAAAAAGAGTCTGCATTGGCATTGTCCTAGAATTTGATGGGCTATGACTTTTTTGTGCGCATTGGATCTTGACAGGGAGGATGATCTACGTGAGCCTCATCCAAAAAGTCATCACATGTCACATTACATATCTTCAAGGGGCTTCAGCATTCAATATATTTATTATTTATTATTTGGGGTTGTTATAGTTGTGAATTACTGCTTGTTTGACTCTTCTTAAAGTGGTGGGCGACACATGCAAAACGGCACTTATATAATTAAAAAGATTATATTATTTAGTTCAAAAAAATTATATGGTGTTGGTATCGGAAAAGCTTTGCCATTAAAATTTTTAATGAGTTAATAAATTTTAAGACATTTATTAGAATTTCTTAAATATAAATATCACTCTCTTTTTCAGTCAATATAAGGATAAATAGATATTACTTTTTAAACGTTTTTGAAGAAAATAATAAAAGCCTTGGCTGAGGAATATTAAGAGCTATTGCATGGGACACAATATGTTGCATTTTATAATGTTAGCTGTTGGAGTTAGATGCTGCCAAATGGAGCATCTAATGGCTAGTGTTTTTTCAAGTGAGCTTCACGTAAAATATTTATAACAAGGAAAATTGTGACCATTAGATTTTCTACGTGGGCGGTATCTATTAACTCCAACAGCAGCAACTAATTCGAGATTCTTAAAAAATATCAAGCAAAAATTGTATAAATGATAAATGTTATATATATATATATATATAATTTATTTATTTATTGTTTCTCTCTATTAATGTTAATAGTTCTTGTTCTCGCTTTACATTTTTGGTTAATAACTTTGAAAGTTTTATTTATTTAATCAAAACTAATTTACCATGGGAACCATCTAAATCATAAGTGTGCCCCAACTCTGCAAATTCAAATTAACAAACTAAACAATATAGTTTATTTTAAAAATTGAGACAGTTTTGACTATTTTACCCTACTACGAATAAATCTAGGATGATATATGAGGACTATTTTGAAAAGTTGCACATTTTGAGTGCTACGACTCCCAGGGAGCAATTCTTGTTATATATAAGTATAGATATAGACATAGATTAAGAGACGCCAACTTTGAAGGCCTAACGTACTTAAACTAGGAAATATTTCAGGTTGATACTTAATTCATGAAACGGATTAGTTGAAAACATGTGGATAAATGGGGCTAAACCAAACTCTTATTGCCATCTCTATAAGATACATATCACGTCATACATACATGTATATGTTCAATTGAGATCCTGTGGGACCTTTACCTACAACCTTATGTGAAGCCTGCATTGGGATCATGCCATGTGTATTGTGAATGGCATATTTGTAATTTTTTAAACAATCCTGTGAAAAGCTGCAAATAAAGTTGTAGATAAAGGCAGTGGCGGAACCACCTTAAAAATATATATAGTTTTATATGTTTTAATTAAAATTTATGTTTTGCCCCCCTTCTAAAATTTCTGGTTTGCCCTCCCAACTCATTGAAATTTCTATATTTCATGAGAACCCTCTCTAAAATTTTTGATTTGTCCCCCCAATTCATTGAAATTTCTATATTTCATGAGAAGTGTTAATTGAAAATATTTTTTGCCCCTCAAATTTGGAATCCTTGTTTCGCCATGATAAAAGTCCTACAAGGATTTGAACTGGTATGTGTTGGGGGCTTGACCGGTCAAACTAAACTTTCCCGTTTATTTTTGAATTTTTTGACTTTACACTTTTCCCTTTTTTCACGTGCTTCAAGTATCTGGCGACAGTGTATGAGCTCGCTCCGCTTGATCAATTCCAACGTGTATCTTAAGTTTGAGTGGTCAAACCATCGGCTTTGGGGGCATGTATTTATCTGTTTACAGCCACACAAAGCCACTTAATTATTAGTTGTAATAATTATAACATGGCCCTTGATGCACTCATTCAAGAATTGGCTTTTGCATTCTTATCCACAAAAGAAAAAAAAGAATTGGCTTTTGCATCCTTGCCCAAAATATTAAATTGATTATTTTTAGATAGTCTCTTAATTATTATTTATGTTATATCTTTTTAGATAATCAAATTGCAACAAATATCTAATATATAGAGATTGGTTGGAATTTTATTAATACATGGCTATTTTTTTAAAGAAACTTGCATTGATGACTTAGTTGATTTGTCTCTTATTTTTTTGTTTAAAGAATGGTCAAATCACAGGCTTTATCTATAAATAGGCATAGAAAATTGGTGCAAATAATTTGGAACTGATTTTTTATATAATGTTTGAGCTGTTGCTGCAGAAATATTGTTTCTAGCATTTTCCACAACAAGATATGCAATGAATTGATTGTTTTTGTATCGCTTCTTTCATGACATACAATTATTTATATTGTTTAATTTCATAACTTATATATTGCTGCTTTTGTTAATTGTGAGTATTTATTCTATAAGTCTAAGTTTTTTTTTTTTTTTTGGGGATTTAGATATAGAATGATACCTACTGGGCCTTGTGCTTAGCCATACTTTATATTGATGAGTAGGTATATGCGTGGATCAAAATAGCGCATTGGAATGATAATGTAGGATGTAAATTTCCACCTTGGTCGACATGATTTAATGTCATGATAGCCTACGTATATTAGAGGTTGCGTGAGATGTTAAGATGTTTATTTTTAATTAATTGTAGTACTTGGGATAATTGTATCTGAATTTTATTTTTGTTATTGTAATAATTAACTATGATAAATAAATATATATTTAATTGTTCCTAAATTCAAGTGTAATGATCCTATCTTATAAGCACGCGAGTAAGAGTTAATGCTTGGATTTCTATTTTATTACTCGCGTTAATGCTTGGATTTCTATTTTAAGGATTAATGGAGATCGCGGTTTTTCACCCAAAAAAAATGGAGATTGCGGTTACATTCCAAGACTCCTAATGCCCCATTGTGTTTTATCATGTTTACCACCGCAACCCACCACCATACCAATACCACGATTGCTATCACCCCGCCATATCCTACAACCATCCCATCATCACAACTACTCTGACCACACCCCGCCATAGCCTACCACCACGACATCACCACAACCACCACCTACCACCATCCAACACCACTATCCACCGTTACCATTACCAACGGCATACAGAGACTTGTTTGTACGTTCCATCATAAGAGTCAATGTTACTAAAATATAATTATTTAATGACTGTATTTTAATTATTTTCATAAATTATGACTAAAGTTAATTTTCCTAGCATCTAAATGCACATCGCCTCTCTCAAGACCTAGGTTAGTTTGAATTGGTCCTTGATTTGATCGTGAGATGCAGCATATCACGGTTAATACTTTTTCATTGCTATAAATTTTCTAGTGGGCCCTACCTACCTGAAAAACAGGTTAGCCTGAATTGGTCCCCTGTTAGCCTGAATTGGTCCTTATTTGATCGTGAGATGCAGCATATCACTTTTTATGGTAGAAAGAGATGCAGCATATAACGGTTAATACTTTCGTTGCTATAAATTTTCTAGTGGGCCCTACCTACCTGAAAAGCATTCACATTAATGGGTCTACGTCGTCTGCCGCTCTTTTGAGATTACTTCCGGTGGATCCTTTGTCTGGATCCCTTACGTGGATCCTCCACCATGATTGCATCATGGGCACATGATGCAATCATGGTGGAGGATCCACGTAAGGGATCCAGACAAAGGATCCACCGGAAGTAATCTCATCAAATTGACTTTGCTAAGAAGTATACCAAACGGCAAGATTGACTTGTTAAAATGAAACTCTTTTGTTGTTTTGCTCCAAAAAGGTCAGAACTCCTGTTCTTTGTCATGTACCTGCAGGGAATTTATATCCTGCATCATGACACCCATCACCACCGTTCAATTAGTAGATAATTATAGTGATGAAAATACAGTCCAACAAACTCGATGAGATCAAACGACCAAAATTAATTCTCCAACCAAAGAACTCCCGCCTGGCCATCATCTTTTACCATTTTTTTTTCGTTTTAATATATAGCTTAATTATGACTTCAAGAGCAACTACTATTGCGGCTCTCAACGGATTATTTTAAGTCGCAAGAATAGAATCAACATGAGGCCTTATTGGTGATAATCCATATTATTAGCAAAGTGAAGAATGGGAATATTTCTTCAGACTTTGACTTCCCGTATTTTTTTGTCCAAATATTTCCCTCCCCAACAAAATAATGCTCCCATACCACGAGTTGAAATCTTATGGATCCTTTATTTAGACTCCTTATGTAGATCCTCCATAAGATTGTGCCATGTGCTCCTTGAAGCATTTAAAAAAATTACATTTACACCATTCAAGGGGCACATGGCACAATCTTGTGCAACATCCACATAAGGAGTCTAGATAAAGGATTCAATGGATTTCAATTGCCATACCACTTGTTTAAATTTAAACATGGTGTAACTACCTATTTAGAAAGACATGATATCTATGAGAGGGGTTTTTTTATCTACAAATTTGCTATGCGTGTAGCGTGTGAAATCCAGCGCTTAGCAATTTAAAAAGGAGACTGCATTAGCATTTTCCTAGGATTTGATGGGCTATGACTTTTTTTTTTTGTGTGCATTGGATCTTGACAGGGAGGATGATCTACGTGAGCCTCATCCAAAAAGTCAACACATGTCACATTACATATCTTCAAGGGGCTTCAGCATTCAATATATTTATTATTTATTATTTGGGGTTGTTATGGTTGTGAATTACTGCTCGTTTGACTCTTCTTAAAGTGGTGGGTGACCCGTGCAAAACGGCACTTATATAATTAAAAAGATTATATTATTTAGCTCAAAAAAATTTTATGGTGTTGGTATCGGAAAAGCTTGCTATTAAAAATTTTTAATGAGTTAATAAATTTTAAGATATTTATTAGAATTTCTTAAATATAAATATCACTCTCTTTTTCAGTCATTATAAGGATAAATAGATATTGCTTTTTAAATGTTTTTTAAGAAAATAATAAAAGTCTTGGCTGAGGAATATTAAGAGCTATTGCATGGGACACAATATGTTGCATTTTAAAGTGCTAGTGGATGGAGTTAGATGCTGCCACATGGAACATCTAATGGCTGGTGTCTTTTTCTCAAGTGAGCTTCACGTTAAATATTTATAACAAGGAAAATTGTGACCGTTAGATTTTCTACATGGGCGGTATCTATTAACTCCAACAACATCAACCAATTTGAGATTCTTAAAAAATATCAAGCTAAAATTGTATAGTTGATAAATGTTATATATATATTGTTTCTCTCTATTACTGTTAATAGTTCTTGTTCTCGGTTTACATTTTTGGTTAATAACTTTGAAAGTTTTATTTATTTAATCAAAAAATTTACCATGGGAACCATCTAAATCATACGCGTGTGCCCCGCCTCTGCAAATTCAAATTAAAAAAGTAAACAATATAGTTTACTTTAAAAATTGAGGTAGTTTCGACTATTATACCCTTTTACGAATAAATCCAGAATAATATATGAGGGCTATTTTGAAAAGTTTCACATTTTGAGTGCCACGACTCCCAGGGAGCAATTATTGTTATATATAAATATAGATATAGACATAAATTAAGAAAAGTCAACTTTGAAGGCCTAATGCACTTATACTAGGAAACATTTCAGGTTGATACTTAATTCATGAAACGGATTATTTGAAAACATATGTGGATAAATGGGCTTTACCAAACTCTTATTGCCATCTCAATAAGATACATATCACGTTATACGTACATGTATGTGTTGGGGGCTTCACCGGTCAAACTTAACTTTCCCGTTTTATTTTTGAATTTTTTGGCTTCCTACACTTTTCACGTCTTTCACGTGCTTCAAATATCTGGCCATATCAATATGAGCTCGCTCCGCTTGATCGATTCCAACGTGTATCTTAAGTTTGAGTGGTCAAACCATCGGCTTTGGGGGCATGTTTTTTTTTTTGGGAAAATTACAATACACACTATCTTTTAAAATGCTATTCCAAAATACACTACCTTCATAATTAATTACCAAGTTTACATTTATTTTATAAATAATATGACAGAATGCTCTACTGCATATATCAGAAGACAAAAAATACCCCTTTTACCCCCGTTTTACAACTCACAAACCGGTCTAAACAATAAAACTGTTGAACTTTACTCCTTTATTTTAGTTGTTCCGAACCAAAAAAAAAATTTCAATCAAAACCTTTCGTCTACCTTCTTCTATGCCAGTTTTTTGGTTTAACAAATTTGAAGTGCTACTACTGCAATTAGTGCTTTTGTTGTGTTTGCTTCTTATCTGACATGCTGAACCACAAGTATAAAAACTGGTTTTATGAGTTGTAAACTGGGGGCAAAATGGGCAATTTTTGTCTCTTGACACATGCTGGAGGGCATTCCGTCATTTTGTTTATAAAACTAGTGTAAACTTGACAATTTGTTGTGAAGGTAGTGCATTTTGGAATAAATTTTTAAAAGACGAGGTGTATAGTAATTTTCCCTTTTGTTTAAATTAAAGGCCAAGCCTATATATTTATTAACAAAAGCCAAAATTATAGAGACACCATCAACCTGCCGGAATATACAAGAGAACCAATGAAACAACAAAAAACGTAAGAACAGAACCACCATATCAGCAACCCGATTAACTACGTCTCGGAAGAAAAATGTCAAATCTGCGGTAGGAGCCACAAGAACCGGTTGGAAACCAGCGGTAGATTTTGACAATGGGTCCGCACCTAAGCGGATTAGAGAAATAACTCCCAATAGAAGGGAGGAAAAAATTGACAACGACGATGTGATAAAAAGTGGACGAGGAACCGGCGAACTAGACCTCTGCCACGCAAAGAGACGTAGGAGATGGTGGTTGAGCATGGCAACCTTACACCAAGATTCTCCAAACACAGATAGAAACAAAAACCGACCATAACAACCATTATCAACAACAACCAAAAAACATCAACACACCACTGGCAAGCCCAAACACAAGATAAACAGATAAGGATAGATAAACTATCAACAAGAAATAAAAACAAAACCAGTAAAGGGGGTAAACGAAACCGGCTTTTCAACCAGAGAAAACCGGTGGTAACCCCCTAGAGTCATCCCTTTCTCGATCGTCAGATTCGTCTTCAACCAAGTCCATTTGCACTAAGTTCAAAATGAAGCAACTCCACCTAATTCAGACTATCCCCAAGTAGAAACTTAGAAAATCGAGACACCACAGGCAGGTCTTCAACTCCTTCCAAAGAAAACTCGAGGGGTCGATTCAGATGCCACAAGTAGACGACAGCGATGGAAGAATGCCACAAGGAAAAAAACGAGAGGATGATTTGGACAAGAATCACTAGAGATGATAGGATTAGGAGAAGAAGAAAGCCAAAACCAAATCGCAAGCTGGGGACGATGACCACCTGAGACACACACAAGCGACTTAATTATTAGTTGTAATAATTATAACATGGTCCTGTAGACACCCCAAATTGCACTACAGAATGAGAAAGTAATAAAAACATGTAATTAGAGCTTAAAACAGGTCAAAAATGCATAAAAATTGACAAAGCAGACTTTGCCCGTATTACATTCACGGACCAGTCGCGCCCGAGATCAATCTACGGTCAGGCGCGCCCGTATTGAAACTACGGACACCACTGGACCGTAAATCATTTACGGTCACTAAAGACACGTGGTAGTTTTATCCTTCTCTCGATTTCCGAGCTTTATCTTTAGTCCAATGTATCTCTAAATGAGCGAATTACGTATTTTATTCGCTGAAGTCACCTTGGTTGGCTATGGATGGGCATGATCTTGTGTTTAACTCAAACTGAAACTCTATCTTGTCAAACCTTGGACCAGCCTTACCCCTGTGCTTGCCTATAAATAGAGGTGAGATTCTCAAGCTGAGGGCCATGAAATTTTGAAGAATCAAGAGCTCTAAGAGAAGAAGAGGAACCCCTGCTGCCTTGCTTGCTCAATCCAGGTAAGTCCCTTTTCCCTTTTTTATTTCATATTCTAGATGTAATAGGATCATCTCTGTTGCTGTAGAATAAGACCATCTTTTGTACTTATATTCCTAAACTTGTCTCTAAGTACCTCAAGAGTCTCTCTAGCCGTAAAACGTGAAGAGAGAGCTAGGGGAAAGGGGAACAGGTGAATCCCTAGAATAGAACTCCATATCTGTTTTTCTGTTTTTATAGAATAAGGCCTTTGATTGTGTTTGTGTACCCAAACCTATCTCCAAGTACCTCAAGAGTCTCTCTAGCCGTAAAACGTGAAGAGAGAGCTAGGGGAAAAGAGAACAGGTGGATCCATAGGGTAGACCCCATATGCTCTAATTTGTGAGATGTGGCTGCTTTGAATATCCTGATCATGTTTTAATGCTTTTTATGATATATCTGAATGAATAACATGAATCTATGATGTTTATAGCATGAGATCCTCGCTTTTTTATAAAATTTGGATTTTTGCCACTTTTGCACCTACAGTACTGTTTTCGTGATTTTTGTGGTTTTAGGCTAGGATCTTGGATTTATCATGATCAATATGGTAGATCTGAATCCAGAAGCCTGAAAGTAAATTCTAGGGTTTCATGATGTGGTTTTTAAATTGTTTTTCATTATTGAGAGAAGACCTTACGGTCTAAATTCTCCCATTTTGGTGTTTTTCATCAACGTGGGTATTTTTAGTTTTGATTTTTTGATTTAATGTGAAATTTGGGTTTTATCTGTGTCCTGGACTGTTCAAGTTCAATTTTGAAATATTTTATAAAAATCATATTTTTCTAGATTTCTAGAATTTGACTTGAAGCCAGATTTTGGATTTTTCACTTAAAATTGGTTTTATTTGATTTTATCTCAATTTTGTTTTGATCATGAAACCCTAGGAATGGTATGATCATATTTGAAAGTTCTGGATCAATCAGACTATTCATATGAAAAAACCATATATTTTGTCTTTTTTTGTGATTTTTCATGATTTTTATAGCAAGCTTTTTCCTTTATTTTAACATGAACAATACCTGGCAACCACCTTGTGTGGATGAATAGGGGTGCCTAACACCTTCCCCTGTTCATAACCTAATCCCCCTACCTATCTCTGGTTGTTTTTTTAGGAGGGTTATTTTTTACCCTAAAATTGCCTTTTGCGCTTATTTAATATTTTGGTGTCCATTCACACCTAAATTGAATGGTGGCGACTCTTTGTTTTATTTAATCCCGTGTGATGATTGAGAGGAAGTCGATTGAAAAATTGATTTTTTCCACGTCTCACAGGTCCTTGATGAACTCATTCAAGAATTGGCTTTTGCATCCTTGCCCATAAATATTAAATTGATTATTTTTAGATAGTCTCTTAATTATTATTTATGTTATATCTTTTTGGATAATCAAATTGCAACAAATATCTAATATATAGAGATTGGTTGGAATTTTATTAATACATGGCTTTTTTTTTCCTTTCATTTTTTTTAAAGAAACTTGCATTGATGACTTGGTTGATTTATCTCTTATTTTTTTGTTTAAAGAATGGTCCAATCACAGGCTTTATCTATAAGGTATAGAAAATTGGTGCAAATAATTTGGAACTGATTTTTTATATAGTGTTTGAGCTGTTGCAGCAGAAATATTGTTTGTAGCATTTTCCACACAACAAGATATGCAATGAATTGATTGTTTTTGTATCGCTTCTTTCATGACATACAGTTAATTATATTGTTTAATTTCATAACTTATATATTGCTGTTTTTGTTAATTGTGAGTATTTATTCTATAAGTCTAAGGTTTTTTTTTCTTTTTTTTTGGGGGATTTAGGTGGCGTTTGGCCTAGCTTGTGCTTATGGGCAAGCACTTAAAAGGTAATTTAGCTTATTTAAGTACTTATCCATAGTTATAAAAAAGTGCTCATATGACAAGTTTGGTGTTTGCTATATAATAAGTGCTTTATTTTTTACAGCTACCATTGCAAGGTAAGCATCAGGAGGAGTAAAAAGGGTCAGAGATTTATAAGGGCAATGGCTGGTAATGTAGTAATGGTTGTGATGGGGTAGGGTAGTGTTCAGCAGAGAGAAAAAAAACCAGCTTCAATAATCAACTAACTTTGCTCTCGGATCAACTCAACTTGCTTTTATAAAATCTCGACTTCTGTGGTCAAGTGCAATTGCCATATTTCGTTCAAACGCTTCAATTCCAACTGAGCCAAGCACATCAGTCTCTCTCATCACCAAGCTCCCCGAGATTCGAGAAGCTTCTTCAATAAGAACCGGAACATACTCCGAAGCCATCTCCACAACGACCACTTTAACCTTTTGTTGGTGTCCCGCCGCTACTGGATTGTCAATTAGGATTTCTGATTTCTTTCTGTCAGGCAAAACACTTCGTGGATGCTCTGTTGCAGATTTGGTCTAACCTCCCTCTCTTCGTCCGATCCATCCTCCCACATCTCTTGACAGATTTGGAATACGTTGTGCTTGTGAGAGGCCTTCATGCTTGACTTCTTATTAATTTGCCTATTGTATTTCCATCGCAACCTACAGATCTTCTCAATCAACAGAGTTTTGCCTACATTGCAAATGAGAATTTCAATGGCGAAGGAGAGGATTTGGCGGTTTTGCTGAAAAAAGTGGGTTAGAAGAGAGGGAAACAGGGGAGGAGGAAGAAAGAAAGGGGCAAGAAAACGAAAAAGTAAGGAAGAAGAAAGACAGAAATGAGATTTTGCATAGAAGAAAAAAGAACACAAATAAAAAGGACGTCCTTGTAACTGGGATCCTCAGTTGTTGAAGAAGAGCTCTCGCAACGCTGCGAGCTTGATCGAGATAGAAATGAGGAGCTTATCGTAATAGAGGAAGGAGAAGCTCCTCTCAACAGCTTCTCCTTACGGGTCCCCTTCTTCTAGTGCTTATTGATAATCACTTACCCATCTGACATAACCAAACAGTTTATCAACTTAAACAAGTGCTTTAATAAGCTATAAGCTCTATTAAACACTTAAATAAGCAACCCCAAACGCAGCCTTAGATGTAGAATGATATCCATCCCACCACCACGACTACCCCGACCACCACCACCACCGCCCAACACCACTATCCACCATCACATTACCAATGCCATACGGTTAATTCAATATTTCATGCGTGATTTGTATGTTCTATCTGTATCATAAGAGTTAATGTAACTAAAATTTAATTATTTAATGACTGTATTTTAATTATTTTCATAAATTATCACTAAAGTTAATTTTCCTAGCATCTAAATGCACCTCGCCTCCGTGAAAATGCAGCATATCACGGTTAATACTTTTTCATTATAAGTTTTCTATTGGGCCCTACCTACCTGATGAATCACCTGCTGGGTGCCCAGCACTGCTGGGCATCCAGCAGCCAATGGGACAGGGCCATATCACCAGCAGCCCTGACACAAGCCAGGGCTGCCGGTGATGTAGCCTGTCTTTTTGGATTCCCATTGGCTGCTGGATGCCCAACAGTGTTGCGTGGAGCATAGGCCACGTCATCCAACGAGGTGTTAATGCCTCTCCGTTAACATCGAATGGGCGCCATTATCCGAGCCTCCCTCTCGTTCTCCGGTTAGACTTCTCAGAGACATTACTCCTCTCCATTAAAATCAAATGGGCGCCATTATCGGATCCTCTCTCTTTCTTTTTTTTTGGTAACGCGGAGCCTCTCTCTCGCTCTCCGGTAAGACTTCCCAGGGACATTACTCCTCTGTTAAAATCCGGCAGCCTGATATATAACTTCTGACATTTACCAACTCCAGTGATCCAACTTATGTTGTTGATATCCAAGTTCACATGCATAAAAAGGGGTGTGTTTGCGTGGACTGTCTTATTAATTATCTCCTGCTAACCTAGGAAAACCTTAGGATGAGGAGAAAAAGACGGTTCCTAACCTGAGAAAGCTTAGGATGAGGAGGAGTAAAAGGATTGTCTTCTTCATAATGACATAACTTCAAACCCCAGCAGCAGTTGTCTCGCCTTGCTTAATCTTAAGATTCCGGTGAACCAATTTGAATTCCAGTGTTCATACTTCATTTACAGGAACCAGCAAAAGCGCCTATTTTTGTCTGTTGCTGTTAATTTTCTGGCGAATAGATCAATCTCAGGTGTATCATCACTATCAAACCTTTCTCGGTATTCCAGTGTTCTATGCTTCCAGTTTAATTTTCTTCCTATTGCATATCATTATTTTTCATTTGCATCGTCTGCTCCCCATTCCATTTTCTCTCGATTACATTGGAGCTCTGTTTCGACTATTCTCACCGGAGAACGATGAGAGGCTACGAAAAATAGAGTTCCCACCCATTTTATTTTAACGGAGAGGCGTTAACGCCTCAATAGATGACGTGGCCATATGCTCCACGCGGCGACGTCCAGTTCGAGCGGCAGACGATGTGAACCCCACATTGATGCTCCAGAGTCCAGATAGCAGTTCTCACGGCCAGGACCAATTCAGGCTAACATAGACGATGTTTACGTGGCATCAATTGATTGATGTCGCACTTGAAATCTTGTAAATTGCGACTGAGAAACGAAGCAAAAGGCGGGAAACTAAGCGCCTCTGAACTATAGAACAGGGAATTTTCTCATTTTCGGTTTTGTGTTTTCTGAACTTTCCGAAGTACGAAGCACCACACGACGAGGATGGAGAGGATCTATGTAACGGTTCGAGCAAGGCCTCTTTCTCTGGAGGAAGCGAAGACGAGCCCTTGGAGAATCTCTGGCAACTCCATCTTCCTCTCTAATCAGTCCACCAAGTTCGATTTTGGTATCGTTTCTCGCTTTGATTCTCCATCCTTTCCCAGATCTCGTCATTTTTCCTAATTTATTTATTTATTTCTTACGTCGGTTGCTTATTGAGTATGTATTTTATGCTCTCGCAGATCGGATTTTTGGAGAAGAGTGCAAAACTGTGGAGGTTTATGAAGTTCGAACCAAAGAGATTGTTGCTGCTGCAGTTCACGGGTTTAACGGTATGGTCAACGCGAAATACATCTCTAGTTTCAAGTAGTATCTTTGAACGAGCTATATTTGATCAGAGTTTGTGAAATTGGTGTGTATAACGTTCAGTTTGTTCGTTGTTCATATCTGTATTTGTTATCTTTATTTCCAGAATATAAATTATTTGAAAATTAGGGTATTCTGTTGCCTTAGGATGGAGATTGTTCTGTAGTAAGTCCGATTTACCATTTTATCGATGGTATTGATCAATTGTCATCTGAAACATACTTTTAATTAATTTTTTTGTGGTGCTTTAATAAAATGAGAAGAACTTGATATGAGCTTGTGAGAATATTTGGGAAACTAAATGCAAGTGAATTGATATTGATGGTGACATTGATCTGCCATTCAGGGCATTCTATTTATCTTGATCCTTTTATTTTGGATCTTTTCCATGCAATCTCCAAAAAACTGAGTGATCAAATGATAAAAGATACCACTGTAGTGGCTGAGGGAGTATGGAGTTTATTGGGGCTTGTTATCTCTTACTTTATATTGGATTTGTGTGTTATCTAATATAAAACAGACAGTCATTCTTCAAGAAATTCAATTAAAACTAAAAATAAAGGTTACATTGTAATATATTTGGATAGAAAAGAAAACTTATATTAGGAAAACAAAGACATTTAGGGAAGGTGAAAAGAATTCCCATCTAGTTTTATTGCATTAAAGCAGCGGGGCAATTTTAGTTGAAATTCATCTCAAGAATAAATTATAGTAATCAAATGTCTCAACGTCTGATTACAAAAGATATTGATTTAAAGAAAGATGAGTTTCTGGTTGCTAGACACCATGGAGTTCAGGAAAAATGATAAAATGGCATTGGTGATGAGTGGGATATCCTAAGCCTACTTAAATAAAATAAAATGAACTTAATTTCCCTTGAATTTTTCAAATTTTAATTAAGAGACAAGCATCAATCGCACATATCACCAAAAACAATTCTCAATCTTGAAAGGATTGGATTTCCTGTAGGTGCAAGATGCTAGGTTCTTGATCTTTCCTTTTATTGAAAGGTGGTTTTCTCTATGAGAAGTGTATTTATTTCATGGATTTGGTTGATGATGCCACCATAAGATTCCAATGACATTCATGTAGAGTTAATCTTCTGTATTTTTTGCTCTTTTTTTGATGGCTTGGAGCTACAAAGGAAAGAATGGTCATATATGATGCTTTAAAATAAAGTATCTGATGAAGAACCAAACAGTGTTGATGTTAGATTTTATAAATAATTATAATTGCATTCAAATTCCTTTTGCGGCTCAAAATATCTTATCAAGGTGAGTTTATATCCCTCAAAAAATGGAAATGCTTGGGAACATGTATCTATATTCTTGAAATTGTTGTAGAAGTCATGGAAACATTAGAAACATATAAAACTCTAGGACACATAAAACAGGACTCATCTGTATGGGAATATAAACTCAAGATGAAGAATAAATAATTATATTATACCATATGTGCACTGAACACTCCCATCATATGCATTAATGTTGAAACAAAATCTTGTGCAAATGTATGAGGAAACTTCAGTATAAGCTTGATTAGATGTAAAAGAAAGTTATTACATAACATATAAACTTGCCAACATAAGAAAAGCCATCTGTATCTTGCACTGCCATCATATATCAGCCTTTCTCTTTGGCTTTTATTCACTATAATGCCCTATGTTGCCACTTGCCAGCCTTTCTCCTTGGATTCATTTAGGTTCTTTGATCATAAAAATTTAAAGGAATTAATCACTTAATCCTAAGCAATAATACACATCATTTTCTTGGAAATATTTTTAAAATAGGATAATAAAAATAAATTTTAATCTGAAAAATGTATCATCAATCTATGAAACTGATACATCATCAATGAATTGATATTTTTTAACTAAATTGAGCTTAAAAGAAAATATTAAAATTAATATTTGCAAAAATTTTAAAAGAATATCTAATCCAAAAATTAGGGTTAATCCATGAAGTTGATGGATCAAGCTGGGATTCATTACATATACATTGTTGGAGTGGAAAGTATTATTGTTTTATTCTAAAAGCAACAAGTGTTAGGAAAACTTTACATACATTTGTTGTAGTTGAATATTTAAAGATCTAAGCTCAACTCTTTGATCTTAGTTATTTGAATGTAAAGTTCTAATCAAGTGTCTTATAATAAAGGTTGTTTTTATTGGTTTTCCAAAATTGGTTTAAGGTGGAGGAGAAACATAGTTTGATTGTGGTGTTTGGGCTGGTGGGTTGGGTTTGAGTTTGTTTTGCTCTGTTGTGTTGCTTTCCTACCCTTTGCATATCAGTACTCGAAGTTGCAGCTGTACAGGGCAACATATACAGAGTTCTTATCGAGCTGGAACTTCTGATATGTTTTAAATAATGACCACTGTGTTGTTAATCTGAACTGTCAAATATGCACATTGAATTTTAGTTTCCAGTGGCTTAGTACACAACACATCGAGCATACTATGGTATGATATTTTCAAGATATGATTTCCTTTTATATGCATGTAATGATTTTATGATTTATGATTTATGAGACTGTCAATTTATGAAGCTTTGAAGCAAAGTTTCTGATGAGGCAAATATGTTAATTAGCTTTACATCAGTGGTAATCATAAATGTTAAATTCCACTTTCTTATTTTTGTAATGATTCAAGGTATAACTTCTTTTTTGAGAATCTTTTGTTTGTCTTCTATTAATTTCTAGTGTGAAATTAATTTATTTTTTTATTTGTTTTTTAACTTCCATCCAGGAACTGTTTTTGCTTATGGGCAAACTAATAGTGGAAAAACCCACACGATGAGGGGGTCAGCTATTGAACCAGGGGTCATCCCCCTTGCCGTGCATGAATTGTTTCAAATAATACAAGAGGTAATTGTTTCGACATGAAAAGGTTTGTCAATATAGCTCTTTGAATTCGTTAATATAAGAATGTAGATCTTTCTTCATCCTTGCTATTTAACTTATATCAAGGTTATCTCTTACTTAGGTCCTGCATCATATCATCTTTTAAATGGAAGATGTAAGAACACCATAAAGAATTTTTTGTCCTCTAAATTATTAAACGGAGAGGTTTAAGGTTTGAGTTCTTCTTAAAATATCTTGGTTTGTTGTGTTAACACTTTATATAAGGTGTTTATTTGGTTTTCCTCTTGGAAACACAGGATTTGGCTATAAATAGTACATTCTCCACCAACTTCTAGCATCGTAATGCTGATTTCTCATTTTATCTTTTGACTAGAATCACAAAATGAGAACTCCTTCTGAAATATTTTTTGAATTGGCAAAAGTAATAGCAATATATATACGAAAATATGATGCAAGATCAGGTAAGAACTAACCTTGGTATTGATTAAGTAGCAAGGATAGTGAAAGAACTATATTTTTTAGGGCGAGTTCTCTATTTGTTGCAAATAGGAAACCTTACTAATCTTTTTGATCAGTAATTGGAATGATATATATAAAAACATGCAATAGTACAAGAGTAAATAACCGTTAGGTACACAGCCATGAGGG
Source organism: Buxus sempervirens (assembly GCA_947561395.2). Classification (NCBI taxonomy): domain Eukaryota; kingdom Viridiplantae; phylum Streptophyta; class Magnoliopsida; order Buxales; family Buxaceae; genus Buxus; species Buxus sempervirens. Next base: position 55,432,938 of record OX387182.1, read on the forward strand.
GTGGGATGTACCTAACCATATGACCAAAACAGAAAACCCAGCCCCTACTACTACAAGAACATAAATCTACACTATCAATGCCTCCCATTTTCTGACAATATCCCCAAGCCCATAATCACGAAACGCCGGTGTAACCAAAGACCAGAACGCTGCAACCCCCAAAACTGCATCAAAGATAGCCTCTCGGCTCATGAAAACATCATCAAAAATACGATGGTTACGATTCAGCCACACTGTCCAGATTGTAGCAAAGAACACTCCATAATAGAATGTTATACCTCTTTTGGACAAATGTGGGAACCTCCATTCTTCCGCCAACTGACAAAAGGGCCTCGGCATGACCCACTCCACTCCAGCACCCTGTAGAAACCTGCCCCGTATGTATACAATACAGCTACAATGCACAAATAAATGATGTACTGACTCCCCATCCCTCATACACAAACCTTCCTAATCTACATGTGAATATACCACCATGTAGCACTTGTTTGGGGCATCTGGGCCCCTAACTCCTATCTAATATGTTTGTATTTGATCATTTTCACAAAATTTTCAACATGATTTGATGTTTCTTCTTGCCTACTCAAGTATCAAAATTTGGAGCACGTCATTAGCTAATGCAGCCTGTAACTCTATGTTACATTGTTTTCCTTGTTGCCAGAATTTTATGGCCTCAATTGGACAGCTAGAACTATTTATCCAGTTGATCACTTTGTATTTTTTTAATTTTTAGCAAAGATTTACAGTGGAATCTTTGAAAGTGGATTTTTACATGGTTTAGACGAGAAAGTTGAAAGTTAAAAGTTTGGGGGTTGGAGAACTCATCAGAGTAAATATCCTCACTTATGTATGTATATATATATGTTCTCTCTTAAATAAAAAGATTGTAGCAAGAGGGACAAATCGCCTATATTATAATATATCTCAATGATTTATGAAATTGAATTTACCCATGTGATTTTATGTTGGAGCCTTGGAAAATATGTTGTATTAGAGAGACTGTGTTATCTTGGAATATTTAGATTCGTGACAATGCGGGGAGTATTCTGAACTGAAGCAAAGCACTTGTTCACCCTCTCCGTTTTCTCCAATGTGACAAAAACTACTATTTTTTGTCATGATGTAACTGGTACGGAACTTCAAAAAGAAAAAGGGACCTAAGATAATTAGTCAAAGATTCACTAGAAGGAGATCTTACCATTTCATTTGACGTAAATGCATAAAGGTTTTGTGTGTTGGTTATTATGCCATTTCATCCAATGCTTGTCATGTTGTTTTGCTGAAATTTTGTTGGAACACTGCTTGTGCTATTGAATTTTTTGCTATGCCAAGAAATTCTTAAAAATATTAAAAAATGAAATACATGAGAAAATTTTAAAAATCGTAATTAGAGATCTTTACAACATCAAAATCACTATCCTTATGTCACCATGGATGGTCACACAAAGAGCAATCTTGACAATGATAGATTCCTTGCGGTGGCCCAGGTTGAATCTTAGGTTTGCTAAAGGTGGCATGGTACATGGTGCCCGGGTATGTGTGATCGCTTGGGATATTATATGATACCATATTGGTGGTAGATTCGCTATGAAATGCTAGGTTATACTATGATAATCAATTTCTTCAAGAACGAGGTCGATTGCATGTTTTGACAAGGATGGATCACCTAACTAGGAAGAGGTCATTGTTGTGATTAATATATGATCAAGGGGCTAATTGCCACAGGACAATAAGCCATTTTGCTGGGATATTTGTATCATAATTGAGTTCATTATTCCCTCTATGAACATGTTGGCAACTAGTATACAAGGATAGATGGTACTCAAATTGAACTGTAAAAGTGAATGGGAGAGATTCGTAGAATTTAGTTGACCAAATCGTTTGAACGAATTTAGAGCACTAGAAAAATGTCAAATGCTTGGAGGAAGAGCATGGCAGTACCTATATATAACAATAAAGGGGATATTTAAAATTGTATCAATTATGATGAAATTAAGTTTATGAGCCATACTATAAATTATATAAATGATGAGAGAGAAGAAGTTAAGAAAAATAATCCAAGTGTTAGAAAATCAGTTTTGCTTTATGCTAGGGAGGTCTATCATTAAGGTGATCATAATCAGAATCTATCTTGAAGGTGATTATAAAGATTGTGGGCGTTGGTGCTTAAATTTCCAAAATCAGTGATTCTACAGATTATACATAACATGTTATATAATTTATATTATAGCAAATAATATTATAAACACTATGATATAATATATTTTGTCATATTATATTATTATATTATACACAAATTATATTATTATATTATACACAACATAATATATATATATAATATTAAAGTATATTGTATGGTATTATATTATATTATATAATATAGTTTATACTATATTTTATATATACATATATATATTATATAATAATATAATATTATATTTAATTCATAATATTTTGTTACAAATAAGATTTTAAATGTTCAATATATATTATATTATTTTTGTGTGCAATTTTTAATAGTAAAACTCCAAATTTAATCTCAATAATTAATGTGGACCAAATGAGATTCTAGATTCTAATCGCATAATTAGATTCGAAAATGTATGGTATCCAAACAAGATTATGGATTTTGAAAATTAGCGATTATAATCTTGATTATCAAAATCCAGTTTATAATCTATAATCCATAATGCCCACCAAACGCTGCCCAAGATCTGGAATGGAACTTTAGTACAAACAATAGTAGAGGTGAACAGTAAGAGTTGTGAATAGAGATTCCTAAAAACTAATTGGAATTGTCATCTTTGGTTAATTATTTACGGGGAAAGGAATATTGGTGATGATGCTGCTTAATGAATTAGAGCTGGATGGCTTGTGGAGAGGCTGTTCTCAGGTGTTATGTGATTGATGTGTCCCACTGAAACTATAAGGAAACTTTTACAAGACGGTCATTAGGTTTATTATGATGTATGAATTACAATGTTTGGCAACAAACATAAGAATTGATGTGTAGAATGAATGTTGCTAAAATGGATGTGGGAAGACTAGGAAAGATAAGGAATAAACATGTTCAGGAGTAGTTAGGTGTCTCTCAAGTAGGTGATAAGGTAAATGAAAGTAGGTTAAGATGGTATGTGCGTGTAAAGTGAAGAATTAAGGAGGCTGAGATGGTGTGGAAGGATTCTTATTAAGATATAAGAGTAAGTGAAAGACCAAAGAGAGTGTGATTGGGCTTGGGATTTAAAAACCTATGGATGGACTTATAGGGTTTTTGCGATAAGGTATTTGTTAATGAATGATTGAATATTTTGGGAACTACTCTCAAGGATGGTCTAACAATCTTTCAAAATAAGGACACTCATCCCAACTAAAATGATTGTAGTGGTAGTACTAAGAAAATCATTGTCTATAAGTACTGAATATAGAGCCTTCTGTTAAAAGCGTTGTGGATCTCTGATAGTCATGCGATGCCCTATATTGACTCTTCTCTTGAATGACAGCATCAAATAGTGCAATTATTTATTATATCTTTATTCCTTCTTACCAACACACATGCAGAGGCATGCTGTCTAGTAAGGTGAAGAGGAAAGCTAATCACACAAACAATCTTGAGCAGAACTATCTTGCTCTAATTGTGGTAATGAAATGTATGATGAGCCTAATCATGCATTTGATCTGGATGCTCAGGACAGAAGCATGACCATTGAAATCCCTCAAGCTGCATTATCACGCCGTTTGTTTTGCTGTTTTTTCTGTCTAATGCTTGTTTTTGTTATGAGATTACTAGCTAGTAAAGCATTTGTCCAAATTTGGATGAGACCTTGATGTTATTATGCTGTTATATCTCTTCCTTGAGTGTGCTCTCTGGCTTCCCATAACGCTTATTCTGCAAAGAGGGATATCATTTGGGCAGGTTAACACACCCTTGATCTGCTCCTTATGGCTTGATTTTGGTAACTGATTTAGATTTGGTTGGGTTTAACCCGAGCTGCCATTCAATTTTATGTTGATCGCAAATTATATTTCTTTTTTATTTAATAAACTTTATGTTACTTGTGATACATGTTGCATTTAGATCTGGCCGGCCTAAGTGGGTCAAGAGTGGGTTTATTATAATTTGTACTTCCACAGTGGTAGGTTATGATTTTTGAAAACCTGCGCTGATCCATCTTGTTGCTGGCCCTACCTGCATGTCTAATACATTTTCCACCAGTTGAAATAATCGGCAAACAGTCAAGGCTATTAAGCAGCTGAGTTGCATTCAATATGGATCAATTCATGCTACAAAGTGACACAATAATAATAGATGCCTCTCTGGCCACCTCAATAGAACTCCTTCACAAATTTATTATAGAATTTAAATGTAGCACTAGTAATACATAACTAAATGAAAGTCAATTAAGATGGTTTGGTTATCTTCAGCAAGGACCTATGGTGGCATATATGAGCTCTGAGATAGTTGTAAGCTAACAGATCCAGGTGGCTACAGGAAGACCAAAAAGGATTTCATCATCTTCATTATGGAGGCACATAATTTGACTGGATATATGGTTTTTGACAGGTGGGATTAAGAAAACAAGTGTAGGTTGTTGAACCTAGTACATGGGATAAAATAGTGTTGCCGACCCTGATAGGTGTGCACGGTGAACACCTCAAGTATTGCCCTGCTACAATATCCAACAAAAGATGTCCTTGAGATTCAAGCCCCACTCCTCGCACCTCTAGAATGACGTTGAGTTTGGCTTTAGGCATGAGTTTTGTGCTCCATATGTCAAGCGAAATCAGGATTTGTGTCATTTGAACTGTAACTATACCGATTGGTTTTAAAATTGGATTCAAATTAATACATCATATGCCAAGTTTAATATATTTAGTGTTTAAGCCCCTACGAGACCATATATTACATTCAACATTCCCTTGAGACTCTGAAGGATCTTTTTCTGTTAATGCGGTCTATCATTTTCATTATCTGTTTGCAACTTTGCAATATAAAATTTTAAAATCAAAATATGGCTAACATCTATTTTTCATTTTCTATATGAATGACAGGTACACCTTAGTTGTAACAATTCATACTGTTAATTTTATTTTTCTTTCATGTGATTTTTTTGTATGTGTCAAATATTTCATTCCTATAATTTGAAAGTTTTGGTAGTTGAAATCTGAATTGCATATAATGTGTGGATTGGAAATTAGCTTCTCAATTTTTATATGTTGACTTCTAATTTTCCCTTGGTTCTTTTAATTTTTAATTTTTCTTATTCATATTGCTGGTCTTTTATTTTACTCATTTATTTATGTTTTGAGCGAGTGCATATTTCTGAGGCCCCTCTTTAGTCAAGAAACATGCCTCGTCTCATGGCTTTAGCATTTAAATTCTCTGTTTTTTTCCCCAATCGTGGAATTCGTTTTTTTTTTCCATCTAAATGTTCTCTATGCTTATTTTTTCTTATATTTATGTCATTTTAGGATATGGGTCGAGAGTTTCTTCTGAGAATGTCTTATATGGAGATCTATAATGAGGAGATTAATGATTTGTTAGCTCCAGAACACAGGAAACTGCAAATACATGAAAGTCTTGAGGTTTATTCTTAGTTTCCTGGCAATGTTGCTGCATGTATTTGCCCTGTTAATTTTTCCCGGGTAATTTATTTTGTTTTGATTTGGAAGCGTGGGATATTTGTTGCTGGTTTGAAAGAAGAGATTGTTGCCTCCCCTGAGCAAGTCCTTGATTTAATGGAGTTTGGAGAATGTAAGCATTTCTTTTCTTTGTTTTTTTTACCCTCTCGCTATTTCACCACCCCCTTTCTCCCTCTATTTCTCGTGTTCTTGTCTCTTTTCCTTTTTTATGTTTCTTATTTTTCATCTTTTAGTGTCTAGTAATAGATGAGTTGGGATAATGCTGTTTTTCTGATTTTTTATTTTTGTCTGCAGCTCATCGCCACATTGGAGAGACTAATATGAATGTTTACAGTAGTAGATCACATACTATTTTCCGCATGGTAGATTTCTATTTCTTAGATATTTCCTAATCTTATGAATATTTGGGGTATCCTTCTGCATTAATCTTTTGAAGAAATCCACAGATAATTGAAAGTCGGGATAAAAGTGAAGATGGAGATACAAGCAGTTCATGTGATGCTGTACGTGTATCTGTTCTGGTAAGTGGTCACCAAAATTCTCCTTTTTCCTCTTTTGCTTCTATTATTTCGATATAATTCAGACTGGTAATATTTAAATTTTCATAAGGTATATCAATTTTTTTTTGCTTTAATTTTTATTTTTTCACCTCATGTTGGAATGACTCCTTTTTTTTTTCTTCCCTTCCTTTCCCCCCCTTTAAATAGAACTTAGTGGACCTTGCAGGTTCAGAGCGTGCTGCAAAGACTGGTGCAGAAGGTGCCAGACTAAAAGAGGGTTCCCACATTAATAAAAGCCTGATGACACTTGGCACTGTAATAAAGAAACTTAGTGAGGGTGCTGAGAGCCAGGGGTAGGCTCTACTTAACTCTCAAGCCCATGCCTTTAAATGGTTTTTCATTTTCTTACTTAGCTTGTTTAATATCTGTTGCAGAGGTCATGTACCCTTCCGTGACAGCAAGCTTACACGTATTTTGCAACCTGCACTGGGTGGAAATGCAAATACTGCTATCATATGCAATATTACACTTGCTCAGGTACTCTTCGTGAAACTTGTTGACCAACTCAAATTTTCATGATTAAATAAACATTTATGCTGATAAATTTAGCTCCCGTTGAAATATTTTTTAAACATATCTTGGATAATTGTTTCCAAATAAATGACATTTGATATCAGCAAGAATGTTTCAAAAACTTTATTGAAGTCTTTTTTAAGTTAAGCTGTAGGTCACAGTTTTTGGCATCTGTTCTTGTTCCACACAACTTAGACTACCTACCCATTGGACTATAAATGGAGGCCAGAATACCTTGCAAAAAAAATTGCTTGGAAATTTTCAGGCCTCTGGCCTTGGTCAATATGGAATGGTTGGAAAGAGAGGTGATTTTAAACAATTGCTTAACTAGAGGCTCATTAATACTGATCCATGGGAGGGACCACTTTTATAATTTTTGCCAATTTATGGCTCACATTATTTAAGGTTGTTCGGGAAAAAAAATTTAAGGAATGATTATATTTATTTTCTCATCTGAATTTGACACTTTTAGGGTTCCATAAGGTAGTAGTAGATAATACAATGGGATTTGTTGGACATTTGGAATCATCAAGGGGATATATGAGGACTTTTCTTGAACTGGAGGTGGATCTGTCTCTTGAGGAGTCCATTTGATGTGTATAGCCACACGAGATGATTGCAAGGATTTAGTTATTTTATTCATTTCACAATAAATGAAGTTAGATTGTGCAATTTGATGTGGTTGAACTGATGGTGAAAGTGATTATTCAAAATTTAATATGTTAGAGCTGTGCAGGACTAACATAAAGTTAGATTGTGCAGGATTAATTATGATCAGATAATGGTGTCTGTAGAGCCACTTAGGAGATATTTTTCAATGATTCCAGGAATCTGAAATAAGAATCAAATTAAGCTTTGAAAACGAAAGAACATCATGGTTATTCATTCATGCAAAAGAAGCTAATCATGGACCTGTCTATTCAATTTCTCCCACAGTGAAAAGCAATTTTTTTTCATTTGATGAATAAATAAATGTATTAAATGAAGAAGGATAGAGTGTACATAAGCAGTATAGGTATGCGGGATGACCCCACAGTACCCCTACCAAAGCCAAAAACAAATGCAAGTTTTCTTTCCTGCAAACTATCTTTCATAAATCTATTACAATATCACAGCACAATCCATACTACAGCTTGCTGTTCATTTCTCCTCGAAGATGACTGTAGCGGCATGTTTTTAGGCTTTTATACTCCGCCATTGTGAATTGCTTGAGTGGCGCTTCAAAGGTGCACATCGAAGAAAGCTAACCTCACCATCTCCCTTGTATGCCAAAGGATAAAAGGTCCACCTTATCACTATCATCTAAAAGCACTTCTAAGTCACTACATCAGTTACCAATCACCTTTCTAGTTATGTTTTTGCTTCACTTAACTCAATTTTCACGTCCTGCAAAATCACAGTATCAAGGTTGCAGACTCTAAACAAGATTTGATAATAGGCTGCGTAGTTGAGATAACAGAATGAAATTAAAGGTGACGAGAATGAAGAAAGAGAACTAAAAATGTATACCGTGAAGGACAGGTAAGAGCATGGGTGTTTGAATCATAGTAGTGGGCAATTGTGATGTTATGGAGCTCCTATACTTCTATTTGGAGCATCTACAAGATCATGCCATTCAGATAAACTATGAACATAGAATGGCCCCAACTACAGCTATTAAGAAAAGAAAGATGTATTATTTTTGATCTTTTTGGCCTAATGAAAGCAAAATCAAAGTCACCATCTTATTCTTGCTACCATGACACGAGCTGATGTTGTGCAAGTATCATGGCAGAATATGGTAGAAGCATGTGTTTGCTTAAATGATTAGTTGAAGGCGGAATTAAGAGTACAAGACGTAGGCTATTGAGGTTCTGCTTGCTTAAGAATTATAGCACTTTAAATAAGGTGTCAAACTAAAATCATCCCCAGTTTCCCTGCATTTTATGATGTCATGAAATATTGCGAAGTTTCGACAAAATGTTGTGACATGTCATTTAAATTTTCCACGAAACCTGAAGTCAAGACGAAATTAAGTTGAAACGGCAATTTTCTTCTCCTTTCTTGGTATTCTTGTTTCAAAACTTCTTATATTTAAGGATTTGGGCGACATCTCTTTGGCTCATTTCTTTTGTATGTGACTATGTGTTGACTTGATTAGTTTTATTTCATTTCCCTTGATTTTCTGTATGCCTGAAATGACTTATACATCACATTTGTATGTCTTTTTATTTTCTTGGATGTTTTGGATTTATTTCACACCTATGTATGCATTATAAATGAATTCAACTAAAAGAAAAAGAAAAACACATATTTCCCACATTTCCCTTCACTGGGGAAATTTTCTCAGATTCGTTGATATATCATTGAAATTTCAGTGGATCTCGTCGGTGGTATGTCAGTGAAATCCAAAATTGAACTAATGATATTAACAATCTAGATCAATCATAATGGCTTACAAATAATCCAAGTCTTTTCTTGCTTTTATTTGCATCAACTCAATACATATTTAGGGTTTGCCGAAAAGGTAGTGTATCCTGTATCAAAACATTTTACTTCAATATCCTACGCTCTAAAAGGACCTATCAACTGGGTTTATATCCGCCGTCGACTAGGAACTTGCACCTTGTAATTTTTTTTTCCATAAATTACTTCCACTTGTTACAGACTATAGTCAATTAATCCTTCTAACTAATAACTAATCTAATTCTCACATTATGGGCTTGATTAAGTTATTAACCTAATATCAAGTAAATAAATCAAATAGTTAATTATCAAACTGAGTTTGGCCTATTACTTGGGACAGTGGCCCTATATTAAATATTAACTATTTTGTAATTAACAGCTAACTAATAATTGGAGTGGTTTTGCTTCTTGGGCGAGAGGCAAAGGACACTATCATACATAGTTGTACCTACCTTTTCTTTATATTAATACATATCATCACTTATAAAAAAAAACTAACTAATAATTGGAAGATTCTTTTGTAATTAATTATCAAACCAATCAATAAATTCTTTTGAAAGGGAAATCAATTAGGAACATGGCTTGGAATGTTACGCCAGCGGCTATAGCGTGGGTGACTTGGGGAAAAAGAAACAGAAGAATTTTCGGAAATACAGAGACAAAGGTTGAATTTTTGGGGAAAAAGGTTTTGAGCCTTATCCAAAGTTGGTTGGTAGCTTATATTTCAATGGACAACATCAACCATGAAGCATTTTTGGGCAAATTGTCCTTCCTAGAATAGAAAGGGAAGGCTTCCTAGTTTGTTCGACTATGGTTGGGCTTACTATCTAGTATTGTAGCTGTTTGGTACACTGTTTGTGTACCATAAGTTTGTTCTCTTTTTTCTCTAGTATTAATATATACTTCTATTACTGATAAAAAAAAAAAAAAAAACTAACAAAACTAATCATAACCAACTAACTAATTATTAAATAATGAACAAGTCATTAACTAACTACTTTTTAAGGACCTCTTGTCTAGGACTTTAACCCTAGATTAGTTTTTTTTAAATTTAACTTCCACACGTAGTGCCTATCAGTTGTGTCAATAGCCCTATGATAATTGAATGATTTATTTGATGATATTATATAAACACAGGACTTTGTCGATTGGGACGAAACTCTATGATAAGTATATTCCTAAGCAATAGAATTGGAAATCTGCATCCAATAGGGCTTGTTGATAGAGGCAACAACCATACAAAGTTTTAGGGTGCGGTCATACCAGCCCTAGTGCATCGGATCCATCAGAACTCCGAAGTTAAGTGTGAATGTTTGGTGCTATCCCATTTTTGGGATCAGCTATCTTGTATCTTTTCTCCTCTTCTCGCCTTAATATATTCTCATTATCTTTGCAAAAAAAAACAACCATACAAAGTTTGGGAAAATTTTAATCATCAATACCCTCTTCAAAGTGTCTGTGAACAAGGTTATTTCTATAAAAGTTCTATCAGAAAAATTCTTTCACTCTTGATCCGATTGGTTGGAAAGCTTTGTACATAGAATCTGGATTATAATATTAAGATTCACTTTTTTACAAGTAAGGACGTCAAGAATATTGCATGAAAATCAAGAATACAATGATATCATCAAGAATCTGATTTAGATCTTCAAGAAACTAGTGTTTTCCATTTCGGCAACATTTCATGAAATGTTGCAAGATGTTGTCATTTCCAGCGCTGTCAACACGAAATGTGTTGAGAAAAAGGAATGTCAACCATTCTTGAAAGTTGGTGAAATATAGTCGACATTAAGCAAAATTGGCACATCTTAATTCTATAATACTTTATTATTTTACTGATTTTTTCTAGAATACTCATTTAAATCGAGAATTACTCATTTAAATTCTTTAATACTCATTCTAGAAATATTCATTCAACATAGAATTCTTTAATTTATGAAATACTCATTTAAACCTAGAAATAGCATAATTCTAGAAATACTAAATGAAATATTCATTTAAACATTGGTTTTTTCTCATTTTAACTTCTGGCGAGTTGGTGAGATTTTGCTGGCAGTAGCCAACGAAATTTTATCGACATGAAATTGAAAACCTTGCAAGAAACAACCTGAAATATCTGCACTTTCAGGTTTTGCATGCACACTACGTATATCATATCTCTCTCTATGGTATTTAATGAGTTAATAAAGACAACCAACTCTTAAAATAGTTGGTTAAACTCCAGCATTGCATGTAATAATAACCTTACATGATAGAAATCACCAAGAAATAAATCTGGTTTCTCCACTAGTGTAATAAAACCACCAAAAGAAATTAAGCGTGAAGAATCCACTTGCCTATTGTTGCTGAAAAGTATTCTGCACCTTAATCTTCACAAAAGTCAGAATTTTCTTCTTCCACTTTTACCTAGACTCATGTGTGGTTCTCATTTATTTCTCCAATCATCCACTGCAGAAAATTATAAAAAGAAGAAGAGAGAATTTACCTATTCTTTAAACGCTCCAAGGCTTAGGGCCACATTGGTTAATTGAATTTTCAAAATTACCCCTGCTCCATACATGCATCCCTAATTATGGTAAAATAATTTAAATAAAACTAATCTCTAAAAGACGCGTAACTACTAATATATTAGTGTTTGTCTAATTAACTGTCTTTACCAAAATACCCTTAAACTCCCTAATGGGCTGGACACCTAGCAATTTGGATTCAACCCCAGCCGAATTTAGGTTCTCAAGCCCGAGAAGGTTAATTAATCAAAATTATAAATAGCAAATTACTGAATTTAACCCTAGAACTAGTTCTAGGCATACATAAGAATGGGCTTCCAATGTAAGTATAATTGTTATACTAATCAAACATTATATTTTAGCAAAAAGACTAAAATTTGTTTTCCCCTAACATTTTTTCTATAAATCCATGCTGAAGTCCTTGCCAATCAATCGTATATGTGAATTGGTTTGTATTTCCGTACAATTTAATCTAAAATGAACCAAAGAAAAATTTCAAAGATACCTTTGCTTGCCTTTGCCAATTTTTTAAAGAACCAATCTTATTTTTCTCAATCTTTTCAAATTCAATTGAAACACAATTCATGAATTTACAAACTAAGTGATTTGAAATCAATCTTGACGTTTGGAAGAAGATTTGAGGGTTTTAATGATTTATGGTGGATTAACACAGGTGAAATATTGGAATTTCACTTGGTTAGACCTCTTATAATGGCTGTTGCTCTTTGGTAAAAGGAATATCTCACTTAATAATCGCAATAAATCTTCAATGTCACTTGATAATACGATATATATCACCAAATATGTGTAAGAGGGATGAAGAAAATGTCGACCACCTTCTTGTCCATTGCAAAGAGGTATGGAAGCTATGGGATGTGATTATAGCAAAGTTTGGGATCCCTTGGGTGCAACCAAGGAGCTTTGGATCAGTTTTGGAGGCATGGGGACTGATGAAAGGGAAATCAATTAGGATCATGGCTTGGATGTATGCCAGCAGCTATAGCGTGGGTGATTTGGGGAGAAAGAAATAGAAGAATTTTTAGAAATATAGAGACAAAGGTTGAATTTTTGGGGAAGAGGGTCTTGAGCCTTATCCAAAGTTGGTTGGCAGATTATATTTCAATGGACATCATCAACCATGAAGAATTTTCGGGCAAATTGTCCTTCCAAGAATAGAAAGGGAAGGTTTCCTAGATTGTTTGACTATGGTTGGGCTTGATATCTAGGTTGTAGCTGTTTGGTACACTAGCTTGTGTACCATAACTTTGTTCTCTTTTTCTCCATTATTAATATATTTCTATTACTGATCAAAAAAAAATATCCTGACATCTGTCATTATATGTCATCGAGCAAGTTGTAAAATTAAATTGCGCCCAAAAATTATATTGTCTCCTAGGAAGGGAAACATATTGATCAATATATCAAGGCATGTATAGATATGTAAAATCATTCCTTAAAAATTCCCATGAAGTTATATTATTCTGAAAGTGTGAAATTTCCCTTGAAATCAAAATTTAAAAACATTTATTTCAAGGGCTCAAGTATAAGAGAAGTTGAAGCCACTTGGTGATAAAGATGACGAATGATTTTGTTACAAATGATACTTTCTCATGAATAAAAATGTTACAATTTCCACGTCCCCTCTCTTTGGTTCTTAATCCTAATGCCTCAATAGCAGATACCCTCCTTCAATCATCAATTGGCAACTCTTGGAACCTGCCTTTTAGGAGAGCCCTTAAACCAGCTGGACTGGAAGAAATATCTTCTTTTTTTGAATGCGTAAAAGATGTCTCTCTTGATCCATTAGGTGTAGATAAGGTCATTTGGTTCGTTGCTCTTTCTGGGTCATTCTCTTGTAAATCTTTTTTCAGCAAGGCATGTCAGAACCCCTCGTTCCCTAGGGCACTTTTTTCAGTAGCAAGGTTATGGAAGCCTAAGGTTCCCCCTATGGTTAAGGCCTTCCTGTGGACAGCCCTCTTGTAAAAAATTAATATGACTTATTGATCCCAAAGAAGATGGAAATCGATGGCACTATCACCTTAGGTGTGCATTATGTGCATGCGGGCAAGAGGGAGCATTGATCACTTATTTGTACAGTGTCCGTTTGTTACTGATATATGGATGCGACTATTTCAGTTGATAGGGGTATCATGGGTGCTTCTAGAGTCTCTAGGAGCATGGTTCACTTAGTGGAGGATTAGGGGCCTAGGAAGGGGTGGTGTCATCATTTATAGCCTCCTATTTCATGCAGTAGTATGGCATGTCTAGTTGGAGCGGAACTCTAGGATCTTTCAGGATGTGAGTAAATCGGTGGATCGAGTGTTTGATACCATTATGGTTACGGTCGCATCATGGGCATCAGTTATTCCTGAGTTCCATGGGATTGCCTTGTTAGAGATACTGGGTATATGGCGTGGGTGGTGCCAGTTGGATCCTATGCCGTTGGATTCACTTTAGGATGGATATTGGTTTTCTCCTTTATTTCTTTATCTTCTGTGTGTAGTGGATCTGGTTTGTGGCGAAATTGCTTGTTTCCTCACTTTCCTTGGTCATCATAGAGGAGGATTTGGGGTCGGTAGTGGCTTTGTATAGTAGTGTCGTATCTTGATTTTGCATACTGTCCACAGGCATACTTGTGCATTTTCACTTTTTTATCAATATATATCATATGCCATTACCCATAAATATATATATATATATATATATATATAAGAACAGCCAGAAGAACATGCCTGCCATACATCTTCCTTGGGACCAGATTTTGATTCCATAAATAAGCTAAATACAGTTATTTTTTTTATTAATTTTCTTCCTGAGTGTTCCATCTTTTCAATTTTCATTTGGAAAGTTATCTGATTATGCATTCAATACCATCCATACGAATCCTAGTCTCCTTTTTGTTTCTTCACCTTTTGTTGGACTGCCTTCGCCCAAGAGTATTGCAAACATCATTTGTCATCCAAAACGGATGAGGCAATGTCTTAGCGGATGCAATACCTTAAAATAAATATTCCTCAGGAAGTCGTGGATTGTCCTAAAGATAAGAAAGGTGTGGTTTGTACAAGGTTGTTCACTGTAAAAAAACATGGTTGAGGATGGTTTTAGAAATACAAAGGCATAATTATGGCACGAGTGTACTCCACAGTCCACACAGACAGTGTGGATTACTAGGACGCATTTGCGCTAGTGATAAAATTTATTTTTGTTTTGTTATCTTTAGCAAAAAACCAACCATGGTCTCTTCACTACTTAGTTGCAGATAATAATTTCTTACACGGGAACTTCAAAGAATAATACATTCAGATTCCTATTGTTTTTTTCTAATTGCAAAACTAAGTTCCATTCACTCAAGAATTTGTCATGCAAGTTGAATACACCATCTAGACCTTCTTCATATTTTTGAGAAATATTTATTTCTTTTCTGCTGTACTATTTGTTCTTGATGGTACAGTTATGAGGTTGATATGTTTCCTGCTTCATCTTTTGAAGTATCTATTTTTGTGGTTCATTTGATCATTATCATCCATCATTTGTGGCAGGTTCATGCTGATGAAACAAAAAGTAGTCTTCAATTTGCAAGTAGGGCATTACGTATCACAAATTGTGCACGTGTTAATGAGGTCTCGCATTATTATAGCTTTTGCAATTAATGATATGGCATATTCCCTCTGTTATTTCTTTGAAGCCCCTGAGAGAATTTTTGTTGGTTATCATGCCTGTGAATACTAAAAGTTTATCTTTTTCTGGCAGATTTTAACAGATGCAGCTTTGTTAAAGCGCCAAAAGAAAGAGATTGCGGAGCTTCGAGAAAAGCTGCAGGTTAGTATATTTAGGACTTAAAAAATAGGTTCTTTCTTATGAACTAACTGTGGGGAACTCCTGAAAGTGTCAGATTATAAGTTTCACATGCTTCATGTTTTAGGGTTCTCATTCAGAACACTTCGAAGAGGAGATTCTCAACCTGCGGAACACATTATTACAGGTTTGATATTGTTATCGTTTTTGAAAGTGTGTTTTTTTGGAAAAATTCTATTAGTGGATCTTAGAAGTGGCATTGCTTTCTTATGTAGAGTGAACTGGAGAGGGAACGCATATCTTTGGAGTTGAAAGAGGAAAAGGAAGCTCAAGCTCTTCGTGAGAGGAGGTTGCAAGAGCAGGCTAAGAAAATTGAAAACTTGAGCTCAATGGTTTTGTATTCCAACAGGAGTGAGAAACATGATCATAATAAAAAGGTTCTTACTCTGACATGATAAATGCTTTTAGGTTTTATCTTATTGATTTTTCTACATGCATAATACTGATCTTTCCATGATAAAGAAGACATCCAACTGAAAAATTATGAATCAAGTATCATTCTGTGGTTTAAATCGAGTAGATTAAGGACTGTACCATGATTTAAATCCAGGTTGCATATCGGTTTTGGGTCCTAATGAAACTTATGATATATTTATACTTAAGATCTACTGAAAAATCTAAGGAATAGATGGTAGTTACAATGCACATATTTTAGTTTTGGATCAGTCTATACCATCCAGAAAGTATGGGATAATATGTTTAGTAACTTCAGTTTTGGCCTAAATTTGAAACTTTAGATTGGGGAACAAATATACAATATCATCCGAAGAGGGACATCCCTATGAAACGTTTAAAAATCAAAAGTTATCTCCCTCTAGTTGAAAAAGAGAAATCTCCCACCCAAGTCTTTAAAGCCCTGTAAAAACAAAGTCTATTAGTCAAAAGGTGATCGATAGTTATGTAATTTGTTGGAGATTCTTTTGCTCTAAAGACCAATACTGTCACCTCATTCCTTTCCTTCTAAGGTCCACAATATAGAGAGATTAGTAAAGTGATTCACCGTAGCAAGGTTCAGGGAAGGTATATTTTCAACATACCTAATTGTTGGCATTGCTACAAAAGCAGACTTGAACCTGCATCCTCACGTTGGTTTTCTAAGGCTTCTACCACCACACAAAGTGATGGTGTGTGTGTGTATATATTTATATGTATTTGTAATGGGATAGAAGCTGAAAGTACCTTGCAAATTTGGTTTTCAATTCAGCTTAGGATTAATGTGAACAAACTTGTTTTTGTTTTACAAGTCGATATGGGCTTGGTTTGAACACTAAATTGACCATGGTACTCTAAATCAAGGTTTTGAGTTTCGGTGTCGCTGGGCGTGTCGCTCAAGGCACCGACCCGATTCACTGGAAAATTGATTTTCTAGTGAATTGAGCGAAATGCTGAAATTTCACTAGGAAATTTTTTGCCCTTGTTTAGTCCCAAAATCAATGATTTACAATAATAATATGTAAAATAATTGCATTTGCATGTATAATTGTTCTCAAATTACTACAAATAGCAGTTATATACTTAAAAAAATCATGCAAATGCAATGTGACATGTAAATGTAATGATCGGGGTGATGCTGTGGGCTGTGCATAAATCAAAATGACAAATAGAATCCAAATTTTAAATTAAACTAAAACAATAATACAAAGAGTAAAAAACATACAATCATATTGCCAAATCAGTACTGAAATGAATGGCGAGGCTCAAACCCTACTCTCTCGCCAATAAAGTGGCAGTAACGCTTCCATCCCATCCGAAATCTATACTCTCTCTGATATGAACGGACATGCTGCTCATACTCCTCCTGTGTCATATGTGTCATGATACCAACTGGAGGGAAATCAGAATAGTAGTAGCAACTAGGGGTGAAACTCAGTTCGGTTTGGTCCGGGTTAAGCTCAACCCAAAACCAATCCAAAATTATTTGTAGCCAACCCAAACCGAACTAAACCGAAATTAAAACCGATTTGTTAAAACCGAAAACCTAACCGATTCAAATTTGAAAACCCTAAACCCAAACCAAACCGAACCGATTCAAACATTGGTTCGGTTCTAGTATACATCTAATCAATTAGATTGGGCTTTTTTTTTATAGAAATCTACCAAAAACCACATGGGTTGGTTCGCCTGGCTGTGCTTTATTGGGCTGGGTTGGTCAGCTCATTTTGCACTTTATTGAGTTGGGTCAGCCCACTCTTTTACCTTTTATAACCAATCAGTTGGGGAATTCCTTAGTCCCCAACCGATGTAGGACTAAGGAATTCCTTAGTCCCACAATTCCTTAGTCCCACATCGGTTGGGCACTAAGGAATTCTCCAATCGTTTACCTATAAAGGCAAAGCTCCTCTCCAATGCTTTAGAAGTTATCAAGTGACATGTGTGCTCACATGTGCACTCTGATTGACAATTATGTAATAAAAAATCTAATCATAAATATAAATTATAATATAATATAATATTTGTATCATATATATTATATTATATATTGTATTATAGAAAATCAGTTCGGTTCGGTTATTTGAGCTTTAAACCCAAAATCGAACCAAACAAATTCGATTCTCTATTTTTAGAACCAAAACCTACCCAAAGATTATATAACCCAAACCAAACCGACCCAAAGTCGGATTGGACCGGTTCGGTTTATGTTTTGACCGACCCAAGTTGTAGCCCTAGTAGCAACGATCTGGCTCTAGTTGTGGTGGTGATGGAGGAGACGGCGTAGGATAATCAGGATGCTCGTATGGAGGGGTTACAGCTCCAGTAGGTATAGGCATAGCATAATAACCGCACGGATATGGGTTCACTGGAAAGATCCCAAATGGATCAGATGTCTACATGTGTGCTCCAGGATATCCGTATGAAGTATCGTAAGTACTACTATCCGATGAATCTGCTGGCCCAAACTGCGGAGGATAGTAGAATGGATAGTGTCTCTGGCTCAGTTGTGGTGGATACTGCTCTTCATAAGAACTCGATGATCCTTTAGCATCTAAAGATCCGAAACTCTATGTCATGGAGGACGAGTCATTGTGCATCCCTTTATGCTATCTCTCATTGCCTTTCCTCCTCTGATAGGAACGTGCCTCACTCATACCATGACCTCTAAACCCGTGGTCAGTGTCCTGTGTGGCATGATGGAAAGCCGTCTTTCCAGTAAAAGGGTTCAATCCCGGGCCATTGGTGCCAACACCACCATGAGTACCACCATCTCCACCATCTCTATCATCATCATCTGATGATCCGGACTCATCCTGCTCATCTGTCTCCTCCTCCTCTGATGATGATGACTCAACACGTTCACGGGCTGGGGCTGATGTCGTCGTAGCAACGAAGGGAGGAACAACTCTCACGGATCTATCTAATGAGTCTCCGCTGCCCTCCCCTCTCCTCCTCCATAGTTGCATCCACATCGATGCCCATCTCTGCTGTAGCATGCACAATGATTGGGCTAGGACGACCATCAAGCTCATCCATCTCAACACATCTAACCCATTTTGCGAATGGATCCTCCTTATCAACTTCATTACTGAATAACATGTCCAAAGGATCCTTCACCGTCGTGGTGCGCTGTTCTAACTGTTTCGTCCTCAGCCTCATGTTGTAATGGCAGAAGACTAACTTCTGCAACCTCTGATAAGCTAGCCGGTTCCTTTGCTTCATGTGTATGAGTGCAAACGTACTCCAATTGCACTCACAAGCAGAGGAAGATATTGCCTGAGCCAATACTCGGCATGCTAGCTTTCTCAGTGTAGAGGCATCTGTCCCATATATCGTCCACCATTCACCTGGATTTACAAATATAAAATATTAACATTTATTTAGAAATTAAAATAGAGAAAAATCATTTAATAATTAATATTCACAAATAAGTGTCACTTACACGGCATCATCGTCATCCTTGATGCAACCGCCGTGGTTGACCCGAACGAGCCCGTTGCATCTCTAAATAGTATCAATTGGTAGTGGAATTTGAAAGGGTTAAAGAGTTTAGTATTTACTATAACTATTAAGAAGTAAGAACTAATATACATAAGTCAAGTAATAGATTTACTACCACTTTTACAATTTACAATCCCGTACCTCGTTTCCAAAACTGCCAATTGCAACTGAATGGGGTCCAACTTCATGAAGACTTGGTGGACCGAAACGCAGAGGTCCGTGCGGGTGCCAAGGTTATCCTTATAATGGTACTTGGGATTCAAATAATATTCTCCACATTGACGATTACAAGAAAAAACATTAGTACAATTAAAATATAATTATAAACATTATTGAACATAAAAGATTCAAATAGAATTATAATTATATCAGCTGAATGCAGAGGATGAGCTAGCATCTTGAACCATCTATCATTAATAATCTTGTGTACCCACTTGTACGATGAGAGTAATGTGGCCTTAATCTGAGATTTCATCACAGCCATACACTGATATATAGATCCTATCGTGGGATAGGCATTTGTGTCAACTATCTTCAATACACGGTATATAGGCTTCAGTACATCAATCAACTCCCGCACATGCTCTTACAAAGTGCTGGATAAGACAATATCCTCTACTCTCCTCCTCATATCCGTATGATTCTGAGTATAGCTTATCCAATCCTCACTGGTGAAGAGTGATCTCAATCCCTGCCTGTGCCTCAAAATACTTTCCAATGCAATGTAGTTCGTGCCGAATCTGGTAATCCCCGGCCGAACTATGTCCCCACCACATCTCTCATTTTCGTAAGTATATAGTTGTAGTTGTACACAAATGTGGTGAGTGATCGTGCATCCCTTAATGTGGAAGCACATGGCTCCTTTTGCAATCGCCTCTGGCATCAAGTCAATGCAATGTGCGGCATACTGTGCCCAATAGAGCTTATACTGTTGCTCTAATGTCTGGCCTGTTTTCTTGAATGCATTGCTATTATCTGTCACAATCTAAACCACGTGCTCTTTGCCAACCTCCTCTATTACGCTCTCTAATAGGCCTGCAATATAGGGCGCATCCTTGATCTTGTCTGATATGTTAATAGATTTTAAAAATACTGCCCTGCCTTTGCAATACACCATGAAATTGATGGACAGTTTAGTAGGACCTGTCCATCCATCACACATGATGGTAACTCCAAACTGGTCCCAGTGGGGTCATAAGGATGTAATAAACTCTCTCATCTTTGCTTCCTCCTCGTCCAAGTATGTACCCATAATCTTCCGAGGCGTAGTAGGTAACACCCACTGACCCGACTCCTGGATAACATCAATCATATTCTTGAAGTGTGGACTTGCTGCTACATTCGTTGGAATGTGATTGAAGGTAAAGAATTTTGATATGAATTTTTCCATCCTTTGCCCGACATTACCCTTGCCCCACATATCCCTCAATCTCTTCTGCCTGGCACCAGATGAACGGAACATACTAGGCTCCATAGGATAATCAAGCATCCTGGTGCTCTGAGAATGAGTGAGCCCAGCCCCAAGTCGATCAGACCCACACTTAGGAGCATCAAAATCAATTACATCTCCTCTAGAGGTACTACTTTTGTGAAATCCGTACCTCCCAGCCTCTTTCCTCTCAAACTCAGACTGCAAAGATGCTCGCATTGAGGCTCTGAATGCTACCCTCTCTGCCTTTGTCACCATGTCCTCAGGGTACACTATCATCATCATCATCCTCAGTGTAGGGGGTCGGATAGGCTCTGCCAATCTACGTCTAATCTCCTCCTATACGTGCCTCTTCTCTTCCCTAGATGTACTTCCTGACTGTAAGTGCTCTCTCATCTGCCTCTTAACCTCTGGAGGAACTCGAGGGAAGTTGGCCACGTTCTTGTAGCCGTGCGCCAAATGCTGCTTAAGTCGTGATACTCTACCACCCTTTATGATTTGGTGGCAATAATTACAGATGGTCTTATTTCTGTCTCCCTAAAATCTCGTGCCATGGGCCTAACCAATATCCTGTCTCCTGCCACGAGGGTGGTCCCCTCCATTACTACTGCCAGATGCCATACTGTCTCTAATTAACCAAAAGGGCTGAAATCAAAATAAAAGTGTTACACAGTCAAAGACGAACGCCTGCACAGTGCACAATAAAAAATTATGATTATTAATCCACAATAATAAATTATTATATTAATATTACCAATTAATTATAATTTATAAACCATGTAAATTTTATAGATTTTTTTTCAATTTTCCATATTATTTTAATATTTTTTATAATTCTAGAAAAATTTTAATATAAAAAAATTATATAAACCTGATTCTTCAAAATAATTTTTTCTATAATAAATAAATTAAATTTATGAATTTAGTTTGAGAATTTATCTATTTTTCCTATTTTTTATCCTTTTATATTGATTTTCGACTAAATGTAATAAAAAAAATTCGTCGTTGCCCATTTATTAAAATTAATCCGGGGCCACCCATCTGTAGATCGGGTGTCCCCATATATTATACATAATTTTCATAAAATAATACAAGGTTTATACAATTTAAATTAATTAAAAAACGAATTTCTATCAATTTTCGCATTAAAAAATGCTAAAAAATAAATTTTTTTAATTAAAAAATAAAACGCCGACACCCATCTGTTGATCGGGTGTTGGACTAACACATATCAAATAATCAAACCATTCCATGAACTTTAGATCAATCTAAATGGAAAAAAAAACGAGTTTACCTTCTCGTTACCAAACTTGGGATGTGTAAGAACGCTTCAATCTCTTCTAAATCAACACAAATCTCTCTCAAATCACTTCTATTATGTAGAGTGGTGAGAATGAGACTGATTTGAGCTTGAATTAAGCGGATTTGGCAAAAGATTTGAAGTTGGGGAGGTTTCTCCCTTCTCTGCAATGTTGTCGCTCGATTTGGGCGAAATTTCGCCCAAATCGAGCGAGGGGAAAAAGTGTGAAAAAAAGTGTCGTCGAAATCTCGCCAGGGAAACATCCCAGACGATTTCCCCCAGCGAAACGCATCGCTGGGGGAAAAATATCGAAACTGAAAACATTGCTCTAAATCTTTTTTTGCCATTTGTGGTAAAGCAAGGGCTTAGGATACGGCTTTGAAAAGGTGTGACGGGGTAATCCTTTAAGTATCTATTGAGGACAAGAGGAAGACTAAAAGGAATCTGGGTGTAGTTTTTTAGAAAGGATGTGAATACTTAAATCTAATCAATGATAGTTTTTGAGATATTGATATGAAGAAATATGATTCGTGCTGCCTAACCTTACTAGTTATGATAAGGCATTTTGTTGTTATTGGTGTTAGTTAACAAATGTCATTAAAAATTTTTTTTAATTTGATTTAGTTCCTTTCTATTAGTTTTTTCACATTTTCCTTGAGTGAAAAGGTCAGGTTAATCTTTGCATGGTAGATACTTCTTGCTCTGACATCTGATGCTTCATTTTGCCATGTCTTTTTGTAATATATTCCTTATTTGCTTACTTTCTTTGTTTAGTTAAGACTCTTATCTATTGATGCAGGATAAGAGGCGGGATACATGGTGCCCTGGTAACATTTCTCAAAAGATTCTTAGAGAAGTAAGTGGTGTTAAAGTTTAGAATCATTATTTTGTTTTAGCAATAATTTTGTAAACACCATATTCTCTGTATTAACTTATTCCTTGTAGCAGATCCATGTTAGTATATTAGTACAGTAGTACTAACATAGTGATATTATATAGTTCTAACCAAGGTTTACTGTTTCGGTGCTGATAGGCGTGCTGCTGAAATGCTGGAAAAGTAAAAAAGGGTAAAAATTGAGATTTTTTTTTTTATTTTGGGGAAATTTCGCCGGCATGCCGTCCCGTTTCACCAATGAAAAGTGAATAAATTTTTATTTCCCTCCCCTGTTTTCACCGACAGAGCCAAAAATCTCCAGCGATGCAATTAAGCAATTTTCCTCCTCAAAAACTCATCGCTACCTCCAAAAAAAAGAAATTTCGGACTGTAAACACTGGTTCTAACACAGTACTAACATGGAACACTTGGTATTCAATTGTCTTTATATGAAGAAAATAAGTTGCCATTGATTTATATGTCATCTTCATCCTTAAGGACTTGCATATTAGTGATATTAAGTAGCTTTCTACAATATGAATCAACTATAATGGCCTCCTTAGTGTCATTGAGTGACTGCATGTGCCAATGGTTTCGCTGATGTAACAAACTGATATCTGGACAATTCATTGAGATTAGAAAAGTTTTGATGGCTAATAGAAACTTCAAGGACAGCAATCCTTCAATAGGGTTGGTTTGCCTGTTATTCTGGTTTTCAGCTAGAATTACATAAATCCTATAGCTTAGAATTAGTTTCATTGTCATTCATCCTAACTAATATATTTCTAATGTAGTATACCTTTTGGTAATTATGGACAGTCACATTATCTTCATATGAATGTCCCTGTAGATGTTCATGGTTGTGAGAAATCTTGGACATTTTTTCATAATCAAATGACTGGTCTTATCATGCTGATAACGGAGCTGACAATGCAAATTTCTATTTTTTTTATCCAAACTAGTGTCATGTCAACATTAGCCTTTTGGGGATTGCGGTGTTCTTTCTGCTGCAGCTGGTGTCTATGCTTCCTTCCACTAAAACCTTAATATATGTTAAGTTGATCATCACAGGTGACAGGTGTGAGGTGGCATAATTTGACTTCACAACTGGAATATCTATTTTGGTCATTTGGACTTCTTGACTACTTTCCTTCTTAAGGAGATGATTAGATGACTGATGTTTATGTAAAACCCAAATAATATTCTAATTGATTTTCTTCCTATCAACTCCTTTTTATTTCTTTGGTCATATTTTAAACTTTTTCTTAGTCTTATTGGTGAATCAACTAAGCAGTAAATAGCCTAGTTTCATTGTGAACCATAACCATCTGATTAACCCAGTCATTATCTGCATCTCCACCATAACATCTCTGTCAAATGTTTTCACATCCTTGTACTTACCTGACGTAGAAATTGGTCCCTTGACAGAACTGGTATAACATCATATGTATCTGGAGTGGCTAGGAGTCCTTCCTAGTTTACTTATTTCTGGAGCATTGGAAATTTGTCATAGTGTCACTCTTCCTGGTCAAAGCCTGTCAATAGGAAATGGATTATTTCCGGTAGATGTGCAATGTGCAAGTCAAATGAGGTACTGTTATTTGAATTATTAATGTAAAATTTTTCTCAGAAAAAGATGGAACGCACAAAGATAGCAAAACTAGCCATCAAAGAAGGAAAGTGAGAGAAGAAATAGAAATACTATGACATGAAGCACTGAAAAGCAAAATGAAAACATCTAGATAAATTGTCCTATGGAGTATCTCCTCAGTTGTGATCCCCTTAAATATCATGTCTCCATCGTTACCTAACCCTTGTTTATATCATAGGATGTAATATTACCTGCTCTGAGATCCCAAGATCACAGCATATCCATCAATGAGACCATTTCGTGCAAATCTAAAAAGTGTGAGAATTTTCAGTGGTAGGTGTGTATCTCAGAGTGTCCTCTATGGTTATATGCATCATCAATGCCAAGAGCTGCCTTGCTATAATGGCAGAATGTTGAGTCTTAGCTCTCACGATGTATCCTTCCTCAATCAGCCCAAAATATGCAGCTGTATGATATCAAAGATCCTCCGATACTTGACAATCTGA
The DNA here is from genome assembly GCA_947561395.2 of Buxus sempervirens. Lineage (NCBI taxonomy): Eukaryota > Viridiplantae > Streptophyta > Magnoliopsida > Buxales > Buxaceae > Buxus > Buxus sempervirens. The sequence goes on from OX387182.1 coordinate 55,458,091, forward strand.
GGTTGCACATAGAAACACATTGAAATTTAGTTTGATCAGCTCCTCTCTAGATGTGCAGGGGGATATCCAATATGAGAACAGAGTGCTAGCAATTGCCAATGTGTTATCATTTCCGACACCGAGTTGCTTCTAAACACATGCAGTTGCCCCATGTGCAAGCAAGGTTGTTGTTCTATACGGTGATTGAATTACTATTGATTTGAATGAGGAATGGGTGAATTAGTTGGCTCCTTGTTACCCATTGACAGCAAGCATTATTTAGTGGAGTTTTGAGAAAAAGTTTTGTTTCCATGAATTTCATCTGAGTCTGCGGGGTATATATTAAGGGCTCATGCACTGAATTTGGTCGGGAAAAAAATGGTTGTCCTTCTTTGTACATTTACTAGCACTGATGTAATCATCCGCTTCTTGAAACCAGTTTATGATATTGCTGTAAAAATGCATGGTTGCTGCTTCGCTTAGATTTTACCATGTTATTTGAGAGGTTTGCCAGTCTTGGCCGAGGGTAAAGTTGAGGTTATAGGGAGATTATGATCATTGTAACACGTTCCAGGGAGCTTGTAATAGTGGAAGGGAAGGTTTTTTGGGATTTATCCATTTAATGCCAATAATTTGGATGGATTATCTCTTGATTTTGAAATTTTCGAAGAACCTACTAACTCCAAGGCCTTGTTTGTGGTTGATTTTGGTTTTAAGGAACAAATCCAGAAATCAAGAGTATCTAGATCCTTTCTGAAATATAAAATTTTAGATTGAATAGATTAATCTATAGTCACATGTTTGCACACAAGTTAATGGCTGAATTGTGGCAAACATAAAATATATATTTTGCAAATATGGAGTATTCAATACTGCTGCACAAATGAGGTCAAAATTTTAAAACCAATGTTGTTTCAATTGGAATGAGATCTTATCATTCTCATTCTTGACAAATCATTTTGCCTTTTGTGACATTGGGAATGAATTCCAAAGCTGAGAATTGATGAAACTCATTTAGATAATTGCTGCTAATGATTTTAGTTTTCAAAAATAATTCCAATCTCACCAGTTTCGAAATCCATTTTATCAAATGCCTTTCCCTCCTCTTCTACACTGCTTATTTCATCAACTGATACTCTTTTTACGGATAAGACAGACAACTAGAAAAAATTATAAATTATTCATATTTTCCTATCTTTCTAAATTGTTTTATGCTTTTTATTGTTTTCCACTTGTACCTTTTTTTTTCCAGTGCACATGAGGAAGACTTTCCTGTTGAAGTCTCATGTAAACGCTACTGTGGTCAATTCTTGCAAAGCCATGGGGAGTAAACCTGTTGTTACTGCAGCATACAATGGATAATTTGAAGAACCTTGTATACAAGTCTCAAGCATTTCTGTGTAATTTTATTTTGCTTATTAAAGATAAAATTATTTTCTTTACTTCAAAATGTTTAAATAAAGAAGTCCCTTTTGGTAATTCTAAAGAATAAAATGATAGCTGGATAAAGCTGGGCATTCATATAGAGGAAAATATATTTGGGACTGTGGAGGGATCGGCTTTTTGTAAGAATTTGAGGTTGATTTTTTCTTTTGGGTCTCTGATGTAGTATGGGCAAAAGGAAATTTAATCCTTGGCTTGGTCTCCTCCTTTTTGTAATGGTCGGTATCCCAAAATTACTATTTTTTTACCCTTTTGTTGATATCTATTGGGAAGAGTTCCTCAAGAATTTTTGTACAACTATCTTTTACACGACAAGGAGTGCCATTTGAACCAAGGCATCAAGTAGGTTTTTAGTTCTTCTGAGAGATTCTGTATTGCCTGGATTATTAGTGCGCAAGATCCTTTTTTTCCCTTGGTTTCTCTTGGAGAAAAATAGGCTTTGATGGTGTCTGATTACTTCCCACCCCATCCTTGATATAGCAGGGGTAGAGTTTCTCTCTGCTTCTTGATTTCTGAAAATTTTCTGGGGTATCTTCATTTCTGGTACTTTTCATGCTTTTATTTGAAAAAGGCTGTAATTCTCCAAATCTACTTTCATATACGTAAATATTCCATTCATTTTCGTAGTTGATGTATAATATATATATATATTTGAATTATGGCTCACCTTTATAAGCTATTTTCTGCCATATATGTAATAATACAGATACTTCTGCACGTTCAATAGTCTATGTATGGCTTATCTTCAACAAGATTTTTAAGGATTTTGAATTTTTAAAGCATGCAAGTTTATGCCAAAAGAACTAACCAATTTATTGGTACTTTAGGCTGCCTCCACAGCTCTACCAGATGGTTCTGCCAAAAAGTCTACACGACCAAAGCGGGATATGGGGCTACCTCTTCCTTTTGAGGAACTTGTAAATGAAAATCAAGTTGGCAAGGAAGAGTTTGCTCACATACCTGATAAAAATAGAAGGAATGACTCTGTGGAGGACTGTACACTTCCTGATGCGCATGCATTGTTGCATGTAACTAGCAGGAGAAAACTCCCAGTTATGAAGAAGAGCTCACTTGTGTGTATATACTCCTGGTTTAATTTCTTGAAAGAAACCTTCAGAGTTAATGTTTACTTTCCTGACAGGAAAACAGTGAGTTAGCTGAAATACAGATGGAGTATGAAGACTTGCTTTTGAAATATGAATCACAGGTTTTTATTCTTCCTCCATATTGCTACTATTTCTGTCAGACTTCAAGACACTATTGCCTTTCCATGAATTATTTGCAGCGGACAATAAAGGAAGTAGAAATTGATTGCTTAACAAAAAAGTTAGCTGAGGCTGGGTACTATTCAGATGTGAAGAACAGCTGTTCCTCATGTCAACTGAGTGGAAATGCTTTTCGCGGGGATAAAATTCTAAGTCGGAGAGAGTCTGAGGCTATTCAAGTGATAAAACAACTTGAGGAACAGGTCATTTGCATCAATTAGTCAGACTTGTTTTTGTCAAATATGTCTTTTTCAGATTTGCATTGTTTGGCCAACTGTTCTTAATATCTCTTGCAGATTATGCTGTTAGAGGTGGAAAAATCTTCTATCCAGCAAAATTTGGATAGTGTAGTTGATTTGGCAACCAACCAAAACATATCTGCCAGAGCAAATTATGAAGAGGTATTATTGATTCACAGTACTTCTGATAGATTTTTTATTAATTATTAGTTATATATTTACACAGTAAAATTTGTCTTGTTAAAATTTATTTACAATTTAGAAGTCTTTTTTTTTTGTTGATATGTAATGAAACGATTGAATTAAAAGGAAGTTACTGAGAAGACTCATTCGCCCATAAGAGAGGGAAGAGGAGACATAAGAAGATATAAGGTTCAACCTGCACATTACATGAAAATTGCAATATCTATAGAAATGGTGATAGCATGCATAGCTAACAAGAGATCATGCACAAGATCATTCACTTCTTTTATAGGTCCAAAGCAATAGTTGACCAGGCATTAATGATGTCAGTATTCCCTAATCCCTTAAACTCCTTGGTAGAGGTCACCCATGCAGCCACTGTGGCGATGATGTTGTCTACTATAGTTGAAGCTCTTGTTCTGGAATCTTCAAAAATACATCTATTCCTTACACTCCGTATTAGCCACAGCATCGCATAAAAAGTAGCATAGTACATACCTCTTCCCCTCTTTCTCAAGAAGGAAATCACCATTGAGATTGATGCTTGCAAAGGTTATTTGGGACTACCAAACTAACTCCTATCATCTTCAAAAAATTCATCCAAATGTGCCTAGCAAACACCCATTGAATCATGATATCATCAGCAGACTCTCCTGCTTTTAGGCACAACACACAGGTATTGGGTGATAATGCCCATATTTTCCTCTTCTGCTTTTGGATGAGTGTATCACCTTTTCATCTTAATTGAAAGGCTTTTGTCTCATGTCTTTGGTTTTAAGACATCTAGAGCTGTTTGGAAATCCCTCCATGAAATATGTATGCACCAATCTCATGAACGCGTGCAGCTTGACAAATAATTGTCCTCTATTAAAAAAAATGCTTGCCTAAGAACAGTTCAACCAGCTATACGCAAATCACAATCCTCATCCTCCAAATATTTCTTCCAATGATGGTCCATGAATCCAAGCACAGCCAATAGCATCACAGCATGTTGTGCCTTCCACTTTGATACCTCAAACTGGCCTCCTGTTAAGGGCCTATTCTGCCATTGAAATACCAATGCTACTTTCAATTTATTCCTGAAGTACACTCTAAGATTTATCATAATGATCTTCCTTGGGCCTTTCTTGCCTTGCAAATTTCTAATATAAGGATCCCAACTGATAACACAACATAAGTGCTACAAATCGCACACGTGATTTTTCTTTCCTCCATCAGCCCACTCACTACAATGGTCAAAGTAATGATTGGCAATGGTAATGATGCCATAATCTTATATTGGTAGGTCTCTATTACTCGATGCATGGTCTACTTTTTCTGGCCCAAGAATATTCTACATGTTCCTACAGTTTGAAAAACTTGCAATCATTTGGGAACTTACAAAGTATAATAACTGTATTTTAATTTTCGCCTTGAGGTTTCTTGTGAAGGATCTGTAGTACAAGTAATTTATAAAGACATTATTAATAGTATGTTATCAATGGATTTTATTCATATCATTGTGAATATATGCTCATATCATCTATCATTCTAATTATATAAAATAAAAATTGTGTAAATATATTATTATCAGTGAGAAATTGAGTAAGAAGTTAAAAGTTAATGTAGATAACAATTATATTAAAGATAATAAGTAAGCATATGGGATATGAATTTATGAAATTATACTAAGAACCAGGTGCTCACCTAGGCCGAAAGCCTCCTAATAAATCACTTGGTCATGAAATCTGGGCAGATAGTTCTATTTTGCCTGGTATAGCATCAAGCAGTCCTGAAAAACAATGTCAGCTGGGCGCACAGGTAAGTAACTTTTAACTGTTGGGATATGGAATTTTGGTTGTGTTTTCTTGTATTGCATGATCTATAAGAACGTTAACTTGTCCTTACTTCATGCCCATCAATTATCCTTGTTCCTTACTATTTTGGGTTTGCAGATATCTACAAGAGTCCACTGTTTACAATTTTGCGAAATTTCGCTATTTTGCAAGGTGGCGACACAAAAATAGCTTGGAAAACGAAATTTCGAAGACTCCTTGATGTCGGCGACATTTCAACGACATTAGGGAAAATTTTTCAGATTTTCCCTAATGTCAACAAAATGTCGGCGACATTTAGCAAAATGACAGGAATTTACATTTTTTAGCTTTTTTTTTTTATTCTAGTGATTTTTCCCTCATTTTGGCGACATTTCAGTGAAATTTTGCTGATATTTCACTAGTGACACCTAGTGAAATGTCGTTTGAAACGATATTGTAAACCTTGCAAGAGTCTGATCTCGTTCATGCTGTTGGTTTAAGTTGTTTAATTGGCATACTGTTTTCTTTTTCTGGCATTTTGAAGTTTTTAAGATTGAATTCTTTTTTTTCCTGTTTCCTAGCTATATCACGAGCTTCTAAATGCAAGGCAAGAGGCCAGGTTGGGTTTTAAAAATCTGGCTTTTGAAGCTTCTGTCTTGACAAAGAAGGTAATGCCTTCTACGATAATATGCATATCCTGTTTCAGAATTTTGGGGTGGCACATTCCTTAAATTTTGATTTCATCTTCTCTGGAACTGCATTCATCTGGAAAGTAACAAGTTTCGAGTTGTAAAACTTGTAAAGATGCTTCTCTATCTCATTCTATGAAGCTCATGTTTTAGGAGGAAAACACAGAATTTTTTGCTGATTTGTTAAAGGATGTCCAAGGAATGGTGTTGGAAGTTCAAAACTTGAGAATTCTTGTTGAATTGATTTCATCTGTTGTAGATGAGCAACATCAGAGCCTTTCAGCTGCATCTCATGAATTCCTTGTGGGTATTTTGAAGTTTGTGAATCTTCTTCTGTTATGCAGTCTATTTTTAAAATTGATTTCATTCCATTTTAGATCTTCCAACTTATATGCTGAACATTCTCAATGTTGCCTTCAATTTCTCAATTTTTAAAATTTATATTTCCAGGAATTTAACTCATCCCTGCGTGAAAATCTGATGCATCAAAACTTGATTGCTAGTAAGCATGAAAAGATACACAATTGGATGAGAGAGAGAATTGTTCAACTGGAAAGTGAAAAGGTAATATTGTAACATAGTATGAGTTAATTATCACTATCTAATCTTTTTAACAGATTTTCCTTGGGCATATTTGTGAAAATGCAGTCTCTTTTGTGCAATCGGTCTGTCGATCTTGATAAGCAGATACAGGAACTTCAAATAGAATTAGAGAATTCTGAGAAAACCATGAAGGTATCAGTCAGCCTTTGCAATCGACTGTCTTTTGTGTTTTTTTGGAGGTATTTTTCCCTTGTCTAACATGACTGATTTTGTGGTAGGAGCTTGCTGAACATCATAATTTGGAGAAATCCGAGCTACTCTTTGAAATTCAGAGTTTAGAAAAAGAAATTTCCCGCTTATCATCCTGTTCCATGGCCAAGGAGAAGGAAATTTTGAAAAAGGATCTCGAGAAAACCAAAGTAAAGTTGAAAGAAACTGAGTTCAAGCTTAGAAATGCTTTCCAGGAAAAGACCAAACTTGAGGTTTGTAGTGGTTTTTTATTGTCCTTGTGCTGCATGTTGTAAATTAATTTGATATTGTAGTATGTTTAAAATATTTGGCAACTGTAGGGTGAGAAAGCATATGCTGAACGGGAGATAAAACGCTTGCAGAGTCAGAAGAATCTTCTTGAACGTGATATCTGCAAGCGCGACTCACTTGCCAATTCAGTTGCAGAAAGAAGAAGGGAATCAAAAGCATTTGATGCAAAAAAGGCACAGATTCATGGTGGTTCCAATGAGCAAATATTTCAGGTGACAACAATGTGGTTCTATGGGCTCTTGAGTTAGTTTTCCACAGCAATCATTCCATAAGAGTTTGAATTTATCTCTGATGACAGATTTAGTGATTATGTGATAAGATACATTGGGAGCCGTACTTTAGGTGAGATTTTTAGATTATTTGTACATATTTGAACTAAAGATAACAAAAAGTGCAAGCATCAAGTTCTTTAAGTGAGATCAATGCTGGACATCAATGAGTAGATATAAGGCTTCTTAAATTTTTTGTTTCTGTAAAGGTAAAGCAATAGAGTTAAGGCAGGGAAATTAAATCTTTTGCATAAATCAATATATAAGAGTAAGGTCTACAATTCTGACTGAACTAATCCAAATTTGAGGATGCAAGGAACCACAAAACTGGAACTGAGGATCGATTCAAAGTTTCAAACTAGTGGTTCGTAGGTAATAAGAAGGTGGGATATTGGGTACTGTTTTGGGTTTCAAATACAGAATAAAGAAAGATTATGTAGGAGACCTTGGGTTTGTGAAAGCAAATCTTAAAACCAAGAGACGTTAACTTAGAGGCACAAGAAAAAAGTGAACTCGAGTATTTGCTGGTTAGCAGGTCAAATCATAGGATTGAAAGAAAAACAAAACACCATGGTTGCCGAAGCTGGCTACCATGAGAATTCAAACAGATCGCCATGCATTTTCAGATTTGTAATTCCACTAGTTTAGTTCACTGAAAAAGAATTAAAATGATATTTGTTGGAAATCATTTGAAATAGTGGTAATAAATGATATAGTAGGCAAATAACTGCCTATTTTGTCATGCTGAATGAAGGAAGTTGCTCCTTGAGGCAGCTCCTCTTGATGAAGAAACATCCAAGGTTGAGTTGTGTCACATGCATGACTAGCAGGAAAGTCTAACTTATTATTCTAACAATATGTACGTCAAACACAATATGTATCTGATGTGGTTAAATGTTTTAACTTCATAACTTACCAAATACTCCAGTGTCTTCCCCTAGGTGCATGACCTAGGATGGGTAGTTTTTGGGATCCTGTGGCGGAGAAGACTAGGAGAAAATTAGCTCTGTTAAGATGGAGTCATCTCTTATTAAGTGATTGGGTTACCCTCATAAAGGCATCTTTGATGAATCTCCCAGTTTACTGGTCTCTGTTTAGGTTCCCGAAAAGGGTGATCATAGTGTTGGAGAAATTGCATAGAGTCTTCTTATGGGAGGGTGGGGAGGTGAAGGAAGATCATGTGGAGTAAGCTGGTTTCTAAGTAAATCTCAGGGTTGCTTAGTTTTGGGAACATAACATCTACCTTAAGAGCTCTTCCTTGTTAGTGAAGTGGATGTGGTTGTTAGGGGAGGAAAAAGGGACTTTGTGGCCCAAAATCATCATAAGCAAATATGGCATGCATAAAAATGGATGAGAGGTGAATCCAATGGTCAAGCCACACAGTGGTAGCCCTTGGAAATCAATCTCCGATCTTGCTCCTTCCTTCCCTTGGTAAAATTAAAAAACCTATATGGCACTTCTATTCGATCTTGGGACAATGTTTGATGGGGTAACATTCCTTTGTGCTATCATTTTTCTAAGCTTTTCCTTGTTCTGTTGCTTTTGGAGCCTTTTGTTTCTGAAATCCTTTCTTGGGATACAACAGGTTTGAGCTAGCACCTGAAGTTTTGGCTTCTTATCAGAGGAACTTCAACATGTTTTCCTTAATCCTTCTCAGTTGGATATCTATTTTTGGACTCATCTTTTCATGGCTCCTTCACTTCAAGGTCGTTCTTCCATCATTTATGTGCCTCTCCTAGGAGTGTACAACAACCATCCCCCTCCCCCCCTTCTCTCTTCAAAGCCTCAGTTGGACCTTTCCTACGGACTGCAATTTACAACGGTATTAACACACTGGACAACCTCCAAAGGCTTAGGAGATCTCTTGCAATTTCTCCTAATGAATGTGTACTCTGTCTTCAAGGTGGAGAATATGTAGAGCATTAACTGGTGCATTGTGAAATTGTGTGTTCTATGTGGTCCTCTTTATTGGTTTTGTTAGGCTTAAACTGGGTCCTACCAAGATACTTGCATGACTTAGTTAAACAATGGCGGTTTCCTCTCCTGAATAAGAAAGGAAAATTGATGTATCATGCAATTTTTTTTCCCACGGTGTGGGCTGTATGGCAAGCCCGGAATCAACTCATTTTTAAGAGTTGCCATCCGGAGGTAGAGGATTCTTGATGATATTCTAGTTCTTGCCTCACCCGGGTCTGTATTAGGGATGAATTCAGGCTTTTCTCTTGTGATGATATACTGAGAGATTGGACAGCAATCGCATATTCTGAATAGTTTGGTTTTCCGGTCTGCTGTTTTTCTGATTTTCTGTCCTTTTTTCTTCTAGTTTCCCTGTTTAATTTCTCTTTCGGTATCCATCTTGTTTAGTGGTAGGTGCTGTCTTTATCCATATCTCATGTGTGCGTTTTATTTTCTATTTTTCCTTGATGTTCAATAAAATCTGCCTTTATTCATCCAAAAAGAAAAAATATTTTGGTGTGTTGTTTTCCCTGCGTCATTCGAAACTAGAACTCTGGAGTGTGAAATAAAGTTCATTATATGAATTTTCTGTTGTTTGGCTTCCAATGATATAGGGTGACTACAAGCAGCTGGAAGTTTTGGCATTTGAGATGGAGACAACAATTGCTTCTTTGGAAGAAAATTTGGCTGCTTCAAATGCAGAAAAAGATGAGGCACTTGCTAGAAGTGAAGTTCTTGCCTCAGATTTGGAAGCTACGTCCACCAACTTGTACATCTCTAACTCAGAACTGAAGGTGTTGCAGGATGAGATTTCATGCATGGTAAAGTTTTTCGTTTTTGTAACTTTTGCATCCTATTTCTTAAGTAGTTTGGTAAATTTGTTGACTATGTTTGCCTATTGAACTACGTATGCCTTTTTTTAGTTTTTTTGTGCTATCAAATTGTTTCCCTTTCGAATTAGATATCATATCCTTATCTTTATCACAGAGATCAAGATTGGAAGAGTCTCAGTCCTTGCAACAGAAGATGGAAAGCTCCGTTAATTTATTGTTAGGAGAAAAAGAAGAGTTAGCAATGGTACTCAATAGCATTTGACCCTGTTTTTTTGACTAAATTTGCTCTTTTCTCTATAATTTTTTGTCTTATTATACAGCAACTTACTGATGCATTGCTGGAACTGGAGGAGGAAAAAGCAATATGGTCGGCAAAGGAGAAAGCTTCCATTGAAGCAATTTCTGAAAAGTCGAAGTTATCTAATGCTGAAATGATGTTACTAAAAGGGGAGATATCACAGGTTACTTTCAATATTTATTTTGTCATTGTTTCTGGTTGCTTTTTTTCTTATCGTTTGTTATGGTAGTACATTTTTTCAGGTGATTCATATGTTATTTTGAAACTATTATAGTGAACTGCTAACAATACACTATCGTAGTTAACTTTTAACAAACTCATGTGTATGGAAAGGCAAACTTTATCCTTCCAGATCTTTTACTGATTAGCATTTGACATTGTTTCTAATCATCTGGAAAGCTAGATGTCACAACCGTAATCCTGACAACCAAATGATAAATCATCCATATATAAATTTAATTGTGACATTAAAGCATGTACTGCAAAGCAAAGTAATCATCATAAGATAAACGTATCAAAATATATTGCACAAGGGAAATATTAAATATCAAGGAAGCTCGGATACTAAGAATGCAATAAGTCCCAAAAAAAAATCATCTCATACAAGCTGTTTACAACATGTGCATTGAACACAAAGCTCATGTTAATAAAGGAAAATCACCAAGAACTGCTACAAGGACCAAGGTTTGCTTTTAACCATTCTTCTTTTGATCTCAACTTGTGCTATGATCCTCTGAAAAATTAGAGATTTTAATGAGTCTCAACTTAGTGATGTAGTCCTGTGCGCCTGATGTTTGGTAGTTGTTTTCATTTGCTATGTTGGCTATTTTTGTTCCTTTGTTGTTTTGTGAGGGCTTTATTTGGCTTCTTTATGGTTGCTTTTATTTTTATTTGCTCTTTTCTTTTATCAGTAAATAAGATAATATATTAAGGATAATATAGGCTACAGGAATAAAAGGTACACAGACTGTGTACCAAGAGAAAGAAGCTGAAACACAAACCTAACTAAATAGGAAAGAAAATAAAGAAAAACAGAAAACAAACAAATCCCTCCCTCTCTTCCCTACTCCTGCAATCCAAAAATCGCCAAGAAGCCTTGTAAGGGAACCATATCTGGTGGATGATGGACTGACACCCAACTACGTATTAATCTTAATACTCGTCTTATCAAATTAGCCCCCTCTCTCTCTATGTTCCTGAATATTCTTCGATTCCTTTATGTTAATGTTTATACTATTAGCCCCCTTCTTATCAAATTATTTGCTCTTATTAATATAACCTTTGTTATCCATTACATAAAAACTTCATAATTTATCATCTGTTATATAGGATTTTTTGTGGTATTTTGATGAGGCTCCTAGGTCAACATAATTCAAGTGGATACAGCCTTACAGCATCTTGGACAGTTGCATTATTGTACCTTTTGACCTTCAATGTGATGTGATCCGTGCAAATTAATCCTCACCAACTTAATGGGGATCTATTGTGGTATATTCTATCTTAAATTAGGTGAATCTAAGACCTTATTCTCTTTGTAATCTTATTTGTAGTTGATACTATTCATATTAACTTGGAATAGTAACGTTATTAACCATAGCAAGAGAACTTGAAAAGAAAGAAAACTTGCTTCTATAAGCAGAAATTATATAAAAAGCTTTTCAAGAATGAAAGTTTATGGACTCCAACTATAAGAATAAAACAATAAGTGGGTCACTTAGACCAGCCTTCTACACATCTTTGTTCTAAATATCTAATTTGATTCAAGCTCAATTTATTTTTGATATAATCATCTCTTAGAGATAAATATTTCTTTTCTGTTGAAATTATGTTGATATTTATACTAATTTGTGGTATGGATATTGCTGTTGCAAATGGTTAGTTAGATGTATAATTTCCTGAATAGTGCTTATCTGCTTTTGTATAATTATTTGTACTGTACTTTGATTAACACGTACACAATATAAGGTGAGGCATGAATTGGAGTCTTGTAGAGAAGATTGCAAGGTCCTGGATGAAAGGTTGATGCTCTCGGAAGAAAATGCTGAAAGGGAGTATAAGTGCAGGTTTGTATTGGAATTCCTTTGTCACTATTTTTGCACTTTTGGTCAATTAAGTGTTTTTCTTTCTCATAAGAATAATATAAAATTCTTATAGTGTGTCTGCAGGGCACTCTTGACAAGGATTTATACTAAATATTGAAAACCCAGGAACATAAAGGGATTAAGGGAAGGAAAAATCTGTGCTGAATTTGCAAGAACGATGTCTTCGTTAGGAATCTGAAATGCTCTCTCAGCACTGCCAAACATCAATTCCCTCCAGTTTCTTACAACATTACGACAGTCGATATGGTCAAAATCACAACAATTTTCCCCACTTGGAAAACAAATTCAAATGCACTGAAGAGTTGAGACTACATCAATCAATTTTAACATTAGTTTTTCATTCCTGACCAAGCCAAATTCTTGGTATCAAATAAAATCAAAAGGAGCAATATTTTTAGTATTAATTATTTTAAAGGGAAAACATTTGCTATGAAACCTTATGGGATTTAAGAAAGTATTTGTTGATGGTCAAAACATGTGTTTTAGTTTAGCAACATGTTTGATGCATTAACACTCGAAATGACGTCTATATATTGTGTCTCTGTTTCAACTCAAAACTACATTAAATGAAAATGAAGAAGTGACTCATAGCCACTTCGATTTCCTCAAAACTACTGTCCCATATCCCATCTAAGACTGTTGAGTTTTATCCACTCAAAATGTTAACATTTTTTTAACTATATTTTTCCCAGCTCATGTGATGATTCCATTTTAAATTAATTACCTTCTCTCCTTTAATCATCAATACTTGTATTTCTCTGCATGCCCATATGTCAATGTTTTGGATAATTAGTTGTAAAATTCTGTGTCATAGACAACGGTCAATAGGTGCCTGGCTGTCTCTTCATAGCCATATCCATTATATACACAACATTATATTAGAAATACGGCCAAATAACTTAATGGTTACACTCTGAATTTGCAATAATTAACTCCTATACCAATCTAAACAGTTAGGATCTTATAGTTTTTTATTTTTTTTAATTCTAATAAATTACTAATTTTTTTTGTCATTAAATCTGCAAAATTCTGGTTTATTTCCAACTTCTAGATGGAATAATGGTCAGAAGTAAGAGGACTTCTATTGGGTCTAATCATATTGTTTAATAGCTAGTTCCTTACTGGTTTGGAATTCTCATGGGGTTAATAAAAGCTCCACGGCAAGGCATATCAAAAAGATTTTGAAAATTTGCAAGATTTCTGTTCTTGCTATTTTGGAAACTATAATTGATGCTTACCAGCTAGTGAGCATTTTCAGAAAGATTAAGGCAACTAAATTTATTCTAAATGGCCGTTTATAGGGTAAAAACTGGATATTTTATGTTGATTATCTTTATGTTAGTGTAATTCAGTCCATTAACAGTTTCTTACCTGTAGGATTTCAGTGTTCACTTCGGGTAAATTATTTTTATGCCTGTATTGTATCTGAAGTATTCACAAGTGAAGAGAAGACAACTTTGGTTGGATTTGGAGATCCTCAACTCCTTTGTTTGACCAGGGTAGATAGCAAGGGACTATAACAACATTAGGATTTCTTTGTTCACTTTGGGTAAATTCTTCAATTATGAGTGAGTCAATTATTTGATCACGAACCACTTCTTTGCTATGGTTTTGGGAGACCTTATTTCATGCTTTTTATTCTAGCAAAAGAGGGTTTGTGTAGGGGTTTGAAGATGTAATTGAAGCTAGCTGATTTGGGTTTTATATGGGCCAGAGAGATTGTTCTTCATCCACCCATCTTATCTATGCTGATGGAACTATTTTTGGATAATTATGAAGAGGATTCTGGGCACAGAGTTAGTAGAACCTGAAGTTGCTTTACATTAGATCATAAAGCCTCTGCTTCTCATAAGGATATCATTCACAAAGTCTTTAACATACTTCTTGGCATCCATGCACCATGTCAATTTGGATTGCCTCATATTTTCTCATAATATTTTTCTCATTGTAACGAACGTCAACTTGAACCAAATCTTTATAAATTATTAGGAATAGTTACATTCAAATACAAACCAAATAATTGCAATTAAGCCCAAACCCACCTGCCTAACTAACTCTAATTTTTCTCCTACATACAAAAACAAATTGCATTCTCCTTGCTAGTTTGATTGCCAACTTGAAATCTTTTCTGCCATTCTAATCTTTTAAGGCTTATATTTTTAGTTAGATTTTATGTATATAAATCATTTCTAACTAATTGCATCCTAGTTCTTTTCATTATTCATCTCAGTCTTTTAGATTCATCAACCTAACTACTCAAAAACGCCTCTCTAGGTCTATTTAAGAGGCCTAAACCATCTTTATCTATTTTTCTTATATCCTATTTGGGCTCCTCGTAGACAAACCATTTTTTACATTATCTCTCTATTCTTTCTAGATATAAGGTCATTTGTATTTAAAATAACAAATATATTATAATTTTCAGCAGGTTCTATGAATAATAAAAAGAACTGAAGAGGATGTCATATTAGGCAGTGAACTATAGTAAACTTTAGGATTCAAAGTTCAAATTTGTTTTGAACACTTAATTTTTAATATTTTATAAGTAAAAAATAGAATTAGAGTGCTTATCAAATATTTAAATAGAGAGAGAAAACATTATTATCGGAGAAAAGTTGATAACATGGAAACGTGGCTTTGGAATTTCTTCAACACTTAATTACTTGCGACAAGCAATTATGAAACCACAAGAATATTTTCAAATTTTGAAAAATCCACTTGATTAAATGAATTGCATAAAAAAATTTGTAGGCCTAGTGCACTTTCATTGGTAGGCTGAACTATATCTGAAATCCTTGGGGAAGAAATAAAGCCTCCCTTCTGTAAGGAAATGGACATCCCTATCTTTAAGTTACATCACAATCCATAAATTTCAATTAAATATAACAGTTTAATAATTGGAAATTACATTCCCAGGGTTGGTGTTGGCTAAGAATGGTACGAAAATGAGTTTTCAGGTGTCCTCAGTGTGGAATT
The DNA here is from genome assembly GCA_947561395.2 of Buxus sempervirens. Lineage (NCBI taxonomy): Eukaryota > Viridiplantae > Streptophyta > Magnoliopsida > Buxales > Buxaceae > Buxus > Buxus sempervirens. Next base: position 55,473,202 of record OX387182.1, read on the forward strand.
GAGGCAGTTCTCATTAAGTTGATACCTTTTTCTATATTTATGGTCATAACTTATGTGCATTGATCAATACTTGAGTTTTAAAATGTGCCTGCTAACAATTATTGTAAATAAATAAAATGTAGAAGCAAGAATTATTGTCAACAAGACACGTCCCTGTTAAATCTAATTGAAATGAAAAGTAATGCTTTTAAAAGTAATGCTTTTCCAGGATATTAATAACACTGTTTTATCTTTTATTGATCTCTTTATTTTATTCTGTTCCACATAAAGATGTGATTAGGTGTAACCCAACTGGAAAATTTGACAACAGATTAAAAGTTAAAAATTATGTAAATGCATAGATTCCATTAGTTGTGCTAGTCTAGATCGTGCTCTGGGAAACTTAATCTAGTTATAAGATATGAATATCTTCCACCCTTCTCTTTGGAATCTATTTTTTTGCAGCTGAATAGCAATATATTTATGCTATCACTTGCTGTTTTTTCTTATGTTGTCTGCAATTACCAGTACTGACGACATTAACTCTCTCTCTCTCTCTCTCTCTCGCTATCCTAAGTTTATTTTTCATTTTTATTCCATTGAATGTTGAATTACATAGTCATTATCTGTTGCTAGAGTCCAACCACATCCTTTTTTTTATGTTGTAGTATGGAGAAATCATTGGAGATTAATCAGCTGAGAGATAACCTCAAAATATTTGAAGTTGAGAATAGAAAGTGTCAAGATGTAAGTCATGTTGAACTTTCTTCAGTTTATATAGTTTACATATGGTAACAAGCTTGGGACTTTGATTGATTATTCAGATTATTGAGTCAAATTTTGAAGTAATAAGAATAAATCATGCTTATGTCAAAGTTAATGGACTTCATATGTGATTGTGCGTCATCCCCTGAAAGAAAATTACAAATTGTCAGTTCAAAGCAGAAATTGTTTATGGAAACTGATATATCAACTGACAGCCTGGTTTTGTGTGTATTTTGAGGACTGATAATTTTGCCATGCAGTTAAGATTTCATAATTTGTCGTAATAGTGTGTCAGATGAAACGTACATATATATATATAATATATACACATACATTATTCATCAAAAAAAAATAGTGTGTCAGATGAAACATATTATTTTCTGTACAGGATCTTAAGTACTAACTTCTATTTATGATGAAGGAAAGGGATAGTTTGTTTGCTCAGATTGAAGAGCAACAGATGCACATGAACGAGATGGAATTTCTAAATAAAAATTACAATGATGTGGTAGGTTGATTAAATTTCCTTTCAGATTCAGGTTCTAGCTTCTCCAGCAGATAATGATTCAGTTTTCATGTCTTTTTTATTAATAGTTATCAAAAGCTAGAGGGGATGCAGAAGAATTGGAGAAGAAAGTTTACAACATGGAATCCAAGTTGTGTAATGTGAGTGCTTACTCATCCATGGTTGCTCATCAATGAAGTGTGATATTTATCTTCTATTAATGGCATAGCTGTTGCTGGTTTAGGATCTTGTTGCAATTTTCATATGGAAAATAGATTGAAACGCTTGACTGGAAATCTATAGTTTCCTGCTTCTGTGTGTGTGTGGGGTCAAGGTGCCCATGCTAGTTTCAACGACATTCCACCCGAGTTATGTTGCGTTGTTTCCTAAGAATTTTGCTAGCCCACAGTTTGTGCAGCCATGCTGAGAAATTCTAAAAGTTAAAAATAAAAAATATATAAAAACAAAGAGCAGTAATATTAAGATGAAATACTTTAAAAAATTCATTATATGTGAAAGAAGAAAATGAAGCAAATTTGAAGGCATTAAATTATCCCACAAAATAGAATACATGTTCTTAATATTAAGGTGAAATACATTAAAAAATTCATTATATGTGAAAGAAGAAAATGAAGCAAATTTGAAGGCATTCAATTACCCCACAAAATAGAATACATGTTCTGTATTTAATACAAATTTCAAAATGAAAAGAAGTATAGTACTACAAAAATAAATGTATAAAATGGTCTGCACAAACAACACAAGCAGATGTGCTATTAAGAATTTTAACCTTGTGGATCAAATGTTGAATTTTCACTATTTTGGCTAGGAAATTAGCAGTAAAAGCAGCACATGCTGCCCATTTATTACATTTTAACAAAGAAAGGGCAGAACATTGAAACATGAAGGTTTTGATCCCAGCTTCGATTGGCACCACTTAAATTTCATTAGCATAAGCAAAGTGTTGCCAAAAATGTATTCCTTGCCTGTGGTTAGTATCTAATAGTTCTTATATAACTGAAGAATCAGGTTGAAATATAAATGAATAACTTTTAGGAATTTCACCGAATGGAACACCTTGTGAGACATGAAACATAATACAAACACATGGAATGGGAAATAATGAGTTAATAACAATAAAGACAACAGAAATACCAATATCAATAACAAAAATTGTTACTATATGTTTTTGTGAAGTGTAATTCCCATATGTTGCAGCTCGTGTAGAAGCTGTGCTATAATAATTACTACAGTAGCTTTGGCCTTTTAACACATTGACATTGATCATTCCCATCATCAAAGTGCGGTTTTAACTCAAAGACATGCAATAGCTCATGATTCCTTCCAATCTACCAGTCTTCATCATATTTGAGAAAAAAGATTCCTTGAATTTTACAACAGGCATAATTGCTGACAGTACCAAATTCACCATTTCAAATTCCTTTTATGAACTCAATCCTCTTTCAGCCACCTCTTAGCCATCTCAGGATAGATTGTGGCCTTGAGCATTTTGTAAGTGTACAAGTTAAACCTAATGGTGAAAACAAATTGGTTTTGCAAATAGGACAAAATGGACAGTCATCCTTATCCTCTTCTGCTGTTGAAGCTGCAATGTGTGCAATATTATTTCCTCACTAATTAATGACCAAATATGTTTAATCCATTGTACATTATTTTCTAAAAGATTGGAAATTAATAATCACATTTTTTACTTTCAAAAGAAGAAATCATGAAAATGAAAAATATATAACAATGAATTTGATATCATTATGCTGACAACTAAAGAATTCAAAAAAAAAACCATTAAATGCCCATATTACTTTTGGTGTGGTTTGTTATTTCAAGCTACACGTGGATATGTGTACTGGTTTCCTCATTCCTCTTCGCTACCCACTTTCATTTGGCATACATGTTTTTTTTTTCTTTCTTTTTTTTGTGTCAGTAAGGTCCTTGAGAACTTTCAGTTGATTTTGCTTAAATAATTGTAGAACATGTCAGCATGTTCTTTTTTAAATATGCTGACAATGTGGGACAAGATGGATTAGGTTCCTTTAATATTTTGAGAATTTTTAAAATAAGTGGAAAGGATGAAGAACAAAGCAAATATTTTATCTCTTACCACTGTCAAACCTGACAGACTAAGTTTTCAAAGATGTGCTTTTGTTGTTCATAATCTTTCAACTTTCCATTAGTTATTCTTGAACTGTTTTATGCAAGTTTCTATCATCCTTTTTCTTAACAGGATAAAATGAACAACAGTAAGGAGAATGCAAAGCTCAGGATGAGGTTGCGTGCAATGCACGCAAAGCTAGATGCCTTTCGTGGTAGATACAACGAGGCAATGGACGAAATCTGTTTAATGAACAAGAAATATGGAGAGGCTTCGGCAAAACTTAAGGAGCAGTTGGCTTCATATGGCCTTGAGGTCCTCCACCTCAAGAAGCTACTTGCTGAAGCTAAGAGTCATTAAGTGGGATTTACAGGTCCCTTTTGGGCTCTGAAATAAACAGTTGACTGCCTATATCCATGTAACTTTATGCATCATTGTAGAAGTATCCCTGCCACAAGTCAGTGAGGAAAAAAAATGTATTTCCTGTTGTGCATAAAAAAAGAAAAACTGTTTTCGGTTAAGATTCTAGGAGACATTGGACAATGTATTTCCCCCACTGTCAGTACCGTACAGAATGATACACTGATATTTAAAAAAAAAAAAAGAATCCAACAATCAGTAACAGTGAAAGTAGATGAACATAAGCCGCAACTAATGTCTGTTAGCATGAACAAGGGTTAAGGAATTGATAGGAAAGTTCCAACAAGTGAACATTTTGCATATTGTGTGATTATTTGGCTAGATTAAGTTATGGAAATGGGAATGTTGTATTTTGGAAGGAAAGATGAATGGCCTATAAACGTTTTGATCTTAATCCAGGAAGACTGCAATAGAGACAGTTAATATAAAATATTTTACTTAACCAAAAAAAAAAAAATTAATGTCTGTTGTGTGTGTATATGTTCACCGACACATGCATGTGTGTTGGTGTCTAACACTAAGAAATGTGGTTAAAAATAAATCAGTTATTTATATTTAAAAAAATAATAAATACATAATTTATTTAATCTAAACCAGGTATGATCTGATTTGATAATTGGTACCATACGAATTTTGATGAAATTTGAGATATAAGGTGATTTTATGTGAGTTCATTTTTATGTGTGTATTTATATATAATATTCCAACAAAGCAATTACATTCATAGGCAATATACACGTAAATGTATGTGCTCATACACAGGCATGCGGTTAAAGAGATAACATGTAGTTAGAAATAAATTATTAAAATTTTCTCTTTTATTTGTGTTATTCTTCGTTGTAGGTAGGTTTCATCTTAAAAGGGGAGAAAAAATTGAAATGATATTTACTGTTTACCCCTTCAGGTTTCCAATAATCCCATTTTCATCCCTGAGACATTTTTCGACATTTGAGGGTTTTTATGTGTAACAATCTTCCTCTTTTTAATCCTTTAAATCATCACTGAGAACTATTAATTAATAAATTACCTCTCTTATTTACATTTAAAATTAAAAAGCTTTATTTATGCCTTGAGTACTAAGAACAAAAAATGCCCTCGGATCATATGTAAATCATATCTGGTTTTTTCCCCCTAATTTGAACCAATGTTGTTAATTGAACAAACACACCAAAGGTTAATTAGGACAAGAGAGGGGAAATTATCAATATATATTTTTATCTCTTACCAACTCATCAACATTGTTAAAATTTTAACGGCCAACCTCCAAAAGGGAGAGATTATTATGCACTACAAACTTTCAATGTTGTAAACTGGGATTTCAAAAACCTTAAGGGCGAAAGTGGTATTTTAAATATATTAGGGGCGAAACTGGGATTGTCTAAAACCTAAGGAGGTAAACAGTAAATATCCCACAATTCAATTATGATCGTTGATGATCCCTCTCTGTCGGAGCGATGACGAACGGCCAATTTGATTGCGCGTGAGCGCAAAAGAGGCTGATGTTGCTGAAATGGCGACTCTGAGAACCATAATCAGAAGAGAATCACTCTTACTTAGGTATTCCCGCCATTCTCACTCCTTGCCTTTCAATTTAAATCATAACCTTAACCCTAACCCTATAACAACAACTAAAATCTACTCAAATCAGCAAGGCTTAGATTTACAGGCATCTGTAGCAGATTCTTTTGTTGTAGATAAGGTTCTATTGAATTTAAAGCATGGAAATTTCGAATCCTTGCGTTATCTGCTGCGTCGTTTGAGCCCTTCAATAATCGTTGATGTTCTTTCGAGATGTAGCAGAAATTTGCCGTTGGGTCAGACATTTATTGATTTTGTCGGAAATGATCATCCTAACTTCAGGCATTCTTCACTTTCCTTGAGTGCAATGATCCACGTTTTGGTCAGGAATAAGCGTCTTTCGGATGCTCAGGCTTTGATTCTTCGGATGGTTAGGAAGAGTGGAGTTTACAGGGTTGAAATTGTGGATTCTTTGGCTTCTACTTATCACGATTGTGGTTCGAATAGTCTGGTTTTTGATCTGTTGATTAGGACTTACGTCCAAGCTCGTAAGCTAAGAGAAGCTTCAGAAGCATTTAAAATCCTGAGGGGAAAGGGTTTTTCACTTTCTATAAATGCTTGCAATAGCCTTCTGGGGGGGCTTGTTAAGATTGATTGGGTCACTTTGGCGTGGGAGATTTATGGGGAAGTTGCTGGAAGTGGAATTCAAATGAATGTTTATACTCTGAATATAATGATTAATGCCTTCTGTAAAGAGAGGAAGATCAAAGATGCAAATTTGTTTATATCTGACATGGAAAAGAGGGGAATATATCCTGATATTGTAACTTTTAATACACTAATTAATGCATATTGTCATGAAGGGCACTTGGGAGAAGCTCTGGAGTTGTTGAATTCAATGTCAATCAAGGGCTTAAAGCCAGGGCTGTTGACTTATAATTCTATTATAAATGGTCTTTGTAAGAGTGGAAGTTACAACAGAGCTAAGGAAGCTTTGCATGACATGCTGCAAATGGGATTGAGTCCTGAAACCTCTACTTACAATATGTTACTCATCGAGTATTGTAGGAAAGGCAATGTGGTTGATGCTCAGGAAATATTTTATGCGATGGTTCATCGTGGTCTTATTCCTGATTTATTTAGTTACAGTTTTCTTATTGGCATGTTTTCAAGAAAAGGAGACCTTGATCAGGCTTTAGGGTATTTTAAACATATGAAGGGTGCTGGCTTTGTACCGGACAGCGTAGTATACGCTATGCTTATTGGTGGGTTTTGTAGAAATGGTCTTATGTCAGAGGCTCTTAAGATGCGGGATGAAATGATGGAGCAAGGTTGCATTGTTGATGTAGTCACATACAATACTATTTTGAATGGATTGTGCAAGGAGAAAAGGCTAGCTGATGCTGACGAGCTTTTCAATGAGATGGTAGTAAGAGGTATTTCTCCTGATTGTTACACTTTTACCACCCTAATTGATGGAAACTGTAAGGTTGGTAATTTAGATAAAGCAATGACATTGTTTGGGACAATGAATGAAAGGAATATGAAGCCAGACATTGTCACGTTCAATACCCTGATTGATGGCTTCAGCAAGGAAGGTGATATGGAGATAGCTAATGAGTTGTGGGGTGATATGATGTCTAGAGGAATCCTTCCCAATAAGATTTCATATAGTATTCTTATCAATGGACTCTGTAACAAGGGGCATGTTACTGAGGCATTTAGGTTGTGGGATGAGATGATCAATAGAGGCATGGAGCCCACTGTTGTGACTTGCAATACTGTTATTAAAGGCTATTGTCGCTCGGGAGATGCACCAAAGGCTGATGAGTTCTTAAACAAGATGATTTCGAAAGGAATTATGCCTGACAGCATAACATATAACACACTTATTCATGGGTTCGTAATTGTAGAGGATATGGATAGAGCTTTTATCGTGGTTGATGAAATGGAAAAACGGGGACTATTACCTGATTATATTACATATAATATACTTCTGATTGGGTTCAGTAGACAAGGTAGAATGCAAGAAGCCTGTCTAATCTTCAGGAAGATGACGGAAAGGGGTGTAAAACCTGATAGATTGACTTATACGTCATTAATTAACGGGCATATTTCCCAGGATAACTTGAAGGAGGCATTTCGGCTGCATGATGAAATGTTGCAGAGGGGTTTTGTGCCAGATGATAATTTCTAAGATGCTTCATTGTTGCATATACCATGGCGCATCCTATTTTTAAGTGACCATAACTGGTTACTTTTAATGTGAGTTCTTTAATATTTTCTCTTTTTATTTTTGCTTTTAAATTATGCTTCATTGTGGCAGATACCATGGCACATCCTAACTTTGAGCGATTTTCATCAGTTGAATTGAATGCAATTTCTTTAACAATCGCAATTTTTCTCTTTTTCTCTTTGAATAATGTGAAACTATTTTCATTTCCTTGTGCATGAAGTGTTTGGAAACTAGAATTACCTAGAGAGTCAGCATCAACAAAGTTAGACTTGCCTTGTCCTCTAATTGCAGTGACTCTGACGAAGGTACACAAACTATTATATTCCAAATCTTATCCTTTGATTTAAGATATCTATAAATTTTTTTCAGCCTTCTCAAACAGTGGCATTTGGAGATCTGAGGTCTTATGTATGTTTTGCTATGACTGCTTCGTTGCTCATGCAAATTAAATTGGAGAGACTTGCCAGTTCTTTTCTACCTCGTCTGCAACCAGGTAAGTTTATTCAGAATTGCAGAGTTTTATTCTCTCAAAGGATAATACAGATCAAAAGAGTGTATAAGTTGATGTATTTATAACATGAATAAATTTGATTATCCATAGTAATCATTTTGTCAATTTTACAGCTAAATATTAAATTGTAAAAAAATATTTAGTTTTTTCAAGGAATTAGAAAATTAAAAAAACATTTCTTTGATGCATGATTTAAGGTTCAAATCCGTGGATATAAGTATTTAGTATTTAATATTTATGGATCAAACAATGGGGTTTACATTTTTTTTATGCCATCTCCAGCCTGTCGGTGGTGAACATGCCCTGATTTAAAGGTTTTATGTTGACAAATTTCGGTCTTATTCTCCTCTGATCCTTTGTCCTGTGCAGTGGTGGATCCACCTTATGTTCAGGGGGACAATTGCCCCCACTGAACTTTTTTTTTTTTTAATTAAAATAAAAAAATTTTCTATATGTTTTAATTGAAATTTCTATTTTGCCCCCTCTAAAATTTCTATTTTGCCCCTCCTAACTCATTGAAATTTCTATTTTTTCTATATATTTTAATTGAGATTTCAATAATGTCATTTGATATATTATTTTGCCCCCAAAGATTTGGAGTCCTGGTTCCGCCATTGGTCCTGTGAACTGGTAACTAGGTTTTTCTGTGTGGCTGGATGTAGTGCGTGGAATGAGATTTGATGAGGATGACACAAAAGTTTACAAATATAAAATCTGTATAGTTATGCATTGGATTTGGCTAGCCCAAAATAAATAACTATTTCAATGTGGCAGTTCCAATCTCATGCTTCAAGTACACCTTTTTTTTTTTTTCCTAAAGACACGTAAATGCCTTAATCAATGTATTGTTTATTGCTTACAAGTTATGAATGTTCTGGTGTACATGCAGATATTGGGCATGAAAGCCCTCAGAAAGGCCATTCTTATTGCACGAGAGATAAACTGGTCAGACAGATGGTTTTTTGATCTTGGTGGGCATGTATATGAAATTCAAGTGCAAATTTCTTGGAGTTACTAGGTGGTAGTCTGGGGAAATGGAAAACCCATGAAGCGAAATTGAGGTGACCCCGTCTTAAGGGCAAAAGCTGAGTGTACTGGTCAAGAATTGTCCATGTCCAGTCTCTGTGTGTGTGCATGTATGTCTGTTTTTCCCTTGAAACTTCCTAGTTAGATTCATCATTCGTTGAGCTCTGGGGAAGAAAGAGCATGGAATAGGCAGCCTCAAGGTGAAGATAAGAGAATTGCAATACCTTTTATAGATCCTGAAGTTTGGAGAACTGTGGTTTATGTACATTTGGAGGTTCAGAAGCAATGATGCTCTCATTTCAGCAAGACTGACAGCAGTTTATGTGACGGGAGGCTGGTTGGAAGAAAAGAGTAGAGATCACATGCTACATAGAACTCACTCCTTCAGTTCATCCCTGTTATCCACGTAAATTGCAGTGATGACTATAACTGTGCTGAAGAGTCAATTGTTTCATTGAAACTTGAGGGTTTCATTCATTGTTATTATTATTATTATTATTTTATTATATGCTATTCCCTTTCTGTGTAGATCTAAAGAAGTTTAGTGTTCAGCTTTGCAAGGGATGTTTAGATTGCCCCTTTGAAGGCTTCAACCCCTCAATAAACCTTGCAAAATGCGAACGGTTAATGTCTAGTCAACAGGTTTACTGTGTTGGGACTTGTCCCCTTGTATAAGGGTTGTATATGGGTGCAAATAAGGACTCAATAGCAGCCCCACATGGAGAAACTTGTGTCATGTGGATGTGGTTAAGTCTAATAAATTACAATCTTTGCTATACCATTGTGGCATAAAAAATTTAATCTCTTGGAATGTCAATTGTGCTTATACCAAACAGTAGTTGCTTGGATGTACTTGATGTCAATTATGCATATACCAAACAGTAGTTGCTTGGATTTTAGTGTGTCGGGCTTCATTTGTGGCCCAGGTTGAGTTTAGGCTTATGTTATTTAACCCAAAAGTCCAACTAGGACCGACTTAGTTATATGCATAAACATATATATATATATATATATATATATATACATGCACACATAAATGTGTATAAGTAGGTATATGTGTATATGTATCAATGATTTTTTTTTTCCTTTTACATTGTCATCCTAGCTATCTAATCAATTATAAAACATAAATTTACTAATACGTGGTAGCAAATTATGAATTTTTCTCAGATAAATAATTTAAAGATGATCTTTATATATATGTATGCCTATATGTATATACTATGCTAAGATGAATATAATATTCTAACATTTGGGTTCATAACAAGAAATGAAAGAAATATTCAAGAATTTACATTTTGCTTGAAGCATTCCGAACCCAACCCAAACTTAAAATAATAAAGTTTGAATTTGGGATTGGGTTTAATGAGTTTGGGTTAGAGTGGGCCAACGCGGTTTTGATCTATTAAATTTTAGATTGGGTTGAGATCAAACTCAGCACAACCTGACCCAATCCCGCGCCCTGCCTACTTATAGCTCTAACTACTAATTTTATAAGAAAATAATGATTAAAGATCATGAGATTTGGCATAATCATAAATCAGTAATAAGAACAAGTGTGAGGAGAGGTTAATTGTATTTTGAAAACTTAAGTGTAATTTAATCAAAACACAAGTGTTTTGCGTAATTTACTCAACTACTAAATATGGAAAAGTAATAATACCTCATTTTTTTTTCAGTTCTTTTTTATTTCGCAAGATTTTTCAAATTTGCACGGAGTAGAAGAGAGTGATACTGCTACAGAAGCAGAACCGTCGTTGCGGTCTCTAATATCTATTACTGGGATTAGAAACGAGAAGAACTGCCATGAACGTAGTCGTCTTCATTTCTGCTTCGATTGCTGTAGTTCTGGCGATAATCGCGCTTCCTAATTTCGACTTCAAGTGTAAATTCACAATTAGCAAGAACGATTCCCTTTTCTTCTTTTCAGAGTCCAAAGAAGCTACTTCAGGCTTTGAGTTTTTGCAGGGCGGAGGCCGAAGTCATCGTCTATTGTTGCAGATTTGGTGGTTACTAATGCGATTATATACACCAGCGATGCGTCTCTTCCTTTTGCCGAGGCCATGGCTATCCGGGATGGAAGGATTCTCCGTGTAGGAAACTATTCTTCCATTCAGGTTTGTCCTATCTGTCTCGCTCTCTTTCTTATTGTTTTTATTTTCTTGATTTCTTTTCTCTTGTATTGTTTTCATTTTCTAGATTTCTTTTTCCTACTAGAACTCTGGCACAGCTCGTCACACTAAACAGTAGCATCCAGTACGATGTGTAACAAAGAAAAAAGTGAGACCGTACGTTCGCCTTTCATGTGGGAGAAGTTGTATTTGTGTCTACATTTGGTTAGTGCTTTCAAGAGAAGGAGGGCAATCTTGAATTTGATGGCCATTGGAGAGGGTAAATGAGCTGTCTTTGTCCAAGTGTGTTTGTCTTACTAACGAAGATTTAGTTGCATATCTAAATGTTACCCTCTTTGATACAGCAATTAAGGTCCTTTTGGGGTTTGCCACCGTGATCTTTTTTTTCTTTGAGAGGCCATTGGCTGGCAGTCAAGAGGCGAGTCGGTCTGATTGACATTTCTTTTTTTTCACTTTGATTTAAGTTATATGCCAAACCATATTAAGCCTTGCACATGGCTGATCTTTGTTTATCTTTGTCTATGTGCAATTAAAAAACTTCCCAGAATTTGGAGCTATGACAATGGAATTGCAAATATATACAATTTTACGTGTTTACTGTAATATATAGTTTTTCTGCATTTTATTGGATATGTGATGAAATATATTTTTTATTATGGGAGTGGTGGGATTGTAAATTTAAAAAATAATTTAAAAAAACATATTGTTAGACAAGTAAAGAAACTAATTTTAAAGATCTGCATATGATTTTATTGATTTAGAAAAATATGTGATAGGATTCCAAGAGAATTTATATGGTGGACTTTGTATAAAAAAGGTATATCAATGAAATATACGATGTAATTAAGGATATATATGATGGAGCCTTAACTAGAGTAAAAATTGTTGGTGGTGAGACAAGTAAGTTTTTAGTTAAGAGTCAACTATTAGTGCTTATCCATTTGTTCTAGTTATGGATAAGTTGATGTGTCATATTTAAGATGAGATGCCTTGGTGTATGTTATTTATAGATGGTACAGTCTTGATAGTTCGCACTAGAGAAGAAAGAGTTAAGTTAGAATTGTGGAGAGATACCTTAGAATCAAGGATTCTAAAATAAGTCATGCGAAGACAGAATATATGAAATGCTCTTTTAATACAAATAACAATATGATTAATGTAACTATTACAATTATCACTCAGGAAATCCCTTTAAGCAATAAATTCAGATATCTTGGATCAATAGTATAAAAAGACGGAGAAATTGACAAACATGTAGCACATTGTATTAGAGCTAGTTGGCTTAAATAGAGGGTTGCTTCTAGGGTACTGTGTGGTAATCATGTTCCACTTAAATTTAAAAAAAAATTTAAAAGGTAATTTATAAAACAACAATTAGACCAGCTATGTTGTATGGTATATGATGTTGTGGGGCAAAGAAACAATATGTTCAGAAGATGAGTGTTGCCTAGATATGTATGCTAAGAGGCATGCGTAGCAAAACTAGAAAAGAGAAGGTAAGAAATGAAGAACATGTAAAGCATAGACTTAGATATGCACTTATAAGAAGTTGAGGGAGTATGCATATTGAAGGGCTTAAGAGATTAAGTGCAAGACATAAAAAGACATGATGGATTTAATAAAACAAGACTTACATAATGATAAGTTTTTTTTTTATGAATAATGTAGATGTGTGTATATATATGTGTGTGTATATGAAAAAGTGAAGGGTATCAAGTATACAATCAGAAGCACAAAAAGCTATCTACAAAAACCTCACAATCCCCATCAGCACAAAAAACACAAAAACAACACAAAGACTATGACAATCCACAGTACAACTGATATCCACAAATGGCGCCCCCAAGAGACCTTAATCCAAAGTTGAACAAACCATTCAACTTCAGATCATAAGCATAACTCACTTCTAATCTCCTAAATCATGTGTGGGACCTCTCCTCTCATCATGCCATCCTAAAAAATAATAGATGAAAAACATCATTTTTTCCAATCCTTCACAATTTCTGTAGGCCATAACCCTCGGAATTCAGGAAGAATTGAAGCCCACGATGCTACAGCAATCACTACGGAATCAAACACTTGGTCAACCGTTAACTGTGTGTCCCTGAAAATCCTATTTTTACGTTCCAACCATATGAACCAAGCGACTGTATGGAATAACGTATCATATAGAAATTTGCCCCTCTTCCCCAAGCCCTTAACTCGCCACTAATTGAACCAAGCCTTAAAAGTATCTGGTATCACCCAAGAGACCTTTATCATCTCAAACAACCGCATCCAAATAATATTGGGAAAACGACAATGGACGAATAGATGATCTATGCTCTCTCCAGACTCCATACACATAATGCAAACATGCGGGGATAAGGTATTCCTTTTCCATCTTCTTTGGATTAGATCAGCCATATTTATCTTGTATAAAATGGCAGTCCATAAGAAGGCCTTAATCTTAAGAGGGATCTTAGGCTTCCATAGTCGATGAGACGAAAAGGATGCCGTAGGAATTGAGGAAACTTGAATAACGGAGTTGAAAAAAGATTTGCAGGAAAACATTCTATTGGATGAAAGGGACCAAGATACCTTATCAGAACCTAGGGAATCAAGAATCACATCCTTTAGGTTGTTAATGAGCGAAGATATCTCTTCCAATTCAGAAGGACGAAGATTCCTCCGAAATGGAAGATTCCAAGAGAAGCCAGAAGGAGACCAATGTAGAGTATCAGCCACAGAAGCAAAAGGAAGGAGAGCAAGGGAGAATAATTGAGGAAATTGGATGGATAATGGCTGATTGCCCCACCATAAATCATGCCAAAACTGAATCGATAAACCAGATTCAATACTTATCCTAATATGAGGATAAAACAAAGGTGCGATTTTCATAATGGCCTTCTACGGGCAGTTTCCTGGAGGTCGTGCCCTCTAGTTAATGAACCATCAATTATCATCACTTCCATATTTACTTGTAATCACTTGGCGCCACAAGCTTTCCTTTTCTGTGTTGAAACGCCACAACCATTTTGCTAGAAGAGAGGAATTTCAATGGGCTATCATACCCACCCCGATACTTCTATTTTCCTTTGCCAAACACACCTTATCCCACCTTACTAAATGAATCTTCCTTTTTCCCCCACCCTCCCAAAGAAAGTCCCTTTGGGCTTTCTCAATGATGGCTACAACTCTTCTAGGCATTCTAAACAACGACATAAAATAGATCGGAATATTAGCAAGTACAGCCTTGATTAGGATTATCCTACCCCCCAGAGACAAATAATTCCTCTTCCAAAGCGCCAGTCTCTTCTCCACTCTCTCAATGACTGGCTCCCAAAAACTGACATTACGAGGGGACGCACCAAGAGGGAGACCTAGATACGACATCGGCCACCGACCCACCTGACACCCTAAGATCCGACTATTAAAGACTCATCCTCCGCTAAGTTCAAACCTACAATGGAGCTCTTCTCTTAATTAACTTTCAAACCTGAAATCATATGGAAAGTATGCAATATGCTCTTCAACCAAATCATTTGGTCCTTAGAGGCTTCCAAGAAAACCAAGGTATCATCCTCAAATTGGAGGTGGGATATTGTTACCTCATCTCTTCCGACCTTAAAACCTTTGATCAAACCCCAACTTCTACCGATCATGAAGAAGCTATGTAAATGAATAAGAAGGGGGACAGTGGATCCCCCTGCCGAATACCCCTAGAAGAAGGGAAAAACCCTCTCACCACTCCATTTACCAAGATAGAGAAATGGACATTTTTTAGGCACCCATGATCCACTTTCTCCACCTTTCACCAAAACCTTTCTATTTCAAGACTGAGTCTATGAAGGCCCACTCCACTTTGTCATACGTCTTTTCAATGTCCAATTTACACGCTACTCCAGTCACTCTAGATCTCTTCCGGCTTTCCACACATTCATTTGCAATTAATGCAGAATCCATGATTTTGCGTCCCTCCACAAAGGCACTTTGATTTAATGAGAAGACTTTTGGCAACACCTTCTTCAGCCTAACCGACAAAACCTTTGCTATGATCTTATAAACATTAGGGGGCAAACTTATAGGCCTGAATTCCTTGACCCCTATTGCCCCAACTTTCTTAGGAATTAGAACAAGGAACGTCGCATTTGTGGCCTTATGGATAATGCCATTCGTGAAAAATTCCTGGAACACCTTAAATAAGCCATCCTTGACAATCTCCCAATTATATTTAAAAAATTCAATTGTAAATCCATTGGGCCCGGGTGTTTTATCCCCTTCCATCTCCCACAATGCTTCCTTAATTTCCTCCAACACAAACTTTCCTTCAATCCACTCTTTCATTTCCTCACACGCCTTTGATTGATCACTCTCCTTTAATCTGTAACACAATTCTTGCTCCGACTTATAAAGCTTAGCATAATATTAACAAAGAGCCTAACCAATGTCCTCATTATTCTCAATACTTCTACCATCCACCTCCAACCTCATAATTGTATTTTTTATTCTTCTCCCATTTGCTATCCTATGGAAAAAAGCTGTATTCCCATCTCCCTCCTTTAACCATCTTATTCTTGATTTCTGTCTCCAATGAATTTCCTCATATTTCAGAATCCTTTCCAAAGACGCTTTGATCTCCAATCTTCTTCCCCTATCCTGGGGCCCCCAATCCCCATTCCCTTCCTCAAGATCCAACTCAGCTATTTCATCCAGTGCCACCTTTTTCTGAATCTCCACCCTTTCAAAAGTTTCGTTATTCCACCCCTTAATTTGATTCTTGACCTCTCGAAGACAACCCATAAACCTAAAGCCAGCCCACCCTAAAGAAACATTCCTACCTTTTGTCCACCACCCCAGCATAAGATTCTAAAAAGACGGATGGGAGAGCCACATATTTTCAAAATGAAATGGAGAAGGACCAGCTAGAAAGGGCTTATTAGACAAGAATAAAGGAGAATGATCAGAACCTGGTTTGGGGAGAACCAATTGGGCAATTGGCATAAAGTGATTATCCCAAGACCTCGAAGCTAGACATCTATCTAACCTAGAGCAAAGCGGAGGAATTTGGAGATTTGACCACGTGAATTGCCCACCCTACAAGGGATAATCAATGAGCTCACTCTGCTGAATCCAATTCGAAAAATCCCTCATGCTTCTATTGACTCGATTCCTGCCATTATTTGGCTCATGGGAAAATCTATACATGTTGAAATCCCCAACCACGAGCCAAGGATTGGCATCCCTAGGGTTTCGATTGTCCAACTCCCTTCCCCTAGCCCGACATGGACCATAAACCGCAGTTAATGTCCACTTGAAGTTGTCTCACAACGACTCAAACCCTATAGTGACAGAGAAAGTGCCCAAATGACTATCAAGCTTACTAAGACACACCGAATCCCACAAGACTACAATCCCACCAGATCTACCCGAAGAAGGTAAAAATACCCACTCCACTCCTCCTAATCGTCACAGCCCTCTAACCACTCTCTGATCAACCTCTTCTAACTTAGATTCAACGAGGACAACCACATTTGGTTTCCTAATATTACACATCTCCCTTACTGCCCGTATCTTGTCACTTCCCCCCAAACCTCTAACATTCCAGCATAACATCTTCATGGATTACTAGACAAGCCCCTATCCTTAAACTTTCCTTTGAAGTCTTCCACCGCCATAAGAATGGGCACTGGTTCCCCACTTGGAGGGACAACCTCCTCAAGAACCATCTCTGAGAAAGACGTCACCCTATTCCACATAATCTTTGACTCCGTCCCCACACTTCCATCCCTCCTCCTACCATCTTGTTCCCCCCCATTATTCTAGGCCTTAACAGCCCCTGAACTCCCATCTTCAGTATCCAATAATTGTGGCATTTCATTACTTACAATCAAGTTACTGTGGCACCTAGTAAAAACAGCATTTGGAAAAAAATATAATACATGTTCATTTCCAGAAGAACAACCGACAGAATCCTTAACTGCTAAAGAACCATTATGAGAGCTGGACGAAACACAAAGAGAGTGTGGCACATACCGAGAAGGAGCAATAGGAGAAACGATAAGGGGGTCTGAAGATAGGGGAATGATTGGAACACCTCTTAAGACCTCCGCCTCTGCCCAGGACTTCCTTCGGTTCATCTTTTCCAAAGGTGATGAAGCAAGAGCCTTCCCATGCATCTTCGACCTTCGAGAGTAGACCTTTTGGAGAGAGAAAAGTGGATTATCGTCACCAATATCTTCCTGTCGCCCCTCACCAGAACCATGATGACCATAATCCTGCCCTTTACAAGTCACCATGTCCCCAGTACAAGCTCCACTTCCTGCTATTTTCATTGGAGAAAGATCGGGAGAAGAAAGTAGAGTCGCCGCTTGCATTACCTGGTTATCATGATGCCGTGGAGCTGTAGAATGAAGATATTTCACCATGATCTCCCCCACCCATTGCTCAATCTGTGCCTTCCATCTCTCTTGAGCTAAGTCGACTTTGCATTGCCTAGGACAGACCTTGCCCGCCTCCCATACAGGTGTAGACACGGCCTCTTCCACCTCTGTTTGCCTCAACCGAGCATTCTTATCGGCGCGACTTTTGCCATTAATTGCACCTTCCCCATCGGAAAACGTCTGAGAGTCACCGGCGACCTCTTTCGGCGTTGATGATTCCCGATTAGAACCCTCGGCAAGAACCCCCAAACATTCGCAGCACCTATCCTTACGAACGGAAGAAAAGCTGTGAAGGCCCTCTCCCTCATTCAAAGCAAAATGTGGTCAAGGGCCTAGAAGCCCTGGCCCACCTTGGGAATAGGCCCCCTCAACTTCTGATGAATTCTTATTAAAATGCCCAAAATGACGCCCGCTACTACTAAGCCCAGACGGCCTGCTAAGCACATTCGTTCGAAGCCCAAAACCACTTAAACCTTGGTCACTCCCACTCTGGTTAATACCATTCCAATCTTGATTGGCTACATGAGAATTCAAAATAAAACCTGATTCCAAACACCTATTCTCCCTGACACAAGACACCCCTGGCATTCCGGTGACCATTGCATCCCTGTAACTAGTACAGCTATTTCGACTTTTTCCTGAAGTAAAGCCTCCTGAAACCACCGGCGATAAAGACAGAGATCGCCCTTCACTCAATATATGCACCATAATCCCGAACTTCACATTTCCATCCCAGATATTAATCAAGCGAGGAATCTTCGTATGGACTTCCTCCTTAACCTTGAGAGAGAAGCCTCTTGCAAATTTCCCTGAAGAGCAGAACGACCCCAGCTGCCCAAAACCTCCGCAAGCTTCGCCAAACGCCTTCAACGATGCTTCAGCCCATAAATGAATTGGGATCCCCAAAAGCATAATCCCTGTTCCACCAAAGCTTCCTATAGCATCACCGTTACCCATTGATGCTTCCCATATAGAAAATTGAACTTTCATTCCACAAACCAAATATACCTTCGTCTTCATCAACACGTCGGCCTCTTCTGCAGACTCCGGATATACCACCATGGCATGAGAATAAGTTGGAATAAAAGACAACGTGATGCCCTCCTTCTTCCCAACTTCCACCACCACTTTCTCCCAATTAGGCACTTCAACAGTGGAGGAACAGAGCAATGGATATTTCCATCGACTGTCAGCTTGACAATCTTCTTGCCACATATAAACTGCTGGCGGCTCCCCCTCAACATGGGATAGACAAGTAGTGCGATTGCCACTTTAATGGGTATGATTTTTAATTGAATGGGATGGAGGCTTGGAGAGACAAGATGTGTGTCGCTGATCCCACTTTAGTGGGTGCTGGCTTATGTTGATGATGATAATCTTGTTAGACAAGTGGTTTTCAAAAGTCAAATCATATTTATATAAAAATATATCCACATGGAAAAGGTCGTAAAGATAAAAGATTTCAGTGAGGAAGTTAGGAGAACAATAAGTGAGGCAAATCATTAAGCATAATGTGATCTAGGACGTATTGGGTGGTTAGGAAAGCTTTACCAAAAAGGGAAAACAAGTGTAATAAAGCACCTGGAAAAGGGAAAAAAATAGATTTTCTTAGTTTGTGTTTTGTTAATTGGAAGTAAAAAAAAAAGGATAATTGTATGGAGTTACTTCCATTGAAATATGAGCATTCAGATTGTTGGAAATTGTAGGTCCTATTGAAAATGAGTTTTTGAAAAGCTTCTCTGTTGCTATAAATAAACCATCTTAAAGATTTTAGCTGCAAAAACATGTGGAATGATGGAAATTAATGTAATCTTAACTTTCTTTTTTCTTTCCTTCAAAGCCCTCTCAGCTAAGTGTAGACTCATTACTGTTTGGTTGTCTCAAAAAGAAAGCAAGAGTTTGATTAAAAGATTTAGCATTTGGTTTATAGCAAAGCTTCGTTTCATATTTTGATGGTGCCTTGTTGTTTCTGAAATATGGAAGCATGATACATATGCTCTTATGAAAGAACAATCTATGAACAATATTCACGAGACATATGCTTTTACCAAAAAACAATCTGAGAAAAATATTCATGGGCCCATAGCAAACATAAAAGACCTAATCTGATTAATAAATCTTGACAGTTGAACATATTTCTTGCTTTAATTTTAGATTCATTGCATGATACAGATAGTAGAGTCATAGTCACTTTTGGAAGAAGGGAAAACATATAGTATCCATTTCTTGCAGCTCCCCAAGCAAAATAACAGTTTTAGGGATTTTTAAACATGGAAGGGATGTGCCATTTAGTAATAATTTGGTGCTTAACAATGAGATTGAAATGCTATTCTTTTGCCTTTCCAAGATGGAAACATTTGAACTCTTGATATGGCACTACAATAAAATTATATGAAGCTGGAAATAAAAGGAATGAACAGCAATAATCCATGTGAAGCAATCGTTTTACAGAGTTGTAAACTATTGCAGAAACAAATAGGAGTAAATAATAACTCTAATCAGGGGATAAGCTTGATTAAAAGCATTGATGGGGTTGCTAAGATGATTAGTAATTATTTTTCATGTTGGCAATTTCCATCCATTGATCCCATGGAAAATGTTTTATACATATGTTCTGAGAAAACTTACAAAGCATCAAATATTTCATGGGAAACACATTGTTGACATTTTAAATGTGTCATGTGCATTGTTGATATTTGAAACGCACGGTGGTTTATGAATGATAACTGTTAGCAGAATTAACAGTTGGCTATGTGCTGGACTGGTCTATTAAGGCAACATATATTCTACCTTATTCAGTCTAGCTATGTATAGAAGAATATATTGTATATAGGCCTGTAATTGATAGGCGTTTATTTTGGCTAGCTACTTACTTTGTATAGTGAGATGTAATGGCTGATTTTCAGCATTGTAATTAGCCCAACAGTTAATATATAAAGGAAGGAACTCTCTCAAGGAGAGGTATTCAAAAGAAAGCAAAGCCTTTATTGACATGGTATCAGAGCCACAAGTTATTTTCATATTTTTTTTATCTCGGCTTGGCTGAATTCTTGGTTTCTTCTTCTTAGGTTCTGTCGGCAGTCTCTTGGTTTCTTCTTCTTGGGTGATTTGATCTGTCACAATTCTGGTGTGGGGCTGTCTGATTTTTTTTTCTGAACGGTTCCTTCTTGTCTTGGATTGTTGGGAAGTCTTGCTCGATCATATTGTTTCTGGTGGTTATTATGTCAGGCAAAAATTCTATTGTTTGCTTTAACGGCAAGAACTACTCCAGTTGGGAATTTCAGTTTAGGATGTTTGTGAAAGGGAAGAAGTTGTGGGGTCATTTGGATGGGTCTTCTACGGCTCCAACTGATCCCAAGGATCTTAGTTCATGGGAGTGCAAGGATGCCAAAATTGCTTCCTGGCTACTCAGTTCTGTTGAACCGCATATGGTCAACAATCTTCGTGGGTTTACTACTGCTATGGATATGTGGGATTACCTTTGGCGGATTTATTATCAAGATAATTCTGCCCGAAAGTTTCAATTGGAGTTAGACATTGGAAACTATCGCCAGGGGAACCTCTCGATTGAAAAATTTTATTCTGGGTTTCTTAATTTATGGAGTGATTATTCTGGATTTGTGCATTCTAAGGTTCCCAAAGAAGCTGTAGTAGCACTACAAGTGGTTTATTCTGAGAGCCAGCAGGATCAATTTTTGATGAAGCTCCGACCAGAGTTTGAAAGTGCACGAGCTGGGTTAATCAATCTCACACTTGTCCCATCTTTGGATGTCTGCTTGGGTGAACTCTTGCGTGAAGAACAACGTCTTGCCTCACAGCTTGGCATTGCTCAAGACGCTGGTGGTACTGAGATGGTTAATGTGGCCTATGCTGCTCACAGCAAAAGACGATACAGATCTCCACCGCAGTGTTATAGTTGCAAGGAGGTTGGGCACATTGCAAAACATTGCAGCAAGAAATTCCGCAATTATTGCAAGAAGGAAGGCCATATCATTTCGGATTGTCGTGATCGCCCTCAGAATCAATCCGCTCCTGCCTTTCATACTGCTGTTCAGTCCACCTTTGTGCCTGCATATTCTGCTCAGCCTGCTGTTCCAGGTTGTTCTTCCAACCTTACTCTTGAGCAGGTTCAACAGATGATTGTTTCCGCTCTTGGTCTCCAAGGTAAGAAACATCTTCTTACTTCCCCTTGGTTAATTGACTCTGCGGCTTCCAATCACATGACTGGCAGTCCGGCAGCTTTACATGATGTTCGTAAGTATGATGGTGAGCAACATATTCAGATCGCTGATGGCAGTACTCTCCCTATTACTGCGGTTGGAAACCTGGGGTCTTCCTTTACTAATGTTTTCGTGTTCTCCTGATTTATCTGCCAATCTCATTTCTGTTGGACAATTAGTAGAAGAAAATTGCTCTCTTCATTTTGATCGTAGTGGTTGTCGTGTGCAGGATCAAGCGTCGGGACAGGAGATAGCGAAGGGGCCTAAAGTGGGACGTCTTTTTCCTCTTCAGTCGTTTTCCGTTCCTCGTTCACTTTCTGTTGGTTGTTCTGCTATTGCTAATAATAGCCATTTTTGGCATAAGAAATTGAGACATCCCAATTCTGTAATTTTGACACATCTTATGAAACATGGTTATTTAAGCAATACAAATGCATTTTATTCCTCGTCTTTTGATTGTGCACCTTGTAAACTTGGTAAAAGCAAATCTTTACCCTTTCCTTTGCAGGGTAGTCGTGCTTTTACTTGCTTTGAGATTATTCATTCTGATGTTTGGGGTATGAGTCATGTTCTTTCTCATGCTCAATACCGGTATTTTGTGACATTTATTGACGATTACAATCATTTCACTTGGGTCTATTTTCTTCGTTCTAAAGCTGATGTGTTTTCGACCTTCCAAACTTTTGTTGCCTATGTCGAAACACAATTTTCTACCTGTATTAAGACCTTATGCTCAGATTCCGGGGGAGAATATATGTCTCATGATTTTCACTCTTTCCTACAACAGAAGGGTATTCTCTCTTAGCGTTCGTGTCCTTACACCCCTCAATAGAATGGAATTGTTGAGCGTAAGAATAGACATCTTTTAGATGTTGTTCGTACCTTGATGCTTGAAGCTTTTGTCCCTCCTAGATTTTGGGTAGAGGCATTATCTATGGCTGTATATTTGATTAATCGTCTGCCTTCTACTACCTTGCATCTTGATTCTCCATATTCTTGTTTGTTTGGTGTTCCTCCTGATTATAATTCTCTGCATGTTTTTGGTTGTGTTTGTTTTGTTCATTTACCTCCCATTGAACGTCACAAGCTTGCTGCTCAAGCTGTTCAGTGTGCCTTTCTTGGCTATAGTAACTCTCATAAAGGGTTTGTGTGTTATGATGCGGATGCTAACAAGCTTCGTATTTCTCGTGATGTGATTTTTTTTGAAAATCAATATTTCTTTCCGTCTCGTACTAATCCTGTTTCTTCCTCTATTTCGCTTCCTCCTTTTGATGATGTGTTTAGTACTCCTAATCGTTTTCAGCCAGGTATTGTGTATCAGCGACGTCGCCCACTGCCTCTTCCTTCCTCTGAACCGCCACCTGATCCTGTCTTACATACGCCCCGCCGGTTTACTAGGGTTTCCCGGCCTCCGGATTGGTATGGGTTTTCTTCTTCTATTGTTCAGGCTACCCTTGATACTACTTCTGTGCCTAAGTCTTATTCTCAAGCTTCTACTCAAGAGTGTTGGCGCCAAGCTATGCAGGACGAACTTCAGGCTCTTCAGGACAATCGCACTTGGGACATCGTCCCTTGTCTTGCTGGAGTTAAGCTTATTGGGTGCAAATGGGTATACACCATCAAGCTACGTGCTGATGACTCTATCGAACGACATAAAGCTCGTTTGGTGGCACTTGGGAATCGGAAGGAGTATGGACTTGATTATGAGGAAACATTCGCTCTCGTGGCCAAAATGACTACTATTTGCACTGTTATGGCCATTGCTGTTTCGAAAGGATGGTCACTTCGCCAAATGGATGTGAAGAATGCGTTTTTACATGGTGATCTGAAGGAAGAAATATTTATGTCCCCTCCTCCTGGCTTGTTTCCTTCCTCTTCTGTTGAGGTTTGTCGTTTGAAGCGGTCTTTGTATGGTTTGAAGCAAGCACCGCGGGCATGGTTTGAGAAGTTTCGCACTACTCTACTGGATTTCACTTTTACTCACAGTCAGTATGACTCCTCTCTCTTCTTTTGCAAGACTGCTATTGGGATCGTTATACTTTTGGTGTATGTCGATGATATTGTGATTACCGGATCTGATCTCTAATTAATTGAGCAGCTCCAGCAGCGCCTAAAATCTTCGTTTCATATGAAAGATCTTGGTCCACTATAGTATTTTCTTGGACTTGAGGTCCAACATTGTCCCAATGGCATGCTCTTACATCAGCATAAGTATACCCAAGAACTTCTTTCTTTAGCAGGTCTTCAAGACGGTAATTCGGTTCTTACACCTATGGAGGTCAATTTGAAGTTGCATCAAGCGGGTGGTGATTCCTTATCTAATCCCTCAATGTATCGGCAGTTGGTGGGCAGTTTGAATTATTTGACCATTACTTGACCTGATATCTCGTTTGCTGTTCAGCAGGTCAGTCAGTTTATGCAGGCTCCTTGCCAGACACATTTGGCCGCTGTCCGTCGTCTTCTTCGATACCTCAAAGGGACATCTGGACGCGGTTTGTTTTTTTCTTCAGGGAATTCTTTAAAGTTGGAGGGTTTTAGTGATGCCGACTGGGCTGGTTATGTGGATACTCGTCGCTCTGTTACGGGTTGGTGTATGTTTCTTGGCAATGCCCTTAGAGTAAGAAGCAAGCTCGTGTCTCAAAGTCATCCACCGAGTTTGAATATCGGGCTATGTCATCTGCCTGTTCTGAAATTGTATGGCTTCGAGGGTTGTTAGGCGAACTTAGTGTTCCGCAACCTACTCCTACTCCTCTTCATGCTGATAATACCAGTGCTATTCAAATTGCTACTAATCCCGTTTTTCATGAGCGCACCAAACATAGTGGATTGTCATTCAATTCGTGAAGCCATTGCTCGCCATGAGATTACTCTTCCACACTTTTCCACTGTACAACAAACCGCTGATGTCTTCACCAAGGCTCTCTCTCGTCATCGCCATCAGTTCCTGATTGACAAATTGATGCTTCTTGATCGCCCAGCATCAATTTGAGGGGGTATGTTGGCAGAATTAACAGTTGGCTATGTGCTGGACTGGTCTATTAAGGCAACATATATTCTACCTTATTTAGTCTAGCTATGTATAGAAGAATATATTGTATATAGGCCTGTAATTGATAGGCGTTTATTTTGGCTAGCTACTTACCTTGTATAGTGAGATGTAATGGCTGATTTTCAGCATTGTAATTAGCCCAACAGTTAATATATAAAGGAAGGAACTCTCACAAGGAGAGGTATTCAAAAGAAAGCAAAACCTTTATTGACAATAACTACTAAGTTAATGCTATTGATGGTGAAACTTTGTTCATTTTTTGTTTGATTGAATCCATGTCTTGAAGATTTGGTCATTTAAACACTTGATTTTTTTTTAAATTTTAAGTTGGAGGAAATTTATTTTTGGGGGAAATATCATCATCATTATCAAAATCTAGTTCCTACCAAGTTGGGGTCGGCAAAATATCAAACTAAAATTCTTACTCACAATTTTCCTATAAAAAAATTATATGAAAAGTCCTACAATAACGGAATATCAATGGAGGGGAAATCATGAGACCCTTCAAATGGAGAACCTTGGGGAAATTTCACTTTTGAGAAATTTAAAGCCAAGCTTGATCATTAGGGAGTAGGGTTGCAAATGAGTTGAGCTAGGTTGAGATTTGCGTTGCTTGGCTTGGGCTCATATACATTTAGGATGGCTTAGGTTTGCTAAGATTGTTTGGGCTCAAGCTTTATTTAGGTTTGCTTGCTTTCTTAGACTGCTCAGCTTGTTAAAGCTCAGCTCTATCCAAAGTTGTAATTGGGCCACATGAATCTAATGTGTATTAATTATGAATACATAAAATCTATGAGTGTGGCATGTATAAATTCTTAAAAAAGAATTAAAAATTGCAGATTACAATATTTTATTTGTAAACTTAATAACATTAATGTAATTTTTTTAACAAATAGTATAAGTATATTATATCATAAAATAAGTCATCTTTAATTGGACCAAGCCTATAGAAGCTCCAATTATGCTCATTAACTAATTGGGCCTTTTTTAAAGCTTAGACTTGTGTCTTGTGAATGGAGCTTGCTCGTCTCATTGGTACCCCTACTGGGGAGATGGGAGGAGTCTTAAGTTGTCAGGTTGAGAGAGTCAAGATATGTTTTCTTCTTTCATTTCCCAAACAGTTCTATGGGAAAAAATTTTGAGGGACTTGATAGAAAGGCAGCTCATTTGAGGAACTATTTCCACTCTTTTTGGTTAACCAAACACTTGGAATATATATGAAAATTCAAGTTGCTTGTCTTTCCTCAAGTTTTGGAAATCAAATTCACCATTATAAAACAATTTGCGTATGTGAGGTGGTAATAATAATGCATATGTCTTTGATAATTATGGAGTTGGAAACTAGTGCCTATATTATTCTTTAATTTTTCCATGAGTGGCTTAAACAGTGTTAGATCTCTAAGAATTTAGCAATTTCAGAGCTTTTTAGAATAATGAATTTAAGGTGGAGGGAATTCAATATTTGTCAAGTGAAGGGCTTTCAATTAAATGGGTGCATTAATTACAAGGGGCTAAGAATGTTACTGTTTTATGGTGTTCGACGATGGTGCTTGAATTTTTAAAGCTTTGTTTGAATTTCACTACACATGGGTGATAGAAACAAGTGCAAGTGCCAAAATCTTAGTTATGATCTCAATACCCCTTATCATTGGATCCCTAGTTATTGTCCTTTTTTTTTTATTAAGGGTAGCTTTAAACATCCAAGGAGGGTGAATGGAATATGTTTTTAATGATTTTTTACTCTTTGCCTCGAGGGGACCATGAGGCCTATGATCAATTTACCTTTTGTATCTTTTTCATGATGACGTTACAAAGAGATGAAGCTTCACATTTGTTGGTCCATGCTGTAATGCACTAATAAATGATTGTCACCTTGGATATTTCCCCCAAATTAAACTTGTACTTGAAGATCTCCCTCAGATTTTTGTCAATGTGTCATAGGGATCCAACAAAAGCTAATCCATTTGTCTTGAAACTCTCATATATAGCGCTCCTTTTCTAATGTGACATGCGTATGATCGTGTTTTTCAATGGAAACTTTCCCATCCACCCATATAATTACATAGTGTCCTTGACTTTAAGGCTATTAATGCAAAATGATTAGATGGCATGTAGAGGTTAACAGTTAAAGGTTATTTGTTATATTCATTTTTAGCTTTAGTTATTTGTTAGAGCCAACTTGATATGTGTACTGTTTGAAGGAATTTATTTTCACGTGATATCCATGTGCATGCAGGATTTATTAGGTCATGAGACTCGAGAGTTGAATCTTACAGGGAAGATTGTCCTTCCAGGGTTTATTGACTCCCATGTGCACTTAATTTTTGGAGGACTCCAGGTTTTTCTGGCACATGTATCTAACTCATTTTGTTTCCAATATTTGTGTTTCTGTCCTATGTTCATTGGCAGATGCTTTTTCTTGTTCTCAACTTTCATCTATACATTTAGCTTACTGTTGTAATGTTATTTTAACAAAGTTGTTAGAATTTGGTTTTCAAGATGGAATTTAAGTACGTGGTTCAGCAACTTTTGCCTTATTTATCATCAGATTTTAATAAAAGTAATGTTCATGATTTCATTGATGCAATTAATTTCTCAAAGTTATATTTCTATTCATCATTCCTACAAGTATGCCATGTTCAGTTCTAGAAAACTATTTTTTAGACATACCTTAGACTTTTTGATGGATAATGACAGATTTATTAAGATCAAAATAGGAAAGTACAAGGACCCATGAGATAAGGGCAGAACAAGCAATCCACAATAACTTGGACAAGTCTAAAACACATCAAAACTAGAATTGACCCATAAACACAACAGTCAGCCAGTTACAAAGCAAATCAGTGACAGATACGGATCTAAATCCATGTTGAAAGGCACACCCAAGATGAGGTTAGAACTAAGATGCCCTAAAAAATTCGATTGTTGTTAGAACTTAGAAGTAGAGTCTTAAAAAATGCTTCAGTTACGGGCAGGCCAAATTGGCCACAAGGTAGCAAGAGAAATGCTTGGAAGAACATCTTCCATTTCTTACAAAGGAAATGAAAGCACCATCGTCGAGCTAGATCAACTAATCTCCTTGGGAAAACCCAACTCAGTCCAATACCCTTCAACAGAGAGCACCATAAATTTGAACTTTTACTCATTATAAAAACAAGAAAGATAAGAGCACCATAAAAACTTAGCTTTTTACAATGAATCATACTATGATTCATTGATTCCCTATCTCTAAGACACAGGACACACACGTGGGGACAAATAGCTAACCATTTACTTCTCCTTTGGAGATTGTTGATGCTGTTGTAGAATGCACTCCAAAGGAAGGCCTTCACTTTTTTTTTTGTTTGGGGGGGGGGGGGGGGGGGGGGGGGGGGGGGGCGCTTGCACAAAAGCTCGAAGAAGGAGCTGGAGATAAGTGAACCATGCTGTGTGAGGGACCAGATACGACAAGCTGGAGGTAATTTTTGACTTTTTAAGTAATAAATACTGGGGAGTTGAACCAAAAAAAAAAAAAAAAGAAAAAGCAAAAAATTATAATGGCATCCTGTTGGAAAGATGATAACATGTATTTTTATTGTATTTTCTGTGAGAATAAAATAACAGTGTTCTGTTGTGTATGTATTATGTGCATTGGCAGTCCAAACCCTTGGTTTAGGAGGGGAGGTCAGCAGATAGGAATTTTTTTTTGCTAAGTTCTTATGGGATGAATCCAGTAGGTGTTAAACTGAGTCAAGCAGTCTTGCTTCTCATATTCTGCTGGGTTTCCATTCTTCCAAGCTTTTAAAAGTGTCTCTAGAGGATTTTTTGAATTGTAATTCCTTCTCGGATCTTTAACAGCGGTGTTTTGAACAGCACCATAGGTTAGATGATTGTTACACTCTTCGTATACATCTCCCCATGTACTAATCGATTCTCTTTTTATAATACCATATTTACGTATAAAAAAATGTGCCTTTTCTTACTTTGTGCAAGTTTATTGCCTGGGTAATCTACTATTCTAATATTGTGCTAGGCAATAACAAAAATAAAATACCTTATCCGAGTTAGTTGGGGGTCAGCAACATCCATCCTATTCCCCTATCCCAATCTGTCAAAAACTGTACCTTCAGTAGATACTACTGTATCTATCTTTCATAAAAACAAATTTGCATCTATATTTGTTTTCTGTATTGTATGGCACCATTTGCTCTTATTAATTAATGTGGACAATGCCATCTCTTTTCTTCCGATATTTTTACTCATTATGTATGGTGTCATTTCCTTAATATATATTTTTTCCTCGTCATGCATTTTTCGTGTATTGACCTCTAATGGAGTTGATATTATGCTTCTTGTATTCTAATTTATGAACAAAGCAGATGGTTCGTGTGGACCTTCGAGGTGTGGATAGCAAAGATGAGTTTGTAAGACTGCTTAAAGAAGCTGTAAAAGGTATTTCTTTTTGATTGTCATTCTTTCTTGTCTGGGAAATATCTTTCACAATATATGTATTTTCTTAATTAGTGAAATCGCATATCGCTCTCAAAAAGGTACTTGGGAGTCCAATCAACAGATCTTTTATGTTTTCTTACAAAATCAATCTAACTTGGCTTGCCTATGAGACCGGTTCAAAATATCATTCTATATCGCACGATACGCACTATATATATCGTGTATCCTGCGCATTGGCACGATATACAACTTTGTTTTGCTAGGCTAGCCGATAAGGCTAGCATATTGATTGGATCAATCGATACAGTTGAAACTAAAAAAACAAAAACAGATGAAAGAAGAGTAGGAGAGAGAGAGAGAGAGAGAGAGAGAGAGAGAGAGAGAGAGAGAGAGAGAGAGAGAGAGAGAGAGAATGTCTCTCTTTACCCTTCCCAACCGGATAGGCGATTGTGGCTATCGGATTCGTCGGGTGTTATTTTCTTGTAAATCTTTTTTAGCCCTTGTTAGACCTACTCCTTTGAACCATCTTGCTTCCTTCCATTGGAATCCCTTGTGGAAATCACCTATTCCATTGAGAATCAAAGGATTTCTGTGGATTGCTTTGTGGAACAAGATTAATATTGCGGATGCTACCAAGAGAAGAAGGCCATACATGGTGCTGTCTCCACATATGTGCTTCCTATGTTGTTCATGTGGGGAGTCGGCATATCACATTCTCATTCATTGTAGCTTCGCACGGTAGATTTGGCAGCATTTTCTTGGATTGATTGATATGGATTGGGTCTTCCCTCGTACTTTGTTTGAGTTCTCTCAGTGGAGATTTTTTTTGGGCTGGGTACTCATGGTCGCTGCATGTACCAGTTCTTATGCTATGCTATTTGTTGGGGTGTTTGGATGGAGAGGTACAGGCGGATCTTTGAGCTTAGACGATCTCCACTCTCTGCTGTGTTGGACTTTATTACGTTCCATGTTTGCTCTGTGTTGTTCTTCTTCCATCTTTCAGGGGTTACTCTATTGAGGATATTTGACAGTGCTGGGCATCCCTGTGCATTTAGGGAAGGGGAGTTTTTGGTGGGTACGGAGGTGGAGTAATGGATGTTTTTAGGTCATAGGGGACTATAGGTGGTCTTGTATGTACACTCATGACAGGTTTAGAACATCTTGTGCTACTATGTCCATGGGTGTCTGTTCTAGTCTTGTACTTGTGTTCTTTTACTCTCTTTTTTCTCCTTTCATATATATGATTTTCGTTACCGATAAAAAAAAGGAGAGAAGCGGGAGAAAAGAGGGAAAGGGGAGACGCAAGAGATAGAGAGGAGAGGTGACCGCTGGAGGTAAGAAAGAGAGAGAGAGAGAGGGAGAGAGGGAGGGAGGGAGGGAGAGTAGAGCAGAGGAGGGGGGAAGAAGGGGTGGGGGTGGCGTACCTGGTTCGTTGCCCTCGCCTCTTTCTTCTCTCTTAGGGTTGTATGAAGAGAGTCTCTTTTCTAAAAGATAAAAGAAGAGACCTCTTTTATATAGAAGAGAGATATAGGTCTTTTTTTCATTATAAAAGGTCTCTTTTATATTAAAGAGAAAGGTTCTCTTTACAAAAATAAACATTATATATTAAATATATATATATGATGATTTTAGATAATTATATTTTATCTACATATATAATTGAAAAAATATATTTGAATGGTAAAAAATTATTATTGTGTATACACAAACACATAGCCACACAAACTCATATGTATCTTATATAAATATATATAAATAAATATTATATATATATATATATTATAATATTAGATAATTATATTTTTCCACATATATAATCGAAAAAAATATTTGAATGATAAAGAATTATTATTATGTACA
The DNA here is from genome assembly GCA_947561395.2 of Buxus sempervirens. Taxonomy (NCBI): domain Eukaryota; kingdom Viridiplantae; phylum Streptophyta; class Magnoliopsida; order Buxales; family Buxaceae; genus Buxus; species Buxus sempervirens. Next base: position 55,504,386 of record OX387182.1, read on the forward strand.
CATAGATATAGACACACACACACACACATATATATATTATATAAATAAATATTTTTTATACATTATTATAAACATGCATATATATATGTATATATATATATGTATAACATAATATTAGATAATTATATTTGATCTACATATACAATTGTAAAATATATATCTAAATACTAAGATATTTTTATTATTATTTATGCACACACACACACACACACACACACACACACACACACATGTATATAAACATGATAATATTAGATAATTATATTTGATCTACATATACAATTGTAAAAAGTACCGAATTCGTTGCTTCTGCCGACCTCGGTTTGGTATTTTCCTTTCCAATCAAGACTGAAACCTTCTTCTCCGAATAGAATTTCCCCAGATGTTCTTCATTAGGCGTCCACCTTGTATTTGTGTCTTGCGACAGCTTATGAACTCCAATCGACAACTGGTCTTGACCACATGCTTTAAAGGGTACAGCCACATGTTCGTCTGCAATGCAAAAGTTTTCAGAATTTATTCATAGATTTGCATTGGTGGACATCCCAAAAAGAGGTTCAAAATTCACCTGGTCCAACAATCACTCATCATCTAAGCTAAACAGATTTTTGATGACGTTGGAGTGGGAGTCTATGTTTCCAAACTTGGTTGTTGAAGCTATGCCGAGGCCCATTTCGGATGATACTCCTCTGATGTTTAGATGTGAAAATCACATAAAAAGGGCCTCTCCCTTTCGCTTTGAAAACATGTGGCTAAATATTACGGCGTTCCATATGAAGGTGGAGTCGTGGTGGGGGGAGTTGAAGGTAGTAGAGAAGCCCAGTTTTGTCTTAAGTCAGAAGCTGAAGATGTTGAAAATAATATTGAAGAAGTGGAATTGTTAGGAATTCGGGAAGGTAGATGAGCATTTGTTGAATACATTCACCCAAATTAAATTTAAAGGAATGGGTGAGGAGGGAGAAGTTAAAAACATAATTGAGAAGATGAGCTTATTTGGAGGTAGTGAGTTGGCGTCAGAGACTCAGAAATCAAGAGCTCTTTGGTTGAAAGCTGAAGACAAGAATACAAACTTCGTCCATAAGTTGGCAAATGCAAGATCGCAGGTTAACTCGCTAAACAAAGTGGAGATTGATGGGCAAGTGTATGAAGGTGAGGAGACTATCAAGAAGAAGATTTCAGACTTCTTCTCTAACCATTTCAAAGAAGTAAATCAGATTAGAACTACAGTTGATGGATTGAATTTCGAGATGTTATCGCGCAAGGAAAGAGATGGAATGGGACGCCCTTCTTTGGAGGAGGAGGTTAAAGGTGTGGTGGATTTGCGCTTGGCCAAGATGGGTTCTCGTTAGCATTCTTTAAAGCATGTTGGCATGTTATCAAAGAAGACCTAATGACAGCTATTGATGAATTTCATAAGCATGAGAATTTTGAGAGAAGCTTTAATACAACTTTCATGGTGCTAATCCCCAAGGAGGGTTCAATTAAGCTGCAAGAATTCAGGCCTATCAGTCTTGTTGATGGCGTGTACAAAATAATAGCAAAATTGCTAGCTAATATATTGAAGATGGTGCTTAACCCCCTGATTTCACAAGCTCAAGGCGCTTTTGTTGGTGGTCGGCAGCTGCAAGACAGGATACTTGTTGCAAGTGAATGTATTAACTCATGCATCCGAGAGAAATGAAATATTTTTATGTATAAGTTTGACCTCCAAAAGGCATATGACAACGTCAATTGGGAACTAAACATGCTAAGGCGTATGAGATTTGGAGAAAGGTGGAGAAGATGGATGCGTTTACGTATATCAACGGCTCGAATCTTAGTGCTGGTGAATGGTTCAGCAGCTGGTTTTTTCAGTACTCACAAGGGTCTTCGACAAGGGTACCCTTTATCTCCACTCTTATTCATGTTGGTAATGGAAGTTTTCAGTAGAATGATGGCTAGAGCTTCAAAAATTGGCATGGTAGAGGGAGTAAAGTTTGGAGGAGCTGTTTATGTAAACCATTTACTCTTTGCATATGATATCTTGACATTTTGTGAACCCATACTTTAGTATATCATGTGGCTAAAAGGCATTCTTCTATGTTTCCAAGCATGTTCGGGTTTGAAGGTCAACCTGGCTAAGAGTGAAATGTTCAAAATTGGTGAAGTGGAGAATATATCTATTTTAAGCCATTTTCTGGGATGAAAAGTAAGCAAGCTACCAACATCATATCTTGGAATTCCCCTAGGAGCAGGGGTACAAAAAGTCTTCAGTTTGGAATCCGATCATGGAGAGAATGGAGACGAGGCTCTCATCCTGGAGGAGGTATGGGGTGGGGGGTGTCTTGGGCTGAGATCTCTTAAGTCATTTAATGAAGCCCTTCTTCAGTAGTGGATTTGGAGATATGGCAATGAAAAGGATAATCTTTGGAGGATGGTAATTCACTTAAAATATGGAACTTATTTTGGAAGCTGGTTTCCGCGTCAATCAAAAGCTTCATTTGGGGTAAGCTTGTGGGGAAACCAATTGCAAAGTTATTTGCTTCAGTCGAAAAAGATTGCAGATTTTTAGTTGGCAATGGAGTCAAGGTTCGGTTTTGGGAAGACATCTGGTGTGGAAATGGGCATCTAAAGGACAAATATCCTATTCTTTATAACATCTGTATGGATAAAGAAGCTTCTGTTAGTGACTATATGGATAATACAATGCTGGTAAAGTGTGGAACATCGTGTTAAGAAGAAATCTTTTCGATTGGGAGATTGGCAAGTACGAAGAGTTGTTGCAGGAGATCTATAGCATACAGCTGGATCAAGTGGAGGATGGTTGATTGTGGATAAAAGGGAAATCTGGTTTCTTCTCGGTGAAATCAGTGTTTGAAGCTTTGAACTCTATAGGTTTGAGGTTCCAGGAGCGCAAGCTGATTTGGGAAAAACTCGTGACAAGAAAGGTGGCATTCTTCATGTGGTCTGCAGCGTTGGATAAGATTCTAATGGTGAGCAACTTGAAAAATAGAGGGTGGTAGTTTCCAAATAGATGCATAATGTGCAAAGGAGATGAAGTATTGGTAGAGCACCTACTTGTTCATTGTAAAGAAGGGAGTAGTTTATGCAATAGGATCATTAGAAGATTTGAAACACCTTGGGTACAGGCAGAGAAGTTCGGAAAGGTACTACAGGTGTGGGGGTTGAAGAATGGAAAATCCTGTAAGAATATGATGTGGAATATAGCCTCCATGGCCATCTCTTGGGTGTTTTGGGGAGAAAGGAACCATAGAATCTTCAGGGATATAGAGAGAGAAACTTGGTATATTTGGAGAAAAAAATCTGCGGTTGATTTATAACTGGGGATCATCACAAAATATGATGGTTAATGTTCCTTTACAAGATTTTCTGCTATGTGATAGATTTCCATATTGGGGAGGGAGGGTTTGCGGATTGTCCTCTGTGCTGGGGCATAAGTTTTGCTTCTCAGCCTTGCAATCTTAGGTACACAATTTGTGTACCTATAAGACCGTCAAGACATGCTCTACTTTCTTTCTTTTTTGATAAGTGATGAAGTTTTATTAATTAAGAGGGAGATAGATACAAAGAAGAAGAGAAAGAGCAGCAACTGCTCTACTTTCTTAACTTATAATAAATATACATTAAGAGAGAACACTAAAGAAACCTTGCCAACCCATAGTGTAACATCAGGTGGTCTACAGATTCCCCATCTCTAAAGCACAATACACAAACCTGAGGGGAGATAGATAGCCACTTCTTCTTTGTAGATTATCAAGAGTGTTAAAGCCATTCATTGTAGAGGGCAATCCAGAGGTAAGCCTTTACTTTTGTGCTGTGGGTGTTTTGGGGGGTGGGGCAAAGACTTCCAAAGGAAAGATGGTGGAAAAGGAGGGGTAGGTAAATATCAGGGGTACACAAGCCTTTGTTTATTTGTTTCTTTATCTTATTATTTGTAGGCTTAGGATGTGAGAAAAACATGTTTATTTTTCATATTTTTAGCTTATCTTTTTATCTAAATAGGTTTTGTTTTATGTATCCACCATTTTATAGCATATCCATAGTATCTGATACGTATCTCGATTCGTATCCATTTTCAAATCGGTTAACCATGGGAATAACAGATTATTCCAAGACAAGATTTGCTACAGAAGTTGTCAAAAAAAATAAAAATGATATCAGCACTCCACTGGTGGCTGTGGCTGGTAGCAGCAGGAAAAAAGGAGTTCAATTAGATTGTATTTGGATATCTATTTGCGTCTTCATGCTGATTCTGCTTTTTTGCTCCTTTTATAATTCTATGTACCTTGGGTTTCTGGCCTTTATCTATGTTGGCTAGCCTAAGTGTACATTTAATGTTCATGGTAGTTGTTCATGCTATCTATTTAAATGTTTTTTAAATTGTCGATTAAAAGTTAATCTATTATGGATCATTTATATAAGAATAGTATCACATCATGCTCATTGAGCAGCTTACCTGTTTTGAAAGTTTGCTTCCTGGTCTGAAGAGGACTAGGCTGACGAATTAAAACTCCATCTGCAAATTAAAGAAATGCATGAAAACTGAAGTTTGAATGTAGTATGCTTGTTCTGTGAAAGAAGAAAAACCATAGAGTTCTTACATACTCTCAAACTTTATATGTTCTGGTCAAATAATTCGGTTAGAGCTTAAAGTGGAAAATAATCCTATGTCCACTTAACTTTTTTTCATTAAACCTCTATTCAATAAACTATTCATGCTAGTTATTCTGCTGTAAATGCACACCAATATATATAGTTTTTATCCTTTAGATTTTTGAGTTACTTAGAATTGCACTTTGAGGTTATTCGATGAAATAAACATTCCAATTTCCTGTGATTATTCTGTTGTAAGTATGTACCAGAGTAAATCACAATAGATGGCTATGCTTTATGTAAAGCAAGGGGTAATTGGCTCAATTGCTACTTGAAAATTATAATTTCATGCCTTTGATATTTCTGACTTTCTAATACTAGTAATTACCTTCTTCAGATAAGGAGCACGGTTGTTGGGTATTAGGTGGTGGTTGGAACAATGAGCTTTGGGGAGGGGACTTGCCTGTTGCCTCCTGGATTGATGATATTACACGCGACAATCCTGTATAGATTTCTTTGTTTAAGATAGCAGTAGAAATTCCAGCATCCATAATAACATGCTGTCATGTGAATAATTTTGATTTGCAGGTTTGGCTTTCAAGGATGGATGGTCATATGGGTTTGGCCAACTCACTAGCACTAACAATTGCAGGGATTTCTATTGACACAGAAGATCCCCATGGTGGAACCATCATGAGAACCACTGGTGGAGGTCTCCTTTCTGCTTCTTATCTTCTTTTTGGTTTTCCTCCTTTAGTTTTTCTTCCCTCTTGTTTTATCTTTCACACTTTCTCGGTGAGTATTCAAAAAGAAAATTGCAGGTTTGTGTTTAAAAAGGAAAAATTGTTAAGGATGTCTAAAAATATAATTTTTTTTAATCCTAATGTAGTTAACGTTATTTAGGTTTTGGAGTATTTTATTGACAAGTGTTGCAAAAGAAAATTTTTAGAGGCTACATAGAATCAAATCGTAATTTTGAATCATAACTCATAGTATTCATTATAATTTTAGCAAAAGAAGCATTTGAGGTTTAGGTTCAGGGATTTTTCTTGGGAAAAGTTTCTTTTGTTGTTAAAATAGTTAAACTATATTTTTGTTCCTTTTTTTTTTCTTTGAGTGTATATATAATCATTTTACAGTACTGTTACTACCATATTTTATGAATGGATGAAGCAAAAAAGCGTGTTAATCAGTGAAGAAGGGAAAAAGGGAAATTGAAATAGTTTTAGGATTTTAGTGTCATATGAATGATAATTAAATTTGTAGACCATGAGATTCCCCATATATATATAAACTGACTTTTTCACTGATTTGAATGACCTGGGGGTCAAATTGAATCACATCACAATATGGCAAATATTATTGAAACAATTCATAGATAGAAAGAAAGGGTTGGCTGACTTTTGACATTCAAAATCACCACCATATCATTGGTCCAAGCTTTAGGAATCTTCACAATGTGGTCATTCATGTTTAGCAGTTTATGGGGTGTATCACTGGTACCCTTTTTTTTTCCATCCAAGGACACTCCAAATTCTCCTTTAATATTGGTAAAAACATAGAACAGAATGAGTGATTTTCCGTTCCCTTGAATGCTCCTATATGAATACCTTGGAAGAAAAAGGAAAAAAATGTTAGAGGTTTTGAAATGCATTGTGTATTGCTGCTGGACAAAAAATGCCTTGGCTGTTTTATGAATTTTTAGGTTAATCATATCTGTATCCTCGTTTGAATACCCTTTTTTTTCCTTAACATTTATGCTTTTTAGTGGAAATCCATTGTTGATGTTACTTTTGTTGGTATTAGAGTTACTGATCAACAATAAGAGAACTGAGATTTACAAACCTAGGTAGCTGTGATATCAGTGAAGCAAGTTTCTCACAAAGAAGAAATCCATTTATGCTCAATAGCTGATGAATCTGATAACTCATGTCTTGACTTGAAGCATGCATGTGTAATTGATAATCCAGTACCTACCCAACTAGCTTGTCTGGTTTTCACAGTGCCACACTTCATATCTGTTTCACTACACAATGGATAATGTTATGGAGTCATTTTGCATCATTAAGGATTGCTGTACTGAACTAGGTTATCTATATATATATATATATATATATATATATCTATATATAACTGGCCTTCCAGTCTCCTATGTCCTTGTACAGACTAGGTTGGTCAGGCTAGAAAACCACTGTCATCCCTTTTTCTGGGCTTATAAATATCGACAGTGATTTTCATGGTTAATGTCTTTATTAACGGTTGTTTGTATTTAACAACCTTTTCTGTGCATGTTATGAACCCCAGGATGCTTCTTTCTGAGATCTGGGAGTCCAACCCAAGGATGCTGTCATAACTTTCATACCTGTTATGTTGGGAGAGCTTTAGCGTGTTACTTTATTGGTGGGTTTAGCATAGGAGATGTCATAGCATTGTTGATGCCATCTCGTTTAGAGATGCCCCAAGTTTGGTATCAGTCTTTAAGATTATCTTTCGGTGTCTTATGGTGGTCTTTTATCTTTGTGTTCATATAAATAAAATCATCTTGTTTGTATCGTAGAGGATGTCAAGATTTTTGGGATAGCTTTTTTGGCTATGAATTGATTTGTGATAACTTTACTGTCTCCTAATTCAGCTTCTTAATGTGGCTAGAGTGGGAATGAGTTGCATTTGGAAGCCACTAGTGAATGACTTAACAAGTTATACATTGTTTAAAGTGCTGCCTTGCATTTCAGGTTGCATTACCCTGATTACAAGTAGACTATCATTCATCAAACAAAAAAAAAGTAGACTATACAGTGGTATGCTTTATTTCATGTTATTATGTAAGATATCATTGTTGCAACTCAAATTAACAACCATTGGATTTCTTACGAGAAGCTTCATTAAATTTTTATACGAAGATTGATAAGAGGAGATTATGTTGTATGGCATGATTCATGATACTGCCTTCAGATGTTTGGAGGTACTTGCATAAGAATTAAGAAGTTAAGAACGTTGAATTTGCTAGATAAATTCTTAACCGAGGAGTGATTGTGTAGAATCTACGAACATATATGGAGGGAATCCAAGATAGACAACAAAAAGGGAAAATTGGTTTTTAGTGATACTTTTCAAACATAATTTAGATTCAGTCGGCCAATTCTTGAAAATTGAGAATTAGTAATACTTTTTTAAAATAATTGAGAATCAGTGTTATTTTACTATTAGTGAAGAATTTCTTCCAAAAATACCCTCAAAAGACTTGCAAACCTCACTTGTACCTAAATGAGTGAAAAGGTTTTCAAAGTCTTTTGAGGGCATTATCGGAAAAAAGTCTTTATGAACAGTAAAATAACATTGATTCCTAATTATTTTTAAAAAGTATCACTAATTCTCAATTTTCAAGAATTGGCCGACTAAATATGAATTATTTTTAAAAAGTTGCAATAAAAACCAATTTCCCCCAACAAAAATTGGTCAGTCCAAATTTTCTAGAGTTTGGAGTTGGATCACGTAGCTGCATATGGAAATTGTGATGCATATTTATTAAGAAGAAATTATCGTCGTCGTCATCATCATCATAAGCTAGTTTCCACCATAGTGGGTTCAGCCAAACGAATCTTGTTTCTCCATCCAGCTCTATCAAAAATTATATCTTTAGTTAATTTACGTCTTTGTAAATCTTGTTTTATAAACTCCATCTATGTCTTTTTAAGTCCTGTCTTGTTTGCTTAGGTCCTTCAATATGCATACTCTTACACTTTCTTACAGGTGCATCTTTAGGTCTCTGCTTTACATGACCAAATCACCTTATCCTATTTTACTCCATTTTATCCCTAATGCATGCTATGCCTAACCACTTTCGAATGTCTTCATTTATTATTTTTGCCATAAGTCCCATCTTATCATCCTCATCTCAGTAACACTTATCTTCTGAACACGCTAATTCTTTGACGCCTAATATTCTGCACCATACATCATAGCTGGTCTAATTGTTGTCTTATAAAACTTACCCTTTAATTGAAGTGGAATTGATTATTACACAAAACTCTAGAAGCACCCCTCTACTTACGCCAACCAGTTCTAATCCTATATGCAACATCTTCATCAATTTCTCCATCTTTTGTATCATTAATCAAAGATATTTGAATTTATTACTTAAAGGGTATTCTAATTGTCAATTCTAATAGTTTCGTTAGTTGTATTGTTATTTATATTAAAAAGGCATTTCGTATATTCAGTCTTCGCATGGCTTATTTTAAAACCCTTTGATTCTAAGGTATCTTCTCGTAATTCTAGCTTAATATTTACTTCTTTTCTCTAGTGTGATCAAGGTTTTTAATGTCTTATTGATTAAAATTTTGTTGGCTGCCCCATTGAAAATTTATCGACATGTTCATGAAAATTCTCCAGAAGTGAAATTTTGCTGAAAAAAATAAGAAAAAGTTGTAAAACAATGAAGTATTCGAGATTATGCTATTTCTAGGTATAAATGAGACTAAAATATGCCTAAAAATCTAAGAATTTTTAACAAAAATATATGTAAATGGATCATTTGCATATTTAAATTTTAAAGGAAGTGTAATGATGAAACAATGGCATAGGTTGATAGACATACAGAGGAAACCTGAAAATGCATATAAAAATAGAAAATACATGTTACTACCAAGGTCACAGGCTCATAGCCACAAAGAGTGTTGAATTGGTTCGAGCAGTCGCTCTCTTAAAGGATACTTTTACTTAATTTTGGTGAAATGTCGTCGACGTTTCATGATATGTTGATGACATTTCACTAACTTCAAGCAATAGTCGATATTTCTTTTCCTCTCCATATTCACTTGTTGACACCTTTGAAAATTGCTGAAATGGAAAAACACTGAGTTTGACCCACCAATACTAAATTATCTGCAAATAGCATACTCCAAGGCACCTCATCTTGAATATGACACGTCAACTCATCCATAATTAAAACAAAAAGATAAGGGCTAATTGCTAAACCTTGATGCAAACTTATCTTAACCGAAAAATCGTCTCACATCGATGGTTATAATTATCGTTTTGTATCGCGCAATACGTATCGCGTATCTACACTAGCGGCACGATACTCCTATGTATTTCGCGAAACAGACTGTCTTGCACGATACGTGGTATGTATCGATAGTATTGAGCGCGTATCTACACTAGTGGCACGATACTCCCATGTATTTCGCGAAACAGACTGTCTTGCGCGATACATGGTATGTATCGACAGTATTGAGCGATATAGTCGTCGATATTGATACTGTCGATACAAAAAGCAGAAAACGCTAAAAACGTAAAAACCCCATTCTCTAGATCTAACACAGCTCCCAAACCACAAAGAGTTTCCAAAATCTGTCATATCTCAAATTAAATCATCCATTTTCATCCGTATTGTTGATGTAATCCATGCAAAACAACTTCAAACAACAGATCAATCAAAGTAATCAAGAAAAGTCTACAGTTTTCAAAGGTATTGAAGAGTTTCAATTTTTTTTTAGTCTAAATCATTATTTTTCTATCTTTAAACATGATTTGACAATCCTTTATATGGATCTATGGATTTCACTTGAAATCAAATATATCAGAATTGCTTCGTTGAGGGAAAAAAACAGTTTTTTTAATATTATGAAAAAAGTGACGAAAATGCATTTTTTTTTGAAAAAAACTATACAAAGCTAATCGGTTTGCATTTTTTTTTGATATGAGATGTATATGGGGTTGATCTATCACCCATATGATTATTGAAATTTTTTATTAATAAAATCATTTTTGCAGAATATTAATAAAAAATATGGGAAAAAATATTTTATTTTTATTAAATTTTATGTTTGGGTTCCACTTTTTTTCTTAATAGAGGTTGGGATGTTGGATGATGTCATTTACATGCTTGTTGGTATATTTTCAATTATGGAGAATGTTATGTTATGACAGTTCTGTATTGTTGATTTTGATGTTTTAAGTGTTAGTGACTTAGTGTGTTACTTACATTACATGAATGAATTTTCTAAATTTATTTATTGGTTTATCTAGCCTTTTTATAGCTTTTATTATAATTATGATTCATTTTCGCGTATGCCTATTTGCTTCCATAATGCATAAATACTCTTTGTGTTGACCTATAATGCTAGAAACATGTTTATTTGATATGTTTTTTTTACTTATCTTTCTATTAAGATAGGTTTTGTTCTATGTGTCCACTGTATCCACCATTTTAGTGCGTATCCTCGATATGTTTCCATTTTTGGATCGTCCTATACGGCATGTCGATATGATACTTTGAACCATGCTCACATCCAACAGTTTTCACTTTAGTTAAGGCTCCGTTATACACATCCTTCATTACATCAATATATTTCATCGAAACACCTTTGTTATGCAAAGTCTACAAAAATTAATTCTCTTGGACATTTATCATATGCTTTTTGCAAATCAATAAAAATCATATGCAAATCTTTTTTCTTTTCTCTAGTTTTTTCTATTAACTAAGTAAAAATATAACTTTGGTAGTGGATCTTCCAGGCATAATTCCAAATTATTTTTTGTCATTCTGGTTATTAGCGTTAATCTATGTTCAATCACTCTTTTCAACAATTCCATAGTGTGACTTATAAGTTTTTTTTTTTGATGATTAATGGAAGCTTGATATAAAAAGGGGTTAATAATGTACAGGAGCAAACTTCGGAGTGTTTATCCCAAAAGAGAAAACAAGAAACAGTGCCACCACCTTGAAGTGGCCCCTTCCAACGCCTCATCAAACTCTAACCTGTAACAAAATTCTAATAATAAAGTTTAACTGATACCCATTGCATCATCAACATGGGAGCGAACAAAGAGACCACATCTATTTACTCCTGCTTTTGCCAAGAAATCAGCTATGTTATTGCTTGATCTAAGAACATGATTGAACGAGACGTTCAATGTCCTTTTTTGATTAGATATCTCATCTTACAAGGGCCTTGCGTCTTCTCTATCATCCAACTAAACACTGTTGCAAAATCACCTTGTACTATAAAACGGTAATGACCTTTTCTCCTTGCCAAAAACAAACCATGATTACTGTTAGGAGCTCTGCCCTAAAAGCATCACCCTCCCCAATCAGACCACTACATAGGAAAATAGCCTAACCCAAGTGATCCCTTTGGATCCCTCCAATGCCACGGTAATTTGTGCACTCCTGTGTATCTCCCTTGTTTTTATATATTGGTATTATTGTACTTATCCTCCAAGAATTTGGCACTCTCCCAGTCCTTAAAATTTTATTACATAATTTAGTCAACCAAAATATACCAATATCCCCCACGCACTTCTACCTCTATAGGAATGCCATCTTGGCCCAAAGCTTTTCCCATTCTCATTTTGACTAGAGCATCTTTAACTTCTATAACTCGAATCCTAAAAATATAGGTTTATTCTGTAGTTCCATTACTATTATCATCCATGCAAAATGCAAATCTCTGTTTATCGTCCAAAACTCTAGAATCTTCATTTTTATACATCTAACCTGATCTAAAGTCCCTCATTTTCCTCTCTCTAAATCTTGCTAATTTATAAATAAAATTTTCATCTTTTTAAGTACCTTATCATATATTTTGTCATAGGCATGGTTTTTAGCTTCACTAATTTTCTTCTTGGTTTCTTTTTTAACATTTTTATATCTTTCTAAGTTTGCCTAGGTTTTACTCTTTTTCCAAATTTTAAAATAAAATTCTCTTTAATAAGTTCTTCGACTACATCACTCCATCACCAAGTTTTCTTATGAGCTGGAATACTACCTCGTGAATCTCCTAGTACCTCTTTTCCAAGTCTTATGATACAATTGGTCATTTCAATCCACATCATAGTCGGTCACACATAAGGTCCCAACTTGCCTCTTTCATTATCTTATTCTTAAAAATTACTAAATTCCCTTCTTTCAACTTCCATCATTAAGAAGAAATGAGGCATTAAACTTTTGGAATAATATGGGTGAGTGGTGGGAAAATTACGTTTTTAAATGGGTTCAATCAAGAAATATTTCTCTGTCTGATTTTGGATCTGAAAGATAGTGCATGGTTTAATTTTTGAAACCATAGATCACCACAGTCACTTAAAATATTTCGGATGTCATCTTCCTTATTTGGGTTGACCACACGATAAATATCATATCAAAATTTGTGAGAACTGGTGATCTAGATGGTTGAGTAGATGACTTGATTGGTTGGGATGGGTCTTACAAATATAATTGGGATATTCTTCTTCTTGTTCTTCTTTTATAAATAATGATGAATTTCATTAAGGAGAAAGTAAAGAGCACAATTTGACAAAAAAATAAAAAAATAAAAATTAGTAGTTACATATGTTTAAACACCTCGCACACACCCTCATCCCCACACCCATTCTCACTCCCTCAACAAAAAATGAAAAAACAAGGAATTAATCTCAGCATTAATAGAAATGGTCCATGTTGATGGGGCTTCTTCTAAAGGAGCTTGTTCTAGATGCCATTTAGGCAAGGAAAAATATTGCATTTATTTATAATTTTCATTATGATGAATGAATGTGAATTTAGAGTTATAAAGGGAAAAAGTGTGTCCGTGTGTGTGTATGTGCATGCTCACTTATGTCAGTTCTACAAAAATCTCTAAAATTTATAAGAAACTCATGACAGAAGTAATGGATGAAGAAAGCTAAACTTTCCTATGCCCCAAGTCAACTTAATGATAGAATTCCTAAAAGAATAAGTTTCTTTCTCAATGAACTTAATCAATCTGGATGAAGTAGCCAACTCAAGGTTATATAACTTGGTATCAGCTTTTGTTTCAGATAGGGCTGATATTGAGTTAACTTGGCCTATACAGGTTGAGATGACCCGATTAGTCCAGAAAAATTTTTAAAAAATAAAAAAAATTTGGAAAAGATATGCAAGCCTGATAAATATTAAAATTGTGATGAAAAACTAGAAATAATGATATTTAAACTACATACCTATAGCATGATAAGCTATTGAATCTGTTATGTGAATAATAATTGTAAGTAATGAACCAAATATGAAATTGGATGTCTACAAATACAAATGAGCCATACAAAGTACAAATAACTCCCACCAAATAATATACCTTGCATAAAGTGATCATCCCCATGGTCTCCACCAGCTACTGTCCAAGTCGCCATCCTTACATCCATAACAGCCCTCTGTTGATAAGTGTAATGCACTGAATTTGCCCCACTCTCTGGAAAAGAATAATTTCACGAACTCATCTCCTACTACATGCCCAGATGATGCTTACTGTAAGCTGTTAGATTGCTAGTGGTCTGTCTTACAGTGTTTTTTTTTTCTTATAGATGTTCATTGCATTTGTTTGACGATGATGCTATCAACTGGCTTTGCTTTTATACTGTTTTACCTATTTCATTCTGATTTATTTTCAGGTTAAGTGTTTCTGTGAGTCTTGTCAGCAGTACTCAGTAATCCGTCATTATAATTTTGAATTTTTGATATCATGACAAAATTATAGATGAAATATTGAAATATTTTTTGTGTTATAATCTTATGCAGAACCCACAGGCTTACTGATTGATTCTGCAATGAAGCTTCTGTTCCCCTGGTTTCCTGTAGTCTCAGTAGATGAAAGGAGGGATGCTTTGCTAAGAGCAAGCAAGTATGCATTGACCAGGGGTGTGACAACAATTGTTGATTTTGGAAGATATTTCCCTGGTGCATCAGTAGAACCCGTCTGGGAAGACTTTTCAGGTTTAAATGTCTTAACTTTACTTCATTATTTCATTTTATATTTGATACAATTGCATGTTTAATCGGCTTTTATAGAATATTACAATTTTCTATTTGCTTCTTGAATGCATTTTCATATTGCAGATTTTTCACTTGGATAAAGATCTTTTCCATCAGTTAAAAGTATTTTAGTTTTGTGATATTCACAGATGTTTATCAGTGGGCTGATTCTGTGGGGAAAATGCTGATCAGGGTTTGTTTATTCTTTCCAATGGAGACGTGGTCACGTTTATATGTATTACTTCTATCAAATTTCATCTTTGAAATATGTTATATTATATTCTTATGACGCAAACATGTATGTGTATAGATGAGTGAAAATGTTTTATTTTGAGCGCAATTTCTATTTACTTATGAGCTTTTTCTTAAATCTTCTTGAGCTAATCGACACTTAATTCAAAGTGATTAAGATGTAAGATTTCAAGCTAGAAGTTCTGTAAATTGTATGAGAATTATTTGGTTAGGGTTGGATAAACAATTGGGGATTGGATAAACAATTTGACTCTTCTAAACAGGAATTGGCCAATTCATGAGTATATTGTGTAATTCCAAAGTTCCGTGAGTTGTTTTGTTACTTGATTTAGTAGCGATTAACGTGATTTTTTTTAATGGAATCTATGGTGGTTAACATAAACATAACCAATTGGAGGCTTCTAAATAGGAACTGGCCAATTCATGAGTATATTATTAAGTTACAAATATGTAATGTGAACTGATCTACCACACAAATTAAATGGCCAAAAGAGCAATGTACTGGACTAATTTGCAAAATGGAATGGTCTCTCCATAGCTAGTCACTGTTAAGTCCTGTGTTAAGTAATAGCTGGTAATGTCATTTGTGTTTGCTTTCTGTCATAGTTTTTATTATAAGGGCAGTTAGTAATAATCTAACTGGTAATGTCACTATTATAACTAATCTAACTGATTTGCACAGTTAATCTTGGTAGGTAATTGATATTGCTTCTTCTTCATAAACTGCCATTATTGATCAAATAATTTGCAGAGATGTCATATGTGCTCTTATTATCCATGTTTATAAAAAAAATTATTATATTTCACTAGAAAATTATCAGGAGATTTGAGAGGAAGATCTCTCTCCTATTAGGGTAATCAGATTTAAAAGGAAAGATTGTTCTGTCTGAATGATTATCAATAGAGCTTGCCTTCTGATCATTTTCTTTACTATTCTTTTAGTTTATTGGATTTTGTGCCAAAAATGATTCTAATCCAATAACATTTTTGTGCCCTTAAATGGGCAAGACCCTAATATGACTAAATCAAGCGAAATTTCACCTAAATCAATCAAAATTTCGCTCAAATCGAGCATGTGATCGATTCACGTGATTCAGGATTTTTCCTCTGAATTGGGGAAATTTTGGCGGTGTCTGTAGAAATTTTGTTTCAGCCTGTGGCAAAATTTGAACGAAACAGAAACAGCAAACCTTGTGCACCAGTCCTTTTCTAATCAAATCTTCCACTTGTTTTTTCACCTGAACTTGATGATTTATTGGCATTCGATATGATGCTAGGTTGGGTAAAGCAGCCCCAAGTACTAAATCAATGGCATGATGTATACTCTACATTGGTGGTAACCCTTTGGGTCTAATCTACTCTGTAAATTCCTTCAACAAATTTCGAACTTTGAGAGGATGGTTATTTTCAATTTGCCTTCTATAGTCCTTTTGACCAGAAAATAAGCAAGTCCAGTTTCCATTCTTTATCAAATTGATGAGCCGTAAGTAAACCAGTTATGTTTATGTTCTTCAGGAGAAGTGGGCAGATCGTCCTTCATAGGATACAATGCCATTTTCTTACCATCTTTCCAGAATGTGTGTGTGTTATCCTTAGTAGATGAATAATGTCATGGTCATATAAACAAGACCTCCCTTCTAGTATGTAATATGCATCCATAGGTGTAACAGCATAGAGCATATCGTGCCTAATCTATGTTTATCACCTATAGTTTATTGAAATACGCAACAAGTGTTTAAATAACTTCATGTCTTTGTTGTAGTCCAGGCTCCAGCCACCTTATAAGGATGTGGGTGCGCCAAAACTGGCAATTTTAGCTTATTGACAGTCTCTTTAGACTATGTTCTCATTGCTACCACCAACCAATTACATTTCAGATCTTCCCTTCACATATCAATGAGTGGGAAAATTATTATGCCACCTCCAATCTTCAGCATCTTCAATTTTAGATGCTGTCAGCATCATTTGGACCACCAAACTCTCACCTTTCACTGGAATAATGTCTACTTCCTCTGCTTCATCAGGCTGTTTCAGATTTTCCCCATCATCAACTTCAATCAATTGTACTCTTGTTTGTGGACAATCATGAGATGCATGCCCTTCCACTCCACATGGAGACAACGTTGTGTAGACCAGCTATTCCCATGTAAAGAACTGTGACCAGACTGAATATTAAACCCTGAATTTGGTGGTTCATTTCTGTCCCTGTCAAATCCTCCCATTGGTCTTGGGACTTTCCATTTGAAAATGTAGCTGCACGATTACTCATAGCTGTTGTTTGGATACCTTATAAACAAAATGCTTTGAAAAATTTTAATTATTTGCATAATTAAAATTTGTAAATATAATGAATTGATTAATTAAAATAATTAAAAATATTAATAAACTGGAAAAAAATTAAACAAGTATGAAAAATATGTGCATAAATTAGTCAGTGCCATGCTTAGTTACCTAATCCATTATCCATGTAAAGCTCATCACGCTCCCTCTTTCAAAACGCGAATTTACGCTCTTTATCAAAATCTGTTCTAAATTTGCAGATTACAAAATGTAAGAACGTGCTCTCAAATTTAAATAATGATTTGGCTTATCTAAATTATGCTTTGACTTAATTATCCAGATTTTAACTCTAAAATTAAAGAGATTATAGGTATTGATAGTTGTGCGCACGTCGTGGGGAATGAACGCGCGACGCGAGGCGGGATGGCGCACGCGATGAAAGGGGGTGCGAGGGAACGGGGGTGTAAGGAGTCGCCACTGCCTGATGGGGTGCAGGTAGACACCTGGGTGCCCTAAGGATATATGCTTTGGTCTGCGGCTTGAGGTTCCGGCTAAGGCTTCGATTACAGTCCGGGGAAGTCCGTAGACACCCCGGTCTGCCCCGTCGGTTGACGGGTCCCAGGTGCTTCTCTGGTTCGAGTCAACTTTGGCTCAACTCACCGTTATGTCTTACACCAGCATGCTCACTTTATTAAGTCTGAATGGGACCTTTAGAGGTGTGGGTCCCTTTTATTTTAATTGATTTTTATCTTTTTATCCAAGTGATATTGGTCTGATGTGGGCCCCGTTGGAAGGCCCATTGGATACCAAAGAAGGCTTAGGTCAAGCCCAATTCCCATTCAGGGTTATGTCGGATAACCCAGCTTATTGGATTTGGTTGTTTGGTTTAAGGGTTGCTCAATTATTCACAGATTTGGGGGGTTCACTGGGCTTAACCGCAGAACAGGTGCGATTTGGCTCAAACCGCTCTTTGTATGCGGTTCATGGACGAACCGCTCTGTGTATACGGTTCAAGGCTGAACCGTTCTGGGTATGCGGTTTTGGCATTGAAAGCCCAAATAGGAATTCTTCATGGGGGCTTTGGGTTCTTGTGTCTCGTGTGATGTCCCAGAGGTTGTGTGGGCCCCTGCATGGACCCACAGTGGTTCAGGGGAGAGGGGAGATCCCTTTTTTGATCTCTTCTTGGGTTTCTACAGCAAGGGAAGGAAAGGGGGAGGCGAGTGAGGTTGCCTCATTTCCTTTCTACAACTCCAGTGGCAGCCTAGAAGTACCCTGGGCATTCCATTTCACAAACCAATAGATAATCCGACACTAACAACAAGGCACATCAAACCATGCAAATTAATCACAAAACCATGTATGCTATGGACATTAGGGACAACAGCCTATACACATGGCATTAGTGGGTTGCCTTAGGGGAGGGTTACTCATGCTAGGGAGGTGTGGGAGCTGCATGGAGATTGAGGGGAGAGCTGCCTTCATGCTTGGCTCTTGGGGGGCTGTCCTAGGGGTGCTGGTATGTGGGTGGGCTTGCTGGAACAATAATTAAAGCAGGGGGTTTTAAACATGCTAGTGGGTGCAAAGTGGTGAGGAAAAAAGAGAGAGCTGCTGCTGTCTCCAGCAGCAGCTCCTGGAGGTCACAAACAGGGGATTATGGGGTGGGGGAACATGTTCATCAACCCAAAACAGTAAGCTAAAGGTGAGGGCATATATTAATAACTCAAATCAACAACTCAGGCATGCAAAACATCAAAGAAAACAGCATACTTGAAGACCAACATACCCCAAACAATCTCAATCTTATATATGTTAAGCAAAATTATGCAAGAATGCTCACCTTGGGCTTACAAGACTGTTTTGGGATATGTATACACTTCCTTGAGGTAACACAGGTGCTGGAGCTCCCTTACTCTTGCACCAACAGCAGGCAAGCTAGCTTCTTTAGATTTGGTAGTGGTGGAGAAGAGTTGTGGAAAGCTTGGGAGGTCTTGAGAATGGATTTGGGATGAGTGGGAGGCAAAGAGTGATAAGGAAGAGGGGGTTCGGAGGTTCAGGGAGTAAGGGAGAAGGAGGAGAAGCAGAAAAAGACCAACCTCCTGTCCCACTGTCCGAACTTGCCTTTTATAGCAAACAGGGACAAAACCGCATACTCAGAGCGGTTTTGCCTAAAATGAACAGTAACCGCACATATTGTGCGGTTTCAGTGAAAACCGTAGGTTATATACGGTTTTGTCCTTGTCTTTTCAGTAATGATGGGGGGACAAATTGGCCAGCCGCAGTCTGACGCGCCACGCAACCGTACTGTATGTGCGGTTGCGATTTCGGCGCCGCTTGCTCTGATTGGCTCGCGCGGGCGGTGGCCGAAAAAATCAACCGCACTTCATATGCGGTTGCTTCGCAACCGCATATGCTGTGCGGTTGCGGCAAATCTTTCAGATTTGCCCTTTTTCTCTCCACTTTTGGCTTGAGTTGACGGCTGAGGCGACTCAGCCGCCCACTCGGACGGATTAGGCTTCCCCAATTTTTATTATCTCTCATTTATCTTAATTATTTTAATTAAGATATTTTAAATTTGACTGTTTTGCTCATATCTTCTCCGTCCGGGCTCAGATTCCTGCAAACTTAATTGCGTTGGAACCGTATCAGGATGCTCTACCCATTGGGATAGGGTATAGCAATCAATTTAGATTCAGGCAGAAGGTTATCTTTTGCTCTTAAGGGTTTGTATCTTCCTTTTAAGGTTTTGCTTTTAGGCTTTTTAGAGGGGTGCAAAAATGAGGTGCTTACAATAGTCTAATGTTGTTTAGTAGATAATAGAAATCTAATTAAAGAGAATTAGGAACGTCCCGAGAGTGGGTTTAGGAGAAAATAAAGGCTTCTCCAACCTCATCGATTCATCCCTTCTTTCCAACCCTTATCTTTCTTTTAGCAATTAAGAAATTCAAGTATGGCAGAACTCTTCTCCTCTACTTATTTTTCTTGCTTAATTGAGTTTGACAGTGACTGCCCTTCTGCCATCATGTGTTTTTTTCTTTATTAATTGTATTTCTTCCTTATTTGAGTTTGAACAATGTAGATGATATTTAGTTGATGTTTGGTCCTATTATTATTTTTATGAGAGCTTTATTTATAGTATATGTGTATATATATATATATATTGGTGTGCGTGCGCGCTATAAAGGTGCTTTAAACCATAAGTGACTTTTGAAATTGACTCTTTTACGCTCTCGCTTTTTCTTTCAGTGGTACTACTAGGCCTAGCAGTCAAAGTAGGAGGCAGGATATTTGGTGTAGCCATGGGACTCCACGTAAAAGTGGTAAGAGAGAATTGGTATGTAATTATTGTTAGTAGGTACTAAGGGGTGGCAGACTATTGAATTGAAGTTGAACCAAAATCTTGCAAATGGGTTCAAGAATGTTGTAAACTGTCCAAATGTGGCCCTTGACGTGAAAAAGCTGATGAAGTAGCATTTTCAGTCTGCTGCAACTAGGAGAATAGATAGGAGGAAGAGAGATGGCGATGTCAAAAGGAAGTTGGAACATTTTAGTCGATGGGATGGTGATGAAGATGAGGATGATGATATGCCGTACCTTGCAGACTGTTAGACAACCAAGAGGATGTGTTTTAGAGATCAGTGGCATTTTCACATGCAGTCTGAGAGTGAAAGCCTTGATTCCAAAAGACGTGGCCATTCTGGAGGGGTTGGGATGGAGTGAATCATTGAGGCGAGCATAAAATACAAGGATGCCAGATCCTCCCATGGAGCCATTGTTATCTAGGAGCAAGGAGGCAAAACAGAGGCGTTTGCTGGATATGTTCAGTTGTGGTAATGTCAGGGAGAAGATGGGCAAGTTTATTTCTAAATTATTTATATTCAACCGTATCCTAGCACATGCAGCTTCCTCTTCCCACTATAAGAACATGGATGAAGCAATCCAGCCGGTAGGTAGAGGTGTTGTATCCCCATCCCCTGTGAGATTATGAGGAAGTATCTAGATAAGGACGAGACAGATATGAGATTATATTGATCAGCACAGGCTGTACTGGGAGGAGTTTGGATGCACCATCATGTGTGATGGGTGGATAGGACCGACCGGATTATCCATTATTAACTTCATAGTTCATTGTAAGGGTGAGGCTATATTTTTGAAGTCAGTTGATGCATCCGATATAATCAAGGATGGTAATTACATAACTGAGTTGCTTAAGGGTGTAGTTAAATATGTGGGCAGGAAGAATGTTGTGCAGGTTGTTACTGATAATGGATCTTCGTACAAGAAAGGTTATTGATGCAGCACAATTGAACATGTACTGTATTGGTGCTGCACATTGCATAGATCTCATTTTAGAGGCTATTGCATAATGATAGAATGTGCAGGCTACCCTTATGGACGTTAGGATGATGATGACATTTACATATAATCATTCTTATGTTCTAGCTATGATGAGAGAGGCACGTAAGAGTGAGGTTGTTTGGCCTGTTATGCTGCTTCATCAATTTTTTTCACCTCAGGAGGAAGTTTTCTCTTATCGAAATGCGTTGGGGTTTTTTGGTTGACAAACAGCTATTGAGTCGAGTTCACAAGATGATGCCATGTCAGTCATTAAATTGGGCGTGTTAATTTTATATTGTTAATATTATCTACTACTTCAAAAGTTTTTATTCAAAATTGTTACGTATTGATTGTATAGGCAAGTGGTGGGCCATGTACAGAGGGGATGCTCCTATACTCTGCAAGTTAGCGTGCTAGATTCTGGCCTAGACTGCATCCTCTTCAGCATATGGGAGGAATTGGCATATGAAAAGTTGTGGAAGCATATGGGGATTGATGTTGACGCAATGATGCAGGAGGAAGTTGAACTTGAGAGCAGTCTAGATTCATTTGATGCACTTATTAGGATTGTTCGTCTACATTTGGGGCTAGTCAGCAAGTGGGGACGAGGGATAAGGGGAAGGGGGTTGGACCTCAAATTAGTCATGGAAGACATAGCACCAGAGATAGAGTAGTAGTTCATCAGACAATGATGAGTCTGATGATGATGATGGTGGTGCTGAGGATGATGGTGGTGATAGTGATGGTGGTTTGTAGGGGGGAAGAGATGGTGGGCAAATGAGGTTCCAGATGCCCCTTACTCATTTTACTTGGGAGTCCTAGTTTGATTGTGCTACCCAGGATTGGGATCATGGTGGTTGGCATGGGGGTTCTTAGATGGAGCTATCATAATCACATAAACAGTATTAGCAGAAGGGGAAGGGTTAGAAGGCCTGGTAGACTTTCTGTGTGGATGTGACAACCCGTTGCAGTCACATAAAATTAGGACTGCCAAGTAAAATCCGTAGACATTCTATGTGCCAACCACCATGATGGAGCCATCACAGTCACATAAACAATACCAGTGGTAGGGGAAGGGTAAGAATGCCTGGTAGACATTCTATTTGGATTTTTCGCCACGGTGTGGCGTCGAAAAATCATTCTTTTTTAAGTTGCAATGCGTTTTCCTGTTGGAAAATCACCGATTTGAATTTCTAGAGATTTTTCGTGGTGTGCCATCGAAATGGGGTGGTGTGCTGATGAAATTTGGCATAAACTTCCCAAAATAAAAAAACTCATAGTTTTTGTCTTTATTGATTTTTTCTAGCGTTTTAATGGCATGTTGGCGACGAGCGGCCAAAATTTTGTTTCTTGTCTTGGGCGTGCCACTCATTGGCGCCGAAAGAGTAAACCTTGGGCTGGGGGACATGGTCATAGTATTTTCTCTTATCCCTACCCACCACCAACTATGTCTTATTACCCTTAGTATCTATGTATGAGGATATTCATGTATACCAATGATGAGTGTACGAGAGATATATGAGGGACTTAGAGGTGTTATACTACTAGAGCATGAGCTAGGAGTAGTATTGTTATTATAGGGAGCATTCCTTTCATGTCCTGGGAGTGGGGGGTGATGTTGGCATTGAACCTGGTAGACATTCTATGTGGATGCGTCGAGATGTACATCTACTGGTCCACATGGAATGCATTACATTTATGATTGTAATGGTTTTGTATTGTTTAACTCTTTTGTACGTGACTATGTGTTAACTTGATTAGTATTATTTCATTTCCTTTGATTTTATATATGAAATATGCATGAAATGATATATTCACCAAGGATTATATTTCTCATCTCGTTGGTATGACCCTGGCAGCTCCCGGGGAAATTTTGCCAGCATGCTGGCAAAATATAGGAAAATTTTCCCATATGTCCCAAGTGTGGGGAAATGGGGGAAATGTGCGGTTTTTTTTGTTTAATATATTTATAATGCATAAATGTGTGTGAAATACATCCAAAAATAAATTTGATTCACATTTGACAAGTTTTTAACCTCCAAAATTGAAATACATGGTTTTACCTCGTGAATCTCCCTCCAATTCTTCAAATTCTTTTTTTTCCAAAGTGGAGTACAATATGTGTAATCAAAAGCCCCAACATTCTCTAGATAAAACCAGCCCGAAATTCGAGACGTTTGTAATGAAGAAAAAAGGAGAAATTTTCCCTAGATTTTGAGGAATGCTACAAAATGTATGCATTATAAATGAATGAAACTAAAAAAAGAAAAGTACATTTCCCCCATTTCCCCTCCCTAGGGAAATTTTCCCAAATTTCAATGGATGCTGCTGGTGGCATGCTGGCGAAATCTGAAATTTAAAACCTTGTTCACATCTCATGCATCTCTGCTTGTTAGGCTTGGTTCAACCTTGGAAATATCCCTCTCCTTGTTGGAATAGCAAAAAACAAGGACATCTTCTGCTTTGATACCAGATTTGATGCAAAAAAGATCACTCTATTCAACGAGGATCCGATACAATTAAATATATAGATGAAATGAAGCAATTAAGAGCAATAAAGAATAATTTAACTAGTCTTTGCAGACAGGTATAAGTTGTTCTTTGTTAATATTGTCCATCACCTTGTTACACACTGAAAGACTTGTTTATATATCCTACCAAGCTTAATGACCATAGATCCCAGCCCTTAAATCTTCTAATAACAGCCCTAAGTTAGCACTTAAGGATTTAAAAAAAAATGGACATACATATGCTCATATTTAAAAGAAAAAGACACTGTGAACAGCAATATAAACAGCAGTTGCTACGGTAATGTCAATGGTAATTGCTACAGTAACATTGCTCCTGCATCACTATATGTCACTGATTGTTTAAAATTGGCGATGTCAGTGAAAGAATAGTGAAATGGGGAGTTCAGGAAATCCTCTTGCTAGTTGAGAAGAAAATGTTTGACGTAAACTTTTGCCTTGCATATCAGAAACTTCAGAATCATACTAGAATCAAAGCTTTCAAAAGTTTGGGAGTTTTGAGTCTTCTAGGTGAGTATGTAGTCTTATGCTTTCTTAAAGGTATCTGCAAAGCCTGTTTGTTTTTTGAAGGTATTTTTAGTTTAATATAAAGATTTTGAAATTTGAAGATGGACTAGTTTAGCATAAAGATTCCTAAACTTACACATGGATTTGTCATATTCTGTGGTTATAGAGTTCAGGTGAACGCTTTTGGGATGCTCTGTCTTCTTGATATATAATGGAGCCAAAATCGTCCCTACATCTGGTTATTCTTATGTTTATTAGTATCATGGATTTCATGTTGATTCTGTTCTATCTTTTCCTGCAACCTGAAGTTTAGTTGCTGTTTTCTGTTGTATACTTACTTATATTATGCCATTTCTGGAGTTTGGACTTAAATGATTTTGTGTAAGTGCTGTTAAATTCTCTATTTGACCTAGGTTTCTATCTTTATACTTGATTTCTCGTTGATACTCAAATCAGTTTCTCAAGTAATTTCTCCTTAGCGAGATTTTTTAGTCACTTGTTATCATTGAAATGCAACTTTCTTAATGTCTTTTTTTAATGAACTTTATTCTTTTAGGATCTCCACCACGAGATGGGCCAAGTCTTAAGTCAGTGGATTTACTTGGGTGGTGTAAAGGCCTTTGCTGATGGGTCGCTGGGTTCCAATAGTGCACTCTTTTATGAGGTGAGGAGTGGAGCTGCATCGAATGATTACTACATTGTTAAAATATCTAAATTGCTCCTAAATCTTTGTGAACTATAATTATAATTGTGCTACATTGGCTTCTTTTCTTTTTCTGTTTCAGTTCTCTTGTTGGGTTTATCAAAATACTTTTTGTTTGAGATGCTAAATGTGGAAGGATAAAATGGAGTTGTTCTGGAGTTAAATTTTTTTAATAGCTGTTTATTCGTCTTCCTATCCTATATATAACAATAGCGTGTAGATTTTGATAACAAAATGAGACATTAAGTATGTGCTAGCTCTTGTTCACCTCTCTTTGACTTGATAAAAAATATTACAGTTGGCATCACTTGTGATTCTTAAAATTTTACAATAATTTGAACATTTTTTCAACAAAATTGTTGATATTTCCCCTGGTAAATAGCTCTTTATAAGCTTATTTTCCATTTTCATTTTCTTTTATTTTTAATATACCTTATTCCCCATTTCCTTTACTTTTCCTTCATTAAGCTCTCCATTTCTGTGTTAAGTTTCAATTTTTTAAGTTTGATAATGCTGGTGATTCATTTCAAGCTTAATTGTGCTTCCTGTTAGTAATTTTACTCCATATGGAGCCTTTCATCTAAAAAGTCCTTGTAGGAGCTATTGATGCTAATTACTTATGGTACTTTGTTGTTTTGTATCTTTTGGCCCTAATAAATTGGAAGATTTCAAGGATGCTATGCAAGAAAAAATGGATCTTTGAGTTTCCCTAGGTATATGTAACCTTGTATTTTGTTCTATTGTTTTGATGACATGCTCAAGGAGTTCTACAAATCATGTATCTATTTGATGATAAAACAAACTGTGAAGTTGTCAATTAAAATGGATTTTAATTAGATGTTTTAGAATCTGATTCTAGCTATAATAACACAATATAGTTCGGGATGGGTTTTCTGGTTCTGATTTTGGAAGTGAGTAAGAAATCCGATTCTAAATTATTCTCATAGTCAGAATCCACATTCAAGTTGGTTCTCAGATTTTTATATGTATTCTTAATTTGGATTATAACATATGGATGAAAAAAGATTATAAAACTTTTTTTCTTACATGGATTTGTGGAACCTAAATTTCAAGGTCCATTATACCCTTGTCTCAATCTCAATCTCAATCCAATGGAAGAATGGTTTCATTAAGCCATCAAGATGTACTCTGAACCATTTTGCATGGCCGCCACTAACTTTATCTACCTCTTTATGCTACATTTGAACATACTATGACTATGATTCAACCTGATCATTGCTTGCTATCTGATGCTGTCAATAAGTCATGTTTCTGTGGAGTATTGGTAATAAAATATAAGTGTTTATAAATAAGCAAATTTGTCTATAATGAACCAATGGGTTAATAAGTTCAACTCAGATTCAACCCATTTATTTTGGCATTGAAGTGTGGTTAACCCCAAATCTTATTTGTTTGGAAACTTCAAACCATAATCTGCTTTATTTTTGGTAGTTTTATCAGGGTTATTGGGTTGGGTTATCTATGACTATATCCATACTCAAATTTTCACAATTCTATACATGCAAAAGGATTTTTCATTAATTTCATCAATAAGTAGAATTTGGAACAGAATCAGAACCTAGATTATTAAAACCCGACTAAACAATCCTGAACAATCAAAATGAAATGACCTAAAATTGTGTGCCTGTACTCCCTTTTTTTTGGCTTAAATTTTAATTCTTTATTTTTGAATCCGACTCCATTTCTATGGTTTTTGCCTTTAAGCTGTTATTCTCCCCTTTGCTTTTCCTTATATTTTTAATGTACTATTCATATGCTTAATATAACACTTCATTTTTCACTGGCTGATTTTTGCACTCTCAGTTTTTTCTATTGACAAAGACAGATAGATGCTGGCTTTGCCATTCTTAACACTTGCATTTCATATGTTCTAATTACATTAAAGAATTGTTTTTAAATTATTTTTGCCTTTTTCCCCTGAAGTTGTCATCGAATGTATTGGCCCAAAATCCAGAAAGAAAATTCAAAAAGCTGGCACGTCTATGCAGTCTTTCACGTGTCTTCATTATTTTCTGCATAACTTGGTATGATAATGTTATTTTCTACCTAACTTCTATTGCCTCTTCGAAAATATGTGCCTTTGGTTTTCGCCTCATACTTACTCTCAAGTTTTGGTTTATTATCAAATGAATATATTCGTTCAAAGAGTTTGATGAATTTCCGTTTCTTTAGCCTTATGCAGATGAGCCTCAAAATTATGGACTAGCAGTGATGGAACTCGATAATCTGTTCAACATGACGGTTGCATCAGATAAATCAGAGCTGCAGGTGTTGTATTTGTTCTACTGCGAACCACAATTTTCCCTTCTCCTTTTCAATTTCATTTTTAGATTCAAATTCTGTGTGCTTAACTAGTTTATCTCAGGTTGCTATCCATGCAATTGGTGACAGAGCAAATGACTTGATTCTGGATATGTATAATTCAGTGGTATCTTTAGATCAAATGCGAGACAGACGATTCAGGGTAAATTTAGTTGCTGAATTCCTAAAAGAATATAGTCATATACTGTCTTTTCTGGTGCCTGTTTGCTAGGGTAACAGAGATTATTTCTCATAAAGTGAATAACTGAAGCGTAACAAATTCCTACTGTAAAAAAAAAAAATGTTAGATTGAACATGCTCAGCACTTGACACCTGGGACAGCAACTCGATATGGCCAGCTAGGGATCATTGCTTCAGTGCAGGTTAGGTTTTGTATTATAGTGTGTTATTTTTTATTATAGTGTGTTATTTCTAATTCTAATTATTTGTAATTTCAATTTTTTTTTAACATTTTGGTCTTAGTGCCAATAATCTATGCTAATATTTTAACATTGACATCTCATGGGGCTGCTCGAGAGTGCTATTCCTATTAAGAACTCTCCACTAAATTTGATGCAGCTCCCCACTTTGGTTCTCATTTACTAGTGTGCCTGGCTTTTCCTTTTGAAACTTTGTTTGTTGGTTTATTCTGGAAGTTAAAACTTTGGGCTGTGGCGACCACTGAATCTTGTCCACGTTCTTAGGCATAGATATTTGCAAAAAATTTGTTTTAATTTCATACAATATATACATATTCCAGTTGTAATATTTCCATCATACAACCATATGAATCCTTCTTAGGGGGATTTTCTTCTAGACTGGTCTTCTTTCTGGTGCAAAATCATCAGTTTTGCCTTTTGTGTTTTGTACTGGATCATAATTTCTTCCAGTTAATTGCAAAATTGCAATTGCTATTTATTTTAAAGTTACTAAAATTAGGTGTAAGGATACTTATTCTATTTTTCTTGACTCAATTTCTTGCTAATTGCCAACAGCCAGAACACCTACTCAATGATGCAGATTCTGCAGCAAAGAAACTTGGGATGGACAGGGCCCAAACTGGATCGTATTTGTTTAAGTCGCTCTTAGCAAGCAATGCACTGTTAGCATTTGGTTCCGATTGGCCAGTGAGCATTGTTCATTACCTTCCAAGTTTCTTGTGCATTTATGCCCATGAGAATCTTTATTTGTTGTTTTCCTCTTATTCAGGTAGCAGACATTAATCCATTAGGTGGGATCAAGACTGCAATTAAAAGAATACCTACTGGTTGGAAAAATTCTTGGATTCCGTCTGAGTGTGTCACACTGGATGATGCATTAAAAGCGTAAGGAACTTAAAATACTTGACCATTTAGATGCTATACAGGATTACCATTGAAGAGAATTTGAAATAGTATTTATATCACTTATGTGATGATTTAATGGTAAATCATGCATTTGCATTGTTGATTTTTAACATCTATGAGCTTAAGAGAATAATTAGATTTTTCTTTCATTCCCAACGGGGTATTCACATCGTGGGTATGTTTACAGTAGTGTGTTATAGACTGAAGAAGATGCTAAGTAATCTAAATTGACATTTTTTGTTTGTTGAACAATTAATGTGAATGGTAAGCACCCCTTACATTTCGGTTTGCTTTGGCTTTGTTATTTTGCTGTATTTGTTAATTTTACCATCATCCACTTGGTACTTAAATGACATGATCATGGACAATAATACTCATGCGTATTGGTTGTTCCATAACTACTTATCTTGTTTCTGTGGTCTAGTACTAACAAAATAGATTTGTCCTTTCAGGTACACTATTTCAGCTGCTCATGCATGCTTCCTTGACCAGGATTTAGGATCATTATCTCCTGGAAAATTGGCAGATTTCGTCATATTGTCCTCTACATCATGGGATGACTTTGAGGTAGAAGCATCTGCATCTGTTGAAGCAACGTTTGTTGGTGGAATACAGGCCTATCCATGACATTTGATTTTTCGGAAACGAATGCGCGGTTGTTATAGGGAAAAACTTTTCTTGACAAAAAAATGGAAGGCTCCAAGCATGCCACAGTAAATCTTAGTTCAAGTTTCTATTATAACTCGTGCAAATCAGTTTGCTTACAGGAACGAAGTTGCATAACAAATGCTATGAGATATTGGGACAAGGGGTCATTGACGATTCATAATGATCAGGAAGGGCTTTGTATTAGAGTGTGTACTTATTTAGCAGTATGAATATCAAGAATACCATGGAATGCTTGTTTTATGTAATTTACATGACTTGAAATATGGGATGAATCTGTTTCTATAAAAATCCTAGTTGATTATGAATCTGTTTCTACAAAAGTGTGAGG
Source organism: Buxus sempervirens (assembly GCA_947561395.2). Classification (NCBI taxonomy): domain Eukaryota; kingdom Viridiplantae; phylum Streptophyta; class Magnoliopsida; order Buxales; family Buxaceae; genus Buxus; species Buxus sempervirens. Next base: position 55,534,018 of record OX387182.1, read on the forward strand.
CACGAGCTGTGGCTTGTCTTAAAATTGATTTTACAATGAAGTTTCAATTGAAACCACTTTAAGGAAAATGTTTTTTGTTTGACCAAAACAGGTTAATTTTTTATTGCTGCATTGAGCTTTTGCCTCCCCCATCCGGTAACATCTTTACCATGATGATACGTAACATCCACTGATTTTATGTTTTAAATACAAGAATGAAACCAGAGAATAATGGTTTTCCATATGTTGGTTTGCAAAGAAGTTTGCTATAATGAAACTTGTTAACAATTGGCCATCAATTTTAGTCTTCTTGGATCTTCCTTCTTTCTTTTCTTTTAAAAAAAAAAAAATATTCTTCCATTTAAATTTGGAATATGGTGCTCTGGTATGTTGGAACATTCAAAGATGATGATGTGAAAGATTTGAGTAGCAAAAATCATCAGATTGCCTAAGGTTCCGATTGGGCAGATGAATTTGAATTTGAATTAAGAAGAGAAAATTAATTTTTAGTGGTATTTTATCAAATTATTTAAGATTTAGTCATTAAAGTTTTGAGTTTTAACTTTTAATACACCTTTATCAAAATAATTAATTTTTAGTGCTATTTCAATGTTACAAGTAAATTCTTCCAAAAATACCCTTATACAACTTACTTCTGGGACTTATACAAGCAATAAAATGACTTGTATAAGTCAATAAATTAGTTTGTACAAGTAATTTGGATAAATGATATAAGGGCATTCTTGGAATATTGGATTTGTAATAGTAAAATGATACTAAAAATTAATTAATTTGAAATTTACACTAACACCCCCCGAGGTTTGGGAAAGTGTCACGGACACCCCCTGTGGTTCAGAAGCGATCACTTACTACCCCTGTAGTTTGGAAAAGCGTCTGTTACACCCCCTGCCGTTACTTTGGTCGCAAACGGCGTTGGCTATTTTTCTAAAATGGCAAAAATACCCTTGTTTATAACGCTCTTTTCTTCTCTGCGTTTGCCTTTCTCCAAGCGAGAGATTGAAATGCCCTAATCACCTTCTTCGTTCGTTCAACCTTCTCCGAGAGAAATCGAAATCCCTAATCGCCAGGAAGCTCTGATCGCTTAGCGAAATGCCTAATCGAATGTCCTGATCGCTAGTCGAAATCCCTAATCGAAATCCCTAATCGAATGTCCTGATGCCCTAATCGCTTAGTGTTCCTTCTCCTTCGCATCCCCTTCGAGAAGAAACCCATTCGCATCCCCTTCGAGAAGAAACCAAAGGAGATTGCGTTCGCTCCATCCAGAACGAAGCCTCTCTCTCTCTATCTGTTTTTCACTCCAGAAAGCTTGCTCGCTCTCTCTCTGGTCCTCTCTCCGCGAGGTTCACTCCAGGAAGCTCTCTTCGACGACTCATCTCATCGCAGGTAACAATGAAATTTGTTTTTCGTCTTCTTTTCCATCTACTTCTTACCATGGAAACGATCGATCATATAAACCATCCACGTTTTTTGTTTTTCGTCTTCTTTTCTGTCTTTTGTTTTGGGGATTGGGTTGTTGGAAATATCTGATTTGGAGAACTGTTTATGTCTGCGTGTTGTTGGTAGTAATGAAATTTGGGTTTGAAGCATATGTCTTCGTGGGTTGTTCTTTGGGCGATATTTACATAGAAGCATATGTACACAAAAGCTGGATTAATTTGCGATGCGAATCAGGTTTTCGATGAAATGTTGGAGAGAAACTTGGTTTTATATAATACTATGATCACAGGTTTATTACGGTTTGGGATGATTGAAGAGTCAAAGAATTTGTTCTATGTAGAAGCATAAACTCGAATTGTTTGTTGATATGCTTATACACTTCTTTTCTTTTGGTAGTCGTAGAGGCTAAATGTTGAATGGCTTTAACTTTTAAACTTAGTGTTATGAGGCTAAATCTTTGCTTGCTGTGTTTTCTTTGGTGTCCACTAGAAAACAAAAAAAAGGGGAAAGGTTGTTACAGATTTACTAAATCTTTGCTTGCATGTAGTTTTATTAACTACAAACAATTTGGATTTATATACACAGAAACCAAACAAAAAAACGACTAATATGTTTTCAGTCATCAAAACACCATTTAGTTCAACTTGAGATCAGAGTAGCCCATTCCAGATTCCAAGATGACTAGGAGAAGGGTTGATAGATACACACATACTGTCATGAGTCAAACATCAGAAAAACTAATTAATTTTCAGTCTGCAAAACACCATTAATGTTGGGTCAAATTTCTGGTTGGAAGAATGAGTCATTAGGCCACCTTTTGTTTTAGTTTATTATGTTCAGTTTTAATTGGAATTGAGTTATAATTATGTTCAGTTGTAATTGGAATTGAGTTTTTCCATCTTTGATAGGAAAAATGATTGCAATACAATGCCCATGTGCACAAGGAAAATGTTTAATTCTAAAATCGCACACCCAAAAGAATCCTGGTAGAGAATTCTACCGATGCCCATGTTGGGTAAGTATCAACTTCTAAACAATTCCAATCTATTATGAAAACAAAAGAAGTCTTTATAAATGTACTAAAAAACACAAAGATTATTTTCTTATTGATGCAGAAACATAATGACTGTGGGTTCTTTTTGTGGGCTGATGAATGCAAAATATGCCCTTGCAATCGAGGTACATGCAAAGTCTTGACCTCGAAGCAACCGGGTTCATTTGGACGACGCTTTTACGTGTGTCCTGCATCAAAGGTTTGTCTTTATTACTTTTTTTGTTTTTCAGTAAGAATTGTATATATCATGCTAAACCTTAACTGGCTAATTGATAGGCTGAAGACCAAGAAGATCGTGGGTGCGGTTATTTTTGCTGGGTCGATGAAAATGTCGAAGATGCCTCCACTTCTTCCGTTGAAGATGCCTCCACCTCAACTGTTGAAGATGCCTCCACTTCTTCCACCAATCCTTCTTCCACTGACCGTGTTGAGTCAATAAGAAGAATTATTGAAGTGGAGGTTGAAGCCTCAGAAAGAGTTGCAAACTTAGGTAGACTTATTTTAGAAAAATTAGACGGACTATCATTAAATGGAAAGAGAAGAGAGCGATGAGTAAGATGTTTGTGGATTTATTTGTTTTCTATTACCTAAACATGCTTGTAGAGACTCTATTCGGATATTTGACTTGCCCATTTCTAAATATGATAGAACATGGGGTACTATATGTGTTTCTAAATATGATAGGGTATTGCTCAAAAGCTTGTTACAGATTTAGTTAATTGGCATTAGTTCGTACATGGAATCAATCCCTTATATATGCATCATAACACACTCTTTTCAGTTTATATATTAATGGAGCGGGGATGTTCTTATTTGCTGTCAATTTAAAGAGGTAACTGTCAATTTTTCCTGTTTGTAGATTACAACACTTGTCAGTCTTTGTCTAGCTAGATGCTCCCATTGATTAGGTAATGCGGCTGTTTGATAGAATGATGGAGGAGCACAGTTCTCCAAGACGTCTTACTGTAAATCTCTGGAGCTTTAATGTTATGAGAGTGAGATGATTTGTTTTAAAGTTGAATACACCAATCACAATGGGGTGCACCAGATACTCAGTGCAAACGATTTCTGTCCTTATGTGGTATAGGTTTGGTATTTGTCTAAGTTGGGTAAGACTGACCTTTGAGCTCATACGTATAGACCTGGCACTATCTGAATTTAGACTTGAAAAAAAAACGTAAGAAGAAAAAAAATCCATATATGTCATTAATAGCTACATAGCAAAAACTTTATCTTTGAACCAAGATAAAGAGATGTTGTAGTATCAAATTTCTTTCTAAGCAACATGGTAACTTGTCCTCAAATGCTAACTTTAAATGGTCAACCCAATACCCAACATCTCCTACTCGCCTTATAATATGAATTGTGTTATTCTCGTCTTATGCATTGGATTCCACTTGTAGGAGAAACTTGTCCTTGAGTTTTGTTATGTATGAAGGTTCGTCCAAAACATACTTTATTGGAGAATAACCAACAAAAGCATTATGTATGAAGGTTCGTCCAAAACTTGTCCTTGAGTTTTGTCCTTCATACTTTATGTATGAAGGTTCGTGAGTCTTGGAATTTTCATAACTTGGTAGCACAAGGCTGAGGAATTCAAAACCATTCGTTGTATTACCTTCCATTGTCGATATTTCATAACTAAGTAATAAAAGATACATGACAACTGTTCGTGACACCATACAAGCAATCCAAATCATTAAACCCTGTTCGTGACACCAAAACCTCATCCAAGCAATCCAAATTTCCTAAAATAACTCAAGAGAAAAGTCTAATTTTCATTGAAACAAAATAAGTTCACATGATTTTAAACCCTATTTTGACTACCAAATCATTAAAATGCCAATAAAATGGGTGAATATAACCGTTGCAGGTCTTGAAGAAATTTTCCAATGAGCCAAAATCACCAACAATGGAAACATGAGCATACAGTTATGCCTGTCAGAATCAGACCACATTACATGGATTCCACGTGACTACTAAGACTGCTCGTGTCACATTGCCACATTAATTTGCAGCATACACGGATTCCACCTAGATTATGAGAGGCGAGAGAATCAACCAAAAAAATTTAGATTGTAATAAGAAGCTGAAAAAAACATTGAAATAAAACTACATGCAACTTATGTTTTGCTTCCCTAAGCATCAAAACACGATCAAATGCCTACCACAATACAAAATTACTTTGACATCCAATTGTTAGTAATCATTTAAGCAGAGTAAGAAGGAAGCCCACATATAAAAAGAAGGCAAAAGGAAACATGGAAACACAAGGAGCCTATAACAACCCATTGATCAAAAGCTCCACACTAACAGGAAAGAGGTGGCCACAAATGAAGTAAAAATCCAACAAGAACAAATCCTTGCAACAAGTATAAAATACTGAGACCCTGTTCTCCTGTTCTCCCCATCACCTATTGTCACAATAAGAAAACTAATAAGTAACAGGGCCCTAAGTAACAAGTATAAATTTTTACAAAGCAAATACTGAGACCCTGTAAATTAGTTTCAACCAATTACCTGTTGCTTGACGTGTTGCCACGTTGATGTTCTTCTTGTTCACGTTGACGTGAACTATTCCCCTGCATTAAATAAATGAAATTTATAATCAAACTTATTATGAATTCAAAAAAAAGAAAGTGACACCAAAACATTAATTGGTTAGGTGGTCATACCTCTCGTCTAGACCCAGACGCCTTACTGCTACACCTCGTCGGGCCACGCTGGCATGTCCTTTTGTTGTGACCAAATTGTTTACAGATACAACACCGTAGTGTACTTGATCTACGTACTTCACCCGTGGTGCGTGGTTCATCTGCCTCTCTCCTTCTATTTTTCTTCGGTCTTCCAGTCAAACGGCGAAGACAAGGAGGCATCAATGGCTCCACCTCAACTGTTGGCCACATCTTTTGATCCGGAATTGGATGAATCATTTCAGCATATGCCCTCAAGTATCTGTCAACCCTATAACATTGGTCACAATAGTTCTCTAAATTCTCCCTTCTCCATCTTATGCATTGTACTGCATGCTTACATGGTATTCCTGACAAATCCCACACCTTGCAAGTACATGTCCGTGGACCGAGCTTTACAATATATCTGCTTGTTTCATCCTCCTTTACTTCATATTCATCTTGACCGGCAAACAATACACGACAGTTCCTTGAAGCCCTGATTCTTGCATCCAATATGCCACAAACTTTGGGGGTTACCAATGTAGTCCATGTCAATGCAGTTTGGTGTCGTTTTTGAATTTTTACCATCCACCTCGACCTTATACCATCCACTAAAGATATGATAGACTTCTCTCTATGTTCACCAACCCACTGATTGAAAGACTCTGTCAAGTTATTTGTAATGTGATCATTTTTCACGCGCACATCAAAAGCGTGTCTCGACCAAGTAGATGGAGGGATTTCCTTCAGCCAATCATATGCCTCAGGTGATGCATTCTTGATCCGCTCCATTGCATCCTCGAAGTCATATACATGATAGGCTCTAGCTGCTGTCCAGAATAAATTCTTCAATAAAACACCCTTGTGAACTGTCTTGAAGTTGCTATAAACATGTCTTGCACAATAACGCTGGGTAGCATATGGGAAGATGTCTCCAATTGCCTTTATAATACCCTATAAAGTGTAAAATAAAATAAAGTTACGAATTATAGCAAATTAAATACCTTCTGTCTAATTATAGCAAATGAATGACTTAAAAGTTAATAATAAATACCTTCTGTCTATCTGACATGAAAGTCCATGGTTGATCCATACTTCCAAGAATCATGTATAAGTGTTGTAAGAAAAAGGACCAACTATACTGTGTTTCTGCTTCAACCACTGCAACAGCCAAAGGAAACAAACTACCATTCCCATCTAATGCTATTGCAGCTAACAATACTCCTCCAAATGGACCCTTCAAGTGACAACCATCAAGTCCAATAAATGGTCGACATCCTTGAATGAATCCAATCTTCATTGCATTAAAGCTAATGAAGTATCTCTTGAACCTGGGAGTTGAAGAGGGACCCAACCGCTCTGACTCAATCTTTACCAAACTCCCTGGGTTGGTAGCTCTAACAACTTCAGAATATCTCCATAGCATCCCATACGCCTGTCCATGCGTTCCCTCTACGTCTTCAATTGCCTTCCTCCTAGCCCTCCTTAACTGCATATCACTGGCCTCAATACCGTACTGAGAATGGATGATCTCTCTAATAGATGAAATAGGCAACTTTGGATTTGCACGAAGTTGTGGAATAATCTTATCTGATATCCATCTAGAGTTTGCTTCAATATTCTTGTGTACACGAGTACAATTATGTTCTGGCTGAATTGTCTTGATCATGAAAGTCATCCCATCAGGTCTCAGTGATGCATGTAGTCTCCACCTACAATCCGCATTAGCACACCCAACTGTGACCCGAGTTCGCTCATTCTTCATTCTCTTTATGTTGAATCCTTCTCTAATCGCAAACTCAGTTAGGGCTTTTCTGAAATCATTGATGCTAGGAAATAGCATACCTTTCTCAAGTTTAGGCTCCTCCATACCATGTTCCATATCAAAATCAAAACTCCCATCCCCAACATGTTCTTCATCTGAGTCAACTAAACTTTGGTAGTCCGGATCGGATTCATAATCAGAGAGTTGGTCTCCATTATCTTCTTCATATTCAAATCCTACTTCAGCATGTTCTCGTGGTACGCGTGTGTCATTCAACACTTCTTCAACTTCTTCTTCTCCCTCATTACTTAACTCATCTTCATCTTCATCTTCATCTTCACTTATTATAACCTCCTCCTCTACCCAATCATCATCATCTATTGATTCTTGTTCCTCACTTCTTCTTCCACCTGAAGTAGCCGCTTCCTCTTGTGTACATTGAGATATTAGAACTGCAGGCTCTTCCTCCACGACCAAGTTGATCTCATTTACATTGCTATAGAGCTCAAACACCTTCATTAATATTGTATCACCATCAATAACGTGTAACTCTTGTGAACCAGGAGCACGATACTTGATGGTGAAAGCATTACCAACATCAACCTTAGCTACATTCATGGCATCATCCGCCAAATCAAGATAACTATATCTGTCTTCATCCACATTATCAATGTAATCAACGCCTCTTGAGTGATGAACTTTAAGTGTATGCATCTTGTTCAGAAGAAACTACGCCTAACAAATTGAACAAGATGAAATTAGCTACACATCACACCATATCACATGACAGCCAACAGCAAAAGTCCGGACAAATAAGGACTAATAGCAATAAACTTTGAAAATTGAGGCACTAAACTTTGCTACCATGTTGGGGTACAGGTTTGAGTTCTCACCTATTTGGTTCCTAAGTTTAGCAGATAAACCCTAACATTATGCCTACTTATGTTGACATCAAGTCACAGATCATGAAGTCAAGCCTGTGATATTGTATCAAACATGAAGACACTCATGGCCTTAGCCCTTAATTTCATCCATCAGATTTACCAGGAAGTGCACAACAAGGCAACTTAATTTCATCTACCTTTGAAATCATTATATAACTAAAGCTGCATTTCGCTCAAACACTCAAAATTTAGTTAACTTATATAAGCCCTTAGCTCCTATACTACATTTATGTTAGCAATAATAACAAGTTCAAACATATGAAAGGAAATATTAAGACAAAGTTTTAAAATTATCCAACATGTTAAAACATATATAACACCAAATAAAAGCCTCTTTGCCAAGGCTGAATTGTACAAAAACAAACATATCTGCATCATAAACCACTTCTAACCATTGTAAATGCTTCCTTCTTGAGATCTATGAGAAGAATTTGTCAAAGATATGCTTGAATAGAAACTTTTCAAGTGTTGTCTTTGCACTCTGTAGTCTGCACTATAATTTGAAATAGAGTTTGTAACCATTTGTTACACAGGTTTAATCCCAACATGTCACCTAAAAAAACATTGACTAATCTAACTATTTCAGAAGTGAAAGTAAATGAAGAATATTGAAAGCAAAATGTTTTATAGTTCATATATGTACCAACAGCAGACCACATGTATCCAGCAACTTCCCCCATATGCGACTTATGATCTAGAAAACACACAGCTATCAGGGTATCACAGCTAAGGAAAGGAGAATTAGAACACTGTAAAAAAATCATTTTTTCCTGGACTAACCTCTGCAATAATTTCAGCAGAAACTACCCCAGTTTCTTCCCGTAGTTCTTTGACAGCAGCATCTTTTGATATCATGGAACATGAAACAAAAGCAACCTGAGAATACAAAAGAATACAAGCAGAAGAGATACAGTTATGCCTGAATGAAACAAAAGAATACAGCAGCATCTTCGGCTTCAGATATCATGAAACATGAAACAAAAGAAATGATTTTGGATGGCATAATCAAGTAATGGAGCAAAACTGTTGTCAAAAACCTAAGTTGGAAGCATTGTTGGTAGTATAGTAACACAGGAAAGATTACTACTAACTCAAAAGAAAAGAGCACAAATTTCAATTAACACCACAACAACCACCTTCAAAACCACCATTTTGTTTGCCCCAAAACCATTTCACATTCTCATAACTACCATTTTCCTTTACTAAATAAGTTTAACCCTACCATTTGATACAAGGAATACACATAAAGTACATTACCTTTCTCTCCAAAAAGTTACTAAGTTGTCATCTCATCAATAAAACAAGTCTGTAAGTCACTCTTTTAGGAAATATACTTTCTCAAATTGCAAATCAATAATTTGATTGGTGGAATGACATCTGCATTCCAACAATGCTTCCCCACAACCAGCATTTAACAACGATGGAAATAAGCTGAACAAACAAGATGAAAATGAACTTAACAACTTACATTTAGTTAGTGTGACATTGAAAAATTAAAACTATTATTGTAAGAGCAACCTGAGAATACAAGCAGAAAACAAAAACAAATCCTTATATGCATCGTCTTGCATATAAGGATTTTGCTGTCATCTCTTCTCATTAGTGTTACTAATGAGAAGAGATACAGTTATGCCTGAACGCATCCTTGGATTAATAAACAATTAGGGATCGACATCAAAACTCCCCAGAGGCACAGTGCTTCTCTCTCCAAACCATTCTATGTTAGCCCTGTAACCATCGTTGTCCATGAAATTGAATCCTTTTAGAACAAATTCATAGAACAAATTCTTTGACTCTTCAATCAACCCACGCAGACATAAACAGTTCTCCAACAACCCAATCCCCAAAACAAAAGACAGAAAAGAAGACGAAAAACAAAAAACGTGGATGGTTTATATGATCGATCGTTTCCATGGTAAGAAGTAGATGGAAAAGAAGACGAAAAACAAATTTCATTGTTACCTGCGATGAGATGAGTCGTCGAAGAGAGCTTCCTGGAGTGAACCTCGCGGAGAGAGGACCAGAGAGAGAGCGAGCAAGCTTTCTGGAGTGAAAAACAGATAGAGAGAGAGAGGCTTCGTTCTGGATGGAGCGAACGCAATCTCCTTTGGTTTCTTCTCGAAGGGGATGCGAATGGGTTTCTTCTCGAAGGGGATGCGAAGGAGAAGGAACACTAAGCGATTAGGGCATCAGGACATTCGATTAGGGATTTCGATTAGGGATTTCGACTAGCGATCAGGACATTCGATTAGGCATTTCGCTAAGCGATCAGAGCTTCCTGGCGATTAGGGATTTCGATTTCTCTCGGAGAAGGTTGAACGAACGAAGAAGGTGATTAGGGCATTTCAATCTCTCGCTTGGAGAAAGGCAAACGCAGAGAAGAAAAGAGCGTTATAAACAAGGGTATTTTTGCCATTTTAGAAAAATAGCCAACGCCGTTTGCGACCAAAGTAACGGCAGGGGGTGTAACAGACGCTTTTCCAAACTACAGGGGTAGTAAGTGATCGCTTCTGAATCACAGGGGGTGTCCGTGACACTTTCCCAAACCTCGGGGGGTGTTAGTGTAAATTTCCCAAATTAATTTTTCCAATTAAGAATTCTTATTCCGATTCTAATTCTTTTGATTAGATGACTAAAGAATTGAAATTTAGAATCAGAATTCCTTAAAGAATTGATTTGAATTCCATTTCCATTGATGTGTTGAACTTATAAAATTCAATTGACTGTTTTTCATGACACATCAATTTCATATTATAACAACTGATAATAATGAAAACTTTATAACTAAGACCAAGATAAAAAAGATAGAGCTAAATAGGAAAAATAAATCCACCACCAACTCACAAGCCATTAGACCTACCATTTTTCCAAACCAGTTTAATCTCAAGCAACGCCACATGCTTCATTAAGACCAAGATAAAAAATATAGCTCAATAGAAACAAAAAATGATGGTTTTGTGAAGTATGTGAAGAAGGGCTCCCAGAGGAAAATCAGAGCACATAACATCAACGAAAAAGTGAGCTCAAATAATGGGAAAAAAAAAAAGGAAAAAACAAAGCACAAAGCACAAAGCAGCAGTCCAAAAAAGAAAAAGATAAAATAAAAGGAAAACAATAGTGACACAACTTATTACAATTTTCGAGGTTTGTCCCAATCAAATTGCACAGGAGTTTTTCTCATTAACACTCAACTTATACATTGTGGCACAGGTTCTTGAATAGCGATACAACTTACTTATTAATGTTGGTAACTAAATCTTCATTAACTTTGCAGAAAAACTGCTACCAAAAAAAAAAAAAAAAATTTGCAGAAAAACAAAAACCGTTTTTTGAAAAAATAAATAAATAAAAACTAAACTAACTAGAACCTACGTCCACTGGCTATCTGCAATATATTGCACTTTTTCCAGCACAAGCTAACTTCAAAGCTGCTTATTGCTAACTTTTTTGGGCTTGGGTTGAGGGTGAGCTGAATTTTAAGCTAACCATATTTTAGGTTGAGCTTGGGCCCCAACTGGTAGAGCTTAACAGGGCTCAGCCACGTTACTTATATAGAATATTATTGTACTAAATAAAATATTATTCAAATCTAGCCACCGTCCTTTCCCAACAGTATATAAATCTAGACCGTTTCATCTGGAGCCACTCAATGATTCCAGCATGAAACTTGCGGATGGATGACACTTTTTAATAGTGGGGCCCACATCCCAAAATGCATCTAAGGCACCGGTGGTTTCACTAAACAACCGGCTTTTGGCTCTAGAAGAAATGCTCACTTATAAATCATGGAACTATTTTATTTATTTATTGCATATTGGTCTGATTTTATCACATCTATTGATGAAGGCAAGTCTTATGGGGTTGCATCAAAAGGTGAGTTTACTTGTACAACTCCTACTTTTTTCTTCTTAAAAAAGAATTACTTCTATAATCATGGAACTACTTTTGTGTTAGCTTATTTTGCAAAACAGTATTCCTGAGTTTAAACCTCACATTGCAGCAACCAAAAACAAAGATCAAAGGCAAGGGAGAAAAGGATGGAGCAAATTATTATAACCTATACATGTACAAGGAGAAGGAGAGTTCTAGAGGATGCCCAGTGGAAGGTGCATCAACTCTTTAGTTTGAGCTGAGTATGCCTTTGGCTTATGTTTGCTTTTCAATGAATTTATCTTAGAAATAGGGAAATTTTGGTTTTAAGCGATATTTTTAGAAATAATTCAGATTCAGTCACATAATTCTAAATAATTGAAAAATAGTAATACTTTATTAAAATATTTGGAACCGAGCGTTGTTTTATTACTGTTCATTTGATGTTTCTTCCCTAAAAAAATGTCCTTGAACAAAACACTTGTACCGTTGCTAATAGACTATTTGTACTCTTCGACGTTTTGTGTTACAAATGCTAGCTTTCCAGGTGTACTTTTAAGACTGCAACCCCTTCATTCATTTCTGATTCGCTTAGTTGATCTTCCACATCAAATACATCATCCTTATTAAGTTGATGATCTGTGATTATGCTCCAATCAAGTAGTCCTTCATCAGGAGCACAAAGGGGTGCCGATGTTGAGGGAACTCTGCTCGTGTTAGCTGCTGCCTGTGCGTCATCTATGCTTTCACGAACATCATTTATTTCTGCTTGGGTTAGTAGATCTTCTTCATTAAAGATATCATCTCCTTCAAAGGGATCTGTGGTTTTATTAAAAATATCATCTCCATCTTGCTCTTATAGGAGTGGTTCAGGAATATATATATATTAAATATATAAAGTTCACCACTACTATTACCTTGAGCTTTTAATAGAAATGGTGTTCTATATGATATCAGAGTCTTAGGCAAACACTAAGGTCTTGGGTTCAAACCTCTACGACAAGAAAAAAATATTCCACATGTAAGGCCTCCCTAAAATGGGTTTGAGTCCAGCCCACACGTGAGGGGGTGTTAGTGTTTTTTCACTGACTAGATCTTCGACAAAAAATATATCATCTCCATCTTCGCGCTATTCATCTGAATTTGTATCCTCATCAGATTCTTCTTCTTGCCATTTCAGGTTTCTGATCCCACAGAGCACGTAATCTTCGAACTGCATGCACGTACCAATTAAAGTTATATATATTCAAACCTACCTCATTGTAAAAGATTTCTTTAAAAAAAAAATGAAGATGTATGTAATACATTACTACCTGTCTAGGGTTATTATGAGACTGAAGGAGGTGGTATCCATGCATGATCCATCCCGATCCCTCTCTCTCAGTCTCAGCTCCTTTCTGGGTGAACGTGTATAAGCTCTCTTATATCCTATGGGATACCGGAAGCATCGGAAACCGGTTGAGCTGGAGCTTGAACTTTCCAAGTCCCGCCAGCAACAGTCCTGTGAATTCTCATTCCCTTGTCACCCATCTTCTTGAGCTTGGTGAAGCAGTAGAAATCCTTGTTGCCCTTGGATGAAGGTCTCCATAGCTCCCATGGTATGGTTTATCCCCATAAACATCACATTCAATCACGAATTTGTTTGGTAGGAGTTCACCACTCACCTTCTTCTGCAGATACGTTTGCAAAATCTCTTTATCCTTGGGATCAAATCGAAACCCGGGAGGCAATATTATTGTGTTGTCACGTTCTACTGCCATGTCTTGATCTCCCATATATCGATTATAGAGAATATCACGTAACAGAGATGACGAACGATCAGATGGCGAAAGAGACAGAGATAAATAGCGAGGATCAAACGATCAGATAGTGAAAAAAGACGGGGATGGCGTAACCGAGATTCGGACTCCTACGTGAATTTTTTGCTTGAGTAGCGAGAGGTCACTTGGACTGTGAATAAAGTGCATCCTATATATGTATAAATAACGGTAATACTGATAGAATAATACTCCTCTTTGAAACATAGCACATGTTAATCAATGCCGAAATATCACATACCTGTTTGTGAGTGAGATGAGTTCTCCATTGTAGCCATAGGTTTCTGCAAAATAGAGAAAATGGAGTATGTGGAGAAACTACTCTCTACCCCTTAAAGCCCTAAGAGAGAGACAACAAAATGCAACCCCTCAATAGAACTCAATGGGCTAGCTCTATTTATAGTGGGGTGAGAGTAGGGGCCTCCACATGTGTTAAAGAGAAAATAGCCCATCCCATTATGAGCCCAATAGACAAATGTTGTGTTTGTCCAAAAAAAATACAACAATCTCTCACTTGGACAACATCACATTTAATTATAACACAAACACAGACAAGCATTCCAAAAACCAAAATCAATATGGTGATAAATACTTGTTTTCATACGAAACCCAAGAGACAGTTACAAATGTCTTTAAAACAACAAGCCTTATCCAAAATGCGACTGTAAACATCCAGTCTAGTGACTATACCAACAGGATATACGGCACCAACCTTATGCTAACAATCACTAGATTCAGGCATACACTAAAACATATTGTCTCTTTGTAGATAATACACCTGCACAAGACCAATCAAAATGCCTCAATACATAAAGCATGCCTTGTCCATAATGCGCGTGACCCAGGCACGAGACCAATCAAAATGTCTTAATACATAAAGCATGCTTTGTCCATAATGCGCATGACCTAGGCATAACATTGACATTGCTATATTAACCAAAATAGAATATGAGCATAAAAATTATAGCCATATAGTCAATATTTATAGAACTCCCACTAACTAAATACAACAGAAGACTCTAATAATCCCAAATGAGTCACATGCTTCTTAAACAATTTTGGAGCTAAACCTTTAGTTAGTGGGTCAGCTAACATATGTTCTGTGGAAATATGCTCAACACAAATATAAGACTCGGCTATTTTCTCTCTAATAAACAGATACTTAATATCAATATGCTTGGAGCGAAAAGAGCTCCTAGTGTTTCGAGAGAATGCAACTGTTGCGGAATTGTCACAAAATATCTTCAGCGGCCTCGAGATGGTGTTCACAACACCTAGCCCTAAGATAAAATTCCGCAACCAAATAGCCTGGCATGTAGCCTCATAACAAGCAACATATTCTGCCTCCATTGTTGACGAAGTTACAAGTGTCTGTTTGACACTTTTCCAAGAAACAGCTCCTTCTGCCATCATAAAAACATAACCAGAAGTGGATCTCTTATCATCTGGACAGCCTGCAAAATCAGCATTAGAATATACAGTTACGTCAAGGATGTCAGATCGCCGATCTGTAAGCACTAGATCTTTAGTGCTTTGCAAGTACCTACGTACTTTCTTTGCAGCTTTCCAATGGGCCAAACCAGGATCACTCAAGTATCTCCCAAGAACACTACTAACAAAAGCAATATCAGGTTGTGTACATACTTGAGCATACATCAAACTACCCACAACTAATGAATAAGGAATCGTCTGCATTTGAGTCCTTTCACTATCATCCTGAGGGCATTGAGACTTCGAAAATTTATCACCTTTCACAATAGGTGCTTTCCTAGGAGAACAAGAATGCATATTAAACTTAATTAGAACTCTATCGATGTAGGATTTTTGAGATAATCCAAGAATGCCACCAGATCTTTCATGAATAATCTGGATGCCCAAGACATAAGACATCTCACTAAGATCCTTCATGTCAAAATGAGACGACAACATGCCTTTTGTCTCTATCAGAAGCTCCATGTCATTTGCAGCGAGTAATATATCATCAACATAAAGAACAAGAAAGATATATTTACTCCCACTGACCTTTAGATATATGCATTGATCTACAACATTCTCCTTAAAACCACAAGAGGTGACAATCTCATCAAATTTCAGGTACCATTGTCTTGATGCCTGCTTAGGCCCGTAAATGGATTTCTTAAGCTTACACACCATATGTTCCTTTCCATCAACTTGAAACCATTTGGTTGTGTCATGTACACATCCTCAAATAAATGTCCATTAAGGAAAGCTGTCTTGACATCCATCTGATGCAACTCAAGGTCCAAGTGAGCCACAAGTGCCATAATAATCCAAAAAGAATCCTTGGTAAACACAGGTGAGAAAGTATCTTTATAATCAATACCTTCTCTTTGGCTAAAACCCTTCGCAACAAGCCTAGCTTTATACCTTTCTACCTGACCTTGAGAATTATACTTGGTCTTAAAGATCCATTTACAACCTATTGGCCTATAGCCACAAGGTAGTTCAACCAAATCCCATACACCATTCTGACACATCGATGCCATCTCATCATGCATAGCATCTAACCAACATGAATACTTGGGGTTATCAATGGCCTCCTTAAAAGATCTTGGATCAAAAGACATACCAACATCAAACTCATGCTCCTGCAAATAGACAATGTAATCATCAGATATTGCAAGTCTACGAGTCCTCTCTGATCTCCTCAAAACAGCATCATTTGTCCCCATATCAACATCTACTATAGTGTCAATAACCGGATCATGGGAAACAGTATTGGTTCCCTCTATCAATGATGGTGTCAATGATGGTGCAACCAATGATGGAGGAGTAATTTGAACAGGTATAACAACACTCTCATTTCTAAAGACAACTTCACGTGGAGCAGAACTTCCACTATCAGGGATATCCTCAAAGAAAATGGCTCTATTAGATTCAATGACTTTAGTGACATTAGAAGGGCAATAAAATCTAGAGCCTCTTGATCCCACATAATAGCCAACAAAATAACCAGAAATGGTCTTAGGATCAAGTTTCTTCTGAGAAGGATTATAAAGCCTTATTTCTGCCTTGCAACCCCAAACACGGAAATGATTCAAACTAGGCCTTTTGCATGACTATAACTCATAAGGAGTTTTAGGGACTGACTTACTTGGCACTTGATTCAGGATGTAGGCGGCGGTTTTTGAAGCTTCACCCCACAAGAATTTAGGCAAAATAGAATGACTGAGCATACATCGCACCATATCCATGAGAGTACGATTTCTTCTTTCTGCAATACCATTTTGTTTAGGAGTTCCAGGCATTGTGTACTAAGCCTCAATACCACATGCCTCAAGAAACCTAGCAAAAGGTCCAGGATTTCTACCAGTCTCATCATATCTCCCGTAATATTCACCACCTCTATCTGATCTTACTGCCTTAATCTTCTTATTTTTCTTAAGCTCCACTGCAGCCTTAAAAACCTTAAAGGCTTCTAATGAGTCCGATTTTTCACGATTGAGCTCAACATGACCATAGCGAGAAAAATCATCAATGAATGTAATGAAGTACCTATAATTACCCATGACAGCAAGGGAAATGGGACCACAGATATCAGTATGAATTAAGTCTAAAATATCCACACTTCTGCCAACCTTTTGCTTTCTTGTCCTGGTTGGAAGTTTCCCTTTGATACAATCAACACAAGTTTCAAAGTTAGAGAAATCCAAGTCAACCAGAATGCCATCTTTAACCAATCTCTCCATTCTTTCTCTTGAAATATGACCCAACCTTTTGTGCCACAACATAGAAGAGTTTCTACTCATCCTACCATGTTTAGAAGCAACTACAACATTCACCACAGAAATATGAAGAGAAGCATTATCTAGAGCAGGAAGCAAGTCAATTCTATACAAACGATCATATAAAGTAGCTGAACCAACCACAACAGAATTATAATAAATAGTAGCTTTTCCATTTCCAAAAAGAAAATTATATCCACATTTGTCCAAAATAAAAATAGAGATCAAATTTCTCCTAATGGAAGGTATATAAGCAGTATCAGACAAGTTCAAAACATGCCTAGAGGCCAAAACAAGTCTTACTATACCAATGTGTTCAACTTTGATCTTCACACCTGTAGACACCCCAAATTGCACAGTAAAAATGATGGATAATTGGCAAAAATCATTCTTTCCTTTGAAACCAGTACAAAAATTTAGATTTAAGCATTTTTTATTGTATCCGACACAAGTCATCAGATACAAGAAGACCTTTTTATATCCGACACAAGTCGTCGGATACAAGCAGGTATTATTGTATTCGACGACATATGTCGGATACATATAGGTGTCCTTGTAGTCAACCTGAGTTGTCGGATACAAGTTTTTTGCTCAAAATTAGAGTTTTCACTTTTTACCATCATATCCTTCATTTAAAGAGGGGAAATCTCGGAAATAGCCTTAGGATTTAAGTTGGTGGACTCTATACATCATTTTGTGTCTAGCATCATGCAAACCCTAACCCTAGCCTTTGCCTATAAATAGGAGGCTCTTCCTTAAGCAAATGGCCAATAAGTTGGAGGTTGAAGAGCTCTGAGTGAAGAAGGGAACCGCTGCTGCATTGCTTCTAGAAACCCAGGTAAGCCTAAATCCCTCTTTATTTTTCTGTCTTTACATTCTAGGGTTAGTTCTTTTCTTCTACCTTTATGTAGAATAATGGCCTAATCTTTGTGTATGCAACCCATTTCTCTACTCAAAGTACCTCAAGACTCCCTCTAGCCGTAAAACGTGAAGACGGGATCTAGGGGAAACGAGACTGAGGATTGATCCTTAGTGTTAGAACCCTTTTGAAAAGCCTTTTGTTCTATGAAAACCGTTTCATACTCAAAGTACCCCAAGACTATCTCGCAGAACCGTAAAACGGGGAGAGAGAACTAAGGGAAACGAAAATGGAACGGAACCTTAGGTCTTTTTAGAACCCCATTTGATTGATATGAATGCCATATGTTGTTATGTTGTTATATTTGAAGAAATGATTTTTACACATATACACATATTGCACTTGTTTTTTGTCGGAATCGGCTTGTATTTCGGATCTATTGCATTCATTGTGATAGATCTGAAATAAATAGCTCCAAGCAATTCTGGGATATATCTCAATGATTTTCAAAATGATTTCAAGCACATTCTTTTTGAGTATTGAAGACCTCTAAGTCTAACCTCTCGATTTTGGGCATTTTTGCTCCATGTTAGGGTTTTTGGCATATTCTCTTCAATCGAAGAGAATGGTGAGCCAACTTGTGCCCTATTTTTCCTAGAGGTTCTTCAATACTTTCTCAAGTGATTTTGATTTATATTGCACGGATCACACACACTTGATCACAATTTTGGATTTATTTTACTTAAAAAGGTCTAAATCAGACAGCAGCTGTACCCTGACTTCGGACACTCATAACTTTATCATCCGAATGAATTTTGGAGTGATTCCAAAGCCATGGGAAAGGTGAGGCTGTCTAGTTTATGTCTGTAAAATTGCATCAATTTTTATGAAGGGGATTTTTTGACACCACTCAGTCGAAGTTGATAGGTCAGTTCAGGCCAGATTGCGGAACCTGTCACTTTGACTAAGCACCATGTGTTCGTTTTAAGTCCGATTCGAGTGATTTTTGTTTTTGTGTTTTTATTCGGAAGTCTAATTTCAAATCCAGTTGGTTTCATAATTGTTTGATTCCATTTGTGTCATGGGTGACCGATTTACTCAGAATTGCTCAACAACACATTTCTGGGTTAATCTGTGATCTTCGGGGCCTGTTCGGGAGGTCACCCAAGGCACATCCGGATGAATTTTTGTATGAGGCTAGTTTCATTTAAAATATGGCCCTACATACTTCATTCATGCAAAAATTCACGAATTTATATGTAGCCAATTTTTCCAAATGAATTTCCAAAGTTGCCTACTTGTTATTTTTACTGATTCCCAACAGCAGATTTCAAAGGAGCATAACTCCTAGGGTTTTAACCGGATTTGATTGAAAATTTGCATGAGTTTTCTATTTATCATAATCTTTCAAATGGATTTGGTTTGATTCAATTTAAATTGGATTTGAATGATTTCAAGACAAATGGCTCTAGTTTTTACCGAATTTTCCGGATTTGTCTCAACTTGGTTTTATTCAAGTTTTGCTCTGATTTCCATCTAATGGTGATATCCCAGAAGTGATACTGACATAAAAGAGGATCTGGAATTCATTGGATTTCTCATGTGAAAGTATCATACATTTGTTTAATCCTTTTTCAAGGTTTTTGATGATTTTAGCAAGCTTTCTTATTTTTTTAGCATGAACAACACTTGGCAACCACCTTGTGTGGGTGGATGGGGGTGCCTAACACCTTCCCCCGTTCATAATCTAATCCCCTTACCCATTTCTGGATTTTATTTTCAAGTAGAGTTATTTTTACTCTAGTTTTACCTTTTCAATTGTTTTGATGATTTTAGTGCCCATTCACACCCTAAAATTGGATGGTGGCGACTCTCCCATTTTCGTTGAGCCCGTGTGATGACGGAGGGAATCATCAAGGTGATTTTTCCATGTCTCACAACACCGTTGCCCATGTTTACTACTATCTCTGTATCACTTGGTCTTCTAAAGTTGCTTAATTCCTGCAAAGAATTTGTAGTGTGAATGGTTGCACCAGTATCTAACCACCAAGAATCAGAAGGCACATCCACCATATTAGATTCAAAACACACTAGTATTTAATGTGTACCTTTCTTGTCTAACCAGGCCTTGAACTTCTTACAATCTGCCTTCTTGTGACCATACAAATGACAAAAGTTACACTTCCCTTTAAAACCTTCAGTCTTAGGCCCAGGTGGAACACTCACATCAATTTGTGGAGTAGGTTTCAAAGATCTCTTCATGTTCTGAAACTTGTTGCCATTCCTTTTGGAGAATTTCTTCTTCCCTTTGTCATGGGTCACCATAGAGCAGCATGAGTCTTACCCTTCTTCATCATCTCCTCTTCTTGAGTTACAATAGCAGTCATTTTACTCAAGTTCCATTCATCTTTCTGAGCATTATAAGTGGTTCTTAGTGCATCAAATTAACTTGGCAAAGATTCAAGCACTTGCCAAACAAGGAAGCTATCTGACAAAATGAGTCTCATCCCCTTAAGTTTGTTAAAGAAATGAGTAAGTTTCATGATGTGCTCCCTGACTCCACTAACCCCATCATAGGTTGTTGTAGTAAGGAGTTTTAGTAGAGCTTCCTTTTTTGCTTTATCGAACTTGGTAAATTTCTTTCCAACAGCATCAAGGTAGTTTTCAGCACCTCATTTTTGCGCACCGAAAGTGTCAAAAATGAAAACCCTAATTGAAAAGTCAAACCCGGAAGGGTCAAAAAGTTGACTTTTTGATCCGGTGCGAATTAACCACCAAACTTCATAACATTGGATATAGAATTCCGATACGGTTCTAATGACACAAAGTTCGTCCAAATCGGACCCCAGATGAAGAAGTTGTGAGATGGTCAAAACTGGGAATAGCAGAAATCGACTTTCTGCTAAAACCCAAATCAATTGTCTAATTAGGCCCCAGCTAAGAGAGCACTCCGACGCGATTCCAACGCAACTGAGTTTGCTGGAATCGGGGTCCCAGATAGGAAATTATGAACAAAACCGGCTCCTGGGGAGCAGTTTTGACTTTTTGATAAAAGCTAATTCAGTGGTTCAATTTTGTCATGGCAGATAGAGATTTCCGATACGATTCCAACGCAACTAAGTTTGTTGGAATCGGACTCCGGATGAAGAAGTTATGAGCCGGTCAAACTTGGAAATAGCAGAAATCGACTTTCTTCTAAACCCCAGATCAGCCACCCAAACTTATGTTAGCAGAAAGAGCATCTCGACACGATTCCAACACAATTGAGTTTGCTGGAATCAGAGTCCCAAATTGAAAGATATGAGCAAAACTGCCTTCGAGGGAGCAGTTTTGCACTTCTGCTAAAAATCTGAACTTGCTGCTAAACTCTAACTCAGTGGGTAGAGCATCTCGTACTGATTTCAACGCAACTAAATTTGCTGGAATCGGATACCAGATGAAAAAGTTATGAGTAGTCAAAGTTTTAAAAAATCTGCACACGTGGCAAATGCTGAAGCAAGAGCAATAAAGTAAAAGTTCTGAATTAAAAAATAATATTTTTATTAAAATCTAGTTAAAGCATTTAATTAAAATAAATAAATAAAATAAAAAATGTAAAGGACGCATGTGCTCAAAACAAAAGAAAAAATCTTAATAAAATAATCTTAAAATCAAACAATATCTCATAAATTAAATAATTATAAAATAAAAGAAAATAAAAAATTTGTTTTTCAGCACATGGGGATACGTGTCCCCCATGAGCTGTCCAAGATAAGAATATAAAATAATTTAGAAAAGGGTATCATGTGAAAGTAATCAAATTTTAGTCATATAATATAAAAAGGGTTCATTAACCCTCATTTGGGGGATTCGGCTGCCCTCTCTCACTCTCTCCATCCTCTCCAGCCGGCTAGCCCCCTTTAGTTCCTCCTTCTCTCTCCCCTTTGCTGCATCCGACCCCCTCCTTTACACCTTCCTTTATCACCCAAACACCTCCAAATTCATCTCCAAAGTCCCCCTACTCTCTTCCTTCTTCATTTTCAACCAAAGGAATCCACTTAGTGTCACTTAGAAGCTTGGAAAAGAATCCTCAAAGTGCTGTTGGTGTATTCAAAAGAGTTCAACACCTTTAAGGAAGTTGTAAGTACCCAAGGTGAGTCTCTTTGTGTTCTTTATTTAACATATCTAAACATGAAGGAAAGTTGAGTGATCTTTTGTTCCATTTGTGTTGTGCATCTACTGTTTTCACTATTGGATGTATGCTTACTTCCTCTTCATTTTCTACACACTTTTGGTGTAAGTAACCTCATGGTAAGAGAGGTGAACTTCCGGTAGCTTAAAGAGAGGGAGAGAGGTCCTCTTGTCTGGTCTTAAAGGTTTTAGAGTTACTATAATGTTGCTGTTTTTTTTATTGCTATTGATTTCTTGTATTTAGATGGGGAGTATGCTCCTCTATTACATCCGTTGTACCCCTTTACATAACCCCCCTCTTTCCCTTCTTCTCATATTCTCTTCCTAGGTTAGATGAGTGATTGATGTCCATATGAATACATCACAAAGCATGCAAAATATGAGTTTTGTTTTCTTTTATATATATGTTTAGCATAATCAATATTTTTGGACATACACGGATTTTCTTTACCATCCACCAGCATTTAAAGCATGCATGCTTTTGTTTTAGGACTATGAAAGCATTTTTCTTTTTCTACTGTTTTTATGAGTTTTTTTTATCATACTTTCTTATCACTTCTAGTCATGGTTTTTAGACATGAGAAATTAATCCATGTTCGTATCTAGATGTAAGCATGCCTTCATTTTAGTCACTGTTTTTGGGCTTTGTAAACATACTATTATTTTATGATTATGTAATCCATCAACTTTTATGTTTTCATTTATTAAGAGCATATCTAAAAGTTTTTTTATAATATTATTGGTTTAGTTTTGAACATATAAAAACCGTTCTTTAGTTCTTAGTTGTGTAACTTGTGGTTGAGTTTAGTTTTGGCTTGAAGGATGATTATTGTAGTCTTTCTTTAGTGGATTTTCTTTCATGAATATGGACAGCTGGTTTTCTTTCTTTAGAATAAAAAGGACTAAAACAGGGACACTCAGGTCCCTGTTTATTCATTGATTTGGTTTAAAAAGGGAAAGTGAATCTTTAATCTTCCCATGTGTTCATGATTCTCAAAACCCTCAAAGAGAAACTCATTAAGTCTTGTTGGAATCACTGTGGGCCCACACAGGGGCCAACGAAAGCCTCAAGCAAGCCTAAGAACCTGTGGATTCAGTTTTTTGTCAAAAATTGTGAAAAAATGATTTTCTCAGGTTTATCGGAAACACAAGTCGACTATTAAGGTTTTCTAACTTAGCCGAAAATCAATTTTGGCTAAACCTGAAATATAGTTTAGCCAAAATAAATTTTCGACTACATTAAAAAAAAAAAATCAAAAAATGACTTTTTAATTCTTTGTTTATTTGTTGATTTATTTCAAACGAACTGGTGAACCAGCAGGGTTTCTAGGTTAACCAGAAACCCAAAATAGGTCCTGGACTTCTAAGCCCAATTTGATTCGTTAGCGGGCCTTCCAATGGGGCCCACCTAGCCCAAGATCATTTCTGGACTTAAATAAAGATAATTAAAATAATTAAGATGGGCCAAACCCTTTGAGGTCCATCAAAGAGCCCAACATGGATACATGTAGGCTTAGCTTAGGTATGGTTTGGCCGAGACCACGGGCTGAGGCTTGTCTGGCCCATTAAGCCCATCAACCCAGTTAAGAAGGGTCCAACACCCTGATTTCATCAAATCTTGGACCATCCGGTTCAAGTCTAGGCTATGGGCCTGTGAGACATGGGAAAAAATCACCGGAGTGATCGTCCCTCCGTCAACACACGGGCTCAACGCAAAAATTGGGAGAGTCGCCACCATTCATGATTTTGGGGTGAGAATGGACACCAAAGAGTTCAAAAGTAGGCAAAAATAGCCAAAAGACAAATTCTAGGATAAAAATAATCCTACTTGAAAATCAAATCCAGAGATGGGTAAGGGGATTAGATTATGAACGGGGGAAGGTGTTAGGCACCCCCATTCATCCACACGAAGTGGTTGCCAAGTGTATGTTCATGCAAAAAATAAAGTAAGAAAGCTTGCTAAAAATCATAGAAAATCTTGAAAAAGGATTAATGTATGATATTTTCACATGAAGATCTAAATGGATTTTAGATCCTCTCTTATGTCAATATCATTTCTGGAATATCTCAAAAGATGGAAATCAAAGCACAAATTGCTCAAAACCAAGTTAAATCAAATTCGGAAAATTTGGTAAAAAGTATACCACTTGCCTTGAAATCATTCAAATCCAATTCTAAGTTGACCCAAACCAAATCCATTTGAAAGATTAGGGTAAATAAGAGTCTCATGCAAAATTTCACTTCATTCCAATGAAAAATCTAGGAGTTATGCTCCTTTGAAGTTGCTGTTGGGGACTTTTAAAAGTAGTAAGTGGGCAACTTTGGAAAATTGTCTAGAAAAATCCACTACATATAAATCCACGAAATTTGATGTGATTGAAGTCTGTATGGCCATCTTTCAATAGAAACTAGCCTCATACAAAAATCCCTTCGGACGTGCCTTGGATGGTCTCCCGAACAGGCCCCGAAGATCACAGATTTACCCAGAAAAATGCAAATGAGCAGTTCTGAGTAAATCGGCTACCAATAATTCAAATGGAGTTCAAAAATTATGAAACCAACTGGATTTGAAAATAGACTCATAAAGGAGTACTCAGAAACAAAAATCACTCTAATCGGACTTAAAACGAACACATGGCGGTCCGTCGAAGTGACAAGTTCTGTACTTGGACCTGAACTGTCCACTCAACTTCGACAGAGAGGTGTCAAAAATCGGCTAGATAGAAATTCATGAAATTTGGTGGACATAAACTAGACAGCCTCACCTTTCCCATGGTTCTCGAATCGCCCCAAAATTCATCCGGATGATGAAGTTACGGACGTCCGAAGTAAGGGTACAGGTGCTGTCAAGCTAAGCCACTTTTGAAGAAAATCAAATCCGAAAATTGACAAAGTGTGTGAGATTCGTGTAATATGAATCCAAAACCTTTGAAAAACATTTAAAAACACTCCAGAATTGATTTAGGCCATTTATTTGAGATTTATCACAATAAATGCAATAAACCCCAAATATGAGCCTATCCCGCCAAAATAGTGATATGTGTGCAAAAGTGAAGAAAACCTAGCAAGATCCATACACATGCATATAGATTCAATAAAATAGGTTCTAGCATAGCCTAGGGTTCCGTTCCATTATCGTTTCCCTCTGTTCTCTTTAAGATAATCAAGGGTACTTTGAATATGGAACGGTTTACAATCAATCAAAAAGGCCTTATGCTACATAGGTTCTAGCACTAGGGTCAATCCCCAGTCTCGTTTCTCCTAGATCCGCCTTCACGTTTTACGGCTAGGGGAGTCTTGAGATACTTTGAGCCGGGGAAGGATTTCCACACATACAAGCAAGGCTTTACACTACAGAAAGGTAGAAGAAGAGATCTAGATCTAGGAATGTAAAGACAGAAAATAAAAAGAAAAGTTGAGGCTTACCTGAGTTCTGGAGGCGATTCCACAGCGGTTTTTCTTCTTCTCTTGGAGTTCTTCTTTGCGAGAATTCAAAACAAGAGTTGTCTGCCATTTGCTCAAGGAGGAGGCTCCTATTTATAGGCAAGGGCTAAGGTCATTGGTAGACACAAATTAATGTCTAGAACCCCTCCAACCTAAACCCTAAGGTTATTTCCGCGATTTCCCCTCATTTAATGAGGGACATGATGGTAAAAGTGAAAAGCTCTCGGAAAACCCTAATTTTGAGCAAACTTAAGGTATCCGGTATATCAGACCGGATAACAAAGGGCCTTAAGGTATCCGGTACATGGTACCGGATACACTAAGGCTCACCTGTATCCGGTATGAGTATCCGGATACGGGAAAGGGTACTTGTATCCGGATTGAGTATCCGGATACAGATAAAAGTTTATTTTCTCCAAATTCTGTGCTGGCTTTCCAGGAGATAATGATTTTTGATGATTGTTTGTGCAATTTTGGGGTGTCTACAACTGCCCCTCTTTGTGGGAGCTGCGAAGCAGTGAGCTGCAAAGAGTAGACAAGCCCAAATTGCATTCCCTTGAGCATGATTTGCTCGGTTCAATTCAATTTCTGTAGAAAACCATTTTTGAGTGGAGATTTGCCAAAAAAGCCCTCACTTTAAGGGGGCATCTCTCCAAGAGTTCTTAAATTCCACTGAGCCCTTTGTGGCTGTGAAGTGGATTTTAAGCCCAAAAATGGGATTTTTTGAAAAACTGATTTTTTATCAAACCAAGTTGAAAATCGGGTGGATATCATCCTTTTGACCAGGCACATTTCCCAGAGTTGTCCCGAATTCCACAGAGCTCTCGTGGCTGTGAGGTGGATTTCAAGGCAAAAATAGGATTTTGAGAAAATAGAAGTTGTAGCACAATTTTCCTCTTTCCTTTTCCTTCTCTTTTTTTTTTCTTTTCTTTTCTCTTTTTTTTTTCTTTTTTTTTTTCTTTTTTTTTTTTGCATTTCCTTTTCTTTTCTTTTTTTTTCTATTCTTTTCTCTTTTTTTCTGTTTTTTTTTTTTTTTTTTTTTTGCTTTTTTTTTTCTCTTTTTTTTTTTTTTTTTTTTTTTTTTTTATACAATGTGCTGACATATCTCCCTTCCTTTGCAGCTTTGGCTACTTGATCATTTGAGCCAGATTGAAGAGATCAACCGACACTTCTTCCCGAGTCTAAAAGTCCCTCTCTTGATGAGCAACAGGGGGTGCCCCGATATTCCAGGGGGCAAACAGGGCTGGTTCACTTTCTTGGGCTCGCTTCAGGATGACCAGGTGAGATGGCCTGGTACTTATCAGCCTATTGCGGAGACAGTGATTAACTTCCGAGACCGCAACTTTCTGATTCTGGCTGGCCTGAGACATGCAGTGCTTTATCTTCCTCTGCGGGTCCTTTGTCAGTTCCGTGCGACCCAGGGGATTATCATCCCATGTGGATATGAGGATCGTCTTGGGCCCCTTTCTATGAAGCTGAATGCCTGGTTGATGAAGGAGTGGTCCTATGTCCGTTTTATGCATGGTCCAGTCTTCTCAGAAGCCCATGTGAAGGATTATCTCTTCTGGATCAAGGAGCAGATACAGACTCAGGCCCCGGTACCTGAAGATCCTCCTGTAGTCTTGGCTCCCACCTATGAGGACATTCTAGAGTCTGAGCGGGCTTCTCATAAGCGGCTTCAGTAGATATGGGTACGAGAGGCCCAGGAGCTCAGGATACAGGGCGCTTATCTGGAGAGGCAGCTTGAGGAGCAGATCTCACGCCGTATTGCCGTGGAAGAGAAGCTGGAGGAGCAGAGGCAGGCCCGTTGCTTCGAGGTCCGTATGATCCGGCAGAAGTACCAGGCTACTTTGGCCAGCCTTAGGAGTATGAGGATCAAGCAGGCCCTTTCAGATGAGGTCATTTCTTTCTTGAGTGATCCTGCTGCAGAGGGGGCTTCTGGAGTTATTGCAGCTCAGGCAGCTCAGATTCGGGAGCTTGAGGAGCGGCTAGGAGATTAGCTTTATTTCCTGCACATTTTTCATACCTTTGTACAAAATTGAACTCCAATAGTGGAAATACAAAGGATTTAATTCAAAATAAAGTTTTTATATTATTGGCCTCAGAATGCTCAGATGCTTGTAAAAACAAAGGTTTTATGAAAAGTATTTGATTTCTCATCACTGGCCAAAGTATAATTTTTCCTTTTTATATTTTTTTTGTATATTTTTTTTTTTGAAATTTGGTCCATGCACTTAATCACCTATAATTAAAGGAATTAGAACCAGGTTAAATAATGAAAAGGGTAGTCCAGAAAATACTGAGGGATCAGAACCGTCCATCTTAGGACCTTTAGAGTCATCCCCAACTGCCAAAACTGCCCCATTCTGCTCATGCCAACTTTGCTTGAAGCTCAGATCCCCATGATCAACTCAACCTCTGATTTTCTTTCATTTTTCTTATTTTTTTCTTTTTGCCTTTTTGCCAATATTGCCCCTAGCGCCAGTTACGGTTTTCACTAGGGCCGGCTTCTGAATTCCGTCATCACCCATCTTACTCTGATATTTAAATGAACAAGCTAAGATCACCGAGGGCTTAAAAATAGGACGAAATAAAGGCTAGGCTCAGTTTATGAAAGAAAGGGTATTAAAGGCCCAAAAATTTTCAAGTGTGGAAATAGGTCAACCGGACTTACAGTCATGATGAATTTAACCCTTTTCCCCCAAATTGCATTTTTTGCATTTTTTTTTTCACACTTGGCTTTCATTTGCCATTTCCATTGCTTTTCCTCTCTTTTTCTTTTTCTTTCCTTACTTTTGCCCCAATTGATTTTGCCCCAATTTGACTGTAAATCCGGTTTAGGTTGATCAAAGAAACAAACCGGCTCAACTCGGCTAGACTAGGGATTAAAATTTTTGAAGGAAATAAAGAAAAATGGCCTCGGATCATTTCCTAGAAATATTCACTCAAGGAAAATACCTTTTTACCACATCAGAGTTAATGGGCTCAGGAAAATCTGACCCATCCATTTCTGCTAAGATGAGTGCACCCCCTGATAGTACTTTCTTGACGACATATGGGCCTTCTCAATTGGGCTTGAACTTACCACGAGGATCTTCCAAAAATGGTAGAATTTTCTTTAGCACTAAGTTTCCTTCTTGGAAAATTCTGGGCCTCACTTTCTTATTGTAAGCCCGGGCCATTCTCTTCTGGTACAACTGTCCATGGCAAAGCGCTTTCAACCGCTTTTCTTCTATTAGGTTAAGTTGATCATGTCTTGACTGGACCCATTCGGCTTCTTCTAGTTCTGCTTCCATGAGCACTCGGAGTGACGGGATTTCTACTTCCACGGGCAAGACTGCTTCCATCCCATAGACTAGGGAGTATGGGGTTGCCCCAGTTGAAGTTCGGATCGAGGTTCTGTATGCATGTAGAGCAAGTGGCAGCATTTCATGCCAATCCTTGTAGCTCACTACCATCTTCTGAATGATTTTCTTTATGTTTTTGTTTGCTGCTTCTACTGCCCCATTCATCTTTGGCCTGTACGGAGCTGACTTATGGTGGGTGATCTGAAACTGCTCACACATTTTCTTCATGTCCTTGTTCTTAATATTTGAAGCATTGTCTGATACTATGGCATTTGGCAGTCCATAGCGACAAATGATATTGTGCTTCAAAAATTTAATAACATGGTTGCTTGTGATATTTGCATATGAGGCTGCTTCCACCCACTTAGTGAAGTAGTCAATCGCCACCAGGATGAATCTGTGCCCGTTCGATGCCTTAGGAGAGATCATGCCGATGACATCTATGCCCCACATAGAGAAGGGCCAGGGTGATGTCATGTTGTGCAGCTCACCTGGGGGTGCATGCTTGTTATCTGCATAGATTTGGCATTGATGGCACCTCCTGACATGTATACAGCAATCATGCTCCATGGTCGTCCAGTAGTATCCCAGCCTCAGGATCTTCTTAGCCAGCATGTGCCCACTCATATGGGGCCCACAGACTCCTCCATGTACAGTCTCAATCAGCCTTTCCGATTCAGCCTTGGTAACACATCTGAGCAGAATGTCGTTATGTGACCTCTTGTACACATGTCCACCACTTAGCAGAAACTGACCAGCCAATCTCTGTATTGTCCTCTTCTCAGTAGCAGTGGCATTTTATGGCAAACTCCGATTATTCAAGAAATTCTTGATATCTTGAAACCATGGTGCTTCTTCTTCTGGTGCTCCCTCTAGAACGAGACAGTAAGCCGGTTCATCTCGGACCTCAATTTCCAGTGGTCTGATGTCTACTCCTTCTGGTATGCTGACCATTGAAGCCAATGTTGCTAGAGCATCCGCAAATTGATTCTTGGCCCTTGGCATATAGTTGAAAGAAATTCGAGTGAAATTTGTGCTTATTTCTTCCAAATACTGGTGATAGGGGATCAATTTGTGATCCTTGGTTTTCCACTCACCAGTTGTTTGGAAGATGATAAAACTCGAATCCCCGTATACGTCAAGTTCCTCAACTCCTTGATCCATGGCTGCTTGCAATCCAATTATGCATGCCTCATATTCTGCTATGTTGTTGGTGCACTGGAATCTCAGCTTTACTGCAATTGGGATATGTGAACCATCTGGTTTAACCAAGACTGCCCCTATTCCGTTCCCATTCATATTGGCTGCCCCATCAAAGAACATCTGCCAAGAACTCTCACTGTCTTCCTCTTCAGTGTACAGAATTGCCTCATCTGGGAAGTTGGTCTTCAAGGGTTGATATTCTGGCAGAGGATGTGCAGCCAGGTGATCAGCTATGGCTTGACCCTTGATTGCCTTCTGAGTGATGTATGTGAGGTCAAACTCGGACAGTAGCAGTTGCCACTTTGCGGTCCTGCCAGTTAGTGCCGGTTTCTCAAATAAATACTTCAGCGGGTCCATCCGGGATATCAATAGTGTGGAGTGACTAAGGAAATAATGCCTTAGCCTCTGAGTGGCCCACACTAGAGCACAGCAAGTCTTTTCCAATGATGAATACTTGGCTTCATATTCCATGAATTTTTTACTCAGATAGTAAATTGCCCTTTCTTTTCTGCCAGTCTCATCATGTTGCCCCAAGACACATCCCATCGACGTTTCCAACACTGACAAGTACAGGATCAGTGGTCTTCCTGGAGTTGGTGGCACTAGCACAGGTGGGTTCAGCAAATACTTCTTTATTGTATCAAATGCCTGCTGGCAGTCCTCATTCCAGACCGTCGGGTTATCTTTCCTCAAAAGTTTGAAAATTGGTTCACAGATAGCAGTGAGCTGTGCTATGAACCGGCTTATGTATTGAATCCTTCCAAGAAAGCCCCTGACCTCCTTCTCGGTTCTGGGTGCTGGCATTTCAATTATGGCCTTGGCTTTAGCCGGGTCAATTTCAATTCCTCTTCGGCTCACTATAAACCCCAGTAATTTCCCTGATGTAGCCCCAAAGACGCACTTAGCCGGGTTAAGCCGTAAACTATACTTCCTGAGCCGATCAAACACTTTCTTCAGATTGATCAAGTGGTCCTCCTCTTTGCATGATTTGGCAATCATATCATCCACGTAGACCTCCATCTCCTTATGGATCATGTCATGGAATAGTGCAGTCATGGCCCGCTGGTATGTTGCCCCAGCGTTTTTAAGCCCAAACGGCATGACCGTGTAGTGGAATGTGCCCCAAGGTGTGATAAATGCTGTTTTCTCTTGATCCTCCTTAGCCATCTTGATCTGGTTATATCCTGAGAAACCATCCATGAAAGAAAACAGGCTATGTACCGCAGTATTATCGACCAGAATGTCGATGTGTGGAAGCGGAAAATCGTCCTTTGGGCTTGCCCTGTTCAAGTCTCTATAGTCCACGCACATTCGGACCTTCCCGTCCTTCTTTGGTACCGGCACTATGTTTGCGAGCCACTCTGGGTATGTAGAGACTGCCAAAAATCCAGCTTGGAACTGTTTGACCACTTCATCCTTGACCTTCAAGGTCCATTCCGGCTTCAATCTTCTCAGCTTCTGCTTAATCGGCTTAACCCCTGGCAAAATTGGCAACTTGTGCACCACCATGTCAGTGTCCAACCCCGGCATGTCCCGATATGACCAAGCAAACACATCCTTGTAATCTGCCAAGAACTGTGACATTTCATTTTTCTGCATATCAGACAAGCATGACCCGATTTTTACAATTTTTGGGTCATCTTTGGTCCCAAGGTTTATGGATATGGTCTCCTCAATATTAGGTTGGACCCCCTTTTCATGACGTTCCAATTGATATTCAATTTCTTTTGGAACGTCTTCTTCTTCGACCTCGGTCTCTTCTTCGACCCCCATGAGATCAAAGTCGAGCTCAAAGTCGAAGTCATATTCAACCTGGTCCAATTCGGTCTGATTATATGGCTCATAAGTGGTTTGGACCTTTTTGAAAAATTTAAATTTTCTAGAAAAAATAGAAAAATCTTTTTGGGTTTTTTGTGGGCCTTCTAAACATAATTCCCCTGAAGACGAAGGCCCATTAGAACCTTCAGGGAAATGGCATTCCACTATTAGAGTTTTTTTTTGGAAGCCGCGTCAGTTTGCCACACAGACGCTGCTTCAAAAGTAAGGGGAGTTTCCTCCCAATTGTTCAGTACAAAATTTTGGGGAGCAGGGGAAATAGGGAAAGCCTGCTCTTCAAACCCAGAATCCGATGCCATCATCACCGGGTGGGTACTGCCCTTTTCTGCTGCGGGGCCCAATCCAGAAATGACCTTGTCTGGAATCTTCACTGCGGCCCAGTCAATAAACGGCAGGTCCATGTCACCGTCAGTCTTTTCGCCTTCAGTCATGGCGAAGAATGCACCAACATCCTCAGAAAAGTCCACCTGCTGCTCGGGCTGTGGTCCAGGCCCATCCACTGCTCCCAGTATTGGAGAGGGGTTATAGGGTTGTAGGGCCGAAACAAAAGGCTTTTGAAATGGGTTAATGTTTCGGTATGGAGGTTTGGACTGGTCTATGGGAGGAGAAATTTGGATTATGTAGGAGGGTTTTGGAAAGTTCACCCTCAGATGCGGGAGTTTTCCTTTGCTTCTGCTCTCCCCTTCTTCATGTTTCATT
This sequence comes from Buxus sempervirens, assembly GCA_947561395.2. Lineage (NCBI taxonomy): Eukaryota > Viridiplantae > Streptophyta > Magnoliopsida > Buxales > Buxaceae > Buxus > Buxus sempervirens. The sequence continues at coordinate 55,566,884 of OX387182.1, forward strand.
CTTCTCCAGCCTCTGGGCTTGAAGCCCAACCCTACTTTGGGGATCAGTTTCTTAGCCGTGATTGGCTCCACCATCCCCTGCAGATTGATCCCCAGGCCTTTCCCTGGGTGAAAGTGGTATTTCTCCATCACTTTCTTGACCATCCTTTCTGCAGTGGTCCCTTTTTCCTTCTTTTTCACACACCCCCCAGGTATGTAATTGACCGCCTCAAATTGGAATGAGTGGAATGCAATCTTGTCGACAGTTAGATCCACATTGATCAAGGGTACATCAGGTGACACAATGGGCGGCACCAAGTCTTCGGCTAGGACTGTTATCACCCTTTGCCCTCTTATGTATTTCACCCTCTGGTGGAGCGTGGATGGTATTGCCCTAGCTGAATGTATCCACGGCCTTTCTAGGAGCAGATTGAAGGCTGCGGGTATATCCATCACCTCAAATGTGATGTTAAAGATATTCGGCCCAATTGTGACCGGCAGTTCAATCTCCCCTAGGGAGTGGGTCTTGGAGCTATCAAAAGCCCTCACTATCCGCCCATTTCTTTTGATCCTTGACTGGTCCAGACCCAGCTTGGTAAAAGTGATTAACGGGCAAACGTTTAACGCTGACCCGTTGTCAATTAAAACCCGTGCAACCATGCAGCCCTTACAAAGCACAGTGATGTGCAAAGGGTCAACATGATAACACCCACTTGGGCTGATCTCACCCTCTGAGAAACTTATCACATTATGTGACAAGATTTGACCAACCATTTTACCAAGCTGGTCTGGATCGATGGTCTGGGATACGTGTGCACTCTGTAGCACCCTTAACAATGCATCCCTATGCTTTTCGGAATTCAGCAAAAGGCCCAGTATTGAAATCTGGGCCGGGACCTTGTTCAGCTGATCAACAAGATTGAATTCACTTTTTTTTGATTATTTTTATGAGGTCGGCTGCCTCATTTTCTGCACCCTGGGGGGTGTCTTCTCCCACTTTATTTTTTCCTTTTTGTTTTCTTTTTTCTTCATTTTCTTTTTCTGTTTTTTCTTTTTCTACTTCTGTCTCCTTTTCTTTCTCTTCACCCCCTGCACATCTCTCCGACCTCGTCATGAGGTTCACCTCCTCCTGGTTCTGGTTCCTGACCATTGGAACCGTAGCCGTGATTCCCTCGCTGTAATTCCATGGTACAGCGGCCTCAGAATAGGCTAGTTTAGGGATATTAACCACTAATGGCTGGAGTCTGGACCGGGATGTATGGGCCGGTTTAGGGATAGTAGGGGCTGGCTGCACATTTACAACCAGGGGTTGAAGTTTGGATTTGGTGGGGACAGAAGAAGTGATGGAAGCAGTGGTGGGGTCAAGATTGATGACCAGTGGAGCCTTAGACGGCTTGGATGGGGAACAAGTGGGTGGACTGCAATTGAAGACCAATGCGGGCCTTGCAGTATTCATCTGGGTCATAAGAGATGAGACCCTGTTCAAAGAGGAACTTATGTCCTCAGCAGCTGTATTATTTTTTTGGGAGACCATGTTGATCTCCTCTTCTTCCTCTTCTGGGAAAAATCGGACCTGGACTGTAGTCCCCACAGGTGCTATAAGCTGAGATGGGTCAAAGGCCCTTCTGGTGGTGGATATGGCAGTGATGGAGTTGGATGGGCCTGCCCCATTGTGGTAAGGCAGAGGATTCTGCCCAATATCATTTCCTGACTGGGCCGGTGCAGCAGTGTTGAACACTAAGGCCTTCTGGTCCAACAGGTCCTGGACCGCATGCTTCAATACCCAGCAGGTATTGGTAGAATGCCCCGGTGCACCCATGTGGAAATCACAGGTGACTGACGTGTCAAAATTTCTCCCCCTGGTGGCATTCGGGTTGGGCTCTTTCAGAGTCAAGTATTCACCCTTTAGCAGGGTTGGCAATAGTTGGGAAAGAGATATTGGTAGAGGGGTGAAAACCCGGTTCTTTCTTGCTGCGAACCAGGCATCCCTCTCCTCCTTAGAAAAAGTCCTCCTTGTGTTAGCTGGCACAGAAGGAGAGAAGTTGACATTCATCGGGGTCTGGTACGACTGCTGGGCCTGTTGGGGTGCCGAGATGTTCACATGCAGTGGCTTCTTGGCTGGAGGAGCCTGGACCAGGTTCACCTCCCCTTCTTTTCGGGCCCCCGTCTTTTTGAACCCGGCCCCTTTCTTCTGGGCCATGGAGGCAGAGGAATCAGACTGCCCAGTAAGAGTAGAGTAGTCTATCAGCCGTCCTGACCTGACCCCTTCTTCAATCCGGTCAGCCACCTGCACCAGGGCTGCAAAGTTGGTGGTTATCTGACCCACCAGATGGTTGTAAAAGGGCTGCCCCAGTGTGCCCATAAATGTGGAGATCATCTCCGGCTCTTGCATAGGTGGCCTGACCTGGGAGGCCGCCTCTCTCCATCTCTTGGCGTACTGCCGTACCGGCTCATCTTTCCCCTTGGTCATCCTCATCATGTCGTACCGGTCCGGCGCGATCTCAGAGTTGAACTTGTACTGGTCCAGGAAAGCATCGGCCAAGTCCTTCCACCTTCTAATCCTTCCATGGTCCACTGTAGCGAACCACCGAAGGGCTGACCCGGTCAAACTCCTCTGGAAGAGCTGGATCAGTATTCCATCGTCCCGGCCAAACTGGCACAGGGCCCCGCAGTATAGTTTCAGATGGCTTAATGGGCAGCCCGTGCCATCAAACTTGTCAAAATCCGGGCACCTGAACTTAGCCGGTAGACAGACGTCCGGGTACATGCACAGGTCCTCGAAGGTGGTGCCTGCATGGCTGCCTTCCCCCTTCACCTCTTTCAGCTCTGCCTGGATTCTTTCTATCCTCAGCAGCATTTTCTTTTCCATTTCATCTCTGGCCTTTTCTTTTTCCAGCTCTTTCTCAGATTCCGCCATATTTTCCCTGATCAGAATGGGTTCAGGGACTGGTTCAGAAATGGGCTCAGGCATGGGCTGAACCGGAGGCGGAATGTAAGCCTGAGGTGGCGGTGCCGGATGAGAAGTAGATGCCTGGTTCTGGGCTTGGGCCTGTTGGGCTTGAGCCGCCAGTAAGTCCCCCAGCATTTTGGCCAGACCGGCCACCTGTTCCTGCAGTTGAGTAAAGTCCTGAGCAGGGACGGTAGCTTGGGCTTGGTTCTCTTCAGTATTCATTGTTCTGGCTTTGGATCTAGTTACTGGAGCAATGATTGCAAGTGTACCTGGGTTGAATGTACCTGAGGGAAAAAATGAATAGAACATGTTAGCTTCCACTTAACTTGAGTCACACCCCTATATATGTAAACCAGTAGGTTAGGTGAACACCAGCCAGAAAAAAATTTTTTTTTTTTTGTTTTTGTTTTTGTTTTTTTTTTTTTTGTTTTGAGTTGGAATATTCTAAGGCTTCCAAGGGTCCCAAAATTTTTTATTTGATTGATAAAAATAACCAACCAAGGTTTTCATTTTTTTTTTTTGATTTGATTGATAAAAATAACCAACCAAAGGTATCTTGGAATATTCTATCCAAGTATCCCACAAATGTTTTGATTTGATTGATAAAAATAACCAACCAAAGGTGTCTTGGACTACTCTATCCAAGTATCCCACAAATGTTTTGATTTGATTGATAAAAATAATCAACCAAAGGTGTCTTGGACTACTCTATCCAAGTATCCCACAAATGTTTTGATTTGATTGATAAAAATAACCAATCAAAGGTGTCTTGGACTACTCTATCCAAGTATCCTACAAATGTTTGGATTTGATTGATAAAAATAACCAATCAAAGGTGTCTTGGAATATTCTAGGGCTTCCAAGTATCCCACAAATGTTTTGATTTGGTTGATAAAAATAACCAACCAAAGGTGTCTTGGACTACTCTATCCAAGTATCCCACAAATGTTTTGATTTGATTGATAAAAATAATCAACCAAAGGTGTCTTGGAATATTCTAGGGCTTCCAAGTATCCCACAAATGTTTTGATTTGATTGATAAAAATAACCAACCAAAGGTGTCTTGGACTACTCTATCCAAGTATCCCACAAATGTTTTGATTTGATTGATAAAAATAATCAACCAAAGATGTCATGGAATATTCTAGGGCTTCCAAGTATCCCACAAATGTTTTGATCTGATTGATAAAAATAACCAACCAAAGGTGTCTTGGACTACTCTATCCAAGTATCCCACAAATGTTTTGATTTGATTGATAAAAATAACCAACCAAAGGTTTTCATTTTTTTTTTTGATTTGATTGATAAAAATAACCAACCAAGGTTTTCATGGAATATTCTAGGGCTTCCAAGTGTCCCACTTTTTTTGATTTGATTGATAAAAATAACCAACCAAGGTTTTCATTTTTGTGATTGATAAAAATAACCAACCAAAGGTTTTCATGGAATATTCTAGGGCTTCCAAGTGTCCCACTTTTTTGATTTGATTGATAAAAATAACCAACCAAGGTTTTCATTTTTGTGATTGATAAAAATAACCAACCAAAGGTTTTCATGGAATATTCTAGGGCTTCCAAGTGTCCCACTTTTTTTGATTTGATTGATAAAAATAACCAACCAAAGGTTTTTATTTTTTTTTTTTTGATGTGATTGATAAAAATAACCAACCAAGGTTTTCATGGAATATTCTAGGGCTTCCAAGTGTCCCACTTTTTTGATTTGATTGATAAAAATAACCAACCAAAGGTTTTTTTTTCTTCAAATTTGCTGAATTTTCTCAGTTTTCAAGTTCCAGAGTTTGATTGACACATGTTTGAGTTGAGTTGGTGTCAAAAAATATGACACCTTGGTTTCCTCTTTGATTTTCAAACTTAGGTTAAATCTTGAAAGAATATTTTATTTTATTCTTTTTTTTTTCTGTATTTTGGAACATTTTTTATGCTCTTTTCGGGGTGCCTAAGGATTATCCACAGTGTTTTAGGCATTTTATTCTGAAAACTTGGGCTGAAAAGCCAATTTGTGCATTTTTGAACGTATCCGGTATAACATTCCGGATAATAATATGCCTTATTGTATCCGGTTACCATAACCGGATTCACGCATATGCCTTTTTATCCGGAAATATGTACCGGATATGAATACAGTTATTATTAACCGGCCTGAGTTGCCGGTAATTGCCGAAATGGCCCTTTTTGACTCATTTTTTCACCAGATTTGATTTATTTTCATTCCCAATTGATGTTCACCTTAATTTGACCTTCAAAACTTGCCCCAAATTGGGCTTGGACATTATATTTGCAAAATCCCCAAATTCATGAAAAGAACATGGTTTTACCTTGCCACCTTGTATTACCTTCATTCAATATGGTATTCACATTATACCTTGGCCTGTAAAACATGCAAACGGCCTTCCCACATTTACGCCCAATTTCCCCAAACGCAATTGTGTGCTTTTAGCCGAAAACGTGTTTCTCCACCTTCAAGCGTATGGTTTTTGGGTTTTGGCTTAATTGGCAACTTAGAACTCAAGTCTAGTGATGCCCGGAATCGAATCACAGATCCCATTGTCATCACATCATTGACCCAAATTCTAAGGTAAATGTTTTCACTTTCGCTTTCCGAAGTCACGACCTCGGTGCGCCAAGCTACACACATTCATGGTTCAACTTCCTAATAGGTAAAGGGTAGGCTGTGCAAATTGTTTCAAGTGCTCAAGTGCAATTTTAAATTGTGGTAACATTCACAACGTCTCAGCCCCTTGCCACTCTTTTTCGTAGCCATGCATTCAATTTCAAGCCAAGGCATATATGACAAAATAATGAAGCTACATACAAGAAAGCAAACACCAAATATGCACAAAAATATTACATGCCCAAAAAGTGGTATACAAAACATGTTATATGTACAAACAACAATCAACTCATGTAAGCATGCTTGAAACCCAAAAGCATTCCTAAAATTCCAGATTTCATGCTCTTTTTCATGCTCAAAGTGTACCATTTACCCCAAATTAATGCCTAAAATTTTAGTACTTACTTGGCATGGTTCAAAAGTGTTTCAATGAGGTAAAACATGCTTGAAATCCCCCAAATATACACTGAAATTTCCAGAATTTTCATGCTCAAAAGTGCTTCCCTTATACCCCAAATTAATGCCTAAAAATTTAGCAACTACTTGACATGATACAAAAGTGTTTTAATGAGGGAAAACATGCTTAAAATCTCCAGAAATATGCACTAAAATTTTCAGATTTCTCATGCTCAAAAGTGCATCACTTATACTCCAAATTAATGCCCAAAAATTCTAGCCACTACTTGACATGGTATAAAGAGAGTTTTGATGGTAAAAACATGCTTGAAAACTCATATGATGGCTACTGAATTTCAGATTTCATGCTCATGGTTTTCATGCTCACATCATGTCATCCTATACCCCAAAATCCCAAGCATGGCATAAAGCAAACATTAAGCACAACAAAAACTTCATTCATGGGAAACATGCTTGAATACCCAAGACAAACCTGAAATTTCCAGATTTCCAACTTTGTATATTTTTCATGGCATTCTAACCCCAAAACCCATGCTAACACATAATATAGCAAAAGTCATATAACAATGTGGGTTTTTCCCTTAAACCAAATCAAGCAACCTAACCATGCCCTTATCCATGAAAAAATTTTAAGCATCCCATTCAGATTTAAGATACAACAATATTCACAAAAAAACAAAATAGCAAGCATTCAAAAGTGATGAAAAAGCATGAATATACACAAATAGGCTTAAATCCACAAGTCCCCAGCAGAGTCGCCAGTTGTGAGACATGGGAAAAAATCACCGGAGTGATCGTCCCTCCGTCAACACACGGGCTCAACGCAAAAATTGGGAGAGTCGCCACCATTCATGATTTTGGGGTGAGAATGGACACCAAAGAGTTCAAAAGTAGGCAAAAATAGCCAAAAGACAAATTCTAGGATAAAAATAATCCTACTTGAAAATCAAATCCAGAGATGGGTAAGGGGATTAGATTATGAACGGGGGAAGGTGTTAGGCACCCCCCTTCATCCACACGAAGTGGTTGCCAAGTGTATGTTCATGCAAAAAATAAAGTAAGAAAGCTTGCTAAAAATCATAGAAAATCTTGAAAAAGGATTAATGTATGATATTTTCACATGAAGATCTAAATGGATTTTAGATCCTCTCTTATGTCAATATCATTTCTGGAATATCTCAAAAGATGGAAATCAAAGCACAAATTGCTCAAAACCAAGTTAAATCAAATTCGGAAAATTTGGTAAAAAGTATACCACTTGCCTTGAAATCATTCAAATCCAATTCTAAGTTGACCCAAACCAAATCCATTTGAAAGATTAGGGTAAATAAGAGTCTCATGCAAAATTTCACTTCATTCCAATGAAAAATCTAGGAGTTATGCTCCTTTGAAGTTGCTGTTGGGGACTTTTAAAAGTAGTAAGTGGGCAACTTTGGAAAATTGTCTAGAAAAATCCACTACATATAAATCCACGAAATTTGGTGTGATTGAAGTCTGTATGGCCATCTTTCAACAGAAACTAGCCTCATACAAAAATCCCTTCGGACGTGCCTTGGGTGGTCTCCCGAACAGGCCCCGAAGATCACAGATTTACCCAGAAAAATGCAAATGAGCAGTTCTGAGTAAATCGGCTACCAATAATTCAAATGGAGTTCAAAAATTATGAAACCAACTGGATTTGAAAATAGACTCATAAAGGAGTACTCAGAAACAAAAATCACTCTAATCGGACTTAAAACGAACACATGGCGGTCCGTCGAAGTGACAAGTTCTGTACTTGGACCTGAACTGTCCACTCAACTTCGACAGAGAGGTGTCAAAAATCGGCTAGATAGAAATTCATGAAATTTGGTGGACATAAACTAGACAGCCTCACCTTTCCCATGGTTCTCGAATCGCCCCAAAATTCATCCGGATGATGAAGTTACGGACGTCCGAAGTAAGGGTACAGGTGCTGTCAAGCTAAGCCACTTTTGAAGAAAATCAAATCCGAAAATTGACAAAGTGTGTGAGATTCGTGTAATATGAATCCAAAACCTTTGAAAAACATTTAAAAACACTCCAGAATTGATTTAGGCCATTTATTTGAGATTTATCACAATAAATGCAATAAACCCCAAATATGAGCCTATCCCGCCAAAATAGTGATATGTGTGCAAAAGTGAAGAAAACCTAGCAAGATCCATACACATGCATATAGATTCAATAAAATAGGTTCTAGCATAGCCTAGGGTTCCGTTCCATTATCGTTTCCCTCTGTTCTCTTTAAGATAATCAAGGGTACTTTGAATATGGAACGGTTTACAATCAATCAAAAAGGCCTTATGCTACATAGGTTCTAGCACTAGGGTCAATCCCCAGTCTCGTTTCTCCTAGATCCGCCTTCACGTTTTACGGCTAGGGGAGTCTTGAGATACTTTGAGCCGGGGAAGGATTTCCACACATACAAGCAAGGCTTTACACTACAGAAAGGTAGAAGAAGAGATCTAGATCTAGGAATGTAAAGACAGAAAATAAAAAGAAAAGTTGAGGCTTACCTGAGTTCTGGAGGCGATTCCACAGCGGTTTTTCTTCTTCTCTTGGAGTTCTTCTTTGCGAGAATTCAAAACAAGAGTTGTCTGCCATTTGCTCAAGGAGGAGGCTCCTATTTATAGGCAAGGGCTAAGGTCATTGGTAGACACAAATTAATGTCTAGAACCCCTCCAACCTAAACCCTAAGGTTATTTCCGCGATTTCCCCTCATTTAATGAGGGACATGATGGTAAAAGTGAAAAGCTCTCGGAAAACCCTAATTTTGAGCAAACTTAAGGTATCCGGTATATCAGACCGGATAACAAAGGGCCTTAAGGTATCCGGTACATGGTACCGGATACACTAAGGCTCACCTGTATCCGGTATGAGTATCCGGATACGGGAAAGGGTACTTGTATCCGGATTGAGTATCCGGATACAGATAAAAGTTTATTTTCTCCAAATTCTGTGCTGGCTTTCCAGGAGATAATGATTTTTGATGATTGTTTGTGCAATTTTGGGGTGTCTACAGGGCCCCAAGCCTAAGGTCTAGCCCACTTCGGAAATTAAATAAGATAAATAAATAAAACAATTTTGATAATCATGGTGAAGCCCACCCAGTGGGCCCACCAAACTAGTCCAGACCAACATTGGATAAAACTTAATTTAATCCCTCTTAAACCATAAATTAAAAATAATCTAATTAACCAAAGCCCAAAAGGCCTTTTTAGGTTTAGTCAAGGCCCATTATGGGACATGTGGGTTGTATCAAGTCCACCAGGGTATCCGTGGACCTTCCAACGGGGTCCACCCAATCCGACCTAGACCATTTAATTTAATCAAGATAAAAACAAATAAAAAGGGACCTACACCACATTATGGCCCCACTTAGACTTAATCAGATACATGCTGGATTAGGACAGAGTGAGTTTAGAGTTGACTCGATAACTAGGAAGACCTGAGGGACCCGTCAACTGACGGGGTGGACCGGGGTGTCTTCGGACTTCCCCGGATCGTAATCGAGAGCTTAGCCGGAATCTCGAAAAATCGTAGACCAACCAAATTAGACAAACCTAGGCACCTAGGTGTCCGCCTGCACCCCATCAGGCGGTGGCGACTCCTATTTCCCCATTTTCTCTTCGGAGGTATGCACACCCGAATTTACCCGTATGCCCCGCTGTGCGACATCACATGCGCACAGTAATCTTTGGCACTTTCTATATCAGGTATACTCTGCTTAATAGTCTTATCAATAGTGTACTTCATAATCATAAGAAAAGTCCTATTGGAATGTACCCACTGCTCATAATGAGATTTATCAGCTATAGAACTTTCACTAGTGGGTTCGACAGGCACATCAACCCTCAAAGCCAAATCCAGATTCATGATTTCTAGATTGATAGTGAGAGACTCATACCAATCCTCATAGTTAGTTCCCGTTAAACTTTTGATGGCAGATAAGGAGAGAGACAAAGCCACATTGCCATAAGCTGTGGAGAATATAACAGAATTTATTATGCATGTAAAACAAAAACATGCACCCATAAATATCTCTATTGGGCAATCTTATGTTCATACTAGAGTTCAATTCAAAAGGAACTCGTATGCACTATGCTAGAGCCCAAGATATATACAAGGGACTCTTACACATGATAAAGCAAAATAGTTAAATACAAGGACTTAAAATGACCCCTTATCGAGAGGATAGGACTAGGCCACCAAGTATCAAGCACTTAACTGTTCTCTTTAACATCCTAAGCATCCTACCAAATAGTGATTTGTCGACGGGACAAATTCACTATCCGTACAGATCATAGTATAATGTTATTGCGGAAGCGTAATCAATATATATATAACAACATCGATAATTTATCATGACTAGTCCCACAAGAGGTGGGTACATAACCATTCAAGAAAAATATCGATTTTCAATAAATAATATAACCCCTGTGGATCAAATATTTATTCACAAAAATAATAATAATAATGATTTATTCATATCCTGTCTACATTAATCAAGAAATAGAGCAATATCACCAAAAAAATAGCACATCAAAACTTAATACTTTGTTCAATTCAAGAACATGTTAGGACTTGAAACCCTTTTGTTTAATTACATAAAATAGTAGAAACAAGTCATGCTATAAGTCAAACTCTGAAGAAATTGAAGACATTAGCAACAAATCAACAAATTACTTCATCTTTGTGATTGCCCTTTTGGAATACATGCAGAAACCCCAATCACAAAGGACGAAAAATTAAACAAAAACAGCCATAAATGAGGAAAGACAAAATGCAAAATCACAATAAATAACATGTCTATTGACCGTTGCCACAAAAGTAAAAAAGAGAGGCTATAAACTTGCTTTTTCCAACAAAAAGTTGAGACCGTTGCCACAAAACCAGCCATAAACTTTGCTTTTTCCAACAGAAGAAAAAAAAAAGTTGAGACCGTAGAAAACACGGCCTCTTTCAAATCAAGACAAGACGAACCCAAAAAAAAACCAAAGACCTCCGATTTTGTCTCAATCACAAAGGACGAAAGCCATTAAAGAAAGAAAAAAAACACGGCCACATATCATCTCTTAACCAGAATATGAAAAATGAACTGAGTTTTGGGTGTCAGGAAACCCTTTGGTCTGGCAAACTGAGTTTCTTCGCTAAATGACAAGCTAAATCCCCTTCAGACTTCCTTCCCTTTCCCGGGTCTTGGATATTGTTGTGCTCAGTTTTGCCTGCCTTTTTTATTCGGTGATCTCTGCTCGTCTGCCTTTTGTGGTTTGCTTTTCCCCCCAACTGCTGGTTTTTTGCCCCCATCTGCTGGTTTTCCCCTTCAGCTGGTGTGCTCCCTCCTCCTTTTTTGGTCGTTTGTTTTGTGGTTTCTCGTCTGGCTTTGTGATGGAGGACCTTTCAAAGAAATTAAAAAATCTCATCATACCGCCTAGACCCTCTATCACCTTCAAACCCTCAGCTGCTGATAAGGCCAGAGTAGAAAAAAAATGGGGAGCTCTGCTTATTTGTGAAGTTCCTGGCACGCAGCTTCACATCAACACCATCAAGAACTCTGCTAATAGAGTGTGGAAGCCCTACGAACTACTTTCCATCACTCAAATCTCGGGATCCCGATTCCTCCTCAACTTTAAAAATAAACTTGAAAGAGCTTGCATTTTTTAAGCCCAGCCTTGGATCATCAATGGTCAACTGATGAGATTTGTTGAGATTGAGGATGACAGGGAAGCTACTACTGTCAAGCCAGACTCCATCACCTTATGGATGCAAATTCTAAACATGCCCTTCAAATACAAAGAGGCTGCTACTATTGAGCAAATGGTGAGTCAAATGGGTAAGGTTTGGGAAATCGAATGTACAGGGGAGTCCATTGAAAGCTTTCCCTTTGTTCGTATTTCCCTTCCGATCAATAAGCCCATCTCGTCAGGGATGTTCTTTGAAGAAGATGAGGGCGTTAAGGTTTGGTTAGAATTTAAATTTGAATACCTGCCCCCTATTTGCTTTTCCTGTGGTTTTATTGATCATAATCTTGTTGATTGTTCTAATCCGTTCCTCTTTGAGAGTTTGGATGTCTCAGCTTCTGTTGGTGATAGATTTTATGGTTCTTCGATTTTTGCTACCCCGGTGAGACGAAGAAACCCTCTGCAAAGGGCCATTCCTAAGCTCCCGAGCTAGATGGTGCGTAACTCGGTGACGGACATCATCCCAACGAGTCTGCTCACCCTTGACTCGGCTCAACGTTCGCATGATTTCTTGAGCCCACCGCATCCCTCTCCATCAAATCAATCGACCATTAGATGTGCTTCGAGCAGTGAGTCCCGTTTTCCATCTAGCCCCCAGATTCATGAAATCTGGGTTGGCATCGACCTGTCCCAAAGCACCAAGCCCCAAGAACCGCTTTACCCAACCCACAGTATTATCCCCAGTCCGAGGCCCACGGTGATTCATTACCCCAACCCGCTACCCAATGACCCTCTACCCAACCCGTCTACCCTCTTTAATGTGTTTACCTTTGGAGCCCAAACTCCCATGCCTAAAGCCCATCCTCTCATATCTAAAGCCCACTCTCGTTCCCATCCTAACCAACCCCATTTGACCTTAGGCCTCATATCCAATAAAATGAGGGGGATCCAGCACTCTTCGTCTAGAAGGTCCAGCAGTAACACAAGAGCTAAATCGTTGCAGACGGAGATCTCAATGTCTGAGGCAAAACCTAGTAAGGGCAAATCTCCAGGGCTTCAAGGGAAAGGGAAGGGAGTCTGTATCTCCAACAAACGAAGAAGAATTGAGGAGCAAATATTCTCTAACACAGAGGATCTCTGCGGCGAAGACTTGCAAACCTCCTCTCTGGGTTTTCTAAGCGAAGCACCGAATCTTCCCAAGGGCTGTTCTAAGCCCACCCCTTCCTCATGAACATTATTGCTTGGAACTGTCAAGGGATTGGGCAACCCTGGACCAAACAGTACCTTAGGTTCCTCATCAGGAATCATAAGCCCAATCTAATTTTACTGTCTGAAACTATGGCTTCGGACAGGAGCTTGGAAAAAAATATAAGAAAATTTGGTCTGCAGAATTATTTTTGGTTAGCATCCAGGGGCCTTTCCAGAGGCTTCTGGATTTTGTGGGATTCTAATATCACTGTGGAGTTAATGTTTCAGGACTCATGGTTCATTCACCTATTGATAAACAAGAATAGAGCCTTGGAAGCGAGCGTTACCTTTGTTCACGCTAGTCATGCTGCCGCTATCCAAGCTCAACAGTGGAACATTATTCGTGACATTGCTGGTTCTCAGCAAGGGTCGTGGATGTTGCTTAGCGATTTCAACATTGTCATGGGACCAAGAGAAAAAAAGGGAGGTAAAAAGCACAAGGTAAGTCAGGCTAACAATTTTCGTGATCTTATTTTTGATTGCCATCTGTTGGAATTCCATCCTAAAGGGTTAAAGTTCACATGGGATAACGGTCGTGCAGGGAATGGTAGAATCAGAGAGCGGCTTGACAGAGTTTTTGGCAACCATGAATGGATTCTCAAATTTCCAAATTCCTCCATTTCCCAGGAACCCATTCTTGGATCGGATCACAGCCCTTCCCTTATTCGCACTAATCCTATTTTCTGGAACAGACAAAAACCCTTTAGGTTTGAATTCTTCTGGATGGAGGAAAAAGATTGCGAAGATGTCATAGAAAGAAACTGGAATCAGGGTAATGCTAACTCCAAATCGTTAACTGATAGATTAACTTCCCTTGGTTCTAACCTTTCCCTTTGGAATAGGAAGTCCATAGGGAACTTACATTCAAAAGCTGCTGACCTCTTCTCCGAGTTGAGAAAAGCCCAAACAGCCTTGGAAAACTCTAATGACCAGAATCTAATTCTCAAGGAGCAGACCCTTAGGAAGCATTATGTCCAAGTCCTAAACCAACAAGAAACTCTCTGGGCCCAAAAATCTAGAATCAATTGGCTTAAGGAAGGTGATTTAAACATGAAATTTTTCCATGTCTCCACCCTAAACAGGAGACAAAGAAATAAAATCACTGTGGTGAAGGATGGAAATAATGAAACTTTCCAAGACCAAGAAAACATTGAAAAGTGTTTTGTGGACTACTCCAACATGTTTCTTGAGAATGATACCTTCAGGTTTCCACAGGATATTGGATTGGTTGATACAGCGGTGGATGAATAGGATAACAGACAGCTGCTCAGGCAAGTCTCCAAAGAGGAAATTCTCCAAACAGTAAATGATATGGGGTTGAGAAAAAGCCCGGGCCCGGACGGATTTCAAGGACTATTCTATCAAAAATACTGGCACATAGTGGGACCCCAAATCTGCAGTATGGTGCAAGATTTCTTCAGGTATGGCATTCTCGACCAAGGTATTAAACACACCTATATTGCTCTTGTTCCTAAAGTTAATCACTCCAATAGACCTTCTGACTTCCATCCTATTAGTCTTTGTAACTTCAGTTACAAAATTATCTCTAGGATAATGGTTAATCGGATGAGACCTCTGATGGGGAAACTCATATCCCCAAATCAAAGTGCTTTTCTTGCTAAAAGGTCCATACATGATAATATCATCCTAGCTCAAGAAGTCATGCACCACATTAGGGGGAAAAACTGGTATTAAAGGAAGTTTTGCTCTAAAAGTTGATCTGTCTAAAGCTTATGACCGGCTGAGATGGGACTTAATTCACAAGACTTTAAGAGCTGCTGGTTTCTCTCAACATTGGTCCTACCTCATTACGCAATGTGTTACTTGGGTTTCATACTCTGTGCTTGTTAATGGAAATCCGGCTGGCCACTTTTACCCTTCTAGAGGCATCAGACAGGGGGACCCCCTGTCCCCCTACCTATTTATCTTAACCCAACAAGTGCTATCCAAGGCTCTTCTTGAGGCGGAATGGAACGGCTCTATCCAAGGAGTCAAGATCAGCAGGACTAGCCCCCAAATCTCCCATCTCATGTTTGCAGATGACTTGCTCCTGTTTGGCAAAGCTACTCCAAGGGAAGGTATGCTCCTCCTTAAAATTCTGCAAAATTTCTGTTCTATTGCGGGTCATGAGATAAATTTGGGTAAAACCGAGTTGCTTGTTAGCCCTTCCATCAAAGGTAAATCCCCGGGCAATATTGGTAGGATTTTCGGAGTCAAAGACAAGACCAAATTTCAAAAGTATCTGGGTATCCCTCTTCCAGAAGGGAGGTTAACCAATGCCCTTTTCTCTGAAATCAAGGATAGAATAGGAAAAAGATTGGCCTCTTGGAAATCTAGATTACTCACCCAAGCTGGGAAAGCCACCCTGATCAACTCTGTGATCATGGGAATGCCTATACACCTCATGTCTTGCTCCAAACTCCCCTTCAAAACCATTGATTTCATTGAAAAAGAGACTAGGACTTTCTTCTGGGCTCAGCTGCAAAAATCCAGAACTCTTCACACTATTGGGTGGGACAAATTGTGTAAACCTTTGGATGCTGTGGGCTTGAATTTCAAGAACTTAAGAGCTTTTAATGAGGCTCTGTTGGCAAAAAAGGGTTGGGAACTCATGTTGAATAATGGGAGTTATTGGACTAGATTCTTCAAAGAAAAATATTTGAAAGTTCATTCGTTAATCCTTCATAGCTCCACTAAAAGAGTGGACTCTCAGATTTGGAAGCATATCAGCAGCACCAAAAATCTCATTAGCAAAGGAAAAGGTTGGAGAATTGCTAATGGCCGCTCCATTGCTATTGATGATACAAGCTGGATCCCGGGAACTCAAACCATCCCATGCTGCCCAACAGAATGTTGATGCTTCACATTGTATCGGTGGCTGACCTTCTCAACCCTGTAACTAAAGGTTGGGACTTGGAGATTCTTCAGAACCTATGGCACCAAGACATTGTGAATATCATTAATCAGTTCATGTCAGCGGCAATCTCATGAGAGACACCCCCATTTGGAAGCATTCAGAAAATGGAAGCTATTCAGTGGCGTCTGCTTACAACCTGGCAATCAACAGAGATTCCTTTGTGACTAACAGATGGTGGAAAAAGCTGTGGAAGATCAATGTGCCTCAGAAGATTAGAATGTTTATCTAGAAAATTATTCAGGATGGAATCACCACCAGTGACCTTCTTCATAAAAGGCTACATGCGCCTCCTCAAGATTGTGTGCTTTGCAATGGCACAAATGAAACAGCCCTTCACCTTATCTCCGAATGTTCCTTTACTCGTACTTTATTTTTTGCAGCTAATGGGGGTCGATTAGACACCTTCCAAACTCACGACAATTGCAGGGATTGGTGGTTCCAAATCATAAGAGACAACATGGGCGACGCGGCAAGACAGACAGACTAGGCAAATCTTTGTTGGACTGTCTGGAGAGCGTGTAACTAGGTACTGTTCGATGGAACCAAACCGAATTTAAATCTCAGTATTTCTTTCTTCTATGCTCTATAGGCGGACTCCTCAAAGATGTTGGAGATACTCCCAAAAACGCAAAGAAAGGAGGATGTGATCGTGAGGTGGATCAGACCGAGAGGGGCAAATTTCAAAGTTAATGTCGATGGAGCTGCACGAGGAAATCCTGGAAGGGCATCTTGCGGAATCATAGCTAGAGGACCAGATGGCCAATTTGTAGCTGCAACGGCTCTATCCCTGGGCACCACTTCAGCAATAGTAGCGGAAGCTTTTGGGTTACTTGAAGGACTAAAGCTTGCCTTGGCTCTAAATTTAAAACGGATCGAAGTTGAAAGCGACTCCAAAAGCATCGTCCACTTCATTGAGGCCAACGAAACAGATATTCCATGGTCTGTTGCCAGCATCATATCCAAAGCCAAGTACCTGTGTAGAGGATTCGAATTCTTTTCCATTTGCCATATTTTTAGGGAAGCTAATTCAGTTGCCGATGAACTAGCAAATTTTGCTCTTGAAGATTTTTCCTGTTGTTGGTTATGCCACCCCCCTGTATTCTTGAATGCTCTTCTGTTTTCTGATTTTCTGGGTGGTTCGCATGTTAGAAGTTTCAAAAGGTAATAAAAGTCTTTGCTGTGTTTTGCATACTGAAAAAAAAAAACCAGAATATGAAAAGGGGATTTCAATGAGTTGAAGCATACATAGCCATGAATAAAGAGAAGGAAGCTCGGATACCAATTGATAGAATAATACTCCTCTTTAAGACATAGAACATGTTAATCGATGTTGAAATATCACATACCTGTTTGTGAGTGAGATGAGTTCTCCATTGTAGCCTTACGTTTTTGCAAAATAGAGAAAATGGAGTATGTGGAGAAACTGCTCTCTACCACTTTAAGCCCTAAGAGAGAGACAACAAAATGCAACCCCTCAATAGAACTCAATGGGCTAGCTCTATTTATAGTGGGGTGAGAGTAGGGGCCTCCACATGTGTTAAAGAGAAAATAGCCCATCCCATTATGGGCCCAATAGACAGTGTGGTGTTTGTCCATAAAAAAATACAACAAATACTACTTATACTCAACAACGCATTTCTTTGATTCCATGCATATGAATACACATATTTATATATATATATATATATATATATATATATATATATATATATATATATATATATATATATATATATATATATATATATATATATATATATTCTGAAAATATATATAAATGTAGGTTAATTATATACATATACTAATATTCTTGCAGAAGCTCTATCCGTACGTGGAAAAGAAATCGAAAACCCAGGAGGTTTCTCTTAAGATTTTTCCTTTGTTAGTTTTAATGGAAAATGTAAATTAGAGGAAAATATTTTCCAAATTCATCGTAATCTGACGAGAAATTTACTTCGATGCGTACCTTACCGGAATGTGGACTATATAGCTCCTATCTACACTTTTATTTACAACATTGAAGGAGTGCCATTCAATGTGAGTCCTACACAAAAAAAATAAAAACTAAAAAAATGGATGAACAATAAGTGAATGGCATCCTATATATGCTGCAAATAACATTGTAGATAGAGGTTGCACAATCCCTCATCCGGTACCTCACGTGCGTTACACATCGTTTACATTGTGTTCTAGTAAGTGTGCGGATAACGGCATGAAAAATAGTAACAGAGCATGTAATCTCAAAAAAAGGCCGGGCGCGGATTGAAAAAAGTCGTCTCACCTGAAAGCTCTCTCTCTCTCTCTCTCTCTCTCTCTCTTAATGAAATCGTCTGCAAGGCAGGAGATGCTGCCATGTGTAGCACCCCATAGCTAGTGTTTTTTCAAGTGGACCCTACCTAACACATTTTAAAAAATGAAAACACATTGGCCGTGAGATATTCCACATGGTAGCATTATCTCATGGCCATGGCAATCTGTAATGTAGTAAAGCATTGCAGATGATGTCATTCCATGATCTCACCTATCCTTGCACCCGTTATAGCAAGGCCGTTACAGCAAGGCATTCTGTAATTTTGTTTATAAAACCAAAAGGGTTGAACGAGGAAAAAGGGGCATTTTTTGTCTCCTCACATATGCAGTAGGACATTCCGTCATTTTATTTATAAAACTAGTGTAAAGTTGGCAATTGGTTGTGAATGTAGTGTATTTTGAAATAACGTTTTAAAAGACAGGGTGTACGGTAATTTTCCCATTAATCTTTTGCTTATGTTATGTTAATAAATATTCAAGCACTCAGAATTTGTCCTCAATAATTTTAAAAGTAGATCTAATCTAGACCATATCTAGTGAATATTGAAGGCACTAAAATTGTAATAGGAAGGCCAACAGGGAAGTGGGACTGAGGTAGTGAAATGAAGATTATTCTAAAAAAAAACTTGAATTAAATGTAATGGAACGAATAAACAGATTCAACTTGCATACTGCATGCAGTTTGGATATAAGGTTTTATGAGAAATGGAGAGGAAAGCCGGGTAATAAAGTCTTATTATCAACCCATTACTACTTATCCGGCCATATATCTTATTCTTTTATGTTTATGATTTTATTAAGCTGCTTGCCTGGGAAAATAAAGCAAGAGATAAGAGTTGAAGGTCGAGCAGTAGTCTAGGAACTATTCTTCATCTTAGACATCCCATGCATGAGGTGAATGATAAGGCAAAAGAGAGATATATACAACAGAGCTTTGCTGGGAAATTAGTCTTCAATTTGTCAGACGAAACAACAGAAATTAGTCAGTAGTATCTGACTGTTCTTGTCTGTTCTAAAATTTGAAATCAGTAGTTCTTGATAGAAAATCCCAATGTAACAATCATCTTCCTATATGAGTACTAGGGGGAAAATTCACCGACCGGATAGTTTATCTCCGGTAGTGAGAGACAATTCTAAACAAGAGGAAACAAGCTTTTATATAACATGAATTTTAACTTTGTCCAAATTCATCATTTACAGTTGCACATAAAAGCAGAGAACAAAAGAATAAAGAATCTAAGGCTTTGACAGCGACTTATTCATCTTTCGAAATACAGTCATTTACTTCAATATGCTATTGTATGTATCTACTTTTCTTCGTTTGGTATTACACCCTCCATCAAAGCTTTCCTTGAATTCTCTAATGATTGCATCGAATTCCTTTTCGCTTAGTTCATCTTCTACATTATCATCCTCATTAAGCAGATGATCTGTCATTGTACTCCAATCAATTAGCCGTTCGGGAGCATCAATGACTATGATCGTGCTGGCTGACTTTTGTTGCAGGTTTGGCAGTGGCAGTACCGGTGCAATTGGCTCATCTAAGAGTGCAAGCAATTCGTCTGGGTCAAAAAGCATATTATCATCTGCTGCTTCAGTGTGAGCACCATCATTAGTGCTGTAAAGGTCTTGCTCATCTAGGAATGGAGTCAATCCATTCATTGCTTCTTCACTTATAAGTAGATCTTCAACAAAAGACATATCATCTCCATCTTGCTCCCGCGGAATTGGATCCTCAGATCTGTGTGAGCTTTTCAGGTTTCTGATCCTACAGAGCACGTAATCTTCGAACTGCATGCACCCACCAGTTTTTTTTTGGTAATGGCATGCACCCACCAGTTAAAGTTATATATTCAAACCCAGCTCATTAATTGTAAAAGATTTTTTTAATTTAAAAAAAATTAGAAACTAGCTCTCAACATATATATATATATATATATATATATATTATTAAAGAAGATGCATGTAATAGTAACACGTTAATTACCTCTCTAGGGTTATTAAAAGATTGAGGGAGCTGGTATTCATGCATGATCCATCCCCTTCTCTCATGAGCTCCTTTCTCGGTCAACGTATAAGCTCTCTTATATCCTATTCGATTCCGAGAAGCATTAAAAACCTCTTTAGCTTTGCCTTGACCTTTCCAAGTACCGCCTGCAACACCCCTTTCGACTCTCATTCCTTTGTCACTCTTCTTCTTGAGCTTGGTGAAGCAGTAGAAATCCTTGTTGCCCTTGGATGAAGGTCTCCATAGCTCCCATGGTGGTTGACCCCCATTGTAAGGACCTGGTCAAAATTTCAAATAATAAATGGGGTTCAACTCTGACCAAGTCAAGAGTCCTTGTTTTGCATAAGTCCTATAGGTTATTGTACAGGAGATAGGTGCCTGCACACCCACCAGATCAATCTTTTTAAGTGTTAATATCAAACTTAAAACAACGGCTGAGATTAAATCTTTCTCATGAAGGGCATAAAGGTCATTAGACTTTAAATATATATTAATCAAGGGTTTAAAACCCTAATCCCGTTTTTGACATTGGAGGTGAGTTTTGGAGGATGGAGAAGAGGATTTTGGTGAAGAAATAGTGATTTTGGAGCTATCCAACCCTAAACCTATGAAGGTAAGTGGTTTTAATCCATTCTTTATGCTTGTAATGCTTAAATTTCTCTTGTTATCATCATTGATTTGTTGTTGTATGAATCTGATTTTTTTTTGGAAAAGCTCTTGATGAGTTAATATGAATGTAAGGAAAAATATTATATTTTTATGAATTATAAATATTGTAATATTTGAGATCATGTATAAAGAGAAATCTGAAGTTTTTATTTTATTTTACAGTTGAATCTATTTCACTGCTAATTGACGTTTCGTGAAATCAAGAACTGTGGAAAACATGATGAAACTGGGGTTGATGAAACAACCATGATTTGGTCAAGAATACTTTATTTGCTATTCCATTGACCGAAAACTTAATTGCTATTTGTGAGACATGGGAAAAATCACCGGGATGATTTCCCCTTCGTCAACACACAGGCTCAACGTAAAAATGGGAGAGTCGCCACCATTCAGATTTTAAGGTGTGAATGGACACCAAAAGATTCAAAATAAAGCAAAAGGAGCTAAAAGGCAAATTCTAGAGTAAAAATAACTCTACTTGAAAATCAAACCCAAAGATGGGTAAGGGGATTAGATTATGAGTGGGGGAAGGTGTTAGGCACCCCCATTCACCCACACAAGGCGGTTGCCAAGCGTTGTTCATGCTAAAAAATAAGAAAGCTTGCTAAAAATCATTAAAAACCTTGAAAAAGGACAAATGTATGATATCTTCACATGAAAATCCAAATGAATTCCAGATCCTCTTTTATGTCAATATCACTTCTGGAATATCACCAAAAGATGGAAATCAAAGCAAAAGTTGCACAAAACCAAGTTAAGTTAAATCCGGAAAATTCGGTAAAAGCAAGGACTATTTGTCTTGAAATCATTCAAATCCAATTTAAATTGAATCAAACCAAATTCACTTGAAAGATTATGATAGATAGAAGACTTATGCAAATTTTCAATCTATTCCGATTAAAATCCTAGGAGGTATTCTTCTTTAAAATCTGCTGCTGGAGATAATTAAAAGTGATAAGTGGGCAACTTTGGAAAATCATTTAGAAACATTGGCTCCATATAAATCCATGAAATTTGGTGTGAGTGAAGTCTATATGGTCATCTTTCAAACGAAACTAGTCTCATACAAAAATTCATTCGGATGTGCCTTGGGTGGTCTCCCGAACAGGCCCCGAAGATAACAGATTTACCCAGAAAAGTGCTGTTGAACAGCTCTGAGTAAATCTGTTACCAACAACACAAATGGAGTCAAAAAATTATGAAACCAACTGGATTTGAAACTAGACTTCCAAAGGAAAACTCAGAAACAAGAATCACTTGAATCAGACTTAAACGAACACATGGCGCTCAGTCGAAGTGACAGGTTCCATATTCAGACCTGAACTGACCTATCAACTTCGACAGAAAGGTGTCAAAAATCCGCTTGATAGAAATTAATGACATTTGGTAGGCATAAACTAGACAGCCTCACCTTTCCCATGGTTCTGGAATCACTCCAAAATTCATCCGGATGATGAAGTTATGAGTGTCCGAAGTTGGGGTACAGTTGCTGTCAAGTTAAGCCATTTTTGAATAAAAATAACTCAAAACAGTGATAAGAGGTGTGTGATCCGTGCAAGATAGATCAAAATCCTTTGAAAATCATTTAAAAACATCCCAGAATTGCTTGGGGCTATTCATTTCAGATTTATCACAACAAATGTAATAAATTCGAAATATGAGCTTATCCCGCCAAAATCACGTGCTATGTGTGTGTTAGTGTAAAAATCATTCCAACAATATAGCAAAGATAGCATGCATTCATATTAATCAAAATAGGGTTCTAAAAACAACCTAGGGTTCCGTTCCATTATCGTTTCCCTTAGTTCTCTCTCCCCGTTAAACACGGTTCTTCAAGATAATCTTGGGGTACTTTGAATATGAAACGGGCTTCACAGATTCAAAAGGCTTATTCAAATAGGTTCTAGCACTAGGATCAATCCCCAGTCTCGTTTCTCCTAGATCCCGCCTTCACGTTTTACGGCTAGGGGGAGTCTTGAGATACTTTGAGTAGGGGAAGGGTTTTCACACACACATCGTAGGCCTTATTCTACATAAAGGTAGAAGAAGAGATCTAGATCTAGAATGTAAAAACAGAAAAAGTAAAGAAAGGTTTGAGGCTTACCTGGGTTCTGGAAGCAGTTCCGCAGTGGTTGCCCTCTTCACTCGGAGCTCTTTGATCTCCAACTTCTTGGCAAAAGTTCTTGGCAAGAGTTAATGGCCATTTGCTTAAGGAGGAGCCTCCTATTTATAGACAAAGGTTAGGGTTAGGGTTGGTGGGATGGTAGACACAACATAATGTCTATAGCCCACCAACCTTAACCCTAAGGCTATTTCCGAGATTTCCCCTCATTTAATGAAGGATATGATGGTAAAATGTGAAAACTCTCTAGAAAACCCTAATTTTAAGCAAAAAAAACATGTATCCGACATATCAGGTCGGATACACTAGCGCCTTAATGTATCCGGCATATGATGTCAGATACACTAAAGGCTGCCTGTATCCGACAACTTATGTTGGATACGAAGAAGAGTGCTTGTATCCGACCTGAGTTGTCGGATATAAGGAAAAAGCTTGTTTTCTCAAATTCTGTGCTGGCTTCAAAGGAGATAATGATTTTTTTTAAATTATTGATCATTTTTACTGTTCAATTTGGGGTGTCTACAACTGCCCCTCTTTGCGGGAGTTGTGAAGCAACGAGCTGTAAAGATTAGACAAGCCCAAATTGCACTCCCTTAACCATGATTTGCTTGGTTCAATTCAATTTTGTAAAAATAATTTTTGGGTGAAGATTTGCCAAAAAGCCCTAACTTTAAGGGGGCATTTCTCTAAGAATTCTTAAATTCCACTGAGCTCTCGTGGCTATGAAGTGGATTTTAAGCCCAAAAATAAGATTTTTTTGAAAACTGATTTTTTGACCAACACATTTTTTACCAACACATTTCCCCACGTTGTCCTAAACTCCACTGAGCTCTCGTGGCTATGAAGTGGATTTTAAGGCAAAATAGGGATTTTTTGTGAAAATAGCAGACTTTGCAGCTCATTTCTTTTTGCTCCTCCTTTTTTTTTTTTTCCTCTTTTTCTCTTTTTTTTTTCTTTTCTCCTTTTTTCCCTTTTTTCCTTTTCTTTTTTCCTTTTTTCTTTTCTTTTTCTCTTTTCTCCTTTTTTTTTCTTTTTTTTTTCTGTTTTTTCTTTTGTGTCCGACGTAGCATGTCGGATAAGAGAGGGCTCCCATGTATCCGACATCGTATGTCGGATACACCCTGTTATTTAAGTCGCGCGCGACTGCGACTTTCCCTCTTCCTTTCTTTCTTCCCCGATTGCAAACCCCAGCTACCCTTGTTTCCTCTTCGTCCCCGACTGTTCCTCCTTCTTCTTCGGCGGCTCCTCGGAGATTTCTACTGTTTCCAGCAACTCATATTAACTCCGGCAACGCCCAGTCACTGCTGCGATCAAGCCCAGGTTCGGTACCTTGGGGTTTTGCTTAAATCGTTGATTCCGTTTGATAACTTCGCCCAAGCTCCGGTGATTCCACAGTCCTCCGGCGACATTCTTTGTTCTTAGCTATCCAATTCCAAGGCTTGCCATCGGTTGCTCATTTCTTCATTGTTCTTGACAGTTAGTGTAACTCGGCACAATCAAGCAAAATTTTTTTTCTTGCACATCTTACACACCGAATTGTCATATTCAAGCATGTTTTTTTTTTTTTTTTTTTTGCTTTGATTTTATTTACACATGTGCTATGATATGCCTGGATTACTTGTCGATTGGGTTTGGCCTTTGTAACCAACTGTCTATTCCTGCCGAAAATGAATAGCACATTTGTGCGCAATTTCTAGTAACCTGCATTCTAGAATTTCTGCCAGACTCGAGCTTGAATTCTCTGAATCTCACAATTGCTTGCACTAGATTGTAATGTCATGCTTTTCCCAAAAATTTTTAGACAATCCTTGTTTGCCCTTTTTTTTCTGCTGTCTTCTGATGATTGTTTGAGCAAGCTTGCCTTTTGATGCCTCTTTATTTAGAATTCTGCCAATCTTGAATCACCATAAATTCTTTATTCTCTTCACTTTTGCTGTTGCATGCTTACTTTGTTTCTCATGCTGTGGTTTGCCTTTTTAATTTGCCAACTCCCTTAGACTGATTGCTTGCATGTCAGGCTATGGTTTGTTCTTTTTTGACCAAAGTGGTGCTTCGACTGTCAGAACTTTTCTCTTGATTGGCCTTTGGGCTTTACCTTGATCCTTGATTTAGCTGAGACTTTTGTTTTTACACCACTGCCCTGTTTTCATGTAGAAGTCCTGCAATACCCTTGTAGATATCTTTTAGGACAAAAATGCTTTAGAACAGTATAGAAATATTTAAAAAGACTTCAAACTAAAACACAATTCCTGAAAATTTTGAAAAAAATCATGCAAGATTCCTAATGAACTAGAATCGAAACCTAGACCAAAAGCAAGATAACATTTGAACTGAAATTCATAAAACACTTCCCTGTGTCTTGTAGATGGCTAGGAGTCGTTCCCGTGTTCGAGAGGAAGCTGACCTTGCCGATCAGCCCTCCACTTCGCAGGCTAGGACAGAGGCGAGTTCTAGCGCCACCCTATCGGAGCCATTAGATGTTTCCAGGGAGAGCTCTGCTGAGGGTTCTGCTGAGGTAGGTTTCCCAATTCTTTCTTCTTTCCTTCCCTGCTTCCCTTGAAATTGACTTCACCTATTCATTTCTGCTTTTAGCCAGCTGTTGTTCCCGCTCGAGGCCGTGGTAGAGGCCTGGTTGGTGAGAGGGGTCGAGGCCGAGGCCGGGCCGGAGCTTCAGGCCAGGAGGGTGTTGCTGTAGCCTTACGCCTAGGGGTCTCTGCGGAGCTGAGAGCGTCTGTTCATGATACAGAGCTCCTTAGTGGTTTGGATAGCCACCCCTCTATGTGCATCCGAGCCGATGTGCCTCTTCCATATCCTCATTCTCATTTGCAAGGCAGTTGGGGGAGATTTAGTGAGTTGGCGCAGACACTTTCCCCGGCACTTAGGCGTGAGTTTGGGAGGTGCCACTTGGATTATTTCCTCAGCATCCCTTCGTTCCGAGCCGACCGTCCCCTCATCTTCGCTATGATGGAGCGATATTTTTCGGAGACACAGTCATTCCATCTTCAGGACGTGGAGCTGGTGATCCGTCCCTCTGATTTTGTGATGATCACCGGCATTCCTCTGATGGGGTGGACTATCATTTTGGATCGGCTTTCAGGGGAGGATATCGGCCTTCTCTTGGGATATCAGGACCTGCCTCCTGCTGCTTGGGACGGGCGGAGTGGCCGTATCTCCATCAGTTGGCTGCGGGAGTGTAGACACCCCAAATTGCACAGTAAAAATGATCAATAATCAGTCAAAATCACTATCTCCTTAGAAACCAGCACAGAATTTGAGAAAACAAACTTTTTCCTTGTATCCAACAACTCAAGTCGGATACAAGTGTCTTTCCTCGTATCCGACGTAATATGCCGGATACAAGCAAGCTCTTGTTTATCCAGCATCATATGCCGGATACATTAAGGCACTCGTGTATCCAACCTGATATGTCGGATACATAAGTTTTGCTCAAAATTAGGGTTTTCCGAGAGATTTCACTTTTTACCATCATGTCCTTCATTAAATGAGGGGAAATCTTGGAAATGGCCTTAGGGTTAAGGTTGGTGGGCTCTAGACATTAGTTTGTGTCTACCATCTCACCAACCCTAACCCTAGCCTTTGCCTATAAATAGGAGGTTCCTCCTTAAGCAAATGGCCAACAACTCTTGTCAAGAACTTTTGCCAAGAAGAGCTCCGAGTGAAGAGGGAAACTGCTGCGGAATTGCTTCCAAAACCCAGGTAAGCCTCAAACCTATCTTTAATTTTCTGTTTTTACATTCTAGATCTAGATCTCTTCTTCTACCTTTCTGTAAAATAAGGCCTTGATGTGTGTATGAAAACCCTTCCCCGGCTCAAAGTATCTCAAGACTCCCCCTAGCCGTAAAACGTGAAGGCGGGATCTAGGAGAAACGAGACTGGGGATCGATCCTAGTGATAGAACCTCTTTTGAATAAGCCTTTTGAATCTATGAAAACCATTCCATATTCAAAGTACCCCAAGATTATCTTGAAGAACCATGTTTAACGGGGAGAGAGAACTAAGGGAAACGATAATGGAACAGAACCATAGGTTGTTCTAGAACCTTTTTTTATTGATCTAAATGCATTCTATAAGCCTTGTGATTCTATGAAAACCATTCCATATTCAAAGTACCCCAAGATTATCTTGAAGAACCGTGTTTAACGGGGAGAGAGAACTAAGGGAAACGATAATGGAATGGAACCCTAGGTTGTTCTAGAACCTTTTTTTTATTGATCTAAATGCATGCTATAAGCCTTGTGATTCTATGAAATCCATTCCATATTCACAGTACCCCAAGATTATCTTGAAGAACTGTGTTTAACGGGGAGAGAGAACTAAAGGAAACGATAATGGAACGGAACCCTAGATTGTTTTAGAACCCTATTTTGATTGATATGAATGCATGCTATCTTTGCTATGTTGTTGGAATGATTTTTACACTTACACAGACATAGCACATGATTTTGGCGGGATAGGTTCATATTTCGGATTTATTGCATTTATTGTGATAAATCTGAAATAAATAGCCCCAAGCAATTCTGGAATGTCTTTAAATGATTTTCAAAGGATTTTGATCTATCTTGCACGGATCACACACCTCTTATCACTGTTTTGAGTTATTTTCATTCAAAATGACTTAACTTGATAGCAACTGTACCCCAACTTCGGACACTCATAACCTCATCGTCCAGATGAATTTTGGAGTGATTTTAGAACCATGGGAAAGTTTAGGCTGTCTAGTTTATGCCTACCAAATTTCATTAATTTCTATCAAGCGGATTTTTGGCACCTCTCTGTCGAAGTTGATAGGTCAGTTCTGATCTGAATACAGAACTTGTCACTTCAACTGAGCGCCATGTGTTCGTTTTAAGTCTGATTCAAGTGATTCTTGTTTCTGGGTTTTCCTTTGGAAGTCTAGTTTTAAATCCAATTGGTTTCATAATTTTTTTGACTCCATTTGTGTCGTGAGCAACCGATTTACTCAGAGCTGTTCAACAGCACTTTTCTGGGTAAATCTGTTATCTTCGGGGCCTATTCGGGAGACCACCCAAGGCACATCCGAATGAATTTTTGTATGAGGCTAGTTTCATTTGAAAGATGGCCATACAGACTTCAGTCACACCAAATTTCATGAATTTATATGGAGCCGATTTTGCTAGGTGATTTTCCAAACTTTCCTACTTGTTACTTTTAACCATCTTCAGTAGCAGATTTTAAAGGAGCATAACTCCTAGGATTTTAACTGGGAAGGATTGAAATTTTGCATGAGTCTTCTATCTATCATAATATTTCAAATAGATTTGATTTGAGTCAATTTAAAATTGGATTTGAATGATTTCAAGACAAATGGTTCTTTCTTTTACCGAATCTTCCGGATTTAACTCAACTTGGTTTTGTGCAACTTTTGCTTTGATTTACATCTTTTGGTGACATTCCAGAAGTGATATTGACATAAGAGAGGATCTGGAATCCATTTGGATCTTCATGTGAAGATATCATACATTTGTCCTTTTTCAAGGTTTTTAATGATTTTTAGCAAGCTTTCTTACTTTTTTGCATGAACAAACACTTGGCAACCACCTTGTGTGGGTGAATGGGGGTGCCTAACACCTTCCTCCGTTCATAATCTAATCCCCTTACCCATCTCTGGATTTGATTTTCAAGTAGAGTTATTTTTACTCTAGAATTTGCCTTTTAGCTCTTTTTGCTTATTTTTGAATCTTTTTGGTGTCCATTCACACCTCAAAACTCTGAATGGTGGCGACTCTCCACTTTTTACGTTGAGCCCGTGTGCTGACGGAGGGGAAATCATCCCGGTGATTTTTCCCATGTCTCACAGGGAGAGCCTCGCTTGACATTATGAAGGGAGACATGCGACCATCACCGTGGAGGATGTAGCCTTCGTACCTATCTTCCGGCACGTTTTTCTGCTGATGCTAAGGAGCTGCTTCTTCCAGGAGGATACGACCAGTGTCAGTCCTCTTTTCTTGGATGTTTTGAGAGATCTCCATCAGACTCGACAGTTAGCCTGGGGTCGGCTCATATATGGGACTATCTTGGCCAGGCTGTGCCGAGTAGTTCGGGGCCTCGCCGCTCCGAGAGGTGATGGAGTTAGCTGCCGGTTCTTCTGGCAGATTCTGCAGGTATTAAATTCATTTGTCTTGTCTTATTCCTTAGGCTTCATCTTCTTTATCTCTGACTAATTTTTCTTTTGCCAGGTGTTTATGTACACCTACATGACTTTCTTCTGCCCGTCCCCAGTACCTGGTGTCGCGGAGTTCCCCGTTGCCTTGCGGTGGTCGGCCTAGGTCCGAGACACAGATAGGAGTCAGCCTCGCACGGCTCAGGTTCACTTGGATCGTGCCCGACGATCCGATGTAAATTCTTTGCCCCTTTTCCTTTTATTTCTTTTCCTGTACCTTGACTGTATCTGACCATTTTTATTCTTTGCAGCTCATCCTGGCACGCTTTGACGACGTGGATATTGGGGTGGCCCGTGAGATGGTAGTACAGGACGCCTTTGATAGAGATCTCTGACGTCAGCCCTACCAGTGCTTCCTTGGGAGGCTTGGTAGGGTGATGTATTTGGGAGAGCGCCTGTACTATCAGCACACAGGCACACTTTGTATCCCCGTTCCCCCTCCTCCTGTGGGTCCTGACACGCTCCAGCCTGGTTTTGATATTGGCCAGTTTGACCAGTATCAGGATGCGGAGGGGCTCACAGTAGCTGGGGATTACGACGAGTGGATCTAGAGAGTATCCATTGGGTGCTTGATGGATCGACCCACTCGTGCTAACATAATAAGGGGTGAGTTTACATAAACTCAGTAAGTGGAGTTAATGCAATCCATATGATTACATGCTGAATTTCCACTTTACTTAATATAAATACAACCAATATTATATATATATCTAATAAACTGTACTCATGCATGTGTTTCCTAGGTTCATTTATAGTCAATATATATACCATATACATAGATCTTAAATATAAGGGATCATGCTCTCTATCAAATCAACGATTAATTTAACAATTAACATCAAAAGAATTAACAGGACACCCTAGGGTGCCCACAGATGCCCCATGCATGCCGGGGCATGTCGGGCTCATGGCACACCCGGGGGGTGCCATGGCACCCCGGCGTGCCCACACATGCCCATGCACGCCGGGGCATATGCCACACCCGGGGGGTGCCATGGCACCCAGGGTGGCCCCTGTGGGCATTTTTTTCAAAATTTTCAAAATTTTAATTTTTTCATTTTTTGGCATCCGGGGGGTGCCACGGCACCCCGTGGGGCCCCCGGAGCCTTCGGGGCCATTTCGGCACCCGGGGGGTGCCAAGGCACCCCCGGGTGCCCACAGATGCCCCATGCATGCCGGGGCATGTCGGGCTCATGGCACACCCCAGGGGTGCCATGGCACCCCGGCGTGCCCACACATGCCCATGCATGCCGGGGCATATGGCACACCTGGGGGGTGCCATGGCACCCCGGGTGGACCCCGTGGGCATTTTTTTCAAAAATTTCAAAAATTTAATTTTTTCATTTTTTGGCATCCGGGGGGTGCCACGGCTCGATCAAAGCTGGTGTAGAAAGTAGCTTTGATGATCGATGATGAAACGGAGAAAATAGTTTTGATTATCGGTGGAGAAAATAGCGATCGATCAAAGCTGGTGGAGAAAGTAGCATTGATGATCGATGATCGATGATCGATGATCGGTGGAGAAAAGAAATTTGATCGGTGGAGAAAGTAATTTTATTCTGAGTGAGATACTGAGAGTGAGAGTGAGAGTGAGAGTGGGAGATCATCAAGACTCCCACACGAGAGCGTTTTCATCTGATTGGCATGAAGGATGATATTTCGGTGTTTAAAGAAATAATAATAAATTAAATTTATCTTTAATGTGAGATTATTAATCTTATAACTCTACTGATGCTTACGCACCTCATGGCTGGAATTCGTCCAAACCCTGCCTATTCCCTAAAAAGCCCTTACCATTTATTGTTAAGGCATAAGTAATATAAGGATAAATTAGTCAAAACCCCCCTATAGGGGTTTTACTTCCTTTCTAATGTTCGAAGCCTTTACCAAGTGTAATAAAAGGCCATAATTTAAAATCATTTTAAAATGACCAGATTACTTCTATACTGCGAAAGGTCCTGGGAAACTAACCAAATTATCTTAATTTCCATCAGTGGCAGAACCAGGACTTCAAATCTGAGGGGGCAAAAAAAAATTTTAATTAACACTTCTCATGAAATATAGAAATTTCAATGAGTTGGGGGGACAAACCAGAAATTTTAGAAGGGGCAAAACATAAATTTTAATTAAAACATATAAAATATATATATTTTTTTTAATTAAAAAATAAAAGCTAGGGGGGCAATTCCCTATCTTCTACGTGGTTCCGCCACTGATTTCCATCACTTTTTCTATTTATTGTTATGCACTTGTAATTCAGTTTGAATCCAATTTGCTTGATAATGATAATTCCTTTAGTGAATTTCTCATGTATGGCGATTGAGTAAAATTCTAAGAGACAAATCTGTTTTGTAATTTTTGAATGTGAAATTTTGACATTTATACGGAAGCATAAATCAGAAAGTTTTAGAGATCATTGTGATTGTATACTACAGTAACTATTGCTCCAGAGTATTGGAGGTCACAAAAAACTCATACATATGCTAGAGGACACCAATAACTCTCAAGAGAAGCATATTTTAATTCATTTTTAATTTATGAGGTTTTTAACTTCTTTAATTGGTTTAGTGGTTAGTATACTTTTGCCTAGCTCCTTGTACACATTTGTCTAGCCTTATTGTGACTCTTTATTTTTTGGCTTGATGATGCATTGTTGGTTGATCTTATTTTATAATTTGTAGCAGTACTTTTTGGAGTCCTAAATTAAAATAATTTTTTTTTCAATTAAATTAAAATAATGTTGTCTATGCATGTTCTGGTGAAAATATTTTCATTTAACTTGGATTCAAATATACAAAATCTGTTATTCACCTTGTAAATCTAAGTTTTTTTCCTTGATATAGAAGTGATTATAACAGTATCAATAATAATAGGATGCCTTCAACTTGAGGAAGCACTTTCTAAAAGTTCATAATTATTCTAAAAAATGCCTTAGAAAATTATATATAACTTCTATCTATCTCCATGCATCGCACGGGGTGTTTGCTAATTATATACATATACGAAGTATGTACTCAAAATAGCAAATTATAAATACACATCTCCTACAGTGGTTCATTCCCATCCCATAATTAAACATCACATTCAAGGAGGGCATTACATGATATTCTTGCAAGAGCTCTTTATCCGTGTGTAGGAAAGAAATCGAAAACCATACCCAGGAGGTTTCTCTTAACGGAGATGATCGAGATGTGCGCGATTTCTCTTAACGAAGGCATCGTGTTCCAAGTGGGAGATGGGAGATTTCTAAGTGCCCATCGTCTATAGCATAGGTGTAGACAGCAAGGCATATAATGGCGGGGCCCACCATTCACTTTTAGAGGGTCCCACACCATTTATGTGTCTTGATGAGTATGGCATAGTCCGTATACCATTCATTTTTTACTTCTTATATCACATCATACACTACAAAAGAAAAGGTGATGTAGCGACACCTATTATAAGGGTCCTTCTACAAAAATGCAGTTACAAATGCCTTAATGTAACATTTCTGTAGAGCATTTTCATGCTATTATTCGGTGACAATATTGATCGATCTTCTCATTATAGATGTTATTTTATATTTTAAGAATTGTTTAAATTTTTATAGCGGCATTGTCAATAAAATGCCTTAATAAATTATTTTATAGCGTCATTTTCTTGAAAATGCCCAATAAATTGTTTCATAACGGCATCTATAAATGAAATGCCGCATTATGACATTTTTAACTGCACTTTTGGATAAGTGCCCTTATATTAGGTATCCCAGCTTTATCGTGATTAATACACAGGTTTTGAGGTCACGCCTTAACCTCCCTCCCTCCCTACCTGTAGGGTGTTCGCATATTCCTGTTTGGTGGACTGGTTTTATAAAAAATAAAAGGTATCACTACATAAACTTTTCTTTTTTTTCTTTTTCTTTTTCTTTTTTTGGTAGTGACTCTTTTATTTTAATGCATTAATAATTTACTTAAAATGGTACCTGCCTGCAGGCAACTTCATATTGTTCCACACACAATTATGACATTCAGATGTGATTTTCTGACTAACCGAATTTGGACAATACTTTTTTTGAAGCTAGTCATTTTGCGTTGAGGCAGAATTCAGCGATTTGATGTACCTTAGGGTTTTTTCTGTTAATTAGAAGCTATCCAGTCCAATGTTACATGAAAAGGTTTGTGCATGAATTTTGGCAATAAAAACTCCTTTCACATTATTGGGTTCATACATATAGCGTGCTGATCGATCTTAAGAACATTTAACTAATTATGGAGCTCAAGCTCAGCCTTGCATCTTGATCAAGTCTTTGGAATGGACAAGGCACCTAAACAACATTTTTCCATTTTTAAACCAAGCCTAATTACTTAGCTTTTATGGTTAATAAATACGATACTTACATTGATCCAATTATCTAAACCAAATTTTAAACACAAAATTTTAGGCACTTGTATTTGTGCTAATTAATCTTTTGCTTACTTTCCGTAAATAAATATTCAAGCACTCGGAATTTGTTCTCAATAATTTAAAAAGTAGATCTAATCTAGACCATATCTAGTGAATATTGAAGGGCCTAAAATAGTAAGAGGAAGGCCAACAGGGAATTGGACTGAGGTAGAGAAATGAAGATTATTCTAAAAAAAACTTGAATTAAATGTAATGGAATGAATAAACAGCTGATTCAACTTGCATACTGCATGCAGTTTATAATGGTAACTGATGATGAGGATGATAATATACATCTCAACACATTTTGATATGAACACACCCGGAAGCTCAACGAGATTTATAAAACTGATTTCTTAATTTGCTCAAGCTATGGTTTTAATATATTTCAAAAATCTTGGTAAATATTCCACACTATGAGAAATGGAGAGGAAGCCGGGTAATAAATATATATCGACCCATTTCTACTTACCCTATGTATCTTATTCTTTTATGTTTATGCTTTTATTAAGCTGCTTGCCTGGGAAAATAAATTAAGCAAGAGATAAGAGTTGAAGCTCCAGCAGTCTAGTAACTATTTTTCATCTTAGACATCCCATGCATGAGGTGAATGATAAGAGAAAAGAGAGAGATACAGAAATTAGTCTATAGTATCTTACTGTTCTTGTCTGTTATATAAAATTTGCAATCAGTTGTTCTTGATAGCAAATCCCAATGTAAAAACCTTCCTATATGAGTAGTAGGGTAAATTTCACTGGGTAGTTTATCTCTGGTGGTGCATGAAAGACAATGCTGAACATGTACAAGTGGAAACAAGCTTTTATATAACATGAATTTTACATTTTTCCAAATTCATTTACAGCTGCACACTCATTTACTTTAATATGCTATTCTCTATCTACTTTTCTTCATTTGTTATTACAACCTTCATCCAAGCTTTCCTTGAATTCTCTAAAGATTGCATCAAATTCGTTCATTTCTGCTTCACTTAGTTCATCTTCTACATTAAAGACATCATCATTATTAATGTGATTCTGCTCCAATCAATTAGCCTTTTGGGAGCATCAATTACTATGCTCGTGCTAGCTGACTGATCTTGTTGGTTTGGCCGCGGCAGAACCGGTGCAATTGGCTCATCTAAGAGTGCAAGCAATTCGTCTGCTACAAAAAACATATCATCATCTGCTGCTTCAGTGTGAGCACCATCACCATCAGTAATACTGCCGTAAAGGTCTTGCTCCGAAATTGTATCCTCAGATTCGTGTGACCATTTCAGGTTTCTGATCCTACAAAGCACGTAACCAACCGCAACTAGATATTATGGTTATAACTCGATCATCTGTGATCACTATCCAATCTCTTACATCCAAACTATAATTCTCTCACTGCTTCCTGTCGCAGTGACACTTCAAACTACTATTTACTCCAGTTAAGGCAAAGATCCTGCCACCGGCAAGGAGGTTGCAGCCGCCCCTGACTTCTAATCTTATACTCCGATTACGGCTATAGGGTTACAAGCAGCCAGTCCCAAAACCATCTTTAGTCAAGACCAGGTGATTGCCGAAACAATGGCTAAGTAGTATTCCTAGGTGAACCCCCGAATTGGCTTCGTTAGCGGCCGCCCCTACCTCTTTCCTTATACTCCAAACACGGCTATATGGTCAGGGGAGGCCGGTCCTGCCAACCCAGTTGGTTTTCTTTTGTCTTATTTCCTTTTAAGTTACTTGAGGATTTGTTGTAATCAACAATTGCATTTCGAGCGACCGACACCTAAATAAAAATACCTCTTTATCGTTTACTGCTGCTTTCAAACACAAACAAGAATCCAAACGAAGACCGAACCCCTTGTCTGATCCATTTTATTACAGGTGACTTGCAATACGGCTAGACCGACGCCAATTTAGATCCGGAACAGGTGCCCGAGGTCAGGATCTGTTCCTAATCATTGTATCGAAAAATACTGGCACGCCCACACAAAGACACATCATCCCCACGGCCACATATCACGCCCAGACCAATTTGGAAGGAACATCCTTTTTTGGCACGCTCGGTGGGACCCCCAGTCTTTGAAAGAGCAGTAATGTCAAGGAGAAGTACTCGACACGCTGACAATATGATGCCGGAGGAACCTATTGATCCTCAGGTAAATCCTACCCTTGCACCTGAAATTCCGGCTGTTGGACCTTCAAATCCACAGTCGGAACTAATGAATGTCTGATCCAAGCCATACAGAGTCTCAACCAATAGATGGCAGGGTTTGGCCAAGGATTTAATAAGATTTCAACCAATAACGATAGAATTTTAGCAGTGTTACATGAGGGGTTTTCGACAATAGCCAGACTGGCCTTGAGGGCTAAACGAGAAGGCCAATTATTATGGATCAAACAGCACCCAAAAACCCGAGAGGCAATTGGCGAAATAGGATGGCTGGCAATAATGCCATTGGAATAGAAATTCCTCCTGCTATCCCAACTCCTGTTAATGCGCTTCCTCCTAAAGTACACTTAGGGGGGCAACGGGAGATACATGACAACCATAGGGAAGATATCGGTTTAAGAAATATGGCTATGAACCGAAATTATATTCAGAATGTAGTTTAGGAAATAGTCAGAGATCAATATCACCGACGAATGACTAGGTCGGTTTACCGGAAACCGTACCCAGCCTGGATTGACCACCAATTTGAATTCCCTAGGGTTATAAAATTCCGGAATTTACCTTGTTTTCTGGTGAAGACCAACAATCCACCATTGAGCATATTGGTCGATTCATGATTCAGTGTGGAGAGGTGTCCGGTAATGACTTCCTCAAACTGAGATTGTTTGGGAATTCATTAACCGGGTAAGCCTTTACCTGGTATATTACTCTATCGGCCAATTCCGTCCATAATTGGACTACAATGGAAGAAAAGTTCCATTCCCAATTCTATCGAACTGAGCCTGAAATTACCATGGTCAACTTGGCTCGTTTGAGGCAGCAACCTGGGGAATCGACCGATAAGTATATTGCCCGTTTTAAGCATTTGAAAAATAAGTGTCGCATTTTATTTCCAGAATCAGAGTCTGCGAATTTAGCCTTAAATGGTCTCGATTTTGAACTTCACAAGAAGTTTGAAGGTGAACAGTTCGAGGACTTATTCAAATTGTCAGCCAGAGCCACTAAATACGAGTGGCTCTTATAGGAGGACGGTGAAAAGAAGGCCTTATCCTATGGAACCTACTATAAAGACTTAAATTTTGAATTCGGAAGTGTAGAAGTTGTTGGAAAACAACCAATAACCTGTCCAATTCTTCTCTGAAAATCTAAGGATTCCGGAGAACCAAAGGCTATGAACACTTTCAGCAGAAATTATTCATTCGATATAAATAAAATGGCCGAAATATTCGATTATCTTCTGAAACAAGGATTCTTTCTATTAACAAGAGACCACCCCTTCATTCCAGCCAGTGTAGCGGCTAAGGATAAATCATGTAAATGACACAGAGTAAAAACTCATGTAACTAACGAGTGTACTGTGTTGAGTAATGTGATACAGGAAAATATCGACAAGGGACTCCTGAAGTCTCAGAATCGGACGAGGAGAAGATGCAGGTAGACACACAACCATTTCCTAAGAATGTACCAGTGAATATGGCCACAATTGACTTGCCAAAGCAAACCCCCGCCATAAATATTGATCTGAATGAGCCACCCTCGGAGAGGTCAAAACATAAGAGGCCATCAGTACGAAGTCAATTGAATTTATGACCGATGAACTATTGGCGGTACCCAGCTACAGAAGGTCAAAAGTGGCGCAATGAAAGGCGCGGTGAGATTTGGGGCGAATGGTGGCACAAGCCGAGGCTTAGACCCAACCGGGGTGCGTTCGTGGAAGAAAGTTACAAGAAGACGACGGCAGAAAAACCGGAATCTTTGTCCTCTGGGTTTTCTTCTACTCAAGTTGCAATCATGAAACGACCGGAGGCAGTTGCAAAATCTTCTGAAAATTCTTCTTTTGATTAAAGTGTAGCACCCAGGGTTCCAGCAAAGATAGAAGTATTACCAGACATCCTTTGTTACGAATGTAGACAGAGAGTGGTAGTATGCTCTCACCGCACCCAGTATAGTATGGAAAGATCCCTAAGTTATGGTAGCCCGTCACAGACATGGGGGGACAAGAGGCACCTCCACTTGGCTACTGAAAAGCAGGTTTCAGCATGGTCGCCGACGAGGATGGCGTCCACTTACAGTTCGAATTGGAGAAACGACTTTATGACCTATGAACAAGAAATGATGGTAAAAGGGGTTAAGCCTAGGATGGTGAAACCCCCTCTTGTTAAGATCGGTCATTGGAAAAAACTGACTCATCCTAAGTTTCCTTTTTATTTGTAGGAAAACGTCGCTGCCATGACTAGGACGCAAAAGCGACGATGGCAGTGATAGCAGGAATAGAGCACTGGGTCCTCTCAAGCCTATAGGTACTCAAGATTTGCCGCCAAGAAGCATACCCCGAAACCGCCAAAGATTAAGAAAACCCCGCTGCATAAGTCACCAAATGTTATGGAGGCTACGTCGGGGCCCATCTCCAATACAATGAATTCAGGGACTGAAAAGTCAGTCTCTGACGAGGATTTGATTGACAGGTACTAATCGACCAGATGTTAACTGAATACAACAGGATGTCGACCCCTTATACAGTGGAGATGACCGAAGAAATAGTGCCCGAAACCCCATAAGACAAAATTAACGAATCACTGAATCAGCCGCCACTGAGCCCCAACGCCTCAATAGCCAAAATTTGTTTTGGCCGAATGCCCCCAATCCCACTCAACTGTCATATGGTCCTCACTTTGCCTATGACTTTCGAAGCAATCATGGAATTACCAAGGCTAGAGGAAATTAGTGAGGAGGGGGATCTTGGCGACACTATATATAGTCAATCCAGAACATCTTGAGGTGAAGGAAGACAATCAAAAACTGGCCGATAGCGAGAAAGTCGGCCTGGTAGAAGAGGTATGTTTCACAAAACCATCTTTAGCCATGACTCAGAATTTGAAACCTTTGTTCATAAAGGTTCATATGAACGGGATCCCTATCAATATAGTCTTAATTGATAACGGGGCAGTAGTTAATTTCATTTCGGTCTCCACAATGAGGAAGTTGAGTAAGTCTTTCTTGGATTTGATCCATTCAGATATTACCATTATTAACTTTGCAGGTGGTGTTATAGGAACTAGAGGAATCCTCCCAATTAAATTAACGGCCGGGACATGGCATTCTCTTACGGCGTTCTTTGTCATCGAGTCATCGGCCCACATGGAAAATTGAAGGTATTAGTTTGGGCATTCCAAAACAAGCAAGCCGCATACAGCAGGTTTGGTTGAATGGGAATCTTACGACATGAGAACTGGATCGTATCATAAATACCTGTCTTTCACCAGGTTTCTGAGTAACGTCCTTCTAGACAACCAACCCATTCCAGCCATCCGACGTGTACGACCGGCCAACTCCTGTTGGGGAAGCTTCGGCCAAGAGGGTCTGTACTATTAAGAGGAAGAGGTCCCTTCATTTTTGTGTTCGGAACATCAAAAGGAGCATTGCAGGTGTCAAGGAAAGGGCCGACGACTATTGTATGACCGTAGACTTCAAAAGGAGTATTGTGAGCAATAATGGAGCCCGCCATGGAAAAGGAAAGGGGCAAAGAGAAACAGTTAAAAGAAAATGAAGGATGAAAAATTACCAAGGTTAACTTAAATAGACGGAGCCAGGAGATGGAGCCGAAGGGATCGCAATCATACCGATCATGGGAAAATGGTGAAAAGATTGCCAATCGTCCGTTTAAAACAACGGACAAAAATTTTGAAAAGTTAAATACTTACTCATCACGTCGGCAGATGACGGCGTAATAAGTAAGTATAGGGCGATGTTTACACCCTCCATAGACCAGCAAATAAAGAAAGGCCACGTGGCATCTACATGGCCTAATTCAACCAGATAGGCCATGTCAGCATCCACATGGGCTAGACACTTAGCCGAAGTCACGTAAGCACATAAGACAACCGTGCTCCCATGTTTAAGGGATAATGTCACCATCAACACAGAATTGACGAATGATGTAGATGGGCAACGACGGACGAGAAAGTTCTTAGTTTATGAACGTGGCAAAGAAGTTATCTCACATGGATAAGAAGAAACCGATGAATAACTGCCGGAACAAAAGCATAGTTCGTGCAAATGTGGATCGGTAGCAACCGTTAGAATCTGGCTATAAAAGGCACAAACTCAAAGAGCTCAAGGACAACCTCCACTCAACAGCAACCGGTTATTATGATTATAATTCGATCATCCGTGATCACTATTCAATCTCCTACACCCAAACTATAGCAAGAAAGGATAATTTAGGACTTCTCTCACTGCTTCCTGTCGCAGTGACACTTCAAGCTACTATTTACTCGGGTTAAGGTAAAGACCCTACCATCGGCAAGGAGTTTGCGGCCGCCCCTGACTTCTAATCTTATATTCTGACTACGGCTATAGGGTTACGAGCAGTCGGTCCCAAAACCATCTTTAGTCAAGACTAGGTGATTGCCGAAACAATGGCTAAGTAGTATTCCTGGGTGAACCCCCGAATTGGCTTCGTTAGCGGCCGCCCCCTACCACTTTTCCTTATACTTTGATCACGGCTATAAGGTCAGGGGAGGCTGGTCCTGACAATCCAATTGGTTTTCTTTTGTCTTATTTCCTTTTGAGTTACTTGAGGATTTGTTGTAATCAACGGTTGCATTTCGAGTGACCGATACCTGAATAAAAATACTTCTTTATCTTTTACTGTTGCTTTCAAACACAAACAAGAATCCAAACGAAAACCGAACCCCTTGTCTTCATTCTATCGTCTGTTCCATTTTATTACAGGTGACTTGCAGTACGGCTAAACCGACGCCGGTTTAGATTCGGAACAGGTGCCTGGGGTCAGGATCCGACCCGAATCATTGTATCGAAAGATACTGGCACGCCCGCACAAAGACACATCATCCCCACGGCCACGTGTCACGCCCGAACCAATTTGGGAGGAACACAAACCTAGCTCATTAATTGTAAAAGATTTTTTTTTTTAAGAAAAAAAATAGAAAGTAGCGCTGGACATGATTAAAGATGTAATAACATTACCTGTCTAGGATTATTATAAGATTGAGGGAGCTGGTATTCATGCATGATCCATCCCCTCTCTAAGGCTCAGTAATTTCTGGGTGAACATATAAGCTCTTTCATATCCTATGAGATTCCTAGAAATTAAAAACCGGTTGAGCTTGAGCTTGAGCTTTCCAAGTACCGCTTGCAACACCACTTTCAATTCTCATTCTGTTATCACCCTTCTTCTTGAGCTTGGTGAAGCCATAGAAATCTTGTTTCCCTTTGAAGGTC
This sequence comes from Buxus sempervirens, assembly GCA_947561395.2. NCBI lineage: Eukaryota > Viridiplantae > Streptophyta > Magnoliopsida > Buxales > Buxaceae > Buxus > Buxus sempervirens. The sequence goes on from OX387182.1 coordinate 55,607,861, forward strand.
TCAATATCTCCCATTTTGGTTGATCCTAGCAATTTTGTGGTTTAGGCCATAAGATGCTGAAGTTGAAATTGTGTATGTCACAAACTTTAATTGTGAAACTATAATTTCAATTTTTTATTTACTCCTCCAATAAATAATGTAAAAAGTTTAGTTTGTTTTGAATCACTTGCTTGGGGCTTACCAAAAATTTAATTTTGTGGCCCCACATCACCTCTATCTTGCTGGACATGCATTGCAGATGATATGTATTGCATGCTTCTCGTGCGAGACCATTTAATGTAGTGCCATGCACTCAGCAGTACCAGCATGAAACGTGCGGATGGAGATGGCCCCTTTGAATATGGAGAACCACATCTCAAAAAACTTATCATCCGTTGGTTTCACGGTACCATTGGATTTTAGCTCCGGAGAAAATTCATTCCCTCTCGCGTATTCTATTGAGCGTACGTATAACGGCAGGAATAGTGACAGAGCATGTAATCCCGAAAAAGCGGGGCGCTCTGCACCGGATTGAAAAATGCCGTGTCACCTGAAGGGCTGAAAGGTCAGCCACTCTGTCTCTCTCTTAAATTCTTAACTGATCTCACCATTAATTTTCCCTAACGTACATACAATTAACTGCTACTGATTATATATTACCAAACAGAACACAGGGCGACTGTCTAGATTGGCTGAAGAGATATACAGCAGCTAGAGCAGAGAAGGCCCAAGTATTCGCAATCCGAGAGGCGTTTGAGGGGGTTCGGTTCTCTCTCCTGGATTCGTTCAAGTTCTGGTGTATGTATAATGAAAAAAAAATGATGCTTTTGTGAAGTATGTGAAGAAGGGATCTAATGGGAAAAATAGAGCATCTAGTCTTCACTCCACATGTGGGGATGGCATCACGAGTACAATTCTTATTCAAATCAGATATATATTTGGCTTAATTTGCGATATTGGCTTTACTTGTTATTTCTTTAAGTTTAATTTCTTTAAAATCTAAAAAGGAAATGCTTTCATATGAAAAGAAGACAATTAGCTAGATGCATGTGTGACAAAAGGGGTAGTATCATTTTTTCTTTTTTTTTTGGAAAATAAGTAAGCTATATTGCCAAAAAGTGAGTATTTACAGTATGTGTGTTCACCCTATCTGAGGTTAATGTGGGCTCATGGCATGCTATACAAGAGCTCTATCCCCAATTCCATCTATGAAATAGCACATATGAACAAAATAGAACTAACAACAATGCCATCTATGAAAACGAACTGTACATCGTCCAGTTTTGCGGTGGCAGTGTCAACTGTGGCATCGTCCAGTTTTGCGGTGGCAGTGTCAACTGTGGCTCATCTTGGAATGGAGTCAATCCATTCATTGCTTCTTCACTTATAAGTAGATCTTCAACAAAAGCTCCATCTTGCTCCCGCGGAATTGGATCTTCAACAAAAGGCATATCATCTCCATCTTGCCCCCACGGAATTGGATCTTCAACAAAAGACATATCATCTCCATCTTGCCCTCGCGGAATTGGATCCTCGGATCCGTGTGAGCTTTTGAGGTTTCTGATCCTACAGAGCACGTAATCTTGGAACTGCATGCAACAATTAAAGTTGTATATTCAAACCTAGCTCATTAATTGTAAAAGATTTTTTTTTTTTTTTAAAAATATATATGTAGAAACTAGCTCTGAACATATATATATATATATATATATATTATTAAAGAAGATGCATGTAATAGTAATACATTACCTGTCTAGGGTTCTTATAAGATTGAGGGAGCTGGTACTCATGCATGATCCATCCCCCTCTTTCATGAGCTCCTTTCTGGGTGAACGTATAAGCTCTCTTATATCCTATGCGATTCCCAGAAGCATTAAAAACCTCTTTAGCTTTGGCTTGAGCTTTCCAAGTACCGCCTGCAACACCCCTTTCAACTCTCAATCCTTTTTCACTCTTCTTCTTGAGCTTGGTGAAGCAGTAGAAATCCTTGTTGCCCTTCCAAGGTCTCCATAGCTCCCATGGTGGTTGATTCCCATAAACATCACAATCAACGACAACATTGTATTGTGGGGGTTCACCATACACCTTCTTCGGTAGATATTCTTGCAAAAGATCTTCGTCCTCGGGATCAAATATAACCCCGGGAGCATCAAGGAGTGCTGAGGGAAGAACAGTATAATCTCCATATTGCACCGAAGTTGAATCTGACCATTTCAGGTTTCTGATCCTACAGAGCACGTAATCTTGGAACTGCATGCATGCACCAATTAAAGTTATATATTCAAACCTAGCTCATTGCATGAAAAAGATTTTTTATAGAAAAAAATACAAATTAGCTAGCTCTGAACGTATATATATTATTAAAGATCGAAGATGCAAGTAATACGTTAATTACCTGTCTAGGGTTATTATAAGATTGAAGAAGCTGATATTCATGCATGATCCATCCCTCCGTCTCAGTCTCAGCTCCTTTCTGGGTGAACGTGTAAGCTGTCTTATATCCTATGACATTCCCGGAGGCATCTAAAACCGGTGGAGCTCGAGCTTGACCTTTCCAAGTACCGCCTGCAACAGTCCTGTGAATTCTCATTCCGTTGTCACCCATCTTCTTGAGCTTGGTGAAGCAGTAGAAATCCTTGTTGCCCTTGGATGAAGGTCTCCATAGCTCCCATGGTGGTTGATCCCCATAAACATCACATTCAACCACAAAAAAATTAATGTATAGTTGGGTTTCACCGCTCAACTTCTTCTGCAGATAATCTTTGAAGATCTCTTCATCCTTGGGAGAAAATCGAAACCCGGAACGCAACATGTATCCACTCATGTCTTGATCGATCTTTTGACTGGCTATCACGTAACGTAACAGAGATGGACGATCGATGAAACGGAGAAAATAGCGATCAAAGCTGGTGGAGAAAGAAGCTTTGATGATGACGATGAAACGGAGAAAATAGTTTTGATGATCGGAGGAGAAATAGCGATCGATCAAAGCTGGTGGAGAAAGTAGCTTTGATAATCGATGATGAAACGGAGAAAATAGTTTTGATGATCGGTGGGGAAAATAGCGATCAAAGCTGGTGGAGAAAATAGCGATCGATCAAAGCTGGTGCAGAAAGTAGCTTTGATGATCGATGATCGGTGGAGAAAAGAGACTTGATCGGTGGAGAAAGTAATTTTATTCTGAGTGAGATAGTGAGAGTCAGAGTGAGAGTGGGAGATCATCTGGACTCCCTATTCCTGTTTATAGGGGATTACGGAAGCCGGACTATGATGCTTAAGTTTTATTTGGAACTCTCGCACGATCTTGCCAAGTGTCTAATTATTTATGTATGCCCTTCACGTGCTCACATAACTAAGCCTGACTCCACGTTAACAGCAGCGTTAACCGTTTTAAGTGTTTTTTGTTTCGAAAGACGGCGGCAGCCGTCGACTATATGAATTTTGAATCCCATGTATGAAACCGTACACTGCACACCTGTCTTCTACCCTTCTTCATGCTCTTGCTGGCCTTCTCTGGTAAGAATTATCAAATTACCGATAGGTAAGGGCATGAAGGATGATATTTCGGCGTTTAAAGAAATAATAATAGATTAAATTTATCTTTAAGTTGAGATTCTTAATCATATAATCCTACTAATGCCTACGCACCTCAAGTAAGATTAGAATAATACATTAAAAGATAATTGATCGAGAAGAAATTAAAAGATGGTGTAAATCAAGAAATTGTAGAGAGATGGCATCCATAGATAGAATTTGTCAAAATCTTGCCTATTCCCCAAAAATGCCCTTACCATTTATTGTTAAGGCATAATAATATAAGGTTAAATTAGTCAAAACCGGCCACGAAATCTTACCGTACCTCTTAACAACCTCATGCAAGTGTTCCTCTACGATGCGAGACATCATGGTAACAGGCGACCCATTTAACCAGTCACCCTCTCTGGTCACCTAAATCTTACAATACCTCAACAACTTCATGCAAGTATTAAAATGAAATTATTATTATTATTATTATTTATCTTCTCATAATTTTAATGATTTCAATGGAAATATACATTCCCACCTTGATGGATTTTTTTATTCTTTTCATATTTTTAAGGATTTTTGCTGGAAATATATACCTAAGGCTTTGATATCATATAGAACACCATTCTTACTAAAAACTCAAGCTGATAGCAGAGGTGAACTTTTATATACCTGCAAGTCCCAGGGTCGAAATATGGCTCTAATACTGGACTCAATCCCATTTTAGGGAAGCCCCACACGTGGAATATTATTTTCTCAACGGGTGGAGTGGAGGTTTGAACCCCCAAGACCTTGGCGTTAGCCATTTGCTCCAATACCATATTGAACATTGTTCCTACTAACAACTTAAGCTTATAGCAGGATAAACTTTTATATATTTAATTTAATTAACTAATTCCTAACACTCCCTCTCGCGTGTGGGCTAGACTCATACCCATTTTAAGGAGGCCCTACATGTGGAATATTATTATTTTTTTCAACGGGTGTAGTGGAGGTTTAAACCCAAGACCTTGGCGTTTGCCTAAGGCTCCGATACCATGTAAAATATCATTCCTACTAAAAGCTTAAGCTAATAGTACAAATGAACTTTTATATATTTACTTCCTAACATGGCCACCTTTATGGATATATACGTGCATGTTGTTAGGCCTAGTAGGTTATGTTGGTTTAATTCCGTGCCGCAAAAAGTATGTTTAAATTTATCTTTAATGTGAGATTCTTAATCATATAACTGTATTAATGCCTACGCACCTCATGGGTGCAATTAGTCAAAACCCTGACTATTCCCTAAAAGCCCTTACCATTTGCTGTTAAGGCATAATTAATAGAGGGTTAAATTAGTCAAAACGCTGCCTAACTGCCCTCCTAGTATTAGAGAGAAAATTTGAGGATGTGAGATACGGCGGTGTGGACCTATGAACAAGAGAAAAAAAAAGCCACGAAATCCTTAGAGTACCTCTTAAAAACTTCGCTGGAAATATCCTTGCCCCCGCCTTGATGGATTTTTTTTTATCTTTCAGATTTTTAAGGATTATTGTTGGAAATATACATGCCCACCTTCATGGATATATCTCACAAGCATGATTAGTGGTGACTAACAGCGCACAGTTACAGATAAAAAATTTCATAAAATTTCGATGGAAGAACGGAGAGATTTGTATGAAGAGGTACGGTAGATGAGAAGCCATGAGATTCCTACTAGTGTGACAATATGTGCCACCAATACAGTGGCATACTGGCATGACGCAAAAGATTAGGGTTTCGAAAGATTTCAGTCACAAGGTCCAGTGGTTATGAGGGGTGCTACTTGGGTTGGTAATCCTGAAAACCGCTTTTGGGTTGGTTTGTGTTGAGTTTTAATATTTTCGATTCTGTTTGATTCTGAAAGTATTAAACGGAATTAGTTCGGTTTGATTTTGGGTTGAAGGCTCAGTTAAACTGAACCAACCCAAACCTGATTGAACCGAACTAAATATATATATATTATATGTATTATTTCGAGTTGAGAAAATCAGTTTTAATTCGATTTGGTTCTATTTCGGGTTGACTCTCAATAAGTTTGGCTGGGTCTTGGATTAAGATCAACCCGGTCCAAACCAAACCAAGTTGCACCCTTGTATACGGTTGTCAACAAGCCGAGCTAGCTTAGCTCAAGCTCGAACTCAGCTCGTGGGCTCCATTTTTAGGCTCAAGAGTTGAGCATGAGCCTAAAATATAGCTCGTTAATTTAATGTGCTTGAGCCAAGCTTGAGTGGGCTCGGCTCATTAAATATATATATATATATATTGTATAAAATGCCAAGTCCAAATAAATAAAATGCCTGCCCTTTTGTCTTACCCCAGATCCCTTTTGAATGAATCTACTGATTAAGTGGACTCCACTATGGGCTATTCCCGAGCCTACAGTCATCTAAAAGCGGAAAGTAACCAACTTTTTCTCCTTAAACTACACCCAAACCAAATTAGCCTAAACCAGAAAAGGGTGTTACCCAAACAGTTACCCTAAGGGGACTTAGATCATTCTAGGGTCTAACTTGGCATTCCGTGGATTTTCCAACAGGCCCTACCATTTAGACTCAAATCCTTTAAGCTAAAAAAATAAAAATCAAACTAAAATGACCTACACCACTCTTGTGGTCCCGCCAAGACTTAATTGAATGTGCATGCTTGCTTAGGACGAATGAGGTAAAAATGAGTTGACTCGCTAAAGGCTAAACATGGATAACCCGTGGGACCTGTCTTTCGACAAGGCGAACCAAGATGTCTACAAATTTCCCTAAACCATAACCAAACCCTTTCTCAGAATCTTGATGCGTAGACCACCTAATAGACATCCTTTTAGGCATCCAAGTATCTGCTTGCATCCCATTAGGTAGTGGCGACTCCCAACCCCCCATCCCAAAAGAAGGACCCACATTCCCTCCGCATCCGTGCACCACGGATCGTCGTATGCACAGCAGGGATATGGACACAAAAAGCCTTAAAATATTCTTTCATGCAATTAAGCTTAGTTCTTGAAAGCTTATTTTGGATACAAGGAAATAGTAAAATTTTTGTTAGTATTTTTTGTAGATCTTAAGCCTCGATCTACCCAAATGATTAGGGTTAGGTAATTTATATATATATGTATGGCCAGTCCAATCCTAACCCATCCTACCAACCTTAAATTATATATATTTTTATATACATAAACCCTATATAAAAGTATAATTTTATAAATAAATTAATAATATATTTTATAAATAAGTACATTATTAATTAATTCATTTTGTATAAAAAGTAGTTACATTTTAACATTTTACAATTAACTAGGCCAACCCGACTTGCTTTACTACCAACCCAGAAAGGTTATGGCCGTATGGGCTAAACCCTTGTAGGAACGGGTTAGGGTTTAGTATAGCTAGTCACTATGACTCGGAAAAGTGGATCATTAGTTATGTCATATTGACATAGTGACCTAAATCTTACAACACTTCAACAGCAAGCATTACAATGAAATTAATTTTTTTTTCTTTTCATATTTTTTAAGATTTTGCTGGAGATATACATGCCCACCTTCATGGATATTTTTCTTTTTCTTTGCATATTTTTAAGGATTTTTGTTGGAAATATAGATGCCTAGCTTCATTGATTTTTTTTTTCTTTTCATATTTTTAAGAACATTTGCGTACACTTAGCATTGGATTATCAAATCATAAATAAGACGCCCATAGTAATACCCCAAACGTGAAAAGTTCTTGAAATGAAAGCAACCGCGGTTACATCTAATTGATATACTCATGGTGTTAAATAGACATATTTGTGCTGAAAAGTAGTGCAGTGAAAGAAAATGGCACCTACTTTCACCTTTGTTTTCCCATTAGTTACAGCAGCTTATTGTTTATGGACGTATTACAATATATCTGTATTTACATATGAGAGAGAAACAGGAAACATGCTCTACTCATCAGACCTGCACCCCAATTCTTTGAGCAACCTGCACCAATGACTCCAGTGTGTCAAAAGAGATGACACAAGACTAACAAAAGAAAAAAAAAACTTATGAATCATCAAACATCCGGGTATCGATTTTCATGGAAATAGATGCAAAAGTTGGAATCTAATGCGCTTTACAGGTATCTTAAATATTGTATTGAATCCACCATTGCTATAAGAAGGCACCTCTCGTGCTTGGAGCCATGCTCTCTCGGTGTTGAAGATACAACTTCAGCTAAGATAAATACACATTTGGCGTAAAGTAACGTAACCTCAAAAATGATTCTATAACACATAGTAAAGGGTTGAACTTAATGGGCATAAAATGCATTAACATAGCCCTGAAATGATAAGGAAGAAAACCATCTACTGCAGCAGACACTCAGTCTTAAATCCTAATTAAAAATTCCATGTCAAACTGAATAATCTGTGACTCAGTTTTGCTTGATTCATATTTTTGCATACAAAACACGGCCATCACCTAAAATGAGCTATTTTTAGTCTTAAGAGCTCATGACCCTAATTATGGAGCCCATCTAGCTCAGGCCATTGACAACCATAAATAAGCCCATACATGATGATATCCTTTTTGTAACTACTTTCTCATTAATTTACAAAGATGCAATAGCCTAAAGTTACAATATTTGAATGGACAAGGCACCTAACATACCATCCTTCCATTTTATCCAAAGCCTAGTTACCTGGCTTTTACGGTTAACAAATACCATATTTAGAGTCATTCTTCTGTTTGTTGGATGATACCATTTTGGGTAGCTGTTATCAATTGAATGTGTTGAATGGTAAAAACTCATATGTTCAGAATTAGGTTCCTGAACCTAATTCATGTGACTACAAAATTTTATTTTGTTTACGATATGAACTTGAAGCACTCAGATCTGCTCCTATATATATCTTACTCATCTTCAACAAAATAAATAAATAATAAAAAAAAGCCTTGTTATATTTTCTTGCCAAATAAAGGATTATTCTCCATATTAATCTGTCTTTTCTTCTCTCCAACATTTCTTGCTAAGCGGCTATAAATGCCTAGACTAAAATTTATCTTAGGAATAAAGTATGAAATGCAAAATTTTCGTATACCTTCTTAATAAAAAAAATTAAAAAAAAAAGGTTTTGACTAAAGCACAATGTTATTAGTTTGTTGATACGTACATATGTGTTTGTGTGTGCATATATATATATATATATATATAGAGAGAGAGAGAGAGAGAGAGAGAGAGAGAGAGAGAGAGAGAGAGAGAGCGCACATGTTAAAAGTGAATAATCATAGAAAAATTCCATGAATATCTTACTCCATTCTAAAATGATAGCTTTCATTCTGGTACTTAAGTGTCTTGGTATCAATACCTACATGCATGGTTTAAAAAGCTCTTAATATATGCCTTGGGTACAATTGTCTCTTTGGAATCCCTCAAAATACAACATAAGTAGTACTGAGTTGGTACTGCCCAAGTTGACACAGTCTCTGGGACTTGTCCAATCAAGGAAGAAGAAGAAGAGTAGTAGACGAGGAGGAAGAAGAAGAAGAGGGCAGATTGGACCAGCAGGTACCGACAGTACACACTGGTACCGATACTGTCAACGACAAGTACCATGACTGGTACCGGAACTAAAAGCCCTGCCTACATTCCTACCTCCCTAGACAAGATCGAAATGAGACAAAGTGGTGAATCTCACCCAATTGATGCTTCAAATACATTGATCCACATTACATACTAAAGTTTAAACACAATATTCACAAATAAACTTTTTTGAGACACTTGTTTTTGTGCTAATTAATCTTTTTCTCAATTTTTGTTAATAAATATTTAATCACTCAGAATTTGTTCTCACTAGTTTAAAAAATAGATCTAAATATTTATTTCTAGAACATATGTAGTGGATATTGAAGGACTTACAAGGGCAAGAGGGAGGCCAACAGGGAAGTAGACTGCAGTAGTGAGATGAAGATTTTTTTTTTTTTTTTTAAACTTGCATTAAGTGAATGGAATGAATAAAAAGATTCAACTTGCGTACTGCTCGCAGTTTAGGAAGGTAACTGATGAGGATGATGACCTATAAGAGAAAACAGAAGAAAGCATGACATGACAGAATTTAACATAAAATGAATGACCTTTGTCTTCTACATTAACCTTGGCATGCTTATCTGATCTAATTCATAAATTTTATGGAGCCAAAGTTTTTTCAAATACATCATTAATAAATTTAAAATAAAACAATAGCCTTCAACCAAATTCCACCAGTAAACTTCACATTCGTAACTACCTAATTTACAAATCTTACGGGAAAAATTTTTTCATGCTCAAATGTTCTAGTGGTTTCATAGCTAAATATACTGTAAACCCAAAGTTTTCAAAATACCTCATGAATACATTTAACATAATTCAAACCATCCTACTCTAAATTCTACCATTAAATTCATATACTTTTCTGTTATAATAGCTTGTAAGGGGCAGAAAAAAGGAAAAAGATTATCAGTAATTGTCTAACATGCATTTGGGAGTCGTTTAAAAGCATCCAGATGTGATGACAGTAACTATATTAGCAACGATATAAAGATGAGTGTGAATACCATACCTCCTTGAAGGATTGAACGTCACTTCCCCAGAGCCATGCATCACAACCTGCATCTCTGGCACCCCATATATCATTTCTACGATCATCTCCAACATGAAGCGCATCCTCGGGTTGTACTCCCAATAAATCACATGCCTTCAAAAATATAGTTGGATTTGGCTTCTCTGCTTCAACCTGTAATGAAACATAATTTTGAATAGTTAGGACAGCAAATGCAACAAAGGCAACAAAAACGTGCACTTAACTCACCTCTGCTGACACTGCCACTGCATCAAACCAGTCATCACACTTCAGAGCCCGCAAAAGCGGACGCAGTCGTGTGTCAAAGTTTGACACAACAGCCAGCTTAACTCCTGCTTTTCGAAGGGCTTTAAAAACTTTCTCAGCATCAGGGTCACAAAGGTGCCAAGCCTGAGTATTGATATACGTGAAAGATGTTTAAAACTAAATAAGTTTCTAAAGTAAATGATCATCAAAAACACCATGAGAGAGATTTACTACCCAAACCTTGTCAGTCATATAATAATTGTAAAGTTCCTCAAAGTATTGAGAATCTGAACATCCAGTGGAAGACTTGACTATAAATTGCCAAAAGGGTCTCCCATCATCCACATATCTGCAGTTACAACAAAGCCTATCTTCAGAAACATCTATCACACCACCACCAGGAAAATGGGATCCTAAAGAACAAGACTGGGAGACTGCGATTTTCATAGTTGAAGAGAAAGAAATAAATTCTCTTGTTTTTTTTTCCACGTGATTTAGACTTTTATTAGCTTGAGCTTGACATTCAAACTCAAGAATACAGTATGTGTCCATGTATCCATGTGGATATTTGAGGGCTGTGCATCTGCATGCATTTCATGACATTTTATCAAGTATTTGTTGGAAAATAGCATGAAATGTTTGGGGCTTTAACAAGTCAGCTAAATGAGACCGGGCCTTTATAGGCCCATACTTGACTGAACACAATAGACACCAAAGAACTTAGTCTTATTTCAATTCTTTAATAATCAGGACCTCAGAAGTCAGAACCCGTTTTTTTGCAATGAAGCAACTCAAACATGAGAATATTATTGAGTTATTCACAGAATATTTTCCTACTCATCAGTTCAGCATCAACTGACTAAATATTTATGCCAATGAACCATGCTAAAGGAACATTATTCAACCTATGTGGTATTTTGTCAAGCTCCATTAGGTTAGAGAATTGAAAACATTCTCTGTTCAGCTAAAAAAAAATTTTATTTTCATCACAACAGAGTTGATCAACAAAACCATAGATTCTACAATACAGAGCATCAACATTTACTCTACTGAAGAGTGTTCAAAGGTCCAAGACACATAATAATGAACATGCCTCATGCGTAAGTCTGATGCATGATCTAAAAAGAAGCAGTTTTTTTTAATCCAGCACAAGAAAGAAAAGAAAAGACAAAACAAAACAAAATTTCCCGTGCACAACTGTAAAAGGATCCAGATTCAGAGCCTCCATCTTAACAAGTGGCAAACAAACCCCTGAAGCTACAATGAATATCCAGGAAGGTTTGGGAAGGATTTAAAAACCTACCATTGATTCCTGATCTGTGTTCTCTTAAAAATTTCATGGTATTCTCCTACAACTTCCTGATCATAATTGTAATAACTTTTTCTTTTCCTAACGCTGCTAAACAAGGCAATTGTGGTAAATTAGCTGCAATAGATATATCAAATAAATGCACAAAGATTTCTTCCATTTCAACTTGAAGAGTATACTTCTCTTTCTATGATCACTAGGCATGTAGATATAAAGCCAAAAGAAATATTTGTTATTCTATTTGATTTTTGGCTCTCACCTTAGTTTCTATAATTATTGGTCTGGTTTTCTCCATTAACTTTCTCATACAAGTAAAACAATAAACAAGATAAACCATAATGGAACAACATTAACAAACAAAACTAAGATAAAAAGGGGGTATGCCAAATGTACACAGAGTCACCAAGGCAAAAATCCAAGGGGAAAAAAAGTAGCTGTATAGATCCACCTTGGATCCAGGTACTTCTCTTTCTCCCGCTGCTTCAGATCTGAATTTATCTATTGCCTTGAGGAAAGAAATGAGATATTGTGCTTCTAATCATTTTGTTCTCGAAATCTCCAATGAGCACAACATCAAATAGTTCTCAAACGGGAGATTAGTAGGAGGAGGCTGCCTCCCACCCTCATATTCGGACAACTTTCATGGAGACTGGTCCCCATTTTGAACTCGTCATCACCTTCCTCGCAACCTATTCCCCACCCCCACCCTCATATTTCAACAGAACCCTATGTAAGGCCTATGTCAGTTGAAGCTTGAAGTGGGGTGGGCACATCCCACGTCACATGTACGGACATACCTTTAATTTCTTTATAACAAAATTCTGTTGGGGTTCTTCATCAAATATATATATATATAAGCTTCATTTAAAGCGTTTATTTCAAGTACAAAGCAAAACACAAGCATTGCTGTTTTATTAGATCCAATCATTCTCACACTAAGAACAATAATGCTGTACAATATCATATTCAGACAAAACCCAAACCCAGTAAATCCAAACTAATGGCATGGTTGATTAATTGATTGATCAAAGATTGCTAGCAAAACATGATGACCTCAAGAAGAGTCATTAACTCACTGCCTGACCACCCATAGCTGAAAAGCCCATTCCATGATGTTTGTGCACAAATTTCAATCTGGTGGATCCCAAAACCATGACCAAGAGGTCTCAGTTCAAGAATTTTCTCTAAGTTGTATTATTTCAATGGCAGTCGTGTTCTAGCAAGGGGCAAGGGTTACACATGCACCCTCAAACAATATAGAGAGAAAGAGAACAGGCTTCTTATGCATGGTAGACAAGAAACCTTCCCTATTTCATCGATGATATCTCAACACATCACATTTCTCCAATCCAACACCCAAGAAAATAAAAATAATAAATAATTCAATAAAAATAAAAATTTAACAAATATTTTGTTTCCAAATTGGCCTCCATTCCAAAAGCAGCCCAATCAAACACTTGGCATGATCTCATCAAGGCCCTGGACAGCTGACCATATAAAAAATGTGATGAAGTAATACTATTCACAGAAATTTAGCAACTGACATGATCAACAATTTAAAGACTTGATTAGATGACTGCAGATAAATGATCAGGTAATGTTTTGCATGAAGTCTGATGTGACCAATATACTAGGGTGTAAATAAGGAGGTTTCTTATGTTTGTTTGGGGTAAGTGACCGCAAGCAATTTCATGAAAAATTAATGAACCTCATGATTTATGACTTTAAGTTGCTAAGGTAGATCATGAAAACAAGCAAATGGCTGATGTAAAGCATTGCATTTTTATTTTCTTCATCATTTTTTGCCGATTAAATTCAAGAAATTATCACGAACGATAATTAATATATATAACAGGAAAAAAAATTAAAGATATGTTATTCAGGAAGAAAAAAAAAGGGGGGAAATATTTAACTGCTGATGAAAAAGAGCATCATAACACCAACCGTTAAGAGATGCAAACGGCATAGATGAACATTCAGATCTGTCTTTCAGTGCCAACAAATGTGGAACGTGATCACAGAGCAAATGAGATTAACAAATAAAAGGCAAGGAAATAATTATGCCCAAACCATCTTTAATTTCTATGATAACCCACCAAGAAACGTCTGCTGTAATAACAATACGAACCTGAGTCGAGATTTCCCCAAAGGCTGCCCATAAGCCCACCGATACCGATTCAGGATCTCGTCTTCCGAATACTGCACTCCATACTTCTCGCCAATCTGTCTATATATCTACAGAAAGACATCCAAGAACATTAACAGAATGACAAAGAACAGAAGTAACTGCAGAGAAGACAAAACCAATATGGGTTCTCAGTATAGTGCTCACTTGCGCCATCGGTTGAGAAGGAATGACGAGCGTCCCAACAGCATCAACGAGGACAGCCTTGTGAGTGATCTCCCCGTACAAAGATTTCCTGTAATCCTCATAATCTTTCACTCCCAAGAACTCCAGGCCCAAAGGCCGTGAACCCAAGAATTCTGCCTCTTTTGGAGCAGCCGAAGAAGAAAAGAAAGATGAAGCTTCAAATGAGTTGTTCCGATTCTTCACTGCAAGACTGTTGGAGCAAAACCCAGTAGGAAAAACAGGTCTTTTATCGATTAAGCTTCTCAAAACCCTAGCCATAGCCATCTTCGCCATCGCATAAGGCCGTGCTCTTCATCTGAGGTCTACAGAAGGAGCGAACTTCCCGGACTCTACCCTGCTTCTGCTCTGCGACTGAGAATTCGTTTAAAAACAAAACCAGAGAGGTGACTTTCATGACTTTGCCCTGCATATTTGAATCAATTACAATTAAACCACCCTCTTTTACGGGCTTCTACGAAACTCACCCTTGCTTTACAAACGCATATATCTAATAATTGTAATAAGACCTTATAGAATGCATGAAATTATAAAGGGTGATATAAGATAGAATACTAAAGCATGCTACATGCATATTTTGATTGGTATTAGAATATAATAACAAAAAAAATTGAGTAGAAGATTTACAATCAACTAATACATATTATATAGTTAGTGAACGATAAAATCGATTTTGCATAATTAGTGGTTGATCAAAACAATTTTTATTTACATACTGACAAACCAGAGTCATAAATGAAATGAAGAGAGAATTTGCAATCAATAGATTAGGTATTGTATAGTTGAAACCCGAAAGAACCGATTTTAATTGAAAATAGCAACCATACATGCCCCAACCGATCGTAAACAAGTTTTAATACCCTGATACTTCCCCTCAATGAGGAATTCCAAGAATTAATATGTGAATGTGATGATCCATAGATAGGATGGTTTGGAAAGAATGACTTAGATATTTGAAAAAGAAGTAAAAAAGGCAAGTATTTCCTGTTAGTTGAAAAATAAAAAGTCAAAACTTTGCATCAACAATCCTTATTTGACAATTGAGATTATGGCTGCAAATACTTATCAAATACTTCATCATGACCAATCATCCTCATCAACCATTGTATGTGACTCATGTAATTGAAACTAAACTTGTTGCAAGTCTCTCTCATGATTTTTCATTATCCTCATGCTCTTTTTTCTTTTTTTTCATCCACATTTAATATATACCTCCTTGGAAATGTATGTTGGAATTTTTCTTAATTTGCATGATAGAAGGCTACATTCATTGTATTTCAATTTCATTCTAAAAAACAAAAATCTTTTCAGTCAAAATGAATGGTTTTCTTGGATTTCTAAGAAGAAAATGGTGCACTTTTTGGGCATTTTTCTATTTTCATCTAACCAAAGTAACTAGACAAGATTATATTCCATATTGTGTGGAACCTAATAACATTAGTAATAATAGATAATTTTTAAATTTGCTTGTGTAATATTAATTTTAAATTATTAAGTATAGAAAACAGTAACCGTGCATGGTATTTTAGTAATATATAGGAAATGTTGTCCATTTATTTAACAAAGAACGAATTGATATCATCTGTCCATGACGTCTACGTGGCGAACAAAGAAGATTGTTAGAATCCACGTCGCCATTTCGCTTTCAGGCAGGGTATCCCCGCGTCTCGTCCATGCCATTACGTGGGCCCACATGGCCTTTATCGTCTCATCCCTCGTCACTGCTCCACCAATTATTGGAAAGAGACCAAGCAAGAGGCGTAGAGGAAAAGTTCAAGTAATACTCCTTTAAAATTCATTTTTTTAAAAGAAAATTCGGATATTTGTATTTCTTTATTTGGCCAAAGGAATTATAAATATAGGATGGGGCTACCATTATTTAAAAATGGACAATGATTTGATTAATTACTTCATTTTTCTATTTGGACAAAGGATCACAGAGTCTACCATTACTAAATTCGGAGCCTGATGTTGGAAGATCGGCTGGAGGATCTATAAATATTTGTCATGTGTCCATGATTTATTATTGGGTACAACTAAATTAATCATTGGGTACAACCTAGTTTATCATAGTATACAACTCAACTCACAGATACAACCCAACTCATCATTGATGCACGTCATAGGGGACAACTCAACTCATCATTGGATAATACGTAACTTATCATGAGTACAACCCCATTCATCATGGGGTACAGCCCAACATATCATTGGGTACAACCCATTTTATCATAATATATAAATTGGTATGATGAATGAGTGGATATGTGGCGAAGATCAGTGGATGCTCCAGCTAATCTTCCATACAAAAGGCTCCGGCCGATGCGAGGTCATTATCGCTTGTTATGGATCCCCGAGGTTCATGTTAATGTCATTTACATTGTATTGGTATTTTAAGTATTTGAAAGATACTTGAGATGGAATTTTTTATTTTAATAGAATTGGCAAAGTGGCTTTCAAACCTGATGCTAAGTTTCTTTTTTCATTTAATATTGATAAAGTGACATTCACAATTTACAAAAAAGTAAGTAAGAAAAAATAATAATCCTGACAAAGTTGATGAGTCATCTGTGTATTGCAAACGTGTTTTGATAATATATAACTCAGTAGAATAACATCCTTTTGCACGTTTCTCATAGTTTTAAAATCTTTTACTGCCTCTTCCTATGGTAAATGATACTACTTGAGTCACGTATGGTGTTTTTTTAACTTGAAAAATGTGAAAAGACTTTTCTTATGAAAAAAACATTAGTCGTCTCATGAGATGATGTCCATAATAGCATCTCAGTCGAACAGCATTGTTTGCTGCAAAAGGAAACATCCCATTTCTTTTATATTAATTCTTATATTTTTAAGAGAGTTACTGTCACTTAGAGCATATGATAATTAAATATAGAATTACAAAATACCATCAAACATATCAAGCCCAATAAGATTATTGAACTTGCTCATAGAAAGCTGCCCAGTCATGGTCTACCGCCTTGATATTTGTGAAAACAAATATTCCTTTGAACTCCTACATTCTTTTTGGACCACCTTATACAGTAAGATAAGGCTACAAGCCCATGCATCAATTGTCAGGGATGGCAGTGCCCTAGGAGTTTGATAACCCAAAAAGGAAGGTGGAGTTCAAGTTTAGCTCAAATCACCCAATACTTGATCCCAATCAAACTTCCATCTGCATGGGTTTGATGTAGTGTGAGTTCTTATGGGGAAGGTTAGGGTTTTTGAAAATCTGCCCTGTCCCTTGAAAAGGAGAAATAAAAATTGATTAAGCAAGAATTTTCTCCCATGCCCTGTTTTCATTCCAACCCATGCGCTTTATATCCAAAGCCAGACGCAACATCCTCAGAATCAGAATCACAACCAAAATAGACAAGGAAATTGGGGCCCCCTGGAGTAAATTTTTGTGGACCGGACTTCTGATTTTTGTGGATGAGAAAGATCTTCCCCAAAGTCCTGGATAGATGGGACCCCACATACACTATAAATCTATAATGGAGGCCGGCTGAAAATGCATCCAAAGAATGAGACATGAATGAATCATGAGACTGCAGGCCAGCAAAAGAAAAAAATAAAAATAAGGGGTCAGTCCATTAAAGTGGGACCCACAAGACCCAGCATTAACTTCAGGGCCCCATTTATCACAAAAGAGCTCTCTCTGTCCATGCTCTCACGCATGGATAATTCCAACCACATATTGTCCCTGAAGTCTACTTCACATCTCTCTTAAGACACTTGTCACATATCATTCCCTTGAAATTTTAATTTTTCTCCATTAATTTTTTAGTGTTTTGAGGGATAAGACTAAGAGCATTCCTACTCTGTGACTCATATAGAAGGCGACTAGCTAGCTAGTGAGACATGAGGTGATGGTAAAAGAAATTTCTTGAGCTGGGAGTGTTTCAATAGAAATCCTCAAGGATAAGATGAGGCTGCAAGAGCAATGCTCCAATTGTTAATTTGTTAGTAAATGCTAAGGAGGTGGGTTTGATGAGCCAGAATTTGATGGAGAGTCCAAATTTATCTTAGCCCATTCTTTTCTTTAACCCAAGTGAATCAATTTAATAATGGCTTTAAAGGGTCAACTCTGAGTTCATATCCTCTGCAATGTGAGCCTACAATTTCTCCTCTCTAATGTCTCAATTTTGCTAAAAACATCACAAAGGATTTTATCATCCGAACTCCTCCTATGTGGGAAGACAAGGGTTTGTCAAAACTTACCACCCTCTCAGTTCCACATTAATGCCAGGTTGGTGAGTTGGGATTTATGATTAATTAATCATGCTGTACGAATCTTAGAATTATATATATTCTCATACCGGCATATATTCTAAACTCTACCTCGGCATGTCATGTTCATGCAAATGCCAGGTGAAATAATCTAAGAGCTTTTTTGTTTTTTTGGTGGAGGAAATAATCAAGAGCTGCTCTTTAGTTTATATGCTATGAAAACAATTCCAACAACATTTTGTATTGTCAAAAATACTGGGTTTAAGGTTAGTATATAAATCATGTCGTCTCGTCCATGCCATTACGTGGGCCCACATGACCTTTATCGTCTGATCCCCCGTCACTACTCCCCAATTATAGGAAAGAGACCAAGTAAGAGGTCTAGAGGAAAAGTTCAAGCAATACCCCTAAAAAATTCATTTTTTTTAAAGAAAATTCGGATATTTATATTTCTTTATTTGGCCAAAGGAATTTTAAATATAGGATGGGGCTACTATTATTCAAGCATGGACAATGATTTGATTAATTGATTCATTTTTCTATTTGGACAAAGGATCACAGAGTCTTAACTTACCAAATATATGCATACGTACATATTCATACACATATATAGAATATATATATATATATATATATATATATATATATATATATATATATATATATATATATATATATTGTACGTGTGTGTATGTAAAGACACATCTTTTCTAATCAACTTGTTTGAGTTGCATTCTCATCTTTTAGCTCTCTCAATTTACAAGTCATTATGGTTGGCCCCGTATCTACCGGAATCTGACACTAGAAGATCGGCTGAAGTATTCACAGATCTTCGTCATGTGTCCATGATTTAGCACTGGGTACAACCTAGTTTATTATGGTATACAACTCAATTCATCGTAGATACAACCCAACTCGTCGTTGGTACATGTCATAGGGGACAACTCAACTCATCATTGGGTAATACACAACTTATCATGGGTACAACCCCACTCATCATGCGGTACAACCCAACATATCATTGGGTACAACCCATTTCATCATAATATATAAATTGGTATGATGAATGAGTGAGATATGTGACGAAGATCAGTGGATGCTCTAGCTGATCTTCCATACAAAAGGCTCCGGTCGATGCGAGGTCATTATCGCTTGTTATGGGATCCCCGAGGTTCATGTTAATGTCATTTACATTGTATTGGTATTTTAAGTATTTGAAAGATACTTGAGATGGAATTTTTTATTTTAATAGAATTGGCAAAGTGGCTTTCAAACCTGATGCAAGTTTCTTTCTTCATTTAATATTGATAAAGTGACATTCACAATTTACAAAAAAGTAAGTAAGAAAAAATAATAATCCTGACAAAATTGATGAGTCATCTGTGTATTGTAAACGTGTTTTGATAATATATAACTCACAATGACATCCTTTTGCACGTTTCTGATAGTTTTAAAACCTTTTGCTGCTTCTTCCTGTAACAAATGAAACTATTTGAGTCACGTCTAGTTTTTTTTTTTTTAAATTGAAAAATGTGAAAAAGACTTTTCTTATGGAAAAAACATTAGTCATGAGATGATGTACATGATAGCATCTCAGTCGGGCAACATTTACTGCAAGAGGAAACATCTCTTTTCTTTTCTTCTGTATTAATTTTTATATTTTTAAGAGAGATGCTGTCACGTGAGCATATTACGATTAAATATAGAATTACAAAATACCATCAAACACATCTGTTTACACCCTATATGACCAACGAATAAGAAAAGGGCACGTGGTGCCCATGTGGCTTATTTAAGCCATGGTATCTGTGAGACATGGGAAAAAATCACCGGAGTGATCATCCCTCCGTCAACACACGGGCTCAACGCAAAAGTGGGAGAGTCGCCACCATTCATGATTTTGAGGTGAGAATGGACACCAAAGAGTTCAAAATAAGCAAAAAGTGAAAAAAGAAACATTCTAGGGTAAAAATAACCCTACTTGAAAATAAAATCCAGAGATGGGTAAGGGGATTAGATTATGAACGGGGGAAGGTGTTAGGCACCCCCATTCATCCACACGAAGTGGTAGCCAAGTGTATGTTCATGCAAAAATAAAGTAAGAAAGCTTGCTAAAAATCATGAGAAACCTTGACAAAGGTCAAATGTATGATATCTTCACATGAGAATTCAAATGAATTTTGGGTTCTCCTCTTATGTCAATATCATTTCTGGAACATTAGAGAGGTGGAAATCAAAGCACAAGTTGATCAAAACCAAGTTAAATCAAATCCGGGAAGTTTGGTAAAAAGTATGCCATTTGTCTTGAAATCATTCAAATACAATTTTAAATCAAATCAAACCAAATCCATTTGAAAGATTATAGTAAATAAGGGTCTCATGCAAAATTTCACTTCATTCCGATAAAAAACCTAGGAGTTATGCTCCTTTGAAGTTGCTGCTGGGGATTTTTAAAAGTGGTAAGTGGGCAACTTTGGAAAATTGTCTAGAAAAATCCACTACATAGAAATCCGTGAAATTTGGTGTGATTGAAGTCTGTATGGCCATCTTTCCAGAGAAACTAGCCTCATACAAAAATCCCTTCGGACGTGCCTTGGGTGGTCTCCCGAACAGGCCCCGAAGATCACAGATTTACCCAGAAAAATGCAAATGGGCAGTTCTGAGTAAATCGGCTACCAATAATTCAAATGGAATCCACAAATTATGAAACCAACTGGATTTGAAAATAGACTCATAAAGGAGTACTCAGAAACAAAAATCACTCGAATCGGACTTAAAACGAACACATGGCGGTCCGTCGAAGTGACAAGTTCTGTATTTGAACCTGAACTGTCCACTTAACTTCGACAGAGAGGTGTCAAAAATCCGCTAGATAGAAATTTGTGAAATTTTGTGGACATAAACTAGACAGCCTCACCTTTCCCATGGTTCTAAAATCGCCCCAAAAGTCATCCGGATGATGAAGTTACGGGCGTCCAAAGTAAGGTACAGGTGCTGTCAAGCTAAGCCACTTTTGAAGAAATCCAAATCCGAAAATTGACAAAAAGTGTGTGATTCGTGTGAGATGAATCCAAAACCTTTGAAAAACATTTTAAAACACTCCAGAATTTGATTGAGGCCATTTATTGGAGATTTATCACAATGAATGCAATAAACCCCAAATATGAGCCTATCCCGCCAAAATAGTGATATGTATGTGCAAGTGTAAAAAACCAAACAAGATCAATACAACATGCATATAGATTCAACAAAATAGGTTCTAGCATAGCCTAGGGTTCCGTTCCATTATCGTTTCCCTCTGTTCTCTTTAAGATAATCAAGGGTACTTTGAATATGGAACGGTTTACAATCAATCAAAAAGGCCTTATGCTACATAGGTTCTAGCACTAGGGTCAATCCCCAGTCTCGTTTCTCCTAGATCCGCCTTCACGTTTTACGGCTAGGGGAGTCTTGAGATACTTTGAGCCGGGAAAGGATTTCCACACATACAAACAAGGCTTTACACTACAGAAAGGTAAAAGAAGAGATCTAGATCTAGGAATGTAAAGACAGAAAATAAAAAGAAAAGTTGAGGCTTACCTGAGTTCTGGAGACGATTCCACAGCGGTTTTCTTCTTCTCTTGGAGTTCTTCTTTGCGAGAATTCAAAACAAGAGTTGTGTGCCCTTTGCTCAAGGAGGAGGCTCCTATTTATAGGCAAAGGCTAAGGTCATTGGTAGACACAACTTAATGTCTAGAACCCCTCCAACCTTAACCCTAAGGTTATTTTCCGCGATTTCCCCTCATTTAATGAGGGACATGATGGTAAAAGTGAAAAGCCCTCGGAAAACCCTAATTTTGAGCAAACTTAAGGTATCCGGTATATCAGACCGGATAAAAAAGGGCCTTAAGGTATCCGGTACATGGTACCGGATACACTAAGGCTCACATGTATCCGGTATGAGTATCCGGATACGGGAAGGGGTACTTGTATCCGGATTGAGTATCCGGATACAGGTAAAAGTTTATTTTCTTCAAATTCTGTGCTGGCTTTCCAGGAGATAATGATTTTTTATGATTGTTTGTGCAATTTGGGGTGTCTACAACTGCCCCTCTTTGTGGGAGCTGCGAAGCAGTGAGCTGCAAAGAGTAGACAAGCCCAAATTGCATTCCCTTGAGCATGATTTGCTCGGTTCAATTCAATTTCTGTAGAAAACCATTTTTGAGTGGAGATTTGCCAAAAAGCCCTCACTTTAAGGGGGCATCTCTCCAAGAGTTCTTAAATTCCATTGAGCCCTTTGTGGCTATGAAGTGGATTTTAAGCCCAAAAATAGGATTTTTTTTGAAAAACTGATTTTTTTATCAAACCAAGTTTAAAATTGAGTGGATATCATCCTTTTGACCAGGCACATTTCCCAAAGTTGTCCTAAATTCCACAGAGCTCTTGTGGCTGTGAGGTGGATTTCAAGACAAAAATAGGATTTTGAGAAAATAGCAGTTGTAGCACAAGTTTTTTTTTTTTCTTCTTCTTCTTTTTTTTTTTGTCTTCTTTTTCTTTTCTCTTTTTTCTATTTTTTTCTTTTCTCTTTTTTCTATTTTTTCTTTTCTTCTTTTTCTCTATTTTTCCCTGTTTTTTTCTATTTTTTCCTGTTTTTTTCCTGTTTTTTTCTATTTTTTTTTCTTTGGTATCCGGATAATCGAGGGCTTGTGAGTATCCGGCCTGAGTATCCGGATCCTCCAGGTTTTATAAGTCGCGCGCGGCCGCGACTTTTCCCCTTCTCTTCTTTCTTCCCCGATTACCAAGACCGGTTACTCTCTTCTTTGCTTCGACGCCCGACGATTCTCTGTTTCGAACCTCACCAGTTCCGGCGACCTCCGGCGAGTCCCTGAGCTCCGGCGACGCTTTGACTTCGGCGATTCCCCATTCACAGTCGTGGCCGAGCCCTAGCTCGCGATTTTCTCCCTGTTCATCGACGATTCTCGGATTCCGGTGGTTCCTTCTTCTTTCCCACAACCAATCCGACTTCTCTACCTGCATTCAGGTTTTTCTTTCTTCTTATTGCTAATCAAACAGTGACTTTAGCTTGGCATTCCTCAACTGACATGCTCTTGTTTAGCTTAGCACCGAATTGCCACTTGCATTTTCCATTTTGTGAATTGATTGCTCTTGATTGTTTGCTTCTCCATGTAAGCAAGATCAGTGAACATACTTGGCATGTTTATCTGCAATTGGATCCTGGCTAGTGATAATTCCGCCCAATTAACATGCTTTTGGATTGGATATCATGCTCCCTATGCTTTGACTCCACCATGATTAATCCATCAGCTTGCATGACCACCCCATGGTAGACAATTTTGATGAATTTTGAAGCATGCTTACATTTCTTGAATGCTACAGATGTGTCTTTGTTCTCGTAATTGGCTCCACTTTTCTATAGCTTGCTTTGTCCATGAATTTCTTTTCTTGCAATTGTTTTGGACAAACGATGATGGCAATGTATCAACCTTTGTGATGTTATGACTTTTTCTTGCATCGATGGGAATTCCCGCTGATGAGGAATTCTGACTGAATTGATCGCTTTCAAATACCATGTTGTGCTTCTTCTTCTTTTTTCTACAATTTGCTTTGGCTGTCTATTCTTGAATTGCCCGCTGACGAAGATCCAATTGCATGCTCCTTTGATTGGCATCTGGTTAGTGGTGATTCTCTGTTGAGTAAGCCTTGCCGGTGTTGAAGGATTTCTACCGACCATATAGCAGTAATTCTTGATAATTCCTGGGACTGGCTTGTATCTGTCTTGAATCTTTCCAGGAACATTTGAACTGAAACAAATAACAAGATTAAGTTAGAATTCCTAGCTTTGAAGAGACCAAGGTCCTAATAAATTTGAATTGAACCTAGACCAAGAGCAAAGTAATATTCCAAACAATCTTGATAACAGCAAAATAGGATTCCTGAATTTAGATTCAAAGTAGGATTCCAGCTAAATTTGAACTGAATTTAGATTCAAAGTAAAGTAGGATTCTAGCTAAATTTGAACTGGAACTCATAGGACACTTCTCTGTTGTCTGTAGATGGCTAGGAGTCGTTCCCGGGTTAGAGAGGAGGCTGACCCTGCTGATCAGCCCTCCAGTTCGCGGGTTCGGACAGAGGCGAGCTCCAGCGCCACCTTGTCTGAACCACTAGATGTCTCCCGAGAGAGTTCTGCTGAGTAGGCTTTCAAAAATTTTTCTTTCTCTCTTCATTCTCCCTTGTACACAAATCTTCACGCTGTTCCTTTGCAATTCAGCCCGTGGTTGCACCCGCTCGTGGTCGAGGCCGAGGCAGAGGCCGGGTTCAGGATCAGGCCCCTGGGGGCGAGAGAGGCCGTGGCAGAGGCCGAGGCAGAGCCAGAGATACGGCTCAGGAGGGGGTTGCTGTAGCCCTTGCAGGAGTTCCTGAGGAGTTGAGGGCCTCTGTGCATGATACAGAGCTCCTCCGTGGCTTGGATAGCCACCCTTCCATGTGCATCAGGGCGGATGTACCTCTTCCGTACCACTCCTCTCATCTGCGAGGCAGCTGGGGCAGATTTAGCGAGTTAGCTCAGTCGCTTTCTCCAGCACTTAGGCGGGAGTTTGGGAGATGTCATCTGGACCACTTTCTTAGCATCCCATCCTTCAGAGCCGACCGTCCGCTTATCTTTGCCATGATGGAGAGATATTTCCCAGAGACGCAGTCATTTCATCTGCCGGATGTGGAGCTGGGGATCCGCCCCTCCGATTTTGTGATGATTACTGGTATTCCGTTGACGGGGCGGACCATTGTCTTGGAGCGGCCTTCTGCGGAGGATATTGGCCTCCTTCTGGGGTATCGGGCCCTGCCACCTACTGCTTGGGATGGGAGGAGTGGCCGGCTCTCCATTAGCTGGCTGCGGAAGAGTCTGGCTCGTCATTTCGAGAGGAGGCACGAGACCGTCTCTGTGGAGGATGCAGCCTTTGCACCGATCTTCCGACATGTATTCCTGCTGATGTTGGGGAGCTGCTTCTTCCCGGAGGATACCACCGGTGTCAGTCCACTTTTCTTGGATGCCTTGAGACATTTCCATCAGACCCGCCAGCTAGCATGGGGTCGGCTCATCTATGGGACCATCTTGGCCGGGCTGTGCCGAGCGGTTCGGGGCTTAGCGTCTCCGAGAGGTGATGGAGTCAGCAGCCGGTTCTTCTGACAGATTCTACAGGTATTGCATTCATCTGTCTGGTTTAATTCCTTAGGCTTTATCTTTTCTTGACTGACTTTTCTTTTGCTAGGTGTTCATGTACACCTATATGACCTTCTTCCGCCCCTCCCCAGTTCCTGAGGTTGCAGATTTCCCTGTGGCCCTGCGATGGTCGGCTCAGGTTCGAGATGACGATAGGAGCCAGCCTCGTACTGCCCGGGTGCACTTAGACCGTGCCCGCCGATCTGATGTAAGTCCTCTATCTTTTTTCTTTTATTTCCTTTCCTGTATCTTGACTGTATCTGACCACTTTGCTTCTTTGCAGCTCATTCTATCCCGTCCAGATGACGTGGATGTCGGAGTTGCCCGTGAGATGGCAGTACAGGATGCTTTTGAGAGAGATCTCCGACGTCAGCCTTACCAGTGCTTCCTTGGGAGGCTTGGTAGGGTGATGTACTTGGGAGAGCGCCTGTACTTCCAGCACACTGGCGCACTTCGCATCCCCGTCCCTCCTCCTGCTGTGGGTCCTGATACCCTCCTTCCTGGCTTCGATGTGGATCAGTTCGATCACTTCCTGGATGCCGAGGGGCTCACAGTAGCCGGAGATTATGACGAGTGGTTCTAGGGAGTATCTATCGGATGCTTGATGGATCGACCTACTCGTGCCGGGGTGACAGAGATCGGCGGGATCCGTATCCGGATCCACGAGGACACGGTAAGCCTTGTACTCTTCCCATTTTTATCTTCTTTTCCTTCCTTATGCATTTCTGACCACGCTTCCGTTCTTGTTGGCAGGTACACGAGCTGAACTCCATTCGGGACCGGTTCGAGAGCCAGCGGGCTGCGATCGATGATATGATCGCAGAGCATGATGCGGTCGTGGCCCAGCGAGATGCCCGGATCAGGGAGCTGGAGGCCTTAGTTGCTGAGCTCCAGGCTAGACAGGTATCTGGCCTTCTCATATTTTCATTTCTTCCATTTTTCTATTTCTGCTATTCTGATGTGCTTGTTTGCCTTGTGCAAGGCTCGGTCCCAGATCAGGGTGCCTTCTTTGAGCATGATTTCCTTATTCCTGACCCATCTCCTGCTCGGGCCTCTGATCCTGTGGAAGTCCCGGCTGCTGATCCTGGTGATGCTCCAGTGATGGTTCCTGAGCCAGAGGAGGTCCCTGCTGCCGACCCAGTGGCTCCTGCAGATGCCCCGGCTGTTCCAGTGATGGTTCATGAGCCGGAGGAGGTCCCTGCTGCTGACCCAGTGGATCCGAATCCTCCAGTGCCTGCTGTAGATATCCCTGGTATGCTTCCTTTAATTTTTCCTTTTTGGTTTATTCTGATGCTTTCATTTCTGATTTTTTTACCTGTTGATCCAGATGTTTCTGCTCCTGGCCATTCTTCTGCTGCCGGGTCTTCTGGAGCTGCGGGAGCAGAGCCTGCTATGGCTGAGGGTCCAGTTGGGCCGGTTGCTGTTGAGCCAGAGGCCTCCTCCCCAGATTCCACTCCTACTCTACCCCCAGACATCGAGGAGTATTGCCTGGAGTATCAGCTCCAGCAGGTGGTGGGTCGGCATCCTCGCCATGCAGCCGAGCGTATTCTTGCCTATTCTAGGCGTAGAGTGATTCGAGGGAGAGGCCGTAGAGGTGGACGTGCCCGAGGACGCGTGGATGATCCTGCACATTAGCAGTAGATTAGGATTTCTTCTTTTTATATATTGATCTCATCATTCCTTGTACAAAAAACTTGCATATATATGAAAGAAAACTTTTTATTCATTCTATCTGGTTTTGCACATCTTTTGCTCTCAATTTTATGCCATTATGACTTGTACACAGGTAAAACAGGTAAAAAATTCGGATTTTTCATCCTTAGCTCATTTTTCTGCTGTTTTTCTTTGTATCCGGTCTGACATACCGGATATATTGATTGGTCTTTGTATCCGGTATGTTATACCGGATATTCATAGAATCCTTTGTATCCGGTATACTTATCCGGATATTAATGAAGCTTTTGTATCCGATCTGAGTTACCGGATACGTTAAAAGATGCTATAAATGCAACCAGCCTCGGGACTTGAGCATTTTTTACGAGTTTTTGAGTTTAGAAACCCCCTTTTTCGCCTTTTTCCTCCTCCTCTTGAGTTCTAGCTTGCTCCCGTCACATCCAATGGAATCTGGATCATCTTCTACCCCATTATTGTCGGTCCACACTGCCTCCCTGCAAAACAACCTTTCATATCAAAACCCCCAAATCTCACTAGGTACAACCCTGTGGATTCCTTTTACACAAGGTGGGTTAACTCTATGACCCTAGATGAGGAGAGGAGATGGGGTACTACCAACCTAGGCCATACCCTGCTCATTCCCAAGGTTCCCTTCAGGTGGGAGATTATAGAGGCCATGATTGGTCATTGGGTTCCTGACCTCAACTTGTTCCGTTTCGGGAACCATGAGATGACCCCAACCATTGAGGAGGTGGAAACCATCCTGGGCCTGAGGTTTGATGAGAAGGTGGTGAATCTACCTCTTAGGCCCAATTACAAGAAGGAAGCTTCTACTTTTTTGGGCATAGGGAAGAAGGACTTGGGGGATTCTGACACCCTTTTGACCCTATCTAAGGCTTTTTTGACTGAGAAGCTTTTGAGGGGAGAAGATAAGGAGGCCCGGTTTAACGCCTTGACATTGATTGTGGTCAACCAGTTACTTTTCCCACGGGATGATGATGAGGTGGACTTGGCCTTGATTTCAGTGATATGCCAGGTTAGGGAGCGGGAGAGGTTGGCCCCTATGATTTTAGCTGGGATATATCAGGCCTTGACCGACTGCTACAATAGGAAGTCGAAACGCTTCTTAGCATGTGCCCAGATCCTGCAGGTAAAAAAGTTTTTTTTTTCTTTTTTTCTTGCTTTTTGGCTTTCCTTTTTGCCTTTTTTGCTTTTTTTTTTTATTTTTTATACAGTGTGCTGACATATCTCTCCGCCTTTGCAGCTTTGGCTACTTGATCATTTGAGCCAGATTGAAGAGATCAATCGACACTTCTTCCCGAGTCTGAAAGTCCCTCTCTTGATGAGCAACAGGGGGTGCCTCGATATTCCAGGGGGCAAACAGGGCTGGTTCACTTTCTTGGGCTCGCTTCAGGATGACCAGGTGAGATGGCCTGGTACTTATCAGCCTAATGCGGAGACAGTGATTAGCTTCCGAGAGCGCAACTTTCTGATTCTGGCTGGCCTGAGGCATGCAGTGCTTTATCTTCCTCTGCGGGTCCTTCGTCAGTTCCGTGCGACCTAGGGGATTATCATCTCATGTGGATATGAGGATCGTCTTGGGCCCCTTTCTATGAAGCTGAATGCCTGGTTGATGAAGGAGTGGTCCTATGTCCGCTTTATGCATGGTCCAGTCTTCTCAGAAGCCCATGTGAAGGATTATCTCTTCTGGATCAAGGAACAGATACAGACCCAAGCCCCGGTACCCGAAGATCCTCCTGTAGTCTTGGCTCCCACCTATGAGGACATTCTAGAGTCTGAGCGGGCTTCTCATAAGCGGCTTCAGCAGATATGGGTACGGGAGGCCCAGGAGCTCAGGATACAGGGCGCTTATCTGGAGAGGCAGCTTGAGGAGCCGATCTCACGCTGTATTGCCGTGGAAGAGAAGCTGGAGGAGCAGAGGCAGGCCCGTTGCTTCGAGGTCCGTATGATCCGGCAGAAGTACCAGGCTACTTTGGCCAGCCTCAGGAGTATGAGGATCAAGCAGGCCCTTTCAGATGAGGTCATTTCCTTCTTGAGTGATCCCGCTGCAGAGGGGGCTTTAGGAGTCATTGCAGCTCAGGCAGCTCGGATTCGGGAGCTTGAGGAGCGGCTAGGAGACTAGCTTTATTTCCTACACATTTTTCATACCTTTGTACAAAATTGAACTCCAATAGTGGAAATACAGAGGATTTAATTCAAAATAAAGTTTTTATATTATTGGCCTCAGAATGCTCAGATGCTTGTAAAAACAAAGGTTTTATGAAAAGTATTTGATTTCTCATCACTGGCCAAAGTACAATTTTTCCTTTTTATATTTTTTTTTGTATTTTTTTGAAATTTGGTCCATGCACTTAATCACCTATAATTAAAGGAATTAAAACCAGGTTAAATAATGAAAAGGGTAGTCCACAAAATACTGAGGGATCAGAACCGTCCATCTTAGGATCTTTAGAGTCATCCCCAAAATGCCAAAACTGCCCCATTCTGCTCATGCCAACTTTGCTTAAAGCTCAGATCCCCATGATCAACTCAACCTCTGATTTTCTTTCATTTTTCTTATTTTTTTTCTTTTTGCCAATATTGCCCCTAGCGCCAGTTACGGTTTTCACTAGGGCCGGCTTCTGAATTCCGTCATCACCCATCTTACTCTGATATTTGAATGAACCAATCTAAGATCACCGAGGGCTTAAAAATAGGACGAAATAAAGGCTAGGCTCAGTTTATGAAAGAAAAGGTATTAAAGGCCCAAAATTTTCAAGTGTGGAAATAGGTCAACCGGATTTACAGTCATGATAAATTTAACCATTTTTCCCCAAATTGCATTTTTTTGCATCTTTTTTCACACTTGGCTTTCATTTGCCATTTCCATTGCTTTTCCTCTCTTTTCCTTTTTCTTTCCTCACTTTTGCCCCAATTGATTTTGCCCTAATTTGACTGTAAATCCGGTTTGGGTTGATCAAAGAAACGAACCGGCTCAACTTGGCTAGACTAGGGATTAAAATTTTTTACGGGAATAAAGAAAAATGGCCTCGGATCATTTCCTAGGAATATTCACTCAAGGGAAATACCTTTTTACCGCATCAGAGTTAATGGGCTCAGGAAAATCTGACCCATCCATTTCTGGTAAGATGAGTGCTCCCCCTGATAGGACTTTCTTGACGACATATGGGCCTTCCCAATTGGGCTTGAACTTACCACGAGGGTCTTCCAAAAATGGTAGAATTTTCTTTAGCACCAAGTTTCCTTCTTGGAAAGTTCTGGGCCTCACTTTCTTATTGTAGGCCCGGGCCATTCTCTTCTGGTACAACTGTCCATGGCAAAGTGCTTTCAACCGTTTTTCTTCTATCAGGTTAAGTTGATCATGTCTTGACTGGACCCATTCGGCTTCTTCTAGTTCTGCTTCCATGAGCACTCGGAGTGAGGGGATCTCTACTTCCACGGGCAAGACTGCTTCCACCCCATAGACTAGGGAGTATGGGGTTGCCCCAGTTGAAGTCCGGATCGAGGTTCTGTAGGCACGTAGAGCAAGTGGCAGCATTTCATGCCAATCCTTGTAGCTCACTACCATCTTCTGAATGATTTTCTTTATATTCTTGTTTGCTGCTTCTACTGCCCCATTCATCTTTGGCCTATACGGAGCTGACTTGTGGTGGGTGATCTGAAACTGCTCACACATTTTCTTCATGTCCTTGTTCTTAATATTTGAAGCGTTGTCTGATACTATGGCATTTGGCAGTCCATAGCGACAAATAATGTTGTGCTTCAAAAATTTGATAACATGGTTGCTTGTGATATTTGCATATGAAGCTGCTTCCACCCACTTAGTGAAATAGTCAATCGCCACTAGGATGAATCTATGTCCGTTCGATGCCTTAGGGGAGATCATGCCGATGACATCTATGCCCCACATAGAGAAGGGCCAGGGTGATGTCATGTTGTACAGCTCACCTGGGGGTGCATGCTTATTATCTGCATAGATTTGGCATTGATGGCACCTCCTGACATGTATACAGCAATCGTGCTCCATGGTCGTCCAGTAGTATCCCAGCCTCAGGATCTTCTTAGCTAGCATGTGCCCACTCATATGGGGCCCACAGACTCCTCCATGTACAGTCTCAATCAGCCTTTCCGATTCAGCCTTGGCAACACATCTTAGCAGAATGTCGTTATGTGACCTCTTGTACACATGTCCACCACTTAGCAGAAATTGACCAGCCAATCTCTGTATTGTTCTCTTCTCAGTAGCCGTGGCATTTTCTGGCAAACTCCGATTATTCAAGAAGTTCTTGATATCCTGAAACCATGGTGCTTCTTCTTCTGGCGCTCCCTCTAGAACGAGACAGTAAGCCGGTTCATCTCTAACCTCAATTTCTAGCGGTCTGATGTCTACTCCTTCTGATTTGCTGACCATTGAAGCCAAGGTTGCTAGCGCATCTGCAAACTGATTCTTGGCCCTTGGCATATAGTTGAAGGAAATTCGAGTGAAATTTGTGCTTATTTCTTCCAAATACTGGTGATAGGGGATCAATTTGTGATCCTTGGTTTTCCACTCACCAGTTGTTTGGAAGATGATAAGACTCGAATCCCCGTATACGTCAAGTTCCTCTACTCCATGATCCATGGCTGCTTGCAATCCAATTATGCATGCCTCATATTCTGCTATGTTATTGGTGCACTGGAATCTCAGCTTTACTGCAATTGGGATGTGTGAACCATCTGGTTTAACCAAGACTGCCCCTATTCCGTTTCCATTCATATTGGCGGCCCCATCAAAGAACATCTGCTAAGAACTCTCATTTTCCTCTTCTTCAGTGTACAGAATTGCCTCATCTGGGAAGTTGGTCTTCAAGGGTTGATATTCTGGCAGAGGATGTGCAGCCAGGTGATCAGCTATGGCTTGACCCTTGATCGCCTTCTGAGTGATGTATGTGAGGTCAAACTCGGACAGTAGCAGTTGCCACTTTGCTGTTCTGCCAGTCAGTGCCGGTTTCTCAAATAAATATTTCACCGGGTCCATCCGGGATATCAATAGTGTGGAGTGACTAAGGAAATAATGCCTTAGCCTCTGAGTGGCCCACACTAGAGCACAACAAGTCTTCTCCAATGATGAGTACTTAGCTTCATATTCTGTGAATTTTTTACTCAGATAGTAAATTGCCCTTTCTTTTCTACCAGTCTCATCATGCTGCCCCAAGACACATCCCATTGACGTTTCCAACACTGACAAGTACAGGATCAGCGGTCTTCCTGGAGTTGGTGGCACTAACACAGGTGGGTTCAGCAAATACCTCTTTATTGTGTCAAATGCCTGCTGGCAGTCCTCATTCCAGACCGTCGGGTTATCCTTCCTTAGAAGTTTGAAAATCGGTTCACAGATAGCAATGAGCTGTGCTATGAACCGGCTTATGTATTGAATCCTCCCGAGAAAACCACGAACCTCCTTCTCGGTTCTGGGTGCTGGCATTTCAATTATGGCCTTGGCTTTTGCCGGGTCAATTTCAATTCCTCTTCGGCTCACTATGAACCCCAGTAACTTCCCTGATGTAGCCCCAAAGACGCATTTAGCCGGGTTAAGCCGTAGACTGTACTTCCTGAGCCGATCAAACACTTTCTTCAGATTGATCAAGTGGTCCTCCTCTTTGCATGATTTGGCAATCATATCATCCACGTAGACCTCCATCTCCTTATGGATCATGTCATGAAATAGTGCAGTCATGGCCCGCTGGTATGTTGCCCCAGCGTTTTTAAGCCCAAACGGCATGACCGTGTCGTGGAATGTGCCCCAAGGTGTGATAAATGCTGTTTTTTCTTGATCCTCCTTAGCCATCTTGATCTGATTATATCCTGAGAAGCCATCCATGAAGGAAAACAGGCTATGTACCGCAGTATTATCGACCAGAATGTCAATGTGTGGAAGCGGAAAATCGTCCTTTGGGCTTGCCCTGTTCAAGTCTCTATAGTCCACGCACATTCGGACCTTCCCGTCCTTCTTTGGTACTGGCACTATATTTGCGAGCCACTCTGGGTATGTAGAGACCGCCAGAAATCCGGCTTGGAACTGTTTGACCACTTCGTCCTTGACCTTTAAGGTCCATTCAGGCTTCAATCTTCTCAGCTTCTGCTTAATCGGCTTAACCCCTGGCAAAATTGGCAACTTGTGCACCACCATGTCAGTGTCCAACCCCGGCATGTCCCGATACGACCAAGCAAACACATCCTTGTAATCTGTCAAGAACTGTGACATTTCATTTTTCTGCACATCAGACAAGCATGACCCGATTTTTACAATTTTTGGGTCATCTTCGGTCCCAAGATTTATGGATATGGTCTCCTCAATATTAGGTTGGACCCCCTTTTCATGACGTTCCAATTGGTATTCAATTTCTTTTGGAATGTCATCTTCTTCGACCTCGGTCTCTTCTTCGACCCCCATGAGATCAAAGTCGAGCTCAAGGTCGAAGTCATATTCAACCTGGTCCAATTCGGTCTGATTATATGGTTCATAAGTGGTTTGGACCCTTTTGAAAAATTTAAATTTTCTAGAAAGAATACAAAATCTTTTTGGGTTTTTTGTGGGCCTTCTAAACATAATTCCCCTGAAGACGAAGGCCCATTAGAACCTTCAGGGAAATGGCATTCCACTATTGGAGTTTTTTTTTGGAAGCCGCGTCAGTTTGCCACACAAACGCTGCTTCAAAGGTAAGAGGAGTTTCCGCCCAATTGTTCAGTACAAAATTTTGGGGAGCAGGGGAAATAGGGAAAGCCTGCTCCTCAAGCCCAGCATCCGATGCCATCATCACCGGGTGGGTACTGCCCTTTTCTGCTGCGGGGCTCAGTCCAGAAGTGACCTTGTCTGGAACCTTTACTGCGGCCCAGTCAATAAACGGCAGTTCCATGTCTGCCCCTGTCTTTTCACCTTTAGTCATGGCGAAAAAGGCCCCAACATCTTCAGAGAGGTCCACCTGCTGCTCGGGCTGTGGCCCAGGCCCGTCCACTGCTCCCAGTATTGGAGAGGGGTTATAAGGTTGTAGGGCCGAAACAACAGGCTTTTGAAATGGGTTGACATTTCGGTATGGGGGTTTGGACTGGTCCATGGGAGGAGAAATTTGGATTATATAGGAGGGTTTTGGAAAGTTCACCCTCAGATGCGGGAGTTTTCCTTTGCTTCTGCTCTCCCCTTCTTCATGCTTCATTCTCCTCCAGCCTCTGGGCTCAAAGCCCAACCCTACCTTGGGGATCAGTTTCTTAGCCGGGATTGGCTCCACCATCCCCTGCAGATTGATCCCCAGGCCTTTCCCTGGGTGAAAGTGGTATTTCTCCATCACTTTCTTGACCATCTTTTCTGCAGTGGTCCCCTTTTCCTTCTTTTTCTCACACCCCCAGGTATGTAATTGACTGCCTCAAATTGGAATGAGTGGAATGCAATCTTGTCAACAGTCAAGTCCACATTGATTAAAGGTACATCAGGTGACACGATGGGCGGCACCAAGTTTTCGGCTAGGACTGTTATCACCCTTTGCCCTCTTATATATTTCACCCTCTGGTGGAGCGTGGATGGTATTGCCCTAGCCGAATGTATCCACGGCCTCCCTAGGAGCAGATTGAAGGCTGCGGGTATATCCATCACCTCAAATGTGATGTTAAAGATATTCGGCCCAATTGTGACCGGCAGTTCAATCTCCCTTAGGGAGTGGGTCTTGGAGCTATCGAATGCCCTAACTATCCGCCCATTTTGTTTGATCCTTGACTGGTCCAGACCCAGCTTGGTAAAAGTGATTAGCGGGCAAACGTTTAATGCCGACCCGTTGTCAATTAAAACCCGTGCAACCATGCAGCCCTTGCAAAGCACAGTGATGTGCAAAGGGTCCACATGATAACACCCACCTGGGCTGATTTCTCCCTCTGAGAAACTTATCACGTTGTGTGACAATATTTGACCAACCATTTTGCCAAGCTGGTCTGGATCGATGGTCTGGGATACATGTGCACTCTGTAGCACCCTTAACAATGCATCCCTGTGCTTTTCGGAATTCAGCAAAAGGCCCAGTATTGAAATCTGGGCCGGGACCTTGTTTAGCTGATCCACAAGATTGAATTCACTTTTCTTTATTATTTTTATGAGGTCTGCTGCATCATTTTCTGCACCATGGGGGGTGTCTTCTCCTATCTTGTTTTTTCCTTTCTGTTTTCTTTTTTCTTCATTTTCTTTTTTTCCTTTCTCTACTTCTGTCTCTTTTTCTTTCTCTTCACCCCCTGCACATCTCCCCGACCTCGTCATGAGGTTCACCTCCTCCTGGTTCTGGTTCCTGACCATTGGAACCGTAGCCGTGATTCCCTCGCTGTAGTTCCATGGTACAGCGGCCTCTGAATAGGCTAATTTAGGGATGTCAACCACTAGTGGCTGGAGTTTGGACCGGGATGTATGGGCCGGTTTAAGGATAGTTTGGGCTGGCTGCACATTTACAACCAAGGGTTGAAGTTTGGATTTAGTGGGGACAGAAGAAGTGATGGAAGCAGTGGTGGAGTCAAGATTGATGACCAGTGGAGCCTTAGACGGCTTGGATGGGGAATGAGTGGGTGAACTGCAATTGAAGACCAATGGGGGTCTTGCAGTATTTATCTGGGCCATCAGAGAAGAGACCCGGTTTAAGGAGGAGCTTATGTCCTCAGCAGCAAGATTATTTTTTTGGGAGACCATGTTGATTTCCTCTTCGTCCTCCTCTGGGAAAAATCGGACCTGGACTGTAGTCCCCACAGGTGCTATAAGCTGAGATGGGTCAAAGGCCCTTCTGGTGGTGGATATGGCAGAGATGGAGTTGGATGGGCCTGCCCCATTGTGGTAAGGCAGAGGGTTCTGCCCAATATCATTCCCGGACGGGGCCTGTGAGACATGAAAAAAAAATCACCGGAGTGATCATCCCTCCGTCAACACACGGGCTCAACGCAAAAGTGGGAGAGTCGCCACCATTCATGATTTTAGGGTGAGAATGGACACCAAAGAGTTCAAAACAAGCAAAAATAGCCAAAAGAAACATTCTAGGGTAAAAATAACCCTACTTGAAAATCAAATCCAGAGATGGGTAAGGGGATTAGATTATGAACGGGGGAAGGTGTTAGGCACCCCATTCATCCACACGAAGTGGTTGCCAAGTGTATGTTCATGCTAAAAAGAAAATAAGAAGCTTGCTAAAAATCATGAAAAAGCCTTAAAAAAGGAACAAGTGTATGATATATTCACATGAAGATCCAAATGGCTTTTAGATCTTCTCTCATGTCAATATCACTTCTGGAGTATTTCAAAAGATGGAAATCAAAGTAAAAGTGGCCAAAACCAAGTTGAGGCAAATCCGGGAA
This sequence comes from Buxus sempervirens, assembly GCA_947561395.2. NCBI lineage: Eukaryota > Viridiplantae > Streptophyta > Magnoliopsida > Buxales > Buxaceae > Buxus > Buxus sempervirens. The sequence goes on from OX387182.1 coordinate 55,644,380, forward strand.
TTTTGGTAAAAAGTAAGGTCCTTTGTCTTGAAATCATTCAAATCCAATTTCAAATTGATTCAAACCAACTCTATTTGAAAGATTATGATAAATAAGGAGCTCATGAAAAATCTCAAATTAATCCGATAAAAATCCTATGAGTTATGCTCCTTTGAAGTTGCTGCTGGGGATTTTTAAAAGTGGTAAGTGGGCAACTTTGGAAAATTGTCTAGAAAAATCCACTACATAGAAATCCGTGAAATTTGGTGTGATTGAAGTCTGTATGGCCATCTTTCCAGAAAAACTAGCCTCATACAAAAATCCCTTCGGGCGTGCCTTGGGTGGTCTCCCGAACAGGCCCCGAAGATCACAGATTTACCCAGAAAAATGCAAATGGGCAGTTCTGAGTAAATCGGCTACCAATAATTCAAATGGAATCTAAAAATTATGAAACCAACTGGATTTGAAAATAGACTCATAAAGGAGTACTCAGAAACAAAAATCACTCGAATCGGACTTAAAACGAACACATGGCGGTCCGTCGAAGTGACAAGTTCTATACTTGGACCTGAACTGTCCACTTAACTTCGACAGAGAGGTGTCAAAAATATGTTAGATGGAAATTCATGAAATTTGGTGGACATAAACTAGATAGCCTCCCCTTTCCCATGGTTCTGGAATCGCCCCAAAATTCATCCGGATGATGAAGTTACGGACGTCCGAAGTAAGGGTACAGGTGCTGTCAAGTTAAGCCACTTTTGAAGAAAATCAAATCCGAAAATTGACAAAGTGTGTGAGATTCGTGTGATATGAATCCAAAACCTTTGAAAAACATTTAAAAACACTCCAGAATTGATTGAGGCCATTTATTTGAGATTTATCACAATAAATGCAATAAACCCCAAATATGAGCCTATCCCGCCAAAATAGTGATATGTATGTGCAAGTGTAAAAAACCAAACAAGATCAATACAACATGCATATAGATTCAACAAAATAGGTTCTAGCATAGCCTAGGGTTCCGTTCCATTATCGTTTCCCTCTGTTCTCTTTAAGATAATCAAGGGTACTTTGAATATGGAACGGTTTACAATCAATCAAAAAAGCCTTATGCTACATAGGTTCTAGCACTAGGGTCAATCCCCAATCTCGTTTCTCCTAGATCCGCCTTCACGTTTTACGGCTAGGGGAGTCTTGAGATACTTTGAGCCGGGGAAGGATTTCCACACATACAAACAAGGCTTTACACTACAGAAAGGTAGAAGAAGAGATCTAGATCTAGGAATGTAAAGACAGAAAATAAAAAGAAAAGTTGAGGCTTACCTGAGTTCTGGAGACGATTCCACAGCGGTTTTCTTCTTCTCTTGGAGTTCTTCTTTGCGAGAATTCAAAACAAGAGTTGTGTGCCCTTTGCTCAAGGAGGAGGCTCCTATTTATAGGCAAAGGCTAAGGTCATTGGTAGACACAACTTAATGTCTAGAACCCCTCCAACCTTAACCCTAAGGTCATTTCCGAGATTTCCCCTCATTTAATGAGGGACATAATGGTAACAAGTGATTTCTCTCGGAAAACCCTAATTTTGAGCAAACTTAATGTATCCGGTATATCAGACCGGATACAAAAGGGCCTTAAGGTATCCGGTACATGGTACCGGATACACTAAGGCTCACATGTATCCGGTATGAGTATCCGGATACGGGAAAAGGTACTTGTATCCGGATTGAGTATCCGGATACAGATAAAAGTTTATTTTCTTCAAATTCTGTGCTGGCTTTCCAGGAGATAATATTTTTGATGATTGTTTGTGCAATTTGAGGTGTCTACAACTGCCCCTCTTTGCGGGAGCTGCGAAGCAGTGAGCTGCAAAGAGTAGACAAGCCCAAATTGCATTCCCTTGAGCATGATTTGCTCGGTTTAATTCGATTTCTGTAGAAAACCATTTTTGAGTGGAGATTTGCCAAAAAGCCCTCACTTTAAGGGGGGCATCTCTCCAAGAGTTCTTAAATTCCACTGAGCCCTTTGTGGCTGTGAAGTGGATTTTAAGCCCAAAAATAGGATTTTTTGAAAAACTGATTTTTTATCAAACCAAGTTGAAAATTGAGTGGATATCATCCTTTTGACCAGGCACATTTCTCAAAGTTGTCCCAAATTCCACAGAGCTCTCGTGGCTGTGAGGTGAATTTCGAGACAAGAATAGGATTTTTGAGAAAATAGTAAGAATTGTAGCACAATTTTGCTCTTTCCTTCCTTCTCTTTTTTTTTCTTTTCTTCTTTTTTTTTCTTTTTTTCTTTTCTCTTCTTTTTTTTTCTTTTTTTCTTTTTTTTTCTTTTCATTTCCTTTTCTTCTTTTTTTTTCTTTTTCATTTCCCTTTTTTTTCTATTCTTTTCTGTTTTTTTTCTCTATTTTTTCTATTTTTTTTCTTTTTTCTTTGGTATCCGGTAAGTGTATCCGGATACTCGAGGGCCTACGGGTATCCGGCCTGAGTATCCGAATCCTCCAGGTTTACTTAAGTCGCGCGCAACTGCGACTTTTCCTCTTCTTTTCTCCTTGCTCCGATTACTCAGACCGGACACCTTCTCTTCTTCTCCACCCCGACTGTTGCTCTTTTCTTCTCCGACGATTCCCCGGCGATTCTTGGAGCTCCGGCGACTACTATTGACGCCGGCGACGCTCTCTCCCTGCTGCGACCGAGCCCTAGCTCGCCATTTTCGGGTTTTCGCTTGATTTTGCTCGACAAGTTCGCCCAAGCTCCGGTGATTCCACGGCTTGGTGTTGGAGCAGTGATTTCCTTGGAGTTCCTACGACCAGCTTGACCTATTCACCTGCCACCAGGTCTTCCCTTCTCCACTGCCGATCAAACAGTAAGGGTGTCTCGGCAATTTTCAATTGCACAAATTTCTTATCCATACCGAATTGCAAATTCCACATAATATTTTGCTTTGATTGTTGGTTGAATTTAGTTCATTTGTAAACTAATGCTCATTCTTCCACTGTTCTTGCCGAATTTGACATTGAGTGGCATGTGTGTTCCTATTCTGGAATTTCTGCAAAGTTTGTGCTTGGTGCTTCTAGCAATTGCCATGATTCTGAATTGCAATCAATTTTTTGCTATGATTCTTTCTTGCATTGATTGGAATTTCTGCTGATGAGGAATTCTGGCTTACTTTTGCTTTGACTGTCAATTCTTGAATTGCATGCTTTTTTTCTGATTTACACCCTGCTGGCATGATCACTTTGAATTTTTCATTGGCTCTTTCTTAATCTGACCGCCAACTCTTGACTTGAATTGGGATTGCCTGTTGGGGGTAATTTCCGACTAAATTGCTGATTTTGTACATGCCATTGATCTTTCCAGATCCAAATATCATGCTGTTTTCTTTCTTTTTTGCAACCCGATTGGACTTTTCACTTTAACACTTTTCCACTAGAGGCGGTGCCTCCATGACTTGTTCTTGAATGGACTTTGCTCTGCACATTGTTTTTCTGATTACGTCTGGTAAACCTGAAAGCAAATTAAGAAAATATTAAGCTTTACAGAAATATCTTAGGACAACATTTGGAAGTGCCTTAGCAATAGAATATCTTGTTAATTGGCCAGAAATACCAAATAACCTCGGGACACGATTCACGATGATCTGGAAAAATCATGTAAAACTGAACGTGAACTATAAGCAAAGCAGAATTTCATAAATTTAAACTGAAAGTCATAAAACACTTCCCTGTGTAGATGGCCAGGAGTCGTTCCCGAGTTAGAGAGGAGGCTGACCCTGCTAATCAGCCCTCTTCTTCGCGGGCTCGTACGGAGGCGAGTTCCAGCGCCACCGTGTCCGAGCCATTAGGCGACTCTCGAGAGAGCTCTGCTGAGGTAGACTTTCAAGCCCTTTCTCTCTTTTCTTTCTTCTATTCTCCTTTCTACACAAATCTTCACGCTGTTCCTTTGAAATTTAGCCTGTGGTTGCACCCGCTCGTGGTCGGGGCAGAGGCAGAGGCAGAGTTCAGGATCAGGCCCCTGAGGGCGAGAGAGACCGTGGTAGAGGCCGAGGCAGAGCCAGAGATATGGCTCCGGAGGGGGTTGCTGTAGCCCTTGCAGGAGTTCCTGAGGAGTTGAGGGCCTCTGTGCATGATACAGAGCTCCTCCGTGGCTTGGATAGCCACCCCTCCATGTGCATCAGGGCGGATGTGCCGCTTCCGTACCACTCCTCTCACCTGCGAGGCAGCTGGGGGAGATTCAGCGAGTTGGCACAGTCACTTTCTCCGGCACTCAGGCGGGAGTTTGGGAGGTGCCACCTGGATCACTTCCTCAGTATTCCATCATTCAGAGCCGACCGTCCGCTTATTTTTGCCATGATGGAGAGGTATTTCCCAGAGACGCAGTCATTTCATTTGCCGGACGTGGAGCTAGGGATCCGCCCCTCGGATTTTGTGATGATCACCGGTATTCCATTGACTGGGCGGACCATCATTTTGGAGCGGCCTTCTGTGGAGGATATGGGACTTCTCTTGGGATATCAGGCCCTGCCACCTACTGCTTGGGATGGGAGGAGTGGCCGGCTCTCCATTAGCTGGCTGCGGGAGAGTCTGGCTCGTCATTTTGAGAGGAGGCACGAGACCGTCTCTGCGGAGGATGCAGCCTTTGCGCTGATCTTCCGACATGTAGTCCTGCTGATGTTAGGGAGCTGCTTCTTCCCGGAGGATACTACCGGTGTCAGTCCGCTTTTTTTGGACGCTTTGAGAGATTTCTATCAGACCCGCCAGCTAGCATGGGGTCGGCTCATCTATGGGACCATCTTGGCCGGACTGTGCCGAGCGGTTCGGGGCTTAGCATCTCCGAGGGGTGATGGAGTTAGCAGCCGGTTTTTCTGGCAGATTCTACAGGTATTGCATTCATCTGTCTGGTTTAAGTCCTTAGGCTTTATCTTTTCTTAACTGATTTTTCTTTTGTTAGGTGTTCATGTACACCTATATGACCTTCTTCCGCCCCTCCCCGGTTCCTGAGGTTGCGGATTTCCCTGTGGCCCTGCGATGGTCGGCCCAGGTCCGAGATGCTGATAGGAGCCAGACTCGTACTGCCCGGGTGCACTTAGACCGTGCCCGCCGATCTGATGTAAGTCCACTATCTTTTTTTCTTTTATTTCCTTTCCTGTATCTTGACTGTATCTTACCACTTTGCTTCTTTGCAGCTCATTCTATCCCGTCCAGATGACGTGGATGTCGGAGTTGCCCGTGAGATGGCAGTACAGGATGCTTTTGAGAGAGATCTCCGACGTCAGCCTTACCAGTGCTTCCTTGGGAGGCTTGGTAGGGTGATGTACTTGGGAGAGCGCCTGTACTTCCAGCACACTGGCGCACTTCGCATCCCCGTCCCTCCTCCTGCTGTGGGTCCCGACACTCTCCTTCCTGGCTTCGATGTGGATCAGTTTGATCATTTTTTGGATGCCGAGGGGCTCATAGTAGCCGGAGATTATGACGAGTAGTTCCAGGGAGTATCTATCGGATGCTTGATGGATCGACCTACTCGTGCCGGGGTGACAGAGATCGGCGGGATCCGTATCCGGATCCACGAGGACACGGTAAGCCTTGTACTCTTCCCATTTTTATCTTCTTTTCCTTCCTTATGCATTTCTGACCACGCTTCCGTTCTTGTTGGCAGGTACACGAGCTGAACTCCATTCGGGACCGGTTCGAGAGCCAGCGGGCTGCGATCGATGATATGATCGCGGAGCATGATGCGGTCCTGGCCCAGCGAGATGCCCGGATCAGGGAGCTGGAGGCCTTAGTTGCTGAGCTCCAGGCTAGACAGGTATCTGGCCTTCTCATATTTTCATTTCTTCCATTTTTCTATTTCTGCTATTCTGATGTGCTTGTTTGCCTTGTGTAGGGCTCGGTCCCAGATCAGGGTGCCTTCTTTGAGCATGATTTCCTTATTCCTGACCCATCTCCTGCTCGGGCCTCTGATCCTGTGGACGTCCCAGCTGCTGATCCTGGTGATGCTCCAGTGATGGTTCCTGAGCCAGAGGAGGTCCCTGCTGCCGACCCAGTGGCTCCTGCAGATGTCCCGGCTGTTCCAGTGATGGTTCATGAGCCGGAGGAGGTCCCTGTTGCTGACCCAGTGGATCCGGATCCTCCAGTGCCTGCTGTAGATATCCCTGGTATGCTTCCTTTAATTTTTCCTCTTTGGTTTATTCTGATGCTTTCATTTCTGATTTTTTTTTTCCTGTTGATCCAGATGTTTCTGCTCCTGGCCATTCTTCTGCTGCCGGGTCTTCTGGAGCTGCGGGAGCAGAGCCTGCTATGGCTGAGGGTCCAGTTGGGCCGGTTGCTGTTGAGCCAGAGGCCTCCTCCCCAGATTCCACTCCTGCTCTACCCCCAGACATCGAGGAGTATTGCCTAGAGTATCAGCTCCAGCAGGTGGTGGGTCGGCATCCTCGCCATGCAGCCGAGCGTATTCTTGCCTATTCTAGGCGTAGAGTGATTCGAGGGAGAGGCCGTAGAGGTGGACGTGCCCGAGGACGCGTGGATGATCCTGCACATTAGCAGTAGATTAGGATTTCTTCTTTTTATATATTGATCTCATCATTCCTTGTACAAAAAACTTGCATATATATGAAAGAAAACTTTTTATTCATTCTATCTGGTTTTGCACATCTTTTGCTCTCAATTTTATGCCATTATGACTTGTACACAGGTAAAACAGGTAAAAAATTCGGATTTTTCATCCTTAGCTCATTTTTCTGCTGTTTTTCTTTGTATCCGGTCTGACATACTGGATATATTGATTGGTCTTTGTATCCGGTATGTTATACCGGATATTCATAGAATCCTTTGTATCCGGTATACTTATCCGGATATTAATGAAGCTTTTGTATCCGATCTGAGTTACCGGATACGTTAAAAGATGCTATAAATGCAACCAGCCTCGGGACTTGAGCATTTTTTACGAGTTTTTGAGTTTAGAAACCCCCTTTTTCGCCTTTTTCCTCCTCCTCTTGAGTTCTAGCTTGCTCCCGTCACATCCAATGGAATCTGGATCATCTTCTACCCCATTATTGTCGGTCCACACTGCCTCCCCTGCAAAACAACCTTTCATATCAAAACCCCCAAATCTCACTAGGTACAACCCTGTGGATTCCTTTTACACAAGGTGGGTTAACTCTATGACCCTAGATGAGGAGAGGAGATGGGGTACTACCAACCTAGGCCATACCCTGCTCATTCCCAAGGTTCCCTTCAGGTGGGAGATTATAGAGGCCATGATTGGTCATTGGGTTCCTGACCTCAACTTGTTCCGTTTCGGGAACCATGAGATGACCCCAACCATTGAGGAGGTGGAAACCATCCTGGGCCTGAGGTTTGATGAGAAGGTGGTGAATCCACCTCTTAGGCCCAGTTACAAGAAGGAAGCTTCTACTTTTTTGGGCATAGGGAAGAAGGACTTGGGGGATTCTGACAACCTTTTGACCCTATCTAAGGCTTTTTTGACTGAGAAGCTTTTGAGGGGAGAAGATAAGGAGGCCCGATTCAATGCGTTGACCCTGATAGTGGTCAACCAGTTGCTTTTCCCACGGGAGGATGACGAGGTGGACTTGGCCTTGATTTCCGTGATATGCCAGGTTAGGGAGCGGGAGAGGTTGGCCCCTATGATTTTAGCTGGGATATATCAGGCCTTAACCGACTGCTACAATAGAAAGTCGAAACGCTTCCTAGCATGTGCCCAGATCCTGCAGGTAAAAAAAAAATTTTTTTTTTTATTTTTTTTATTTCTTTTTTCCTTGCTTTTTTGGCTTTCTTTTTGCCTTTTTTGCTTTTTTTTTTTTTTACAATGTGCTGACATATCTCCCTTCCTTTGCAGCTTTAGCTACTTGATCATTTGAGCCAGATTGAAGAGATCAATCGACACTTCTTCTCGAGTCTGAAAGTCCCTCTCTTGATGAGCAACAGGGGGTGCCCTGATATTCCAGGGGGCAAACAGGGCTGGTTCACTTTCTTGGGCTTGCTTCAGGATGACCAGGTGAGATGGCCTGGTACTTATCAGCCTAATGCAGAGACAGTGATTAGCTTTCGAGACCGCAACTTTCTGATTCTGGCGGGCCTGAAGCATGCAGTGCTGTATCTTCCTCTGCGGGTCCTTCGTCAGTTCCGTGCGACCCAGGGGATTATCATCCCATGTGGATATGAGGATCGTCTTGGGCCCCTTTCTATGAAGCTGAATGCCTGGTTGATGAAGGAGTGGTCCTATGTCCGCTTTATGCATGGTCCAGTTTTCTCAGAAGCCCATGTGAAGGATTATCTCTTCTGGATCAAGGAGCAGATACAGACTCAGGCCCCAGTACCCGAAGATCCTCCTGTAGTCTTGGCTCCTACTTATGAGGACATTCTAGAGTATGAGCGGGCTTCTCATAAGCGGCTTCAGCAGATATGGGTACGGGAGGCCCAGGAGCTCAGGATACAAGGCACTTATCTGGAGAGGCAGCTTGAGGAGCAGATCTCACGCCGTATTACCGTGGAAGAGAAGCTGGAGGAGCAGAGGCAGGCCCGTCGCTTCGAGGTCCGTATGATCCGGCAGAAGTACCAGGATACTTTGGCCAGCCTTAGGAGTATGCGGATCAGGCAGGCCCTTTCAGATGAGGTCATTTCCTTCCTGAGTGATCCCGCTGCAGAGGGGGCTTCAGGAGTCATTGCAGCTCAGGCAGCTCGGATTCGGGAGCTTGAGGAGCGGCTAGGAGATAGGGATTAGCTTTATTTCCTGCGCATTTTCATACCTTTGTACAAAATTGAACTCCAATAGTGGAAATACAAAGGATTTAATTCAAAATAAAGTTTTTATATTATTGGCCTCAGAATGCTCAGATGCTTGTAAAAACAAAGGTTTTATGAAAAGTATTTGATTTCTCATCACTGGCCAAAGTACAATTTTTCCTTTTTCTATTTTTTTTGTATTTTTTTGAAATTTGGTCCATGCACTTAATCACCTATAATTAAAGGAATTAAAACCAGGTTAAATAATGAAAAGGGTAGTCCACAAAATACTGAGGGATCAGAACCGTCCATCTTAGGACCTTTAGAGTCATCCCCAAAATGCCAAAACTGCCCCATTATGCTCATGCCAACTTTGCTTGAAGCTCAGATCCCCATGATCAACTCAACCTCTGATTTTCTTTCATTTTTCTATTTTTTTTCTTTTTTTTCTTTTTTTTTTTTGTTGCCAATATTGCCCCTAGCGCCAGTTACGATTTTCACTAGGGCCGGCTTCTTAAATCCGTCATCACCCATCTTACTCTGATATTTGAATGAACAAGCTAAGATCACCGAGGGCTTAAAAATAGGACGAAATAAAGGCTAGGCTCCGTTTATGAAAGAAAAGGTATTAAAGGCCCAAAATTTTCCAAGTGTGGAAATAGGTCAACCGGACTTACAATCATGATGAATTTAACCCTTTTCCCCCAAATTCCATTTTTTTGGCATCTTTTTTTCACACTTGGCTTTCATTTGCCATTTTTCATTGCTTTTCCTCTCTTTTTCTTTTTCTTTCCTTACTTTGCCCCAATTTGTTTTGCCCCGATTTAAGACTGTAAATCCGGTTTGGGTTTATCAAAGAAACGAACCGGCTCAACTTGGCTAGACTAGGGATTAAAATTTTTGAAGGAAATAAAGAAAAATGGCCTCGGATCATTTCCCAGAAATATTCACTCAAGGAAAATACCTTTTTACCGCATCAGAGTTAATGGGCTCAGGAAAATCTGACCCATCCATTTCTGCTAAGATGAGTGCTCCCCCTGATAGGACTTTCTTGACGACATATGGGCCTTCCCAATTGGGCTTGAACTTACCACGAGGATCTTCCAGAAATGGTAAGATTTTCTTTAGCACTAAGTTTCCTTCTTGGAAAGTTCTGGGCCTCACTTTCTTATTGTAAGCCCGGGCGATTCTCTTGTGGTACAACTGTCCATGGCAAAGCACTTTCAACCGCTTTTCTTCTATCAGGTTAAGTTGATCATGTCTTGATTGGATCCATTCCGCTTCTTCTAGTTCTGCTTCCATGAGCACTCGGAGTGATGGGATCTCTACTTCCACGGGCAAGACTGCTTCCATCCCATAGACTAGGGAGTATGGGGTTGCCCCAGTTGAAGTCCGGATCGAAGTTCTGTAGTCATGTAGAGCAAGTGGCAGCATTTCATGCCAATCTTTGTAACTTACTACCATCTTCTGAATGATTTTCTTTATATTCTTGTTGGCTGCTTCTACTGCCCCATTCATCTTTGGCCTATACGGAGCTGACTTGTGGTGGGTGATCTGAAACTGCTCACACATTTTCTTCATGTCCTTGTTCTTAATATTTGAAGCATTGTCAGATACTATGGCGCTTGGCAGCCCATAGCGACAAATGATATTGTGCTTCAAAAATTTAATAACATGGTTGCTTGTGATATTTGCATACGATGCTGCTTCCACCCATTTAGTGAAGTAATCAATTGCCACCAGGATGAATCTGTGCCCGTTCGATGCCTTAGGTGAGATCATGCCAATAACATCTATGCCCCACATAGAGAAGGGCCAGGGTGATGTCATGTTGTGCAGCTCGCCTGGGGGTGCATGCTTGTTATCTGCATATATCTGGCATTGATGGCACCTCTTGACATGTATACAGCAATCCTGCTCCATGGTCGTCCAGTAGTATCCCAGCCTCAGGATCTTCTTAGCCAACATGTGTCCACTCATATGGGGCCCACAGACTCCTCCATGTACCGTCTCGATTAACTTTTCCGATTCAGCCTTGGCTACGCATCTTAGCAGAATGTCATTATGTGACCTCTTGTACACATGTCCACCACTTAGAAGAAATTGACCAGCCAATCTCTGTATTGTCCTCTTCTCAGTAGCAGTGGCATTTTCTGGCAGACTCCGATTATTCAAGAAATTCTTGATATCTTGAAACCATGGTGCTTCTTCTTCTGGTGCTCCCTCTAGAACGAGACAGTAAGCCGGTTCATCTCTAACCTCAATTTCCAGCGGTTTGATGTCTACTCCTTCTGGTATGCTGACCATTGAAGCCAAGGTTGCTAGAGCATCCGCAAACTGATTTTTGGCCCTTGGCATATAGTTGAAGGAAATTCGAGTGAAATTTGTGCTTATTTCTTCCAAATACTGGTGATAGGGGATCAATTTGTGATCCTTGGTTTTCCACTCACCAGTTGTTTGGAAGATGATAAGACTCGAATCCCCGTATACGTCAAGTTCCTCTACTCCATGATCCATGGCTGCTTGCAATCCAATTATGCATTCCTCATATTCTGCTATGTTATTGGTGCACTGGAATCTCAGCTTTACTGCAATTGGGATATATGAACCATCTGGTTTAACCAAGACTGCCCCTATTCCGTTCCCATTCATATTGGCGGCCCCATCAAAGAACATCTGCCAAGAACTCTCACTATCTTCCTCTTCAGTGTACAGAATTGCTTCATCTGGGAAGTTGGTCTTCAAGGGTTGATATTCTGGCAGAGGATGTGCAGCCAGGTGATCAGCTATGGCTTGACCCTTGATTGCCTTCTGAGTGATGTATGTGAGGTCAAACTCGGACAGTAGCAGTTGCCACTTTGCCGTTCTGCCAGTCAGTGCCGGTTTCTCAAAAAAATATTTCAGCGGGTCCATCCGGGATATCAATAGTGTGGAGTGACTAAGGAAGTAATACCTTAGCCTCTGAGTGGCCCACACTAGAGCACAGCAAGTCTTCTCCAATGATGAATACTTGGCTTCATATTCCGTGAATTTTTTACTCAGATAGTAAATTGCCCTTTCTTTTCTACCAGTCTCATCATGCTGCCCCAAGACACATCCCATCGACGTTTCCAACACTGACAAGTACAGGATCAGTGGTCTTCTTGGAGTTGGTGGCACTAGTACCGGCGGGTTCAGTAAATACCTCTTTATTGTGTCAAATGCCTGCTGGCAGTCCTCATTCCAGACCGTAGGGTTATCTTTCCTCAAAAGTTTGAAAATTGGTTCACAGATAGCAGTGAGCTGTGCTATGAACCGGCTTATGTATTGAATCCTTCCAAGAAAGCCCCTGACCTCCTTCTCGGTTCTGGGTGCTGGCATTTCAATTATGGCCTTGGCTTTAGCCGGGTCAATTTCAATTCCTCTTCGGCTCACTATAAACCCAAGAAACTTTCCTGATGTAGCCCCAAAGACGCACTTAGCCGGGTTAAGCCGTAAGCTGTACTTCCTGAGCCGATCAAACACTTTCTTCAGATTGATCAAGTGGTCCTCCTCTTTGCATGATTTGGCAATCATATCGTCCACGTAGACCTCCATCTCCTTATGGATCATGTCATGAAATAGTGCAGTCATGGCCCGCTGGTATGTTGCCCCAGCGTTCTTAAGCCCAAACGGCATGACTGTGTAGTGGAATGTGCCCCAAGGTGTGATAAATGCTGTTTTCTCTTGATCCTCCTTAGCCATCTTGATCTGATTGTACCCCGAGAAACCATCCATGAAGGAAAACAGGCTATGTACCGCAGTATTATCGACCAGGATGTCGATGTGTAGAAGCGGAAAATCGTCCTTTGGGCTTGCCCTATTCAAGTCTCTATAGTCCAGGCACATTCGGACCTTCCCGTCCTTCTTTGGTACCGGCACTATGTTTGCGAGCCACTCCGGGTATGTAGAGACTGCTAGAAATCCGGCTTGGAACTGTTTGACCACTTCGTCCTTGACCTTTAAAGTCCATTCAGGCTTCAATCTTCTCAGCTTCTGCTTAATCGGCTTAATCCCTGGCAAAATTGGCAACTTGTGCACTACCATGTCAGTGTCCAACCCCGGCATGTCCCGATACGACCAAGCAAACACATCCTTGTAATCTGTCAAGAACTGTGACATTTCATTTTTCTGCACATCAGACAAGCATGACCCGATTTTTACAATTTTTGGGTCATCTTCGGTCCCAAGATTTATGGATATGGTCTCCTCAATATTAGGTTGGACCCCCTTTTCATGACGTTCCAATTGGTATTCAATTTCTTTTGGAATGTCATCTTCTTCGACCTCGGTCTCTTCTTCGACCCCCATGAGATCAAAGTCGAGCTCAAGGTCGAAGTCATATTCAACCTGGTCCAATTCGGTCTGATTATATGGTTCATAAGTGGTTTGGACCCTTTTGAAAAATTTAAATTTTCTAGAAAGAATAGAAAAATCTTTTTGGGTTTTTTGTGGGCCTTCTAAACATAATTCCCCTGAAGACGAAGGCCCATTAGAACCTTCAGGGAAATGGCATTCCACTATTGGAGTTTTTTTTTGGAAGCCGCGTCAGTTTGCCAAACTAACGTTGCTTCAAAGGTAAGGGGAGTTTCCTCCCAATTGTTCATTACAAAATTTTGGGGAGCAGGGGAAATAGGGAAAGCCTGCTCTTCAAACCCAGAATCCGATGCCATCATCACCGGGTGGGTACTGCCCTTTTCTGCTACAGGGCCCAATCCAGAAATGACCTTGTCTGGAACCTTTACTGCGGCCCAATCAATGAATGGCAGTTCCATGTCTGCCCCTGTCTTTTCGCCCTCAGTCATGGCGAAGAATGCACCAACATCTTCAGAAAAGTCCACCTGCTGCTCGGGCTGTGGTCCAGGCCCATCCACTGCTCCCAGTATTGGAGATGGGTTATAGGGTTGTAGGGCCGAAACAAAAGGCTTTTGAAATGGGTTAATGTTTCGGTATGGAGGCTTGGACTGGTCCATGGGAGGAGAAATTTGGATTATATAGGAGGGTTTTGGAAAGTTCACCCTCAGATGCGGGAGTTTTCCTTTGCTTCTGCTCTCCCCTTCTTCATATTTCATTCTTCTCCAGCCTCTGGGTTTGAAGCCCAACCCTACCTTGGGGATCAGTTTCTTAGCCGTGATTGGCTCCACCATCCCCTGCAGATTGATCCCCAGGCCTTTCCCTGGGTGAAAGTGGTATTTCTCCATCACTTTCTTGACCATCTTTTCTGCAGTGGTCCCCTTTTCTTTCTTTTTCTCACACCCCCCAGGTATGTAATTTACCGCCTCAAATTGAAATGAGTGGAATGCAATCTTGTCAACAGTCAAGTCCACATTGATTAATGGTACATCAGGTGACACAATGGGCGGCACCAAGTTTTCGGCTAAGACTGTTATCACCCTTTGCCCTCTTATATATTTCACCCTCTGGTGGAGCGTGGATGGTATTGCCCTAGCCGAATGTATCCACGGCCTTCCTAGGAGCAGATTGAAGGCTGCGGGTATATCCATCACCTCAAATGTGATGTTAAAGATATTCGGCCCAATTGTGACCGGCAGTTCAATCTCCCCTAGGGAGTGGGTCTTAGAGCTATCAAAAGCCCTCACTATCCGCCCATTTCTTTTGATCCTTGACTGGTCCAGACCCAGCTTGGTAAAAGCGATTAACGGGCAAACGTTTAACGCTGACCCGTTGTCAATCAAAACCCGTGCAACCATGCAGCCCTTACAAAGCACAGTGATGTGCAAAGGGTCCACATGACAACACCCACCTGGGCTGATCTCACCTTCTGAGAAACTTATCACATTATGTGACAAGATTTGACCAACCATTTTGCCAAGCTGGTCCGGATCAATGGTCTGGGATACGTGTGCACTCTGTAGCACCCTTAACAATGCATCCCTATGCTTTTCGGAATTCAGCAAAAGGCCCAGTATTGAAATCTGGGCCGGGACCTTGTTCAGCTGATCCACAAGATTGAATTCACTTTTTTTGATTATTTTTATGAGGTCGGCTGCCTCATTTTCTGCACCCTGGGGGGTGTCTTCTCCTACTTTGTTTTTTCCTTTCTGTTTTCTTTTTTCTTCATTTTCTTTTTTTTCTTTCTCCACTTCTGTCTCTTTTTCTTTCTCTTCACCCCCTGCACATCTCCCCGACCTCGTCATGAGGTTCACCTCCTCCTGGTTCTGGTTCCTGACCATTGGAACCGTAGCCGTGATTCCCTCGCTGTAGTTCCATGGTACAGCGGCCTCTGAATAGGCTAATTTAGGGATGTCAACCACTAGTGGCTGGAGTTTGGACCGGGATGTATGGGCCGGTTTAGGGATAGTTTGGGCTGGCTGCACATTTACCACCAAGGGTTGAAGTTTGGAATTTGTGGGGACAGAAGAAGTGATGGAAGCAGTGGTGGGGTCAAGATTGATGACCAGTGGAGCCTTAGACGGCTTGTATGGGGGATAAGTGGGTGGACTTTAATTGAAGACCAATGGGGGCCTTGCAGTATTTATCTGGGCCATCAGAGAAGAGACCCGGTTTAGAGAGGAACTTATGTCCTCAGCAGCAAGATTACTATTTTTTTGGGAGACCATGTTGATCTCCTCTTCTTCCTCTTGTGGGAAAAATCGGACCTGGACTGTAGTCCCCACAGGTGCTATAAGCTGAGATGGGTCAAAGGCCCTTCTCGTGGTGGATATGGCCGTGATGGAGTTGGATGGGCCTGCCCCATTGTGGTACGGCAGAGGGTTCTGCCCAATATCATTCCCGGACGGGGCCGGTGCAGCAGTGTTGAACACCAAGGCCTTCTGGTCCAACAAATCCTGGACTGCATGCTTCAATACCCAGCAGTTATCAGTAGAATGCCCCGGTGCACCCATGTGGAAATCACAGGTGACCGATGTGTCAAAATTTCTCCCCCTGGTGGCATTCGGGTTGGGCTCTTTCAGAGTCAAGTATTCACCCTTTAGCAGGGTTGGCAATAGTTGGGAAAGAGATATGGGTAGAGGGGTGAAAACCCGGTTCTTTCTTGCTGCAAACCAGGCATCCCGCTCCTCCTTAGAAAAAGTCCTCCTTGTGTTAGCTGGCACAGAGGGAGGGAAGTTGACATTCAGCGGGGGCTGGTACGACTGCTGGGCCTGCTGGGCCTATTGGGGTGCCGAGATATTCACATGAAGTGGCTTCTTGGCTGGAGGAGCCTGGACTAGGTTCACCTCCCCTTCTTTTCGGGCCCCCGTCTTTTTAAATCCGGCCCCTTTCTTCTGGGCCATGGAGGCCGAGGACTCAGACTGCCCAGTCAGAGTAGAGTAGTCTATCAGCCGTCCCGACCTGACCCCTTCTTCAATCCGATCCGCCACTTGTACCAGGGCTGCAAAGTTGGTGGTTATCTGACCCACCAGATGGTTGTAAAAGGGCTGCCCCAGTGTGCCCATAAAGGTGGAGATCATCTCCGGCTCTTGCATAGGTGGCCTGACCTGGGAGGCGGCCTCTCTCCATCTCTTGGCGTACTGCCGTACTGGTTCATCTTTCCCTTTCGTCATCCTCATCATGTCGTACCGGTCCGGCACGATCTCAGAGTTGAACTTATATTGGTCTAAGAAGGCGTCGGCTAGGTCCTTCCACCTCCTGATCCTTCCATGGTCCACTGTAGCGAACCACCTAAGGGCTGACCCGGTCAGACTTCTCTGGAAGAGCTGGATCAGTATGCCATCATCCCGGCCAAACTGGCATAGGGCCCCGCAGTATAGTTTCAAATGGCTTAATGGGCAGCCCGTGCCATCAAATTTGTCGAAGTCTGGGCACCTAAACTTAGCCGGTAGACAGACGTCCGGGTACATGCACAGGTCCTCGAAGGTGGTGCCTGCATGGCTGCCTCCCCCCTTCACCTCTTTCAGCTCTGCCTGGATTCTTTCTATCCTCAGCAGCATTTTCTTTTCCATCTCGTCCCTCGCCTTTTCTTTTTCCAGCTCTTTCTCAGACTCTACTGTATTTTCCCTGATCAAAATGGGCTCAGGGACTGGTTCAGAAATGGGTTCAGGCATGGGCTGAGCCGGAGGCGGAATATAGGCCTGAGGTGGCGGTGCCGGATGAGAAGTCGACGCCTGATTTTGGGCTTGGGCCTGAGCCGCCAGTAAGTCTCCCAGCATTTTGGCCAGACCGGCCACTTGCTCCTGCAGCTGAGTAAAGTCCTGAGCGGGGACAGTAGCTTGGGCTTAGTTCTCTTCAGTATTCATTGTTCTTGCTTTGGATCTGGTCACGGGAGCAATGACTGCAAATAAGTGCACC
This sequence comes from Buxus sempervirens, assembly GCA_947561395.2. Classification (NCBI taxonomy): domain Eukaryota; kingdom Viridiplantae; phylum Streptophyta; class Magnoliopsida; order Buxales; family Buxaceae; genus Buxus; species Buxus sempervirens. Next base: position 55,661,385 of record OX387182.1, read on the forward strand.
TGGGTCGAAAGTAAATGTACCTGATTAAGAAAAACAAAGACATAAGTCAGCTTCCATTTAATTTGAAACACACCCCTATAAATGTAGACAAATAGGTCAGGTGAACACCAATCCAGATTTTTTCTTGTTTTTTATTTTTATTTTTATTTTTTTTTGTTTTTTTTTGTTTTGATTTTGTGTTGGAATATTCTAGGGCTTCCAAGGGTCCCAAATTTTTTTTGATTTGATTGATAAAAATAACCAACCAAGGTTTTCATGGAATATTCTAGGGCTTCCAAGGGTCCCAATTTTTTTTTTTTTGATTTGATTGATAAAAATAACCAACCAAGGTTTTCATGGAATATTCTAGGGCTTCCAAGGGTCCCAATTTTTTTTGATTTGATTGATAAAAATAACCAACCAAAGGTGTCTTGGAATATTCTAGGGCTTCCAAGTATCCCACAAATGTTTTGATTTGATTGATAAAAATAACCAACCAAAGGTGTCTTGGAATGTTCTAAAGCTTCCAAGTATCCCACAAATGTTTTGATTTGATTGATAAAAATAACCAACCAAATGTGTCTTGGAATATTCTAGGGCTTCCAAGTATCCCACAAATGTTTTGATTTGATTGATAAAAATAACCAACCAAAGGTGTCTTGGAATGTTCTAAAGCTTCCAAGTATCCCACAAATGTTTTGATTTTGATTGATAAAAATAACCAACCAAAGGTGTCTTGGAATATTCTAGGTCTTCCAAGTATCCCACAAATGTTTTGACTTGATTGATAAAAATAACCAACTAAAGGTGTCTTGGAATATTCTAGGTCTTCCAAGTATCCCACAAATGTTTTGATTTGATTGATAAAAATAACCAACCAAAGGTGTCTTGGAATATTCTAGGGCTTCCAAGTATCCCACAAATGTTTTGATTTGATTGATAAAAATAACCAACCAAAGGTTTCTTTTTTTTTTTTATTCTTTTTTTTTTTTTTTTTTGCTGAATTTTCTCAGTTTTCAAGTTCAAAAGTTTGACTGACACATGTTTGAGTTGAATTGGTGTCAAAAAATATGACACCTTGGTTTCCTCTTTGATTTTCAAACTTAGGTTAAATCCTGAAAGAATATTTTATTTTATTCTTTTTTGTTTTTCTTTTTGTATATATTTTTTTTTGATTTTGTATTTTTGGAACATTTCTTATGTTCTTTTCGGGGTGCCTAAGGATTATCTACAGTGTTTTAGGCATTTTATTCTGAAAATTTGGGCTGAAAAGCCAATTTGTGCATTTTTTGAATGTATCCGGTATACTATACCGGATAAGAATATGCCTTATTGTATCCGGTTACCCTAACCGGATACACGCATATGCCTTTGTATCCGGAAATACATACCGGATATGCATAGAGTTGTTATTAACCGGCCTGAGTTACCGGTTATTGCCGAAATGGCCCCTTTTGACTCATTTTTTTACCAGATTAGGTTTTTTTTCATTCTCAATTGATGTTCACCTTAATTTGACCTTCAAAACTTGCCCCAAATTGGGCTTGGACATCATACTTGCAAAATTCCCTAAACTTAGGAAAAGAACATGGCTTTACCTTGCCACCTTGTATTACCTTCATTCCATATGGTATTCACATTATACCTTGGCCTGTAAAACATGCAAACGGCCTTCCCACATTTACACCCAATTCCCCAAACGCAATTGTGTGCTTTTAGCCGAAAACGTGTTTCTCCACCTTCAAGCGTATGGTTTTTGGGTTTTGGCTTAATTGGCAACTTAGAACTCAAGTCTAGTGATGCCCGGAATCGAATCACAGATCCCATTGTCATCACATCATTGACTCAAATTCTAAGGTAAATGTTTTCACTTTCGCTTTCCGAAGTCACGACCTCGGTGCGCCAAGCTACACACATTCATGATTCAACTTCCTAATAGGTAATGGGTAGGCTGTGCAAATTGTTTCAAGTGCTCAAGTGCAATTTAAAATTGTGGTAACATTCACAACGTCCCAGCCCCTTGCCACTCTTTTTCGTAGCCATGCATTCAATTTCAAGCCAAGGTACAAATGACAAAGATAATGAAACTAAATACAAGCAAGCAAGCACCAAAGTAACCAAATATGCACAAAAAATATTACATGCCCAAAAAGTGGTATACAAAACATGTTATTTGTACAAACCACAATTAAACCATGTAAGCATGCTTGAAACCCAAAAGCATTCCTAGAATCCCAGATTTTCATGTTCTTTTTCATGCTCAAAGTGTACCATTTACCCCAAATTGAAGCCTAAATTTTTAGCACTTACTTGGCATGGTTCAAAAGTGTTTCAAGGAGGTACAATATGCTTTAAAATCATCCTAACGGCTACTGTATTTACAGAATTTTGCTCATTGTTGTCATGCTCAAATCATGTCATCATATACCCCAAAATCCCAAGCATGGCATAAGGCAAACATTAAGCACAAAAAAAAGCTTTATTCATGGGAAACATGCTTGAATACCTAAGATAAACACAAAATTTCCAGATTTCCAATATTGTATATTTTTTCATGGCATTCTAACCCCAAAACCAATGCTAACACATAATATATCAATGTCATATAACATTGTGGGTTTTTCCCTTAAACCAAATCAAGCAACATGACCATGCTTTTATCCATGAAAAATTTTAAACATACCATTCAGATTTAAGATACAACAATATTCACAAAAAAATAAATAAGCAAAATAGCAAGCATTCAAAAGTGAAGAAAAAGCATGAATATACACAAAATGGCTTAAATCCACAAGTCCCCAGCAGAGTCGCCAGTTGTGAGACATGGGAAAAAATCACCAGAGTGATCATCCCTCCGTCAACACACGGGCTCAACGCAAAAGTGGGAGAGTCGCCACCATTCATGATTTTGAGGTGAGAATGGACACCAAAGAGTTCAAAATAAGCAAAAAGTGAAAAAAGAAACATTCTAGGGTAAAAATAACCCTACTTGAAAATAAAATCCAGAGATGGGTAAGGGGATTAGATTATGAACGGGGGAAGGTGTTAGGCACCCCCATTCATCCACACGAAGTGGTTGCCAAGTGTATGTTCATGCAAAAATAAAGTAAGAAAGCTTGCTAAAAATCATGAGAAACCTTGACAAAGGTCAAATGTATGATATCTTCACATGAGAATCCAAATGAATTTTGGGTTCTCCTCTTATGTCAATATCATTTCTGGAACATTAGAGAGGTGGAAATCAAAGCACAAGTTGATCAAAACCAAGTTAAATCAAATCCGGGAAGTTTGGTAAAAAGTATGTCATTTGTCTTGAAATCATTCAAATACAATTTTAAATCAAATCAAACCAAATCCATTTGAAAGATTATAGTAAATAAGGGTCTCATGCAAAATTTCACTTCATTCCGATAAAAAACCTAGGAGTTATGCTTCTTTGAAGTTGCTGCTGGGGATTTTTAAAAGTGGTAAGTGGGCAACTTTGGAAAATTGTCTAGAAAAATCCACTACATAGAAATCCGTGAAATTTAGTGTGATTGAAGTCTGTATGGCCATCTTTCCAGAGAAACTAGACTCATACAAAAATCCCTTCGGACGTGCCTTGGGTGGTCTCCCGAACAGGCCCCGAAGATCACAGATTTACCCAGAAAAATGCAAATGGGCAGTTCTGAGTAAATCGGCTACCAATAATTCAAATGGAATCCAAAAATTATGAAACCAACTGGATTTGAAAATAGACTCATAAAGGAGTACTCAGAAACAAAAATCACTCGAATCGGACTTAAAACGAACACATGGCTGTCCGTCGAAGTGACAAGTTCTGTATTTGAACCTGAACTGTCCACTTAACTTCGACAGAGAGGTGTCAAAAATCCGCTAGATAGAAATTTGTGAAATTTGGTGGACATAAACTAGACAGCCTCACCTTTCCCATGGTTCTGGAATCGCCTCCAAATGCATCCGGATGATGAAGTTACGGGCGTCCAAAGTAAGGGTACAGGTGCTGTCAAGTTAAGCCACTTTTGAAGAAATCCAAATCCGAAAATTGACAAAAAGTGTGTGATTCGTGTGAGATGAATCCAAAACCTTTGAAAAACATTTTAAAACACTCCAGAATTTGATTGAGGCCATTTATTGGAGATTTATCACAATAAATGCAATAAACCCCAAATATGAGCCTATCCCACCAAAATAGTGATATGTATGTGCAAGTGTAAAAAACCAAACAAGATCAATACAACATGCATATAGATTCAACAAAATAGGTTCTAGCATAGCCTAGGGTTCCGTTCCATTATCGTTTCCCTCTGTTCTCTTTAAGATAATCAAGGGTACTTTGAATATGGAACGGTTTACAATCAATCAAAAATGCCTTATGCTACATAGGTTCTAGCACTAGGGTCAATCCCCAGTCTCGTTTCTCCTAGATCCGCCTTCACGTTTTACGGCTAGGGGAGTCTTGAGATACTTTGAGCCGGGGAAGGATTTCCACACATACAAACAAGGTTTTACACTACAGAAAGGTAGAAGAAGATATCTAGATCTAGGAATGTAAAGACAGAAAATAAAAAGAAAAGTTGAGGCTTACCTGAGTTCTGGAGACGATTCCACAGCGGTTTTCTTCTTCTCTTGGAGTTCTTCTTTGCGAGAATTCAAAACAAGAGTTGTGTGCCCTTTGCTCAAGAAGGAAACTCCTATTTATAGGCAAAGGCTAAGGTCATTGGTAGACACAACTTAATGTCTAGAACCCCTCCAACCTTAACCCTAAGGTCATTTCCGAGATTTCCCCTCATTTAATGAGGGACATGATGGTAAAAGTGAAAAGCCCTCGGAAAACCCTAATTTTGAGCAAACTTAAGGTATCCGGTATATCAGACCGGATAAAAAAGGGCCTTAAGGTATCCGGTACATGGTACCGGATACACTAAGGCTCACATGTATCCGGTATGAGTATCCGGATACGGGAAGGGGTACTTGTATCCGGATTGAGTATCCGGATACAGGTAAAAGTTTATTTTCTTCAAATTCTGTGCTGGCTTTCCAGGAGATACTGATTTTTGATGATTGTTTGTGCAATTTGGGGTGTCTACAGTATCAAAACACGTAGGCCTTGCATAGTCAGGAAAGCCACATTAGCATGCACACAGAACCAAGAATACAGTTCAAGCCACACAAGCCAATACGACAAAACCACAAATATCAGAAGAGCGTGCCATCGGTCGTTCAAGAGTAACCTATTTTAAGATCGTGGCCAAGCGGTTATCTTTCTGGAACAGAAGACTGAAGACGGCAAACCGCCATAAAGATCGTGCAAGAGTAGGATGTTGAGCAACCGTCCAGGATCGGCTATAAAAGGCACAACTTCGAAGAACTCAAGGACACAATCCACTCAACCGCAACCGGTTATTATATTATTTTTATCATCCGTGATCTTTATCCCCTCTCCTACACTGTAGCTAGAAGGATAAACTATGACCTCTCTCACTGCTTCCAGTCGCAGTGACATCTTAGACCCCTCTTTACTCCGATTAACACCGGAATCCTGCCACCGGAGAGTAAGTTGAGGCCGCCCCTGACTCGCAGTTCTGTGTTTACAGAATCCCGAGCAGCCGGTCCCGAGACTCGCTCTGATCACGCCAGGTGACTTGTGTATTTTTGGGTAAGCAGCAATCCAAGGTGAACCCCCTGAATTGACTTTGCTAGCAGCCGCCCCCTTCCTCCTGCGCTTATACCCGATTACTGCTATAAGACCCGGACAAGCCGGTCCTGCGAGTCCTTTTAGTTTTCGTTTTACTTTTTGTTTCCTTTTTGAGGATTATCTGTTGTCGCTTTCAGCCCGTCGGCCGACTTTATAACAAAGGATTTGTGTGTCATTAGTTGCTTTCGCTTTCAAACACTTACAATAACCCAAACGAAGACCGAACCCCTAGTCTTCATAACATCACCTGACCGATTTTATTACAGGTGACTTGCAGTACAACTGGACTGATCCCAGTTCAGATTCGGAACAGGTGCCCGGGGTCAGGAATCGACCCGAAATCATTGTATCAAACGATACTGGCACGTCCGCGTAGAGACACATCATTAACACAGACACGTGTCCACACCGGCCCAATTTCGGAGCAACAACATCAAGCCCAATAAGATTATTGAACTTGCTCCTAGCTGCCCAGTCAATGGTCTACCACCTTGATATTTGTGAAAACAAATTTTCCTTTGAACTCCTACGTTCTTTTTGAACCACCAATCCTATACAGTAAGAGAAGACTACAAGCCCATGCATCAATTGTCAGGGATGGCACTAACATAGGATTTTGATAACCCAAAAATGAAGGTGGATTTCAATTTTAGCTCAAATCACCCACTACTTGATCCCAATCAAACTTCCATCTGCATGGGTTTGATGTAGTGTGACACTGTGAGTTCTTATGGGGGAGGTTATGGTTTTTGAAAATCTGCCTTTTTTTTTTTTTTTTTGGAAAAACAAAAGTATATTAAGATCTTAAGAAAGTACAACCCCCTAACTTTTATTTTTTAATAAAAAAGGTATATATTTTATATATTTTTTAATTAAAATTTGTGTTTTGCACCCCTCCCCCCCCCCCCTAAAATTTCTGGTTTGCCCCCCTAACCCATTGAAAATTTTTATATTTCATGAGAATCCCTTCTAAAATTTCTGATTTGCCCCCCCAACCCATTGAAAATTTTTATATTTCATAAGAATCCCCTCAAAAATTTCTGGTTTGCCCATCCCCAACTCATTAAAATTTCTATATTTTATAAGAAGTGTTAATTGAAATTTTTTTTTCCCCCCAAATTTGGAGTCCTGGTTCCGCCACTGCCCCTCGCATCATCCAAGAGAAGATTTGAAAGACACGGAGGGGGGTTTAGTAACCAGGTACAGGAGAAATTATCTAAAGAAAAATTTGCCAGCTCATCTGCAACTTGATTGCCTTCCCTGAGCACATGAGAAAAAGAAAATTGATTAAGCAAGAATTTTCTCCCATGCCCTGTTTTCATTCCAACCCATGCGCTTTATATCCAAAGCCAGACGCAACATCCTCAGAATAAGAATCACAACCAAAACAGACAAATTGGGGCGTCCCTGGGGAATTATTTTTGTGAACCAGAAACTTCTGATTTTTGTGGATGAGAAAGATCTTCCCCAAAGTCCTGGATAGATGGGACCCGGACCCCACATACACTTAATGGAGGCCGGCTGAAAATGCATCAAAAGAATGAGACGTGAATGAGTCATGAGACTGCAGGCCTGCAAAAAGAAAAAAAGAAAAAGTAAAAATAAGGGTCAGTCCCTTACCACAAGACCCTTTTTTTTTTTTGTAGTGACCCACAAGACCCATTGAAAAAGCATTAACTTCGGGTCCCCATTTATGACAAAAGAGCTGTCTCTTTCCATGCTCTCATGCATGGATAATTCCAACCACATTTTTTTTTGTAGGCGATTCCAACCACATATTGACCCTGAAGTCTACTTCACATCTCTCTTTTAGGCACTTTGTCAACCCATATCATTTCCTTGAAATTTTAATTTTTTTCCATTTTTTAGTGTTTTGAGGGATAAGGGCATTCCTACCCTGTGACTCATATAGAAGGCGACTAGCTAGCTAGTGAGACATGGGGTGATGGTAAAGAAATTTCTTGCGCTGGGAGTGTTTCAATAGAAGTCCTCAGGGATAAGATGAGGCTGCAACTCAAGGATAAGATGAGGCTACAAGAGCAATGTTCAAACTGTTAATTTGTTAGTAAATGCTAAGGAGTTGGGTTTAGAGGTGTAAGTAGTGCGGGTTGGATCGGGTTATAAGAATTCAGGCTCAACCCAATCTAGAATTTACTAACTTAAACTTGTTGTTGACCCGTCCTAACCCAAACTCATTAAACCCAAACCTAACCCAAACATTATAGTTTGAATTTAGGCTGGGTTCGGATTGGCCCAAACAAAATGTAAGATTTTGAATTTTTTTACAATTTTCGTTATAATTACAAAATATGGGAATATCTTCATTAAATTGTCTATCAACATGCTTTTATGTTTGTTTGTTATAAATGCAAATATTACAAATTTCTCTTGATTTGTCCCTTGAATTTGGGAAAAAAACACTTAATTAATTTATTTCTTTAACAATTTTAAAATATAATACTAGCTCACTATATTTGTGGTTTTGTACAATCTTTCTTGTAGAGTATGTGCTCTCAAATATCGCATTCATTGTAACATATATGTATATGCATGTGAATATAAAATTATTTATTTGACAAAAATTCATAAACTTATTATCACATGTTAATAATTTATGTTTAATAATTGATTGAATAAATACAATGACAATATAAAAGGAAAAGAAAACAATGATACATATATATACAAATAAATATTCACTTATATATATTTGATGGAGTTTTATACATATGTCTATATATGAGCGTGTATATAAAAAGTCAACATTAACTTCGAGCTTTTCGGGTTGTATAGCTTGAATCCAAACCCAACCCAAACTCAACTTCAGGTTAAAAATGAAATCCAATCCAAACCCAAACCCAAACCCAAACTCAATGGTCACTTTGAACTCTTATTCGAGTTGGATTGGGCGGGCTTTGGACGGTCCGGCTAGATTTACAACTATAAGTAGGTTTGATGAGCCAAAATTTGAGCGAGGGTCCAAGTTTATCTTTTTTTTTGGGTAGGAGAGTCCAAGTTTATCTTAGCCGATTCTTTTCTTTAACCCAAGTTTATCCTCTACAATTCCTCAGAATCAGAATCACAACCAAAACAGACAAGGAGATTGGGGGGCCCCTTGGAGTAAACTTTTGTGGACCAGAAACTTCTGATTTTTGTGGATGAGAAAGATCTTCCCCAAAGTCCTGGATAGATGGGACCCCACATACACTATAATGGACGGCGGCTGAAAATGCATCCAACATGAATGAGTCATGAGACTACAGGCCATCGAAAGAAAAAAGAAAAAAATTTAAATAAAGGGTCGGTCCATTCAAGTGGGACCCACAGGACCCTTTTTCTTTTTTGGTAAAAACCCACAGGACCCATTGCATTGAAACAGCATTAACTTCAGGGCCCCCATTTATGACAAAGGAGCTCTCTCTGTCCATGCTCTCATGCATGGATAATTCCAACCACATTTTTTTTTTTTTTTTTTAATTCCAACCACATATTGTCCCTGAAGTCTACTTCACATCTCTCTTAAGGCACTTGTCACATACCATTCCCTTGAAATTTTAACTTTTCTCCATTTTTTTAGTGCTTTGAGGGATAAGAGCATTCCTACTCTGCGACTTACATAGAAGGCGACTAGCTAGCTAGTGAGACATGGGGTGATGGTAAAAGAAATTTCTTGAGCTCGGAGTGTTTCAATAGAAGTCCTCAAGGATAAGATGAGGCTGCAAGAGCAATGCTCCAACTGTTAATTTGTTAGTAAATTTGGGTTGGGTTTGATGAGCCAGAATTTGAGCGAGAGTCCAAGTTTATCTTAGCCCATTCTTTTCTTTAGCCCAAGTGAATCAATTTAATAATGGCTTTAAAGGGTCAACTCTGAGTTCATATCCTCTGCAATGTGAGACTTCAATTTCTCCTCTCTAATGTCTTAATTTTGCTAAAAACATCACAAAGGATTTTATCATCTGAATTCCTCCTGCGTGGGAAGATAAGGGTTTGTCAAAACTTACCATCATCTCACCAGGTTGGTGAGTTGGGATTTATTATTAAGTAATCATGCTGTACGAATCTTAGAATTAAATATATTCATGCAAATGCCAGGTGAAATAATCAAGAGCTGCTTTCTAGTTTATATGCTATGAAAACAATTCCAACAGCATTTTGTATTGTCAAAAATACTGGGTTTAAGGTAGTATATAAATCATGTTGTATCCTTAATTGAAAATAGTGGAATTTTTTTCACCATACTGAGCTAAGGCCAAAATCTCCAAGCCAAAATAGCTTTCTGCAGTCAATTTCTTATGAGATTCTAAATAACACAATTGTTAAGAAGTATCATGTAGAAGTAAATATCTTTTCCTTCCTCTTATAGCTTACAACCAGAGTCGGGTGAACAGAAAAGACCATAACAGTCAAGCCCCACATGAATCCTGGCCTCTGCAAGAACTTCACGTACCATGGTTCTTTCCATATGCTACTAATTGGGAAGCTGAGATCGATAGATGTCATAGCAAGAGGTGGTTGCATTGATTGGGCAAAATCTGATAGAGAACAAGTATGGCACTGGAGGAATTAGATACTTGTCGTGTACACACGGGGACCAGCTATCATCCCCACCCAAGCCCATGTGCTTGTGGTCAAGATGCACCTGCAAAATCACAGTATAAACCACTCTCAGTGATGGAAATAATGAACGGAAAGGGATAGGTAAGCTAAGCCATATATCAAGAAGCAGCCTAAGGAAGCATGATACTGAGCACAGATTAACTGTCAGGCTAGATGTCAAAACTCAAAAACATTTTGAAGCATTTTTCTGTCTCCTCTTTCATTCTTAAATTTCAAGGATGATATAAATTTGAAAATTCAGCTACTCTGTAACATCCATTGAGACGAATACTAACCAATCAATTTATTATTTTTGTTAATTAAACAGTAGAACCAAAAAGAAGATAATGTAGAAATCACCTCAATGTCATCTCCTTTGATAAGCTTTTCATTGTGTGTTGCTCTGTCAAGCTCTTGTGTGCTGTAGTAACTTGCATTCATTTGCATAGGTGGAGAGCTGCCATACATAGAGGCAAAAATTCCCAAACCATCTTTATTCTGAAAAGCCACCCATCTGACATCTGCTCTTCCAGCACACTCCACAGGAGCAATGTAAGGCACATGCATGTCTCCTACTTTTTGCTCATACACCCCTACATGGGCAGCTTCCTTGCGATCTGGATAACATTCAAAAGGACCTCTACCATACCATGTGATATTGTCCAGTGACTTATCAACACAGAATTCGACCCCAATGCGCGGTAAAGGTGGAAGATTGGTGTTTGGTTCTACATTGCATTCCAATATCACATCTCCAGAACCATATATCATGTAACTTACATCAACCCTGCAAATAATATCAGATCTTTCAGATTTGGAGAGAGATCCATCGTGTTCCTTCCGGGTGCCAAGAAAAACCACTGCAACTTTTATAAGATGATCTGTCACGGTCTCTACACGGCAGCTTTCGGTATGAAACGATAAGTTATCAAGAAAGGCAGCCTTCCACTTTGAGGCATAACTATTTTCACCTCCCCCTTTGTCATTATCTGTAGGTGCCCGCCACAAGCAGGGAAAAATGCCCTTAACTATCAAAGGAACTCCATCAACCTGCAATTTATCACTTTTTTTTTAATGAAAGTTTTGTGGCAATTAAAGCATCCTTTGGCAAAAAAAAATTATATGCAGGAGAAGAGAGAATCTAACATATTTTTAAATGAATAAGAAAGAAAGAGTAACAAATCAGCAGCCACAGAAGAAGACAGAAATACCCCTAATTAACATAGAAACTTGACCAAACTGCAACTTATAACATTTTTGTTGAAAGTTTATTGACGAGTAAGAAATGAAAGGCTTCCTCGGCAATAAAGAATCATATACAGTTGAAACTGTCTAGAATACATTCAGAAGAAGAAAAAAGTTAAGTATACAGTCAAGAACTAAAACTACGCCAGGCAAGAAAGAACTTCGTGAAGGTAAGAAAAATAGCATATTTCCAAAGAATTAAAAGAAAGTTTTGTAGCCAGTTAAAAATGAAAGGCTCATTTGGCAACAAGAGTTATATACAGGTCATACAATATGGAATATTTTTCAAGTCATGTTTTTATCTCCTAGGATTAGAAGTTTAGTATCTCAGAGAGGTTATAACTTTAAAACCATATGGCCTCAAGAAGAATTTATTTTTTATAAAAATGGAATAGCTCATGGATAAATGCAAGTATGAGGTCTCTTCATATGCTAGCAAACCAGATCCCAACAGAAGGTAAGATTACAGAAGTTGAAAAATTCAGTACCTTCCAACTCTCAATTGCTCCTGTTCTTGCATTCATTTTAATCTCCCATAAATTTTGGTTGCTGAATCTGATGCTTCCATCAAGAAATTCAGTGATAAAAGAAGTATCTTTCGGTCTAATAATCTGGAAGCATGTCCAATTCAATATATCAAAAGGTATCAGAAAACTGTTTAGCCTTTAGCCAAAGATTAGGTACGAATATGAAATAGGGAAACACCTGAGGCACAAATTCTGTTTTGGCAGGCAACTGGATTTGTGCAGAAGCAAGAATATGACCAGATTTGACCCAACGTGTTGAGTTCAAAAGTTCTGCAGTTATTGTCAAAAGTATCTCTGCTGCAAATGACGATGCCCAAAGAGAATACCACGGAACTACTTTCCAATCAATATCATAACTATTCTGGGGTTTTATTTCAGGAACAGAGAGTAAACCAGTTCCAAGGCTGTATCCGTCCCCAAGAAGAATCCAACTGAACTGTAGGGCTTGTGTTGTTTCAAAAAAGTGAGCATTTGTTATCTGCCAAGAAAGCATCCAATTGATTATCTAACAGGAGGATGTCAAGGAAAAGAATCCCATAATTGACTGATTTCTGAAAGTACCTTAAGAATCCCCTCCCTGAGAGAAATCTTTATTGGTTGATAGACATATTTTACTTCTGAAAACCACATTCAAGTTTTGAATCCAACTAAAATGCTCAAACTATTAAAAAAAACACAGGTGCACAGAGAGAGAGAGAGAAAGCAAATTAAGAAGTTATATCTCCTACAATATACATGTAAGAGATATAAGAAGTCATCATTCAAGTTTACCATGTAGTGCAGGATGAGGAGTACGATCTGGCCATACAAGCCCATTCAAACAGAAGTTCAGATCATTTGGAGAATCCCCAAAGTCACCTCCATATGCCCAGTGTTTACTACCATCAGTACCATCCTTCAGTAGTCCCTATATGCAAAAATCACATATTATTATCCTTCTTAAGTATGTCTAACATACAATCTCTATAACTTACATAGTTTCAAAGCAATAGTTCACAAACAACAACCATTAAATAATGCTGTTTTTGCAATGAATTTGACAAGTATCCTTACCAAAAGATAAAATACAAAGTTATAAGCCATTAGAAATTGATTAAAGATAAGATTATAGTAATCGAAGTAAGCAAAATGCATATTTCAACTTGGTTCCAGGAAGGCTTGTCAGTGACTTTGCACATGATCTAGATCCAATCGGGGCATCTCAAGAGTGCGGATGGCACAAATGGGATGTTCACACTTCACATAATAAGGATATGCAAAATATGTCAAAATCTGGGTCATCTTTTGCACTACAGACATCTGGAGAAGAAAGTTACTGACATCAAATAAAATAAAAAGTAAACTAAATAATACAGCATTAAATTTAAGCTACACTGAAAGTGCACCTAATCTAGGAAAGGATTTTTAATAATCATTTGTACCTGTCAAATAATGTTACATATAGAGCCCTTAAACAACAAACATCATTGGTGATACGCCTCCCTACTTCCCACCGTCTCTCCCAACCAGCACTAAATTTAAACTACACTAGAAGCACAACTAACCTAGAAATTTTAACCACCCAAATGACATCACTCAGAGAGCCCCCACTCGACAAAAGTCACTGTTGATTTCCCTCCCTCCCTCCTCCCTTGGAGCAGCCCAATGGAACCAAGCACTATAAACATTTGGACTCTTCAAATCAAATGGAGCCAGCATTGTATAAGAGTGACAAAGTTATAGGTGGACCTAGGCCCACCAGCCAAATGTCCATCTGGCTTAGCAGGAAGCAGCTTCCCCTAATGATATGGCTTTCAACCTAAATAAAACTTTGCCAAAGAAAGAGGTGTCAAAGCTTAAGAATGAAAGCATCTAAAGTTTCATGGTGGTAGTAATGTTGGTGGGTGATGGTTGTTATGTGATGTCTTGGTACCAATGGTGTTGTTGGTGATTGTATAGTGGTGGTAATACCAGTAGCATGGTGATGGTGGTGGTGGTGGTAGAATTGTAGTAATGATGTGCTGATGGTGAATATAGTGGTGGTGATGATTGCAATGGTGGTATATGAAAATAATTATATTAATCAAACAAGAAATTATAAAAATGCCACCAAAAAATTAAAAAACTCTCTTTTTAAAAGCTGAAATTTTCAGCTTCTAAAAACAGGGTTTTAATGTTTTTGGATTTTTTTTTCCTTTTTTCTAAAACAATTTGAAAACTGCCTTTACCAAAGAGAAAACTCTTTTCAAAAACATTACCAAACAGCCTCTACGTTTCCAAAATTCAATCTAAAAGGGAATTTTCACCTACACAAATAGTTCCATGAGCATTTAAAGGAGACAAGTATAAAATGTAGTAGGTGGCTCGTGCTACACCAATGGATAACTCCAATAAATAGAACCAAAAGCTAGATGATGGAAGCACTGCTCTTACATACATACATAAATAAATACATTGATACATGCATGCATGCATGAATATACACACACTCATGCAGAGATATATATATATATATATATATATATATATATATATATATATATATATATATACATACTGCTGCAAGTAGAAGCCTTTTCGTGTCTAAGATTGGTCATTTATGGATCCAGCCATTTATAGCTGCAAAGTAGCAAAGGTCTAAATAGAAGATTAGTTTGCCAGACTGTAGGTTGGCTATCAAGTCATATTGTATTGGGCAAGTTGAGCATGTGTGAAATTTCTACGCTTGAAAAGAGCAATGTTTTAAATACATATGTTGCAAACAATCTCAATAGGAGTGGCTACAAATGAACAACCTGAATATTTTCTAAATTGTTAACATTTTTTAATAATTTTTTTTATTCTTTCCTTCCTTTCTTTCTTCCGTAAACTACTCAAACCCTAGGCAGATGCTTCTAGCTAAACAAACAGTTAGAAAATACATAAACAAATATGCCAATGATTGAAAACCTTTTTACCTATTAAGTTGTTGGATGTTGTTTTCAGGCCAGATCTGATATTCCCTTATTGAAAATTTAAACTGACGCAATAAAAATATAAATGTAAAAGAAAGATGAAAAATGAATCTACTGACAAAAGATTATTTTCCTGAATTTGCTACATCTTAGTCAAAATCATTATTCCTTGAGAAATGAATATCCTCTTGTCTGAAAGAAATTGTTTTATTCCTAAAAAAGAACAGTCCCTACTACAATGTTACCAATGCGAGCAAAGTAATCATTTTCATATGTTATAACTAATTCTTGCTATCAGCACATAATTTGGAAAATCACACCATAATTCTGCCCAATTGGAAGAAACTTTCACTTTTGGAAGAATTATATTATTTTTCGTTCTAGAAATCACCATATTTTGCTTGAATAGGCGCAATCGCCATCGGGCTTGTATGTATAACCTAGCCTGCCTGATGAAACTAAATATCCATTCACTTAATTTTCTATTACCAAACATCTTAATAATCATTTTAACATAGAAAATAAATGAGAGAGATTTTACTTTGTATGAATGTGAAAAATGAAGGATTTTATCACATTTGGACAAGGTTCGCCTTGCCATTTCGTGCACCTTTTCGCTGGAGGGCCTATGTGCCGTTTCGCTGCAAGGCTGCAAGTTTTTCCTTGCCGCTATGCCCAAAAATTCAAAAATGTGAATAAATCAAAACAAAATTTTTAAAATTTTTTTCAATTCAAAAAATTGATTACAAATATGCATTTTATATATTTTTACATGTATGTATGTATATCATTAACAATAATTCTTTCAATTCAAAAATTTTTATATATATTTATTTTACATATATAATTGTTCATAACAATAATATTTTACAATCTTATAGTATGTATGATTTCAATTCAAACTTCTTTTTACAAATAGATTATTATTATAATATTATATTATATAAATATAAATAAATTTATATATACATATATATTTATATATATACATACACACACACACACGCGTGTAGATATATTACATAAATTTATACAACAAGGGCTTATGCCCTTATCTGTACTCTACAAGAGACGACAACAAGAGGAGGATTTTGGACAAGGCAAAGAACCATGTATGCTCGCCCCCCCCCCCCCCCCCCCCCTCTTTCTCCCATATCTTTTTCTTTTGAAAAATGAGGAGGGCGATGGTACGCCCTCTCTCCCCATTGCCCTCCTCTATCTTCCCCTTCCTCTTTCAATCGAAGTTGACCTTGTTTTTCATACATGTTTCGCACAGCATACTAAGAGTGCCGTAAGAAATTTGACGATTTCGACGGCACACATGACGCACCGTCGAAATTGCTTGATTTTTTACCGGCACAAGGCCAAATTTCACCTATGCCAGTCAAAAGAAATAACATTTGAGTGAATCACCGAAACCCAGGTGGTTTCAGACTTTCAGTGCCACTTCAGGTCGGTATTAAGCATCTTATAAGTTGCCAACATTTTCAGAATCCAAAGTGCTTGCAATAACATTTATTTCCTTTTGCATTTTTCACAAATTTAATTTAACAAATTATTAGCTGAATGATAATGATGCAATGAAACTGTATTTAACATAGAGTGCTCTACAGAAGTTCATCTGCCTTGCTCTATAATGGTGCTTAAACCACGTTAGTATGGATCTTCTGTAATAGCACATTAGCAATTCTACAATTTTGCCATGGACCCCTAAGCCACTAAATTATAAGTTTCATAAATCCATGATACTCCTGCTAAAGAATGAATTCAGATACGTCCAATAAAAAATTCAATTCTGATCTAATGTCATAAAACTGAATCCGAGGAGCTTCATGCCTTCATGCAAACTATAGAAGACTTTTAAAAATTTTGCTCAAGAGAAATTTTCAATAATTAGCATGATGTTAAACATCCAACATAACAACCTAAGAACTTAAGATAGCCAAAGTCACCTGATCAACCCAATCCCATATAAAACCTCCCTGAAGACCAAAGGTGCTATCAATTGCTTCCCAATATTCATGAAGATTCCCATTGCTGTTACCCATTGAATGCGAATACCTGATATGATATGCTCTATTAAAATTATCTAAAGATAGGTAAAAGAAAAGGTATTGCCAAGAAGATCATAAAAGGGGATTTCACTGCAAACATGAAAAATAGAAGATGAACATACTCGCACAGAATCAATGGTCGACACTCAGTTGGATCCCTTGCAACCTTCACCATGTCCCAAACACGCATATACATTGGACATACTATATCTGTTGATGGGGTCCTTGACCCGCCTCCTTCATAGTGCAATAACCTTGATGGATCCTTCCCTCGAATCCAACCTAAAATTAATGATGTCAATCCATTGATAATCGATTACTAACTGAAAATGCAATATGATGATTACTACAAAGAAAAAAGCTACCTGCTAAAGCAGAATGATTAGGTCCATATCCAGACTCATTTCCCAAGGACCAAGAAATAATGCATGCATGATTTTTGTCCCTCTCCACCATGCCTATCACACGGTCGAGCATCGAGGAGGCCCAAGATGGCTCTGCTGAAGGATGCTTCAAATGTCCAGAAAGGTCGAAACCATGGGACTCAATGTTTGCTTCGTCTATCATGTACATACCAAATAAATCACACAACTCATACCATCGTGAATGTTGGGGATAGTGGCTGTTTCTCACAGCATTTATATTGTTTTGTTTCATCAGAACCAAATCCTACAAGCAAAATGATAGTTAAGAAACATTATACTAGAGTGAATATTTGCTATGCTTGAAGAACTTAACTTGGGAAGGTAAACAACAGGAAAGTAAAAGGATCACCTTAACCATACAGGACTCCAAGTTTGTTTTCCCCAGGCGTGGATGATGTTCATGTCTGTTGACACCACGTATTATTACAGGATACCCATTAATGAGTAGTTGTTTTGGTGCCTGTGATACTTTTCTCATGCCCACTTGGCAAGATTCACAGTCAACTAGCTGGCCAGATGCATCTTTGAGGGCAACAACAAGAGTGTACAAGTTCGGCTGTTTATGTATGCAAATAACATAAGGTCAAAAATTTCCCGTATAGCGCACAATGTTATATGAACCACAATGAAGTTTAATTGAAATAATTGAGGGAAAAATTACAGCAACATGAACATTAAAAAAAAAAGAGGTTGATTGAAAATGGCATGATAAATTTGAGAGAGTGACAAGAATTTCCAAATGCACCTCCTCTTCTGAAAAGAGAATAATTTTTGAACAATCAAACTCATCAGCTCCTGAGGAATAAGTAGATATACAGAAAACAAAAAAATCAAAAAGAAGCAACAATTTTGCAAACTAGAAAATCAGTAAACTTCAAAGATAAGGATCCATGTGAATCCATTTGGGATAAAATTCAGTGAGGTTAAGAAGTCTATTAAACAAGAAAAATGAAGATTACAACCAGCCATATGACTCCTCATCAAACTGACAAAACAAAACAACATTGAGAGTAGCCCTTAGTTCTCACCACCTAAATTTCTACAACTCTTCCGGTGATTATAGATTTCCTTGTGAATTTCTCACCCCTCTACCCCTTCTTATTCTGCTTTCAATCTTCAAATTCTTCTTCTTTCTAGCACCAGTAGTAACATGGAAACTCTAGTGTTCACAACCAATTATTTAATCCATTATTAATTTTTCTTCTTCTGTGGCGTGCAATGAAGCAAACAACCTTTAGAACCAGCTTCTTTTACTAGCTTCAATTGGAGTGATAACCATATTCAAGCAACGAAAATCAATACCAAACAAAACAGGCCTCAGCTCTTCACTTTTTCCTATAATGAACCAAATTCCATACCGTGCATTTTTTGCCACTGAATTTAGTCTTAAACAAAAAAACCAGTCAAATCTGACCTTGATTTGATTACCACCATGCCCGCAACATATTCTTTAAAACAAGGTTCAAAACCACAAGTTTCCAAGTTGAAGTTGCACAGAATTTAAGCAAATGGACTAGCAACCATAGAAAGAATGTCATAGCACCTGATTATTAAAGTCAGTGAAATTACAGTATACATACACACATATAAACACACACATAAAGCAACATTAAACTCCAAAACCAGCTTTTAATGCAAGATTATAAAATTGTACAATCATAAGCCAATTAATAAGTAATTAACAATCTCCAATCAGTGATTTGGTGCTGAATGCTAATTGTGAATTATCTTCAGCCCATTACAATACATAGTTTGGAGCTAATAAAGAAGCCTAGGAAGAAGAACGAAACAAAACAGAAATCTATACTCTATAGAAGTATTGATAAATTGGTAAATTTGAATTATTTTCATTATGAACCTACTTCTACATAGAACTTAACAAATCTTTAGACACTGTGGATTGCTTCCAGATTAATCCATCACTGCAACCATAAAAAGAGTGTCATAGAACAAATGTTGTAAAGAGGACCAAAACCTCAAGCAGTAAAGTGATTTCAGTCAAGACCTTACTATTAGAGTTCAACCATCTAGGAAGATCGGTGCATTGCATTCCTTGGACATATGATCAGATTCCGATACATTTCTAATGATGTGCGAGAATCTCCATAACCAGTGGCTCCTCTAGACATCCATCTTACAACAGTTGCAGCATCACCCTCCACCACTACATCTCTAATACCCATCCGCATAACCTCAGAGAGGCCGAACAGAAGAGCCACATTCTCTGCCCTGGAGGAGTCCCCATCTTCAATTAGACCACAAAAAAAGCCAAAAATAACATCCATGTGATCCTGCACCACTCCTCCAATACCAGAAGGTCTAGGGCTACCCATTGAAATTAACCTTCACGAACCCAACCTCTAGCTCCCTCCACCTAGTCACTCCCTTCTCTTGAAGCAGGGATGAAAAACAACATGATACCCAGTTCCTAAACATCTGAGAAATACCCCATCCTTGAAACTCTGGTCACAAAGGGGCCCATTACGATATGGTCACATGTTAGAAATCGAACAGCAACAAAAAACGAAACAGAAAACAGAGTAAACAAAAGACACGATTTACGTGGTTCGGCAATGATGCTTAGGTCCACGGATGATGGGGTTCATTTCCTTAATATATGAAAAATAGGGTTACAAAACACACAACCCTCTCCTGGCCGGAAAACAATAAAGTCTCTCAACATCAACCAAAAACCCTAACTCTTGGGTTTTATACAAGAGACACCCAAGTTACAAAAATACCCCTCATACGGTTTCTCGGGGCTTTGCCCCGAACCCCGAGCAAGGAAGCCCTTGCAAACCCCCCAGCGAGCTCACCGCGGAGCTCGACCGCGAAAGCTAGGGCTGAGTGTACAGTATGGCCCATATCTAAACATTGACTTTAATTCAAGTCACATACACAACATCACAAGAATAGCCTCCAAAACCAGCTACCTAGATGAACGTTTGTCCAAAAATATCCTGCAGTACCTCTCTATAATGCTATACCACCGCATGAAATAAAAACCCATAGAGTATACAACACCTCCATCCTAATCCCGTAATCCTCCACTGCCCAAACCATTCTCCAAATGATGCTGGCATCACCCACGCAACATCTATCATCTGAAGAAGTCACATCCAAATGCCACAAACAATACATGGCCAAAGAATAGTTATACAGCCTTCAAATTCATTGTAGGTTCTGAAATTTCTAATTGTAGAAATATTTTGATGACTCCTACAATACAAAATACACCAACATTGGATTTAATTTTTTTACTGAAGGCATCAGTAATAAGTTAGGATAGGAACCAAATTATTAGAATTATTTTATTTGGTATTTATAGTGAAAAAGGATACATAGGTGGGAAATGGTCAACAAACTCTCAGATATAGCAATAGGAAGGACAAACATCCAAGTTTTCTTAATATTTTCACAATATCTATGTCACAAGCCAAATTACATTCACTGAATGTCCAACCCTTGACAACATATCAAATCAATAACACATCACACTCCAGAAGTAAGGTCCTTCAGCCAGTCAATAATATTTAGAGAATCACTGTACTGAAAATATAACTTGCAAACAAGAATCAGCATGAATTGATATTCACCTGCTCTGCAGACCACAGCTTAGGCATTTCCAGTTTTCCCCTGAGCAAATATCCATGAAATCCTGGATGGGAACTAGAGAACGGGCTTTGTACCAAATGAACCACATCAGTTGAAATCAGATCAACATTTCCATCACACTCATACCACCTTCCGCTGTCATATATTGTTGCCTCTATAAGGAAATTGTTAAGCATCATTTGTTTAGCCATTTCTTGGAGGCCATCAATTTTCACTTCTAGCTGGATCATGGATGAAGAGAAAGAATACGTTAAGAATGTTTGTGATGAAAGGTAGCAAAGATATTTACATTGTGATATCATCAATATTTTGCAGAATGATCAAACCAATCAAACTTGAAAATTTAAACAGACGGGTAGATCATGAATTGACAGGGAGCATTAACTAGAAGATGCCGAAAAATGATGGATTGATACTTTAACTAATAAGATAGAAATAACAAAATACAGATGGAAACAGAACATATTTTCTTCGGATAGCAGCAAAACAATTCATTGGCATTTGAAAGGAGGAACTAGAGCAAACATCCCAAGTATCATTTTTTATACATAGGTTAGATAGTCTTCTTGTTGCAAAATAGCTGTCAGAACCAAGCACTCATTAACCTAATTTCAATCTTATGGCATGGCTAAACAATTAACTTATCAGATATAAAATACCATGAGAAGTCATATTTTAAGTGTCCCTTTTGCAAGAAATTACACCATCAGGCCCCAGATAAATTTAGGCATTTTGAATTTGGCAGAGTAGCCACTTGGAGAGAAATTGGCAAATTCAAGAAAAAAAAAATAGGATTTTTAATAGACACTAAAACATATATAAATACACACAAGTAAATGATATATATCTATAACAAACAGCTATATTTTTGTATATAATAATGAAACTTTATGGGATCCAATATATGTATATCCCATAAATATGAACTGATACATATGATGTCTAAACCATCCACACAAGTTTACAAAACATCCAAATGTCATAAAAGAAAAAAAAAATGCAAAAAACTGAAAATATAATATCCAAATACATTAATAATATACATGATGACAATGAATATCACATTCACACAGTGTGTCAACCAGGCTCAGGGTCCTCCAACCCTAGCCCGAAGGCAACTATAACATGTTGGCTCCACATAGTTGCAGATTTGATCCCACACTAGTGTTAAGGTTTATGCAAATACCTTTGGTACTCATACCCTAACCAATTTTCACCAACATTCCCACAGGTGGGGCATCAAGGATAATTAAAATTAACTAAAGTCAACATTTTAAATAATTCAAAGGATTAAAAGTTCATCCTGTAAACTCCATTATGCATTATTAATAATTTAATATCATCTATTAAACATTACTTAAAAGTTCACTGTAACTTCTCCTATTAGTATTTTTTATATTTATTTCATTTTTTTTATAATGAAAGAACTTTTTATAACAAAAGAACTGACAACTAAATGAACTAATTACTGGTCTATTACTTATGTGAATAATTAAACAAAATAACTTAGATTTATTGGTCAATTACTCAGGTGAATAAGTAACAAAAATAACTTAGATATTTTGTTACTTCGGAATATAAATTATGTAAATGTAAAATGCGATAAATAACTTTTCAAGTTATATATAATAAATTATTTTTCTAACATGGAATTAAAAATATATTTTTCAAACAAATAATTTCACCTATCTGTAAATCAAGACCGTATCACACATAAATTTTCACATGATTGCATCAAGGGATAAAAAACGAAAAAGTACTTGTTTCCAAAAAAATTTTAATGCTCATTCCTTGTTGACTCCCATAAAAATGTCAAATACTTATTGATGCATAGGATAGATATATCAAAATGCATTTTCAAACTAGGTAAACAATATTTGCGCAACTAAAAGGGGGACTAAAACAGAACTATCAAAATGTAGAGCAAATCTCACAAATCCACCATTTTGTTGCTTCACTTTTCAAAATGTCATATGATTCTTGTGAGAAATGTGAAATGGAGTTTTGGACTAAGGCTAGAAACTTTAAACTTGAAAACTTTAAAAAAAATGTTTAAAGATTATTTTAGAATCTTCATGCATGTAGGTGAGCTTTTAGTTAAATATTAGAAATTAATCGAGCAAAATTTCAATAATTTCACAAGTTTCCATTAAACCAGTGAATATCGCTGACACCAAATGAATTTTATGTAGGCATTATTCTCTAGATATGTGACAACATTTTTGCCAAAACATTGCCAGGATCCAAGAAAAAGGGGGGGGTTCTCTCTACATAATATATGTTGTTCTAAAAGGTGGTAGTGAAATTTCACCAGATTTTGCTAAAATCTACAGCATTGACAAGACATAACATTATAACCCAAAATTACCATCTTTATTTGTGCCTTTCTTCAATAGTACTCAATTGAAACATCAATAAAGTAACCAAACAAACCCAAGAAATTGAAAAAATAACAAAGCTGCAAAATCACCATTATGCCTTGTTAAACATAAACCATTACTTCTAAAATACCTATGACTGTATAAATGCCATTTCCAGTTCACCACATTGCATTCCTAGCCATCATATAACCTTCTTGTAGCAGGCTAACAGTTCACAATGTGAATGGTCCATGACAATGACATGATAGGGAACAGATCTCAGCCTGGAAGAGCGAGCTTTAGCCAAATGTGACCAACTCATAATAACGTTTTTGGAATCAACAGCATGTATGTCCTTGAATATGAGTATAGTGCTTGTTCTAAGGAAACTGACAAGGAAATTCTCTAATATGTGAGGTCCAACCAGCCTGGGTGACTAACTATACCCTTAAAGCAGTAGGCAGTGGCAACTCCAAACAAAATTGAACCGGATAAGGCAAAATAAACCAGAATTGAACAATTGCAAGCGGATTGATCCATTAGTGCGCCACACCAGACCTCAACCGAGCCTGGTCAAGGGGCTGTGAATATGTATGTTTTGACAATTTTAAAAGTACAACTCTTACAGCCTTGCTTAAATAGGAGCAATCTATAGACTATGCCAACTTGCTAAGTTAGCAACTTTATAAAGTTTTTAGTTTTAAAAACTCCAAATCCAATAACCAACTGGATAGATATTTTTTGACCATTATTGCATCCATTGCCATAGTAATGGCACTGAAACCACCTTCAGCACAACTGCAATCTGAAGATATGAACAAAATAAGGCTATGCTATCAATTACTTGACTTTCCAAAACAAGAAACTTCAGTCTTCTAACAATACTAGATGCCATATGAAGTAATCAGAATACAATCAAAAATTTTTTAACAGGCAAGGACCTTTTGGTTGAATTATGGCATATGCATCAGGAAGAACTCATTTCTAAGACATAAAAATCTGCACCAAAGATCATGCACTACATGACATCACCAAGTAGTCTAAAACTCACATAATTTGGTAGGACATCTGGCAATGACTCGTGTGAATGTGCATATACACCTCATGTAGTATCCTTTCTACCAATTTATTTATCAAACAAGTAGCATAACCTGAGGCTCCAAATATTGACATTCCTTGGTATATTGAGTGATAAATCTCCTTTCCCAAAGTGGCCACATAAATCCAGGGTGTAATTTTAATTTTTACGATTTATCAAGGATGTAAAGATACTGAACAATATATCACAAAATCAAGTATCTATCCCCATTATTAACACCCTTTTTCAACCAAATGTAAAATAAGTGAAAGTGAAAACAAGTCTAGATGTAGATTTGGAATTCAGGGAAGGCAGCAGTCCAACAACAGAATGAAGTGGTTAAGTTGCAGTTTCTCATACAAAATGACAGTAAGAGAAAAAAAAATGCCCAATTTTCACAATTCCAATGACTATATCCACGTAATTTTATCTTACCTGTATATCTGCATGTGAGAAATTTTCTGCCAAATCTGATCTGAAGAAATAATCAGTAATAAATACCTGCATAAACAATTACTTCTTCAGTGTCATGAAGAAATCTTGTCATAGTTTCCAATAAACTACAGACAGACAGATAAGTTCAACTTGATTTTCTATATGCTCAAGAAAGGAAATACTAACATGACAACATACACTTGGTTGTGAGCAAGATGCTGCAGTAATATCCAGTAGCAACTAGCAACCAAGCACTTTATGGTTGGAAACACACCATGAGCTGGGAACAGCTATGTAAATTTAGTATCTGCTGGGATAGAGATGATGATTTCAACCATGCTTAGAATTCCATATCATTATAGGTCACAAGTTTAATTTCCTTCTCTTTTTATTTTTCCAACTGCCAAGGTCACTACTCACTAGTGAGTGTCGTCAACATTCATAGTAGTAGTTATCAGATCAATTCCAGTTGAGTGTCAACCAATAAGAATTGTTATAGGTTCAGCCATTAAAAATCAAGTAATAAAAGCTCACAGTGACTGAAAAAACAACTGACATATCTCCATCCAACTTAATTTCTACTACAAAACCTGCCATTTGTAGTAGAATTCAAAAACTTGGCCAAACCATGAGGCACTCACTAAAGAAAACTGAATTTTGTTAAGAATGAAAACATTTACAAGGACTCAGGATGAACACCCCCAAAAGGGGCACTTTTTTTTTTGGAAATTAAGTTTTTTATATTACCCATCTGACTTACGGCAAATAGTTTAAATGTTCCATTCACTGTACAATCGATGATTAATTTTCATTTCAGGGGCTATTTTCATTCTCATTTTGCAACTCATTCTAACAACCTTATACAAGCTGGTTTAGGGGCTCATGAAGGTAAAGGAAATCAATTACAAGGAAACAAAGAAGAGACTTGCTATGTTATTTATTTATTTTTTTTTATCGGTAATGAGATTCATATAGGTATAAGAAGGAAAAAACAAGAAAGTATGAACATACAAGATAGCACCCCAAAAGAACGGCACCATAAACCACCCCAAAACCACTCCATACTCATCCTCAGTGATCAAAAACCACCCCCCAAAAGAAAACCTAACCCCCATAGGAAAGCACCACACAAGAAGAAAGCCAATACGAACACCAGCCGACAAAATAGAACAAGATGTTCTATACCTGTCCCTAGTGTACATACAACAACAACATAAAAATAGGGACTAGAAACAATCAGCACATCCATTCCATACCCAGCACTAACCCCCTACACCATACCCCATACACACAAGGCTGTGCAACAACGTCTGATGTCCTCAATCGAGTATCACCTGAATGATGGACGAAGAACAACCCAAGAGACTTGCTCTCTCTCTCTCTCTCTCCCCCCAATGAAATTAAAGCATATCAAGATGATAAACGAGAAACACAAAAACAAAAAAAAAAGTTACAATGGAAATATAACAGATTAAATATTCTCTGAGTAGAAATAAAAAACTCAGCCGACCTAACAAATGGCAGCTGAATCGAATGTCACCTCACTACCAAATATCAACTCCTCCCAATGAGCACCTTTTTTTGCCAAACCATCCACCAAGTCATTTTCTGAACTAAAATTCAAAACAAAGGAAACTGTCATTGAAGAAGAAATTGCTCTTACATGTCACCTGGAACCCTCCAGTTTCCATCAACCGATATCTCCACCATTAGCCATTCAATCACTAATCCAGAGTCACCTACTGCTATGAGATTTGAAAAGCTTATTCTTTTGGATTCTCTAAGCACAAGCGATACCAATTCAACTTCTTCTTGTATAGCAAAACCTTTGCCAACTTTCTTTTTGATGAATAACGAATATTTGTATTAAAGTACAGAGAAAAGGATGTATGCATCTATAGGAAGGGCCAATCAAAACAGCCCTCCTAAACCAAAACCAGAGCCCTCAAGCGGACTCTGCACCCACTGATAATCCATCACACCCGAAAAGAAGAATGCCCAACAAGACCCAAATGACCCAAAAAGAGGAGAAATAGCTCCCCACTAGCTAAAATAAGGAGAATATTGTACTCATAATTCTCCTATTTTATCCGAATTTGATTCACCCAATTATCTACTTCCTGGACCTTAACGATAAACACGGGTAAGTTAAGGTCATGAACAAAAACAACCCTATAACCTTCCCCCAGTGGTATAGACTATAGGGTGCTGAATATTTTATGCAGAATATTGTCCTCATAATTCTCCTTATTTTCAAATATTCAGGTGTTCCTTAACCTCAGAATACACCACCAACAATGACCAGTAAAGATTTCTGCAGTGCCCTTTTCCACCTGTCCCCTAGTTCTGTGCACCCAACTCCATATCTGCACATTGACAGACTCATGCATGAGAAAATGCATTCCGAATTTCTATAAAATTGTACAAAAATTTTTTTGAAGTGGCAATAAATTGATTAACAGATTCTTCTTCTTTCTTGCACATGATATAACAGTTGAGATTCTTCAAAAGGGTCAATCTACAATGGATGAGATCAATAGTTAGGATCTTATCAAGTGCCACCACACAAGCAATATAATTTCTGTGGGCACTAGCACCTTCCAAATTGTGTTGGAAGAAAAAGAGATTGTATCAGTTGTTTGTGACATTCTTGCTAACTGAGAATGTGCAACTAGTTTCCATAATCTGCTTTCTTTCATCTTCACCCTTTCTATGAGGAAATGAGCAAAGTAATTGGAAGAGACTAATTGAATAAAAGAGGTTGTATCAGTTCTTTGTGACACTCTTGTCATATTTTCCTTGTCCCTTGTATTGTCTCCACTATTGGGACCACTTCCCATGATATGAGTCATATGACTCACACACCAGTTATACTAAAACTAAATCTAAGATCCTTGGTTTAGTGTCTTCTTGTTGCCGAACGCAACTTTATTAACTGCATTTGAGGAGGCCCTTTCAAAGTGATCATGGGCTTGGGATGGGAATTGGGCACTGGGCTTGTCATGATCGTCCTTTGGTCATATGGATGCAAAACTCCTGACCCACCTATCGAGTTCCCAGTCCACCAAAATCCAAACTCCATCAGAAAATTTAATGGCCAGAAGCTATTGTGCAGCTTTTTGTTTGAATTGGTTGTAAGGTATGATAGGATTAACAATGGTGGGATTAATCACACTAAACAGTCCAAAAAAATTTGCCCATATATGAGCCACAACGTGCTTTTTGGATTGACACATGTGATAGGTACCCGCATAACCAATGTTGAGAAAATCATATTGAGATCAGACTATGCAAAGCCATAATAGGAATTCGGTACAAATGATCCCGTGGAAATCAAGTAGTGGGTGACACTGACACATGACTGCAAATAAATCAATGAGTATTGTTTGTCAATACAACCACTATATATATTTAAAAGTTCTTAACAATCTCAAGGTACAATTATTGATTGTCTCAAGCTCCAAGTACCTTATCTACAACTCCATTTCCCACAATTTCCAATTACTAATAAAATTTGGATGTTCTCTTTCAACCTTCCGTAGTTCAAACTTCAAACATGGATTCAGACACCTACTTAATAAAGATATTAAAGAATCACAGTTGTTTTGTGGAATTTCAAATATAGGAAAAATCTTTGGTTTATTCTCTCTATCCTTCAATGGTAGATATACCAAGTTTTATTGGGAGAATATAATTTTTAGGTGGATTTTTAAAGTTTGAAACTTAGGATTGTGGGAAGTGGCCCTCTCTCTCTCACTCTCTCTCTCACTCACTCACTCACTATACATATATGCAAAAATGAAGTATTTGAATTCATTTAAATTTTTATTCGCTTCATTCACAAGAAATTAAATATCAGTAGTTTTCTTAAATTTTTGTATTTATGCTTCAATTTTTTGTGATATGAAAGTATATAACAATTACAAGATCCATGTAGAATATTCTCGCTACAAATTTATAGTTTCAACCACCTCAGAAAAGATAGCTTAATTATTTTACCTTTCAATTGGAAGACCTATTGTGCATAACTTAATTTTAGATAATTGAAGATGGTTGGGTTCAATTGATTTTTTTAAAATTTTTGGGTCTATTTTTATTTTTTTATAATATTAAAAAGTATTATTCAAATTTTTGAATAGATTTAGGTTTCAATAAGTTGAGAAATTATCTGTTGTATCTTTTACTCTAAATCTATGCACCAAATACACCTTTTAGTTTAACTTTTATAGATAAATTTATTGAATTTTAATTAGTATTTATGTCAAAAGTTTTTTTATTTGACAAAGTATTAGAATTTCTTTGTACATAAATGAGTTAATATTTTACAATGACACAATATTGCTTGGTACCAATGTGCTTACATTGGAAGAAAAATGAGGCATGTACTAAGAAACTACAAAGACGAGATGTATGCAATGTGTTGGCCAAAGGAACGCTAGCACCCAAAGGGCAAAGTTTTGGATGCCCTGAAGTGCCAAATGACTATGCATGTGATATGATAGCTCTTAGACCTAGTGGAAAACATGCAAATATCTATCGTTTTTGGAAGGTACATAGCGAAGTTCTTGGATGCCCAAAAGTGCCAAATGACATTATGCATGTAATGGCAAAGTTTTTGGATGCACTATGTGCCAAATGACATTATGAACACCATATGGTAGCTCCTTAGAAAAAAGAGTTGATACAAAGAGAAGAAGGAATTAAGAATTGACATCACTTAATAATGACATAATATTTTGACAAGGTGATTAGGACAGTGACAATGATGACAAAGATGAAATCAATGCGTTAGAAAGGGAACCAAACCTATGCATTGTAGGAAATATCATTCAGACTCTGGTATACTGAATCTATAGAGTAATATAAATAAGGATCCATATACCCATGCATAAATGGTCATGGAAAAACTTGGCTGCCACATACATTTCTTTATGCATAGTCATGCTTAAATTGAATCTGTCCAAACTAATGCATAGAGATAAGTTCGGATTGCATTCAATTTCAGCATTGCATGACTATGCAAACAAGTTTAGATGGAATTCAATTTCAGCATATCCATCTATGCAAAATGGTTCGGATCATTATTTTTATTCATCTAAATATTCAGTACAGAAAAGGCTGAATGATGTTTTCTACAAAGAATTCAAGAGATAGGTTGGATGGTAATGCAAACATTCTCATGCAACGAACACCCCTTTATTTTCATATCAGCATCATAGCCACAAAAGGAACAGGTGTTAATGACCCCACAACTGCTCAGATGAGCAAGAAGTACTTAAAAGAGGACAAGAACAATCTTCAAAACAACATAAATGAGCGGAAAAAAAACGAGTTAGAAAAAATGGGTATTGATGATCATGGGCAATGGATGGACATCCCACACTAGAAAAAGTATTACCAACTTTCTAATTGACGAAATCTTGCTATTTTGAGTAACTGGGGACTGTTAGGATCCCAACCAAGGTACAGTGATTTGCGAAGTTGAGTTTCTAATTAGAGAGGATTGAGTTTCTATATTTCACTGGACTAATTAGAAACAGAAATTGTCTAGGGATCTACTGTACAGATTTACTTTCTTAGACAGATTTATTCTTTTTAGAAAGATCTCCAGATCAGAATATCCTTGGAGATTGCTTTCTTTTCTTTCCTTTTATCAATTGTAATATAAAAACAGAAATCTGCTGTGTATATTTGTACTTTATAATATACAGAAAATACAATTCTTCATCTTCTTTATATTTCTTCATGGTATCAAAGCCATCCTTTCTCTAACCCTAGTCTTCAATGGCGGAAACTACTGTCAATAGTAGAGGTTCAATGTCGTCTGAAAACCCCGATGGTGAGACAGAAGCTATCTCCACCATGGGATCAAGCGGACCTGACAACTCTTCCTTTCAACTTACGGTGGAGAAACTCAATGGAAAAAACTTCCTTGAGTGGGCTCAGACAATCAAACTTCTGCTTGATGGCAAAGGTAAACTGAATTACCTTACTAGAGAAACGAAGAAGCCGGCCTCAACCAATGTCGTTGCTCAGCAAAGACGAAAGTCAAAGAACTCAATGGTGACTGTGTGGCTTATTAATTCCATGAAACCGTCAATTGGTAAGACATATTTGTTCTTGCCAACAGCGAAAAACGTCTGGAACGCAGTGCGAGACAAATTCAGACGTTGAAAACTCTTCTCAAATATTCAAAATTAAAACCCGATTGTGGCAGATGAAGCAAGGGGAGAGAGAAGTCACAAATTACTTCATGGAGACGACAGCTCTCTAGCAAGAGCTTGACTTGAATTTTGAAGAAGAGTGGGAGTGTTCTGCCGACAGTGTTCGATACAAGAAACTCGAAAATGAAAGAGTGTATGAATTTCTTGTTGGGCTCAACCGAGAGTTGGATGATGTTAGAGGAAGGATTCTAGGCCGCCATCTTCTACCTTCAATACGTGAAGTTTTCTCAAAAGTAAGACGAGAAGAAAATAGATGAAAGGTGATGTTGAAGGAGAATGTTAATACTAAACATGAGATATCTACCTTGGTGTCCAAAGGACCATCAGCTAGATCTAGTCCAAGACAACAAAAAGGTCAACCCTGGTGTGAGCATTGCTGCAAGCTTGAACACACAAAGGATACATGCTGGGAGTAGGAGATACACGGGAAGCTGGCTAACTAGAAACCAAGGCAGAACAATAGGAATCGTGGCTATCAAGCTGCGGTTGATCATCAAGTTGAAAAACCTCAAAAGGAAAAAGGCAATATTCATCAAGTGGTGCATTAAATTCTAAACAACTGGAGCAACTCTACAAAAATTTTTCTAGCTTCCAAACATCTGGTCAATCTTCCACAAACAATCCTTCAAGTTCATTAGCTCAAAGAGTTAATTTTTTAAGAGCTTTAAGCACTACCTCTCTATTTAAAACACCTTGGATTATTGACTCTGGTTCTTCTGATCATATGACTGATCCTTATCACCTTTTTCTCCTAATACTCACCTTGTGCTAGCAATCTTAAACTTAAAATTGCAAACGAGACACTTTCACCTGTTGCAGGAAAAGGAAGTATTCGAATCACAGACTCTATAACATTAGATTCTATCCTTCATGTTCCAAATTTATCTTGCAATTTATTGTCCATTAGCCAGTTGACAAAACATTCCAATTGCTTTGCTAAATTTCTTCCCTCTCATTGTATTTTTCAAGACCTATCATCGAGGAAGACGATTGGCAATGCTAAGGAATGTGATGGACTCTCTTACGTTGATGAGGCTAATATGGGTGAACAACGTCAAGTTGCAATTTGTGATTCTGCTTCTATTTCTGAAAATAGTGAAATTTTGTTATGGTATTTTAGAATGGTTCATCCCAATTTTCAATATTTGAGACATTTATTTCCTTCTATCCATTCAAATACAAAGTCCTTGGACCTTGAATGTGAAATCTGTGGACTTGCAAAACATCAGCGTACTTCATTTCCAAAATCCATTTATAAGCCGTCCAAACCATTCACCATGATTCACAATGATGTGTGGGGACCGTCTCGTATTCTTAATCGTAATCACACAAAATGGTTCATTACTTTTATTGATGATCATACTTGTATTTGCTGGGCTTATTTGTTGAAAGAAAAATCTGATGTCAAATCTGTGTTTATCAATTTCCATTCAATGATTCAAACACAATTTTAAACTCAAATTCAAATCCTTCGTACTGATAATGGCACAGAATATTTCAATGCTTCTTTGGGTGATTATCTTCAAAGGAACAGGATAGTTCATCAAAGTTCATGCATTAACACTCCCCAACAAAATGGGGTTGCCGAACGAAAAAATTGACATCTTCTTGAAGTTGCTTGTGCCTTGTTGTTCACTACCAACATGCCTAAAATATTCTTGGGAGATGCCATTTTAACAGCCACATATTTCATAAACAGAATACCCAGCTGTGTTCTTTCATTTGAAACACCTCTCCAAAAATTCCAGAATTTTTTTCCTACCTCTCGTCTCAGTCCTAGCCTACCCCTCAAAGTGTTTGGTTGTATAGCCTTTGTTCATGTGTATTCTCATCATCGAAGTAAATTGGATCCTAGAGCTCTTAAGTGTGTTTTCATTGGGTATTCCCCTACTCAAAAAGGCAACAAGTGCTATGATCCATCCACAAAAAAGGTATTTGTTAGTCTTGATGTTACATTTTTTGAAAACACTCCTTACTTCAAAAAAACTTCTCTTCAGGGGGAGAATTTAAATGAAGCTCAGTTTTTGAAACCAGATATTTTTTCAGTTGATACCTCAACTTCCGAATCTATCTTATCACATCACTCTAATATGCCATCTACAAAAGGAAAATTGAATTCAGGGGGGGATGTGGGAAAATAAAATGATAGTGAGATACTTGTTTATTCAAGGAAGCCAAAATTAAGGGACAAGGAGAACCTCACTCCTGAGGCACCAAGAGAGTTGGAACCAGTGATAGATCCAAGCGTCCATGATTTCCCTTCTCAAAGCATTCATGAGTCCTTTTCCAACTCAGATAATTCTGAATTTTCTGACATGGATTTACCCATTGCTCTCAGGAAAAAGACTCGGTCATGTATGTTAATAAAGGTTTTGCTTTCTTTTGAATGCCTCTCCTTGTGAGAGTTCCGTCCTTTATATATAAACTGTTGGGCTAATTACAATGCTGAAAATCAGCCATTACATCTCACTATACAAGGTAAGTAGCTAGCCAAGAATAAACGCCTATCAATTACAGGCCTATATACAATATATTCTTCTATACATAGCTAGACTAAATAAGGTAGAATATATGTTGCCTTAATAGACCAGGCCAGCACATAGCCAACTGTTAATTCTACTAACATCCCCCCTCAAATTGATGCTGGGCGATCAAGAAGCATCAATTTGTCAATCAGGAACTGATGGCGATGACGAGAGAGAGCCTTAGTGAAGACATCAGCGGTTTGTTGTACAGTGGAAATGTGTGGAAGAGTAATCTCATGGCGAGCAATGGCTTCACGAATTGAATGACAATCCACTTCAATATGTTTGGTGCGCTCATGAAAAACGGGATCAGTAGCAATCTGAATAGCACTGGTATTATCAGCATGAAGAGGAGTAGGAGTAAGCTGCGGAACACTAAGTTCGCCTAACAACCCTCGAAGCCATACAATTTCAGAACAAGCAGATGACAGCTCGATATTTAGACTCGGTGGATAACTTTGAGACACGAGCCTGCTTCTTACTCTTCCAAGAAATAAGGGCATTGCCAAGAAACATACACTAACCCGTAACAGAGCGACGAGTATCCACACAACCAGCCCAGTCGGCATCACTAAAACCCTCCAACTTTAAAGAATTCCCTGAAGAAAAAAACAAACCGCGTCCAGATGTCCCTTTGAGGTATTGAAGAAGACAACAGACAGCGGCCAAATGTGTCTGGCAAGGAGCCTGCATAAACTGACTGACCTGCTGAACAGCAAACGAGATATCAGGTCGAGTAATGGTCAAATAATTCAAACTGCCCACCAGCTGCCGATACATTGAGGGATTAGATAAGGAATCACCACCCGCCTGATGCAGCTTCAAATTGACCTCCATAGGTGTAAGAACCGAATTACCATCTTGAAGACCGGCTAAAGAAAGAAGTTCTTGGGTATACTTATGCTGATGTAAGAGCATTCCATTGGGACAATGTTGGACCTCAAGTCCAAGAAAATACTGCAGTGGACCAAGATCTTTCATATGAAACGAAGATTTTAGGCGCTGCTGGAGCTGCTCAATTAATTGGAGATCAGATCCGGTAATCACAATATCATCGACATACACAAGAACTATAACGATCCCAATAGCAGTCTTGCAAAAGAAGAGAGAGGAGTCATACTGACTCTGAGTAAAAGTGAAATCCAGTAGAGTAGTGCAAAACTTCTCAAACCATGCCCGCAGTGCTTGCTTCAAACCATACAGAAACCGCTTCAAACGACAAACCTCAACAGAAGAGGAAGGAAACAAGCCAGGAGGAGGGGACATAAATATTTCTTCCTTCAGATCACCATGTAAAAACGCATTCTTCACATCCATTTGGCGAAGTGACCATCCTTTCGAAACAGCAATGGCCATAACAGTGCGAACAGTAGTCATTTTGGCCACGGGAGCGAATGTTTCCTCATAATCAAGTCCATACTCCTACCGATTCCCAAGTGCCACCAGACGAGCTTTATATCGTTCGATAGAGCCATCAGCACGTAGCTTGATGGTGTATACCCATTTGCACCCAATAAGCTTAACTCCAGCAGGACAAGGGACGATGTCCCAAGTGTGATTGTCCTGAAGAGCCTGAAGTTCGTCCTGCATAGCTTGGCGCCAACACTCTTGAGTAGAAGCTTGAGAATAAGACTTAGGCACAGAAGTAGTATCAAGGGTAGCCTGAACAGCAGAAGAAGAAAACCCATACCAATCTGGAGGCCGGGAAACCCTAGTAGACCAGCGGGGCATATGTAAGACAGGATCAGGTGGCGGTTCAGAGGAAGGAAGAGGCAGTGGGCGACGTCGCTGATACACAATACCTGGCTGAAAACGATTAGGAGTACTAAACACATCATCAAAAAGAGGAAGTGAAATAGAGGAAGAAACAAGATTAGTACGAGACGGAAAGAAATATTGATTTTCAAAAAAAATCACATTACGAGAAATACGAAACTTGTTAGCATCCGCATCATAACACACAAACCCTTTATGAGAGTTACTATAGCCAAGAAAGGCACACTGAACAGCTTGAGCAGCAAGCTTGTGACGTTCAATGGGAGGTAAGTGAACAAAACAGACACAACCAAAAACATGCAGAGAATTGTAGTTAGGAGGAACACCAAACAAACGAGAATATGGAGAATCAAGATGCAAGGTAGTAGAAGGTAGACGATTAATCAAATATACAGCCGTAGATAATGCCTCTACCCAAAATCTAGGAGGGACAAAAGCTTCAAGCATCAAGGTACGAACAACATCTAAAAGATGTCTATTCTTACGCTCAGCAATTCCCTTCTGTTGAGGGGTGTAAGGACATGAACGCTGAGAGAGAATACCCTTCTGTTGTAGGAAAGAGTGAAAATCATGAGACATATATTCTCCCTCGGAATCTGAGCATAAGGTCTTAATACAGGTAGAAAATTGTGTTTCGACATAGGCAACAAAAGTTTGGAAGGTCGAAAACACATCAGCTTTAGAGCGAAGAAAATAGACCCAAGTGAAACGACTGTAATCGTCAATAAATGTCACAAAATACCGGTATTGAGCATGAGAAAGAACAGGACTCATACCCCAAACAACAGAATGAATAATCTCAAAGCAAGTAGAAGCACGACTACCCTGCAAAGGAAATGGTAAAGATTTGCTTTTACCAAGTTTACAAGGTGCACAATCAAAAGACGAGGAAAAAAATGCATTTGTATTGCTTAAATAACCATGTTTCATAAGATGTGTAAAAATTAAAGAATTGGGATGTCCCAATTTCTTATGCCAAAAATGGCTATTATTAGTAATAGCAGAACAACCAACAAAAAGTGAACGAGGAACAAAAAACGACTGAAGAGGAAAAAGACGTCCCACTTTAGGCCCCTTCGCTATCTCCTGTCCCGACGCTTGATCCTGCACACGACAACCACTACGATCAAAATGAAGAGAGCAATTTTCTTCTACTAATTGTCCAACAGAAATGAGATTGGCAGATAAATCAGGAGACACGAAAACATTAGTAAAGGAAGACCCCGGGTTTCCAACCACAGTAATAGGGAGAGTACTGCCATCAGCAATCTGAATATGTTGCTCACCATCATACTTACGAACATCATGTAAAGCTGCCGGACTGCCAGTCATGTGATTGGAAGCTGCAGAGTCAATTAACCAAGGGGAAGTAAGAAGATGTTTCTTACCTTGGAGACCAAGAGCAGAAAGAGCGGAAACAATCAACTGTTGAACCTGCTCGGGAGTAAGGTTGGAAGAAGAACCCGGAACAGCAGGCTGAGCAGAATATGCAGGCACAAAGGTGGATTGAACAGCAGTATGAAAGGCAAGAACGGATCGATTCTGAGGGCGATCACGACAATCCGAAATGATATGGCCTTCCTTCTTGCAATAATTGCAGAATTTCTTGCTACAATGTTTTGCAATGTGCCCAACCTCCTTGCAACTATAACACCGCGATGGAGATCTATATCGTCTTTTGCCGTGAGCAGCGTAGGCCATATTAACCATCTCAGTACCACCAGCGTCTTGAGCAATGCCAAGCTGTGAGGCAAGACGTTGTTCTTCACGCAAGAGTTCACCCAAGCAAACATCCAAAGATGGGACAGGCGTGCGATTGATTAACCCAGCTCGTGCACTTTCAAACTCTGGTCGAAGCTTCATCAAAAATTGATCCCACTGGCTCTCAGAATGAACCGCTTGTAGTGCTGCTACAGCATCTTTGGGGACCTTAGAATGCACCAATCCAGAATAATCACTCCATAAATTAAGAAACCCAGAATAAAATTGTTCAATCTAGAGGTTCCCCTGGCGATAGTTTCCAATGTCTAACTCCAATTGAAACTTTCGGGCAGAATTATCTTGATAATAAATCCGCCGAAGGTAATCCCACATATCCATAGCAGTAGTAAACCCACGAAGATTGTTGACCATATGCGGTTCAACAGAACTGAGTAGCCAGGAAGCAATTTTGGCATCCTTGCAATCCCATGAACTAAGATCCTTGGGATCAGTTGGAGCCGTAGAAGACCCATCCAAATGACCCCACAACTCCTTCCCTTTCACAAACATCCTAAACTGAAATTCCCAACTGGAGTAGTTCTTGCCATTAAAGCGAACAATAGAATTTTCGCCTGACATAATAACCACCAGAAAAATTGAAAGATCCTACAGATCACAACAGTCACAGAAACAGTATGATCGAGCAAGACTTCCCAACAATCCAAGACAAGAAGGAACCGTTCAGAAAAAAAAATTCAGACAGCCCCACACCAGAATTGTGACAGATCAAACCACCCAAGAAGAAGAAACCAAGAGACTGCCGACAGAACCTAAGAAGAAGAAACCAAGAATTCAGCCAAGCCGAGATAAAAACATGAAAATAACTTGTGGCTCTGATACCATGTTAATAAAGGTTTTGCTTTCTTTTGAATGCCTCTCCTTGTGAGAGTTCCGTCCTTTATATATAAACTGTTGGGCTAATTACAATACTGAAAATCAGCCATTACATCTCACTATACAAGGTAAGTAGCTAGCCAAGAATAAACACCTATCAATTACAGGCCTATATACAATATATTCTTCTATACATAGCTAGACTAAATAAGGTAGAATATATGTTGCCTTAATAGACCAGGCCAGCACATAGCCAACTGTTAATTCTGCTAACAATGTACTCTCCATCTTATACAGAAATCCATGTCTTATAATGCCTTGTCTACAGAGTTTCGTACTTTTACATCTAATCTTGATAGTACAGAAATTCCAAGAAATGTTCAGGAAGCTTTAGAGGTTCCAAAATGGAGAGAAGCGGTAATGGAAGAAATGCAGGCTTTGGAAAAAAAAAATGAAACCTAAGATGTGATGGATTTACCAAGAGGAAAGAAACCGGTTGGCTATAAATGGGTTTTTATCTTGAAATATAAAGCTGATGGGACTATTGAGAGGTATAAAACTCGTCTTGTAGCAAAAGGGTTTACACAAACCTATGACATTGACTACACAGAAACATTCACACCAGTTGCAAAATTGAATACCATTCAGGTTCTACGGTCATTGGCAGCAAGTTCAGATTGTCCTCTTCATCAACTTGGCATTAAAAA
This sequence comes from Buxus sempervirens, assembly GCA_947561395.2. NCBI lineage: Eukaryota > Viridiplantae > Streptophyta > Magnoliopsida > Buxales > Buxaceae > Buxus > Buxus sempervirens. The sequence continues at coordinate 55,700,157 of OX387182.1, forward strand.
TGCATTTTTGAATGGTGAACTAGAGTAAGAAGTCTACATGTCAATACCACCAGGTTTCTGTAAAAAAGGTGAAGAAAACGAGTATGTAAACTCAAAAAATCTCTGTATGGTCTCAAACAATCATTGAGAGCATGGTTTGATAGATTTACAAAGGTGATAAAAGGTCAAAGATATCAGCAAGGGCAATCAGATCACACTATGTTCTTCCAACAATCTGAAGATGGAAAGAAGACAATTCTTATTGTATATTTTGATGATATCATTCTAACCAGAAATAATTTAGTGGAGATGGAAAGACTGAAGAAAGTCCTAGCCACTTAATTTGAAGTAAAAGACCTGAGTCAGATGCAATATTTCATGGGAATGGAAGTTGCTAGATCAAAACATGGGATAAGTGTCTCTCAGCGAAGGTATATTCTTGACCTTCTAGCTGAAACTGGTATGCTTGGATGTAAACCAAGTGACACACCCATCGAAGCAGGGAAGGAACCAGAAGATGTTGGAAATCTAGTTGAAAAAGATAGATATCAAAGACTTGTTGGCAAGCTAATCTATCTATCACACACCAGGCCTAACATTGCTTTTGCAGTCAGTGTTGTAGGTCAACACATGCATTCACCAAAGGAAGCTCACCTAGAAGCTGTGTACAAAATTCTCCGATACCTCAAGGGCTCTCCAGGAAAAGGGCTGCTATTCAAGAAAAATGATAGCAAAGAAGTAGAAGACCATACTGATGCTGATTGGGCAGGATCAACAGAAGATAGGAGGTTTACTACTGGGTACTGCACCTTTGTATGAGGGAATCTAGTTACACGGAGAAGTAAGAAATAGATCATAGTGGCCAGAAGTAGTGCTGAAGCTGAATTTAGAGCAGTTGCACAAGGAATGTGTGAAGATTTGTGGTTAAAGAAACTCTTGGAAGAACTAGGTGTCATAGTAAAGTCTCAAATCAAACTTTACTGTGATAATAAAGCAGCAATCAATATATCTTTAAATCCAGTTCAGCATGATAGGACCAAACACACAGAGGTGGATAGACATTTCATCAAGGAAAAGGTTGAAGATGGGATCATCTGTATTTCTTATGTTCCTACAAAAGGTCAAATTGCGAATATCTTTACCAAAGGACTGTCTTGACCATGTTTTGATGATTTTATTTACAAGTTGGATATGGTCAACATCTACCATCCAACTAGAGGGGGAGTGATGAAATCTTGCTATTTTGAGTAACTGGGGACTGTTAGGATCCCAACCAAGGTGGAGTGATTTGCGAATTTGAGTTTCTAATTATAGAGGATTGATTTTTATATTTCACTGGACTAATTAGAAACAGAAATTGTTTAGGGATCTACTGTACAGTTTTTTTGACAAATTTATTCTTTTTAGAAAGATCTCCAGATCAGAATATCTTTGGAGATTGCTTTCTTTTCTTTCCTTTTATCAATTGTACCATAAAAACAGAAATCTGCTGTGTAAATTTGTACTTCAGAATATACAGAAAATACAATTCTTCATCTTCTTCATATTTCTTCACTAATTCACTATGATTGACACAGGACATAAAAAAAGGAAATAATATTTATATTGATGTCTGATATGACAAACAAATTGGAGGCTAGAATATCAAGTTATACACACACACACACACATATGAGCCTCATGGTATTTAATTAACTCCTAAAAAGATTAGAGAATTTTTATTAATTATAAAGTTATGTAGCTAGTCTTCAATGATAATGAGTTCTCTTATGGACTTTCAGGCAGATTATTGATGGAGAAGACAAAATTGCATTTCAGATTCTGTATGCAGTGCAGTTTTTGCCCTAATAAAATTCTGTATGAACCAACAAAAAAATAAAAATAAAAATTCTTCACGAAGTTATGTAGCTAAATATCAATAGTAAAACTTTAAATGGAATATTTATTTGTAGACTGAATTTATGAATCTATGATCATTCTCAGCTTCTTTCTCATGATACACCATATATAATGTCTGTTTGCAATTTGCATATTACAAGTGATTTATCCTTATTTTAAGATTCATATTTCTCCATTTGTTTGTCAAAAACAACAATCTACAATTTTTTTATGATTTTTACTTGTTCTCTACCATTCATCCCAGCCAATATGTTTCAATTTCACCAAAATGCTCCATTTTTTCTTTTTCTTTTCTTTTTTTTCTCTCTCTTTTTATGGGAGAAGAAACCTAAAAACAGGAAAGATAAGAGCCTACAAACCTGCGGCTTAGCTAGAAGAAGCACATCACGATGAATACCAGATAACCACCAATGATCTTGATCTTCAAGGTAAGAACCATCACTCCATCTCATTACTTGAACGGCCAGTATGTTTTTCTTGACTGAACCAAATGGATAGCATAAATCAGTGATTTCAAATTCCGCAGGAAGTCTACTGTCCTGACTGACCTAACACAATGGTAAATTGTCTTTGTCAAGAGGATATTAGAGAGGACCAGTTTGAGAACGTTTTTATCACTATTATCCAATTTATTCAGAAACAATCAAATATAACAGCCTGCCACAAATGGAAAATAGCAAGTAGTAGAAAGGAGTCAGAAGATGATACTATGGGAACCATAAAATCATGACAGATCAACTAAAATTGAAATATAAACTTGAATGCCACATATTTCTACATTTATATACAGAATCAAACAATCATTGATCCAACTATAGTATATTTATCAAATATCATGGCAAGTGCATCAGCAGAAAACGCTTCTATCATGCCAATATGGTGGTCAAAATATATGGTACTTTTAAAAAGATTAAGAAATGGCAATACAATCAATACTAAGGTTTCAGAAGCATTACAGGTACAAAAGTAGAGGCGCACCTTCACTGGACTATGCATCAACTAACAGGAGCTATCCACGTCAAAAGCATCAAAACTAAATTCAAAATAGTGTCGGAGCATACTACAAACCTATATCCAATAGGAACCCCATTTATCCATGCAAAGAAGGCAGAATCAATAGCTTCAAAGTGCAACAATATACGCCGTCCTGTTAGATGCCAAAATGATAAATCATATGCATTTAATGCAAACACTATTGATGATAATACAATATAAAAGGATGGTTAAACAAAAATAAAGTTGGGAGTCTTGAGACCAATAGTTTCCATGTAAAGAATCATAAGAAACAACAGAGACATTTTCTTTAAATGGTTCAATCTAATAACAAAGGCGTACAAGAATCTCCACAGCAGAGGTCATTAGAATAGATACTCTTGCAAAGCAAACATTATTTATGACCTAAATATACTGGCAGATGTACCATAAAGAGATTTTTTCCATTACTTACGTGTAATTAGTAGTTTGGACAATTGTTTATGTAACATAATATTATATTATGTTCTATGGCTAAGTTAATGAAAACAGACTTACAGGTATAGCAATCCTTTTCAACTGCATTAGTGGAATTGTGCAAGTACAAAGTCAGGCTTTGTTATTTTATTTGATGTATATCAGGATGTATTGGAGTGTATTTATGTAACTAAAGTACAAATGGATTGGGAAAGAGTGTCTCATATGAAGAAACTCCCCAGTAATTTTCTCCAAAGCTTGTAATTTCTACAAGGTAATGGGGACGCTCAATGCTCGAAAACTACAAATTAAAAGGAAAAAGCAAACTGCGGTATCAAAAGAATAACAGATTAATCATCATGAGGTACAAATGTAGAGGCACACCTTCGCTGGAAGCATGGTAGAAACTGACTACTAGAGCTGCAAAAAATGTACTCAAACATCCTTGACCATTTGAGGGTTCATTTTTCAGAACCAAAATAGTTTTTTTATGAATCTGATTGGCTATCATCATTGTCACAACCCCAATTTTGGGGGTTTAAATTACAAAAACAGAAAAAGGGACTTTTTGAAATGAAAGTTGGAAAATAGGAGAAAAATGAAAATTTGGAAATTAATTTTTGTACCCTAGACTTTTTAAAATCAAAAGTGGTATTAACTTTCTCAAATTTACCCCTGGATTTCAAAAAACATACACTTTCTTTTTTTGATCGTAGGTTGCTATTTTGGAAACCAAAATCAAAGGAAAATCTGCCAAAATGAATCCTACGATCAAATCAAGAGGTTGAGAGAAGAATTAGAAGATTTATTTGAATTTTTAGCAGTTTTTCAACTTTCGGAATTTTCCATTGCCGTAATCTTCCGAAATCCAAATCGTTTGCTCTCTCACACCTCTCTTGATCTTTGGCTCTCTCTCTCTGTCTTTCTATTTTCTCTTCTAGGTCCAAAATACTCCAAAGAGGCAGGGGATTTTGCTTTCCATTTTGCTGTAACTCTCTCTCTCTCTCTCTCTCTCTCTACCGTGAGCAATCAGCCCCTATAAAATGGAGCTTCTTCCACTCTCAAGGCATCTTCTTCTGCTGGGAATTCTCTACAGAAACTCCTCTCTCTGTTGCACCACTTTCCCTCTCACCAAAGCTCCCTCACGTTCTCTGCAACTCCCCACCTGCAGCAAACCTCTCTCAGTCGCTCCATCTCTCTGTGTCTCTCTCGTCAGCTCCTGCTGCCATCTCTCTGTCGCACCTCTCTTTTGCTGATTTCTCTCAGTCGCACTCTCCCATCAGAGACAATTTTTGGAACCTGTTGCTGCTCCTTCCCTCTTGCAGTTAGCTCCTCTCCCTTCTGGAACTGTTCGTGGTCTCTCTATTCTGAGAAGAATCAAAGTAGCAGTTCCCTGGTTAAGGCATAAGAGCTAACAGCATTTTCTTTGCATAACAGTCCAGTGAAGTTCATAATCAACAGGTAAGCCTTGTACCCTTCTTGCTGTTTGCATCTATCCAATTATAACCAACTCATTCATCTATTGAAATGGTGTTTGGTTGGAGAGGGTTAGTCTGACAGTGAACAATGTCCAGAAACGAGCTATGCTACAGTCTTTTTTTTTTATGTAAAATGTGTGTTCAATTAATCAATCGTGTTCTTTATTTGCATTTTTCTTCTTACGTAACCTGATCTTTGTTATTTTTTATGCATGTAATTAATATTGTGACTTCTGTTATTTTGATTTTGGGCTATTTTGTTTTTGAGTATACGGATTATTTCATCTAAAAAAAAAAAAGGAAACATAGATTATAATGGTAATGCAACTTGCACAAAGAAGGAGGTTTAGTCATTTAACTTGTATAAACCTGTTAATGAAGAATAGTCTTTAAGGGGTTCAATTGCTAATGTGATTTCAAGATCAACACAAATAGTGGGGTTTGTCAAAATTTCGTTTTTTGGGAAGTAGCAATGCGTTTTGGCGTAGGAAAATCGCTTATGTGCAAATCGATCGATTTGTTGCGGCGTGCCGACGAAACAGGGCGGTGTGCCGAGCAAAACGAGCGAAACAGGCGATAAAGAGAGGAAAAATAGAAATTTTTTAATTTTTATTAACAATTTTTGGCGGCGTGCCGGCAAAATTTTGACAAAATAAAAAAAAATCATTTTTTCCAGTTTTTGCCTTCTTGATTTTTCTTTTGTCGGCATGCCGATTTTTTCAAGGATCGACAAGCCCAGCTGCACTGAAACTCAAAACCTTGATTTGTAGTTAGTTGAATAATCTGTTTCTAGTATTATTTGATCTTTTAATAGTCATTTCAATTATATTAATGTTTAGTTTTAGAAATTTCAAAATTTTAGAATTTTATTTTCAAAAATATATAATTAGTTTTTTTTTTTAGAACTTTAGGATTTAAAGAAAAAAAAACTTGTCATTATGAAATTATGAAATAATAGGTTGTACATATTTTAGAAATTCAGAAAATTTCTCTTTTTAGGACTTGTAAATATTATGATTTTTATTTTAGGAAATTGTTAATAAATAATTTTTTTAATTAAAAAAAGAAAAAAAAAAAGAAAATTTTAAATGCTCTAAGAATTGTAAATTTTTCCTGTTTAAATTTTTAGAAATTTGTAATCATTCGGATTTTTAAAAAATGTTCCCCTTGTACAAAATTTAGCAATATTAGAAATTTTTCCTTTTTTAGGATTTGTATATAATAGTAAATTTAGAAACTTTCCTTTTTTAGTAAATTTAGAAACTTTCCTTTTAATATATAGGAATTTGTAAATATTAGGATTTTAGAAATAATCCTCTTGTATAAAATCTTGCAAACTTAAAAAATTTTCCCTTTTTAGGATTTGTATATATTAGCAAATTTAGAAACTTTCCCTTTTTAGTAAATTTAGAAACTTTCCTTTTAATATTTAGGAGTTTGTAAATATTAGGATATTAGAAATAATCATCTTGTATAAAATTTAGCCAAATTAGAAATTTTTCCTCTTTTAGATTAGAAAATTTAGAAACATTTAGAAATTTAGAAACTTTCCCTTATTTGTAAATTTAGAAATTTTCCTTTTAATATTTAGGAATTTGTAAATATTAGGATTTTAGAAATAATCATCTTGTATAAAATCCAACAAACTTAGAAATGTTTCCCTTTTTAGGATTTGTCTATGTTAGCAAATTTAGAAACTTTCCTTTTAATATTTAAAAATTTGTAAATATTAGGATTTTAGCAAACTTAGAATTTTTAAAGATTTGTATATTAACAAATTTAGATACACTTAGAAATTTAGAAACCTTCATTTTTTCTTAGTAAACTTAGAAATTTTTTTAAATTTGTAAAGATTATGATTTTTAGAAATATTCCATTTGTATAAAATTTAGCAAACTTCGAAACTTCCTTTTCTTTAGGATTTGTAAATATTTTTCATTAGAATTTTAGAAAATTATAAATAAATAAAATTTTTAGGGGGAAATTTAGATAAGGTAACTGGTTCATTGAACCAAGGGTGGTTGGGTGCCTAACACCTTCCCAACCACTTAATTGAACCCCCTAACCCAAAATCTGGTTGAACCAAATTTTAAATTCTCATTTGATTAATTAATTTTCTTGGTGTCCATCCACACCCAAAATTGAAACATAGATGGTGGCGACTCCATTGACCCGAACCGACCCCACGGGCCGTGTTCCCACAATCCTGATTATGGGCCAAGGTCATAAGTCATTACATCAACTAATCCCTACTGGATATATTTTAATATAGTGTTAACTACAGAAGAAAGTAGAAGAAGGTTTCACTCTTTGGAGAAAAAACTATAAACTGATTTAGGTCCTACCTAGCAGGGTTCAAGGAGGGATTGACTGGCAAGTGGCAATAGTAATAACCTCTAACATTTTTGCACAAAGTGACGATGTTCAGACTTGGACAAGCATTTTTATGCTACCAGCCCATTTTTTCACACTTTCGTATGTGCAAAAATTCTTCTCATCCCATACGATATTCTAGATACAAATATAGGAACATGATAGAGAAAAATTGAACCAGGTTCATTCTTAGTCTATCTAATAGATTAGTGGCTATAAAATTATATTTTATAAAAGATAAGGACAAGAGCTAGACAAGAAACCATTAGTTTCATCAGATTAAGCCAAGAACTTGATTCAGAACAAAAGCAGAAACAACAACAAGGACAAAGAAAATTAGAGATAATTGAGGGATTAGTGATACGTGACTTCATGACCAAGTTGTAATGCACAATATTTCCCCAAAAATATTGAAGTCATGCTTGTAATTGTCTTGTAATTGGCTTACATCATGCTTGGGAGTTAGAAGACAAAAAGACCCAACCAACTATAGATTGATTCTCCGAAAAAAAGTCCATTCCTATATATACCATGCAAATATTCTAATGTTTTGATTCCAACATAGATCTAAACTGAATTTTGCCTAGGAAAAACACAAAGAGACCTCTAAAAGCACGACCACCTATGTAAAAATAAACAGATAACTAAATAAATCAAACTGGACAAAACATCCATCCACTAACCACAGCCAGAGCATCAGCAACCATAGAAATCCAGCAACAAAAGACCCTAACCCGTATGACTCCAAATTAAGATACATATACTAGACAACTGATCCTAGTCAAACAAGAAGTTAAACCAAATTGGTCATCAAAGGCTTTGTTATAGGCTTAAAGCCTTAAACCAAGCCAAAGTTGCTACTTCAAGTACGGTGTGATAGACTCCGAAAATCCATTCCAATCAGAAACGTGACTCCTTTTATGAATTGCAATTTTGGAAGGATTGATGATGGCATTTTATAGAAGCCTCATTTTAGGGGTACTTCTTGGATTATGATTGATCAACTCACCATGTTACTCTCCGTATTGGACAGCACTACAAATTCCCTGCTGACCAAGATAAATGATTATGCTGGCTAATAAAAAGGCACATTCTCTTTTTACAATTTCTTATTTATTAAAACAGTGAAACCATGCTCCTCCAAGGATCACAGCCTTCCTTTGGATGCCAAATGTCTCACATCTCACAAAATCAGTGTATAAATGTTCTCAAATAGACATGTTATTAAAGGAAGGGGAAGTATGAAAGATCTACTCTTTATTTCCATGGTAGATAGAGATATTTGGAGTTTCACTTTTTTGCTCTTTATTGTTTCTTAACTTTCTTGGGTCTTTTCTCTTTCTATTCTTAAGATATTGCCTTCATGGCGTTGAAATGCTTTTAACACTAACAGCTTCATCATTGGAAGAGTTATACAATTAGTTGGAGAATTTGGAAAAGAAGAAACGTCAGGATCTTTAACAGTGCACAAACTTCCCGCTTTATTGTATCTAGTGCCATAAGCTAGATGGCAATAGAATGGGTCTCCATTATGAAAGAATTTTCAGTCATTACAACAGGGAATATCTTTTCCTATAGGAAACAACTCATAACACGCACCAAAGTTTGAATCCAATAATGAAGTACTATATCTTATGATAATACTCCAGTTAAATTAAGTGTATCAAAAATCTTCAGAACACAAATGTTAACTGCATCACAAACATAAGTCCCCACATTCATTTTCTAAATAGGTAACAATTACCAAAAGATGAAAGAAGGAGAAAGTGGTTTCCAACATATTCCAGTGATCATACCATTCCATTCTTGAGGGGTATAGAAGTATGTCCTGTAACAGCCAGTAGGATTGTCCGCAGGAACACGAGGTGGATCAAGTGGAAATGGATATTGAATGTTAGTATAAATTGGTCGATCATATCCATGCATCTGCCAGTTGGAAGGAACTGTTCCAAAGAAAAAGAATAACTGAGAATCATCCAACCCCAAAAAAAAAAACCATTCAACATTTAATAAGAAAGACAGAGAAACCTGGGTATTAAGCCCATTAATTATCAAGCATTCCAAAGCTACAAAATTCCTAACAGAAGTAATAGATTTAACGAAAAAAAAAAAAGGAGCTGGGTATGATAAAAATTGTTCAATTTTGTTTTCTGTTGTTCTCTAAGAAAATTGTGTTAGACAGAACAAAGGCAGGAAAATATCTAATAAGCTGCTGTTGACCGAAAATTCATTGTCTCATTTGCTAGCTTTAGTGCTTCACAAAAAATAAGAGCACTACTTCTTAACATATCTCTATTTAATTGATAGCATTAGCTACTCTCCTCAGACATTCCCCGTATTTTCAATCCGTACTGTGTATAAGGATTCCAAAATCCCCAAGGGGCCCACACAATTATCCTCAGAATTTTATCTTCAAAGATCTCAAGGCCTTGACAGAATGGAAATCAACGCTTGAACAAAAGTAATTAAGCATTTCTCTACTCCGCACCAGTAAAGAAAAAAGCATCTTGCCACTCATCAGCCAAGCCTGGGATGCGATATCATAAGTCCTCAAATAATATTTTCAGACAATCCCAAGGATTTTTCAGTTAGGTACAAGGCTCCTCCTTTTTAAATATATTTTACACGTGAAAACAGCAATAACCATCGAGTTCAGAAGGCATGAAACTTAGGTTAAAATCAAATAAGTTAGTTTTGTTAGCCATACAAGATAAAATAGTTTATGCCCTGTGGCATCTGGATAGTGGTTCTTGGTCTTCCTATCCATCTATGCTCGGTTTCGTCTCTAGAATCTATTGGGAACGTTTATGGTCATGTTCAGGAGATGAGCTCTTTCTTCTCCTCTAGGAGTTTGGCCAGTGGTTTTAGTATCAAAGTTAAGGAGGAGCTTCATAAACCTATACCTAGAGTGATTGATATTTGGGATGGCTTGATGAAGTAAGAAGTCTTCGTCGAAACAATGCCTTCTGTTCATCCAGGAGGGATATCGGAAGAGGTGTTATCGCTGATTAATTTGAAGGGTTCTGATGCACATGTATCAGACGGACACAGAAGATCTTTCAAGGAAGTCGTTGCAGGAGTTGCAGTGGGAAAGATGATGAATGTAGTGCAGTAAGGATGGGTATGGAACCTATTCTGAAATCTCCAGTTATTGAGTTGGGTTTTCGGGGTGTTGGGTTGGGACAACTAAAATTTTGTCCAATATTAATGCTATGATGGCTTGGCCCATGGTGATTTCACATTGAGTCAGGAGGATGGAGGTCTGAGGGAAGCCCATGACTTAAATAAGGGAAGGGCCGAGAAGTTTGGAACCCTGTTGGTCAGCCCATTCGGGAGCCTCTAAATAACAAATAGTGATCATCACTTCGTCAGATCATCATGTCAAGTTTGAGGCTTATTTCGAAGGTAAGGAATCTGGCTTTGGGCATGTCTCTAGGAATTTCCTTAGTGCAAAAGGATCATTGACAAGGTTGATTGACAATCACCATCAGCAGAGCAACAATCAAAGGGAGTTACTACAGTGTTAGAAGGAAGAAAGGGCCCCAAGTAACGAGGATGGTGGGATGGCAGGCAAAGAGGTCGTGGGTGAAATGGATGTTGCTGCAACTGACTCTATGGAAGAAGCAAAAAGAGAAGTGGGTTGAGGAATCTGTACTCCGATTGCTGGAGAAGGGGCAGCTATTTCCTACGCAAGGAAGGATCAATCACAGACATAATCCTTCATTTCTCGCCAATGAATCGTTGCAGCTCGTTCATTCCACTCAAGTCATCTCGTGGTGCTTAACAAAGTTCATAAGAATGGTCAGTTGGTGTTGGTGAAATTGCATGCAAGCAATTAGGGACATAGGTTGAACTAAGCATCTAGGGTGGCCATGGCCAATTGGCCATGTTTTGGGTTGGAAGAGCCACTGTCGATGTTCCAATACCGCCACGCTTCAAGAGGGTTTATTCCAGACGTGTGAAAAGGGGGGTGGTAAGTGTGCTAAATCCCTTCCTCTATCCAAGATCACCAGTGGTCCGAAAGAAGGCAAGAGGTGTTCCTCACCAAAAACTTTTGGGAATAACCTAGAGGAGTGTGAGTTCGCTTCGTCCTCTCCCATTTCCTATTCCATGGCCGAAACGCTTCGTCCCAAATCAAGTATGCTTTCTATTGGTGTCCCCCTTGTTAAGAACTATCTATTATTTCCTTTTCCAGATGCTAAGATCGCTTTTGGTGGTGGTGGACAAACTTCTTCCCCTGAATCACCAAGAATCAAGGTTAGGGATGATGGTGAACGAGAGTTTGATGTTCCCAGTGGGGGTAAGGTTAGTATGGGGAGGTGGGTTTGCAGTTTGGGGGAGGCGAGGGTCTAGGTTAACGGGCCACTACATGGGACATGCAGCCCCAAGGAGAGAGATTGTGATATCACGATCCTACATTGGAAACGGATGAAATCCCAGTAAGTTATAAGTCAGGAATAGTACTATGCCTAGTGAGGCACCTTTTGGGGACAAAACCACGCGGGCTTAGGCCCAAAGAAGACAATACCTCTATGGTTTAGGGTCATTACAAATGGTATCAGAGCTAAATCCAAGTCCAGTAGTCCGTTGCTGGTGTGAGTCCTGGTATTGCCCGTGGGAGGTGGTTGGACTGACGAGGGTAGGCTCATGAGGGGTTGGCAAGCTTCTAGGTTAGCGGGCCACTATACGGGGACATGCAATCCTGAAGGGGGGAGATTGTGACATCCCAATCCCACATTGGAAATGGATGAAATCCTAGTAAGGTATAAGAGTCAGGAATAACACTCTACTTAGTGAGGTGCCTTTTAGGGACAAAACCATACGAGCTTAGACCCAAAGCGGACAGTACCTCGTTGGGTTAGGGTTACAACTTACACCACCATCCTCAATGTTGGAGTGTCTTGGAAGTAGATTAGGAGAGAGTTTCAATGGTCAATTACAAACATCCTATGCTGGAATATTTGAGAGGATTAAGGGTAGGGGATAAGAAACGTATGATTAGAGATTTATGTAGCCGTTGGGATCCCGAGATGGTGGTCATAGTAGAATAATAAGTTAGAATGTGGATGCATGTATGATTAGACGTCTATGGGGCATTGGAAATATTGAGTAGCTATTGCTTCCATCATCAGGCTAGTCCTAGGGCATAGTGGTGATATGGAATTCTTCGTCCCCTCATAGGAGATACATGCAGATATGGGTACATTCTGTAAAGGTACAGTTTGGGTCTTTTGAAGACGGCTTTAGGTGGACGATGTCAGCAATGTATGGCTCGTGATGTACTAGGGAAAGGGAGATCTTCGAGGCCTACCTCGAGAATATCTTTCCATAATTGGTAGTGGGTGATTTCAATGTGTTTAGATACGTGCATAAGATCGATAAGGTGCGGGATAGGGTAATTAGGCGTATGAGAGATTTCTCCAGTTGAATCTAGCAATGTGAGCTTAATAATTATCCGTTTTTTTTAATGAATAATAGAATGTTGCATTAAAAGAAAAAAGATGAGAATACAAAAACATAGAGATGCATAAGGAACAGGAACCATGTATGCGACCCACATGACCCCCATAATCCGTTTTTAGGGGGCTCTTATACAGCGTGAGATCTCTAGGACCCACCTTTATGTTCTAGGCTTGATAGAAGCCTTGCCTCTGGGTCTTGCGATGCTCATTTTGCCTATATGGATCAGTTTTTCCTATCCAGACCTATCTCTGCCCACAGCTCATTGCTCTAGTCAAATGAGAATAGTAAAATTAGGTCATCCCCCTTCCAATTTGAAAACATGTGGTTACAGCATCCATCATTTTCAGATCTCGTGAAGGAGTGGAGGAAGGGGGTTGAGTGTAGGTTGGCTGATTTGTCTTCATGAAGGGCTTGAGGGAAGTGAAAAATAAAGTCAAAAAATGGAATGTGAAGAACTTTGGAAGAATACAGGTCCAGAAAAAGCAAGTTCTTGAATAATTAGCAATATTACAGAGTCAAGAAGGGGGTGGATTATGGAGCCCAGGGGACCAGCAAAGCGCATGGATTCAATTCTAGGGAATGAGGAGATTTCTTGGAGGCAGAAACCTAGAGTGACATGGTTGAAGGAAGGCCTTTTTTCATAGCATTGCAAATGGGAGAAGCAAGAATGCTATTCACCAATTAGAAGTCGATGGCAGGGTGGTGGATGACATAGAGGAGATAGGTCATTGTTTGGTTCAATATTATTCAGATCTATATAGGTCCAATCAGGAGTTCCAGTTCTACTTTAAAGAAAAAGGTCAATCTGAGCTAGATAAGATATTGAAAGAATGGCTGGAAAGAAAATCTAGAGAAGAGGAGATCAAGACTGCAATTTCGGAGTTCGAAGGGGATAAGACTCCAGGCCCAGATGGTTTTATTAGTTGCAATTTTAAGGAAAATTAGGAGACAATCAAGCAAGAGGTGTTTAGAGTGCTCAAGGAGTTTTGCTTGAGTGGTATAGTGCACGAAGCCACCAATATCACCTTCTTGGTTCTAATCTTAAAGAAAGCAGGGGCGGTTGGAATAAGAGATTTTTGGCCCATTAGTTTAACTACTTGCCAATATAAGATCAATGCCAAGGTGTAGTTCTCTAGGTTGAAGGTAGTTCTTCCTAGTATCAGAGCTCCTACCTAGTGTGCCTTTGTTGAGAGCTGTCAGATATTAGATTGGGCAATGATTGCTAATGAATGTGTGGAGAGTAGAGTCTGATCTGGAGATTCATGAGTGATTAGTAAGTTGGACATCAAGAAATCTTATGACAAAACTGAGTGGAAATTCTTAAACTCGGTGTTGGAGTGGAAAGGTTTTGAAGTTTAAGTAGAGGAGATGGATCATGGGATTCTTGAACAAGGTCCACTTTTCTTTCCTTCTAAACGGATCGATGGTTGGATTTTTCAAATCATCTAGGGGTTTGCATCAAGGTGACCCTCTCCCCCCTTTTCTATTTACCGTAGTGGCTAAGGCGCTTCATTGGTTTATCGTTAGTGTAGTCGAAGGGGGGCTTGATTCAATGCTTCAAGATTTGAAGAGGGTCCTTTAAGGTGCCTCATTTCCAGTTTTCAGATGGTATGTTGGTATTGATGTAGGTGTCTACGGATTAGATCTTATGGTTAAAAAGCATTTTGCACACTTTTCACTTGGTTTCTAGGCCAAAAGTCAATTGAGGGAAGACTACCATGGTGGGATTGAAAGTCAAGGAAGAAGAAATGATAGTCTTTAGCCAAGAGTTGGGGCGCAGGGTAGGTCAGCTCCCTCTATTCTATTTTGGACTACCTCTTAGAGCGTCCCCTAGACCTATGAGTTTCTAGGATCTTGTTTATTGAGAGGGTGAAGAAAGGAATGGCCTTATGGAAGAGAAATTATCTGTCCTTGGGGGAGTAGAATCACACTAATAAAGTCAGTCCTTGCTAATCTGCTGGTCTACTATATGTTGTTTCGTATGCCCAAGAGGCTGGTAGACAATCTCGAAAAAGTACAAAGGGATATTCTATGGAAAGGTGGAGGGGCTAGGAAGATGCATTTAGTTAATGAAAAAGATTGTGTAAGGTTAGGAAGAAAGGAGGGCTAGACATTGGCAACATGGCCTCTCGTAATTCATCTCCTATGGCCAATTAGCTTCAGTGATGTAGTACAGAACAAGAAAGTCCATCACATCAAGTGCTTGTTAGCAAATACAGAAAGGGAGAAAATGAGTGGACCATTAACCTAAGGGCTCGACCTTCGAGAACCTGCCCATGGAAAGCGTTGTCATATTGGCACATTCTTTCCATCCCATATTCAGGTTTGTGTAGGTTTTGGCCCCTCTACTCAATTTTGGCATGATCTGTGGTGGGGCCAATCCGTGCTCTTTGTAGAGCTTGAACATTCATTCTCAGTAGGACTTCAGCCACATGCCATAGTTTCTGATATTTTATCATGGTCAGCGGATGGCTTATCTTGGAATCTACACATTACAAGAGATATAGCTTGAAGGAGAAAGCTACCCTTTTTTATTCCTTGAAGGATTTTTTTTCTCTCATCTTGTAGGGATAGGGTTGTTTCCCCCTTCTTCCTCTAGTGGTTCTTTCCTACAAATCTTTCTTCAGTATCTCTCATCCAAATTCATTCAATTCTCGTACCTCGTTTCCCATCTCTCAATTATGAAAGCCTAGGTTACGTTCAAAGATCAAGGCCTTTCTCTAGACTGCACTTCTTTATAGGATTAATACTATTGATTACATTTAGAAGAGGTGGAGGAGGTTTACTTAATCTCCTTGTGTTTGTTTTCTATGTATGGAGGCAAGGGAGATTATTGATCATATTTTCCTTCAGTGCCCTTTTCTGGGTATATAAGAATGTAGCTTTATTAGATGATTGATGCTTCTTGGGTGGTGCTAGCATCTTTTAGAGATTGATTCAAGCAATGGAGGTTCATAGGTTTAGATTTATGGGCGGTGTTATGTATGGACTCCTATTTCATGCAATGGTATGGCATACATGGATGGAAAGGAATTGCAGAATTTTTCATGACAAATGCTCCACTAATGAGCAGGTGCTTGAGTCTATACTGGTCACAGTAGCATCATGGGTTTATATCTAGTTAGAATTTCAGGGTATAAGTATCTTTCAGGTGGCTAGGGACTAGTAGGTGTATTGCTTCTCAACCCCCGATTCAACAGGACGGAGTGACCAGGAGGAGGGCGTTGATGGAGGTACCATGAAGGTCAATATTGCTATGGGCAAAATCCCTTTTTTGCATTTTTATATAAGCAGAAAACACTCAAGCAAGAAGGATAGATAGTGGCATATAGCTACAATTCAGGTGTTATTTCGAAAAATCAGATTTCCCTGTTATTCGAGGTTTGAAGTATCAGTATAGATTGCCATTTCAGACTGGATCAATCTGAGACAATAGATCAAATCTAGGGCACTTTCAAGAAACAACTAATTCATAGTGATGGCAATGGGACGGGCTAAATTTTTAACCCACCCCGACCCGCCCCTAATGGTTAGGGTTTAGTATTGCCAAATTTGGGTTAAAATTTAGCCCAACCCGACCTTTGTGTTTTATAATATTGTTTTTATATATTTAAAATATTGCTTTAATATATAAAAATGTATTATTAATGGATATATTATATTTAAAAACATATTTTTTGGATTTTGTAAACAAGCGTGTCAACCCCGCCCCGCCCCCATTACCCGCCTAATAGGGGCGGGTTAGGGTTTGGTATTGGCTAAACCCTTTTAGGAATGGGTTCGGGTTTAACAAAACCCACCCCGTTGCCATCCCTACTAATGCGTACCGTTTTATGTCACATATTGATTGTCCAAACCAGTTATGAATCAGCCAATCTGTGTATTAATCAAATTTACTTTGTTGAACAAAACTATTGGGGTACAAATACGATGTCTTTATTTAGGATGCCCTATTGAAGCAGTTTTGGCTAATATCCCTATTTACTTTATGTCTTTATTTAGGATTCCCACCAAGGTTGTTAACGAGTTAGAAAAGATCCAAAGGGATCTCCTCTGGGAGGGAGGGGGCATAAGAAGGATCATTTGGTTAGATGGGCAATGTGGTGTAGGTCTAGGGAAAAGGGGGTTTAGATATAGGACACCTTTTGGACCAAAACTCAGCTTTATTGGCTAAATGGTTATGGTGTTTTAACAATGACAGGACAAGTCTTTAGCACAGAGTCATTAGATGTAAGTATGGTGTGGCTAGAAACGGGTGGGATGTGGACTTGAGGATAAGGCCTTCAATATCTAGTCCATGGAAGCAAGTGGTGACGTTAGCCCCAATATTCCAAGGTGCTTTTTTGTGTTGGGTCTGGAAATTCCATTCGTTTTTTTCTCGATTTGTGGTGGGGCCTAGAAACCCTTTCTTCTTTATATCCTTGTTTGTTCCGTTTGGTTGTTTACCCTAAGGCTCTTGTGAATGAGGTATGAATCCGGTGGCCTGTCTTGGAATCTCCCTTTCAGGAGTGATCTTAAAGAGGCAGACATAAGTGAATTGTGTTCTTTATTGCTACACTTGAAGGATGTTGCATTGACCCCATTTAGATAGATTTTCGGGTTTGGTCCCCGGAATTGTCAAGAATCTTCTCTTGCAAATCCTTCTTCAAGTCCTTTAGATCCGATGCCCTCCTCCTTTTTTTACCTTTTAATCCCAAACATCTTTGGTATCATCCAGTCCTTCCCAAAATTCAAGCTTTAGTTTGAACTATGCTATTGTCCAAGGTAAATACAGCAAATGTGCTTCAACAGAAAAGGAAGTGGATGGTTTTGTCTCCTAGTATTTGCTTCTTGTGCAGGAAAAGCGAGGAATCCCTACAACACCTATTTTTTGCATTGTGCTTTCTCTAGGCAGATATGAATTAGCTTTTTAGGCCAAATTGGCAGGCAGTGGGTGTTGCCCTTCACAGTTTTAGACCATTTCAACCAATGGTTCTTTGAGGGGCTGGATCAAAGAGGTAGAATCCTCTATCGGGTTGTTTTTCAAGCGATATTGTGGTTTATTTGACAGGAGCATAATAGGAGGATCTTTGAAGATATATCTACAGATTCTACACCGGTTGAGGTAGGATTAGACTCCATCAGGACAGCCACAATATCTTGGATCTCTAGTTTGGATAGCTTCAGGGGTATCATTGGAGCTGATATTTTGAGGAGCTGGTATGTCACATCATATTCTTTACTACCATTTTCCAGGAGAGAGATAGTATGGAGTCCTCTGCAAATTGGAGTGCTAAAGCTCAACGTGGATTGTAGTTCTATGGGAGACCAAGGAGTTTCGAGCACTGGGGGGATCCTTAGGGATCACTTGGGTCAAACTATCTTCCTGTTTAGCGGTTCGATTGGGAAGGGCAGTGCTCTTAGGGCAGTGCTCTTAGGGCAGAGCTCCTGGCATTTATTATGAGCTTGATTTTGACAAGCAAAAAAGATCACCACTGTTTTATAATTGAAGGTGATTCCGCAACGGTGTTTAGATGGATGATAAAGAAGCCACAACGCCCTTGGAAGATGAGAATTTAATCAGAAAGGCACGATCCCTAGCTTCTTTGTTCAATGTCTCATTCAATCATGTTCTTAGATCGGGCAATGACATAGCTCATTTCTTGGCAAAAGCAGGAGCAAATAGATCTGGTCTCTTTGTTGGCTCCCGTGTTGATTATGCAATGGGTATAGGGTTATATTTGTTGTTAGAATTTTGGTAGAGGATAGGAGTTTGTTGAGGTGTTGTAAGGGGCCACTTCAACTTGTTGGCATTGTTTCTTGTTTTTTTCTTTTGGGCTAATCTCCCCGGTGTTTGCTCTTCCACATTCTTTACCCTTTTCTTTTTATATCAGTCTTTCATTAATCATCCAAAAAAAATAAAGAACAAGAAGAAAGAAATAACTCAGCAAATATATACCTGGTTCGGAATTGTGTCCATGTGGAGAGAAAAACAAATTCACTTTCTTAAAAACAAACTAGGGTTATGACTTACACCTCCAATCCCCAATTAGAACCTCAATAAAACATTACGAAAATCCCAGTTGCCCTTTGCGGTGCTGTAGAACACCATTTCTAGCACATTTTCAACCATGCTTTGATTTGTAATTGCCCGTAGGAAAAGGGGATGTATGAAGGATATTTGCAATTTACCTGGATATTCCAAACTATGTGAAGGTATCATTTTGTATAGGATTGGTAAGCTCTCTCTATGTTGTCAAAACTACAAAGAAAGCTGTATATTTTTCTTTTGAAACCTATATTCAACCATTAATTCACTTCACGACATAATGCGTAGAACCCTTTCCAGAAAAAACAAAACTCAACTAAACTTAAAGATCATATGAACCATATATCAAGAAGTCTTCAAGAGAACTATTTTGGACATCACAGAAATTTCTATTTCATCCATATTACTCAGATAAATTAGGCCTGAAACTGAATCATTGATTTCAGAACAAAGTGGCTATAAAAAGAGACCAGAAAACATTGTAAGTACAGCAACTTATATCGTTAAACTTAATCAACCTGAATCCAGTGGGAAAAAATTTTTAACATGGCAAACGATAGTCAAGATGGTCACACATTTTTACCCAAAAAAATGATGTTCATTGGTCACACATTTCATTATCATCATCATCAATCAAGTCCTCATACAATCCAAAAGCTTGTGAAGATTATCCAGCTAAATACACTACTCTAGTGCTCTCTACCAATGATATCTCAAACCAAGTTGAAGCCTTCAACCATGCAAGCTCAACCAATTTTTCCTGATCTTTAAACCAAATTGTTTTTTAATTCAGTCATTCATTTTCAATTCAACTGAATAATTATAAATACGCCATTGACAGTGAGAAAGGGTGATAAAGAAAGAGACAAGATTTGACTTAGTTTCGTTTAATGTATGATGTAACTCTAAAAGGTTATCTGGAACATTTTAAGGGTTGAATTTTACCTAGCAGAACTAGCTCCTTTTTAAGGTACAACAAACTCTATGGGTTTAAAGGCATTGCATGATGATTCAACTGCAAGGCTCCATTTTCAAACTTGATAGCATCAATGACAAGAAGAATTCATAAAGATATCATCAGTTAACTTTAAACAACCATATAAAGAATCAGCAACCCCTCAATTTCCGTCCTTCACAAGTGAGAACAAAATTATGAGACAAAAACAGTGAAAAAGTGACTAGCTCCTTCACAAGTGAGAACAAAATTATGAGACAAAAACAGTGAAAAAGTGACTAGCAGAAATAAATAAATAAAGAAAACAGAACTACAAATTAGCATCCGAGCATAAAAATCAAAAAAAAAATTTGAAATTTGCTTACCTGGCAATGTTTCCCATATGGAATCCTCAAATTTGCTATCAAAAAAATTCTTAGGAACACTTGAAGGATCTGGGGCCAAGAAAAATTTCCAATAGCCAGACAAAGACCTAACGAAAGGCAAGTCCTTTACCCAGAAAGAAGCACTATCAAGGGCCCTGGAAACAGCACCATCATCCCAAACTTCTGAACTAGATACAACATAGTCCACATTGTTGCGTTCGTACCAGTATTTAAGAGATCCTATTTGAACAACAAAATATAAGAATTGATTTTTGAAAAATCAAGTGAATTTTGGCAGGTCAAATGCCAGACAATAAGTCACTTAATGGAAGCAATTATACTCATAGAAAGCGAAAATTTAACTATAAAATATAAATACAGAAAGGCATAAAGGAAATTAACAAATCATCAATATACACCAAAAAGAACTCCCTACGCCAGAAAATTGAAAATTCTAGGACAAACAATGCCCATTCAGCTATATGATATCCAATAAGGCAGAATATTGCAGACAATAAAAATAACCTATCAAAAAAATCCTCCCACCTTTTATCCTTCCAGAGGCTCCAGAACATGGCCAACTTGAACATCTTTCACAAGATTCAAGCATCCCTATCCATGGATATCCATAATAGAAACATAGGCCAGGCTTTTAGGGCAAGCCAAAGCTAACTTAAAATTTAAAAAAAAAAACAGATTAAGAAGAAAGCCCAGAAAATTCCCATCATCTTGCAAAGAATAAAAATATGGGCAATCTACATTTCCACATTCCGCCACAAAAGATAGATATAAGAATCCTCCAGTTCTGTAAATGTGTAAAACCCCGAATTTTCAGCAAATAAATAAATAATAACTAAATCTGAATATTGTCAATAAACTTATCAAAATAAGTTAGAAAATAAACTTAGAAATCTCGGAAGAAATCGAGTGAGTAGATGTAAATTATCAAGGGAAGGGTATTTTGGCCAATTCATATTACTTATTGGTAAATAAATAAATATATTAATTAAGTTATTATTAGACTTGAGAAATAATCATAGATTTAAGTTGGGTTTAGATTGCCTATTAATAATGATATTTAAAGCTTAATAATTGGAATAAGGGCATATGGGTGATTATGTTTGACTTGGAGCCTTAAGTCGAGAAGATGAGAATTTTATTGAAGGATATTAATTATAATTATAGATGATCGCACTGATAGAGGAGATCCGGGGTTTGACGCAAATCTCACCGTTGGATCGTGGTAGATTGAGGTAAGAACTAAATAAATCCGAAACTGTGTTCTGATAGGATGAGTATCTAATGGGTGATGCATGTGCGTTGCGTGGGATCATGGGATATAAAAGAATAAGGTTTATACCCTAAAGAATATGTTTTAGTATTTGTGATGGTATTCGTCTTTTTGGGGTATTCAATGGTCGAAAGAGAAGAAGAACGAGAGAGAGAGACAGGGAGACCGAGAAGAGAAGAGGAAGAAGGAGGGAGAGGAGAGCCTGATCCCTGGTTTCTCAGTATCCCAGGAGTGATTTGCATCTGTGAAGAGAGGAAACGATTGCTGGAAAGAAGAGGAAGAGGTGATCTTGCATGAACAGATGTAGGTAGCACTGTTTTCTCGTTCGTTTTGGTTTCCTGCAGTTTATTCAATTCGATTGCATGATTTATGGTTGTATAAGTATGTAGATAGATTGATCGTATGCTTATAATAATGTTAGAACTGTTTAAAATAGGGAAAATCGAAGATTTATACACTGTTTAGCCACTTTCGTTAGAGCGCCTACCTCGAAGAGGTCGGCGGTCCTTAGCGCTCTTAGGCGCTAGTACTAAAATTCTTGGGCACCGTCGACCGCTTACTGACAGAAGCTCGGCGGTCATGTTTTGAACTACCGCTGACCCTAGACCGCCTGAGCGACCCTGAGCGGTCCTGAGCGCTTAAAAAAAAAATCCAATTTTTTGTATTTTAATCCCTATTTCAATCCTAAACGATTTTTAATCATTACATAAGGTGTTTTAGGACCAAAATAAATTATCAAATACCCTGTTTTGGCAAAAAAATAAATAGGGAATTATTTTGGAAAATTAGTTGCCTAAACTTGATCTTAACTAAGAACTTCTAAGTTTAATGCAGATAAACCTTTATAAATTAGAATAATTAATTAAGAGACCTTAATTTATATATCAGCAACCAGATTTCTACAAATAGAGGTTTTATATCAGAAACCCAACCCAGTTGAGCTACCTCTGATAAATTTGAAGTATCAGGACTATTAAGCTTCACTGGTAAAGCTTTAACCAGAAACTACCTTATGGAATTTGGAGAAAGAACCTTATATACCTTTAGGCCTCATTAGTTAATCTAAATTGGTCTACCCTAATTTTCTCTCCACTAAATAACAAGTACCCTATTACTCTATGTGACCACCTCTAAACTTCAAATAACCTATAAATTACCTCAACCGATCTCACCACTACCATTAACCACTTGAGTCTTCCTTTACTATAATATTCACATAACAAGACCCCATCATTATGAGTACACACTAATGAGCTGATTTTTGAACAAGACTTGAGATTACCGATTGAACATCAAAGAACTATGATTCTAAACAATATTGGAATGTGGAGGATTTGTACAATGGCTTGGTGGCCAGTTTTATTAATAACCTGCTTGGTGGCAGAGATGTATTGTATATTACCTGCTTGGTGGCAGAGATTATAACCCGCTTGGTGGCGGAGACCCTAACCCGCTTGGTGGCGGAGACCCTAACCCGCTTAGTGGCGGAGACCCAACCTGCTTGGTGGCAGAGATAACCCGCTTGGTGGCGGAGACCCTGCTTGGTGGCAGAGATAACACGCTTGGTAGCAGAGACCCTAACCCGCTTGGTGGCGGAGACCCTAACCCGCTTGGTGGCGGAGACATTACCTCCTGCAGGAGAGATTTATTACCTCCTGCAGGAGAGATTTATTACCTCCTGTGGGGCAGATGTATTTCCGATGGATTACATCCTACAGGAGAGGTACCTCATGTGGGGGAGATGTGATTATGCGTGATTGCATCCCACATGGAGGATGGGTGTGTGAGTTATCACTGGAAGGTGAGAAAGCCATCTCCTACAGTAGAGGTAGATGCTATATGTTCACATCCTGCGGTAGAGTTATGTTGTCTCCTGCAGGGGGTACCTGTAGTCTTAGATATGTGCATTCTCCTGCGGAGCATGTGTATCCAACTATGTGTTTATGTCCTGCAGTAGAGGTAAACTACTACCTGAAGGTTGGTTTTATTACTGATACAATGATTGATTCGCCGATTGATGGATTGTTTTAGACAGATCTGACAAGATTTTTATTTAAAAGGAAATACTGAAATGTCATAATTGAACAAAACTGCTATGGTTTAATGTGAACTGTTAAAATGGAATATTATGGAATCATGAATAAAATGTGGAACTGTTCTTAGGAAGACACTAATTGAAATAAACCAGAAACCATGGGGATGTGAAATATAATACATTGTCCTTTAAATTGAAATGAAATGACCATGATTAACTTCCTTTAATTCGGGCATTGATTCAATGATTGTTTGTATCGTGATTATTCGTTTATCTTATTGACCGTAATTATTCGTCTATTTTACCGAGCATGAAACCACTGTTATTTTCTATATATATAAACTGTTTCCTCATGCATGTGTTACCTACTGAGATATTCGTATCTCACCCCTACTTTATATTCTATTTTTCAGGTCATCTTAGAGAGGACGTCACAGGTTAGACTGGTAATGGGTTAAAGTCTATAAAATCCAGATGAAAAGAGTAGGACAATTTCATATAGTTGTATTTATTTTATTGGAATCAAAATATATGATTTGGTAGGATATTAAGAGTTAGTTAATTTGCCTTTCATTTGATTAATTGATGTAATAGGAAGATCCAGGTTCAAATGAATAATTTAAGCTTCCTAGCATTCTGATAAATCCTAGTTCTTTATTTCTTTATCTTTGAGCTGATTGTAATGTACCACAAGTTAATGCCTTGATCCGAGTCAAAAAGAAAAATAAGAAAAAAAAATGACCCGGATTCGGGGAGTTACAAAATGATCCACGATCAGTACTTTGTACAAGAAACTAGAAGAACAACCACTTTGTAAGGCACTTTGGTTCATGAAAATCCTCACTGAAGAACCATAGAAACTAGCTAGCAAAAAGTAATAGGATTTGACCATAAACATTGTTGACCAAAAATTTGAATCTTAATAATCTTTGATCAAATATGATTTCACCCAATTGTGTGGGTTTTTATTTCATGGGGTATAGACCCATTCAGGGTGTCTAAGTTACAGAGCAATCCCCTTAATTACAACTCTAAAATATTAGAGAAAACCCCTTGATTCTAACTTAATCTATAAAACTTGATTACTTATATGGTTGGGATTAATTTGGTTTGTTTTAATTGTGGGTAGACCAGATTTAATTTTGTCTGGTTGCCTATGTACCCAATTTTGGGATCAAACCGAACATAGTTCAATTATAACAATTTAAGTTTGAATTTGATTTGGCTTATTTTTAATTGCGAATGAACCCGGTTTGATTTGTTGGGCTACCTACGTACCCAAATTTTTGGAATCAAGTCATAACGTAGTTCAAAAGAGATAATGTAAGTTTGATTTGATTTAAGACAATATTTAATATCCGGTTTAATTTTATATTGTTTTCCTTAAAATAGGGGACCATGGAAGATCATACTTTAGGTTTGATTTGATTTATTTTAACTGGTTAAACCATTAAGACCCGATTTAATTTTTTTATTTAATTTGAGTGGTTTGATTTTGGGCTAAGCCAGAAAGGGGAAAACGACTTAATTTGGAAGGGTTTGGTTTGATTTGGTTCAATTCTGAGGTATTAGACTGCATAGATCCTACCTTAGATTGAAATCTGATTTTTGGTTTGATTTTACCATCTTAATTAACCGTGGGGGAAACGATTTAATTTGGTAAAGTGTGGAATATATGGGGGCTGGTTTGAACCGGTTTAGTTATATAGTCCATGTAGAACATTATTTGGTTTGGCTTAATGCCATGAGTTGTATGTGTTTGGTTCAATTTGAGACATATCGGGTCAACTAAGAACACTTAGTTTGATTCGGGATGCTTTGGAGCTCTTGGTTTAACACTTGTGGGCTCTTTGATTTGGTTTGAAAAGAGGTTTATTTAATTAGGTTTGACACCAATTGACCGCTAGGGTCATGCTTTTAACCGCTGGGTTGATTAAGTTTGACCTAAGTTGATCACAAGGATCTTAGGTTTAACCTTTAGGCTAACCCAATTTAACCACTAAGATCAAGGGTTCATCCCTTTGGTTAGATTGAACATAAGGAACATGGGTTTAACCCCTATGTTAGCTGGATTTAACCTAAATTGGCCACTAGGGTCATGGGTTTAACCCTTTGGCTGATTAGGGCTAACCCAAATTGACCTCTAGGATCATGGGTTTAACCCTTAGGTTAATTAGGTCTAACCCAAATTAACCACTAGGATCATGGTTTTAAACCTTAGGTTAATTAGGTCTAACCCAAATTGACCACTAGAATCATGGGTTTAACCCTTAGGTTAATTAGGTCTAACTCAAATTGACCACTAAGATCATGGATTTGAACCTTAGGTTAATTAGGTCTACCCCAAATTGACCACTAGGATCATGGGTTTAACCCTTAAGGTAATTAGGGTTAACCCAAATCGACCACTAGGATCAAGGGTCTAACCCTTGGCTAATTAGGGTTAACCCAAATTGACCATTAGGATGAAACATTTTATGGATAAAGACATCCTAATTTTGGTTCCCAAATATACGATTGAGAAACCTCAGAATTTTACGACACTTTCAGAAAGTTTAAAACACAGAGATTAAGATAAAATTATGCCAAGCAAAAGGAACCTGGAAGCAGGGGCAGCTCAAACTTTTTGGGGGCCTTAGGCAAGGTCACAAAAATGAGGCCTTTTGATTCGAATTTTGTTCACTTTTATCAACAAAGTATTTGTTCAAGGCCCCTTTTTGAGATTTTACTAAACTTTCTATTCTCCTTTTTTCTTAAGTTTTTCATATCTAGATACATATTTTCTACCCGTCATCTCAAATATTAAAAACAAACAGTAAATCGAAGAATATAAAAATATTTTTTAACTAGTGATGGTCCTGATGGAAATCAAATGAAGAACAAGCTCAAACGAAATAAATCAGACAAGAAATATAATAAAGAACAAGATCAAACAAAATAACAATTGTACTTACGATAGACAGAAAAAAGAAATTGAAAACAAAAAATAATGAAATCTAATATGTGAAATAAGAAGAACTTATCAATCTAAAATCGAGACAAGGCTTTCAAGCTTTTGTGCTTAAAGCGATTAGTGCCTCCTATTGGTACTTTGCCTCATCAATGGTTGGAGAGCTCTTCTGATAAGTCAGTAACGTACACTCGAATACGGGTATGAAAGCAAACTCAATAGCAATGTCACTCAATCACTCTTTGATTTCAGAAGCAAATAAGAAGAGAAGATTAGAAATATCACTCTTTGATTTCAGAAGCAAACAAAAAGAGAACATGGGTGTAAAAAGATGAGTGTTTTGTTTTTCATAAAACATAAACCCTAAGCCCCTTTTCCCTTTTTTAGAAATGAGAGAGAGAGGGTATTCCACGATTTTTTTGGGTGTTCTAAATGTAATTTTTTTTTGGGACATGACTAGATCGAGAGAATCAAACCTCTCTTAAATCTTAACCGTTAAGTGGGGCCTTCATTGAATCAACCTTCAATTTTTTTTTAGGACATGAGTAGATCCATAGAATCAATAAAAGTGAGGCCTTCGTGGGCCTTAACATTTGAAAAATTATTAAAAAAACATTAAAAGAAGAAAACTCAATAGTTGGGCTGTTGGGGGCTTAAGGGCTTAATGTTTAAGAAAACAATTTAAAATTTTGGGGCCTTGTAGTTTGGGGGGCCTTAGGCGGTAGCCCAAGTGGCCTACCCCTTTGAGCCGCCCCTGCCTGGAAGTTGAGATACTATGGGCGTTGAGGTTATGTTCAAGGAATATTTTTTAATGAAAGTTATTCCAAGAAATAAATCTAGACGTTTGGCAGAGTCCAAAATTTAGCTTTTATCCTAAAAAAATTCCATGTGGACATATGAATAAAGTCCAAAAAATAAAGAACTCTTTTCAAATAAAAGTTGAAAATCATCCAAGGAAAGCATGGTCGTGTGATGTCCACTTAAATCTTTTTATTAGAAGAAATATTTTGTGGGGCCATCCTCATCGAAGAAATTAGGAAATTTGCAACATCCAATGGGGTGTAAGGTATTTGTAAAACCCAAAAATTTAATAAAATATTGAACGTCCAGCACAAAAATCTCTTTTTTTATTTTAAAAAAAATACAGATATGAGATGTGGACGTTCCTGGGTTTTGAAGATACATGTTTAAACCAGATGAAAAGAACTTGGACGTTAGCAACTTCAGGGAGCCTTTTTTTTTTTTTTTTTTTTGCTGAACAATGAGTATACATATATATATATATATGGTAAAAAGTGTACAATAGAGGCTCTGATCTGACCCCGAGCAAGTCACAAAAATACACCAATGTACAAACACTACAATGACCACCACATACCCCATCCCCCAACAAAAGACTCAATGTATAGTTTCAAAAAGACCATCTATTGTAGCAGAACAAGATGTTCCACTACAATTGATGGCCTCCAGTAGACAAAAATAGCCATCACCCGTGACTACCAAAAATTCCAACCATCACCCAACACCCAAAATCCTAAGAAGAGTTCGAAAGACACTATGATTGCCATCCATTCAGGATCTCTAATGTTCTGACCCCTTGAAAATCTGGGAGTACAGACACCCAAGATGCTGCAGATACTAGAATAGTATCAATCACATGATCCATTAGTCTCCTAACATCCTGAAATATCCTGGCATTCCTTTCTAACCAAATGTGCCACACCACTTCATGGAAAAGATGCCTGTAAATGATGCGACCTTTCTTCCCCAATCCCCTAACACGCCATTGAGCAAACCATGCTTTAAATAAATCCGGCATCAGCCAAGACACTCCAATCAAGTACAGCATACGCATCCAAATTTCATATGCAAAATGGCACTGCACAAACAGATGATCAATGCTCTCATACACATGAAGCATACCTGAGAGCATAAGGACATTGTCTTCCATCTTCTTTGGAGGCAATTAGCCGTATTTATCCTGTACAAGAGGCTAGTCCAGAGAAAGGCCTTAACTTTAGGAGGAACCTTTGGCTTCCATAGCCTAGAGACAGAGAATGATGGATTAGGAATGGAGGGGTTATGAGAAATCTTGCTAAAGAAGGATTTGCAAGTAAAAGAGCCAGAAGCAGATAGAGCCCAAAGAACCTTGTCCGAAACTAGTGGATCAAGATGCACGTCTTTAAGGGTATGAAAAAGTGAGGCTAACTCCTCCATTTCAACTAGACGAGGATCTCTCCTGAAAATTAGGTTCCATGTCAAACCAGATTCCGATAGAGAAAGAATGTCAACTACAAGGGTGTTAGGATGAAGAACCAAGGAATGCAAATGAGGAAACTGAGTAGATAAGCTTAAACCACCCCACCACAAATCATGCCAAAACCGAGTAGAAGACCCAAAACCAATGCACAACTTTATATGGGGATAGAAAGCATGGGCCTGACTCATGATGACTTTCCAGGGGCAATTTCCTGGAGGTTGGGCCCTCATATTAATCGACCATCCGTTATCATTTCTACCATATTTGCTTGTGATCACTTGATGCCATAAACTTTCCTTTTCAATGCTAAAGCACCACAACCATTTGGCTAGGAGAGAGGAATTGCGAAGAGCAATGTTGCCCAAACCTAACCCTCCTTTTTCCTTTCCCAAACTCACCTTATCCCACCTGACCAGATGCACCTTCCTCTCACTCCTTCCCTCCCACAAAAAAATCTTTTTGAGCCTTTTCAACAATAGCCACGACCCTCCTAGGCATCCTGAACAAAGACATATAATAGACCGGAAGATTGGCAAGCACCGCCTTGATCAAAGTGATACGACCCCCTAAAGAAAGATAATTTTTCTTCCATATCACTAGCCTTTTAAGATACCAATAAAACAGAGAGATAAACATGCTTAGAAATAATGTGAGGGATGTATAAAACGACAAAAATTCTAAACGTCCAAGAATTTGAAATAGCCAATAAAAATAGACTTACCTGTTTGTCTATTTCCTTCCTACAATTGAGCTTGTGCTTATCTCTTTGAACCCTTTCTCCCATTTCTATCTCTTCATTCTTCTCTCCTTTTTTTTTTCTCTTCTTATTCGTAGTTGGTTACATAACTTCAGCGCAAGTGGGAGAGAATGTGAAAAGTGGGACGTTAGGAAAAACTACCCACTTCCCACTTGTTTGCCACATGTTCTCCTCAAATAACCAACTCAGATTCTTTTTCTCTTTTTACTCTCTACGTGTCCACCCATTCTCTTCCTCCCCCCTTTTTTTAACACATGAGAAAAGTGTGCGGGGTCCACTTCAAAGGATTATCCCCTTTTTTATTCTTTTTATAAGAGAGAGGGGACGTACCCTCCTCCCTTATTTATCTCTCTCTTTTTTTTTAATATTTGAATTATCTTTTGTAAGAGAGAGGGGGACCTCCCCTCTTCACTTATAAATTTTTTTTTTATCATTTTTTTTAACATTTATCCCTTCTATTTATTGAAAACTTTTATTTCAACAAACATTCCCTAGGCATCAGTCATGAAAGTCAACAAAAATAGCTATATTACAACACCTGAATCCCCCAAACAAGCAAGAGTGATTTGCACTTAACAATCTCTCATGCCAATACAAGCCCATAAAATGGGCATCTAAATGACACAGTTTCCTCTACAGTTATTTACTAAAAAGCACTTACAAGGAACTAACTGATAACCAAGGGCAAAGGTTGCATTATCTCCTCAGTCCACACCAATCATCATCATCATTAGCTAGTTCACACCAAAGTGGAGTTGGTGACACGAATCTTGTTTCTCCATCCCGCTCTGTAAAAAATCATATCTTCAATCAATTTATGTTTTTATAAGTCTTGCTTTATTAACTCCATCTAAGTCTTAGTCCAGGCCAATCATCCCCAAAAATCTACTGCGATCTCCAATAACGGCTACAAATTTCGCACTGTAAAAAAGTAATTCCACACCTTGACTCCATGTTTCCCACTAACATCCCCACCATACCCATTTGCTGCTGTTAACTTCTTTTAACAAAAATAGCTTCTCCATAAAGCACCACTCTCCGATTTTAACCTCCAAAAACATTTCCCTAACAAAGCCATGTTCATATACATTTTTTTGTTTTTGGAGGGTAAGTAATATATTAATGAATAAATTTTTTACCACAAGCTCTAGAACAAACTAAATCCTGCATCATATGAAGGGTAAAACATAGCCCAGATAACACGTAGCCAAGCATCTGCTCTAACCACACCCTACAGGATTTGCACCCTAAACCCTCAGGAGGGAACATCTACAGCCACTACCATTTTTGCATAATTACAAAAGGGCATTCTACATCTTACAAAACTGAAGTATATAAGATGTTCATATAGTTCAAAATCCTATTGTCCCACCCCATAATTTCATCATTTGCATCTCCCCCAATGTAAACAAGTAGAGACTCCTTTTCATGCCCCTTCTGTAATCTATAACATAGTAGTTTGCTTTGAATTTTTTCTCAAGACACCAGGTAGAGCAGGATTTTAACATGAAAGGAGACAAAAAGAAGAATATCCCCCAAACCACTCTAATTAAGGTTGATTCCATCTTCCAAAGGATGATATTTTCAGCTAGCAAGTTTTTTCTCCATCTCCTCAAAAAATGGGTATCAGATCTCCCTTGAGATGCACCAAACTACCGAGGTAACACCAGATTAGAAATTGGAAGCACACCAGTATGACAAACCTAATATACTGGTATATGAAAATCATCTACAAGCGATCCACTTAAAGCCAATCAAAGGATACTGAAGAATAGAAAACAATAAATAAAAACAAGTATCAAAAATGCAAAAAGGGCAGAACAAGCATCTTAGCTTGTTGTCAAGTGGAACAAGATAGAATACTCATAAATTTTAAGTTAATAAAGTCTTTTCACCTTTAATATGATATATCTACTAATTCTAAACTGGGACTGAAAGATAAAAAGGCCAAACACAAGTAATTTGAGGATAACCATAGCTAGAGCCAGAGGGGGATACTAAACCATGTTTAACCCTAAAAATGCAAGAAAAAAAATATGTGTTCTTAATCCCATTATAGATATGGTGCATGGAGTTGTGCTTTCATTTCTTTGTTGAGATTGAAATCAAGTTCTTCAAAAAAGGGGTAGGTATAATGAACACAGGCAAAACAGCCCTACAAGGAAAAGGACTTCCTTACTTTTCTTTCATAGTAGTCTCAAACTTAATGACTAGTAGCCTGAAGCCTTAAGAAACCGGTTTTTTTTTTTTCGACACTCGGTTCCTTCGTCTTAAGACAAGTTCAGTTTACTTTTTCGATTCGGAACTCTTACTCGAGCTGATGGTGTGCTTGCTAGCTAATCTTCCTTGATACGAATTGTCAGTACAGTTTCATTCACTTGACTTCATTCACTTGGGCCTGTGTAAAGGAATTCAAAGTTGAAAGATAGAAACTGACTCTATTCCAATATACAGATTCGAAACCAAATTAGCACAATAATAGCATGTGCTGTATGTCTCCTCTTTTAAAGCCTTACTTCAATCAAATTTAATCAAACACATGAATGAGGCTGCATTTTGTGGACCCCAATTTGAGTCTTCTTTTAATCTTTCAAGGAAAAGAGAACAGGGAAAAGAGCCCCATGTTCAACTCTCATTCCAAATTGTGGAGATCATCAGCCTTCAACTACATGAATGAAATATATTTCCCTAGGTCAAAACTTTCATCTTTAGCAATTTCATCATTTAGAAATAATTGTTAAAAGCATTTTCTGACACAGAAAACAAGCTATTTTACTGACATTAATAAAGAGGATTCACAATTAAAATAAGAAAATATCTGTGATATAATAGTAAATCAAATATATGGCTATAGCTCCCATATCTTCCCCATTTCCTAGTTTGAACATCAATAAAGAGTACAGGTCCTCTTAAACCCTTTCAAAGTGGAGAATGAGATTATAACATTATGCCAATAATACAACTGAGCCCAACAATAAAGTGATGTATCCTTTGAAAATCTTTGAACTTCTCTCCTCACCACGTAAGATGAGAAGGAAGACCTTTGTTATTAAAATTCCATTCAATTTGACACAAAAATTTGAATCAGCAAAAATATTGATTCATGTTTGAATCTTGTTATTTACACATCAAATCTTAAAATTTATGATTTAATCATACAATTCATAGAATTCCAATGATTCAACTTTGCCACACCAAAAACATCAGTTTCCTTTTTTTGCTGAAAAACCAAAATTTTTTTATCCTTCTATACATAAAATATAGAACCCAAGAACAAATAAATATAGTAACATACAAAAGGAAAAAAAATACTTATAAAAGACCTATCAAAGAGAAATCACAAAATCTAAATTTCAAACCCTACTTCTACTGAAATATAAATGAATTTTTCAGATTTGCAATTCAAAATACAATTGGGTTCTATACAGCTCCCAACAAATTTTCATACACTTGAAGGTTTGATAACCTTGGGGAAGACCTTTCATAAGATAGAACTGCTTATGGTTTGTAAACTTGGGGAAGACATTCCAAAAGATAGGACATGATAGTTGAAAATATTACAGTCCCAATAAATAAAAAGCTCCAAATGATCCAAAGGAAATGCCATGAAGTAACACAAAGGAACATAAAAGATATATCGTGCCACTTTAAATTTCCCTTGAATATATAAATGGAATCATTTTTCATATTCTTCTATAGTAATCTTCTTCCACTAAGCTTGTGACATCCTAGTGAGAGAAATGCCTTTCATATCTTTCCACTTATCAGAGACCTCCTAAAGGGCAAAGAGACCGCAGGCTCAAAAGGAAAAAACAAAAGGGAAAGGAAAGAAAAGAAAACTAAAAAGGAGATTTAAAAAGGAAAAAAAAGTCAAATCTTTGCTCAATTGTTAGCTAATATTCATGGGCATCAGCTAAACTCAAATCTGGATGGGATGAAATGGGTGGGGGACAGATCAGGTGAGTTTACTGTAAATGGTTTATACAAGCATCTAAGCAAGAAGGATAGCAGTTTTAAGCTCTCAAATATGCTGTGGAAACCAGGTCTTCCATCCAAAATCAGTTTCTTCACATGGACAGCAGTGTTGAGAAGAGTATTAACAATTAATCTCATGAAAAGAGGATGGCCAATTCCAAACAGATGTGTAATGTGCAAATCTCATATGGAATCTGTAAATCATTTGCTCGTACACTGTAAGGTAGCTCATGACTCGTGGTCAGCCTTCTTATTGAGAATTGGAAAGCTGTGGGTGCAGCCTCAAGACTGAATCAAGTAATGCTGTCTTGGAATTACAGCAAAGGAGTTTCAAGGTATGAGCTCTTGTGGAACTTAGCTCTAGCAGCAAATTTTTTGGTCGCTATGGAAAGAGGAATAGAAGAATCTTTAATGATTCATCTAGTTCCTCATGGGTCTTTCTTATTAGAATCCTCCCTCAACTATCTGTTGTATTGTGCATCTCGTAAAGAATCATGTAAAGGGTTAGACCATCGGAAGTTTTTTGAGTGTGGGAATTTTTGTGATCTGTAGGTTTGATCATGTACACTTTTCATGTACTTATACGACCTACATTCTTGCTCTTATGTTTAATATAATCCTCATTATTACCAACCAAAAGAAAAAAGAAAAAGAAGTACCATTTTCACTTTCCTAATACGTATTGATTGAGATTCCCAAAGTGTAGACTAGAGCTTATACAAGCAAGGAAGCAGATCACGTAATTTACCTCTACCACACCAGTTGTCTTCCAGAATCTGATCATCTACATTGCAGAAAAAGATTCACAGATTGTCATGTTTGCTTCAGAAATCACAACTTGGAGGAATTTGTCACTACATGCTTCAATCCCACAATCCCCAAATCATCCATGTTGATCTCCACCAAAAAGCACGCTTTTAGAATGTAACCTCCAAAAGCCAGTTGCCAATAAAGGCAATGTCCATCCAATTGACGCTCATGTGCCAACTCTCCAAATCTCCTCATTATACAAATGTACCAACAATTTCCCAAATGGAATTTCTTACTCTAATCATATCTTCACAAGTAAAATACCATTGGGAATTATCCTATCACTTCAAAACTGAGATCAAACTCTGGAAAATAAATATAAGGAATAAAGAAAGATTCACATAAGTGCTTTTCGTACGAGGTAAAATGTAGAGGCGGCAAAACTTAGGTGGTCCGCATTCCACTGTAGCCCAGACAGGGCTGGAAATCCAGACCAAGATAAAAGTGTATGAAAAGCTATGGCTGTGCAATTGCATGGAGAAATAGGAAACACAGGAAAACCACATCATAGGAGAACAATCAAGATGCATCTCAGCAACCGGAAACAAGGAGATTGGACCGGCTACTGAACAAAAGCAGAACATCTTGAAAAAAAGGAGCCAAATGCATTCCACAGCAAGATCAACCAGAGGAGAATCACCAAAGAGGAGATTGAAAAATGGATTGAGTCTGAAACCGTAAAAGTTTTTCCACAATGATGAAGTATGAACGCAGAACCGAAGGAAGCAAATAGAAAAGGACAATCACCTTCAATTGGGGAATTGGCAGACGGCGCCAAGCCAGTGAACATTCAAGTGTCAGGGACAGTGGAATGAATTCTAGCAAGGCAGAGGGGAACGTGCAGAACAAACTCATAGCAATAGGAACATAGTAGGTTTATCACCGAAAAATCACTAGGCCAAAAGTCATGGAAGCAAGAAAGGATCGAGTAGGGTATTCAGATGCACTAGGAGTCAGATTTCTCCCACACCCGCTCCCAACCCCCCAAACCCCCTCTCCCCAACACAAACCACCACCATACACACACACACAAAACAAAAGCTACTGAAACTACAGTAACCCCTTCTTCAACCCCCACTTACATGAAGTGTTCAACAAGATATGCACCTGTTCCATTTTTACAGAAGGATCTTGAGCCCATCGATTCTTCCCCCACCTTTTGTGCGGCTTTCCTTCTTAGTGCTGTCCCGAATAATTCTAAAAATGGCAAGAACCTTATACGATTTGGGGATAAGTTCTTGAGTGAATATGGAGCCCAAGAGGAGGAAGAGACAGGGCCAGAAAAATAATCACAGGTAAAAATCACTAAGGTGTGAGGTGGACAGAGGAAAGGAATGAAATTGGTGGGATTGGAGGAAATTGCATCACTGTTCACAATGGAAATTAATGACAAATTAGTTGCCAGTATACGTGGGGCAGCAAATGGATTCATAAAATCTAGGGAGCTGAAAAACATAAGAGTGTTCACTATGGAATAAGACGAGGGAGAGGAAAAGGAATCAGGAGAGTCGGGAGATGATAGTTAAATGAAGATGATTCACCAGAAAACCGGTGGTATAGGCGATCTCTGTGACTGTGTTTAGACATTAAGGAACTGCATCACGAGAATACCTTGTTTCTCATGTCGCAGTTTCTTTCAATTTGAGACCTCCGGAGCCCAACCATCAAGATTTAAAAACTCAGTATCGGTCGGTCGATACTTCCCGAAAAAACCCCACATATCGGGCCGGTACTCGGTATCGCCTATACCGAGTCATGGCAATATCGAGTTGTATCGGCCAGTACTTCTCGGTATCGGCCGATACTTAAAACCTTGCCAATCATTTAGTATTTTCTTGTGTCCCGCATCATTTTTTTCCTTTTCCCTGTATCCAAGCACGCTATGTGTGAGAGCACGGCCCGTGGGGGTCGGTTCGGGTCAATAGAGTCGCCACCATCCATGGTTCGATTTCGGGTGTGGATGGGCACCAATAGAAATAATTAATGACATGAGAGTTTCAAATTTGGTTCAACCAGATTTCTGGGTTAGGGGGTTCAATTAAGTGGTTGGGAAGGTGTTAGGCACCCAACCACCTCTGGTTCAATGAACCAATTACCTTATCTAGATTTCACCCAAAAAAGAAATTATTTATTTACATCTTCCTAAAATATTTACAAATCCTAAAAAGGAAGTTTCTAAGCTTCTAAGGGTTTCTAAATTTATTAATATACAAATCCTAAAAAGAAAATATTTCTAAAGTTCTTAGATTTTATACAGAAGAATTATTTCTAAAATTCTACAAATTCTTAAATATTAACAAAGAAAGTTTTTAAATTTAATAAAAAGGAAAGTTTCTAATTTCTATAAAGGGAAATTTCTAATTTTCTAAATGTTTCTAAATTTGATAATATACAAATCTAAAAGAAGAAAATTTCTAAGTTTGTTAAAATTTATACAAGGTAATTATTTCTAAATCTTTAAAAAGGAAAGTTTCTAATTTCTATAAAGGGAAATTTCTAATTTTCTAAATGTTTCTAAATTTAATAATATACAAATCCTAAGATGGAAATATTTCTAAATTTATTAGATTTTATACAAGAGAATTTGTTTCCAAAATTTTAATGTTTACAAATTTCTAATCTAATAAAAAGGAATGCTTTTTTTTTTTTCTGATTGGTAAATAAGATATTATATATATGTATATAGATAGGATCATGATTCATAAGTACACACAACGTGTACCTATGAAGCATTTGAAGGTTCACAAACCAACAAAGGTATTACATTAAGTATACCAAAAGGAAGGTTTCTAATACAAATCCTAAAAAGAAACATTTCTAAATTTCTTAGATTTGGTACAAGAAAATTATTTCCAAAATTTTACAGATTTCTAAAAGGGAAGATTTTTTTTATCTTCTAAATGTTTCTAAATTAGCTAATATTTACAAATCATGGCAACATTTCTAAGTTTGCTAGAATCCTATATATACAAAATTCCTAAAACTTTAAACTCCTACAAAATGAAATATTAAATTCAGATTTTCTAAAGTATAAGATTCTAATTAGTTTTTTTTTTATTTTTAAGAAGACACCTAAACTTTAAAGTATTGAAGTAGCATTACCGAAATGGGTAATTTGAAACTGATGGAACTATGCACATACAACTGAATCTATTTTATAATGGCAGAACTATACAGAACAAGGAACTAACATACACTCTAACTATGAAATCTTGTATGGACTCATCTTATTTTTAAAATAGTGGCACTGTCTGTTCAGGGTAATTGTTAGGTCGATGCAACCAGCAGCATATTTAATCTACGAAGATCATGAAACCTTACCGAAATGAACTAAAAATATCAATCACCCTAAAGGCATTACACAGAATATGACAATCAATTTGAAAGTCAATATAGTCATGTTATTTGCATACATCCATTCCAAAACGTCAATACAAAAGTTATCCAGATTTACTGAAAACAGAAGATGCAGAAACTATGTCTCTCCCATTCAGATTTTTAAACAGGCATGGAATATGTGGAATAAGTATCGACTTACCCGAGTTCGGAATAAAAGATGAATGGAGAAGACAACGATCAGCTTGCTGAGAAGATTACAAAGACCAGCTCTTGAGAATGAAAGAACTGCTGATTGCCCGTGATGGTGCCTTGTAGCTTCTCTGTTTTGGAGGTATGATAATAGAGAGAAGACTCCACGGAGACAGAGAGTGGGTGTGAGGCTGACACAGGTGGGTTGCAACAGAGAGATGGTGAGCGGGAGAGAGATCGAGAGTGAGAGAGAAGGCGAGAGAGTTGTGCGACAAGGGTTTTCGTCGCTGGATCTCCGTTAATCTCTCCAAGAATCGACCAAGGTTTTTCGTCCCCCCTCACAATGGTGGAAGCTCCTGTCTTATAGAAGATCCTTGATCCCAGACGAGATCGAGAGAAAAGGGAAAGCTTCGGAAATTACCCCACAGTTCCTCTTTTGGAAACGAAAGAAATCCCCTTGATTTTGGTTGATTGTTCACGGTCCAGCTAGAGAAAGGGAGAGGGCTTCGGCTAAATGGAAACTTCCTAACCATCTAAGAAGGAAAGAAGAAGGATTGAGAACCCCCATAGCATTTTCTGGTTTGATCGACTGTCCAAACGGCCAATCGCGAGTTTCTAAATTGAAAAACTTTCCTTTCTGATTCGAAAACCCATCTATTTCCTTCCAATCTTCTTTTCTAAAACGGACTGATTTTGGGTTGCAAAATGGCAACCCACGAACGAAAACAGCAAGTTTTCGTTCGTGGAATAATTGGGGCAGACTTTTGTAAATTTAAAGAATTTAAATCCCTTCTTGGTATTTTAAACAGTTCAGGGATTAAAAATTAAATTTTAAATTTTCACTTCCTCCCCTGTTTTCCAACTTTTATTTCAAAAGGTTCCTTTCTCTGTTTTTGCAAATTAAACCCCCAAAATTGGGGTTCTGACACTATGAATGCAAGAATCGTACATTTTCTTGCAATTTCTCAGAATTCAAATGCAGCCTATAAATAAAAGGCAATCAGAAACTTGTGCCATAGAACCCAACAACAAATTCTAGTCATTCAGAAAACTAAAAGCAGAACCATAGGGTCAAGACTAACTAGGAGTAGCAGAATTTTCTTTTATCGGTAAAAGTAGGAATTAACTTAAATCAAAAGATGGAAGCAGTCCATAAGAAAGTACATGTACACAAATAGTGTACAGGAAATAAAGAAGGAGCTTTGCTTCTACAGCTCCCTGGAATTTTCACGCATTATGACTTCCTGAAGGTCCAGCCTTTTGCAAGTCCATACTTGATGCCCAAAAAAGGATACAGCTGAGAGTTGACTGAAATAAGGCCTTTGGGGATCTAGAAAAATGTATTGTTGAAAACTCTATCATTCCTCTCTTTCCATAATGACCATAGGATTGCCGCTGTCGTTAAATTCCACAACACCTCAGGACAAGACGTCCCTTTGCCCTTATTCCAAGAAAGAAGACCTAATTCAAATCCCTAGGTTGCACCCATAATACTCCTAATCTTGATAAGAAGGCATAGGTTGCACCGTCAATGTCAAATTCACAAATAAAACAGGCAACTAGACCTAGCTATTTTCTGGAGTATAGAGCCCATGCAGGCGAGATTTAGAGACAATTTCTAGGAGGAAGATGTGCCTTTTAATGATCGTAATCCCTAAGAGATACTTCAATGTGGTAAGCTTAGTGAAGAAAAAACGGAAATAGGCAAGGCAAAACTATGAGCATGAGGTGCTTCTCAAACAAGATATATGAGCTAGTGTTAATTGACTATCCAGTCAGGGGTGCTTGAATCTTGATTCACATGACCTAACTTACAAGTGGAATCAGCCTGCTATAGGCTTGATCATTTCCATGCATCAAGTGAATGGGATGAACATTTCAATCTAGCCTCCAAAATTGTGATTCCAAGACCCATGTTATATCATTTCCCTCTAGCCGTTTCCATATATTTTAATCCTACAGGCCCCATACCTTTTCATTTTGAGAACGTGCAGTTAACTTGCAAAGACTTTAGAGTCCAGTCAGACAAAGGTAGGAAGAATGGAGAAATGATAAGCAAGGCCGGCCAAGTTTCGCCTTCATGGAAACATTGACTTCTGTCAAAGACAAAGGAAATGGAAGAGAATAGGAGTGAAAGAGATCACTCTCACAAGACAAAAGGAAAAAGCACATAGTATAGAAAAGAGATCCAAAGGATTTTTTTAAGGTTCCAGTAAAATGCCAATCACACCTCAACATTAGATGAATCTTAGAGGGTATTACTTGAGAAGGGATTTGAATAACAAGAGATTGAGAAGGCAATTTGTGATACGGACAAGGTTAATGCCACAAGTCAGAATAGATTTAAGATGGGATTTTATCAAGAGAATTCAGAGGTATTTAAGTCAGATTTCATTGCTATGTTTAAGGAATCTTACTGCATTAGTGTGATGAATAAATCAAGTAATGCTACTTTCCTCATCCTAATACCATAGAAAAAGAGAGCTACAAGAACTAAAGACCATAGTCTCATCAATCTCAAAACTAGCTATAACAAAACCAATACTAAGGTGCTATCCGTCGGGATTAGAAACATCAAGAATTCAGTTGTAACTCAGAATCAGAGTCCATTGATTGAAGATAGATACTTGATAGTTTATTAGTGACCAATGATGCATTGAAGATAGAGATAGGTAGAGGAATCAAGATATTGTGTGGTAGTACTATAATGGAAAGGTTTTGAACAAGATGGAGGACATGGACTAATTGGTGTATCCGAATGTCTCATTTTCTTTTATTGCGATGGCTGGATCAATGGCTTGCCCTTTCTTGCTTCTTTACTTATTCAACATTATGTAAATGATTCCAGGATCTTCGGATCTTCCCTCTCAGCTTTGACCCTGTAACTGCTTTTCCGTTCTTAAAAGGTTTCCAGAAAAATAGAAACGCTACTTCTTAGGAGCTGTTTGCAAACATGGAAGACCTGATTTGGCTCTTGGGAGTATAACTACAGTAGATAATCATGGAATCCAAGGTCAAGAGATGGGAAGTATCAATTTACCAAAAGAAAAGCTCCTATTCCTAAAAGGAATAATAGCATTTCAGATGACACTGCACCAGACCAAAGGTGACGATGAGCCTATAACTGACAGGCACAGGTTTACCACAATCTGCTGTAAATGCTGCCGTTGCTACTAGATATGATGAAACTCAAAATAAAGTATCATTGATTGCAACTGAGGTGGGTGCAACAAACATCAGGGAGACAAACTGGGTCCAAAGCTGAGCCTGTCAATCTATGGGAATTGTTAATTACAAAAGTTCCATACTGGCAAAAATCTGGAATTGATAAGAATGGATTAATACAGGTTTACTGGTGGCAAGAGATAGTAGCACATATGCAGATTAAAGACTGAAAACTCATGGTGTCGTAGTTCTCTGCATCATATAATGGTATGGGGATTAACTTCATTGAAAAACCTATTGTAGGATTATCACAGCTGCTGAACATCCAAAAGAGGAAATAGTGAAATATAACACTTGCTAGAGGAGCTTTGGCCAGTTGATGTTGGTTTAAGTCAGCATTTCATAAAATAAAAAGGTTTATCAGAAAGCAATGGAAGAATGCAGGGATTACCAAGATACCTATGTCAGAAAGTATTTACAAGCAAGGAATCATGAAATTCATCTACAACCATGGTTTAAAATATCATACTGATGTGCCATATCGACCGATGCAAAAATGGATACGTACCGGATACGTATGAATACGCTATAAAATGGTGGATACGCACAGAAAAAGGTGGATACATAAAACAAAACCTATCTAGATAGAAATATAAGCTAAAAATGACAAATAAACATATTTCTCACATCATAGACTCACAAGAAGAATGTTTATTGATATGGAACAAATCAGCATACGTGCAGAAAACGAAGGCTTAAGAAAAATTTAATTAAAGATAAACAAAAGCCATAATTTTCTAAATAAATAAATAAATAGAGTAAGAAGACACATTGTGTTAACCAATTAAAAAACTAATATTAG
Organism: Buxus sempervirens; assembly: GCA_947561395.2. Taxonomy (NCBI): domain Eukaryota; kingdom Viridiplantae; phylum Streptophyta; class Magnoliopsida; order Buxales; family Buxaceae; genus Buxus; species Buxus sempervirens. The sequence goes on from OX387182.1 coordinate 55,741,779, forward strand.
AGTAATAATTATGATATATTATTATTGATAATAATAAGAAATATGTATATATATATGTATATTGTGTGTAAAGAATAATAATTATATATATATATATATATATATATATATATATATATGTATATTGAGCATAAAGAATAATAATTTTTACCATTCAAATATATTTTTTCAATTATATATGCAGATGAAATATAATTATCTAATATTATATAATTTATATTTTTTATTTAATATATATATAAAATTATATGTTTTTCTATTTAATATATAATATTTATATTTATATATGTATATTTAGATATATATATATATATATTTTTTTTTTTGTAATTATATATATAATATATTATGCAATTATAAAATTAGAAAATTTCTCTTTTATATAAAAGAGAGAGAAGAGAGACCCGACCCTCTCTGTCTTTTATATAAAAGAGGCTTGACACTTTTAACTGTACATTATGGCAGAGAACTGGAGAAGAAAGTAGCGACAGCGACAAACCAGGTACGCCACCCCCTCTTCTCCTCTCTCTCTCTCCTCTCGCCTTCCTCTCTTTTTTTTCCTTTTTTCTTTTTTTTGGGTGCAATATCGACTGTAGAGCGATGCAGTCAATACACTGTATCTCACAATAAAGTCGATAATCTATCCTTATTGATTGATAAGGCAGATTAACAAAACATTTACATGTATCGTGCAATATTTAGTACCATGTCTACAACAAATTGTGGTCAGCATCAAACCTATTTGGGTTCAGCTACATGTTTATAACATAATATATAGGATGAGAAAATGCTTGATCAAATTGCATGTCTTATCATCACATTGCTGATAAGACAACAAACAAGAAAGGATGTCAACCAAAAGGCACTGCTGTACTATAGGTAAAGCCTTGGGATATCATTCCCAAGGCCTGGTTTGGAAAGCTCCTTCACCCAATTCAGAACACCCCATGGTAGGGCATCCTACGGGCTGGGTCCTCCCTGTGAGGTAGTCCAAGGATGAAGTGCCCAGCATACCAAAAGAAGAAAAAAAAAATAAAAAAGGAAAAAGAAAGAACATCAATGAAATGCTCACTTTTTGGTCAAAAAGAATGTTGACAAGCAATGAGATAATCTCATCCTTTTATAAGCCCACCAATAAACCATAAACTAACAGGAAAAAGAGTTGAATATAAATGAAGACCATAAAGGGCTAGCCCAATGCACGAGGCTCCCACCATTGCCCGTGTCTGGAGAGGGTCTAATGTACGCAACCTTGCCCCCACAAGCAAAGAGGGTATTTCTTGTGCCTCGAACCCACGACCTTTAGGCTGCAATGGAGCAACCGCAAATGAAGAGCATAAGTGTAAGAAATTTCATGCCTTTAAGCGCAAGGAATCTGTCTACAAAGACGAGATTAAAGAGTGTTGAATGATACCTAGCACCTATTTGAAACTCAAGATGTAGAGTGTATAAGGATGTTGAGAAGGGAGCAAAAGTACAAAGGTAAAAGAAAAGGGGCAGAATACAGTTGAGAGAAACAAATCAGAACAAGGGATGGCAGCTGCAAAGTACACTACACATTCAATAGCAGCAGATAGACGACTGACAAATCTCAGCAGCCAACAATGATTAAGTTGGTGATATCAATCCAGTTCAACCAAATAAAGAAGGCTCTGATGATGAAATTGGATTTTTAAAAGCACGAACCAGCAGAAGCTCGTGCCCCAGCCATGCTATGCCAGATCATAAATTTCCTTTCAACAGTTTAACATTCTATAAGGCAACCAATAAGAGAGAGATAGCGGTGTATTTCAAAAGTGGAACACAAAGTGAACCTGTAGTCTCTCTTAATATATCAGAGAATAATACAAAACACTGAGGTCCTCAAATAGCTAACAATTATATTAAAAAATATGAAGATAATGGAGAATACAATAGCTAAAAATATAAAGAACACAAAACACTAAGGTCCTTAAATAGATAAAGATTACACAATGGTTTAACAATGAAGAAAATGAATTTTAAGGGAAAAAACTGTAATCTCTGTCAACTAGAGATTAGAAAAGTGAAGTAAGACCAGAAGAAGCAGACGGCCAAGGAAGAAGGAAAGAAAGAAAGGAGAGGAGTAAACAGCTCACAAACTTTTCAGCAACAAGTAGAAATTTTTTCTCATGAAGAAATGAACTATTCATTGGCACAGATAACAAACCTACTTTTTATGGAAAGCACGAAACAAGTTTGCACAGACCATCCAAGAGATATTTAAAAATAAAAAAAAAATGTCGATAGCAGTAGACTTGGCGTGTTGTTTAAATAGTGATGGGTAGAAAATTAAGCTAAATCTCGGTAAAATTTATAGCATCATTTACTAGCAGCACAATTTCATTGAAAACCATAGATTAATATGGAGAATATGGGACAAACTCGTGATTAGATGAAGAAAATGGTGGGAAACAATCTTTATGCAAGTATACCATTCAATTTCTTGAAGGCCATCTGCTACTAGTAGACATTAGGGCAATGGCTATATGACTAAAATCATTAGACAGAAATGGTAATGTAGGTTCCTTGACACACACACATATGCGTAAGTTGTGGCACGCAAAAACTCTCCATTTTCTATTATTCCTAGGCAGTAGAAGATTCTTCTTTTTACCAAACATATCTGGAACCATTATGATCTTACAATAAGGACAATAGATTTTCGTTGAACATGTACTTCCTTTTAAATTATTGTCAAACAAAATAAGACTCTTCTAGTCTTCTTAAGTGGAACCAATACAATCTTATAACAAGAACAAAAGATCTTTCTCAATCAATACCTTTGCTCTTCATTATTTGAGGAAAGAAAACGACGCATTTCAAGTTTGAATTTGTTAATTTGGAATATGGTTTTTCTACAGAACTTCGTTTACTTATTTATTTCATTTTCTTTCCTGTATCAATCATACAATCTCCCAAGTAATCACTAACAGGTCTATCCCCCAACACAGAGTAATTTGGGTTTATGCTTGTTGTAACCATAAGGATTCCCTTGGCCCTTTTACTTTTCTAATGGCGGTCCATGAATACATGATTTCTTATTTCCATAATGAACAAAATTGATAATAAAACGTCAAATCTTGAAAGTTCCTTCCAAGTTTGCCATTTGAAGAGTTAAATACATATATCACAAATTTTGAGTGTAGTTGTTTCACATTATCAAACAAATATATCTAACATGCAAGCAATTCCTACATTTACAGCAAATATGGAATCTAACCTTCAACTGTATCAAGGCAACGCAATGGAACATGAGCGTCCCTTTTTCTCCACTTAATGAAGGACTGATCTTCCCAGACTCTACAACCTTGATCTAAGGGAAATACAAATTGTCCAGCCGGAAGAGCCATGTTCCAATTGTAAATCACCACTATATCACATATAATAACCAAATGCTAAGCCTGCAATACAACAATGAAAAGATTAATCAATATTTAAAACAATACAAAATTATGAGAGATCTATTGACTTTTATGTATATATGCACTTGCAAACATCCTCAATTAAGTCAACCCGTATAGATCAGAATAATAAATATGGGAAATTTCCATTGTGTACCATTAATTATACTCATACTCACAAGTACTCCCTCAAGCACCCCCAATTTACATCTATACTGATGATAGTGAAGATTCATTTCAGAGTTCCACCTTAAAGTTAGATATTGAGGCGTCTGCATCTACACATGTTTGATATTTGGCTCTATTGTCAAAACCAAAGGCCAATATGCTGGTACGCTGATTTGTATGTTTTCTTGAATCTACAAGAAATTCTTCATAAAAATACAATTCACAATGTGAAGCGAAAGTTTCTAGTTCAGCATATGGCGACATGGAGAGGAGGAATAGTTCATCATGGAAAGAAGAAAAGGATCCGTAGTTTCAGTGGTTCTAAGCAAGGACTAATCAGTTATGGAATTGCCAATAATACAGGGAAAGGAGAAGGAACACTTGTGTGGATCTTAGGGACGATGAAAAGAGGTGTTAGATGCTTCTTGGTAAAGAGACAGAAGAACAATTTAGGAGGTTTTCTAACGGTGATGCAACTCAAAGCTGGATACAGATGAAACCATCTAATCTTTCCAAGATGTCTGGAGGCAGATGGGTAGGTTCTGTTATACAATTATGTGAATAGGAGTTTAGGGATACATAAAGCTCAAGACAATAAAGGAACTCCTAGCAAAAGCTCAAATAAGACCAAGATATTGTAAACAATCATCGAAAAAGTGTCAGACACTAACAAGATCTTAATATTGCATGAGGAGGAATATGCTTCCTAGTGTATTAGGCTCAGGGAGTGGCAATGCATCTCGTAAATGACGTTAAAAAAAATAGAATAAATTAAATTGGTTTAGACACAACAATCATATCATCTAACCGCTGTTCGCCGTTCCGGTGAAATTTCACTGGAAAAAAGGGGTATAAAGAATCCCATCTGAATTCATCAACATACTGTTTAGTACCGTCCGGATGGAAGGGTAAACAATCTATGAACATGAGACGAGCGAGAGAGGGAGATAAAAGAAAGGGGAGACGAGCAATAGAGAAGGGAGGGAGAGTTTACCTGGGGAACTCGGGTTCCCTCCTCCATTCTTCCGGTAACGGCGCCGAGATAGATCAGAGATAGAACGACAAAACGCATCGATATTTGGTTGACTTATGAGCGCCAAATGTAATCACAGCAACAATTAATACCCAAAAAGAAATCAGGGGATTCAGCCAATCGTAACAAGATAAAAGATCAGGTTCATGTTCATCAGCACTACTGACGATAAGAATTGAGACCAATGACGTCTAATTCTGGAAAAGTTGTTTGAATATGATATGTGCGGGCGCAAAAGCAGAACTCACTGGTTTCAGTTTCTTTTTTCTTCGGGTGCCCATAAGAATGGTCTTAGGATGAGCCTCAAGGCACAAACGCGAGGCAGATAGTCCAGACTCTGGCACCAATTTTGTTCCCTTCCAACGAGTGTATTCGATCATTTGATTAAAAGTGTTTTCACGCTTTTTTTTTTTTTGGTAAAAAAAGTGTTTTCACGCTTGCTGGCCAATATTATTATTATTAGTTAATAAATATAAGTTTTAGAGGTTATAAATTAAATAGTGAACGGCATAACTTATAAAATATTAACAAATAATTGATCAATTAGAATATTCCAAATGTTCCATTTGCATAAGTCTACCAAGAAATATCTTTCAAAAATTAGTCTCACAAATAATCATGAATCAATTAAACAATTTAGCCCAACAAACTTACGTAAACACATAAAAAAGGAAACAAAAAATTTACATGCACAAATAAGTCGAGCCTCTTAGAAGACAAGGAATCGATATATGCATAATCAATTCAATAATTTTTTTATTACGAATAATTGAATCAAATTTATGCAATGGTAGTATCTATAATTAAATACTCGGACTTGCCATCCATATTCAATTCATATTACTGCTCTATGATAAGCAACTTGGGTAAACTTTTTATTTTCGTCAAATTGCATATCAGTGATAGTTTGTATTGGATAAAAATTTCATTTCTTTGCCTTCTTTAATCTATTAATGACTATTTTTATTTGTATTTTTGTTTTTGTTTTGATTTTGTGTCGGAATTTTGAGTCGTTATCTACAATTGGCTTTCCTTTGGATGATCTTGGTATTTTTGGTATTGATTTGTCTCAAATCTCTAATAATACTCGATCTAAATTTTTTAATTGTTTTGTTATTTCCTTAGTTACAATAGTCTTTTTTTACATTTAATTGTTTATTAATTTTTATTGGTGTTCCACGAGGCTTTGATATGAAGTAGTTTTTGAAGATTGTGGTTTAATTTCTTGTTTTTTAATTATATTTTTAGTTCTTATTGATTATTCACCTATTGTGTTTGAGTGTTGACTACTTGACTTGTATAATTATTTCATTCCATTTTATTTTTATAACTTTGCCATTTGAGGATTCTTATGTTTCAATCCTAAATTTGTATGGCAAATCTTAACTTTTTATATTGTGTACTTATAGAGTTCTATGTGTCGATAGATGGACTGACTCCATTTTTTGCCTGTTTGTGCACTTCCAAGTTCTTGGAGCTTCTTCTAAAGCATTGACTATTTTTCTATTTTTTTTATAACTTTTTTCTACTAATCCATCTGTTATATCTATTTTTTCAAATATTTCTATATTTTATAGTTTTTTAATACGGTGAACATACTTATGATTATATGATTTAATCTAAATTCTTAAGCATATTAAAAACCAATGCAGGTTATGAACTAACCTTAGAATTGCAGAAATTCTGAGCTAACGTAAACTCAAAGAATCATAATTCAAAATCCAAAGCTTAGCTAACAGTTTTATATTAATGATCTAACCAAAATTTAAACAATTGTTTTGGATAACAATGGTTGGATTAAGGAGATGATGCAACCATTGAGAATGTGATTATTATTTAATTTTCTCAATATATTTTTTGTTATCATAATGATTTGTAATTGTGCTTTTATCATAATTATTTTAAGTAGATAAGTATTGTCATTGAAGAAAAATATAAATACATAACATTATGATATTGGCATTCTAATCTATTATTATTATTATTATTATTATTGTAAGTAGATAAAACTAATATCGGAGAATAAAAATATCAAAAAATAAGTATTAGATAAAAAATATATATTAAATAGTAGACAAGTACATGTAATGATGGGTAATTGTGATTTTATTAAAATCCTTTAAAGCATATGAGTATTAGAGAGGAATAATATCAATAGTAATCTGTTGTTACGTTTGTTATTAAAAAATTTTAAGCAGATAAATAGTTATTAGATTTGTACTTTAATTTATGTTTTAAACCTTGTTTAAGTAAATAAGTATTATGAAATTAAATACTATAGGAAAGGATATTTTAGGCTCGTGGAAATGAGAGGGTACCAACTGGGCTGGTGTGGTAAGGTATTATACTTGTCAAAGTTAAGACCTAGGTTCGACTCCCACCCTCGTCATATCACAGGGAAGTAACGCTCGATAGCCCACCTCTAGCGATACACAGGTCTTCGTACGAGTTGTTGCCACTGCATGCAAGTTGTTGCTTGCAATTCCTCTGATACCGTGCTTCCCGGCCACTAGAGGTAAATGGATGTGTGTGTGAATGTTGTTACCAACTATGTCCCTCTGATGCCGCGCTTCCCACTAGAGGTAAAATGGATGTGTGTCTGCATGTTGTTACTAGCTATGTGCCTGCAAGCAAGTGCCTATATCCAACGTGTCAAAAAATAAAAAAAATAGGTATGTGAAAATGAAAAAAGCTAACAGTCCGGGAATGTGTTATTTTTAGATGTAAAACATTGATAGTCTGGGATAAAAAACACTTTTCGCAATTTAATATTCAATAAATTAGAATTTTAATGAATTAATTAAAGCAAATTATGTTTTCGTGATCATTATCTAAAGAACAAACTTTAAATATATATATATATATATATATATATATATATATATATATATATATATATATATATATATATATATAAATTAAGTAGCATGGACAGGCAAGTGATAGTATCCGTATACCAAAAAAAAATAAGATATTTGAAAATGAAAAGCACTTGCCTGTCTATGCTGCTTAATATATATGTATGTATGTATGTATATGTACAATATCCATATACAAAAAATATTAAGATATTTGAAAATGAAAAACACTTAAAGGTAGTTGGTGCTTTTAATAGTAAGTATATATATATATCTATATATATATATATATTCATTGAGCATTTGAAGTGTTTACAAAACTAATACGATTTAACTTTTCCATTTAATAAGATAGTTACACAACTCTCATATGTTGAACTTGGGAAAAAAGTTAAAATTAAGAAAATAACAATAAGTTAGAAAAAAATTATAGCTTTCACAAGCGCGTGCACTTCCACCAACAATCTATACCACATATAACTAAAATAGGTCCTTGGGAAGTGTGCCAACAGCTATACATGACTTCCTCGAAAGCTTTTACCATTAATTGATAAGCGGGGCTTTTTGTTACATATGGAAGATAAGGAAAGATTGTTGAGGAAATGGCACCATTTAGCCCTGTTAGATACCCTTGGAGTCAAAACATCTGTACCGGCGGCTCGGAGTTTTATTGCTCGTGCTTGGAAAGAGTTTCACACTTCGCAATTGATGGCCATTTTTTATAACCGATTTGCGATTGATTTTGCGTCATCTGACGATCTAAAACGCATGTTAGATGGAGCTCCGTGGTTCATCAATAATCACCTCTGTGTTGTTGAGAAGATTAACTCTCTGGATGAAGCAACTTCTTATTCTTTTACTCACCTTATTATTTGGGCTCAGCTAACCAATCATCCTTCAGTTTTTTTGGACCAGGTCTATATCAAGTGTCTGGGTGAGGAATTCGGTGAGGTGCTAGATGTTGAATTACCTCTGATGACATCTTCTGAAAATGCTAGTATACGGTGGAAACTACCTCTAATGAAGCCTATACCTGCTGGAATTTACATTGAAGATTTACAGTCCAATAAACTATGGATTTCTTTCGCCTTCGAAGGTATTCCAGATTTCTGTATTTCTTGTGGACTGATAGGACACACATTATCTAAGTGCACAAATTTGTTGTCTTCTGAGACATCTCTTATCCAATCTTCGTCTTCTACTCCACTGTACTCTTCTGCAAACCGAGTGGAGCCTCGTCGGCGTCGCCCTAAGCCGAGTCAAGCACGAAATCGTCAACTCGCAAAGTCTGGAGCAATCACTGGGTCAACTCTCAACTCGATGGATCAGTCCGTTATTATCGACCCGAATAGGGGCCCGTCATCCTTGAGTCACAATCCAACTTCATTTGCGCAGTTGACAACGCGAGCCCCATCTCTTGTGGGCTCAGGGCCCATTTCTAAAATGCAGTTGGAACATGAAGGATCTGAAGGCACCTCTTCCCCAGTGGGCCCAAATGCTGAAATAATTAGTGGGGCTTCTCCATTTATTTTTTCGGCCCAAAACCAAACAGCTAATCAGTCGGCTCAGCGGCCTCAAGCTTCTTTGAACCTCATCCTTTCTGAGTTTTTCCAGCTAATGCACAGGACCTGCTGATAGATAGAGGCATTCACCTTTCGGCAACTCCTCGTTTGGCAATTTCATTCAAAGAAGGAATGCCTCTCAAGCCCAAAAGAGCAAGAAGACCTAGAGATGCTAACAAAGGGGTGATCATAAAGGAACTCATGGTACAGGATAAAGAGTTTGAGTTCAGTTCTTCCGGAGAATTTAAACTGGTGAAGAAGTGGAAGTTTAATAGTGACGAAACCTTTTCTCATTCATTCTCCACCTCTCCGAACTCCCTAGGAAGTTTTTAGCATGAAGATTTGTTTTTGGAATTGTCACGGACTTGGTCAACCCGTGACTCAGTATCACTTGCATGAAATCCTGACCAATCAGAAACCGGATTTGGTCCTCCTTTCTGAAACTTTTGCGTCTCATTCCTTGGTCCGGAAGTTTGTAAAGAAAATTGGCTATACTTCTTTTTTTGATGTTCCTGCGGTTAACCATAGAGAAGGTTTTTTGATACTCTGGGTAAAGCCTCTTCAAGTTTCGATTATTCATTTAGAATCGTGGTGTGTGGTTCTAAATCTTTCATATTTTGGTCGTTCATGGAATATCTGCTTTGTACATGCTAGTTCTAAGTTTGATATTCAGCTCCTTCAATGGGATAAACTGAAAGCCGCCTCAACTTTTTGTAATCCTTGGATTCTTTGTGGTGATTTTAATATGATGCTTACTGAATCTGAAAAAAGGGGTGGATTACCTCTGAATCTTCGGGAGGTGATTGCATTCAAAGATATGATTGATCATTGTAAACTATCTGAAATTCCCATGCGTGGACCGAAGTTTACATGGTGTAATGGTCAAGCGGGAAGAAGGAGAATATCTGAGAAGATTGATAAAGCGTTTGATTCCATGGACCTTTTTGATCTTTTTCCTCATCCGTTGGTATATTCTCACCCTATTGTTGCCTCTGATCATTGTCATTTATTATTACATCTTTCGTATCAAGTTAGACCTCGCAGTAAACCATTCAGGTTTGAGGCCTTTTGGATAAAAGAAGATATGTGCTATGAGATTATCTCTCAAACTTGGAAGTCTGCTATTGCCAGAGGTTCTCGGTCTCTATCTTCAAAGCTATTTCAATTGTCCACTGTTCTTCGGAAGTGGAATAAGGAAGAAATTGGGAACTTACATGAGAAGAAGAGGGCATTGCAAGGAAGGATTATGGAGTTACAGGGTCAACTAACATATAATCCCTCACCATTGCTATTTAAAGAAGAGAGATTGGTTCAAAAGGAATATGCTCGTCTTCTGATCCAGCAGGAATTGTTTTGGCTCCAGAAATCTCGCATACAATGGTTGCAAGAAGGGGATCAGAACACGGTTTTTCCATCAAACAACTCTAATTAGGAGACAACAGAATTTTATTCAATCGTTGAAGGATGATAACAATCAGGAAGTGAATGATACTAAAGCTTTGGAAGCATTGATCACTTCTTACTTTTCTGAAATTTATGAATCTGAACCTGGTTTTACCAATTTTGAACTCCCTGCCCTCATCCCATGTCTTGTTTCAGAGGATCAGAACAATAGATTAACTCAAGTGCCTTCTTCAGCTGAAATATGGGAAACAGTTAAGCAGATGGGAGCATTAATGAGCCCAGGCCCAGACGGTTACCAAGGTATTTTCTTCCAAACCTTTTGGGAGGTTATTCCTTCTGATGTCATTCATATGGTTCAAGGTTTCTTCTCTTCTGGTCAAATGCCTCCGAACCTTAACCACACTTTTATAACTCTGATTCCAAAGAATGACCATCCAAGGAAAATTGTTGATTTCAGGTCAATTAGTTTATGTAATTTTGGGTATAAAATTATTTCCAAAATCTTGACAAACAGACTTAGACCTTTATTGCAAGATTTGATCTCACCCAATCAATCTGCCTTCCTTTCGATGAGATCTATCAAGGACAATATTTTGATTAATCATGAGATAGCTCACCTTTTTCGAAGGAAGAAAAAACCTGTGAAATCTAAATCGGAAAGGATTCTCAGCAAAGGGATGTATGCTCTTAAACTGGATTTTTCCAAGGCGTATGATAGAATGAGTTGGGCTTTTTTGAGATCTGTTTTGTTAGCTTTTGGATTTAATCAAACTACTGTGGATTTAATCATGGTTTGTGTTACTTCAGTTTCATACAGCATATTATTCAATGGGAAACCTGTGGGATGTATTCATGCAAGACGAGGGTTAAGACAGGGAGATCCCCTCTCACCATATTTGTTTATTCTTTGTCAACAAGTGCTTTCTTTGGCAATACTCCGAGCAGAACTGGATGGTCGGATCAGAGGTATTCCGCTCAAAAAAGGAGGTATTTCCATTTCTCATATGATGTTTGCCGATGATATATATATTTATGGGTATACTTCTGAAAGAGAGGCGCATGCTATCACTAGACTACTATATCAATATTGCCTTGAATCTGGGCAGAGTCTTAACAAGAGTAAATCTTTTGTGTCCTTCAGCAATGACACATCAATGAATCGGCGTATCCAAATTAAGAAGATCTTTGAAGTCTTTAATTCCCAAAGGCCTGGAAAATATCTTGGAGTTCCGGTCATACAATCAAGGCCAAAATTACATGATTGTCTGGAGTTACTATCAAAAATGAAGACGAAGCTTGCAAGTTGGAAAGCAATGATGCTCTCTCAAATGGGTCGTTTGACTTTAATCAACTCAGTTTTATCTGCCCAACCGGTTCATCTTATGAGATGTTTTATGTTGCCTAAGCAGGTTTTATCCCAAATTGATGCTATAACAAGGAAATTTTTTTGGCAATCTCATCCGGATCATCGAGCATTACATTCTATTTGCTGGGAAAAATTAACCTTACCATGGAAGCATGGTGGACTCAATATAAAGAAAGCTTTCACTATGAACCAGGCACTCATCCTCAAACAAGCATGGCATCTTTTTATGGAAGATAATTCCTTATGGGCTCGGCTTATGAAACAGAAGTACTTCCCTAACACTTCTCTTCTCACTCAAGGGTATCGCGTGGGAATTCTTTTGCCTGGAAACAGGTACATCAGTTGAAGGAGTGGATTCGGCAGGGCTGCAGATGGGTAGTCTCTAATGGCCAAGATATTGATATCCTTAAGGATAAATGGGTTTCCTTTTTCTCGTCTTCTATCTCCATTGAGAAAAACCATAACCTTTTTGCTTTATCAAAGGTATCGGAGTTGTTCATTCCAAATACAAAGGTTTGGAATCTTTCTTTACTTCACAATTTCTGGTCTGCAAATACAGTCAAGAAAATAATTCTTACTCCTATTGCCGAGCATAGTGCTAAGGACCATAAATTCTAGGAGTTTACAAATTCTGGCAAGTTCACAGTGGCCACGGCCTATCAATTAATGATCAAAGCCTTCCTTCCTCCAGTTACAAATCTCTGGAAAAAATTGTGGAAAATCAAAGCATCTAGGAAAGTATTACTGTTTCTATGGAAATCAGCTCAAAGAGGTATCTCGACACATTCCTTTCTTCATGAACGGCTGCATAATTATTCCGAAAATCTGTGTAATTTATGTAGAGAACAACGTGAAGCCATTGAGCATCTCTGGCTTCACTATGCGTTCTCTCGTGCAATGTGGTTCAAAGTAATTGGAGGTACTTTCCAGCAAATGAATCCAAGCTGGTCTTTCTTCCAATGGTTATCACATATGGTGTAGCTCCAATGTCCACATCCAGATTTATCCTTATCAGAATTATTAAGTGACATTGCAAATTTTGGCTGGTCTATATGGAAGGTGCGTAATGCGGCTGTCTTTGATAGACAAGAACCTCTTGTGGATCGTGCTTGCCAGATTTTCTATGAGGTCAAGGAAAACTCTAGGATCTTATTTGGTGAAAATCAGTCCTTAAACTCTTATAAGGATTCAATCCTTGTCCAATGGAAGCCATCGCCTATAGACACTTGATTTTTGCACCCCTGAAATGAAGAAAATAAAAAGTCAAACCTAAGGGGGTCAAAAATTTGACTTTTTGATCGGGTACAAATTGACCACCAAACTTTATACCATTGGAAAGAGAACTTCGATACAATTCTAACGCAACTGAGTTTGCTCAAATCGGAGTCCAGATAAAGAAGTTATGGGCTGGTCAAGTCTGGAAATAGCAGAAATCGGCTTTCTGCAAAACTTCAAATTAGCTGCTCAATTGGACATCAGCAGAAAGAGCGCATCGACACGACTCCAACGCAATTGAGTTTGCTGGAATCGGAGTCCCGGATAAAGAGATATGAGCAAAACTAGCTCCGGGACGCGACTTTGCACTTCTGCTAAAAAGCCCGAATTTGCTGCCAAACTCTAGCTCAGTAGATAAAAGATTTCAATCTGATTCCAATGCCACTAAGTTTGCTGAAATCGGATATCAAATGAGAAAGTTATGAGCAGTCAAAAATTTCGAAAAATCTGCACATGTGGCAAGATTGAAAAAAGGACCAAAAAAATAAAAATCTAAGAATAAAATAATAATATTTTGTAAATATCTAACAATTAAATTAAATCAAAAATAAAATAGGAAATAGAAAACACATGTGTCTTCTAACCAAAAAATCTCAAGAATAAAATAATAATAAATCTTAAAGAATCTAAAAATTAAGATAAATAAAAAATAAACAAAAAATATCAACCACATGTCAATACTATGGATAAGCTTAATGAGTTGGATGCGATGAGAATAAAAAATATTTAAGTTTTAGTTGCATGAAACATGAAATTAAAATTCAGTCAAAAAAGGTGATTAAAATTCATTTTTAGGTCACTTTTTCAACTATAAAAGGGGGGCCACCGCCATTCCATTCTAAGCATCAAGAAATCCCCTTTCCTTCTCCCCCTCTTGCTCTCTCCTACAGCTCCTCTCCTCTTCTTCTTAGTCTTTTCCCACGTCCAAGCTCTGCCCAATTTACATCTCCCTCAATACCCAAACCCCAAAATACCCTTAGGCTACCCCCAAACCATGTCCAAACTCTGCTTTTCCACCTTGTAAGCGTAGATAACCCATAGAACCCTTGCCAAAACCAATTTAGAAAACCGGTAGAGACGCGGAAGCGCTGCCAAAATTCTAGGAGAACCCCCTTTTAACCCCATTTCGGAGAATGAATGGGAGCGCGGAAGCGCTGCCAAAATCTCTCTGAAAAATCACAAGACCTTGCCCCTTCTCCTCACCTTCAATCTCCTTCCAATCTAAGAATAAAAAAACCCCTTTTTCAAACCCAATTCGGAAAATCAAAGGAGGAGCGGAAGCGCTGCTCAAATTACTCAGGGAATCCAAAACACAACAGAAGTGAAAGGTAACATTAAAGGAATGCTTTTGGGTAAATTTCAATAAATTCAGTTCTTTGTTAAGTTGATTTCTCTTCTTATTTTTTTTTTTTTACTACTTCTCACATGTTTCCTCTCTGTGGCATGATGATGAGTTCCCCATGACAAGGGGAAGAACTCATTCAAAAGGTGGAAAAAGAGAGCCATTAGAAAAAATGGGTAAAAAGAAACCCATTCCGTGACATTTCTAAAGAAGGCAATTATCCCTTTGAACTGTCTCATGTATCCCATACTCTCCCCTTCCCTTTCCTTCTTGAGATTGACAACAAGTGATTAAAACAAAATCTCAAATCTCCAAAGAATGCAAGAGAGGAGAGAAGAAGGCCTTTTAGGCCAAATAAAGCAAATGGAGCACCTTGAAGATGCTGAGAACCCCAAAAGAAGCTGCCAAACATCCTAGAAGATAGCCAGAATGGTCCTAACCAAAATCGAAGCAAAACAGTGAAATCGGGTGCAGCCCGTATTTTATGTACGGTCCAGGCGCGCCTGTATAGTAAATACGCGCAGGGGCAGCATTAAAGATAATTAAAAAAATCAATTTCTTCGGCCCGGTTTGACTTGATCCGACCCGAACCGACCTAATTTTAACCCAATGAGTTAGCTGGGCTATCCCAAGCCCATTTTGTGGACCATGGACCTAACTAGGCCCACCAAGACCACCCTGGGCCCACTGTGGGGCCCCACCCTAGACCTGCCCAAACCAGGCCCGTTTTCAATAAAACGGGCCCAAGGCCACTTGATCCTAGGCTAACGGGCCAAATCCAAGCCCATCAAACCCAAATAAAAATGTAAATAAATAAGCTAAGTAAATAACCAAAATAGGGTTACCTAATAACCCTACTGGGCCTCAAGCCCAACCTTGACCACCCACGGGTCTTCCAACGGGACCCAAATCCGACCCACATCACATAAATAAAATATATAAAATCAAATAAAAGGAACCCACACCTTAAGAGGGGCCCACAGGACCAAATAAGGTAGAATGTTGGCCTAGGAAAGGGTGAACTTGACTCAAAAATCCAGGGACCCGAGGGACCTGTCAGACCAGCGGGGCGGACTGGGGTGTCTTTAGGACTTCCCCGGCCGTAACCGAGGACTTAGCCAGAACTCTAGAAAAGCTGCAGACCAGACTTAGACCCGGATAGGGCAAACCCGTGTTTGCCTGCACATCTCAGGTAGTGGCGACTCCGAAAGTCCCGAGGCACGCACGAACTACAAAACGTGCGCCCGGTGTGCGATCTAGGTCAAGATTTAGGTGCGCACACCGCCCTTTGATTATGTCAAAGTTAATTTTGATGGGGCTCATCGTAGTTCATCTCAATTAGCGGCAGCAGGTGTGGTATGTCGGGACTGCTATGGTGGTTTTCTGGGTGCTGTTGCTACGAAGACTCCTATGGAATTTGCTATTCAGGCTGAAGCAATTGTAGCATGTGAAGGTCTCAAGTTGGCTGCAGCAATGGGGGCTCAAAGGGTGATCCTCGAAGGTGATTCTAAGGTCCTGATTTCTATCCTATCACAACCATCTTCTTCCTGGCCTTGGCGTCTTTTACTATTTTGGAAGACATACAGCATCTTTGTTCCTCTTTTCTATCGGTAAAATTTAATCACACGTATCGTGAAGGGAACCAAATAGCTGACAGGTTGGCAAATTTTGCCTTAGACGAATTTCAATGTCTTTGGATTAAATCCCTTCCTCCTTTCCTTTCTCTTATGTTGCTAGATGAGGCTAGGGGTCGTTGTTTTGTTCGTGTTTAATATAAGTTTCTTTCCTCTTCCTTGTCAAAAAAAAAAAAGAATTCGGATTTCAATGTGAAATTCACTTTATTTGACCGAATAGTTGATAAGATCTGAATATTTGTTTATATACATGTTAATTTTTTACTTTTTATTGAAAAGACATTTTAAATATCTATTCAAATGGTTTCACACGTGCTAGTGAGGGTGTGACCGTGCGAGAGAGAGGCATCAGGCCTCCCCTTGTTATAGTGACTAGGGGATTGAACGTGCTATGCGCATAGCAAACCACATTTTGTGGAGGGTGAAGTTTGGGAAAGACGTCCTTTTCCATTAATCCCATTAGTCCCACATCGACCCGATTTCCACTATATAAAGGATTGTCGTGGTCCTTGTTTGTTAAGGATACAGTTGAACAGCATTAATCCATGTTAGACCATTTGGTTTAACAGTAAAAAAATAGATTTGAAAATTGAATAAAAATATTCTTATAATCCTTAACGAATATCCAAATTCAAATTCGAAAACAGATTCAATTGGGTGATGATCCGTCGAATATCGGTCGATTTTGAATTCGACTGATTGTTAATCGGTTTAAATACGAATCAAGGTAGATTTGATACCTAATACATGGTTAAAATAATCAAAACTTTAGCTATTTATTTAAAATCTAGAAAGTTGCAAAACTATTCATTCGCTCTATGTAAGGGTGCTTATCGGGCCGTGCTGGCCTCGCCTGTGCCGGCCTGGCACTGTAGACGTGCCGTGCCGGGCCCCGCGTGTTGGCCCGGCGGGGGCCCACCAGGGGCTAGTTAAAAGTGATTTTTTGAGAATTTTTTGACTGTTTTACCCCCCAATAGCCATATAACAGCAATATTAGGGGGGTATGCTTGTAATTGACTGTAAATGAACATTTCCACCATTCCAATTGCCAAATAACAGTCATATTGGAGGGTAGAGGTGGTAAAAACCCAGTTTTTGTTTTCTATAAATAGCCTAACCCTTCCCACTCCAAACCACACCTCTTATACAATCTCTTACTCTTTTCACAATCTCCCTTACTCTCTTTTAAATTGTTCAAGCATCAAAAGTAGGTGGCAACCTAGTTGGGATGTGTTCATACTATAGTGATGCGGTATTATTTGTGCAATTGTATTATGTATCACCAATGCAAAGTTGTACTTGTACTTGCAAGAATTAATTTATTTACATTTTTTGAGCAAAATATATCCTATTATGTGTAAGACAATTTTGTGAATTTTTCTAGAATTTGTTACCTTTTTTTCCTATTTTATGGATTTTTTTGAAATTTTTTTTTAAAAATAAGCCCTGGCTCGTTTGGCCAGGCGGCGGTGGCCAGCCCAGCCTTGGGCGTGCTACGGGCTGGGCTGTGCCGAGCCACTTGGCCAACGGGCCGAGCGTACTGCGGCCCGTTGGGCACGCCTCAGTCATGCTCGGGCTGTGCTGGGCCGGTCCGTTGAGCACCCCTATCCCTACGTGAGTGGTAATGCATATGCATCCTCCAATATAACTAAAGGAAAAAAGTGGAAAAGGCTAATCTGACGTAAGTCTTGTCAAAAAGATTAATCTTTGGCATTTTTGTTTAGAGGAGGGTGCCATTTGGGCTAGCGAGGCTAACACAACGTTTCCAAGCCAAAATATTGGTCTTATCTCCTAAAACAAGGAAGAATTACGACGTCCCCAAGCGGCCGATTTCAGTGATATCTTCCTCCTTTATTTCTCGTTTGTTTTTGTTTACATCATTGTCATACATTTGCTTCATCTCGTGCGCTTTTCGATCTCCGCGATCTGCAAATCCGGCCAACATCTGCGAGGTCTCTCCTTCCCGTTCCTCGGGTACGTCAAACTCTAATTTTTTTGTTCCCTATTTTGTGGAGTATAGGAAACCCTAGTCATATGCTTTAGAAGTTTTCTCCGATCATGGAATCTATTTTGAATTGTTAGATTATACTTTATTTTCATGGTCGTTGCTTTTGTTTATACTAAAGAACCTCTTTGTGATGCTAATGGTTTGATCCGTTCTTTCACGGGATCGCGATTCTAGGGGGAAAAAGAAGGTCGCCTGTAAAGGGGCCAGTTTGATTGTCGATTTGGTTGCGTCTGATTCCATCCGGGCTCATTCTACTAACGATAGATTACACTCTCTGCATCTGACATTTTACCGAACCTCGAATCGACTTACAGAATTGGTTTGGCGTTGTCGACGATGATGACCTGGGAACGCTTTGCAAATTTGGCTCTAGCAGGCATGGTTTCTCCACAACCCTATCTCTCTCTCGCCTTTTACTCTCTCCTCACGCTTTGCAAATTTTTTAATTACTCTCAGTTTAATTTTATAAAACAGCCGGAGGGAAGCAGTGGTTACAGAGTGGTGTAGATTAAAGTGATATTGCGGCATTTTTCTAGTTTAGCTTTAGTTTCAAGTTCTATTTTTTTTTAATGCGTTGAGTTGTTACATGGTGATAGCTGCCAGGGACATGGAACTTGTCCAGTGATAATGCTTGATATATTATTCTCAATTTTGAAAGATAAGTAGAAGGTCATTTCCTATTTTTTTTTCTTTTATTTCTCATTTTATCCCCCAGTGTACTATTACGTCAAGAATTCCATTACTTCTGCTATAAATGGTGCAAAATTTTTTCCAAGATGCGGTGCTGCTTTTTCCATTCTAACCCTGTTGATCTTGTGGACAGATACTTATTGTAAAGGAAATGTATTGATAATATAGGGCAAGAGATGTTTTACAATAGCCGATCTCTTGCATTGTCTCGTTGAAAAGAAGTCATTTCTATTTGACACAGCCTGGGTATTATTCTAGTATCGCATATGGATGTTTAAGTGGCTTGTTGTCATGACCCTAACCTCAACACCCAGATGATAAATCATTTGTATATAAATTTAATTGTGACCTTAATGCATGTGCCATATATAGACCAAGATTTTTGCAAGAGATTTTAGAAGCTTCCAAAAGAGGCCTACGAGCTGTTTTATTGTTTCTAGTTTTAGCATCAGAAAATTTTTTATTTTAAGCCTTCAGAGAGTTTCTGTTTTAAACAATTTTCTATTTTAGCATTAGAAAGTTTCTAAGAGATTAATACTCATTTAAGGAAACCTTTGCAACCTTTATAAAAAGGGAATAGCTACAAAATAGAAGGCAGAGATTTATTCTGCAAATTAAATGTTGAATATAAGAGATTTCTTAGAGTTATGCTTAAAGTAAGAGGCTGAAAGAGCAGGGGATGCAATTCTTTCACTTGAATTTTTCTCTTGGTTTTTTGTTTTACAATTTTTAGTTTTTTTTTGGCAACCAGCTTGAGAATTTAATTGAAGAATTCTGACGCCACATCAAATATAACCATTACAAGATCAGAGTATCACAATATACAACGGAATGGAAGCATCAACTACCAAGGAAGCTCAGATATTAATACTGTAGTAGTGCTAAACAAAAATATTTTGTAATAGGTTATTTACAACACGTACATTATACACAATACTCACACTAATAGAGCAAAAACACCGAGAACTGCTATAAGGACTAAGAAATGCTATTATTATGAACTCTTTCGCCTTTAGATTTCTACTTTTACCATCATTATTTGAAAAATTAGAGATTGTAATGAGTCTCAATTCAAAAAGTAATTATGTCATTATATTTTATCAAAAGTTTTTCTTTACGAACCAAGTCACGAGACAAATAAATAACGTGGACATGGGAAAATTAGAGTTGACATTCTGTTGTGAATCACACTAAAAGTTGTATTAGGGCAATGTGACTAAATAAAATTCCGATTACACAAATCTAAACCATCATCATCCTATACATAAGTATGTTTGCACCATAGTGGGGTTGACGACAGGAATCTTGTTTTTCCATCCTGTTCTATAAAAAATAATGAGCAAACTTAGAAGTTAATCAAATCAGGTTTGAGAAGCCATGCTTTTGCATGCATTCAGTATGTGATAGTGCTAAAATTGTCATGGATCTTTTGATGTCTCCCTTAATAATGGTTTGTGTAAGGTTGCCGGTACTAGATCCAATGACATATCATGGTGCCCTCCTTTCATGATAACCAGCATGAGTTGTTGGCTTACTGACCTTAAAGGTTTACAAAAGAATTCACTTTATCATAAAAGGCACGAATAACAATTATACATCATATGTCATAACAAGAGTTGTGCCTTTGATCTAGGGTCACAAACATTGATAAAAAATAGACAATTAATTACCTTATGATCAATAAGTCCAGATATACCACTTGAAGGGTTTCCTCATTGCTTACTAACATCGATAATCATTTAATAAAATCATGTAAAGATCACATGCATTAAAATCTTATCCCCTCACATTTGTATGTTGTGCATGGAGGCTGGAGAGAGCATGGACCATATCTTCTTGGAGTGCCACTTTGCATGGGCTATATGGATGAGACTCATTTATATGATGGGGACTTCATGGGTTCTACCCAACTCTGCCATTCAGATGTTAGATTAGTGGCGATTTAGTAGGCTTGAGTTGAGAGGGCACATTATGTATGGATTGGCTTTTCATTTAGTCGTGTAGCACATCTGGCTTGAGAGGAACCGTACCGTAGAATCTTCTAGGACAGGAGGGGGAGTGTGGAGCATTTTGTGGAGAGTGTTTTGGCGCTGATTGCCTCATGCGTGTCAATTCGACCAGAGTTCAGTGGATTGAGTACCTGAGATATTGTTAGAGACTGGCATGCATGTTGCTTTTCTCCCCGCTTCCTTAGATGGGGGTCGGTTATGCTATACACTTCTTGAGCCGTCCTTGAGGTCCCATTCCTCATGGGACCTCTTGACTAGATTGTACTATCTTTTTATCTATATACATTATATCTTTCATTATTCATCAAAAAAAAAAAAAAAAAATTCTTACAGATAATCTCAATAGTTCAGAATATTATTGCAGACTTTTATGGTATAAAATATATACCGATAAGGAGTTAACTTCATATGGTTGACATGTAAAAGTTAGGAAACCAGACTCGAAGTAAAATCAGCAGAAAGATATAATTAACTTTCAAGTTTGGATACTCTAAATAGTTTGGATACTTTAAATAATTCTGAAAAGTACAACAGCATGATCATACAATTAACCCTGTAGGCTTAGATACTTCCAACTGCTGAGCAATGAAGAGGGGTGTTTGGGGGCTGATCAGGTCATTTTAAATGGGGGGGATTAGGGTGGCAGTAGGATGGATGGAAGTTTGGGGGTGAATTCCAATTTAATGTGAACAGAGTCGAGGTCTTTTCAGAGATGGTGATTGAGGAGGTTATTCCCCGGAGCGGGGAGCAAATGCAAATTTGTAGGGCGGTTGAACAATTCAAAGGAAAGTTTGAGGGAAAGGGAAAGTCTAGTGATCCATGAAGGTGCTAAGTTGGAATATTAGGGGTCTGGGGGGAAGTGATAAAAAACGGGCGGTTAAGGAAATGTGTAACCATAGGAAGCCAGATGTGGTCGTTCTTGTTGAATCTAAGTTAGAGGAGGTGGATTAGAGAGTGGTCAGAGGGTTGGGGCAACTTCAAGGCGTAGAGTGCGTGTTTTTGCCATCTTCTGGTAGATCTGGCGGGATCATAGTTATGTCGGACGCTCAGAGCCTTAGTAAGATTGATAGTCAGGTGGGTACTTTTTCAATTACCATAGGTTTTGAGTCGGTTAGGGATAGGTTTAAGTGGTCTCTTTCTGCTGTTTATGGTTCGTGTCGGGCTAGGGGGAGAGATTTATTTTGGCAGGAATTGGATGATAGGAATCTTAGGGACTCCTCTCCTCGGCTGGTGGTGGGTGATTTCAACATATACAGATTTTCCCATGAGTCCAACAACGGTAGGAACCGAGTCACTAGGAGCATGAGGGATTTCTCAAATTGGATTTAGCAAAGTGAGTTTGTTGACTATCCTTTGCAAGGGGGGCAGTTTACGTGGTCAAACCTTCAAATTCCTCCTTTATGTTCTAGGATTGATAGATGTCTTGCTTCAGGATCATGGGATAATTACTTTATGCCAATGGTTCAAATGGTTCTCCCTCATCCTGTTTCTGATCATTCTCCACTGTTGTTGTCTAATGAGCCCATTCACGGTGTCCTTCTCCTTTCAGGTTTGAAAACATGTAGCTATATCATCCTTCATTCCAGAACCTTATTCAGGAGTGGTGGTTGGAAGGGAGAAATGCAGTGTCGGGGTTGGAAGGTTTCAGATTTATGGGCTGTTTGCGTGAGGTCAAGTATAAAATCAAGGGGTGGAACAAGCAAACTTTTGGGAGGTTAGGAAGCCAGAAAAAGCGGCTTTGGATGAAATAGCTGAATTGGATCTTAAGGAGGGAAGTGGGGGCCCCATGATAGGAACAGAAGAGTAGAGGTTCAAGCCTCTCTTGAAAGAGTTTTAAAATTTGAAGAAATTCATTGGAGACAAAAGTTAAGGATTAGATGGTTAAAGGAGGGAGATGGGAATACAGCTTTTTTCCACAGGATGGCAAATGGGAGAAGAATAAAAAACACAATTTTGAGGTTGGAGGTGGATGGTAGATCTATTGAGGATGGTGGCGAAATTGGTCAGTCTCTGTGTCACTTCTATGCCAATCTTTATAAATCAGAGCAAGATTTGTATTTCAACCTGAAGGAGTGCAATCAATCAAAGGTCGGTGAGGAGCTGAATGGGTGGATTGAAAGAGGTTTTGAGATGGAAGAAATCAAGGAGGCGATTTGGGAGATGGAAGGGGATAAGGGTCCTGGGCCCGATGGCTTTTCGATAGAAATTTTCAAATATAATTGGGAGATTGTTAAAGATAATTTGTTTCAGGTGTTCCAGGAGTTTTACACGAATGGCGTTGTCCACAAGGCCACAAATGCGACCTTCCTTGTCCTAATTCCCAAGAAGGTAGGGGCAATTGGGATCAGGGATTTCAGGCCTATTAGTCTTACTACTAGTGTGTATAAGATTATCGCTAAGGTCTTGTCGCTTAGGTTGAAGAAGGTGTTGCCTAAGATAATATCGGGGAATCAAAGTGCTTTTGTGGAGGGTCGTCAAATAGTGGATTCAGTGTTGATTGCTAACGAATGTGTGGAAAGTAGGAGGTCTCGAGAGCCAGGTGTTGTGTGCAAGTTAGATATTGAAAAGGCGTATGATAGGGTGGAATGGGCCTTTATTGATTCAGTGCTGAAATGGAAAGGTTTTGGTGAAAGGTGGAGGAGGTGGATTCGGGGTTGTCTGAGAAATGTTCACTTTTCTATCTTGGTAAATGGAGTAGTGACGGGATTCTTTCCATCTTCCAGGGGTATTCGGTAGGGGGATCCTCTATCCCCCTTCTTGTTCACTTTGGTAGCAGAGGTATTGCATAGCTTTTTAATGGTTGGAAGAAATCAGGGTTTGATCAAAGATTTCAAGGTTGGAAGAGGCGAGGTGACAATTTCACATTTACAATTTGCGGATAATACCTTGGTTTTTTTGGAAGCATCTAAAGACCAAATGGTCTGGTTGAAGAGCATATTGAATACTTTTCACATGGTATCAGGTTTGAATGTGAATTGGGAGAAGAGCTCCATGGTTGGTTTGAACCTTGGGGAGGATGAATCTCTTTCTTTTAGCTGAACATTAGGGTGTCAGGTGGGTAGCTGGCCTATGTCGTATTTGGGCCTTCCCCTCGTAACGTTAGCTTTTGGGAGCCAGTCATTGAGAGAGTAGAGAAGAGGTTAGCACTTTGGAAAAGAAATTACTTGTCTTTGAGGGGTAGGATAATCTTAATAAAGGCCGTGCTTGCAAGCCTCCCTGTATATTTCATGTCGTTGTTAAGGATGCCTTCAAGAGTTGTGGCTATCATTGAGAAGGCCCAAAGGGACTTTCTTTGGGAGGGCGGGGGGAGGAGGAAGAATCATCTAGTAAGGTGGGATAAAGTGTGTTTGGATAAGGAGAAGGGTGGAATTGGGGTGGGTATGGTAGCCCATCGTAACTCTTCTCTTTTAGCTAAATGGTTGTGGCGTTTCAGCACAGAAAAAGAAAGTTTGTGGCATCAGATGATTACAAGCATATACGGACGGGATGATAATGGATGGTTCATAAATTTGAGGTCTCGACTGACAGGAAACTGCCCATGGAAGGCTATCTTGAAACTTGCTTCTGTATTTTACCCTCATATTAGATTTTCTGTCGAATCTGGATCTTCGGTTCGTTTTTGGCATGATCACTGGTGGGGCAGTCAAGCCGTTATCTCTTCAATTTCCTTGATTATTCTCTTTGGCCCTATTTCCTAATGCGGTTGTCGCTGACACTTTGCAGTGGTCAGCCTCTGGTTTTTCTTGGAATCTTCCTCTTTGGAGAGACCTTCGATCTTCTGAAATGGACGAGATTTCTTCTCTTATTGATGGGTTAAAGGATGTAGTCCTGAAACCCCATGGTTCTGATAAGGTTTCATGGTCCCTTTCATCCAATAGACTGTTCTCCTGTAGATCTTTCTTCAATTTTGTCTCGCAACCTTCATCGCATCTTTCGGTCCCATTCTAGGTCCATAAGCTCTGGAAGCCTAAGGTCCCTCTAAAGGTTAAAGCTTTTCTGTGGACTGCCCTCTTACATAGGATAAAAATAGCTGATTTAATCCTAAGAAGATGGAAAGGGATTGCTTTGTCTCCGCAGATTTGCTTCATGTGTACGGATTCTGGAGAGAGTATTGATCATCTTTTTGTCCATTGTCAGTTTGCCAGTAGCTTGTGGATGAGGTTGCTTGAATTGATTGGAGTGTCTTGGGTGTTCGTTGATTCTTTTATCGCATGTTTTGATCAGTGGCGGGTGAGGGGTCTTAGTAGGAGGGGCAATATATTGTATAATATGGTATTCCATGCAGGGGTATGGTCCATATGGTTGGAACGAAATAGCAGGATTTTCAGGGATATCAGGCGATCGGTGGATCAGGTGTTTGATTCCACATTGATTGCTGTGGCATCGTGGGCTTCGGTGCTGCTGGAGTTCCAAGGATTACGGCCTATTCAGATTGTGAAGGATTGGAGGAGGTGGTGCTTTTCGGATCTTACAGAGGTGGATGTTTTGTTGAGAGGGATGAGGGGGATATTCCTAGACATGGGGCTAGGAGTCTCAGATGTTTATTGAGTGAGATGTGGATATGATCAGATACTAAATGGTTTGTTCAGTCTCTGATTTTTGTGTCTTAAGACTTTGGTCTCTGTTTTTGTCATGTACAGTGGATTGTTTTTTGGGGGTATACTTGGGGTTGTGGGGTCTGGTGTTTTTGTGTAGTCCGTTTGTATACTCCATACTTTATACTTTTCTCCCATATAATATATATATACACTCATCTTCATTATGCATCAAAAAAAAAAAAAAAAATTAATTTATGGGTTTGGAAAAGTACGGCAGTATAATCATATAATCAACTTACATGCTTAGATAGTTTCAACAGTTCAGAAAAGTACGGTAGTATAATTAATCTATAAGTTTAGATGCTACAGGTTTAGATACTTTCAACAGTTTACAGCAGTCATATAATTAACTTATAGATTTAGATAGTTTCAACAGTTCAGAAAATTGCGGTAGATTACAAGTTTGGATACTTTCAGCTGTTCAGAAAATCATAACAGATGTGTATTGCATAAATACCACATGACAGAATAATTGATAACCATGTAATTAGCTTACAGGTTTAGGGCAATTTCTGTTTGTTTATAACTTACTTTTGCACTCCTGTCTGATAAAAAATAAAAAATAAAAAAATAATCTTCTACACTCCTGTTTTCCTTTTTCCTCTGTTCTTCTTCTTTTTCCTTAGCAATCTATTTCCTTAGTTTGTGTTTATATTTTCTTATTAATGTTTTCCTTTACAAATGCCTAAGTGAGATTAATTAGGTCAAGTTAGAACTTAGAGCTAATTAGTTTTATTGAGAGGGTTGACAAGTGTCAACCCCTCTCTAAGAGGTTGCAAGACTTATGTTGGAAGTCTTGACACGTGGGTGCCACTTGTCACCCACACGCATGCCCTTCAAGTCTTAAGTATTTATTTGCCATACTTAATGAAATCAGTAGGAGTAACTAATACATTAAGATAACATTGAGTAGGAGTAACTTAATTGTAATGCCCCAATCCTTATAGCACCAATATTGTCCGCTTCGGCCCATTGGGCCTTATGGTTTTGCTCTTGGGTTTTACCCCAAAAGGCCTCGTTGCTTGAGAGAGTCACAAGCCTATATATATAGACCTTCACCTTCTCTTCCCTGAGCAATGTGGGACTCGGTATCTCACAATCAACCCCCATTAAGGGCTGCACCTCCCCATGCAGTAGCCTGCTAGCCCATTATCCCAGGCCTGCCCACATGGTAGCCCGCCCATATGCACTAACAAATGTCCGGGTCCCACATTTCCAGTTGGGGTCCGGCTTTGATACCATTCTGTAATGCCCCGATCACTAAGCAACGATATTGTCTGCTTCGGCCCATCGGGCCTTAGTGTTTTGCTCTTGGGTTTTAAAAAAGCCTCATTGCTTGAAGGAGTCACAAGCCTGCATGTATAAACCTTCACTTTCTCCTCCCCGAGCAATATGGTACTCGGGATCTCACACAATTACCATAAATACATCAAACAAATACAATTAAAGCTTATTAATACTGATAACTAATAATTAGAAAATTCAGGTTTATATAAGCAGAATCATATTAGCATTCAAATCAATGTCGTCAAGGGCAGCTGAATATTGTAAAATACTAACTTGGGCTATTATATTTGTTGATATATATAAAGTTAGTTGTTGTTTCAGCTGGTTGTTGAGCTTGTATGATTTTTTCCCCAATTTTGTCTATGTTAAAAAAGCTTTATTCTTGTCTAGAGATTGTCTTTCCCGTCGTGGATGAAACTATTTCTTTCTTCAAAAGGATGAAATCTCACTTGTATAAACAAAATTTTGAAAAATCAGGAGCTTTTTCACTTTCTAAATTTCTGGTAGGATAGCTGGTTGATGTTGTATATTGCATTTTTGATAGTTGATAAAATTGTGACAGGGAAATTTATTTCAGTTGTTCCGGTTATTATGTCGATTATTTTATTTTATTGTCTATTTATTTTACTATTGGAGTTGTATAATGTGACACTATTTTGACTCATGTTCTGTGTTGCAGGTTTAACTTTGGCGCCACTTATTGTTAAGGTAGATCCAAATTTAAATGTCATTTTGACAGCTTGTCTAACAGTTTATGTGGGTTGCTATCGATCTGTCAAGCCTACCCCACCATCAGTAAGTACAATAGTATTATTGGACTATGACATGGTTCCAATTTTCATTGTTAATTCCTGTGTGTTTTGGTTTGTAATCTTGATGTGGTGTGTTTAATTATGCAGGAAACTATGTCAAAAGAACATGCGATGCGCTTTCCCTTGGTTGGGAGTGCAATGCTATTGTCACTGTTTTTGCTCTTCAAGTTTTTATCAAAAGACTTGGTTAATGCTGTTTTGACATGCTACTTCTTTGTACTTGGGATCATCGCTTTTTCGTACGTTGTTTCCTATCTTTGCAGTAGTCCATGTATTGTGGTATTAGACATTAGAACTACTGCCAGCATAGTTACTTTATGAATAATTCATTTCTTGGGTTTTCATATTTATCACTCCTCTCTGTGCAGTGCAACGTTGTTACCTGCGATTAAACGTTTTCTTCCAAATCAATGGAATGAAGAATTTATTACCTGGCATTTCCCATATCTCCGTTGTATGTAATTTTCTTCCTGTTTGCCTCCCGTTTGGTAGTGCATATTGTTTTTGCTCTTCAAGTTTCTTTGGTTTAAGCCTTCCCTTTAGGGAGCAGTGAAGTTGTATGCTGCTAGTTATTGATAATATGTTAGACAATAGACATCTGTATTTCTGCCTATTAAAATAACTTCTTGAGTACACCCTCTCAACTATTGCTTGCTAATTGTGGCAACTTACACTTGGTTGAGTGAGCTACCAGGTTATCATGGCCCCAATATTGTAGTTGGATTACATGCCAATGCTTTTTCTTTGTTTTATGTTTATTTTGAAATTAGAATTTGATGTAGTTGTCTTGTCTAACTGTACTTGTATTATGCAGAATGACGTAAATATATTTATGCCTTTCTTACACAGCTTTGGAGGTCGAGTTTACGAGGTCTCAGATTGTTGCAGCAATTCCTGGAACTTTTTTCTGTGCATGGTATGCTAAACAGAAGCATTGGCTGGCGAACAATATTTTGGGACTAGCTTTCTGCGTTCAGGTTTGATTTTGCCTTGTATAAAGGGAACAACATAGGTTGTTTGGTGATGTTTTTAAAAAAAAAAAAAATTGAAAAAAAAAACCTCTCAAATTGTTCTTGTGATTTTAGAATGAAGAGAAAACATGTTTGGCAGCAATTAATTAAAACCATAGTATTTTAAAAATCAGTAAAAATTTGCCTGCTAAGTCTAATGATTATGATCTAAGAACAAATCGGTATGATTGTGATGGTGTTAACTTTTTAAGTATGGTTGTGCTAGTAATGGTGGTTTTACTAATGATAGTGGCAATGGTTTTACTGTTGTGATGGTCGTGGTTGTATTATTAGCAGTGGGGTGGTGGTGCTGATGGTGGTGGTAGTTGTGTGGTGGTGGTAGTAGTATTGGTGTTGGTGGTTGTAGTTTTGTTTTGCCGGTGGTGATTGTAATGATGGTGGTGGTCCTGGTGGTGGTTATAATGTAGTGCTGGTAATAGTGGTGGCTTGGTGGCGGTGGTGGTAGTAGTAATGTTGTGATGGTAAATGAAACCTCAAGTGATTTGATTAACAAAACAATAAATTTCAAAAATTTCATAAAAAATTACAAAGCAATTTTTTGTTATTAAAAGCTGATATTTTTAGCTTCTAAAAACAGGTCTGTTTTTGTCCTTGGGTTTTTTGTTTTTGTTTTCGGTTTTTGTTTTTTAATCAATTTTAAAACTGTCCTTACCAAACATGAATTTTGGGTTTTAGCTGTCAAAAGACAGAAATAACTGCTTGTAAAAAGATTACGAACAGCCTCTTAATTGTTTATAATATCTTTGTCTACCTAGTTTAAAACTTTGATTTCCTTCTGAGCACCTAGATCCTGACTTACCAAGGAGGATTCTCATTGCCTTTGCTCTAACTTGCATATTGTAATGTGTACAACTGTACACTATCTAGCATGTATTTTTGTTTTCATTTCATATAATCATGTTCCATATGCCTAAAACCTTTCCTCTGTGCTTGTGCAGAATTTCTGTTAGAAAAATTTATGTTTGTGCTTATTTTCATAACATAGTTTACTATTCTGCTCGTTTTCGCAAATTGTATACACTATTGTGATATTGTTTCTGTATAGTTCTATGTCTGGTTTTTTTTTTTTTCATTTGGAGAAGTTTACTTGGGTCTGTTCCTAATAAATTCCTACTGCTACCCCTATAATATATTTTTTATTTTTTTGTGCAATTGGCTACAGCATGAAGGTGATTATTTCATTATTTATCCAAGTTTTGATATTATGGCTATTTCTGTTGACTTTCTGGTTCTCTGAAAATAACTTATCTGTATACAATGGAGATATTAGGTTAGTTATTATTAAGTTGATGATTTCAGAATGGTTTTACAGGGAATTGAAATGCTCTCTCTTGGTTCTTTTAAGATTGGTGCCATCCTTTTGGTAAGAATCATATCCCAAATTTTCATGTTTTTCAATAATTGTGAACACGTAACATGTGAGTTAGTTTTACTGTACTTAGGAGCAAAACTATATTGTTACTGTCAATTGTGTTTTTTCATCGATAATTTTATTGTGCCTTTGATGGGTTGTCCTTTTTTTTTTTGCCTTTGTTAACAGTATCTTTGTTGCATAAGAAACTGGTTGCATTGTTTTTATGTTACATATATTTTTAAACTTTTGAAAGCCAATCTGATATATAATTTTTTAAACTGATAAATTTCCTACATATTATTTTTTTTCTTGTATATAATGAAATGCAAAAAAAAGAAGAAGAAGAAGAAGCTACTGTTACATATAATATAATCTGATATACATGTATTAACGGGGCTACAGGTGAGATACCGCAACCTTAGAAAATTACACAAATATGATATACATGCATTAATGAGGCTTATGTGGATTGAGATATTAGCCACGCGTACATTATTCATAAAAAAAAAAAAAGATATTAGCCACGCGACATATCCAAGAGCTTCCTTGTCATCTGGAAGTTATGGATTGTCTATGTCATTGTTTTTTGGTAGGGAAAGACATGTGTCACCAGGCCAAAAAACTTTGTGAGCCGTATCTGAAAAACTTTTACTGTCAAGTTGTTTTGAGTGGATTCAAGTTCTTAAGTTTATTCAGTCAAAATTTTTAATTTCAGTTGAACTTTTTTTTTTTTTGAACTAATGGATGGAAATGCTTGCAAAATTTTAATCTGCGCTCTATTGCATGAATTTGAAAGCTAAAGCTTCTTTATTTTTCTTATTTTATTTTGGTTCAATAAACTTATTTTGTGTGAGTAATTTTTTTTTCCTTCTCGATTTGATGAACCTTACCTTACTTTCTTGTTAATAAAACTAAAATATTACTGTAATATTGTTGAAATGCTCTTGGCCAGTCTGCAACATGTTGTTCAGTTGCTTGTGCAAGTGTTGAGGCGTTTGGCATGTGTAATTCTGCATAGACGAGCCTGGGTGTTTTGACGACCACAATTTTCATCATTGCACTTGAATAGCAGTTTGGCCTATGGGCTTATTCATTTAATTAATACTAGTAAACATCCACGTGCTTTGCACGTGGAATATTTTTTTTATATAAATAAATGAATATAAAATCAATAGATATAAAAGGTGAAATTATAAAATATCTAACGCTAAATACGAAGGAATAATTGACAGCATTAAGCTATATTGATATATCTCTTTGTCTAATAACTATAAGATACGTATATTACAACACGGGATTGCAATATCATTGATAGTCCTTTCTAGTTCTCCTCAATTTTGATCTTCTTTTGTCGGTGGATCATATGCAAATCATCAGATTGTTCCATGTGTCTTTTTGAAGTGCTCACTTCTTCAGCAGCAGTTTGTACCAGATATGTCTTATAACAAAACTTGAAAATTAAAAAACAGAAAATGATTTCTTAAAGAAAGAGCGGGAGAGCCATACTCAATGTAATGATTTTAAGGGTTATTTAATTTCCTCCCAATTTTTTTTAAACAAACAGTGAACTTACCAAAATTACAACAAAAAAAAGCTATATGAGACAGATGCTTTCTAATCATCCAGATCTCTTAGGTGTTTTTTTTTCATATATCTAAAATACCCTTCTCTAGAATATTTAATTTTATAAGTATCGTTTTCTTTTGTTATGGCCGTGAGTCTAATCAAACCTTAATTATTCTATTGTTATGGAATTGCTGCATTGATTTTTCTCATTGACAAGACACTCAATATAAGCATCTGTATCAGAAGTCCTGGTTCGTATAGAGAAAGAGAGAGATGTACAGAAGAAAGATTGTGAAAATCCTAAAAAAAGAGTTTTAATTCTATGAAGGGCACCTACAACATGTCAAAAATTGGAAGTGCCTACAAAATGAATAATTAGAGCAAAATAAATGAATAAACATGCACAATAAGAAGTCCAGTGACAAGGTTATTCAAATTATCAAATCAATGCAAATTTCTTACCATTGTCAATCATACTTCTTGCCCAAGTCCCTTGAGTAATCCTACATGTTATTTCTCAAACCTGCTTGTGTTCACATTATGTTGTAAATTTTATCTTATATTTTGATTAACAAATCTTACGCCAAAATCATCATTGTAAAAATATCACGATAGTCCACCAGATTAACATTATGAACCCCCAATGCAGTATTTTTCACAAGAACCAATTCAGCAAAAGTCTCAACGGTAGTATCTAAAAGGTTCGAACTGCAGTTAATTTGGATATCCAAGTAAGAAATTCAAAAGTGACTGTAAGACATCCTTGGCATCCTCAACCTCACATCATGAAAACCGTATTCCATGCAATGGCAGTAAATAATTTTAAAGCCAATCCCTAAATCACAATAGATAAAGATAATATATTCAAGAATTTGGAACAATAAATTCATCAAGGAACCAAGGAGACACAAACTCACTCAACAGTGCTCTTCACTCTTCCGATTGAGCCAACTCCATCGAAACAGCAGGATCCGAACCTCCCATTCCTTTCCCTTTCGTTTTGGCAGAAAGCATTGTGACGTGAAAGCAACCAAAGACGTCAAGACCCAAAACCTGGCGGAGCAGTCAAAATGAACTGAAACTTGCAAAATGTTGACTAATTTTTCGTTGATCGCCAACATCTTCATGAAGTCCATGAAATCACTGTAAATTTCCTCCACTTTGTCGTATTTGATAGAAACGGCAAAAACCATAAACAATGAAAACTGAAGAAATCTTCTGGATCTGTGATGATAGAGAGAATTTCAAAGAGAAATGATGAATAAAATGGGGTTCGACGTTCAACCATAGACCCCGTGAAGAAGGCAGAGAGAGGGATAATTTACAACTGTTGAAGTGTGTAGGGAATTTCTAAAAGAGATGGTTTAATGATAATGGTATTTTTTGAGTTTGAAGGGAGATAGAAGGTTGGAAGTGACGGGGGTGATGGTATGACGTTTGATAATGGGCGGTTGCTGAGGCAGTTTGAAAGAGGGCATCGGAGGCAATATGAAAAAGGAGAAGGATAGCACGGGAAAGTAAAAATGGACAAACAATAAGAGGCTTCGTGCTTTTTATAATAGTAAAGATGATTGAGTGTTTCCTCATACTCTGCTGGTTAAATTGTAATGCAATCTTTGAAATTATAAGAGATATTTCTTCCTGGCCATTTATGAATCCTTTATCTGCCCAGTTGTCTTATTAATTGTTAAAGAAGTGATGTGAACATGTTTTCCCCAGATGTTCAGTGCTAATTCATTTTGCTTTGAATGGCTTTTGGTTTATTTTTTGTAACATTGCAGGCTGGACTTTTTGTATATGATATCTTCTGGGTCTTCTTTACTCCAGTGATGGTTAGTGTTGCAAAATCTTTTGATGCTCCTATAAAGGTGAGTTATTCTCATTAATCTGGTTATCAATTACATGGATCTGTTTGTATGTTTTCTGGTCGAATAACCAAATATAACTTTGTTTTTCATTATACGAGATGAGTACTTATGAAATCTCTTCTTCCAATTAGTTGGGTTGGCAATATAAACCAAGTTCCACCTTCACATGTTGGTTTTGTTCATTTTCTGATTGTAAAGATTTTTCTTCCTTGTGCAGCTTTTGTTTCCAACAGCAGATTCTGCACGGCCATATTCCATGCTTGGTCTTGGTGATATTGTAATACCTGGTAATGCATTATAATTTTTATTTTTGTATAAAAGATTTATTTGATTAATGTAATGTAGAAGTTTTTCACCATTTATTTCTTACACTTGTTATTTCTTACACTTGATAATGAAGGTATCAATAGAGTCAAATGATACAATTGAATGTATGTGGAAAAATGTTATATTCAATTTGTGAAATGGGTACAGATAGGATGCCTTTTTCACATGTGGCTTGTATGTTGGTCAAGAGGGGAAATATGGTATTAGGAGAAGACCATTATCGGGATTTTAAAAAGGACAAATGCCAAGGCCCTCTTTGCTTTTTAAAGTATCAAATTCCTCTTTTAAAAAACTGTTCTGATAATTTGAGATGCTTCATCTTGATTACTTGTGTGATAAAATCTTATAGATTTTAAAATTTTTTTTGGGTAGTTAATATTTAGATTTTAGCTTAACAATAAGCAAGACTCTAAATCTATGTCAGAGGTCAAAGATTCTTTTCATTTGCTGTTATCTGTTCACTGGTAATACATGAAAAGTGCATTTATGAATTTCTCAAATATCTAAGATGATAGCTGATTTTTCATGTTGCAGGTACTATTCCGATATTGGTCCTTTGATGCTACTATGAGCAGTTTATCTTTTATTGTACATCAAATTCTGTTATATAGATTTTACTTGAATGGTGGTTATAAATTATGGTCCATATCAACTAGGGGATTGAGGATCCTACCAAAAAAAAAAAAACTAGGGGATTGAGGATGATGCTTATTGTAATGAGATGAAATGTAGATCACTTAGATTAAGTGCAAAATCGGAGATTATACAAGCATATAGTCTCTTAATTTTTATGCAAATAATGTTGGTTTGAGTGATTTGTTTTTGAACTTGACATTGAGCTTTAAGAATTGGAATAAGAACAAATGCACTGGTGACATAAAAATTGTTGTCAGTTTTACATCTGAATATATAATTCAGTGAACAAGTAATACTTCTTCAATATATATTGACATGGATATTCTTTCTTTAGGTATTTTTGTTGCATTGGCGTTACGATTTGATGTGTCAAGAGGAAAAGAGAATCGGTACTTTAGAAGTGCATTTTTTGGATACACAGTTGGTTTGGTTCTCACAATTGTTGTGATGAATTGGTTTCAAGCTGCACAGGTAGTTTATTTGGTATCAAGTTTTTTTTGTCCCTGTTTTTCCTTTCGAAAATTTTGTAAGGAATTGATCTATTCATATGATCAATCAAAAAGTGATAGAAAAATAGGTAGACTCCACCTTGAATATATTCCATTGTTATTCTTGTATCGGTCCTGTAAAGATCACATGGACCACTACAAGCTCAACCATTTTGATCACTTTAGTGAGTTCACTTCTTTTTTCCTGGAAATTTCAGCCTGCACTGCTCTATATCGTTCCAGCTGTTATTGGATCAGTGGCTGTGCATTGCATATGGAACGGGGAAGTCAAATCGGTTTGTTCTATACCCATATATTATTTTTGTAATGTCTCTAGAAATTTTTTGATAGTGTTAGTAGGCTGTATTTTCATATTATACCATTGGAGCATCTAATTAAGATGGGAATGTGATCATTAGTTAATGTTATGATTATGTAAATATGAAGAGAGTTTGATAAATTTTCTTGCTTATATGTTTTAAACTGGACATTTTACTTTCTGCACTTGTTATTGAGGGGGTTTGACCAAGTAATTGTTCTGTTTGGAGTCTTGACTCTGCTTCTCTCTTTTGCTCTTTATTTTATTCTCCATGGATTTTTACCAGAATGTGAGTTCTGCGAAGTTTAGTTGATCTGTCAGAATGGTTGGCAGTGTTCTGCTGCCGTCCATTCTTCCTCTTTTGGGGAATACGTGTGGCTTTGGGATGGGCTGTTTGCATGTTAATATTCCGTTCTTTCTCTTAGATTTTCTGGTTTTTAAGGGGATCATTTTTTGTCACTAGTGTCCCCTCGTGCTATATGTCAAACTTTGTTGTCTCCATTATTTTTAATTTTAGTGGACCAAACTTGATATTTTTCTGATGCGAGAGATGAATTTCCTACTGATAGAAGTTAAAACTCAAAATCCATGCCTTTTCATTTCTTTTGTGTGCACTTGCAAACTTGGCTTGACAAGAATTATGTATACCAATGTGCTATTTGGCTGACAAACTGGTGCAAGCCTGACATGTAGCTCAACTAGTTGGACATCTCTGAGAAGAATGTTACATCTTCCTGCCTAGAAGATAATCGGATTTGAGGGCTGTGATTTTGGCCTTTATCCTGTCATCTTTGATTTGTTTTTGTGGATTATCACTTGTCCTGTAAAAAATAGGATGGAGTTGATGCAATGATGAAAACAGGAATTTGGAGTGTGTACTAACTTGGCTGGAAAAATCTTTATTCCACTGTGTCAACTAGTTGACCAACTGATGTAAGCCAGACATGTTGCTCAACCGGTTGGATTCTACCTTTAGAAACTGTTTCATATTCTTGCCTTAGAAGATAATAGGGCATAAAATCTGTGATTTTGGCCTTTATCCAGGCATCTTTTATGGGTTTATATAGATTAGCAATTCTGAAAAAATGGGATTGGAGTGGTCCTTACAGACTTGGATAACACCGTTATGGGAAACTAGATAAATGAACTATGTACCATATAGATCAGAATACTTTTATCAACTGTAAATTTGATTGTTTTGATTGCTTTTAGAGTTGTTGGGTTCCACTTGCAACCTTCTGTGATTGGCCGACAGAAGCGTGCATCTGTTTACAGTTGAAAGCTTGTCTGTTTGAAATGCTTCAGTTTCCTATACATTTGAAATCTTTTTGCTATTGATCTCATTATTTGTCTCCATTTTATCATCTAGCAAGATATTGATATTTTGTTGTTTATTGCAGCTGTTAGAATTTGACGAATCTAAGACGGCTACTTCATCTGATGATGGAGAGAAGAATAGTAGTGATTCCAAATCTAGCAAGAAAGAAGAATAGCATTGAGGCACTTGGACAAATAGATACCCCAATCTGGGTAAGAAAAGAAAAATTTTCAGATGGAGAACTTAATGCCAGTGTTAAGCTTTTGGAATTAACGAAATAAATGATTTTTAGTCATTAAATGTTAGCCCTTTAAAAGCAAACCTCTGTCAACTGGTTAATTTGCAATGGCCATTTGGCATCTTGTACTGTCTTGGCCCGTTTTTTCAAACCATTTTAAAATGGTTTACTGGTTCATAGACCCATTAATTGCTTAAAACATTTACTTAAAAGTGACGGTTGCAAGAAGGCATAACATATTACAGGTCTATGAATGGCCTGGGTCTTAAAACATGGGTCTGGACAGATGGGTTGTTGAATTGAAACCCATGTTTTGGCTTTGTTGATACTTGTCTGCAGCAAATCTCACAGAGCTAAATGGCTAAATGAAGAACTACAGCTCTCTTTGGGTTTGCATCAGATCAATGTTAGATGATTACAAACTTATTGGTAATTGGATTTATTTGTTTTGGGTGGGTGGGATGGCTTGGGGCGTCGGTGTTATTATTGATCTTCAGTTGAAACCTGAAGATCAATTATTAGGAAAATTTTTTTTGGTGATTTATTTAATTATTATTATTTTTTTTGAGAGGTGGGGGGTTTTTTGGGTGTGGGTTAGTTTTTTTTTGCCCTTGTCCTTAGCCTGGTAATCTTGTCTCAGACAGTAACAAGTCTTTTTCTGTCTAGGACTAGGATCTGAATTCTATTGTATTGCTTACTCCTTAATACGGGTACAAGACAGAGGATAGGAGCATTATTCTGTCTCTTTTGACAATTAATTGTTGTGTTTTTCATGGATAATATCTCAAGACTAACTTTTAAAGAAGAAGATTACGGCTTGCACTGATTTATTTTCGTCTTGAAAGTAAAGATTTCTAACCTTGAAATTGATGCAACAGCTTCAGGTTTTAGTTGGGACATGGGTTTCAGGAATGCATCTCCTCTAGTGCCAGAATACCTCCGGTGGTATTGTGATACCACTGGCTTGGATGACATATGGATGTGTGGGGCTCATTCTTGACTTAGGCATTCATTCGCACAATCAATCCAGCATGGCTAGTTTAATCTGTTATCGAATTCAAAACTTCTAATGTTTTGATTCAGTTTTCGATTTTTTTTAATGGTTAATCCGGACTGGTCTAAAACGGTTAAAGGCGGTCCATCCTCATCCTTGTCCAACAAGAACCACAAGAACCTACGAAGGTTCTTTGTAGTGGAAATCGGCTGGGAACCAACTGTTCGCAGCCGATGTGGAATCGGGATTAGTGGGAAAGGACGCGTTTCCCATTAATCGTACATTGGCTGGGAATGCATAAGGTTCAAGGCCTCCCCAACATGTGATATGCTACTAATGCATATATATATATATATATATATATACAAAATAAATGTTTTTTTAGACAAGGTGTTAAAAAAGAAAGGCTTTTTAAATGTCTTTTGAAAGGAAGAAAATAGGGGAAATTGCTTTGTAGTAATGAATTTTCAAAATAATTTAGATTGGTCAATTTTTGGTTATTGGTTTTTAGTGATACTTTTTAACATAATCGAGAATTGGTGTCATTTTACAATCCATTAAGAGTTTCTTACGAAAACGCCCTCAAAAGACTTTGAAAACCTTTATTACAAGTGAAGTTTGCAAGTCTTTTTGAGGGCATTTTAGGAGTAACTCTTAATGAAACATCAATTCTCAATTATGTTAAAAAAGGTATCACTAAAAACTAATTACCAAGATTTAGCCGACTAAATCTGAATTCTTTTTTAAAAAGCATCCTAAAAACCAATTTCCCAATAAAATATTTATATAAAAATGAATATTGGGGTCTTACCATTCGAATAAATTCGAATATTAAAATCAAAAACCATATTCGATCCATGAAAACATGTATTCGAATTCGAATAATCTGATCGAATACGAGTTGAATTCGGATCTAGAATTTGACCCATTGACAGCCAATCCAGACTGTTGAGCTAGACCAGGGGAATTTGTATACAAGCCACATGAATGAAGCATGCAGTCATGGTAGCCACGCATGTTATTTTAGGCTGAAAGAAGGGTAGTGAGTAGTGAGTGTTGAGGAACATTATTGCTTAAATAGTAACTTGGTGCTATATCGTAAAGTTCATTGGGAATGGCCTATTTTTTATCTCTCTTTCGAACGTCTGGCATGCTTGTACTTATGGATAAGCAACTTTTTGGGAACACTTATACACATCACATAATTTGGTGGAAAAATTATAGAAAACGGTTGCTTTTGGTGTTTTATTTTAACGAGT
Organism: Buxus sempervirens; assembly: GCA_947561395.2. Taxonomy (NCBI): domain Eukaryota; kingdom Viridiplantae; phylum Streptophyta; class Magnoliopsida; order Buxales; family Buxaceae; genus Buxus; species Buxus sempervirens. Next base: position 55,780,645 of record OX387182.1, read on the forward strand.
AAGAAAATATTTTTAAAAGATGTTTGAAATAAAGACCAAAAAAAATGACATTCATCTTTTAAAATTGTCCTTATAATTCCTAGCAATGATAATTAAAGTTGTATCATGTGATGATAGGACTCAGCATTCTTTGGCGATTGCAGTTGTATATTACGTTGATAAAACTTATAATTAATGTTGTACCCTATTTTAATGATCCAATGGGGCGGTCTCTCTCTTTTTATTTTAAAACCCATGGGCGATACGAAGAGTATCACTCTTGAATTCATTTGTTTTGAATGTGACTGGGATTGAGGGATGTTAAATATCCCACCTTAGGGTTGCATATCCCTGTGCAGTAGCTTGCCTCCACGGTCAATGCTAGGATCCACACTAGTCACTTACTATTGGACCTAGATCCCCTCTTCTGTCTTAAAACCCATGGGTGATAAGAAGAGTATCATTCCTAATTCATATACCTTATTAGATATTCATCTGTTTCCAATGTAGCATTCAGGGATGTTACGTACATTCATTTTTTAAAATTGTCTTTGCTCATCTATGATGATCAAAGTTCTATATTGTGATATCAAAACTTTTATATATCTTGTGACAATCGGACTTGTAGATCATGAGGATTGAAGTTTTGTCTTATTACGACTTTAATTATCATAGGATCGATACAATTTAATCACCGTAATATATATACAAGTTCAATATTATTGGATATAAATTTAATAATGTCAATGAAAATTTCGGAAAGTAGAATTTGTTTTGTCTTTATCTTATTTATGTTTAAGTAAGTTTTCCTTAATAAGGAAAATACTAATCAATGATGATTTTAATAGTAAGCCCTAAAACAACCCATTTTCTGTTATTTATGTTGAAAAACTCATGATTGGTAAATGCACACGTAATTGAGTAATCATTGAGTAGTAGAGATTATCTTGAAAGTTTGGGATAAAATTAGAAATCTGTAATTTATGAGGAGTTGAAAGTGGTAATTTCAAAATTTTACTAATAATATTTCTTATGTAAGTGATAATTGACAATCAGCAACTTCACTTATTATTTCTACTACTTTTAATTAATTACTACTTAAATGTTAATTTATCAGAGAAATATTTCCACTTTAGGTAATGCTAAGTTGTCACAATATGGACTATCTCAAGTTAAAGTTTGTGAGACAAGTTTAATTAATTGGTCTCAGCCCATTCAATACATCAATCCATACAACACTAAAATAAAATTAAATCAAAGAAAGAAAGAATGAAATGAAACCAAGTGATCTTCCAATCAATCTTGACATGAAGAATTAATGATACTGCACTAATTCAAGCTATAAATGCCCATGAAATCCACCATAACTGATCCAATCCACAGCTTCCCATTCTTCTCATCCACTTCACTAAGAAACCTCAAAGTCCTTCCCTCACTGTCTTCCAACACCTCCATGACCTTCCCTTCCTCACTCAGCTTCATAGCTATTGCATGAGGCTTCCCAGCAATCAGAGAATGTAATTCCGTGAAACTGAGCTGCTGCCTTAGCAATCTCTCCCCAAACCACCTGTTAGAAATGGCGAAGTCTGCAAAAGCTCCCTTCTTCGAATGCAAGGCAACCCAGAACTCTCCCTTCTCATTTCTCCGAATGTTGTCTGGAAACCCCGGAAGCTCTGCAAAGACTTCACTGGTTCCAGCTTTCGGCCCAGAAAGCCAAAACCTCATAACCTTACAGGAAGTTGTCTCTGCGACTAAGACAAAAGATCTGTCCTTACTCAATGCCACCCCATTTGGGAAGGCAAGCCCTCTTAGCAAGACTGTAACATTCTTACTGGTTTTATCGTATTTCATCAACCTTCCTGTGTTGTCGCCGCCTAGAAGTATAGACATGAACTGTCTGCAACATATGTTGTATGCATATATATACTTAGTATATAATAAACCATGGAGTGGAAGAAGAAGATCGAAATGTGTTCTTGGTTAATTACCTTCTCTGAAAGACTGTGCTGGAGTCTGTGAAGTATATTGAATCGTCGAACTCGTCGAGGTCGAGGTCGTTGGTGAAGCGGAAGGGCTCGCCTTCGGCTTCTGTGGCTAATTTGGTGGCCAGACCTCCATTAGATCCCACCATTTGAAGTCCAAAGTAGGCATCTGCTATGTAGAGCTCTCCAGTCTGAGAGTGAAACTTTAGCCCCAGTGGTCTTCCACACACATGCTCCATTTCAGGGGCACTTGGGAGCACGCAGTCATTCCTTCTCCATGGAAAATACTGGCTTTTATTAGTAATCAAAAGTACCTAAAAATTAACTTGACAATAACAAGCTGACCTTGAGATCTTCAAGAAATCAACTAATACATTTTCAAAAATAATTCAGATTCAGTGGTTCAATTCAGGTGAAAAGGTTCAAAGTCTTTTGTGGGAATTTTCGGATGAAATGACACAGATTCTTAATTATTTAAAAAAAAACATCATTAGAATTAAATTATGCGAGAGTTCTTTAAAACAAAGTATCACTTGGAAAATTGGTTTTTAGTGAAAAAAGGAGAATTCAATCACCAAATTCTTGGTAATTGAAAAGTAGTGAAGCATTATTTTAAAATAATTGAGAATTAGTGAACAACACTCATTCTCACTTACTTCGAAAAATATATTACCACTTTCTAATTTACCAAGAATTAGGTACTAAAAATCAATTTCCCAAATCTTTTTTTCTTGTTGAAAAAACTCCAGCGTGACCCTCAAAGTGCATAGAAAAGTCCAAGAAAACGGTTTAGAGGATAGAGAGTGATATCATCCAAATAACAAGGGGTTGTCCAGATTGGTCACCCCATTAATCCACGTGGCAAAAATCATAGCTCACCAGGTAACGGATCCTGATGAGTCAGACCATCAAATCATAAAACCTTTTTTTTTTGTTGCTAGGAATCATAAAACCTTCCCATCTAGATCTCGACTCAACCGTTTAGCCAAAAATAGTCTTGACTTTCGACATTCGGGTTTAAAAGGTTACCTCTGAGGGGACGTGACAGCGAACTCGATCCAACTCCCGTTATCTCCTCCCCATTTGAGAATCCGACCGTCGGCGACGCCGGTGTACGGACCCTCTCCTTTGGGATCGAAGGCGAGGCTCTCCGGTCCAAACTTTCCGGCGAGTTGAATCACTTGGGCTTCACGGAGGACGTCACGAGTTTCAGGAACACTAGTATTGACCGCATCCAAAGCCGAGACGAATACGCACAGGATTATCGCAAGTGCTGTTGCCGGCAACAAAAGCTTTGGCTTCATGGCTTCCTCAACTGCAGAAAACGCTGAAATGTAATGGCGACCAAAGAGATAATACCTTCCCACGTATAGTTATAGTCGAAGAGGTTTGAACAAGAAGAGAATGTGGCGTTAGAAGCGGTGCACCAGATATAGAAACTAATTCATTTAAAGCCTTAAAGGGGAAGTGTACCAGCGATGAAGCATTTAATATACGCAGAAGTTTCAATTGGGACGGCGACTGCTGAATTTTAAAGATGCCGGCGATTTATAAAGAAGTGAGAGCCGGCTGCGTATCTTTGGTATATAACAGCTGTTGAAACCTTGAGTTCAATTCACATCCTCCGGTACGTGATGTCTTTTGCCTTTGCCTTGTGAGACTGGCCTGCATGTATCGTCTACACAACAAGTTTCCTATAGCAAGACGTGAACTTGTGGGCCCACAAGCCATAAATTTTTTTTTTAATTTGTAGTGGGTGCAGAAGCTTCGTGCCTTGCCATGTGACATGGAGGTTGATGACCCGCCATGACATCCCTTTTTGGTCACCAGTTTGTTGCAAAGCAAATCTTCTACGACTCAATCATTAATTAGGTTTGCTTGTTCTAGGACTTGGGTAGTTGTTGATTCCATTTGCTTTTCCATTCTTCCTTTTTTTTCTTTTTCTTAAGGGAATTTTTATAACAGGAAGTAGTTTAATTGGTGCTGCAATCAAAGCTACACGCATCACTTCGAAGAATCTCATCAGGTAGGCTCTTGGATTTGTTTCTCCGAACCGTATCGTTTGGATTGTTTCATGTGGTGGTAAATCAATATGTTGTGCATTCAATGAAAAATAAAAATATATATAGGTGTCAGATGGTGAAACATTAGCGAGATTGCCCATTCATGATCGTCTGGCCGAGGTTTTGAAGTAGTGGAACTTTTGCAAAGATGACAGAGAGATGAATGAGAGATTCAGGTCAAAGTGAGAGATGAGAGACGATGAAGGCGAGGAGATAGAGAGATGAAAAAGAGATTCAGGGCAGAGATGAGAGAGACGTCGGTCTACATTGGTTTGTGCGATTTTAATTCGTATTTGAATTTTGAATTCTTTCCGGGTATTGTCGAGATTCCGGCAGGTCCAACATGCGATGGTGGTTAACCCAACTACGGTTAACAGGAGAAAGATAAACCACGCGTCAAACGGATATGCGCGCAGTAAAAATCGCCGTAAAGAAAAGTTGAGTTGTAGAGGATTTGCGACTTAAAATCTGCTGGAGCCATAAGCTGGAAGATCTGTTGGTCCAACGGCAATGCATATGTCCACATAATGTGAAGCTGATGTTGACACATGCATTACCGTCAAACCAGCAGATCTTCCAGCGAGAGGGTCCAGATGATATGGCCTCAAGATTTGCTTTCAGTTTGTTGACACAAATTTCAACAATTAGTTGTTTTGAGGATTTTATTTTGCAGCAACGATCTACCACATCTGGATGGGAAGAAACCAAAGGATATCTGCTAACCACGCACGAATGCCCATTACAATATTCAAGTTTATTAAGTTAGATTTGCTTAACCACTTCTTAGGCCTAGGGATGGCAATGGGCCGTTTTGGGTGAACCTATAAGGGTTAAGCCAACACCAAACCATAACCTGCCCCTAGCTATCGCCTATCAGGTTGATAATGGGGTAGGTCGGAGTTGACTTGATTGGAGTATAAAATGCAAAAAAGTTTTTTTAAAATAGAATATATAAATTAGTAATGTATTTATTAATAAATATGCATCTTTTTATATATGATATATATGAAAATTATATTTTAAATATATCAAAATGATATTTTTTATATATTATAGTCGTTTCGGGTCAAATTGGGCAAAACCCTGAACTCGACCCTAGCCTCGATTTTAGTAATACAAAACCATAACCATTAGGGGCGTGGCGAGTTACCATTTAACCTGCCCCATTGGCATCCCTACTTAGGCTAACCTTATCTTGCTTCACACGATAATCCAGTCATTTTGGATTGCTAGGTTTCTCCTAAATGGACTTGTACTCATCCTCTTTTAATCTTTTGACTTAGTTGTTTTGTCTTTCCTGCTGGATTCACTGTGGATATTTGTTTTGTTGTCTGTTGATCTTTTGAGGCCATGTTTTATCTTGTCTAGGATATACAGCCTTATATATTTTGGTTGTTGGAATTATTGTTTTTGTAATAAAAACTTGGTTATGGTGTGAACTAATATGGTTGGCGGCTCTATTGATCAAGAGTTCGCTTCTAGAACATTGCCGGAAAACCCTCTAAATGCATAGCTCTGTTTTTTCTTTGGTTGGAGGGCTTTTGCGAAACCGATTCGTGATTTTAACTCGTTGACATTTGAGATCATGTGAATCTTGTGATAGTCAACGTGTTGGCTTTGAATAGCTTTTCAATTATCAATTATAAAGGTGCGTTATATTAGTTGACTTATGGCCTGGATAAAACTTTAGAATCAAAGGATTCGAAGAACGATCACCAAAGTCAAACCATCATAAAAAGATAAAAGATCATCAAAGTCAAATCGTTGATTTTGCCGTCCCTCTCGCTGTGGTCTAAATGTTTACACGCAGCCATTTGGGTTGCGTGGAGCCCACATATACAAGATTCTAGAAATCAAGAAAGTTGGGTTTCTATTGGACCCATGTATATAGAAAATGGAGTTTGAAATGGGCTGCATGGGTCACCTGAGCTGGATAATCCCAAAATGGCGGGCTTGGGAAGGATCTAGTGCTTTGTGGCTTTGTGGTTGTCAGAATCCAATGTTTATTCGGATACAGATTTTATGCAAGAAATTCCACGACCGGTCCATCATGATTTGATTATTTAGAATCACTTATTGGCTAATGATGAAATTGATGCATGTGGGTTGCAGGGTCTTACATGGGCCCTCAGAGATTAGTCGGTTGAGCCTAAGCGGGTCCGGATACCCTGAGCTCCAAAAAAAAAAAAAAAAAAAAACAGAGAAATTTAGCTTGACACTAAGACAATAGCCGTAAGTATGGTAGAAAGCAGTGCGTGAAATATTGATTCGGACTTCGCCAGACCTATTGCAAAGGTACCTTGATGTCTTGCTTTCCTACAAAAGAGTAGATATCCGAACCAAATGTTCAGCGAAATAAAAATCAAAGAATAAGTTTTTCACTGAAGAAGATAGAGATCAAATGAAATGAATTAGTTTTATTAGGGAATTGTTGTGCTTCGCTTGCTCTTGAAGTATAGAAGCGAGTAGACAAAGTTTTGGAGAAGAAATAGGAGGGAACCGTTCCAAAATGTTAAAACATTTGAAATTCATTATGATAACTATACCCCTACGTTAATGAACTTTATTAATCATTGCAGTTTTGATTGGGTTTGAATGTGTAGGGAAAGTAAGGATGTTTGGGTAAATAATAATTGAATTATTGATTTGAAGAGGGTATTTAAGGGAAGGAAAAAGGCGGATCAAAATCTAGGAAAAGGTGCCATGAATGGGATGGTGGGCGTGTAATTTTGTGTACCCCGTTCTCCATCTGTTTCGCTTTGTATGGATGGAATCATGGAAGCGAAACAGAAACAGACCCTTTTAAAGGAGACTAATCCTTTCAGTGCCATGAAAGGGCTGGTGGGCATGCAATTTTGTGTACCCTTTTAAAGGAACCTAATCCTTAATGAATCACATTTCCCAATCCAACACAAAATACTGGCGGAATAAACTTTTCCACCTTAACTGCAGTTTTCAATTTCCGAAATCATAAGCGGAGGGGGAGCTACCCATTGGCCCATGAGAAGTTCTTTTTTTTTTTTGGGTAAGTGGCCCAATAAGAAGTTGACTCATTACAAATAAAACTATTTTAAAGATAAAAAATGATGTTGAAAAGTCTTCGTATTCCTCAGCTGGGCCACGTTGGAAGAGCTAAAGGGGTTTGAAATTGGTAATGGTAGGATAGAGCTGACGCGTTTCTTGCGCTCTAAGCCAGATGCACGTTTCTTTCATACACTTTGTTTTTTTTTTTTTGGATAATTGCAGTATACGTTTTTAAAATAATAGTTTATCACATTGAGTTTTTTGTATATAACAGTTTTCTTCATTTAGGGGTTTGATTGAAAAAGTGGCAAGAGTAAAAACATATTTTAACAATTTTGTCCCTTTTATCCTAACCCACTAAAAGGCAGACTTAGTATTTAGAAGGGGTAAAGTTGTTAATATATGTTCTTTTTTCCTCTTTTGTCGCCTTTTTTTGTCAAACCTCTAAAATGGGAAACTGTTGCAGACATTATACTTCAAGATTGTTACATTCAAACCTTAAGATGGTAAATTGGCATTTTAAAAACCTCAAAGGGACAAATGGGATTGTTTGAAACCTTAAGTAGAAAATTGTAATTATCCCTTTTTTTTTTTGGGAAAAGTCATGGATCCCACCAACTTTTCTACGGTTTTCGCATTATATTGTGTGTTGTAACCAAATGCAACTAAAGAAATGGGCCTTACCCTATCTCTTAAGACAAAGCGGCATCAAGCAACAAACGCTCATTAGGGTTTTAGCCTTAGATGGTTCATGGATATCATCTATATATCAAGCAACAAACGCTCATTAGGGGGGTGGCGCTTGACGTGTTTGGCTCGTGTGGTTTGGGGCTGAGGTGGCTGCCTCGGGTAGGCTTGGATTTCCGAACCTCTAATTTAATTTTTTTTAATATTGTTTCTTCGTCTTCTCGCATCCTCCGGAGTCTTCTTGGCTATTCCAGAACCCAGCCCTAATCGATCCTTCCTCCCTCTCGAAATCGACTGTTCCTCTGTCTGCGAAATCGACCCCCTCCCTCTGTTCTATCTTCCTTTCTCATCTTCTCTCTCTTCCTTTGAAAGGTCCAAAACGGCACCGCTGTGCCTTCCTCTCTCTCCCCCGCCGGAACCCCATCGAGAGCCATTCCCTGTGCTTTTAGAAGAAGCGATTGATTATATAGTCCCCAGCGGCCGTAAACTTCCATTCCCTGATGCAACCAAGGTCTGCTTCTGCTTGGACTGCAAAGTCCATGGCTTTGGCTCTTTGTTGACTGTTTGTTTCCGTCTGTCTGGAAGCTGAACCCTTCTACACCTTCTCTCTCTATCTCTCTATCTCTCTCTCTCTCTCTCTCTCTCTCTCTCTCTCTCTCTCTCTCTCTCTCTCTCTCTTCTTCTTCTTCATCTGCTCTGTTTCTGGAGCCTTCTCTCACGTCCACAGCTCTCTCTATTTGTCTTTAACCAAAACCCTTCTACACCTTCTCTCTCTGCCTCTTCTTCTTCATCTCCTCTCTCTCTCTCTTCTTATTTATCTTCTGTGCTGGACCTCTATTTCTTGATCTTAACTCTCTCCCATCAAAAGCCTTAGAACCCTAATCGACCCCGTCCTGTTACACCTCCTTCCCGCCCCCTCTTTGTCTCCTGTCTTCCCTTCACAGGCGTAGTTGTGGCGAAGTGGTGCCCGGTGTCATTATCGAACAGGGATCCATATGCAACGTCAAACCCTTCCGAGCTCTACAGAAGTGTCTTCGAGTCAAGGTATTGCAGCCTATAACGTCTGCAGCTGTTATACAGGCAGAGAAGCTCCAGACTAAGTCAGCAAGGTCAAAGATAAAATGTGGAAATGGCTGATGTGTTCATTCTTATTGGTTGATTTATTTAGTTCAGCTTGCTGACGTGTATTGTATTAGTTAGTTAGTTACATTGACTAACTGCTGTTATGTCTCAATTAGTTACATCAGTTAGTTTGTTCTTCTTTCCAACTGTACATAGGCTGCGTTTGTTTCGATGTAAAAGCTAATGCGGAAAATGTTTTCAGGGTAAAGTAGGGTTTTCCAAGTGTTTGTTTCCATGTAAAATACAATATAATGTAAAATAGTTTTCCTAAAAAAGAGCAATTTTCTGGAAAACGACTTACCGTTCAATATCCCGTATGTCGTTTTCCGGAAAACGAAATCACGCTCGTATCTATCTCTTGCCTAAAAAAACGAAAGCACGTCGTTAATTTCTCTTCTATCGCAACAGGGACTGTTCTATCGTCTTCAATATTTGAGCTTCCCTTCTATCGCTATCTTCTGTTCTCGCTACCCTCTGTTCGTCTTCAATATTTGAGCTTCTCTTCTATTGCTATTTGAGCTTCTCATCTTTTTCATTCCAGCAGTTCAAGGTACGTTTTTAACCTTTTTATTTCCTTTGCTAATATGTAATCTTTGTATGCATTCGTCTCTTTTAATGGGGGCGTTGAAAGTTTTTTATCAGAAAAAGTCTTCGAGTTTCGGGGTTTTCCTCTGGGAACCAAGCCAATCCCTCTTGTTAACTTGGCAATCCCATAACTCACCGGCAACATGCGGTGAAACTCCAACTGAGTTCCGATTTCCTTTGCTAAAACTCCAACTGATATTCAGTTTAGTTGAGGGTGTGATTGAAAGAGAGGCAAATCTATGAGTTCCGATTGGGAATTTAAACTGAGTTTCGGGTTTTCTTCTTGCTGTTTTCAGTTCCGTTGTTTTTATGAGTTCTGATTGGGAATTAAAACTCCAACTGATATTCCGTTCAGAACCCCTGTTGAGGGTGTGATTGAAAGAGAGGCAAATCTATGGAGTAAAACCGAGAGTCCACATTCTCTACTGTGAACAACAGTTCTACAGTTCTACAGGCTTCAATGTTAAGCTTGTCAAGCCTTGCGGAACCCCTGTTAAACAGTTCTACAGTAAAACTGTGCAGAACCCTTGTTAAACAGTTCTACAGTTCTTTCAATGTTTTGTTTCACAGCTTTTTCACTTTCTCTACCGTGAACAACAGTTCACTTTTTGTTCCACATTCCCCTGTTGATCTTGGATTGTTTGTTCCACTTTATGTTTCACAACTGTTTGTTTCACATTCCCCTGTTGTAAGCCTGTTTGTTTCAACTGTTGATCTTGGATTGTTCAAATGTTTGTTTCACAGTTTTTTGACAACAGTTCACTTTTTCATTTTGTTCCACATTCCCCTGTTGATCTTGGATCGTTCACTTTATGTTGTAGGGCTGATATTGGATTGTTGTAGGGCTGATCTTCCATACATTGTTTCACTTTTTTCACTTTTTCACTTTTTCACTTTTTTCACTTGGTGACGTTTACTTTTATGTTGGATCCATATTTGGAGTAGATTTCTCCCATCCCCTGTTGACATTTGTAGTTTGTGAGTGAGTGAACAATTTTTTGTGAAGATTGAACGAGAGAGGGAAAGGAAGTTGGAGGAGAAAGAGAAAGAAAGGGCTCGGGCAAGGGAGATGATGAGGAGGGAGAGGATGCAGGAATGGGAAGCAATTGAAAAGGAGTGTGCAGAGAGGGAGAGGCAGAGAAAAGAGGAAGAGTTGATACTGGATAGGGAATGGGAAGGAAGGATGGATCAGAAGAGATCAGATTGGAAGAAAAGGATCGATGACATGTTGAGTCATCACCAAGCAGCAATGGACCAGATTTAGTCTCGAATACTTCATGAGCAACAGAACCTTACCAGCCAGTTGCTCAGGATAGTCTCGAAGTGGACTGCCCATCCAACTGGACTTTTTTACCATAATGGAGCCAGTCATCCTTATCTTTCGCAAATGATACAGAATTTGCACCATGTGAATGAGATTGTTCATGGTGAAGATCGGGTTGAAGGAGATAATCAAGATGACCAATTCATTGTTGATGCATGACTTGGTCTCCATGTCACAAGTAGTTCCTTCTTAACCTGTGTCATTGAGCTCATAATCAAAGCTTAAATAGATGGTCTCTATTTCTGTTTTTTAATAAATATTTGAACTATAAAACAAAAAGGTGAATTAAGTTACAAACAAATGGCCTATGTTTTTAAACTCTCATCCTCTTGTTAATATTTTTGCATTATTTGTGTATGTAATTATGAATCAAGTTGAACAACCACATTTCACATGAATAATAACTGAGAAAATTTGAGTAGGATTTCACAATCCCTTCTTGTTGCAAGACTTGTTATGAATCCATTAAAAGTAGTTTTTTTAGTTTTGAGATGATCACACAGTTGATGTACAAATTTTTCTGAAAATGTTCAAATCATTATATGCATTTCCAAACTTGTGTTTTTTTTTCAAGATGTATGTATCTCCAAACTTGTGCATGTATATGCTTGTGACAAGGGACATAGAGACTGAGGAGGAGGTTGTATTTTTTTTTTGTTTTTGGTTTTTTTGCTGTCTTATGGATTTTATTATTATAAATGATTGTAGATGAATGGTGGTGATTATAATGACAAGAATGTCATCTTCAAAGTTGCGGTGGGCTCCGCTATCTCGCTTATGTCTGCATGTCTAACAACACTTATAGCCATCAACTATACTAGTATACCGAGAAGTCCTCATACTAACAGAGATAAACATAGAGGAGTTTACATAAGTAGTATACTATATGGAAGTGAATCACATTGTACAGATATTATACGCATGACTCCAAAAGCTTTCTTGAGGCTTTGTGATATTATGAAAAAAAAGGATCTACTTCGACCGACATTGAATGTAACTGTGGAAGAACAATTATTAATTTTCCTCCACATCGTTGGTCACAATGTGAGATTACGAGTTATTGGTTCTCGTTTCTTTAGATCTGTAGAGACTGTACATCGATATTTCAAGAAAACTTTAAGAGCAATCATAAAATTACATAAAGATCTTGTTAGACCACCACAGTCTTCTACGCCATTAGAGATTCGGAATAATCGAAGATACTGGCCATGGTTCAAGGTAAGAATTTAGTGGCTAATAATGCTCTTTTACTTTATGAAATATATATATATTTTTTTGAAGTATATAACTCTTTTGTTATATTATTAATAACCAATAGGATTGTATTGGGGCGATAGATGGGACAATTGTTCGTGCTTCAGTTCCTATCACAATTCAAGGGAGATTTCGTGGACGAAAAAATGGATTAACACAAAGTGTTTTGGCAGCTGTCTCTTTTGATATGAAATTTATGTATGTGCTTGCTGGATGGGAAGGATCAGCACATGATTCTAAAATTTTAGAAGATGCCTTATCAAGACCTAATGGGCTTCAAGTTCCTGAAGGTAGCTTGAAAATGTCATTTTCTCTAAAGAATACATATGTATATTTTTATACAATATAAATAACAGTTGACTAATCTTGTAGGAAAATATTATCTCGCGGATGCTGGATACGGTCTTCGAAATGGATTTATTCCACCATATCGAGGTGTTCGATACCATCTAAAAGAATACTCTGACCATTCACCTGAAAATGAAAAGGAATTATTCAACCTTCGACATTCGTCTCTAAGAAATACTGTTGAAAGGGCTTTTGGAGTGTTGAAAAAACGTTTTCGTGTATTAGATGCGGAGCCATACTGGTGTGAGACATGGAAATGTCATCTAGGATGACCTCCGATATCGTCACGCGGGGATCGATAAAAGCTAAGAGTCGCCACCATCCATCTTAAGGGTGTGAATGGACACCAAAGGGTTCATATATACCTAATAGAGCCAAAGTAGCTCTAATACAAGGAAAAATCCAGAGATCAGGTAAGGGGAATTATTTATGAGCGGGGGAAGGTGTTAGGCACCCCCACTCATCCGTCTAAGACGGTTTCCACATGCTTGCTTATGCTAAGGATTGTTTGCTAATAAAAAAAAGGACAAAGGATGCTTAAAAGTAAGCAAAATATGAGTAATTATTCCACATGAGTAGTCCAATGAGTTTAGACTCTCTTCATGGATATATCACCTCTTAGAACTTCATGAGTGAATAAAAATCAAGGTGAAAAATGAAGGAAAACCAATTCAAGGCAAATCTGGAAAAATCAGATTATGAGAACTTGAAAGCTTCTATTAACCATAACTCACTCAATTTAAATCCAAATCCAATGAAACCAAAGCCATTTGAAAACTGGTATATAGTAGAGTATACAGTAAAAAATTCAGCTCAATCCGACTTAAAATGAGAGAGAAATCCACATCTGAAATCTGCTGTTTATAACTTAGAAAAAGCGATGAGTAGGCATTTTCAAAGCTCTATTCGTGGAGTTTGGCTCAATAAAAATCCATAAAAATTGGTATGGAGGAAGTATGTTGTGCCACCTTTCCAAAGAGATAAATCTCACACCAAACTCAATCCGGATGTGACTTGTGTGCTCTCTTGAAAAGGCCTAGAAGACCACAGATTAGCTCTGGACTATGCCAGCGAGCATCTCTGAGTCAATTGAACACCCAAGGCACAAAACAGATCAAAATCTGCTGAAACCAATTGGAAATGAAAATAGACTTCTCAAGGAAAACTCAGAAATTAGAATCACACAAAACGGATTAAAGCTGAGCAAACGGTGCACCATCAAAGCGGCAAGTTCAGCAATCTGGGCTGAACTGACTTACAAACTTTGAACAGATGGTGTCAAAAATTGGCTACATGAAAGTGAGTGAAAATTTCCAGATACAAATTAGGCTTTCCCATCTATCACATGTCTTTGGAATCACTCAAAAATTCATCCGGAGGATGAAGTTATGAGCATTCTAAGACATGGTACAGATGCTGCCCTGTTTTGAAAAACTTTTGAAGAGAAGGCCAAAATGGTGCAAGTGTGCAAATGAATTCGACCAAAATACTTAGAAATCAATGGAAACCATCTCATGAAGTTCTAAAATTCATTCTAAGGCCAATAATCTCAGATTTCCCGTATTTAACACGGAAATCCAAGATCTAGCCTATTCGAGGAAAAATAGTGAAAAGTGTGTGTGAAGATGTGGAAAATCACATTTCTAGGAGAATGTTGGAATCCATTGCTATTGAGAGCATGGATTCGTGCATCTTCTCCAAATACAAAATAGATCAGAGAAGCATTCAAAGGTTCAAAATAACCATACAGCATGCTTTTCATCATCTGTGGGTTCTAAACCTAGAGGATCCATTCCACCTTCCTTTTCCCCAGGCTCTCTCTTCACGTTTTACGGCTAGAGAGGATTCCCAGGTACTTTAAAAGGGGGTTGGGGCTACAAACAACACCAAGGCCTTACACTACAGAAAGGTAGAAGATGAGAGATTGCTGGAATGTAAAAGGGAAGACTGGAAATGAAAGAGAGCTTTACCTTGGTCGCTTGAGCCTTCAGTAGACAATCCAGCAGAGCTTCTCCTTCTTCTTGCAGAGCTTCTAAGCTTCAAATTGTCAGCCATTTGCAAGAGGAGGACCCCTCTATTTATAGGCCAAGTCAAGGGTAGAAGAGTCCCAAGGGTAGGCCAAAAAGGCCTTCTAGATTATTCCAATTCTCCTCCAAGGCTTGAATTGGAGTAATTCAGCAAGTTTCGGAGGGTGAAATAGGGAGTTCAAGTCCCTAAGAGAGAGGTAATATGCGTAAATAAGGCTCAGAGATCGAGCCATTTCGCAAATCCCCGAAACAGCCAAAACCGTATACTCAGTGCGGTTTCTACAGAATCGTCCTATATGTGCGGTTTCTATGCAAATTCATCTCAACCGCACATACAGGACGGTTCAATTCAGTTACGCTCGCTATGATTGCTGTCGACGTGTCTCAACGGCCGAAGCTTCCGGAAGCCACGTGGCAGCTCACGCAACAAGCATGAACATCAACCGTGCTGTGTATGCGGTTGCAACCGTACATGCAGTGCGGTTCAGACCAAATTCTCAAAAACCGCACATATACCACGGTCAGCACACTTTTGGTTGGTTTTGAGCCTCAGCTGCACAGGCCAGGCTTATTTACATGTAATATCGTTTAAGTAAATGTCCTCGTATTTTTTAATCTCCATTTACTTAAGATATTACATGTAAATAAGCAAACACCCCCCCATTTGAATCCATTAAAAATATTTCCAGACCCAAATTCTAAGTGAATAAAAAGTCAACTTTCCAGTTCCAGGTTAAATTCCGGTTTTTTAGGTCCGGTAAAAAGATTCAACATGTTAATACCAAGGTATTTGTCAAGATTAAAAATCTCAAAAAATTCATTTATGCAATAACATTGCTAAAAACTTGATTACCGGGAAAAATTATCTTCAAATCTTGCTTTAAAAAATATTTCATTTTCTGGGGTCAAAAGTCAACAAAATTCAACCCGAAAAAGTTTGACTTTGCATAAAAGATTGAATTCGGGCCTTTTCCTTTGCGGCTTTGGATTCAAATGGGTTAAGGATCTCAAACCCAATGCTAAGAATTGAAAATTCAATAAAATATTTCTCTCCTTCAAGATTTATCAAAAATCGTGCAATTTTTTGGTGTCTACAACTGGAAATATGCAATCCAAGTAGATGTTGTACTTGCATGCTGTGTTTTACACAACCATATAATGGGAGTTGATCCTAATGATAGATTTTTGCATGAGACAAATCAAGAGTTTTCAGCTAGATCACAAAGATCTGGAAGGACACAAAGAGAAGAGAGGGAAGAGAATAGAGAATGGTCTATGAGAAGAGATGTAATAGCCAATATAATGTATGTTGATTATAGAGCTAGAGAATAATTTGTTTTGTTTTTATGTCTAGACAAAAAGATTTTAATGTCTTCTTTAGTTCTAAATAAGACACTTTGCATGGCATATCCTGTTTATTTGATATTAATAAAATAGTGAATATTTCTTATGTCCCTTCTTTGACAATTTTTTATGTGCATGTGCTTTTTTTTTCAATGCAATAGAAATGGATTTGTTTAAAGATGAAAGTATTCCCAACAAAAGAGGCAACTTAAATGATAAGGTAAAAGAAGAAGGATCTGTCAGTAAAAAGCTCAAGATCAAGCAATTTAGATGGACTAAATTAATGGATGATCTTTTTCTTCGTATACTTGCTGAAGAAGTGAGTGTAGGAAACAAAATTGACAAGAGATTCAAAAGTGAATCCTATAGCCGTGTTGCTAAAGCCATAACTGAAGCATTTGAAGTTGAATGCCAAACTGGACATGTGATCAATCATTACAGAACTACCAAAGCATTATGGAGTAAAATACAAGAAGTCCGTAATAATTCTGGGTTTGGATGGGATGAAGATGCGAAAGTTATCAAAGCAGGACCAAAGGAATATTCTGAATATGTTAAGGTATGACAGGGTGTGATTTTATATTATTTATTTCCCTTTCATAACTTATTTATTAATAATATGATACATATGTAATCATCTGTTGTTTTGAACTCAGGCACATCCTACTAAAGCACAGTTTTTGAATAAGCCAATAGAAATGTACGAGGAGATGGCTCTTGTGTGCGGGGATGATCATGCAAGAGGAGATTTTACCAAGAGCTTTAATGACACAGAAACCCCCATTGACTTGTGTGATGAAGATGAAAATAAGCTTGTTGATGACGTCAGTGGCATCGAAGATATCATATTTGACACACAGACAGACAAACAACAACATTCCAAAAATTCGGTAGAAAAGGAAATCAGAAAACATGGAAAGCGAAGGCGTTCTTCTGAAGGCATGGAAGAAAAAGTTGAAATAATGGCAATGCAAATTGGAAAAGTTGCAGAAGCAATTACTGAGCTATCTGGCAATCATATTACTAATGTGTTATATGAAGAAATAATGAAGATTGAAGGCTTTGAGGATACATTTCTTGCATCAGCATTTGATTATCTTGTGCAACACAAAGACATTGCACAAGCATTCCTGGCTAAGAATGAAAAGCTTCGTAAATATTGGTTATAGAAATTTGACCCAAATAAAATGATATAAAGGAAGCACTAATTGTTAGATTGTCTTTAGTACTTACATGTCTTAGTTAATACTTTATTTTATAGTAATTAATGCAGGCATTTGAAATTTTTATTTTGCAGTAATTGTGACTATGGTTTTATTTTACTTGAATTAGAACGTTGTTAGTTATTATTTAGAATTTTTAATTTTATGTTTTTTAAATTGTTTATGTAGTTTTTTTTAATGAAACTTTGATTGATCCAAATTTTTTGAGCCTACAAGTTATAGCAAGTTTCAGGTCATTTTCTTTGATTTTTTTTATTTGTTCCAAACAGAGGAAAATGAAAAACTCTTATTTTCAAGTCTATTTTCCAATGTCAATCCAAACAGTTGAAAAACTTTGATTTTCTGGAAAACATTTTCCGATGTAAAATGTTTTCCAGATGAAAACATTTTACATTGAAACAAATGCAGCCATAGTATATAAGCTTGATTACTGTAATTCATTCATTAGTGAGAAAGAGAATACAGCTTCTTCTTCCATGTCCTTTGCTCTCTGATTCCCCTGTTCTTGCTTCCCGATTTCTTCATTACTTTACATGGTATCAGAGTAGTGAGCAACCATCATGGAAGATCCAGTAAACAATTCCAGTAATCCTTCTTTTCACAATACAGAAAATACCTCTTCTGACACTGGCAGATCCTCTCGTTTCTTGAATCTCCATGACCCTTCCAACCCTTATCGATTGGAGAATGGAGATAATCCAGGAGTGAATCTTGTTGCAGAAATGTTGACCATCGACAACTATTCGACATGGTCTAGGGCAATGCGAGCCAAGAACAAACTGGGTTTCATTTTGGGAACCATTACAAAGCCCACAGCAATGGATGATCCTCTTCTTGAAGCCTGGGAACGTTGTAATCACATGATTGTTTCATGGATACAGAATTCCATCAGTAGTTCTCTAAAATCAAGCGTTGCTTTCGTAGATGATGCTCGAGAGATATGGATTGAACTGCAGGACAGATTTTCTCAGCAAAATGGGCCTAAAATATTTCAATTGAAGAAAGATCTCTCAACTCTCCAGCAAGAACAAGACCCTGTGAGCATCTATTATGGTAAACTCAAAACTCTTTGGGACGAGCTCTCCGTGTATGATCCTATGCCTGACTGTGCTTGCGGGAAATTGAAGGTTCTTTTAGATCGACATCAACGTGACTGTGTTATACAGTTTTTAATGGGTCTCAATGACACTTATACTAATGTGCGAGACCAGATCATGTTGCTGGACCCTTTACCTCCTCTCAACAAGGTTTTTTCCCTAATTCAACAACAGGAAAGACAGCACCAAATGATTTCAACCATCCCTTCCCCTGACTCTATGGCCTTAGCTACCAAAAAGACCTTTCCTGCTGCCAAATCTGGAACCAGATCTATAGCTACACAAAAACGTGAAAGACCTTTTTGTACCTATTGCAAAATACCTGGCCATATTCTTGAACAGTGTTTCAAGGCTGGAAATGCAGAGGCTCCCACTTGTACCCATTGTCATATGACAGGTCATATAGCTGATAAATGCTATAAGCTTCATGGTTTTCCAACAAGACACAAGCTATATAACTCAAAGAATCCTGTAGTTCAAGCAAATCAATCCAGCATTTCAATTAATTCTGATTAGGAGGAAGATACAGACGAGAAGGTTGCGTTGACTAAAGGGCAGTACCACCAGCTTCTGGCCTTGCTCAAACAGAAGGATACTTCAACTTTTTCACCTTCTTGCAATCAGATTCAATCCAACTTCACATCCAACCAAAATGTTTCTAGCCTTCCAAATATGTCTGGTATTCCTATTTCCTTATCCGCTTACACACATGGCTCACCCGTTGCTCCTTTTATTTCTAGTAAAGTTCCTTGGATAATTGACACAGGTGCTACGGACCATATGGTCTGCAGTACTTCTCTTTTTACTACTATTACTGCAAAAGTTTCTTATTCTGTCAGATTGCCAAATGGCAATGAAGTTCCTGTAACCCATATTGGTATTGTTCAACTCACCAATACTATCATTTTGAAGGATGTGCTATGCGTTCCATCTTTTTCTTTCAACTTACTATCTGCTAAGAAGCTTTCCACCTCACTCACTTGTTGTCTTGTGTTTTTTCCTACTGTTTGTTTTATTCAGGACCTAGTATCCTGGACAACGATTGGACTGGGTGATGTCAAAAATGGGCTCTATCATTTGCAGAATACTGAAGTGCATCCTTCAGCTCTAGCTTCTACAATTTCCAAGTTTTTACATAAAGATGTTAGTATTTCAGCTTCTGTTCTAAATAGCACTATTGTTCCAGATCTATGGCATTGTCGCCTAGGTCATTTATCTTTTTCTAGACTTGTCATGATTGAAGATCCTATTGTAAAGGACAAAATTTCTGAAAGTAATAAAACACCTTGTTGCATCTGCCACATAGCTAAACAGCAGCGTCTTCCTTTTTCATCTAGCTATCATAAAGCTTCTACCATTCTTGAATTGATTCATTGTGATTTATGGGGACCATTTTATACCACTGCGTATGATGGATCTAAATACTTCTTGACCATTGTTGATGATTACTCAAGAAGTACTTGGGTTTATTTACTCAAAGCCAAATCTGAAACTAGAAAATGTTTGGAGGCTTTCTATAACATGGCTGAGACTCAATTTGGAGTGAAAATTAAAGTTTTAAGAAGTGACAATGGAGTTGAATTTCAAATGATAGAGTTTTTCAATACAAAAGGGATAATTCATCAAAGAACTTGTGTGGAAACGCCACAACAAAATGGAATAGTTGAAAGAAAACATCAACATATCCTTAACGTGGCAAGAGCCTTGAAATTCCAATCTGGAATCCCACTCAAGTTTTGGAATGATTGTATTTTAACTGCAGTTTATATAATAAATAGAACACCAACTCCATTACTTGAAAACAAAACCCCTTATGAGCTTCTTTTTAATGAAAAACCAATCTATGCTCATATGAGGATTTTTGGTTGTCTATGTTTTGCTTCAACATTGAGTCATGGCAGAACAAAATTTGATCCTCGTGGTAGAAAATCAGTGTTCCTTGGTTATCCCTTTGGAATCAAGGGTTACAAGCTCTTGGACTTAGATACTCATACTATCTTCATTTCTAGAGATGTGGTTTTTCACGAATCCACTTTTCCTTTCCATACCAATTGTATTTCACCTGATTCTAATGTTGGCAGAGCTGACAATTCTTTCTCTTGGTTTTTCCCAGATAATTTCAGCTCCCCCACTATTTCACCTTTGCCCTCTTCCAATATTTCTCCTGCAAGTACCTCAGAACAACATTTCACTTCAACCCCTTCACCTTTAGTTTCTGAACATGCATCACCTAATCCTACACTCGCTACTCATGATTCCCCTTCTTCATCCGAGTCAGTTGACTCTCCTGTCTTGCCTCAACCTGAACCTTCTAATGTTTCATCTTCACCCATTCCTCTTCGTAGATCCACTAGAACTAGGACAGCACCTCAGTATTTGAAGGATTTTCATTGTGATCAGGTCCTTTTTGACTCATCAGCTCATTCCTTGGCTATGATACCAGGTTCAACTTCAGGTAAATCTTTTCCTTTGAGTGATTCTTTATCTTACCTTCGTTTATCACCTGCATTCAAGGCTTTTTCTTCATCTATATTTGTTATTGTTGAACCCCAAACTTACCATCAAGCCATGAAAGATCCTAGATGGTGCCAGGCTATGGAAGCTGAAATAGCTGCCCTTGAACTCAATAAGACTTGGATTGTGACTGATCTACCGCTTGGAAAAGAAGCAATTAAATGCAAATATGTGTACAAGGTTAAACACAACTCAGATGGCACAGTTGAGAGGCTCAAGGCTCAGTTGGTGGCAAAGGGATACACTCAACAAGAAGGAGTGGACTACCATGAGACTTTTTCTCCAGTAGCAAAACTAGTTACAGTCAGGTGTCTTCTAGCTGTAGCTGCCATAAATGGATGGTATTTACATCAATTTGATGTAAACAATGCTTTTCTTCACGGGGATCTTCATGAAGAGATATATATGCAGAGACCACCTGGTTACAACAAAGGCCAGCCCCATCAAGTGTGCAGATTGCTCAAAAGTCTTTATGGTCTAAAGCAAGCATCACGCCAATGGTACTCCAAGTTCTCTTCATCCCTTCTTGAATTTGGTTTCACTCAATCTAAGGCTGATTATAGCCTCTTTACAAAGCTGGATGGTGATTCATTTACAGTCCTTTTAGTATACGTTGATGATATCATCGTTGCTAGCACTTCTCTTCATTCTGTTGAATCTCTCAAGTTCTTTCTAAATGATAAGTTTAAGATCAAGGACCTTGGGTTGCTTAGATATTTTCTTGGAATTGAAGTTGCACGCTCTAATAATGGGATATATTTGTGCCAACGGAAATATGATCTAGATATCTTGGCAGATTCTGGTACTCTTGCCTCCAAACCAGCTAAGGTTCCCATGGATCAGAACACTAAACTCAGTAAAGAAACAGGTGTTTTGCTTCCAGATCCTAGTATCTATCGGAGACTCATTGGCAGGCTCTTGTACCTCACTATTACCAGGCCTGACATTAGTTATGCTATCCAAACTTTGAGTCAGTTCATGGATCGGCCTACATCGAATCACCTAGCAGCTGCTCATAAGGTACTGAGATATATTAAACAAGCACCTAGCCAAGGCATTTTTCTTCCTTCCAATTCTCAGCTGCAACTTCGAGCTTATTGTGACTCAGATTGGGCTTCTTGCCCTGACACTCGACGCTCTGTGACAGGCTATTGTATCCTCTTGGGCTCTTCTTTAGTATCTTGGAAGTCCAAGAAACAATCGATTGTATCTCGATCCTCTGCTGAAGCAGAGTATTGTGCCATGGCTGCTACATGCTCAGAGTTAACTTGGCGTCGCTACATTCTTACAGATCTTCAAGTTCATCATCCTCAAGCAGCTTTTCTTTATTGTGATAATCAGGCAGCTCTCCATATCGCTGCTAATCCGGTTTTCCACGAGCGTACCAAACACATTGAGCTCGACTGCCATCTAGTTAGAGACAAGATTCAAGAAGGCAGTATCATTACTGCTCATGTTTCCACTCACTCACAGCTAGCTGATATTCTCACCAAAGCTTTGCCTTCTCATATTCTACAGTCTCATTTGTCCAAGATGAGAATAGAAAATATCTATTCTCCATCTTGCGGGGGGGTATTGCACCCTATAACGTCTGCAGCTGTTATACAGGCAGAGAAGCTCCAGACTAAGTCAGCAAGGTCAAAGATAAAATGTGGAAATGGCTGATGTGTTCATTCTTATTGGTTGATTTATTTAGTTCAGCTTGCTGACGTGTATTGTATTAGTTAGTTAGTTACATTAACTAACTGCTGTTATGTCTCAATTAGTTACATCAGTTAGTTTGTTCTTCTTTCCAACTGTACATAGTATATAAGCTTGATTACTGTAATTCATTCATTAGTGAGAAAGAGAATACAGCTTCTTCTTCCATGTCCTTTGCTCTCTGATTCCCCTGTTCTTGCTTCCCGATTTCTTCATTACTTTACACAAGGTATTCGGTCGAGCTTTTCTTTTTCTTCTTCTTCTTTTATTATTTTTCTTACTTCTGTATGTCAGTACATAAAACTAAGGTGAGATCAAATGAAGTCTATTCATTTCTTGAGATTTCAATCGTTGCCTGGGAATTATAGTCTTGTGGGATAGTAGAAAATAACAGCCGACTTTGGCTTTTGTTGTTTGGACCACCAGGCTTTTTGTCCCAAAAAAAGGAGAATAACGGACGTGGAGGTGGAGATATGTGTTATAGTGATGAATGCATAAGTAGCAGCGCCTGCCCTAATTTCTCCGGAAGAGACTGGGAAGATCTTGGATTCAAAGCTTGCAAATGGAGGAGAAGCTGATAAAGAGATTGGAGTTGGCAGTGGCTTGACTAGAAGCGGTTGCTGGTGGATTTCTTCCATCGGGTTCGCAGGACAACGATGGAGATAAAACTGATTTGGACATATTTCTTACTTACTGGGTTTTTTAGTGAAGGAGTTGATTTCGCATTTGCTTTTGGAAGTGCAGATTCCTGGCAACGGAGGTGTGGTTTTTTGTTGACTATGTGCTTTTGATTAATTTGATTTTTCACCTTAAATTTCTGTTATTGTTGATTCTGGAACTTCAAATTTTGAATCAGTTTAGATAGAGCTTCTGTTCTGAGTTTTTTTGTGAAGCAATTGATTTCGCATTTGCTTCTGGAAGTGCAGATTCCTCGCAACAGAAGTGTGGTTTTTTCTTGAGTATGTGTTCTTAAGGAATCAAATTTTGCACATCTCCTTCATTCTGATTTTGTGCTTTTAATTAATATGATTTTTCAGTTTAAATTTTCGGTATTGATGATTCTGGAACTTCAAATTTCGAATCAGTTTAGATAGAGCTTCTGTTCTGGGTCCTTTATCTTCTCTGTCTCTCGATCCTCTCTCTTTCTCTCTCTTTGGGTTCAAGATTCAATTTCTCATTTTTTTCCTTTTCTTAATTTCTTTCACAATAAATTTTTTTTCTCATTGAATACTCGGACGTGGCAGGAACATTGAAAATGATTCTTACATTGAATACCCCGCATGGTAGAAACAGGAAATGTTACCAAAAAAAAAAAATGGTAGAAACAGGACTGAAGACAGAGAGATTCAAAAGGGTTCAGCCCCGACGTGACAGCAACATTTAAAAGGGTTTTTCCATAGAAAACCCGGACGTGGCAGCAACATTGAAAAAAGAGAGAGAAACAGGACGTGGTAGAAATAGGCTTTTTACATTGAAAAATATTTTTACATGTGGCCAACATAGGATTGAAGAGATATAGATGGAAGCCTCTTCAACATTGGGCCCAACGCTGTCTGCCACCATTTATAATGATTTAATGCAGCGAATGATGCTTTTATTTATTTATTTTTTCATTTAATGATTTTTCGCATTAACAATATTTTTTTGCATACTCACAATTTATTTAATGATTTTCCACATTACCAATTTTTTTCGCACACTTACAGTTTTTTTTGGAGCCCGTACTTTAGAAACTAATTTACATTCGGTCATTCAATCTTCCTAAGTTAGAAATAGTTATACTTTTTACAAATAATTTTGAATGAGTTTTATTTTGCTGTTTTCTTCATTTTCGCTTCATTTGCCGACCAAACACACGAATTCCTTTCTGAACAAACTTTTACCTGTTGAAACAGGAAGACGTGGACAAGCAGAAGTGGAGGTAGGAGCATGTTGCGTAACGTCTAGAACAAGCAATCTGTTTTCTTGAATATATACAACAAAAATTAGTCAACTCTTGATAATGTAAATGAAACTAATATTCTATATATTTAACCAAACAGAATATTACTGAAAATGGCAGAATTTGTCGTTTAAAGTCTACTGAGTTGACAATTTTGATTGATAATGTTCACTCTATGTTCATTGCAAACAATATTGATAAATTATTATTTTTTTCATCTAAGTCGCAGGTGGTGTTTGTCATTATCAAAGATATAAACGCACTGGAATATAAGTTCATCAACTCCACAACTACAGGAATTAGTGAGGTTTATCTTCCTGCATATAACATCGTTGTGATGTATAATGTATATTGTATAAGCTTTATAGCTGCTTATAATGGGCAATCTCTGTTTCTGTTCGATTGCTTATTCAACTACTGTTTTTCCAATTGGATTGGTGGTTCCAGCAGTATTCTTGGTGTATTTGAAGATCACATACGCTTTAGCTTTTGTAATTGTTGCGGTAGAATCGGTTTGTTGATAGGGTTTTTGGTTTGGGGCAGTGGTTGGTTTTTTGTTTTTGTATTGTAAAGCTTTGCACGCAAAACTACCAGGGAAGATTGCAAACCAGTTTGCTCGGGGGTATGTTACCTTGCCTTTTGGTAATGAGAAAGTTCCTCATGGATCTTCCTCATCTGTCCAGCTATATCCCAATAAATGACATGAACAACAAAATACTACAATAACATACTTTCCCCTGCATCACTTAATCCCAGTTGTACATAATGCAACGAAGAGGGTGTAAGAGGATGTATTTCCTTCAATTTAATAAATTATCAGAATTTGGAAGCGCACTTTTTAACAACATCTTTAATCCAGAAAATATATAGACAAACTCAAAGATATTCGTAGATGTCCATGCAACGCACGGGCCAGAGTATTAGTATATATTAAGCGAATCGGGGTGGCATCTGATGTCTCTGGCTCGGGTTGATGTGGCAGCCTCGGGCCTACGAACCTACTGCAACTGCTTTAAAAGTAATTTACATTCTATCGTGTATTTTTTCCGTAATTCAAAATGAGGTATAATTCCCTATAAAACGACAAAACTCGCCACCACTCTTTCTGCTTTTAAAAGTAATTTAGATTGAGTCATTTTATTTTTATAATTCCAAGTCAGATCAGGTTTTTGAAAGTAATTTAGATTGAGTCATCTTATTTTTATAATTCCAAGTCAGGTCAGGTCTAACTTCGGCTTGCTTCTCTCCCTTTGTTCGGCTTTTGAAAGTAATTTAGATTGAGTTATTTTATTTTTATAATTTCAAGTCAGGTTAGGTCTAACTTTGCAGTTGCTTCTCCAGCAAGCTTCGTCTCTCTGCCTCTCTTTCTTCCGCCGACCATTTTGCTTCTGGAGCAATCTTGTTCCGACAATTTTCCTTCTCGAGCAATATCCAGCAAGCTTCTTCTAAATGACGACAGTTTTCTTTGTGTGATTTGTTGCTATCTTAGTGATTGATCGAAGAAGAAGGGACTGTTTTTGTGTAGCGAGTGTTTTGTACCTTGATCAAGGTTCTCTTTTTGAGGAAGTTCTCCAGAATCCAGTGGAGTAAAACCTGTCCCACATCTCATTATCCAAATCCTGAACCTCCTTCGACGAAGGACCTGATTTGTTCAATTTGTCGTTGGACTACAGATCCACTGAAGTGGGGTGCATCCTCGCAAAACCACGACTATTTTTTAAGCTGATCGTAGAAGGTGAAGCATCAAGTTATTTCTGGACTGATTAGAGAAGAAGAAAGCTAAGATTTTTCTGTTTTCCTGGGTTAAACTCGACTATCATTGTGGCTTGATCATAGAAGAAGGGGTTGTTTTGCGTAGAACGTGAAGCTTCAAGTGATTTGTGGACTGATTAGAGAAGAAGAAAGCAGAGATTTTTCTATTTTCCTGTGTTAAAGTTGACTATCATAGTGGCTTGATCATAGAAGAAGGGTCTCTTTTGGTGCAGCGACTGTTTTTTGGCTTCATCCACCCCTCTTTTTTTTATCTGGCTGACGAGATTAATTTGTATTAGAGGTCCTAAAGCATTGGCTAAGCTTCTCCTATTTGGTTATTTTTCCAAAGAGTATTAGAGGTGCTAAAGTACTGTTTCTGTAACTTCGGAATAGGAATATGTATCTTATTTCTCTAATGAAATAAATGCTTCAATGACGCATTTTATCTCTTTGCGTGTTTGTTATTCGTTGTGCCAATTGTGTGAATTTATACTTGTTTTATCTATTACTCTACTGCAGATAGAACCTCCAAACCTATTTAATTATACGAATATATTCACTTGCATTTACATCAAAGTGCACAATCGGTGTATCTGATCTGGGAACAACAGCCTTGGACCATCAATGGTCAGCTCATGAGATTTAGGGAAATCTTGAGCGATAAGGAGGTAGCGCTCGCCAGAATTGAGAACATCGCCATGTGGATGCAGCTTCATAACTTGCCTCTAAAGTTTAGAGAGGACAAGATTGTCGAGAAGATGGCGGCCACGATTGGTAGGGTGCTGGAAGTTGAAACCCATAGTGAAAACATCAAGGATATTCCTGCTGTTTGCATTTCTATTCCTACCAATCAACCCATCCTTGCAGGTATGTTCTTTGAGATCAAAGATGATGCAAGGTTTGGATCGAATTTAAGTATGAGTGCCTCACTCCTCTTTGCTTTTCATGTGGATTTATAAATCAAGATATTGTGAACTGTGCTAATCCTTTTTTTGATGAGAAAATTAGCGAAGGTGATGATACTCAGTTCAGACTCTACAATCTCAGCATTAGGGCGAATCCTCTGAGGAGGAGGAACCCTTTACAGAAGCGTCATTCAAACATTTTGAGTTCTACCCAGCCGAGTTCCTCGACTGAGTCCGATCCCAGGGTGCAACTCAGTCCTCCCCTGGGGACCCGAGGGTCGAGGGCTTTGACCCGAGCAGAAGGTTTCGGAGAATACTGTTAGTTGGGTTGGGTGGACTTTGACCCGAACCTCCTTCCTATCTTCCAATCCCCTACCCGACCTGTTGGTAACTTGGACCTTGAGTTTGTCCCTCATGCGGCCCTCAATTCTAATTGGGTTTGCTCCTTCCCGTCCAATAATAGCCATGACTTAAGTGAGCCCACCCCAATGGACTTTTCTCCTTTGGTCAACCTTAATCAATTTGCATTTCAGGCCAAGCGTCATATGAAGCCCAACCCTATGCAATTGGACTCCCCTCGCCTAACCCTTAGCCTCATATCCGACAAGCTATCCACTGGGCTCAGAACATTTGCTAGAAAGTTCAAAGCCCCTAGGAAACCCATGAAGCCCGACCTTTCGGACAACCCCATAACCGAAGTTAGCAGCAGTAAGTCCAATGAGCAATCAGAGCTTGGGAGGGGGGGTCTCTCAACTCCTAAGAGAAGACGTACAGAATATCAAGAGGCTGAAAACCAGTGGGAATCTAGCTCCAATGCTCGAAGGACTGTTTCCCCTCTTTGGGTCTGTGTCGAAGGTTGTCCGTCTCCTGTGAGAGACCCTCCCTAGCCTCCATGAATTTATTGGGCTGGAACTGTCGGGGGATTGGGCAACCCTCGACTAAGCAGTACCTGAGGTTTCTTTCAAGAAATCTCAAGCCCAACTTGATTCTTCTCTCTGAAATCATGGCTTCGGATAAGGGTTCAAAGAGGAAAATTAAGCGTTTCGGATTGAATAACACGTTGTTTTTTGCTTCCAGGGGGCTCTCTGGAGGATTTTGGATCTTGTGGGACAATTCCATCTCCATAGAGGTTCTTATGCATGATAACTGGATGATTCACTTGATTGCCGACCGGCACACGACTAGAGAAGCAGCTATCACCTTTGTGCATGCAAGTCACACTTATCATATCCAAAGACAACAGTGGAGCTTTCTCAAGGATATCTCTGCATCCCTGGACATCCCGTGGATGCTTCTCGGGGATTTCAACGTCGTGATGAAACAAAGTGAGAAACAAGGAGGGAACCAGTTCAAAAAAGCGCAAGCAGGCTTGTTTCAAAGTATGATTGATGAGTGTCATATATTGGAGTTAAGTCCCAAGGGATTGAAGTTCACTTGGGACAATGGCAAAGAGGGAGCAGGCAGGATTAAATAAAGACTAGATAGAGTCTTTTGCTCTCCGAAGTGGTTGGTGAAGTTTCCAAACTCCACGGTTTCTCAAGAACCAATTCTCGGTTTCGACCATTGCCCGGCAATGATTAGATCCAATCCGACGAAACAGTTAAGGCAGAAACCTTTTAGGTTTGAATTCCTTTGGATGGAAGAAGATGATTGCACTGAAGTGATCGCTAGAGCATGGAAGGCAGCGAACCCTGATGACAGATGGTAGTCTATTTTTGATAAACAGGAACTCCTTGCAAGAGACCTTAAGGCTTGGAGCAAGAAGAACATTGGCAACGTTAACTCGAGGGTTTCTTTCCTCTTCTATGAACTCTGGAAAGTGCAGTGCGTACTGGAAATTAAAAGGGACCCCCAACTCATTATTACTGAAAGGAGAATCAGAAGAGATTATTGCCATGTTCTCTCCTAGCAAGAGATCTTATGGGCATAGAAGTCAAGGGTTAATTGGTTGAAGCATGGAGATCAAAACACTAAGTTCTTCCATGTCACAACCTTGAACACAAGGCAAGGAAATAAGATAACCTGTGAGACATGGGAAAAAATCACCGGAGTGATCGTCCCTCCGTCAACACACGGGCTCATCGCAAAAATTGGGAGAGTCGCCACCATTCATGATTTTGGGGTGAGAATGGACACCAAAGAGTTCAAAAATAAGCAAAAAGAGACAAAAGAAACATTCTAGGATAAAAATAACCCTACTTAAAAATCAAATCCAGAGATGGGTAAGGGGATTAGATTATGAACGGGGGAAGGTGTTAGGCACCCCCCTTCATCCACACGAAGTGGTTGCCAAGTGTATGTTCATGCTAAAAAGAAAATAAGAAGCTTGCTAAAAATCATGAAAAAGCCTTGAAAAAGGAACAATGTATGATATTTTCACATGAAGATCTAAATGGATTTTAGATCCTCTCTTATGTCAATATCACTTCTGGAATATCTCAAAAGATGGAAATCAAAGCACAAATTGCTCAAAACCAAGTTAAATCAAATTCGGAAAATTTGGTAAAAAGTATACCATTTGCCTTGAAATCATTCAAATCCAATTCTAAATTGACCCAAACCAAATCCATTTGAAAGATTAGGGTAAATAAGAGTCTCATGCAAAATTTCACTTCATTCCGATGAAAAATCTAAGAGTTATGCTCCTTTGAAGTTGCTGTTGGGGATTTTTAAAAGTAGTAAGTGGGAAACTTTGGAAAATTGTCTAGAAAAATCCACTACATAGAAATCCGTGAAATTTGGTGTGATTGAAGTCTGTATGGCCATATTTCCAGAGAAACTAGCCTCATACAAAAATCCCTTCGGACGTGCCTTGGGTGGTCTCCCGAACAGACCCCGAAGATCACAGATTTACCCAGAAAAATGCAAATGAGCAGTTCTGAGTAAATCGGCTACCAATAATTCAAATGGAATCCAAAAAATATGAAACCAACTGGATTTGAAAATAGACTCATAAAGGAGTACTCATAAACAAAAATCACTCGAATCGGACTTAAAACGAACACATGGCGGTCCGTCGAAGTGACAAGTTCTGTACTTGGACCTGAACTGTCCACTCAACTTCGACAGAGGGGTGTCAAAAATCCGCTAGATAGAAATTCATGAAATTTGGTGGACATAAACTAGACAGCCTCACCTTTCCCATGGTTCTGGAATCGCCCCAAAATTCATCCGGATGATGAAGTTACGGACGTCCGAAGTAAGGGTACAGGTGCTATCAAGCTAAGCCATTTTTGAGTAAAAACCAAATCCGAAAATTGATAAAAATGAAATTCGTGTAAGATGAACACAAATACTTTAAAATCATCCGAAAAGCATTTCAGAATTGATTAAGGTCATTTATTTGAGTTTTATCACAATAAATGCAATAAACCCCAAATATGAGCCTACCCCGCCAAAATAGTGATATGTGTGCAAAAGTGAAAAAACCAAGCAAGATCCATACACATGCATATAGATTCAACAAAATAGGTTCTAGCATAGCCTAGGGTTCCGTTCCATTATCGTTTCCCACTGTTCTCTTTAAGATAATCAAGGGTACTTTGAATATGGAACGGTTTACAATCAATCAAAAAGGCCTTATGCTACATAGGTTCTAGCACTAGGGTCAATCCCCAGTCTCGTTTCTCCTAGATCCGCCTTCACGTTTTATGGCTAGGGGAGTCTTGAGATACTTTGAGCCGGGGAAGGATTTCCACACATACAAACAAGGCTTTACACTACAGAAAGGTAGAAGAAGAGATCTAGATCTAGGAATGTAAAGACAGAAAATAAAAAGAAAAGTTGAGGCTTACCTGAGTGCTGGAGGCGATTCCACAGCGGTTTTCTTCTTCTCTTGGAGTTCTTCTTTGCGAGAATTCAAAACAAGAGTTGTGTGCCATTTGCTCAAGGAGGAGGCTCCTATTTATAGGCAAGGGCTAAGGTCATTGGTAGACACAACTTAATGTCTAGAACCCCTCCAACCTAAACCCTAAGGTTATTTCCGCGATTTCCCCTCATTTAATGAGGGACATGATGGTAAAAGTGAAAAGCTCTCGGAAAACCCTAATTTTGAGCAAACTTAAGGTATCCGGTATATCAGGCCGGATAAAAAAGGGCCTTAAGGTATCCGGTACATGGTACCGGATACCCTAAGGGTCACATGTATCCGGATACTCATACCGGATACGGGAAAGAGTACTTGTATCCGGATTGAGTATCCGGATACAGGTAAAAGTTTATTTTCTTCAAATTCTGTGCTGGCTTTCCAGGAGATAATGATTTTTGATGATTGTTTGTGCAATTTGGGGTGTCTACAACTGCCCCTCTTTGCGGGAGCTGCGAAGCAGTGAGCTGCAAAGAGTAGACAAGCCCAAATTGCATTCCCTTGAGCATGATTTGCTCGGTTTAATTCAATTTCTGTAGAAAACCATTTTTGAGTGGAGATTTGCCAAAAAGCCCTCACTTTAAGGGGGGCATCTCTCCAAGAGTTCTTAAATTCCACTGAGCCCTTTGTGGCTGTGAAGTGGATTTTAAGCCCAAAAATAGGATTTTTTGAAAAACTGATTTTTTATCAAACCAAGTTGAAAATTGAGTGGATATCATCCTTTTGACCAGGCACATTTCCCAAAGTTGTCCCAAATTCCACAGAGCTCTCGTGGCTGTGAGGTGGATTTCAAGACAAAAATAGGATTTTGAGAGAAAATAGAAGTTGTAGCACAATTTTGCTCTTTCCTTTTCCTTCTTTTTTTTTTTCTTTTCTTTTCTCTTTTTTTTTTCTTTTTTTTTTCTTTTTTTTTTCTTTTTTTTTTTTTTTACAATACAATGTGCTGACATATCTCTCTTCCTTTGCAGCTTTGGCTACTTGATCATTTGAGCCAGATTGAAGAGATCAATCGACACTTCTTCCCGAGTCTAAAAGTCCCTCTCTTGATGAGCAACAGGGGGTGCCCCGATATTCCAGGGGGCAAACAGGGCTGGTTCACTTTCTTGGGCTCGCTTCAGGATGACCAGGTGAGATGGCCTGGCACTTATCAGCCTAATGCAGAGACAGTGATTAGCTTCCGTGACCGCAACTTTCTGATCCTAGCGGGCCTGAAGCATGCAGTGTTGTATCTTCCTCTGCGGGTCCTTCGTCAGTTCCGTGCGATCCAGGGGATTATCATCCCATGTGGATATGAGGATCGTCTTGGGCCCCTTTCTATGAAGCTGAATGCCTGGTTGATGAAGGAGTGGTCTTATGTCCGCTTTATGCATGATCCAGTCTTCTCAGAAGCCCATGTGAAGGATTATCTCTTCTGGATCAAGGAACAGATACAGACTTAGGCCCCAGTACCCGAAGATTCTCCTGTAGTCTTGGCTCCCACCTATGAGGACATTCTAGAGTCTGAGCGGGCTTCTCATAAGCGGCTTCAGCAGATATGGGTACGGGAGGCCCAGGAGCTTAGGGTACAGGGTGCTTATCTGGAGAGGCAGCTTGAAGAGCAGATCTCACGCCGTATTGCCGTGGAAGAGAAGCTGGAGGAGCAGAGGCAGGCCCGTTGCTTCGAGGTCCGTATGATCCGGCAGAAGTACCAGGCTACTTTTGCCAGCCTCAGGAGTATGAGGATCAAGCAGGCCCTTTCAGATGAGGTCATTTCCTTCCTGAGTGATCCCGCTGCAGAGGGGGCTTCAGGAGTCATTGCAGCTCAGGCAGCTCGGATTCGGGAGCTTGAGGAGCGGCTAGGAGATTAGCTTTATTTCCTGCACATTTTTCATTCCTTTGTACAAAATTGAACTCCAATAGTGGAAATACAAAGGTTTTAATTCAAAATAAAGTTTTTATATTATTGGCCTCAGAATGCTCAGATGCTTGTAAAAACAAAGGTTTTATGAAAAGTATTTGATTTCTCATCACTGGCCAAAGTATAATTTTCCTTTTTATATATTTTTTTTGTATTTTTGAAATTTGGTCCATGCACTTAATCACCTATAATTAAAGGAATTAGAACCAGGTTAAATAATGAAAAGGGTAGTCCAGAAAATACTGAGGGATCAGAACCGTCCATCTTAGGACCTTTAGAGTCATCCCCAAACGCCAAAACTGCCCCATTCTGCTCATGCCAACTTTGCTTAAGGCTCAGATCCCCATGATCAACTCAACCTCTGATTTTCTTTTCATTTTTCTTATTTTTTTCTTTTTGCCAATGTTGCCCCTAGCGCCAGTTACGGTTTTCACTAGGGCCGGCTTCTGAATTCCGTCATCACCCATCTTACTCTGATATTTGAATGAACAGACTAAGATCACCGAGGGCTTAAAAATAGGACGAAATAAAGGCTAGGCTCAGTTTATGAAAGAAAGGGTATTAAAGGCCCAAAATTTTTCAAGTGTGAAAATAGGTCAACCGGATTTACAGTCATGATAAATTTACCCATTTTTCCCCAAATTGTATTTTTTTTTTTTTGCATATTTTTTTTCACACTTGGCCTTCATTTGCCATTTCCATTGCTTTTCCTTTCTTTTTCTTTTTCTTTCCTCACTTTTGCCCCAATTGATTTTGCCCCAATTTGACTGTAAATCCGGTTTAGGTTGATCAAAGAAACGATCCGGCTCAATTTGGCTAGGCTAGGGATTTGAATTTTGAAGGAAATAAAGAAAAATGGCCTCGGATCCTTTCATAGAAATATTCACTCAAGGAAAATACCTTTTTACCGCATCAGAGTTGATGGGCTCAGGAAAATCTGACCCATCCATTTCTGCTAAGATGAGTGCACCCCCTGACAAGACTTTCTTGACGACATATGGGCCTTCCCAATTGGGCTTGAACTTACCACGAGGGTCTTCCAAAAATGGTAGGATTTTCTTTAGCACTAAGTTTCCTTCTTGGAAAGTTCTGGGCCTCACTTTCTTATTGTAAGCCCGGGCCATTCTCTTCTGGTACAACTGTCCATGGCAAAGTGCTTTCAATCGCTTTTCTTCTATCAGGTTAAGTTGATCATGTCTCGACTGGACCCATTCGGCTTCTTCTAGTTCTGCTTCCATGAGCACTCGGAGTGATGGGATCTCTACTTCCACTGGCAAGACTGCTTCCATCCCATAGACTAGGGAGTATGGGGTTGTCCCAGTTGAAGTTCGGATCGAGGTTCTGTAGGCATGTAGAGCAAGTGGCAGCATTTCATGCCAATCTTTGTAGTTCACTACCATCTTCTGAATGATTTTCTTTATGTTTTTGTTTGCTGCTTCCACTGCCCCATTCATCTTTGGCCTGTACGGAGCTGACTTGTGGTGGGTGATCTGAAACTGCTCACACATTTTCTTCATGTCCTTGTTCTTAATATTTGAAGCATTGTTTGATACTATGGCACTTGGCAGTCCATAGCGACAAATGATGTTGTGCTTCAAAAATTTGATCACATGGTTGCTTGTGATATTTGCATATGATGCTGCTTCCACCCACTTAGTGAAATAGTCAATCGCCACTGGGATGAATCTATGTCCGTTCGATGCCTTAGGGGAGATCATGCCAATGACATCTATGCCCCACATAGAGAAGGGCCAGGGTGATGTCATGTTGTGCAGCTCACCTGGGGGTGCATGCTTGTTATCTGCATAGATTTGGCATTGATGGCACCTCCTGACATGTATACAGCAATCGTGCTCCATGGTCGTCCAGTAGTATCCCAGCCTCAGGATCTTCTTAGCCAGCATGTGCCCACTCATATGGGGCCCACAGACTCCTCCATGTACAGTCTCAATCAGCCTTTCCGATTCAGCCTTGGCAACGCATCTTAGCAGAATGTCGTTATGCGATCTCTTGTACACATGTTCACCGCTTAGCAGAAATTGACCAGCCAATCTCTGTATTGTCCTCTTTTCAGTAGCAGTGGCATTCTCTGGCAGACTCCGATTGTTCAAGAAATTTTTGATATCTTGAAACCACGGAGCTTCTTCTTCTGGTGCTCCCTCTAGAACGAGACAGTAAGCTGGTTCATCTCTAACCTCAATTTCCAATGGTCTGATGTCTACTCCTTCTGATATGCTGACCATTGAAGCCAAGGTTGCTAGAGCATCTGCAAACTGATTCTTGGCCCTTGGCATATAGTTGAAGGAAATTCGAGTAAAATTTGTGCTTATTTCTTCCAAATACTGGTGATAGGGGATCAATTTGTGATCCTTGGTTTTCCACTCACCAGTTGTTTGGAAGATGATAAGACTCGAATCCCCGTATACGTCAAGTTCCTCTACTCCATGATCCATGGCTGCTTGCAATCCAATTATGCATGCTTCATATTCTGCTATGTTATTAGTGCACTGGAATCTCAGCTTTACTGCAATCGGGATGTGTGAACCATCTGGTTTAACCAAGACTGCCCCTATTCCGTTCCCATTCATGTTGGCGGCCCCATCGAAGAACATCTGCCAAGAACTCTCACTGTCCTCTTCTTCAGTGTACAGAATTGCCTCATCTGGAAAGTTGGTCTTCAGGGGTTGATATTCTGGCAAAGGATGTGCAGCCAGGTGATCAGCTATGGCTTGACCTTTGATCGCCTTCTGGGTGATGTATGTGAGGTCAAACTCGGACAGTAGTAGTTGCCACTTAGCCGTTCTGCCAGTCAGTGCCGGTTTCTCAAATAAATACTTTAGCGGGTCCATCCGGGATATCAATAGCGTGGAGTGACTAAGGAAATAATGCCTTAGCCTCTGAGTGGCCCACACTAGAGCGCAGCAAGTCTTCTCCAATGATGAGTACTTAGCTTCATATTTTGTGAATTTTTTACTCAGATAGTAAATTGCCCTTTCTTTTCTACCAGTCTCATCATGCTGCCCCAAAACACATCCCATCGACGTTTCCAACACTGACAAGTACAGGATCAGTGGTCTTCCTGGAGTTGGTGGCACTAGCACAGGTGGGTTCAGCAAATACCTCTTTATTGTGTCAAATGCCTGCTGGCAGTCCTCATTCCAGACCGTCGGGTTATCTTTCCTCAAAAGTTTGAAAATTGGTTCACAGATAGCAGTGAGCTGTGCTATGAACCGGCTTATGTATTGAATCCTCCCGAGAAAGCCCCTGACCTCCTTCTCGGTTCTGGGTGCTGGCATTTCAATTATGGCCTTGGCTTTAGCCGGGTCAATTTCAATTCCTCTTCGGCTCACTATAAACCCAAGCAATTTCCCTGATGTAGCCCCAAAGACGCACTTAGCCGGGTTAAGCCATAAACTGTACTTCCTGAGCCGATCAAACACTTTCTTCAGACTGATCAAGTGGTCCTCCTCTTTGCATGATTTGGCAATCATATCGTCCACGTAGACTTCCATCTCTTTATGGATCATGTCATGAAATAGTGCAGTCATGGCCCGCTGGTATGTTGCCCCAGCGTTCTTAAGCCCAAACGGCATGACTGTATAGTGAAATGTGCCCCAAGGTGTGATAAATGCTGTTTTCTCTTGATCCTCCTTAGCCATCTTGATCTGATTATATCCTGAGAATCCATCCATGAAGGAAAACAGGCTATGTACCGCAGTATTATCGACCAGAATGTCGATGTGTGGAAGCGGAAAATCGTCCTTTGGGCTTGCCCTGTTTAAGTCTCTATAGTCCACGCACATTCGGACCTTCCCGTCCTTCTTGGGTACCGGCACTATGTTTGCGAGCCATTCTGGGTACGTAGAGACTGCCAAAAATCCGGCTTGAAATTGTTTGACCACCTCGTCCTTGACCTTTAAGGTCCATTCAGGCTTCAATCTTCTCAGCTTCTGCTTAATCGGCTTAACCCCTGGCAAAATTGGCAACTTGTGCACCACCATGTCATTGTCCAACCCCGGCATGTCCCGATATGACCAAGCAAACACATCCTTGTAATCTGCCAAGAATTGTGACATTTCATTTTTCTGCACATCAGACAAGCATGACCCGATTTTTACAATTTTTGGGTCCTCTTCGGTCCCAAGATTTATGGATATGGTCTCCTCAATATTAGGTTGGACCCCCTTTTCATGACGTTCCAATTGGTATTCAATTTCTTTTGGAACGTCTTCTTCTTCGACCTCGGTCTCTTCTTCGACCCCCATGAGATCAAAGTCGAGCTCAAGGTCGAAGTCATATTCAACCTGGTCCAATTCGGTCTGATTATATGGTTCATAAGTGGTTTGGACCCTTTTGAAAAATTTAAATTTTCTAGAAAAAATAGAAAAATCTTTTTGGGTTTTTTGTGGGCCTTCTAAACATAATTCCCCTGAAGACGAAGGCCCATTAGAACCTTCAGGGAAATGGCAATCCACTATTGGAGTTTTTTTTTGGAAGCCGCGTCAGTTTGCCGAACTAACGCTGCTTCAAAGGTAAGGGGAGTTTCCTCCCAATTGTTCAGTACAAAATTTTGGGGAGCAGGGGAAATAGGGAAAGCCCGCTCCTCAAGCCCAGCTTCCGATGCCATCATCACCGGGTGGGTACTGCCCTTTTCTGTTGCGGGGCCCAGTTCAGAAATGACCTTGTCTGGAACCTTTACTGCGGCCCAATCTATAAATGGCAGTTCCATGTCTGCCCCTGTCTTTTCGCCTTCAGTCATGGCGAAGAATGCACCAACATCTTCAGAAAAGTCCACCTGCTGCTCGGGCTGTGGTCCAGGCCCATCCACTGCTCCCAGTATTGGAGATGGGTTATAGGGTTGTAGGGCCGAAACAGGAGGCTTTTGAAATGGGTTGACATTTCGGTATGGGGGTTTGGATTGGTCCATGGGAGGAGAAATTTGGATTATGTAGGAGGGTTTTGGAAAGTTCACCCTTAGATGCGGGAGTTTTCCTCTGCTTCTGCTCTCTCCTTCTTCATATTTCATTCTTCTCCAGCCTCTGGGCTTGAAGCCCAACCCTACCTTTGGGACTAGTTTCTTAGCCATGATTGGCTCCACCATCCCCTGCAGATTGATCCCCAGGCCTTTCCCTGGGTGAAAGTGGTATTTCTCCATCACTTTCTTGACCATCTTTTCTGCAGTGGTCCCCTTTTCTTTCTTTTTCTCACACCCCCCAGGTATGTAATTGACCGCCTCAAATTGAAATGAGTGGAATGCAATCTTGTCAACAGTCAAGTCCACATTGATTAGGGGTACATCAGGTGACACAATGGGCGGTACTAAGTTTTCGGCTAGGACTGTTATCACCCTTTGCCCTCTTACATATTTCACCCTTTGGTGGAGCGTGGA
Organism: Buxus sempervirens; assembly: GCA_947561395.2. Taxonomy (NCBI): domain Eukaryota; kingdom Viridiplantae; phylum Streptophyta; class Magnoliopsida; order Buxales; family Buxaceae; genus Buxus; species Buxus sempervirens. The sequence goes on from OX387182.1 coordinate 55,818,669, forward strand.
TGGTATTGCCCTAGCCGAATGTATCCACGGCCTTCCCAGGAGCAGATTGAAAGCTGCGGGTATATCCATCACCTCAAATGTGATGTTAAAGATATTCGGCCCAATTGTGACCGGCAGTTCAATCTCCCCTAGGGAGTGGGTCTTGGAGCTATCAAAAGCCCTAACTATCCGCCCATTTCTTTTGATCCTTGACTGGTCCAGACCCAGCTTGGTAAAAGTGATTAACGGGCAAACGTTTAACGCTGACCCGTTGTCAATTAAAACCCGTGCAATCATGTAGCCCTTACAAAGCACAGTGATGTGCAAAGGGTCCACATGATAACACCCACCTGGGCTGATCTCACCCTCTGAGAAACTTATCACATTATGTGATAAGATTTGACCAACCATTTTACCAAGCTGGTCTGGATCAATGGTCTGGGATACGTGTGCACTCTGTAGCACCCTTAACAATGCATCCCTGTGCTTTTCAGAATTCAGCAAAAGGCCCAGTATTGAAATCTGGGCCGGGACCTTGTTCAGCTGATCCACAAGATTGAATTCACTTTTTTTGATTATTTTAATGAGGTCTGCTGCCTCATTTTCTGCACCCTGGGGGGTGTCTTCTCCTATTTTATTTTTTCCCTTCTGTTTTCTTTTTTCTTCATTCTCTTTTTCTATTTTTTCTTTTTCTACTTCTGTCTCTTTCTCTTTCTCTTCACCCCCTGCACATCTCCCTGACCTCGTCATGAGGTTCACCTCCTCCTGGTTCGGGTTTCTAACCGCTGGAACCGTAGCCGTGATTCCCTCGCTGTAGTTCCATGGTACAGCGGCCTCTGAATAGGCTAATTTAGGGATGTCAACCACTAGTGGCTGGAGTTTGGACCGGGATGTATGGGCCGGTTTAGGGATAGTATGGGCTGGCTGCACATTTACAACCAAGGGTTGAAGTTTGGATTTGGTGGGGACAGAAGAAGTGATGGAAGCAGTGGTGGGGTCAAGATTGATGACCAGTGGAGCCTTAGACGGCTTGGATGGGGAACAAGTGGGTGGACTGCAATTGAAGACCAATGGAGGCCTTACAGTATTTATCTGGGCCATCAGAAAAGAGACCCGGTTTAAGGAGGAGCTTATGTCCTCAGCAGCAAGATTATTTTTTTGGGAGACCATGTTGATCTCCTCTTTTTCCTCTTCTTGGAAGAAACGGACCTGGACAGTGGTCCCTACTGGTGCTATAAGCTGTGATGGGTCAAAGGCCCTTCTGGTGGTGGATATGGCAGTGATGGAGTTGGATGGGCCTGCCCCATTGTGGTAAGGCAGAGGATTCTGCCCAATATCATTCCCGGACGGGGCCGGTGCAGCAGTGTTGAACACCAAGGCCTTCTGGTCCAACAGGTCCTGGACCGCATGCTTCAGCACCCAGCAGGTATCAGTAGAGTGCCCCGGTGCACCCATGTGGAAGTCACAGGTGACCGATGTGTCAAAGTTTCTCCCCCTGGTGGCATTCGGGTTAGGCTCTTTCAGAGTCAAGTATTCACCCTTTAGTAGGGTTGGCAATAGTTGGGAAAGAGATATTGGTAAAGGGGTGAAAACCCGATTCTTTCTTGCTGCGAACCAGGCATCCCGTTCCTCCTTAGAAAAGGTCCTCCTTGTGTTAGCTGGCACAGAGGGAGGGAAATTGACATTCAGCGGGGTCTGGTACGACTGCTGGGCCAGCTGGGCCTGTTGGGGTGCCGAGATGTTCACGTGCAGTGGCTTCTTGCCTGGAGGAGCCTGGACCAGGTTCACCTCTCCTTCTTTTCGGGCCCCCGTCTTTTTAAACCCGGCCCCTTTCTTCTGGGCCATGGAGGCAGAGGAATCAGACTGCCCCGTCAGAGTAGAGTAGTCTATCAGCCGTCCTGACCTGACCCCTTCCTCGATCCGGTCCGCTACCTGCACTAGGGCTGCAAAGTTGGTGGTGATCTGACCCACCAGATGGTTGTAAAAGGGCTGCCCCAGTGTGCCCATAAATGTGGAGATCATCTCCGGCTCTTGCATAGGTGGCCTGACCTGGGAGGCGGCCTCTCTCCATCTCTTGGCGTACTGCCGTACCGGTTCATCCTTCCCCTTGGTCATCCTCATCATGTCGTACTGGTCCGGCACGATCTCAGAGTTGAACTTGTACTGGTCCAGGAAAGCATCGGCCAAGTCCTTCCACCTTCTAATCCTTCCATGGTCCACTGTAGCGAACCACCGAAGGGCTGACCCGGTCAGACTCCTCTGGAAGAGCTGGATCAGTATTCCATCGTCCCGGCCAAACTGGCACAGGGCCCCGCAGTATAGTTTCAGATGGCTTAATGGGCAGCCCGTGCCATCAAACTTGTCAAAATCCGGGCACCTGAACTTAGCCGGTAGACAGACGTCCGGGTACATGCACAGGTCCTCGAAGGTGGTGCCTGCATGGCTGCCTCCCCCTTCATCTCTTTCAGCTCTGCCTGGATTCTTTCTATCCTCAGCAGCATCTTCTTTTCCATCTCATCTCGGGCCTTTTCTTTCTCCAGCTCTTTCTCAGACTCCGCCATATTTTCCCTGATCAGAATGGGTTCAGGGACTGGTTCAGAAATGGGCTCAGGCATGGGCTGAACCGGAGGCGGAATGTAGGCCTGAGGTGGTGGTGCCTGATGGGAAGTAGATGCCTGGTTCGGGGCTTGGGCCTGTTGGGCCTGAGCCGCCAGTAGGTCCCCCAGCATTTTGGCCAGACCGGCCACTTGCTCCTGCAGTTGAGTAAAGTCCTGAGCAGGGACGGTAGCTTGGGCTTGGTTCTCTTCAGTATTCATTGTTCTTGCTTTGGATCTGGTCACGGGAGCAATGATTGCAAGTAAATGTACCTGGGTAAGGAAAAGCAAAGAAACATGTCAGCTCCCATTTAATTTGAGTCATACACCTATAAATGTAGATAAGTGGGTTGGGTGAACACAAGTCCGGATTTATTTGTTTGTTTTTTTTTTTATATTTTTCCATTTTTTGTTTTTTTTATTGTTGGAATATTTTAGGGCTTCCAAAGGTCCCAAAGAATGAGAAATGTCTAAAATTTAGAGGCTTTTAGACGGCCCAAAGGATACGTGTCTATAATTCAGAGGCTTATAGACGGCCCAAAAAAGTTGTGTCTAAAATTCAGAGGCTTTTAGATGGCCCAAAGGATATATGTCTATAATTCAGAGGCTTATAGACGGCCCAAAAAGGTTGTGTCTAAAATTCAGAGGCTTTTAGATGGCCCAAAAAGGTTTGTCTAAAATTCAGAGGCTTTTAGACGGCCAAAAGAGGTTTGTCTAAAATTCAGAGGCTTTTAGACGGCCAAAAGAGGTTTGTCTAAAATTCAGAGGCTTTTAGACGGCCAAAAGGATATGTGTCTATAATTCAGAGGCTTATAGACGGCCCAAAGAGATTGATTTTTGAAATTCAGAGGCTTTCAAACGGCCCAAAAAGGTTGTTTCTAAAATTCAGAGGCTTTTAGATGGCCCAAAGGATATATGTCTATAATTCAGAGGCTTATAGACGGCCCAAAAAAGTATTGTCTAAAATTCAGAGGCTTTTAGATGGCCCAAAGGATATATGTCTATAATTCAGAGGCTTATAGACGGCCCAAAAAGGTTGTGTCTAAAATTCAGAGGCTTTTAGATGGCCTAAAAAGGTTTGTCTAAAATTCAGAGGCTTTTAGACGGCCAAAAGAGGTTTGTCTAAAATTCAGAGGCTTTTAGACGGCCAAAAGGATATGTGTCTATAATTCAGAGGCTTATAGACGGCCCAAAGAGATTGATGTTTGAAATTCAGAGGCTTTCAAACGGCCCAAAAAGGTTGTTTCTAAAATTCAGAGGCTTTTAGATGGCCCAAAGGATATATGTCTATAATTCAGAGGCTTATAGACGGCCCAAAAAGGTTGTTTCTAAAATTCAAAGGCTTTTAGATGGCCCAAAAAGTTCAATTGATTGGTACGAAAAGACCAACCAAGGGTTTATGGAATATTCTAGGGCTTCCAGAGGTCCCACTTTTTTTTGACTTGATTGGTAAAAAGGAGACCAATCAAGGGTTCATGGAATATTCTAGGGCTTCCAGAGGTCCCACTTTTTTTTGACTTGATTGGTAAAAAGGAGACCAACCAAGGGTTTTGATGGAATATTCTAGGGCTTCCAGAGGTCCCATTTTTTTTTTGACTTGATTGGTAAAAAGGAGACCAACCAAAGGTTTTTATGGAATATTTTAGGGCTTCCAGAGGTCCAATTTTTTTTTGACTTGATTGGTAAAAAGGAGACCAAACAAGGGTTTTTATGGAATATTTTAGGGCTTCCAAAGGTCCCAATTTTTGATTTGATTTGATTGATAAAAATAACCAACCAAGGGTTCATGGAATATTCTAGGGCTTCCAGAGGTCCCAATTTTTTTTTTGATTTGATTGATAAAAATAACCAACCAAGGTTTCTTGGAATATTCTAGGGCTTCCAGAGGTCCCATTTTTTTTTACTTGATTGATAAAAATAACCAACCAAAGGTTTCTTGGAATATTCTAGGGCTTCCAGAGGTCCCATTTTTTTTGACTTGATTGATAAAAATAACCAACCAAAGGTTTCTTGGAATATTCTAGGGCTTCCAGAGGTCCCACCTTTTTTTTTGTTTGATTGATAAAAATAACCAACCAAAGGTGTCTTGGAATATTCTAGGGCTTCCAAGTATCCCACAAATGTTTTGATTTGATTGATAAAAATAATCAACCAAAGGTGTCTTGGACTACTCTATCCAAGTATCCCACAAATGTTTTGATTTGATTGATAAAAATAACCAACCAAAGGTGTCTTGGAATATTCTAGGGCTTCCAAGTATCCCACAAATGTTTTGATTTGATTGATAAAAATAACCAACCAAAGGTGTCTTGGAATATTTTAGGGCTTCCAAGTATCCCACAAATGTTTTGATTTGATTGATAAAAATAACCAACCAAAGGTGTCTTGGACTACTCTATCCAAGTATCCCACAAATGTTTTGATTTGATTGATAAAAATAACCAACCAAAGGTGTCTTGGACTACTCTATCCAAGTATCCCACAAATGTTTTGATTTGATTGATAAAAATAACCAACCAAAGGTGTCTTGGACTACTCTATCCAAGTATCCCACAAATGTTTTGACTTGATTGATAAAAATAAACAACCAAAGGTTTTCATTTTTTTTTTGATTTGATTGATAAAAATAACCAACCAAGGTTTTCATGGAATATTCTAGGGCTTCCAAGTGTCCCACTTTTTTTGATTTGATTGATAAAAATAACCAACCGAGGTTTTCATTTTTTTTTTTGATTTGATTGATAAAAATAACCAACCAAGGTTTTCATGGAATATTCTAGGGCTTCCAAGTGTCCCACTTTTTTTTTGATTTGATTGATAAAAATAACCAACCGAGGTTTTCATTTTTTTTTTTTTGATTTGATTGATAAAAATAACCAACCAAGGTTTTCATGGAATATTCTAGGGCTTCCAAGTGTCCCACTTTTTTTTGATTTGATTGATAAAAATAACCAACCAAGGTTTTCATTTTTTTTTTGATTTGATTGATAAAAATAACCAACCAAAGGTTTTTTTTTCTTCTTCAAATTTGCTGAATTTTCTCAGTTTTCAAGTTCCAGAGTTTGACTGACACATGTTTGAGTTGAGTTGGTGTCAAAAAATATGACACCTTGGTTTCCTCTTTGATTTTCAAACTTAGGTTAAATCCTGAAAGAATATTTTATTTTATTCTTTTTTGTTTTTCTTTCTTTTTTTTTTTGTATTTTTGGGAACATTTCTTATGTTCTTTTCGGGGTGCCTAAGGATTATCCACAGTGTTTTAGGCATTTTATTCTGAAAACTTGGGCTGAAAAGCCAATTTGTGCATTTTTGAACGTATCCGGTATAACATTCCGGATAATAATATGCCTTATTGTATCCGGTTACCATAACCGGATTCACGCATATGCCTTTTTATCCGGAAATATATACCGGATATGAACAGGGTTGTTATTAACCGGCCTGAGTTGCCGGTTATTGCCGAAATGGCCCTTTTTGACTCATTTTTTCACCAGATTTGATTTTTTTTTCATTCCCAATTGATGTTCACCTTAATTTGACCTTCAAAACTTGCCCCAAATTGGGCTTGGACATTATATTTGCAAAATCCCTAAATTCATGAAAAGGACATGGCTTTACCTTGCCACCTTGTATTACCTTCATTCAATATGGTATTCACATTATACCTTGGCCTGTAAAACATGCAAACGGCCTTCCCACATTTACACCCAATTCCCCAAACGCAATTGTGTGCTTTTAGCTGAAAACGTGTTTCTCCACCTTCAAGCGTATGGTTTTTTTGGGTTTTGGCTTAATTGGCAACTTAGAACTCAAGTCTAGTGATGCCCGGAATCGAATCACAGATCCCATTGTCATCACATCATTGACCCAAATTCTAAGGTAAATGTTTTCACTTTCGCTTTCCGAAGTCACGACCTCGGTGCGCCAAGCTACACACATTCATGGTTCAACTTCCTAATAGGTAAAAGGGTAGGCTGTGCAAATTGTTTCAAGTGCTCAAGTGCAATTTTAAATTGTGGTAACATTCACAACGTCCCAGCCCCTTGCCACTCTTTTTCGTAGCCATGCATTCAATTTCAAGCCAAGGCATATATGACAAAATAATGAAGCTAAATACAAGCAAGCAAGCACCAAATATGCACAAAAATATTACATGCCCAACAAGTGGTATACAAAACATGTTATTTGTGCAAACAACAATCAACTCATGTAAGCATGCTTGAAACCCAAAAGCATTCCTAGAATTCCAGATTTCATGCTCTTTTTCATGCTCAAAGTGTACCATTTCTACCCAACTTGAAGCCTAAAATTTTTGCACTACTTGACATGGTTCAAAAGTGTTTCAATGAGGTAAAACATGCTTGAAATCCCCCAAATATACACTGAAATTTCCAAATTTTTTTGCTCAAAAGTGCTTCCCTTATACCCCAAATTAATGCCTAAAAGTTTAGCAACTACTTGACATGGTATATTGGTGAACATACTAAAAAACCACAATGTGCACTAAAATTCCAGATTTCATGCTCTTGGTTTTCATGCTCAAATTGAATCCCCCTATACCCCAAATCAAAGGCATGGCATAACAAAAAATTTTTAAGCACAAAAAAGCATGCTTTATAGGAATCATGTTTGAATACCCAAAAATTCTGAACTCCTATATTTCATGATACTAATTCTCATATTCAAACCATGGTATTCAAAATTCAAATTAGAGCATGTTATCACCAAATACAACCAAATCATGCTTCAAGATAGGCTTTTCCTAAATCAACCTTTAGGCAACATCAAGCAAAATATACATGACTTGATTCATATAAAATTCAAAAGCATCCCAATCTGATTTAGAATACAACATTATGCACAAATAAAACAAACAAAATAGCAAGCATTCAAAAGTGATGAAAAAGCATGAATATACACAAAATGGCTTAAATCCACAAATCCCCAGCAGAGTCGCCAGTTGTGAGACATGGGAAAAAATCACCGGAGTGATCGTCCCTCCGTCAACACACGGGCTCATCGCAAAAATTGGGAGAGTCGCCACCATTCATGATTTTGGGGTGAGAATGGACACCAAAGAGTTCAAAAATAAGCAAAAAGAGACAAAAGAAACATTCTAGGATAAAAATAACCCTACTTAAAAATCAAATCCAGAGATGGGTAAGGGGATTAGATTATGAACGGGGGAAGGTGTTAGGCACCCCCTTCATCCACACGAAGTGGTTGCCAAGTGTATGTTCATGCTAAAAAGAAAATAAGAAGCTTGCTAAAAATCATGAAAAAGCCTTGAAAAAGGAACAATGTATGATATTTTCACATGAAGATCTAAATGGATTTTAGATCCTCTCTTATGTCAATATCACTTCTGGAATATCTCAAAAGATGGAAATCAAAGCACAAATTGCTCAAAACCAAGTTAAATCAAATTCGGAAAATTTGGTAAAAAGTATACCATTTGCCTTGAAATCATTCAAATCCAATTCTAAATTGACCCAAACCAAATCCATTTGAAAGATTAGGGTAAATAAGAGTCTCATGCAAAATTTCACTTCATTCCGATGAAAAATCTAGGAGTTATGCTCCTTTGAAGTTGCTGTTGGGGATTTTTAAAAGTAGTAAGTGGGCAACTTTGGAAAATTGTCTAGAAAAATCCACTACATAGAAATCCGTGAAATTTGGTGTGATTGAAGTCTGTATGGCCATATTTCCAGAGAAACTAGCCTCATACAAAAATCCCTTCGGACGTGCCTTGGGTGGTCTCCCGAACAGACCCCGAAGATCACAGATTTACCCAGAAAAATGCAAATGAGCAGTTCTGAGTAAATCGGCTACCAATAATTCAAATGGAATCCAAAAAATATGAAACCAACTGGATTTGAAAATAGACTCATAAAGGAGTACTCAGAAACAAAAATCACTCGAATCGGACTTAAAACGAACACATGGCGGTCCGTCGAAGTGACAAGTTCTGTACTTGGACCTGAACTGTCCACTCAACTTCGACAGAGGGGTGTCAAAAATCCGCTAGATAGAAATTCATGAAATTTGGTGGATATAAACTAGACAGCCTCACCTTTCCCATGGTTCTAGAATCGCCCCAAAATTCATCCGGATGATGAAGTTACGGACGTCCGAAGTAAGGGTACAGGTGCTGTCAAGCTAAGCCATTTTTGAGTAAAAACCAAATCCGAAAATTGATAAAAATGAAATTCGTGTAAGATGAACACAAATAATTTAAAATCATCCGAAAAGCATTTCAGAATTGATTGAGGTCATTTATTTGAGTTTTATCACAATAAATGCAATAAACCCCAAATATGAGCCTACCCCGCCAAAATAGTGATATGTGTGCAAAAGTGAAAAAACCAAGCAAGATCCATACACATGCATATAGATTCAACAAAATAGGTTCTAGCATAGCCTAGGGTTCCGTTCCATTATCGTTTCCCTCTGTTCTCTTTAAGATAATCAAGGGTACTTTGAATATGGAACGGTTTACAATCAATCAAAAAGGCCTTATGCTACATAGGTTCTAGCACTAGGGTCAATCCCCAGTCTCGTTTCTCCTAGATCCGCCTTCACGTTTTACGGCTAGGGGAGTCTTGAGATACTTTGAGCCGGGGAAGGATTTCCACACATACAAACAAGGCTTTACACTACAGAAAGGTAGAAGAAGAGATCTAGATCTAGGAATGTAAAGACAGAAAATAAAAAGAAAAGTTGAGGCTTACCTGAGTGCTGGAGGCGATTCCACAGCGGTTTTCTTCTTCTCTTGGAGTTCTTCTTTGCGAGAATTCAAAACAAGAGTTGTGTGCCATTTGCTCAAGGAGGAGGCTCCTATTTATAGGCAAGGGCTAAGGTCATTGGTAGACACAACTTAATGTCTAGAACCCCTCCAACCTAAACCCTAAGGTTATTTCCGCGATTTCCCCTCATTTAATGAGGGACATGATGGTAAAAGTGAAAAGCTCTCGGAAAACCCTAATTTTGAGCAAACTTAAGGTATCCGGTATATCAGGCCGGATAAAAAAGGGCCTTAAGGTATCCGGTACATGGTACCGGATACCCTAAGGGTCACATGTATCCGGATACTCATACCGGATACGGGAAAGAGTACTTGTATCCGGATTGAGTATCCGGATACAGGTAAAAGTTTATTTTCTTCAAATTCTGTGCTGGCTTTCCAGGAGATAATGATTTTTGATGATTGTTTGTGCAATTTGGGGTGTCTACATAACCCAGGTAAAAGATGAGAACAATGTTGTTCACAATTCGCAGGAAAGTATCGATCAGTGTTTCATTGATTACTTTGGTAATATTTATTATGATCATGATACTAAACCTTTAGACCGGGATGACATCCATCTTGATCACACTATCTCGGAGGAAGATAACTGGAGCTTAATGCGTCATGTTATTGATGAAGAGATCCTGGGAACCATCAAAGGCATGGGCCTCAGGAAGAGCCCAGGCCCTGATGGCTATCAGGGACTTTTTTTCCTTGAGTACTAGGATATTGTCAGGGAAAAAATCTGTTCCATTGTCCAAGAATTCTTCTGGTGTGGATTTCTCGACAAAGGGATGAACAATATGAGCATTGCTCTTGTGCCTAAAGTGGATCATCCGGTCAAAACAAGTGATTACCGACCAATCAGTCTCTGCAACTTTACTTATAAAATCATCTCCAGAATCATGGTTAACAGGATGCGCCCGCTCATGAACAAGATTATTGCCCCCAATCAAAGCGCTTTTTTGGCCAAGAGGTTGATCCAAGACAACATCATAGTAGCCCAAGAGTTATTGCACTTCATTAAAGGTAGAAATTCTCCTAACTCAGGTTGTTTTGCTTTGAAAGTCGACCTTTCTAAGGCATATGATAGACTAAGATGGGGTTTCATACATAAGGCCTTAAAGGCTGCAGGGTTTGGTAACCATTGGGTTTTCCTGACTATGCAATGCATTACTTTGGTTATCTATTCTATCTTGATCAATGGGAATCCTGTGGGTTGCATTACTCCAAATAGAGGTATTCGGTAGGGGGACCCCCTGTCCCCTTACCTCTTTATCCTAACTTAGCAGGTGCTGTCTAAGATCTTGCATGATGCACAAGGGAATTCCATCATCAAAGGAATCAAGATTAGCAGCAGGAGTCCCAAGATTACCCACCTCATGTTCACAGATGATCTCCTCCTTTTTGGGCAAGCTTCCCTCTTGAAAAGGTATAAAACTTTCTCAATCACATCAATTCATATTGTCTTGCGGTAGGCCATGAAATAAATTTTAGTAAAACTGAGCTAATCCTTAGTCCTAGTGTCAAAGGTCGTGCTAGGGGTAACATCTACAGGGTCTTCGGTGTTAAAGCTAAAGCCAGGTTTCGGAAATATCTCGGAATCCCCATTCCAAATGGGAGAATTACAGATGGGCTATTCAATGAGATCATTGTTCGTATGAAAAGCAGATTGGCAGCTTGGAAAACCAGCCTTCTTTCGCAGGTGTAGACACCCCCAAATTGCACAGAGAAAATGATGAATAATTGGCAAAAATCATTATCTCCTTTGAAACCAACACAAAATTTGTGAAATGTGCATTTCTTCTTGTATCCCACAACTCAGGTCGAATAAAAGCATACCCCTTTATATCCGACATAAGTTGTCGGATATAAGTGGCTCTTAATGTATCCGACGACATATGTCGGATACATATAGATGCTTGTGTATCCGACCTGATATGTCGGATACTCGTCGGATACATATAGATGCTTGTGTATCCGACCTGATATGTCGGATACATGATTTTTGCTCAAAATTAGGGTTTTCCGAGAGTTTTCACTTTTTACCATCATATCCTTCATTAAATGAGTGGAAATCTCGGAAATAGCCTTAGGGTTAAGGTTGGTGGGCTCTAGACATTATGTTGTGTCTACCATCATGCAAAACCCTAACCCTAGCCTTTGCCTATAAACAGGAGGCTCCTCCTTAAGCAAATGGCCAATAACTTTTGCAAAGAACTTTTGCCATAAGTGGGAGATCAAAGAGCTCCGAGTGAAGAGGGGAACCGCTGCAGTCTTGCTTCCAGAAGCCCAGTTAAGCCTCAAACCTCTCTTTATTTTTCTGTTCTTACATTCTAGATCTAGATCTCTTCTTCTACCCTTCTGTAGAATAAGGCCTCTTCTATGTGTGTGAAAACCCTTCCTCTACTCAAAGTACCTCGAGACTCCCCCTAGACGTAAAACGTGAAGGCGGGATCTAGGGGAAACGAGACTGAGGATTGATCCTAGTATTAGAACCTTGTTGGAATAAGCCTTGTGATTCTATGAAAACCGTTTCATATTCAAAGTACCCCAAGATTATCTCGAAGAATCGTTAAACGGGGAGAGAGAACTAAGGGAAGCGATAATGGAACAGAACCCTAGGTTGTTCTAGAACCCCATTTGATTGATATGAATGCATGCTATATGTTATTATATTATTGAAGAATGGATTTTTACACATGCACACATTGCTATTGTTTTGTCGGATTTGGCTCATATTTTGGATCTATTGCCATCATTGTGGTAGATCTGAAATAAATAGCCCCAAACAATTCTGGGATATTTCTTGTTGATTTTCAAGTTGATTTCAAGCAAGCTTTGTTGAGTATTGAAGGCCTCTAGGTCCAACCTCTCGGTTTTGGGCACTTTTGCTCAATATTGGGTCTTTTTGGCATATTCTATCCAATCGGAGGGAATGGTGAGCCAAACTTGTGCCCTATTTTTCCTAGAGGTTCTTCAACACTTTTTCAAGTGATTTTGATTCATCTTGCACGAAACACACACACTTGGTCACTGTTTTAAGTTGATTTTACTCAAAAGTGGTAAAACGGGACAGCATTTGTACCCCAACTTCGGACACCCATAACTTCATCGTCTGGATGAATTTTGGAGTGATTCCAGAGCCAAGGGAAAGGTGAGGCTGTTTAGTTTTTGCCTGAAAATTTCATTAATTGTTATGAAGCGGATTTTTGAATCCTCTCTGTCGAAGTTGATAGGTCAGTTCAGGTCTGATTGTAGAACCTATCACTTCGACTGAGCGCCATGTGTTTGTTTTAAGTCCGATTTGAGTTATTCTTGTTTTTGTGCTTTCCTTTGGGAGTCTAGTTTCAAATCCAGTTAGTTTAATAATTTTTTGACTCCATTTGTGTTGTAGGTAGCAGATTTACTCAGAACTGCTCAACAGCACTTTTCTGGGCAAATCTGTGATCTTCGGGGCCTGTTCGGGAGACCGCCCAAGGCACATCCGAATGAATTTTTGTATGAGGCTAGTTTCATTTGAAAGATGGCCATACGTAATTCATTAACACCAAATTTTATGGATTTATATGGAGCCGAGGTTTCTAAATGATTTTCCAAACTTGCCCACTTGTCACTTTTTACTATCTTCAACAGCAATTTTAAAAGAAGCATAATTCCTAGGATTTCGACCGGATTTAATTGAAATTGTACATGAGTCTCTTATTTACCATAATCTTTCAAATGGATTTGGTTGATTCAATTTAAAATTGGATTTGAATGATTTCAAGACAAATGGCATTATCTTTTACCAAATTTTCCGGATTTGACTCAACTTGGGTTTATGCAATTTTGGCTTTGATTTCCATCTATTGGTGATATTCTAGAAGTGATATTGACATAAAAGAGGATCTGGAATTTATTGGGATTTCTCATGTGAAAATATCACATATTTGTTTAATCCTTTTTCAAGGTTTTTTTATGATTTTTAGCAAGCTTTCTTATTTGTTAGCATGAACAACACTTGGCAACCACCTTGTGTGGGTGAATGGGGGTGCCTAACACCTTCCCCCGTTCATAATCTAATCCCCTTACCCATCTCTGGATTTGATTTTCAAGTAGAGTTATTTTTACTCTAGAATTTGCCTTTTAGCTCTTTTTGCTAGTTTTTGAATCTTTTGGTGTCCATTCACACCCTTTAAAATTGAATGGTGGCGACTCTCCCATTTTTGTTTAGCCCGTGTGTTGACGGAGGGGAATCATCCTGGTGATTTTTCCATATCTCACAGCAGGCGGGAAAAACGACTCTCATAACTCGGTTTTGATGGGAATGCCAATTCATGTGATGTCAACTCTGAAACTCCCTAGGAAGACCACAGACAACATGGAAAGATTTGCTAGATCGTTCTTATGGGCTGAGCCGAACAAGGTTAGAACCTTGCACACCATCGCATGGGATTCCATTTGCAATCCTAAAGATGCGGGAGGCCTCAACATCAAGAAGATGAATGAATTCAATGAAGCCATGTTAGCAAAAAAAGGCTGGGAGCTCGCTGTCGAGGATGGAAGGTACTAGACGTCTTTCTTCAAGACTAAGTATTTCCATAATAAGGCATTTGGTGAGAGCACACCAAAGAGGGGCCATTCTCAAGTTTGGAAGAAATTGAACAGCACCAAGAAGATTCTTCAGAGAGGAAAAGGGTGGTTGGTGGGGAATGGTGCCTCTATTCCCATCCATGATATGAGTTGGATTCCTAGCCCAAACTCTCTAGACAAGAATCCCAATTTGCAGGGCATGCCACATATCAAATATGTGGCTGATCTTATCAATTAGTCAACAAACCAATGGGATTTCTCCTTGTTGCGCAGAGTCTGGAACAGAGACGTGGTCAACCATATAGTTTCCGTCCACCCAAGTCACACCAGGGGTGAAGATTTGCCCATCTGGAAGGTAGGAAAAAATGGCATTTTTTCTGTTGCTACTGCTTTGACCTCCTTATCAACAGGTTCGAGATGGAGATGAATCCCCTGTGGTCACTCTTATGGAAACTCCCTTGTCCTCACAAAGTCCGGTTCTTCATATGGAAGTTGATGAACAATGGCGCTCCCACTGCAGACCTCCTCCACAACAGATTAGGGGCTCCTGTTCAGGATTGTGTGCTGTGTGAAAACTCCCAAGAATCTCCGGTGCATTTGTTCACTGAATGTACCTTCACCAGAGTTATTGTGTTTGCGGCCAATGGAATCCATCTTGATAGCCTCGCCGCTGCTAGAGACATTGCCCAATGGTGGTTCCAAAGGCTCCGGACAGCATCACAAATCCGACGCAATGAGCCTTTTGGGCTAACATGTTGTGAGACATGGAAAAATCACCGGAATGATCATCCCTCCGTCAACACACGGGGCTCAACTTGAAGTTTGGGAGAGTCGCCACCATTCATAATTTTGGGGTGAGAATGGACACCAAAAGATAAAAAATAAGCAAAAAAGAGACAAAAGAAACATTCTAGGATAAAAATAACCCTACTTGAAAATCAAATCCAGAGATGGGTAAGGGGATTAGATTATGAACGGGGGAAGGTGTTAGGCACCCCCATTCATCCACACGAAGTGGTAGCCAAGTGTATGTTCATGCAAAAATAAGAAAGCTTGCTAAAATCATAGAAAACCTTAAAAAAGGACCAATGTATGATATTTCCACATGAAGATCTAAATGGATTCTAGATCCTCTCTTATGTCAACATCATTTCTGGAATATTACAAAAAGATGTAAATCAAAGCACAAGTTATTCAAAAACCAAGTTGAATCAAATCCGGAAAATTCGGTGAAAAGTAATGCCATTTGTCTTGAAATCATTCAAATACAATTTTAAATCAAATCAAACCAAATCCATTTGAAAGATTATAGTAAATAAGGGTCTCATGCAAAATTTCACTTCATTCCGATAAAAATCCTAGGAGTTATGCTCCTTTAAGGTTGCTGTTGGGGATAATCAAAAAGTGATAAGTGGGCAACTTTGGGAAATTGCATAGAAATATCCACTCCATAAAAATCCACGAACATTGGTGTTATTGAAGTCTGTATGGCCATATTTCAAAAGAAACTAGCCTCATACAAAAATCCCTTCGGATGTGCCTTGGGTGGTCTCCCGAACAGGCCCCGAAGATCACAGATTTACCCAGAAAAATGCCATTGAGCAGTTCTGAGTAAATCGGCTACCAATAATTCAAATGGAGTCAAAAAATTATGAAACTAACTGGATTTGAAAATAGACTCATAAATGAGTGCCCAGAAACAAAAATAATTCGAATCGGACTTAAAACGAACACATGACGCTCCGTCGAAGTGACAAGTTCTGTATTCGAACCTGAACTGTCCAATCAACTTTGACAGAGAGGTGTCAAAAATCCGTTTGATAGAAATTTATGAAATTTGGTGGACATAAACTAGACAGGCTCACCTTTCCCATGGTTCTAGAATCGCTCCAAAATTCATCCGGACGATGAAGTTATGAGCGTCCGAAGTAAGGGTACAGGTGCTGTCCAGTTAGGCCCTTTTTGAGTAAAACCAACTCAAAAGTGTGACAAAGTGTGTGCAATTCGTGCAAGATGAACACAAAACTTTGAAAAATCATTTGAAAACATTCCAGAATTGATTGAGGCCATTTATTTCAGATTTATCACAATAAATGCAATAAACCCAAAATGTGAGCCTATCCCGCCAAGATAGTGATATGTATGTGCAAGTGTGAAAAACCAAACAAGATCAATAGCATGCATACATATTTATCAAAATAAGGTTCTAAAACAGCCTAGGGTTCCGTTTCATTATCGTTTCCCTCTGTTCTCTCTCCCCGTTAAACATGGTTCTTCAAGATAATCAAGGGTACTTTGAATATGAAACGGTTTACAATCAATCAAAAGGCTTTATGCTACATAGGTTCTAGTACTAGGGTCAATCCCCAGTCTCGTTTCTCCTAGATCCCGCCTCCACGTTTTACGGCTAGGGGGAGTCTCGAGATACTTTGAGCCGGGGAAGGGTTTTCACACACAAAGAAGGCCTTATTCTACAGAAAGGTAGAAGAATAGATCTAGATCTAGGAATGTAAAGACAGAAAATAAAAGAAAAGTTTGAGGCTTACCTGGGTTCTGGAAGCGATCCCGCAGCGGTTTTCTTCTTCTCTTGGAGTTCTTCTTGGCGAGAATTCAAAACAAGAGTTAATTGCCATTTGCTTAAGGAGGAGCCTCCTATTTATAGGCAAAGGCTAGGGTTAGGGTTGGTGAGAATGGTAGACACAACATAATGTCTAGAACCCACCAACCTTAACCCTAAGGCTGTTTCCGAGATTTCCCCTCATTTAATGAGGGATATGATGGTAAAAAGTGATTTCTCTCGGAAAACCCTAATTTTTGAGCAAAACTTATGTATCCGGCATATCAGGCCGGATACACAAGGGCTTTAATGTATCCGGCCTATGATGCCGGATACACTGAAGCTTCCTTGTATCCGGCCTTTTCCACCGGATACAAAGAGGAGTACTTGTATCCGACCTGAGTTGCCGGATACAAGGCAAAAAGCCTTTTTTCCAAATTTTAACACAGGCAATACTTATTTACATGTAATATCTTTTAAGTAAATGTCTTTGTATTTTTTAATCTCCATTTACTTAAGATATTACATGTAAATAAGCAAACCCCCCCCCCCCCCCCCCCCCCCAATTTGAATCCATTAAAAATAGTTCCAGACCCAAATTCCAAGTGAATAAAAAGTCAACTTTCCAGTTCTAGGCAAAATTCCGATTTTTCAGGTTTGGAAAAAAGGTTCAATATGTTAAAACCAAGGTATTCGTCAAGATTTAAAATCTCAAAAAATTCTTTTATGCAATAACATGGCTAAAAACCTGATTACCGGGAAAAATTATCTTGAAATCTGGCTTTAAAAAAATATTTCATTTTCTGGGGTCAAAAGTCAACAAAATTCAACCGGAAAAAGTTTGACTTTGCACAAAAGATTGAATTCGGGCCTTTTCCTTTTCCGTTTTGGATTCAAATGGGTTAAGTATCTCAAACCCAATGCAAAGAACTGAAAATTCCAATAAAATATTTCTCTCCTTCAAGATTTATCAAAAATCGTGCAATTTTGGGGTGTCTACACATGTGTTGGGTCATCTGGCTAACTAGGAATTAGGTAATATTTGAAGGGTCTCTTCCTAATATTAATCTTATGGTGGCTTTTTTTCGATCGCTGCAGGGTGAGTCAGAGAGCATTTTATGCAAGCAAATTTCCAACAAGCAAAAAGAGGAGATTTTAGTACGATGGACTTTGCCCAAGGGGGAGAACATGAAGCTTAACGTCGATGGTGCATCAAGAGGCAATGGTGGTCGAGCAGCATGTGGGATTATCTATAGAAGGCAGGATGGAAGCTTCAAAGCTGCCATAACTCGTAACCTGGGTTCTGCTTCTGCGTTGGTTGCCGAGGCTATGGGCTTGGTTGAAGGCTTGAAACTTGTTAAAGCTTTGAAGGGTAGAAGACTGGAAGTGGAGTGTGACTCTTCTTGTATTGCTTAGTTCGTGAACCAGGTGTGCTGTCACATTCCGTGGGTCGTATCCAACGTCATAGCCGAAGCTAAGTCGTTATTTTCCGAGTTTTAATTCATCTCTGTTTCTCATATTTATCGTGAGGCTAATAGGGCTGCTGATGCCCTTGCAAACTTCGCTTTGGACGGTTTCCCGTGCTTTTGGGAAAGCGTACCCCCCCTCAACATTCCTTTCTCCGTTTCTGAGCTCCGACCTGTGAGGAGCCTCCTCTGTTAGAACTGTAACTAGTCATTAATGAAAAGTTTGAATAGTTCCCTACCAAAAAAAAAGATCTGGCAACAAATTTGGGGGTTCTTTTAATGTGTGCTTTTCCATCCTTTTATTTATTTTTAATCCTTCTTTTACAAACAAAGAAACATGATATTGCCTTTACTTTAGTCTTATTTATTATTGTTATATTTCTTATCATTGTCGTTTTCCTATTTGTTATTATTTTTGTCGTCGTTTTTATTTTTGACTTCGTTATTATTGTCGTTATTATTATTGTTGTCTATGTTATTATTGTTATTATTGTTATCATTGTTATTTTTGTGTCTGTTATTTTTGTCCCCACTATTATTTGTGCCTTTGTTATAATCAATTTTTTCATCTTCGTCATTATTGTTCTTTTGCCCCTATTATATTGCTTGCAGTTCTAACCTACGCTTTTTGTTTAATTTACAGAACTGTTTCGTTTATTTCTATATGATAAGGATTGTTGAAATAGCGAAAACTAATTTTCATCTGCAAACTTAAAGTTCTCCTTTGCGTTCAACTCCTATTTTGAAGAAGTAGCAGTCAGTCATTTCAGTTTCTGGTTTGGCTATTCTTCATCGTTGAAAACTTCATTTAAACTCTGTTTGTTTAAGTGATGCTCATCTTCGTGGCTTTCTATCTCTAGCGTATTGCACCAGTTGGTCGCAGGTCAGTTCTTTCAAAGTTTCATCAATCATTATTGAAAAATAAGCTTTTTTTTTTTTTTTTGCTTAGTTGAATGGTTATATGTACTACATTTATTTTTCTCCCGTCATTATTCTTACTATTGTTATTATTGTTTTTTTTTCTGTTATTGTTTTTGTTTCCATTATTATTTTTGCTTCCGTTATTATGGTCATTATTGCTATTTTTGTCTCTGTTATTATTGTTATTATATTATTGTTATTTTTGTGTTTCTTATTGCATTATTATTTTTGCCTCCATTAATATCACTATTTTTCTCTCGATAATTATTGTTATTTTGTCTCTATTATATTTGCTACATTTATTTTCGTTCATCACTTGATATTTACTGCATTTATTTTCGTTCATCACTTGATATTTATTGTCTCTATTATACTTACTGCATTTATTTTGTCTAAGTTATTATTGTTATTATTGATATGTCTATATGATTATTCATCCTCCTTCACATGTTCAGTTTAATTAAACAGAACTTAGTTCTACTTATATACAAGTGCTTAAGTTTACCATGGTGGAAGTTTGTCTTTTGGCTCATATTGCTTTTTCTCTGATGACGGTTTTGTAGGAGTTATAATTGTAATAAGTCTTAATTAATTTTTTACTTATTAAATAAGTAATATACTTTATTATTATTTCCAAGTAAAATCAATTATTCAAAAACTTTGTTTCACTAAAAGAGCAGGGCCACCGCTTTTAAAAACTGTTAATCAATTTGTTTACCAATTAGCATATTTTTATATTAAACAAAAGTTTAAAATGAAAAATTAACCTTTATCTATTATGAAACTATCATCTTTGCTTAAAGATAATAACATAAATTCTCGGTAAAAATCAAGTAGAAATATTACAAATACAACCAAAGTTCCTAAAAATACATAAAATATATACAACACATAAAAAAATAATAATAACAAAATGTGCATAATTTTGATAACAGCAACTACATTTTTTTAAAACTTATTCTCACGAAAAGCTATATCATGAAAGTTCTCAACATCTTTGTTTTTATGCAAAACATGTTGAGATTTTATGTATAGGTAATTATATTCCTTAACGGAAAAGACTAAAATTCGAAATTTTTAAGTCCTACGTAAAATGGTAAATTGTGGCTTCAAATTCCTTTTCATATTCTTTTTGAGAAATGGCTTTTCTTAAATCTATCTTTTTTTATTTTTATTTTACTCAAGATAAATTCAAATGTTGCACATTAAATTATTTTATATTTACAACCATTGGAACGTTTCAACATCATTTACTTTCTTCCTTCAATAGGTCTAAGTAATAAATAAATAAATGTTAATTGTATTATTCTTCCCGTCATTATTCTTATTATTGTTACTATTGTTATTATCGTTATAATTGTTAATTTTTTTTGTCTATTATTACTTCTGTTTCCATTATTATTTCTGCTTCCGTTATTATAGTCATTATTGTTATTTTTACTTCCGTTATTATGGTTATTATTGTTATTTTTGTGTTCCTTATTTTTATTTGCATTATTATTTTTATTTCCATTATTATCATTGTTCATCACTTCAATGGTAATATCTATTAGATTTCAGTCTTTTCTTTTCGTCATTATTGCTATTATTTAGCAATTACGAGTTGATTCGCTAAAAATCAAGTAGGAATATTACAAATACAACCAAACTTAATTGCTAAAAATACATAAAATATACGCAATAGATTACAAAATAATAGTAAAAAAATGTGCATAATTTTGATAAAAGCAACTACATTTTTTAAAACTTATTCTCACAAAACGACTATATCACTAAAGTTCTCAACATCTTCGTTTTTATGCAAAATATGTTGAGATTTTATATAAATGTAACTACATTGTTTAATGGAAAAGACTAAAAATTCGAAATTTTTAAGTCCTCCGTAAAATGGTAAATTGTGGCTTCAAATTTCTTATTATATTTTTAGATTAATCTTCTTCATGTTCTTTGTGCCTTCAAATTTTTCATCATATTTTCCTCAACATAAATTCAAATGTTGCACATTAAAGTATTTTATATCTACAATCATTGAAACATTTCAACGTCCGCTACATAATAAATAACTTCATGCCTTACCTCCTAGAAGATACCTGCTTACGTCCGCTACATAATAGATACTTATAAAGGTTGGGACATTCAATTACATATTGTGGACTACAAAAAGGCCTTTAATATGCTATTTTCTATTGATTTTTTTTTCTTCAAAACTCGGCTTCTAGAAGAAGTAATTCTTGGAAAAGATATTGTTACTAGCATAAACATATATTATTTGCCCTTGCAACGCACGACAACTAACGAAACTTAAAAAAATGACTCGAATTAAACTATTTAAGTGGTTAGAGATACACAGCTGGTACATATATATTTTATGGAAGGACCATAACTCCATCCATGGCTGCTTCTTTTGTAACTCGGCATCTTCTCTTTCTCTTGTTTCTTCTTCTGCCAGTATCTACCATTGCCCAGACTTCCAGTAACATAACCTTGGGCTCAACTCTCCTTGCTAAGGATGATGAGTCCTCCTCTTGGCCTTCACCATCGGGTGAATTCGCCTTTGGATTTCGCCGGCTCAACGGTACGGATCTCTTCTTGCTTTCCATCTGGTTCGACAAAATACCCGACAAAACCATTGTTTGGTATGCGAATGGTGATAATCCAACACAAACTGGATCCATGGTGACTCTTAGTGCCAGTGGTTTGGTGCTCACTGGCCCCAGGGGCCAGGAGATATGGAGGAACAAACAGGTCAACGCCGGAATTGCTTATGCAGCGATGCTTGACACCGGCAACTTTGTGCTCGCCGCTAGCAGCAATTCTGGCTATATATGGGAGAGCTTCAACTATCCCACTGACACCATCTTGCCTACACAAGTTTTGGGACTAGGTGGTGTTAACCGTTTCTCTTTTAAGAGTTAAGTGTCTTCATTTTAGGAGTTAAATCTCTTTATTTTAAGAGTTTCTCTTTTAAGAGTTAAGTCTCTTCATTTTAAGAGTTAAGTCTCTTCATTTTAAGAGTTTCTCTTTTAAAGAGTTAAGTCTCTTCATTTTAAGAGTTTCTCTTTTAGGAGTTAAGTCTCTTCATTTAGGAGTTAAGTCTCTTCATTTAGCAACGGAAAGTGGTCCACAATTCATGGAGCAGTTAGAATGTGCCCATCTTGATCTGAAGCATTGAACACATAGCCACTGAAAAGCTTGATGGAAGCTTGGCTATAAATGATCTGTTTGGTCCCCAAACTCAACACGCTCAATCCCCTTCAGTTTTACACCATCTAAAGAGAGTGATTAGAGTTTGGAAGTGCCAAATATCTAGAGAACAAAGCAGCAACGTGAAGAACATCAATGGCTGGAGGTACAAATTCCTTGGCATTAAGCCTTTACAATTCAGTTTAAAGTTTATTCATATTCGATTCTAAGTGTTTATTCCGCATAATTAGAATCGTTGGATTTCTTACATTTGGTATCAGAGCAGGTTTTATTCTCTGCCTTGATGTTTTTTTTTGCTCTGTTTGTCTCTGTTTTTTGGGCGAGATTGGCAATGTGGATTTGCAAAATCTGGAGGTTGAAGACGACCATCTTGATGACGTGTCGTTTTCACCTTTAGATGGCATGGAGAATAGCAATAAGACTCCTGTCATTTTTACCTTGACTTTATGACTGTTGCTAAGATTCTCTTCTCAACCCCTCCAAAGAGGAAGAAATTTGGGTGGGCCCAGGCTCTTTTGGACCAGAATTTGTGTGCTTATAAAATGTCTAAATAATTAATTTAGTTTGCATATGCCCACATATAAGATTTGCTCAAACTTTTATGCATATGATTTTTATTTAATTATATGCAATTTGTTAATTGTTGTGCAAATTTATCTCTATGCTCGTATTTAGTTTGCATGAATTGATTATTTCTACTCTATATTAATACATGCAATTTTTGGGTGAACTAAATGTTATGCATAATATTATAGTTTTCATTATGCAATATTTATGCTTATATTATGAGAATATTTTTGTGCATAATAAATAACATATTAGTATTAGTTAAAATTATGTAATTCTTGATTATTCTCATATTAAGCTAGTCTTTATGCGTTTTAATGTCTAGTGATCCATATAATTTTAATTAATTAGAGATTAGCCACAGCATCTTTAATTAAAGAAAATTATATATTATGATCACATAAAGAATATTAGACATTAATTGTAATTAATTATATTGAATATAATAAATTTTATCCCACAGGAATTCTTTATTATATTTATATTATTAATTAGGATAAAATATCGAGTTATTCATAACTTACCCACAGGAATTATGAATTAAATAATTTGATAGTTTTATCATAAAGTTCAATCTAAGATAGAATATGTATATCAAATTCTATCATAAAGAATAATTGAATCTACTTGAATTAAAAATTTAGCCCACAGGCATTTTTTATGTCATTGGATTCAATTTTTAAGCATGATTTTCATTGGTAAAGCATGAAATTTTATTTAGACCTCAGTTTTAACATAAGCATGTAATCTATAATTTTATGCAGTTGTACAACCTGCAAATTTCTCTGATATTCGTTGTGATATCCCTGAACTTAAGGGAGATAACTATAAAGTCTGGAAGGAGAGAGTTCTTCTTCATTTAGGGTGGATGGACATAGATTATGCTATTAGGAAAGACGAACCACCTGCACTTACTAATTCCAGCACAGCAGCGGACATCACGCTTTATGAACGATGGGAGCGATCTAATCGTCTCAGCATGATGTTCATTAAGACAAGAATTTCTGCTGGTATCCGTGGTTCTGTTGATCAACATGAAAAGGTCCGAGACTTGCTGAAAGCCATTGATGATCAATTCATCACTTCAGACAAGGCACTAGCAAGCACCCTAATCATGAAGCTCTCATCCCAAAAGCTCATCGGTGTGAGAGGTGTGCGCGAGCACATCATGCAAATGAGGGACATCATGGCTCAATTGAAGAAACTCGAGGTTGAAATGTCGGATTCTTTCCTAGTGCACTACATCCTGAACACCCTTCCGCACCAATACGGACCCTTCAAAATCTCATACAACACACATAAAGATAAATGGTCAATTAATGAACTCATGACCATGTGTGTTCAAGAGGAAGGAAGATTGGTGATGGAACAGGGAGAAAGTGCAATGCTGGCAACACGTGGAAAGGGCAAATCTCAAGCCAATCAGAAATGGAAAGGTAAAATACCTCCCCAAGCTGGTATCAAGAAAGATTCCAAGTGTTTCTTTTGTAAAAAGAAGGGACACATGAAGAAGGAATGCGTCAAATTTCAGAAATGGCTTGAGGATAAAGGTAATACAACCTCATTTGTTAGCTATGAATCTAATATGGTTAATGTCAATATTAACACATGGTGGATTGATTCTGGATCAACAATCCACATTTCGAATTCCTTGCAGGGTTTGCAAAACCTAAGGAAGCCAGTGGGAAGTGAGCAAAACATCTTATCAGGAAACAAGATAGGCTCGCATGTGGAAGCTATAGGAACTTGCTATTTAATTTTAAGTGGTGGCTTTGTTTTAAAGTTAGAAAGGACCTTTTATGTTCCAAGTTTTTCTAGAAACTTGATTTCAGTTTCAAGGCTTGTACCTTTTGAATATTCCTTTAATTTTTCAGGAACATCTTTCAGTTTATTTTATAAATCTGATTGTGTTGGGAATGGTACTTTGTCTGATGGTCTTTACTGCATGAATTTACAAAACAATGCCACTTATGATTCAATGCATGTTCACACTGGCACTAAAAGATGTGTTATTAATGAGGATTCCTCTAAATTATGGCACCGGAGATTAGGTCATATCTCTATAGAAAGAATTAAAAGATTAGTAAATGAAGGGGTACTTAATACTCTGGATTTTACTGATTTTGAGACTTGTGTGGACTGCATAAAGGGAAAGCAGACAAACAAGTCAAAGAAAGGTGCCAAAAGGAGTTCGGACATATTAGAGATCATACATAGTGATATATGTAGTCCAGACATGGACTCACATGGTCAGAAATACTTCATCTCCTTTATAGATGATTACTCACGATATATGTATCTCTACATGCTTTATAACAAGAATGAAGCACTAGATGCCTTTAAAATCTTTAAGGCTGAAGTAGAGAAACAATGCGGTAAGCAAATTAAGATCATGAGATCAGATAGAGGTGGAGAATATTATGGTAGATACACAGAAGATGGACAAGCACCTGGGCCATTCGCAAAGTTTCTTCAAGAGCATGGGATTGTTGCCCAATACACCATGCCTGGTTCACCGGACCAGAATGGTGTAGCAGAAAGAAGAAACAGAACATTATTGGACATGGTGCGGAGTATGCTTAGCAACTCAAATCTTCCTAAATCCTTGTGGACTGAAGCACTTAAGACGGCTGTGTATATATTAAACCGAGTTCCAACCAAGGCTGTTCCTAAAACGCCATTTGAATTATGGAAAGGTTGGAAACCGAGTTTGCGACATATGCATGTTTGGGGATGCCCGTCTGAAGTGAGGATTTATAATCCACAAGAGAAGAAGCTAGACCCAAGGACCATTAGTGGGTATTTCATTGGATATGCTGAAAGGTCTAAAGGTTACAGATTTTATTGTCCATCTCATAGCACTAGGATTGTGGAATCAAGAAATGCAAAGTTTCTTGAAAATGACTTGATGAGTGGGAGTGATCAAACCAGGAACATAGTTTCTGAGAAGGATCATTCAGAATCTCAACCTTCCACCTCAAGTGATAGATTGGTTATTGTTTACAGCACCCCTCAAGTACAAACTGGTGTTGAACAACCAATCATTGAAGTTCCACAAGCTGCTGATGACATTCCAGTAGATCAGGTAGTTCAAGAGTTGCCAATAACTTTTGAACAGCAAGTTGAACCACCTACTTCTCAGGAATATGATGGTACAACATTAAGAAGATCTATTAGACCAAAGAGATCAGCAATTCCTGATGATTATATTGTGTATCTGCAAGAATCTGACTACAATATTGGAGCCGAAAATGATCCCGAGTTCTTTTCACAAGCCATGAGTTGCAAAGAATCAGAATTATGGTACAATGCCATGAGGCAAGAGTTGAATTCTATGAAGAGTAACGGAGTCTGGGATCTTGTTGAGTTGCCTAATGGTGTAAAAGCCATTGGATGTAAATGGGTCTTTAAGACAAAGAAAGACTCATTGGGCAACATTGGAAGATACAAGGCAAGACTCGTTGCTAAGGGATTCACTCAGAAAGAAGGAATCGATTACACTGAGACTTTTTCTCCTGTATCTAAGAAAGATTCCTTGCGCGTTATTTTGGCATTAGTAGCCCATTTTGATTTAGAGTTGCAACAAATGGATGTAAAAACGGCATTTCTCAATGGAGATCTAGAGGAGGAGGTTTACATGAAACAACCTGAAGGATTCCCCTCTAGTGATGGTGAGCAATTGGTTTGCAAGCTCAAGAAATCCATATACGGTTTAAAACAAGCATCCCGCCAATGGTACCTGAAATTCCATGATGTAATTTCTTCATTCGGGTTTGTAGAAAACATTATGGATCAATGTATATACCAGAAGGTCAGTGGGAGTAAAATATGTTTTCTTGTTTTATATGTGGATGATATTTTGCTGGCAACCAATGATAAGGGTTTGCTGCATGAGGTGAAACAATTCCTCTCTAAAAATTTCGATATGAAGGATATGGGTGAGGCATCTTATGTCATTGGCATAAAGATCCATAGAGACAGATTTCAAGGTATCTTGGGTCTGTCTCAGGAAATCTATATTAATAAAGTTTTAGAGAAATTTCGGATGAAGGATTGCTCACCAAGTGTAGCTCCCATTGTGAAGGGTGATAGGTTCAATTTGAGCCAATGCCCGAAGAACGACCTTGAAAGGGAACAAATGAAGAACATTCCATATGCTTCAACTGTTGGAAGCCTAATGTATGCTCAAGTCTGCACAAGACCTGACATTGCATTTGCTGTGGGAATGTTGGGACGATATCAGAGTAATCCAGGTTTAGACCACTGGAGAGCTGCAAAGAAAGTAATGAGGTACCTTCAAGGAACCAAAGACTATATGCTTATGTACAG
Organism: Buxus sempervirens; assembly: GCA_947561395.2. Classification (NCBI taxonomy): domain Eukaryota; kingdom Viridiplantae; phylum Streptophyta; class Magnoliopsida; order Buxales; family Buxaceae; genus Buxus; species Buxus sempervirens. Next base: position 55,845,648 of record OX387182.1, read on the forward strand.
ACGGACAGACAATCTGGAAGTAATTGGCTACTCAGATTCTGACTTAGCTGGTTGCATTGATTCACGCAAATCAACATCAGGATACATTTTTTTGATGGCCGGTGGAGCTGTATCATGGAGGAGTGCCAAACAGACTTTGATTGCCACTTCCACTATGGAAGCCGAGTTTGTCTCCTGTTTTGAGGCTACCTCACATGGTGTATGGCTTAAGAGTTTCATTTCTGGGCTTAGAATTATGGATTCTATCTCTAGGCCATTAAGAATATATTGCGATAATTCAGCTGCTGTTTTTATGGCTAAGAACAACAAAAGTGGAAGTCGAAGTAAACACATCGACATTAAGTACTTAGCCATAAGGGAACGTATCAAAGAAAAGAAAGTGGTCATTGAGCACATTAGCACTGAGTTAATGATAGCTGATCCTTTGACTAAGGGCATGCCACCGTTGAAATTCAAGGATCATGTAGTGAATATGGGACTTGGTTCCATTATGTAATTTTTCGTTGTATGGACAATGTTGTTCTAATGAAATTCTTAATTATTGTGATGTTTTTCTCATATTTATGTGCACCTTAATTTTGAGAAAAATTCATCTGTGTTGGACCAAGAATGAACGTAGGGTTCATTCATTAAGAAATTGTTGAATTTTTAGGAAATAAATACATTGTAATACATGGAAGGTACTACTCGTCATTAGAGGACCTATCACCATGATTCGTGTATTCATTACTTAAATACAGATTATCGATGGGTTTAAAGATGAGACATTAGATTAGAATTGTGGACCAAGTGGGAGAATGTTAACCGTTTCTCTTTTAAGAGTTAAGTGTCTTCATTTTAGGAGTTAAATCTCTTTATTTTAAGAGTTTCTCTTTTAAGAGTTAAGTCTCTTCATTTTAAGAGTTAAGTCTCTTCATTTTAAGAGTTTCTCTTTTAAAGAGTTAAGTCTCTTCATTTTAAGAGTTTCTCTTTTAGGAGTTAAGTCTCTTCATTTAGGAGTTAAGTCTCTTCATTTAGCAACGGAAAGTGGTCCACAATTCATGGAGCAGTTAGAATGTGCCCATCTTGATCTGAAGCATTGAACACATAGCCACTGAAAAGCTTGATGGAAGCTTGGCTATAAATGATCTGTTTGGTCCCCAAACTCAACACGCTCAATCCCCTTCAGTTTTACACCATCTAAAGAGAGTGATTAGAGTTTGGAAGTGCCAAATATCTAGAGAACAAAGCAGCAACGTGAAGAACATCAATGGCTGGAGGTACAAATTCCTTGGCATTAAGCCTTTACAATTCAGTTTAAAGTTTATTCATATTCGATTCTAAGTGTTTATTCCGCATAATTAGAATCGTTGGATTTCTTACAGGTGGTGCCTTTCTTTCTTCTCATCTGACTCGGACCAACTTCTCCAAGGGGAGGTTTGAGCTTAGAATGACACGAGAAGGAAATCTGGTCATGAATCCTCTTGCGTGGCCGAGTGGATCTCGTTATGATCCTTATTATACCAGCAACACTAAAGGGGAAGGCTTTAGTCTGGTGTTCAATCATTCAGGCCACATATATATTCAGAAGAGGATTGGGGAATCATTCAACCTAACCCCGTCGAACATTGGTCCGGTTAGGGAATTTTACTACAGAGCTACACTGGATTTTGATGGGGTTTTCTTGGAGTATGCTCATGCAAGGACGAATTATTCTTCCAAGGGTAGTAGCCAAGGTTGGTTCAAGGTATGGTCCATCCCAGATGATATTTGCTTTGCTATTTCTTCTGTTTGGGGTAGTGGTGCTTGTGGCTATAACAGCTATTGCATACTCAATTCAGATGGGAGGCCTAAATGTGAATGTCCACCTGGTTATTCTTTCAAAAGTCTAGACAATGAAGTTGAGGGTTGCAAACCAAACTTCCCACTAGGATGTGGAGTAGATGATGGGGGGAGAGACCCAGAGGACATGTATGAGATGGAGGAGTTAGAGCATGCAAATTGGCCAACCGGAGACTACGAGAGGTTCGATGATTACTCCATAGATGAGTGCAAAAGGTCTTGCTTACATGATTGTCATTGTGCTGCAGCAATCTATGGAATTAAATGTTGGAAGAAGAAGCTACCACTCTCAAATGGGAGGTTTAGCAACACTCAAGATGGAAAGGTTCTGATAAAAGTAAGGAAAGATGCTAATGTTGGGAATTCTAATCCTCCATGCTCAGAGACAAAGAAAGTAAACCAATTGAAGTTAAAACTGCTTTTGGGTGGCTCTGTGTTGTTCAATTTTCTTTTTCTAGCTGCCGTTTCTCTTGTTGCTTTGCTATTTTATAAGAGTAAATTGAAGATGAGCAAACCATGTTCAACTGTAGCAGAAACAAATCTGCAATCTTTCACCTATAAAGAACTAGAAAAAGCAACAGATGGTTTCGAGGAAGAGTTGGGTAAGGGTTCTTTCGGCATAGTCTATAAGGGATCCTTTGAATTAGGCTCTAAAAAATTTGTTGCAGTCAAGAAATTAGACAAGGTGGTTCACGAAGGTGAGAAGGAATTCAGGGCTGAAGTTAGTACAATTGGAAGAACCCATCACAAGAACCTGGTTCAACTGGTTGGATTCTGTGACGAAGAGCCTCACAAGCTTCTGGTTTATGAGTTCATGAGTAATGGCACTTTAGCTAAATTCCTTTTTGGGATTTCTAGGCCTGATTGGAACCAAAGAACCCAAATTGCCATGGGTGTTGCAAGAGGACTCATGTACTTGCATGAAGAGTGTAGCACTCAGATTATCCATTGCGATATAAAGCCTCAAAACATACTTCTAGACGATTCTCTTACCGCAAGGATATCGGATTTTGGATTGGCAAAGCTATTGATGGCTGATCAGACTCGAACTCAAACTGGTATTAGAGGAACCAGAGGTTATGTTGCACCAGAGTGGTTCAGGAATAAGCCTGTGTCAGTGAAGGTAGATGTCTACAGTTATGGTGTCTTGTTACTAGAGATCATCGGTTGCAGGAAGAGTGTGGAAATTAATGAAGGTGAAGAAGAGAAAGCGATACTAGCAGACTGGGCTTATGACTGCTACAAAGAAGGGAAACTCTGTGATTTGGTGAACGACGATGAGGAGGCATGGAACGATGAAAGGAGGCTCCAGAGGTGGGTGATGATAGCTATATGGTGCATTCAGGAGGAACCATCGCTAAGGCCAACGATGAAGAAGGTCACACAAATGCTAGAAGGAGTTGCTGATGTTTTTGGGCCTCCATGCCCATTTTCCATAACCTTAATCTCGTGATGTGGACAGTACTAGCAAGCTTTTTTACTGGTTTTTGTGTCTATTGTGTGTGCAACACATCAAATTAACTAGCCATTGTACGAACTACTTGTCTATGGCAGTATCTAAATTTGTAATAAGCTACATATATTTTGGTGAGTATATACTTATATTTGGAGATCAATTTTTTGTCTTGTTCTTATGTAAGGATATGAATATAGTGTAGAATAAAATTTGTTTAATAATTTTTGAAGGATCAGTAGCATATGGAATATGTTAATCATCATATATAATGTAAGGACTTAAAATTTCCTTTTTGAATTTTGACTAAGTCAAACAATTGACTGGTCAAAGTCTTTTTATTTTGGACTTTTGGTTGATGCTAAATACCTAACTTCCTACCCTCACATACACCAAATCTCAACTCCTCTTAAAGAAACCCTAGCCTTTCACAACACATCACTTTTTATGTTTTGTTCTTTTCTCTTAGCCGCCACTCACCCCTCTCACATCTAACCTTCTCTCTTCTCCTCTCCTTCATCCCGCTCACTTCCCTTGTTCTCTCACATCTCCTTCTTATATCTTAACCTCCTTTATTTAATGTTCTTGGGATTAACAAAAGAAGACAAAGGAGGGGAAGAATATAATTTCAAGGCTTCATACAAGTAAGTGGGTTTAATATATTTATTATGAGTTTGTGCATTAATTCCTTGTTTTTAGTTGAATGATTTCGATGAAATGTTATAGATATGTTTTCCTTTTTTTTTTTTTTTACAAAAAGGAATCGAGCAGGTTAGTTTCTGCTGATATTTCTTGTGCTTTGTTACTAGTGATTAAATATGTGAAAACAACGAATTTGTTATTTTGCTATCCAGTTAAAATAAAAACAAATAATACACTGTGGAAACCCCTTTCTCGGTTTAAGTAAACAAAGACCCTGTTCATTGTTCATGAACAGAGAAGAGAAAATCTCAACGACCAAGTGATGATGATGTTATCATCCTTGATGGAGGATGAAAAATCATCCGGCAATATGTGAGACATGGATTCGTCATCTCGGATGACTTCCGATTATCGTCACGCGGGGATCGATAAAATGTTAAGAGTCGCCACCATCCATTTTAAGGTGTGAATGGACACCAAAGGGTTCATAGATGTTAAATAGAGCCAAAGTAGCTCTAATACAAGGAAAATCCAGAGATTGGGTACGAGGAATTATTTATGAGCGGGGGAAGGTGGTAGGCACCCCCACTCATCCGTCTAAGACGGTTACCATATGCTTGCTCATACTTTATATCATTTGTTAGTAAAATGAACTAAGAGGTGCTTAACAAGCACAATGTGTGTGACCCTTCCACATGAGAAGTCTAATGAACTTAGGCTCTCTTCATGGATCCATCACTTCTAGAACTTCATGAGTGAAGTGAAATCAAGATAGAAATGAAGAAAATCCAGCTAAGGCAAATCTGGAGAAATTAGGTCAAAAGAGCTTGAAAGCTTTGATTAACCATAACTCATTCAATTTAAATCCAAATCAAATGAAACCAAATCCATTTGAAAACTGATACATATTAGAATATACAGTAGAAAATTCAGCTCAATCCGATTCAAAACAAAAGAGGAATCCACATATGAAATTTGCTGTTATAACTCAGAAAAAGCGTTAAGTAGGCATTTTCAAAGCTCTATTCGTGGAGTTTGGCTCAATTAAAATCCATGAAAATTGGTATGGAGGAAGTATGTAGTGCCATCTTTCCAAAGAAAAAGACCTCACACCAATCTCTATCCGAATGTAACTTGTGTGCTCTCTTGAATAGGCCTAGAAGACCACAGATGAGCTCTGGACTATGCCAGCGAGCACCTCTGAGTCAACTGAGCACCCAAGACACAAAACAGATTGAAATCTGCTGAAACTAGTTGGAAATGAAAATAGACCTCTCAAAGAAAACTCAGAAACTGGAATTATAGGAAACGGATTAAAATTGAGCAAATAGTGCACCATCAAAGCGGCAAGTTCAGCAATCTGGGCTGAACTGTCTTACAAACTTTGAAGAGATAGTGTCAAAAATTGGCTACATGGAAGTGGACGAAAATTTCCAGATATTAAGTAGACACATCCATCTATCACATGTCTTTGGAATCACTCAAAAATTCATCCGGAGGATGAAGTTATGAGTCTTCCAAGACAGGCCACAGATCTGTCCTGTTTTGAGGTTTTTTGAAGAGGAAACATGGAAACCAGTGCATGTGTGCATGTGGATTCGACCAAAACCTCAAAATCAACAAAAAACCCTCTCATGAAGTTCTAAAAACTCATTCTAAGGCCAATGATCTCAGATTTTCCATATTTACATGGAAATCCAAGATCTAGCCTATTTTGATAAAAAATGGTGGAAAGTGGGTGTGAAGATGTGGAAAATCACATTTCTATGAGAAAGTTGGAATCCATGGCTATTGAGAGCATGGATTCACATCTTCTCCAAATACAAAATAACTCAGAGAAGCATTCATGGGTTCAAAATAACCATATAGCATGCTTTTCATCATTTGAGGGTTCTAAACCTAGAGGATCCATTCCACCTTCCTTTTCCCCAGGCTCTCTCTTCACGTTTTACGGCTAGAGAGGATTCCCAGGTACTTTAGAAGGGGTTTGGGTAACAAAAATGCACAAAGGCCTTACACTACAGAAAGGTAGAAGATGAGAGGTTGCTGGAATGTAAAGAGGAAACCAGAAATCTAAAGAGAGCTTTACCTTAGGTAGCTTGAGCTTTGAGTAGACAATCCAGCAGAGTTTCTCCTCTTCTTGCAGAGCTTCTATGCTTCAAATTGTCAGCCATTTGCAAGAGGAGGACCCCTCTATTTATAGGCCAAGTCAAGGGTAGAAGAGTCCCAAGGGTAGGCCAAAAAGGCCTTCTAGATTATTCCAATTCTCCTCCAAGGCTTGAATTGGAGTAATTCAGCAAGTTTCGGAGGGTGAAATAGGGAGTTCAAGTCCCTAAGAGAGAGGTAATATGCGTAAATAAGGCTCAGAGATCGAGCCATTTCGCAAATCCCCGAAACAGCCAAAACCGTATACTCAGTGCGGTTTCTACACAACCGCCACTCAAAGTGTGGTTCATATACAAATTTGACCAAACTGCATATACAGGGCGGTTCAATTCAGTTATGCTTTAATTGATTGCTGTCCACGCGGCTCAACGGCCGAAGCTTCGCGAAGCCACGTGGCCGCCAGCGCAACAAGCATTGACGTGAACCGTGCTGTGTGTGCGGTTGCAACCGCACATACAGAGCGGTTGAGACCAAGATTATAGAAACCGCATACACAGTGCGGTTGGCACTGATTCTGAAAGTTTTTGAAAGTTTGACATATGTCAAGGCTCAAATAAGAGTTTTGGAGCTCTTCTTAGTTACTCTCTTATATTGAGGTGCAATTTGGGGTGTCTACACAATAAATATTTAAATGAAAAAAAAAACCATGATTCATTCTTCATTCAAGTTGGAACAGTAAATGAGTCAATGTCATTATTCTTTTAGTGGAGGGTGACATCACTGTCTAATACAACCATGGTTCGTTGTTTCATTCAACAAAGAATTTAATAAGACAAACGCTGTTCATAGTTATTTCATTCAATAAAGAATTTATTAAGACAAACACTGTTCATAGTCCACTTGGGAACATGATGAGGACTTCATTAAATAAATAAAGAGGAATCCGGATGTTACGTCCATGTGCAAAACCCGTGAACTTTTAATTGTTCTCAAGTCAACTGACTAATTAGTTCTTCTCATTAAAGCTATTACAATCTGAATTCAGATTTCCTTATATTGGGGTTTGCTTTGTTCGTCTTCAAGCATTATGGATTAATGTTTTATAATTATTTTAAAAACACCATTTATTTACTTTGCCCTTTATTTGCTGAATTCCATTATCAATTAGGAATGGGAAAGTGAGAAAGAGAGAGAAAGGAAGAGTTGGGGTTGGCTATTTTGTCTTTTAGGTGAAGTGGAAGAGAGATAAAGTGATGGGGTTGGCTATTATGTCTTTTAATTAAAGTGGAAGAGAGAGAAGGAGATGGGGTTGTATCATGTGCCATAACATAAGCATACACCCTAATGTTGTTTATATATTTGAAATTTTATGAATTGGTGGAATGTTTAATAATTGTTGACATTAAATCAAAGCATGGCATGTTGGGTTAGTAGTTTAAGTGAAACATGATTATATGGATATGATTACTACTAGTATCTTGATACTAGTCTAGTACCCAGCACCAAGTGTTGTTGGGAGATATAATGTTTGTACTACTGGCATGAGTTGCTAGTTCAGTACCCAGCATTTTGAAATGTTTGGGATGATGATTAAATTGTACTGCTAGCCGCGCTGGTTCAGTACCCGGTGTGTAATTAACCACTGGGATGATTGTGATGCGATTGTACTGCTAGTGGCAAGGGTTCACTAGTCCAGTACCCAATATGAAGACTGGCAGATACCTATATGGTGGTACTTCTAGTTGTGAGACCACACACTAGTTAAGTAGTCTGCCAGGGACATTCTATTGGGAGTGTGTTTATTGCTAGTCTATACTAGTTCAGTACCCAGTGAGGGACACCCACTGGAAGAGGATATTGAAATGATTGTACTGTTAGCAGACATAATGCTAATTCAGTACCAAGCGTGACCTAGATGTCTACTGGGATGTGAGGATGATATTTGGTGGTTAATATTTCTTTACATTCGGTTATTTTATTTTATTTTCTGCAAGGCATATGTCCAAAAAAATCACAGGTAAGTATTTCTAACACTTAGATTAAGGTTTATTTATTGTATCTCTTTATTATGATTAATTTATTGTTCTCATGTTAGAATTCGTGATCCCTTATGTTTAACATTGTTAATATTAAAATATATACGTAAATATGTTATGAACTCAACTTAGGAAAACTTTGCATATTTAATGATAATACTATTAAATACCTATTTGGTGTAAATATATTATTGAAATAAGGAATATTATGCATATTCTCATGCGAGGTGTATTAGCCTCACTTACTGGGTTTCTTTGAGACTCACCCCTTATATTTTTACAGGAAACCAACAATGCTGAGATAATGAAATGAGGTGATAGGATGGTGATTGGTATGACGAAAACATGTTGTTTGAGATGTTATTGCCTTGGCAAGAACTTTGATGTTGATGTATTTTATGAACCATTGGGGTTCAAGATTGTAACCGGTTGTATATGGTTAAACCATGGTTCGGGTTGGTTCAATTTTTGTTTATAATTGTTATTGGTTTAATTTCCGCTGTAACTCTATTTGAAGAAATATTAAGTGAAATTTTCAAGTATTTATTGGGAAATAAATGCATTTTCGGATTTGCTTACGAGCAAGGTTATGCTCGGTCCTACTCATGCATAGTAAGTCGTGAGGTGAGGATTTAGGGCGTGACATATAATCTCTTTCTAAATATGGATTTGAGGGAAAGCTCTTACTGTGAGACATGGAAAAAATCAATTTCCATTGACTTCCTCAATCATCACACGGGATTAAATAAAACAAAGAGTCACCACCATTCTGTTTAAGTGTGAATGGACACCAAAATATTAAATAAGCTCAAAAAGGCAAATTTAGGGTAAAAATAACCCTCTATAAAAAAACAACTAGAGATGGGTAAGGGGATTAGGTTATGAACAGGGGAAGGTGTTAGGCAGCCCTATTCATCCACACAAGGTGGTTGTCAGGCATTGTTCATGTTTTTCAAAGAAAAAAGGCTTGCTATAAAAATCAGGAAAAATCATAAAAAAGACAAAATATATGGTTTTTTTGCATACGAATAGTCTGATTGATCCAGAACTTTCAATATGATCATACCATTCCTAGGGTTTCATGATCAAAATAAAATTGAGATAAAATCCAATACAATCAATTTAAAGTGAAAAATCCAAAAATCTGGCTTCAAGTCAAATTCTAGAAAACTAGAAAAATATGATTTTTATAAAATATTTCAAAATTGAACTTGAATATTCCAAGAAATAGGTAAAGCCCAAATTTCACATTAAATCTGAAAATCAAGACCAAAAATACCCACATTGATGAAGAACATCAAAAGGGGAGAACTTAGACCGTAGGGTCTTCTCTCAATAATGAAAAACGATTCAAAAACCACATCATGAAACCCTAGAATTTATTTTTAGGCTTCTGGATCTAGATCTATCATATTGATCATGATAAATCCAAGATCTTAGCCTAAAATCACAAAAATCACGAAAACAGTGCTGTAGGTGCAAATATGTGAAAAATCCAAATTTTATAAAAAAGTGGGGATCTCATGCTATAAACATCATGGATTCATGTGATTCATTCATATTCATCACAAAAAGCATTAAAACATGATCAAGATATTCAAAGCAGCCGCATCTCACAGATTAGAGCACATGGGGGTCTACCCTACGGATCCACCTGTTCTCTTTTCCCCTAGCTCTCTCTTCACGTTTTACGGCTAGAGAGGATTCTTGATGTACTTGGAGATATGTTTGGTTATACAATCACAATCATAGGCCTTATTCTAGAAAAAGGAGAAAAACAGATATGGGGTTCTATTCTAGGGATCCACCTGTTCTCTTTTCCCCTAGTTTTCTCTTCACGTTTTACGGCTAGAGAGACTCTTGAGGTACTTAGAGGCAAGTTTAGGAATACAAGTACAAAAAATGGCCTTATTCTACAGCAATAGAGATGATCCTATTACATCTAGAATTGAAGACAGAAAATAAAAGGGAAAAGGGACTTACCTGGATTGAGCAGGCAGAGCAGCAGGGGTTCCTCTTCTTCTCTTGGAGCTTCTTAGTCTTCAAATTTTCGTGGCCTTTTGCTTGAGGAAAGGCCCTCTATTTATAGGCAAACACAGGGGTATGGTTGGTCCAAGGTTTGGCAAGATAGAGTTTCAGTTTGAGTTAAACACAAGATCATGCCCATCCTTTATCCACAAAGATATTTCGCACGAATAAAATATATAATTCGCTCATTTAAAGGGATATTGGACCAAGGATAAGGCTCAGAAATCGAGAGAAGATCAGAACTCGCACGAGTCTAATGTGCCCGTAAATGATTTACGGTCCAGAGGTGTCCGTATATGTATTACGGGCGCTGCGTGCCCGTAAATAAACTTCGGGCGCACTTAGCCCGTAGATACACTACGGTCCAGGCTTAAATTATTGATTTTCATGCATTTTTGGCCTGTTTTAAATTCCAATTAATGTTTTCATTATTTTCTCATTTTGTAGTGCAATTTGGGGTGTCTACACTTACTGCATTGTTTAATATCCATTTTTAATAAGTTTAATGAATATAACAATGTTATTTAGATCATTACAAAATATTGAGACGAAAATTATTTTGAAAGTAAAATATATTACACTGTTTATAATATATAAGTATTACACAGTTTATATAAAAGTTACCTTAGATATAAATCAACAATTAAGCAACGTTTAATTAATTTTTAGAAAACTATCAAGATAATTTAATATTATTGTGCTGTTTTGTAGTGGTGACGTTTTGTAGCAAACATCACCATAAATGCAGAAAACATCACTATAAATTTAAATATTATTGTGACATTTTGTAATAAAACGACACCATAATTTCACATTTGTGATGCTTTATAACAAACATCATCATAATTCAATATTATTGTGATATTTTCAATTTAAACATCATAATTTAATGATTTTGGCTTGACACTTTTGTTAGTTAAAAAAAAAAATTTCTTCAAACTTTAAAATTATGCATATGTTTCAAATGCCCCTTGAATATCTACCCCTAGTAAAATACCCTTTTAGAATTTTAAACGTCTCATATATGCCCTAAATAACTACTCAACCGTGGCTCCTTTTAGTTGTTTTTAAAGACTCCTGTGCTACTTAAATAACTACCCACCTCTATCTTATATAACCTTCTTTGTAAATGTGGAAGTGTGTACTTGCAATATTGCACGTGCCAATATCTCTCATGTTTTCATAACAAAAGGCAACATATATACAACATCTTTACCAAGCTCCTTGTTCAAGTAATTGTATTAGAACTTAACAACAATAATGCTTGAACATTGCTATATATATATATATATATATATATATATATAAGAGGAATAGAGGAGAACAAAATTAAGAGTTATTTAAATTTTTGGTAGAGGTGCCCCTCAAAATGTCTTCCTTCAATACATTAGCTAAATTTGTAGTAAGATAAACTAACAAAAAAATAAAAATAAAAATAAAAGAGTATTACTCTGAGCCAAAGTTTTCCAAAGCACATTTTCCTAGAAATGTCAACCCGTTGTGGCTTCTTCAAAAGATTGAATGATTCTCACCGCCGTAGAAATGACGTTCAAAATACTCCAAGGCTTTTCGCTATGTCTCTGCAATCAAGAGTTGGATGAGAAATTGAGAGTCACTCTTAAAAGTCCACAAGCTGTTCACACCCTAGATGTTTTGCCAGTTTGAATCCTTCCAAAACAACCATAGCTTACAAAAAAAAAACTTGACCTTTTGAGGGCATTGAAGATGCCGAAGTTTCCTATACCCAGTACCATTGTCTTATTGATCGCCATCAATAAAAGTCTATTCTACTTAAAAGACTTGAATTGTTGTTCTATGTTGCTTTTGTTGTTATCGTTAAGGCTGAAAGAGTGGAATAAAAGTCTATTCTACTACTAGCCACCTCTATCGTATATATCCTTCTTTGTAAATGTGGAAGTGTATACGTGCAATATTGCATGTGCCAATATCTCTCATTTTTTCATAACAAAAGGCAACATATACAACATCTTTACCATGCACCTTGTTCAAGTAATTGTATTAGAACTTAACAAAAATAATGCTTGAACATATATCATAGCTTATATATATATATATATATATATATATATATATATATGTTTGTATGTATATATATGTATGTATGTATGTATGTATCTATATATATATATATATATATATTTGTAAAAGGAATAGAGGAGAACAAAATCAAGATTTGTTTAAATTTTAGGTAGAGGTGCCCCTGAAAATGTCTTCCTTCAATATATTAGCTAAATTTGTAGTAAGATAAACTAACCAAAAATAAATAAATAAATAAAAAAAATAAAATAAAAGAATACTACTCTAAGCCAAAGTTTTCCAAAGCATCTTCCCTAAAAATGTGCTTACTTGTGACTTCTTAGAAAGATTGAATGATTCTCTTTGCTTTAGAAATGACGTTCAAAATACTCCAAGGCTTTTCGCTTAGTCCATCTTAAACTCCACAAGCTGTTCACACCCTAGATGTTTTGGCAGCTTGAATCCTTCCAAAACAACCATCGCTTACACAAAAAAAAACTTGACCTTTTGAGGTCATTGAAGATGCCGAAGTTTCCTCCACCCTGTAATCTTCTTTGTTGTTTTGCTTCCATATTATTTTATCCTTTCCTTCATGGAAATTTAAATGATTCTGGACGTATATACCGTGTCTTCAGAGACGACTTGGCACAAAAGGTTAGTATTAATTCGAGGGGTTGCTATTCAGGTATATTAAATTAGCTACTCTACTTAAAAGTCTTAAATTGTTGTTCTATGTTAATGTTGTTGTTATCGTTAAGTCTGAAAGAGTGGTCCAAATGGATGAATTAATCAGCTGGTTTTCATAGTAAAAGACCCATTTTTTTGTTGTTGTGAGAGTAATGTAAACCTTGACTGCCAACAAGTTTTTTAAATTTCTTTTACAATGTAATAAATTTGAATTCTATAAGAAGCTTCTTCGATCGACTTTGCTTCGTCTTTTGCATTCTTATGCTCAACAATGTGGAAAGAACTAGGAAGGAACTTATTTATTTATTTTTTGTTCTTTGGTACATCAAATAGAGGCACTTGTGTGCCCGGAAATATAGCAGATAACAACACACGTACACATCAAGTACTTAAGTGGATGACGACCTATGTCTCAACGGGAGGTGGAAAGAACTATGAACTTCTTTGGTTTTTTTTTTGGGTACATCAAATACAAGCACTTGTGTGCCTGACAATATAGTAGATAATAGCACACACACACATCTAGTACTTATGTGAATGACGACCTATGTCTCAACGGGAGGTGGGGCTGTCGAGCGGTACTTCCTTTTGATGATGGTGGGAGTGAAACCTAGGTCTTGGACAAGTACAAAACCTTACCACTAGCCCAAGTGACACCCATGAGTCGTGCTTACTGTTTATTGGCCTAGAAAAGGATTCAGATCATCTACAGTTGAACCCTTTTACGGGTTCAACTGTAACCTATGTGGCAAGCAACACTCCTCAAAAAGTGATGAAAAAAACCTTTTTCGTTTTTTAATGCAAGAGGGAGAAACTTTTTCAATTTTTGAAGAGTGTTGTTTGCCTAGGTGGTATGCAACAATAGATTACAGTTTTAGGGTTCAATCATAGATGATCTGAATAATTAGAAAAAACCTTTACTTAGATGAAACGTTACCTACAAATGAAAGAACAAGAATAGAAAAAAGGTAATATTATTGTAATAATTATATCGCATTCCTTACAACAAGACAATCAAACTTGCCTGAGCGTCTACGCCCTTTTGATGAGGTCTCCAAGGACCACTTCTATCGACGACTCATGGACTCGAAAACTTGAAAGGCAAGGAAGGAGATGTAAGATTCTTACGCTTTCCCATAGTAAGATGCGTGGAAATGCCTTATTGAAATAAACAGATTAGTCATGGCGATTTTGATTCTATATATTATACTAAAAAAATCTAGAATAAAAATTAAAGAAATCAAAAAATTATTAAATTAATGACAAAATATCAATATTTTTATAAAAAAAATATATATGCATCTTTTTAATATGTACTTTTTACTTCTTTATTTGCATTTATTTTCAGGTATGTATATATATACGCACACACAGATACATATCTCTATGAAAATATATATTGTATTTCTATTAATATGTACTTTTTACTTCTTTATTTGCATTTATTTGCTTTTCTTTGTATAGATTAATTCTAATTCTTGAAATGTAAAAAAATTACAATTTTTTTCTCTTGTTTCTAAGTTTTAAGGATTAATGGTTAACTAAAAATATTATCTTAAAAATAAATAAAACGAATAAAATAAATATTTATGCTTTTCAAAGTTTCCCTCTTCCTTTCTTTTGGTCAACGATTCAAGAAAAGAGGGCCCACCGCACCCTCTCTCTATATCCTTTTAATAAGAAGTGGTATTTACAATTTACCCTCTTGAGGTTCTTGAAAATCTAATCTCACCTTTGAGATTTTTGAAATACTAATTTACCACTGTTGGTTTTATGTAATAGTCTCCCTCTCTCTCTCGAGGTTAGTGTGAGACATGGAAAATCAATTAGAAGACTTCCTAATCATCACACGGGGTTAATAAAATGAAGGCGTCGCTACCATTCAATTTTAAGTGTGAATGGACACCAAAGTGATCATAAAAAAGGAAAAAGAGAGCAAAAGTAGCTCTAATTCACAGTTAAATCCAGAGATTAGGTAAGGGGATGAGGATATTAGTAGGGGAAGGTGTTAGGAACCCCTACTCATCCACAGCCATATGTTGTTCATGCCCTAAATAGTTGCTTGCAAACAAAATTCAAATAAAAGTGCTTATAAAAGACACGAATATGTATGGTTTCTCCATATGAGTGGTCCAATTACTTTTGGACTCTCTATATGAATATACCACTTCTAGGGATTCACGGAAAATCATAATAAACTCAATGGAAACTAAGTTTAAAACCAAACTTGAAAAATCAACTTAAAGGTTAAAGGTTTAAAAAACCTCAATCGATCAAAAGTCTTTCAATCAAAACCCTAGCCGACTAAACAAAAGCCATTTGAAGGTTTTCATGAAATAGCAAATACAGTAAAATTCCACTCAAATCCGATGAAGACCAAAATGAATACATTTTTTGAAAACTACTTCTTAAAAATCATCAAAACAAAGAGTGACCATGCAATATGAATTGAGATCACTTGAAATGTGTTAGAAAACAAATTCATAATCATTTAGGGTACAAATCTGACTTAGATCTCTCATTGACTAAAAAGAGGAAGCCAAATCCTCATGTAGACACCCCAAATTGCACTGCCAAAATGATCAATAATCATCAAAAATCATTATCTCCTTGAAAGCTAGCACAAAAATTGAAGAAAATAAGTTTTTACCTGTATCCGGCAACTCAGGCCGGATACAAGTACTCCTCTGTGTGTCCGGTGGAACATACCGGATACAAGAGAGCTTTAGTGTATCCGGTATTATATACCGGATACCTTAAGGCCCTTGTGTATCCACACAAGTTTTGCTCAAAATTAGGGTTTTCCGAGAGCTTTTCACTTTTACCATCATATCCCTCATTAAATGAGGGGAAATCTCGGAAATAGCCTTAGGGTTAAGGTTGGTGGGCTATAGACATTATGTTGTGTCTACCAATCTCACCAACCCTAACCCTAGCTTTTGCCTATAAATAGGAGGCTTCTCTTCAAGCAAATGGCCATTAACTCTTGTTTTGAATTCTCGTCAAGAAGAGCTCCAAGAGAAGAGGGAAACCGCTGCGGAAGTGCTTCCAGAACCCAGGTAAGCCTCAAACCTCTTTTTAATTTTTGTCTTTACATTTCTAGATCTAGATCTCTTCTTCTACCTTTCTATAGAATAAGGCCTTTTATGTGTGTGAAAATCCTTCCCCGGCTCAAAGTATCTCGAGACTCCCCCTAGCCGTAAAATGTGAAGGCGGGATCTAGGAGAAACGAGACTGGGGATTGACCCTAGTACTAGAACCTATGTAGCATAAAGCCTTTTGAATGATTGAAAACCGTTTCATATTCAAAGTACCCTTGATTATCTTGAAGAACCGTGTTTGACGGGGAGAGAGAACAAAGGGAAACGATAATGGAACGGAACCCTAGGCTGTTTTAGAACCTTATTTTGATGAATATGTATACATGCTATTGATCTTGTATGGTTTTTCACACTTGCACATACATAGCACTATTTTGGTGGGATAGGCTCACATTTGGGGATTTATTACATTCATTGTGATAAATCTCAAATAAATGGCCTCAATCAATTCTGGAATGTCTTTGGATGATTTTTAAAGGTTTTGTATTCATCTTGCACGAATTGCACACACTTTGTCACATTTTTGCATTGGTTTTACTCAAAATGGGCTTTACCTGACAGCAACTGTACCCCAACTTCGGACACTCATAACTTCATCGTCTGGATGAATTTTGGAGTGATTCTAGAACCATGGGAAAGGTGAGGCTGTCTAGTGTATGTCCACCAAATTTCATTAATTTCTATCAAGCGGAATTTTGACACCTCTCTGTCGAAGTTGATTAGTCAGTTCAGGTTTAAATACAGAACTTGTCATTTCAATGGAGCGCCATGTGTTTGTTTTAAATCCGATTCGAGTGATTTTTGTTTCTGGGCACTCCTTTATGAGTCTATTTTTAAATCCAGTTGGTTTCATAATTTTTTGACTCCATTTGTATTATTGGTAACAAATTTACTCAGAACTGCTCATCAGTACTTTTCTGGGTAAATCTGTGATCCTCGGGGCCTGTTCGGGAGGTCACCCAAGACACATCAGAATGCGTTTTTGTATGAGGCTAGTTTCTTTTGAAAGATGGCCATACAGACTTTATTGACACCAAATGTCACGGATTTCTATGAAGTAGATTTTTCTAGGTGATTTTCCAAAGTTGCCTACTTGTTACTTTTATTCATCCCCAGCAGCAACTTTAAAGGAGCATAACTCCTAGGATTTCAACCGGATTGACTTGAAATTTTGCATGAGTCCCTTATTTACTAAGATCTTTCAAATGGATTTTGTTTGGATCAATTTAAAATGGGATTTGAATGATTTCTAGACAAATGGCCTTACTTTTTACCAAATTTCCCGGATTTGCCTCAACTTGGTTTTGTGCAACTTTTGCTGTGATTTCCATCTTTTTGTGATATTCCAGAAGCGATATTAACATAAAAGACAATCTGGAATTCATTTGGATTTTCATGTGAAGATATCATATATTTGTCCTTTATCAAGATTTTCATGATTTTTTAGCAAGCTTTCTATTTTCTTTTAGCATGAATAACACTTGGCAACCACCTTGTGTGGGTGAATGGGGGTGCCTAACACCTTCCCCCGTTCATAATCTAATCCCCTTACCCATCTCTGGATTTGATTTTCAAGTAGGGTTATTTTTACCCTAGAGTTTGCTTTTTAACCCTTTTTGCTTATTTTTGATGATTTTGGTGTCCATTCTCACCTCAAAATTCTGAATGGTGGCATCTCTCCCATTTGATGTCGAGCCCGTGTGGTGACGGAGGGGAGATCATTCCGGTGATTTTTTCCCGTGTCTCACACCTCCCAAGTTGATAACAGAAACACCAAAATGAGAGAGATTGGACCATAAGGTCTTCTCTCAAAGATTGAAGCCATTTGAAACCATTTTTCAAAACCCTAGAGATTATTCTAAGGCTTTTGATCTCAGATCTACCATATTGATCATGGTAGATCCAAAAGCTAAGCCTATATTAACCAAAAGAAAGAAAATAGTGAAGTGGGTGAAGTTGTGTGAGAAATCAGAATTTTTAGGAGGAAATAGAGGATCTAATGCCATGAACAGCATAGATCCATGTGATTCCTCCAGATCTGAAACAATATCATAAAAGTACAACCACACACAGAATATCAAAAGCCATACAAAGGATCATCATAAAAAGGGTTCTAATCTGGAGATCCATTCCCGTTCTCATTTTCCCTAGCTATCTCTTCACATTTTACGGCTAGAGAGGGTGCTTAAGGTACTCAGAGGTAGGTTTGGGGCTACAAGCACAATCAGGTTTCTATACTATAGAAAGGTAGAAGATGAGATTATCCTAATATTAAAAAAAAAAAAAAGAAGAGGAGAGGAAAGGCTTACCTTGGTTGCTTGAGAGAGTTCAAAGGCAGGGGTTCCCTTCTTCTCTAGGAGCTCTTCAAGTTTCAATTTTCAGCCTTTTGCTTGAGGAGAGACCCTCTATTTATAGGCAAAGTCAAGGGTATAGGAGGTCACAAAGGTAGGCCAAAGTTTCCTTCTAGATTCTTCCAACTTAATTCCAAAGCATGAGTTAGAGAAAATTTATAAATTACGGAGGGTAAATAAGGGAGATCAAGTCTCCTAGAGAGAGGTACGAGTGGTAAATAAGGCTTAGAACTCGAGTATTTGCAAAATTGCGCAAATTGAACGTGACCGCATATAGTATGTGAATCTGTTTTGTCCGCATACTATCTGCGGACAACTGAAAACTGCATAGTGTATGCGAACAAAGCTTAACCAGATACCATATGCATGCAGCATATGTTTGGCCAAATTTGAAATTTCTACATGTGTCAAAACTCAATTAAAGTGATTTAAATATATTTTCATTTATTTTCTCATATTGTAGTGCAATTTGGGGTGTTTACAGTTAGTGTAGACACCCCAAAATTGCACAATTTTTGATAAATCTTGAAGGAGAGAAATATTTTATTGGAATTTTCAATTCTTTGCATTGGGTTTGAGATACTTAACCTATTTGAATCCAAAGCCGTAAAGGAAAAGACCCAAATTCTATCTTTTGTGCAAAGTCAAACTTTTTCCGGTTGAATTTTGTTGACTTTTGACCCCAGAAAATGAAATATTTTTTAAAGCTAGATTTCAAGATAATTTTTCCCGGTAATCAGGTTTTTAGCCATGTTATTGCATAAAAGAATTTTTTGAGATTTTAAATCTTGGCGAATACCTTGGTTTTAACATATTGAACCTTTTTTCCAGACCTGAAAAATCGGAATTTTGCCTAGAACTGGAAAGTTGACTTTTTATTCACTTGGAATTTGGGTATGGAACTATTTTTAATGGATTCAAATGGGGGGGGGGGGGTGTTTGCTTATTTACATGTAATATCTTAAGTAAATGGAGATTAAAAAATACGAGGACATTTACTTAAACGATATTACATGTAAATAAGTATTGCCTATGTTAAAATTCGGAAAAAAGGCTTTTTTCCTTGTATCCGGCAACTCAGGCCGGATACAAGTATTTTCCTTTGTATCCGGTGGAAAATGCCGGATACAAGTAGACCTCAATGTATCTTGCATCATAGATCGGATACATTAAGGTACTTGTGTATCCGGCCTGACATGCCGGATACGCTAGTTTTGCTCAAAATTAGGGTTTTCCGAGAGCTTTTCACTTTTAACATCATATCCTTCATTAAATGAGGGGAAATCTCGGAAATAGCCTTAGGGTTAAGGTTGGTGGGCTATAGACATTATGTTGTGTCTACCATTCTCACCAACCCTAACCCTAGCCTTTGCCTATAAATAGGAGGCTCCTCCTTAAGCAAATGACAATCAACTCTTGTTTTGAATTCTCGCCAAGAAGAACTCCAAGAGAAGAAGAAAACCGCTGCGGGATCGCATCCAGAACCCAGGTAAGCCTCAAACTTTTCTTTTATTTTCTGTTTTTACATTCCTAGATCTAGATCTCTTCTTCTACCTTTCTGTAGAATAAGGCCTTCTTTGTGTGTGAAAATCCTTCCCCGGCTCAAAGTATCTCGAGACTCCCCCTAGCCGTAAAACGTGGAGGCGGGATCTAGGAGAAACGAGACCGGGGATTGACCCTAGCATTAGAACCTATGTAGCATAAAGCCTTTTTGATTGATTGTAAACCGTTTCATATTCAAAGTACCCTTGATTATCTTGAAGAACCGTGTTTAACGGGGAGAGAGAACAGAGGGAAACGATAATGGAACGGAACCCTAGGCTGTTTAGAACCTCATTTTGATGAATATGTTTGCATGCTATTGATCTTGTTTGGTTTTTCACACTTGCACATACATATCACTATTTTGGCGGGATAGGCTCATATTTGGGGTTTATTGCATTTATTGTGATAAATCTCAAATAAATGGCCTCAATCAATTCTGGAATATTTTCAAATGATTTTTCAAAGATTTGTGTTCATCTTGCACGAATGGCACACACTTTATCACAATTTTGAGTTGGTTTTACTCAAAAAGGGCCTAACTGGACAGTACATGTACCCTTACTTCGGACGCTCATAACTTCATCGTTCGGATGAATTTTGGAGCGAATCTAGAACCATAGGAAAGGTGAGTCTGTCTAGTTTATGTCCACCGAATTTCATTAATTTCTATCGAACGGATTTTTGACACCTCTCTGTCGAAGTTGATTGGACAGTTCAGGTTCAAATACAAAACTTGTCACTTCGATGGAGCGCCATGTGTTCGTTTTAAGTCTGATTCGAATATTTTTATTTCTGGGCACTCCTTTATGAGTCTATTTTCAAATCCAGTTGGTTTCATAATTTTTTGACTCCATTTGAATTATTGGTAGCCGATTTACTCAGAACTGCTCAATGGCATTTTTCTGGGTAAATCTGTGATCTTCGGGGCCTGTTCGGGAGACCACCCAAGGGATTTTTGTATGAGGCTAGTTTCTTTTGAAAGATGGCCATACAGACTTCAATCACACCAATTTTCGTGGATTTTTATGGAGTGGGTTGTTCTATGCAATTTCCCAAAGTTGCCTACTTATCACTTTTAAATATCCCCAACAGCAACCTTAAAGGAGCATAACTCCTAGGATTTTTATCGGAATGAAGTGAAATTTTGCATGAGACCCTTATTTACTATAATCTTTCAAATGGATTTGGTTTGATTTGATTTAAAATTGTATTTGAATGATTTCAAGACAAATGGCATTACTTTTCACCGAATTTTCCGGATTTGATTCAACTTGGTTTTTGAATAACTTGTGCTTTGATTTCCATCTTTTTGTGATATTTCAGAAATGATATTGACATAAGAGAGGATCTAGAATCCATTTAGATCTTCATGTGAAAATATCATACATTGGTCCTTTTTCAAGGTTTTCTATGATTTTAGCAAGCTTTCTTATTTTTGCATGAACATACACTTGGCTACCACTTCGTGTGGATGAATGGGGGTGCCTAACACCTTCCCCCGTTCATAATCTAATCCCCTTACCCATCTCTGGATTTGATTTTCAAGTAGGGTTATTTTTACCCTAGAATTTGCTTTTTAACTCTTTTTGCTTATTTTTGAACTCTTTGGTGTCCATTCTCACCCCAAAATCATGAATGGTGGCGACTCTCCCATTTTTGCGTTGAGCCCGTGTGTTGATGGAGGGATGATTATTCTGGTGATTTTTCCATGTCTCACAGTTAGACAGTTAAAATTTTAATGATATGGATGAGATAGCAAGAGATAAAATATATATTGATAATTTTTCCTCCTAAGAGCCTTTTTTTAAGGCATAAATAAAGCCTTTTGAATTTTAAATGTAAATAATAACGGCAAATTTATCAATAAACATTTCATGAACTTGACTCTAATCGTCAAACTTCTTAAAGTGGGAGGTTGCTATCCAGAAACCTTAAGGTGATATGATCCATCCTTGCTAGAGTTGTATGTGAAAGCTGAAAACAACTCATATAATGTAGTGGTTGGGCCGACAGAACAAATTGGATTAGAATGGTACGACCCATTTGAGAGAGTAGATGGGCCTTCAATCCTGATAGCATCCTCTCCATCCTAGCTATAAGCTTAGTACAATCCTTTGGTTTCGGCTTGCTATTCAATACAGGTTTGATATGGAATATGTTATTCATCATATATAAAATCTATTACCTAATAATTATGGATTTGAGGGAAAGCTCTTACTGCATTGTTAGATATCCATTTTTAATAAGTTTAATGAATATAACAATTTTATTTAGATCATTACAAAATATTGAGATGAAAATTATTTTGAAAGTAAAATATATTACACAGTTTATAAAAAAGTCATCTTTGATTATGTTTTATCTTTAATTTATAAATTGCGTTTTTATTACATAAACCTTAACTTATATCAACAATTAAGCAACGTTTAGTTAATTTGTAGAAAACTATAAAGATAATTTAATATTATTGTGATGTTTTGTAGTTGTGACATTTTGCAGCAAACATCACCATAAGTTTTAATATTATTGTGACATTTTGTAATAAAACGACACTATAATTTCACATTTGTGACTTAATATTATTGTGAAATTTTCAATTTAAACATCATAATTTAATGATTTTGGCTCAACACTTTTGTTAGTTAAAAAAAAAAAATTTCTTCAAACTTTAAAATTATCCATATGTTTCAAATGCTCCATGAATATCTACCCCCTAGTAAAATACCCTTTTAGAATTTTAAATGTCTCATATATCTCCTAAAATAGCTATTCACCCATGGCTCCTTTTAGATGTTTTTAAAGATTCTATGCTACTTAAATAACTACCCACCTCTATCTTATATAACCTTCTTTGTAAATGTGGAAGTGTATACGTCCAATATTGCATGTTCCATGCACCTCTCATTTTTTCATAACAAAAGGCAACATATACAACATCTTTACCATGCTCCTTGTTCGAGTAATTGTATTAGAACTTAACAACAATAATGCTTGAACATATATCATAGCATATATATATATATATTTTGTGTAAGGATTATTTTGTATTGGCTTTATTCCGTGTCAAAAAGGTTTTATTAAAGTGGTCAAAGTATTTGGGGTAGGTTATAAGTGTTGCGATTCAAACGGGGTTAAGGTCGGAGTAAAATTGATAAAGTTACGACTAACGTTCGATGAACGTTCGCCGGTCGTTCGACCGTTGGTGTTCCACAAAGAAACCTGAGAGCAGCGTTGTGAGACATGGAAAAAATCACTAGGTTGATTCCCCCTTCGTCAACACACGGGCTCAAAGTAAAATGTGGGAGAGTCGCCACCATTCAGATTTTTGGGTGTGAATGGACACCAAAAGATTCAAAAATAAGCAAAAGGAGCTAAAAGGCAAATTTTAGAGTAAAAATAACTCTACTTGAAAATCAAATCCAGAGATGGGTAAGGGGACTAGATTATGAACGGGGGAAGGTGTTAGGCACCCCCATTCACCCACACAAGGTGGTTGCCAAGTGTTGTTCATGCTAAAAAATAAGAAGGCTTGCTAAAATCATTAAAAACCTTGAAAAAGGATAAAACAAATATGTGATATGTCCACATGAGTAATTCAAACGAATTCTAGATCCTCTTTTATATCAATATCACTTCTGGAATATCACCAATAGATGGAAATCAAAGCAAAAGTTGCACAAAACCAAGTTGAGTCAAATCCAGAAAATTCGGTAAAAGATAATGCCATTTGTCTTGAAATCATTCAAATCCAATTTTAAATTGAATCAAACCAAATCCATTTGAAAGATTATGGTAAATAAGAGACTCATGCAAAATTCCAATTAAATCCAGTTAAAATCCTAGGAGTTATGCTTCTTTTAAAAGTTCTGTTGGAGATAGTAAAAAGTGGCAAGTAGGCAAGTTTAGAAAATTATCTAGAAAAATCGGCTCCATATAAATTTATGAAATTTGGTGTGAATGAAGTATGTATGGTCATATTTCAAATGGAACTAGCCTCATACAAAAATTCATTCGGATGGGCCTTGGGTGATTTCCCGAACAGGCCCCGAAGATCACAGATTTACCCAGAAAAGTGCTGTTGAGCAGTTCTGAGTAAATCTGTTACCCACGATACAAATGGAGTCAAACAATTATGAAACCAACTGTATTTGAAACTAAACTTCTAAAGGAAAACACAGAAACAAGAATCACTCGAATTGAACTTAAAACGAACACATGGAGTTCAGTCGAAGTGACAGGTTTCGTATTCAGACCTGAACTGACCTATCAACTTCGACAGAGATGTGTCAAAAATCCACTTGATAGAAATTAATGAAATTTTACAGGCGTAAACCAGACAGCCTCACATTTCCCATGGCTCTAGAATCACTCCAAAATTCATCTGGACAATGAAGTTACGAGTGTCCGAAGTTGGGGTACAGTTGCTGTCAAGTTAAGCCTTTTTTTGAAGAAAATCAACTCAAATAGTGATAAAGTGTGTGGAATCCGTGCAAGATAAATCAAAACCATTTTAAAAAGATGTTGAAGAACCTCTAGGAAGAAATGGGGCACAGGTTTGGCTCACTATCCTCTTTGATTGGAAAGGATATGCCAAAAACCCCAAAAAGTGAGCAAAAATGCCCAAAACCGAGAGGTTGGACCTATAGGTCTTCAATACTCAACAAAACTTGCTTGAAATCATGTTGAAAAGCAACAAGAAATATCCCAGAATTGTTTGGGGCTATTTATTTTAGATCTACCACAATGACGGCAATAGATCCAAAATACAAGCCAAATCCGATAAAACAAGTGCTATGTGTGTATGTGTAAAAATCCATTCTTCAACAATATAATAACATATAGCATGCATTTAAATCAATCAAATAGGGTTCTAAAACAACCTAGGGTTTCGTTCCATTATCGTTTCCCTTAGTTTTCTCTCCCCGTTAAACACGGTTCTTCAAGATAATCTTGGGGTAATTTAAATATGAAACGGTTTTCATAGAGTCAAAAGGCTTATTCCAACAAGGTTCTAATACTAGGATCAATCCCCAGTCCCGTTTCCCCTAGATCCCGCCTTCACGTTTTACGGCTAGGGGGAGTCTCGAGGTACTTTGAGTAGGGGAAGGGTTTTCACACACATAGAAGAGGCCTTATTCTACAGAAAGGTAGAAGAAGAGATCTAGATCTAGAATGTAAGAACAAAAAAATAAAGAGAGGTTTGAGGCTTACCTGGGCTTCTGGAAGCAAGACTGCAGTGGTTCCCCTCTTCACTCGGAGCTCTTTGATCTCCAACTTCTTGGCAAAAGTTATTGGCAAGAGTTAATGGCCAGAGTTAATGGCCATTTGCTTAAGGAGGAGCCTCCTATTTATAGGCAAAGGCTAGGGTTAGGGTTGATGGGATGGTAGACACAAACTAATGTCTAGAGCCCACCAACCTTAACCCTAAGGCTATTTCCGAGATTTCCACTCCTTTAATGAAGGATATGATGGTAAAAAGTGAAAACTCTCGGAAAACCTTAATTTTGAGCAAAAATCATGTATCCGACATATTAGGTCGGATACACAAGCATCTATATGTATCCGACATATGATGTCGGATACATTAAGGCTTGCTTGTATCCGACAACTTATGTCGGATACAAAGGGATATGCTTGTATCCGACCTGAGTTGTCGGATACAAGGAAAAAGCTTGTTTTCTTAAATTTTGTGCTGGTTTTAAAGGAGATAATGATTTTTGCCTATTATTCTTCCTTTTTACTGTGCAATTTGGGGTGTCTACAACTGCCCCTCTTTGCGGGAGTTGCGAAGCAATGAGCTGCAAAGATTAGACAAACCCAAATTGCACTCACTTAACCATAATTTGCTTGGTTCAATTCAATTTCGTAAAATAATTTTTGGGTGAAGATTTGCCAAAAAGCCCTAACTTTAAGGGGGGCATTTCTCCAAGAGGTCTTAAATTCTACTGAGCTCTCGTGGCTATGAAGTGGATTTTAAGCCCAAAGAAAGGATTTTGAAAACTGATTTTTTCATCAAACCAAGTTAAAAATTGAGTGAATATCTTCCTTTTTGACTAACACATTTCCCCACGTTGTCCTAAATTCCACTGAGCTCTTGTGGCTGTGAAGTGGATTTTAAGGCAAAATAGGGTTTTTTTTATGAAAATAGCAGACTTTGTAGCACATTTTTTTTGCTCTTTTTTTTTTCTTCCTTTTTTTTCTTTTTCTCCTTTTTTTTCTTTTTTCCTTTCTTTCTCTCCTTTTTTTTCTTTTTCTCTTTTTTTTCTTTTTTTTCTGTTTCCCTTTTGTATCTGACATAGCTCGTCGGATACGAATGACCTCGTTTATATCCGGCCTGATTCATCGGATACACAAGGCTTATTTAGTCGCGCGCGACTGCGACTTTTCATTTCTTTCCCTTCTTCTCCGATTGCAAACCCTGGACACAGCCTCCTCTTCTTCGACTGTGGCATTTGATTCCTTCTTTCTCCGGCGACTTCTTCAGCTTCCGGCGACTCCTATTGACACCAGCGACTGCTATTTAACTCCGGAAACTCCCTGTATTTCCGGCGATTGGTATTCATTGAGCCCTAGCTCATTGTTCACACCGCCCTCTTCATTAGCTCCAGGTGATCCTTCGCCAGCAACTCCACCATCCGACGCCCTTGTGCTTGCATTGTCTGAGTTTCGATCCTGTTCTTGCTCCACCATTTTCCAATCCAACAGTATGCATTTGGCAATCCCTATTGCAATTAAGTGATCCTACTTTGCTCGAAATTTTATCCAAGTAAAGCTAACAGCAATTGTTTTGATGGCAATTATTTGCCTAACTGTGGGGATTTGATTTTCTGATTGCATGTTTGGTATGCTTTTCATGCCTGGATTGCTAGTTTTCTGATCGTATGCTTTATTTTTCGATTGTATGTTAGACTTTTCTGATTACATGCTAGAACAAGCTTTGATCTCCAATTTGCTGCAATTCTTTAGGATTGGCCTGCTGGTGATATTTCCTCATTGTTCCTGTGCTAATTCCCAACTGAATTATCCACGGCATGATTTTGCATTTCCAATATTTCCGATGATAGAATTTTTCAAACTTGATGCCATGTCTGTTTTCCTGAAATTTGCTTTGACTTTCCAATTGATCCTGCCCTTTCCCGAGGTGTGGTTCTTTAATACTGACTGACGGTGGTATTTATTGAATTGCCGATTGCATGGCCTTTTTTACTTTGTTTTTGCATTGCTGGTGATGAATGCTCATGGCATGATTTTCCAGTTATGGCTTGCCAATTTGAATTTCTGCCACTCTATCTGCACTCCCTGTTGATCCTTTGGCCCTTAATTTTCCCATATCCTGAAATCACAAAATAGTAGGAAATATTAAGCTTTGTAGGAATCTTTTAGGGTTAGGAAAAAATGTTTTAGAATTAGAAAACAGAAATATCCGTCCTTTCCCAAATGAGATAAAATTCCCTCGAGACACAATTCATGATAATTTTGAAAAAGTCCGCTAAGATCCCTGATGAACTAGAATTGAAACCTAGGCCAAAAGTAAGGTAAAATTTCTGATAAATTTGAATTGAAATTCATAAAACACTTCCCTGTGGCTTGTAGATGGCTAGGAATCGTTCTCGTGTTCAAGAGGAGGCTGACCCTGCTGATCAGCCCTCCACTTCGCCGGCTCGGATAGAGGCGAGTTCTAGCGCCACCCTGTCGGAGCCATTAGATGTTTCCAGAGAGAGCTCTGCTGAGGGCTCTGCTGAGGTAGGCTTCCCAATTCTTTCTTCTTTCTTTCCCTGCTTCCCTTGAAACCGACTTCACTTATTCATTTTTGCTTTTAGCCTGTTGTTGATCCTGTTCGAGGCCGTGGTAGAGGCCGAGAGAGAGGCGGAGGCCGAGTTGGTGAGAGGGGTCGAGGCCGAGCCGGAGAGAGAGGCCGAGGCCGGGCCGGAGCTTCAGGCCAGGAGGGTGCTGCTGTAGCCTTACGCTTAGGGGTCTCTGCGGAGCTGAGAGCGTCTGTTCATGATACAGAGCTCCATAGTAGTTTGGATAGCCACCCCTCCATGTGCATCTGGGCCGATGTGCCTCTTCCGTATCCTCCTTCTCATCTACGAGGCAGTTGGGGGAGATTTAGTGAGTTGGTGCAGACACTTTCTCCGGCACTCAGGTGTGAGTTTAGGAGGTGCCACCTGGATTATTTTCTCAGCATCCCTTCATTCCGAGCCGATCGTCCCCTCATTTTTGCCATGATGGAGCGATATTTTCCGGAGACGCAGTCATTCCATCTGCCGGACGTGGAGCTGGGGATCCGCCCCTCCGATTTTGTGATGATCACCGGCATTCCTCTGATGGGGCGGACTATCGTTTTGGACCGGCCTTCAGCAGCGGATATCGGCCTTCTCTTGGGATATCAGGACCTGCCTCCTGCTGCTTGGGACGGGCGGAGTGGTCGTATCTCCATTAGCTGGCTGCGGGTGAGCCTCACTTGTCATTATGAGGGGAGACATGCGACCATCACCGTGGAGGATGCAGCCTTCGCACCTATTTTCCGGCACGTGTTTTTGCTGATGCTTGGGAGCTGCTTCTTCCAAGAGGACATGACCAGTGTTAGTCCTCTTTTCCTGGATGCTTTGAGAGATCTCCATCAAACCCGACAGTTAGCCTGGGTCGGCTCATATACGGGACTATCTTGGCTGGATTGTGCTGAGTAGTTCGAGGCCTGGCAGCCTCGAGAGGTGATGGAGTCAGCTGTCGGTTCTTCTGGCAGATCCTGCAGGTACTAAATTCATCTGTCTTATTCCCTGGGCTTTATCTTCTTTATCTTTGACTGATTTCTCTTTTGCCAGGTGTTCATGTACACCTACATGACCTACTTCCGCCCGTCCCCCGTGCCTGGCGTAGCGGATTTTCCTGTTGCCCTGCGGTGGTCAGCCCAGGTCCGAGATGCAGATAGGAGTCAGCCCCGCACTGCTCGGGTTCACTTGGACCGTGCCCGACGATCTGCTGTAAATTCTTCGCCCCTTTCTCTTTTATTTCTCTTCCTGTACCTTGCCTGTACCTGACCATTTTTTCTTCTTTGCAGCTCATCCTGACACGCTTTGATGACATGGATATTGGGGTGTCCCGTGAGATGATAGTACAGGATGCTTTTGATAGAGATCTTTAACGTCAGCCCTAACAGTGCTTCCTTGGGAGGCTTGGTAGGGTGATGTATTTAGGAGAGCGCCTGTACTATCAGCATACAGGCATACTTCGTATACCCGTTCCCCCTCCTCCTGTGGGTCCCGACACGCTCCTGCCTGGTTTTGATATGGACCAGTTTGATCATTTTCAGGATGCAGAGGGGCTCACAGTAGCTGGGGATTATGACGAGTGGATCCAGAGAGTATCCATTGGGTGCTTGATGGATCGACCCACCCGGGCTGGAGTGACAGAGATTGGCGGGATCTATATCCGGGTCCACGATGATACTGTGAGTTTCGCGATCTTCATCCTTTCATCAGATTTCCTTTAACTCTGTATTTATGACCTAATCCTGTTCTTATTGGCAGGTACATGAGCTTAATGCCTTGCGGGACCGGTTCCAGAGCCAGCGGCCCGCGATCGAGGAAATGTTCGCAGAGCATGACGCGGTCGTGGCCCAGAGGGATGCTCGGATCACAGAGCTGGAGGCTCTGGTTGCTGAGCTTCAGGCTAGACAGGTATCTGGTTTCTTTATAATTTTATCTCTTTTATTTCCATGTTTCTATTATTCTGATATGACTGTTTGACTTTTGCAGGATCCCATTCCAGATCATGATGCTGCCTTTGGGCCAGATCTGGCTCCTGATCTGTCTCCCGTTCGGGCTGCTAATCCCAAGGATGCTCCAGCTGCTGTTCCTGATCCATCTCCGGTTCAGGCTGCTGCTCCTGCGGACCCTGTGGGCTCCTCATCTCCAGTGGTGGCTCCTGAGGCGGAGGACATCCCTACTGCTGACCTGGTTGAGCCAGATCCCCCAGTTCCCGCTGTAGATATTCCTGGTAAGTTTTCTTTAATTTTCCCTCTTTGGTTTATCTTGATACTTTTGCTTCTGACCCTTTTTGTTGACCCAGATACTTCTGTTCCTGGTCCCTCCTTTGCTGCTGCCGAGCCTTCTGGAGCTGCAGGAGTCGAGAATACTGTGGCTGAGGGTCCAGTTGAGCCGGTTGCTGCTGAGCCTGAGGCTTCCTCACCAGATTCTGCTCCTGACCCGCCTCCAGACCTTTCGGAGTACTGCTTGGAGTATCAGATCCAGTCCGTTGTGGGTCGGTTGCCTCGCCATGCTGCCGCGCGTATCATTTCCCATGTCTTTAGTCGTCGACCATCCCGAGGTAGAGGTCGCAGAAGAGGACGGGGCAGAGGACGCCGAGGCATTGTACAAAAAGACTTGTTTATATATGAAAAAAACTTTTTTTTTATTCTCTCTTGTCTGGCTCTCTTTTCTTTTCAATTTCATGCAATTATAACTTGTACACAGGTGAAACAGGTAAAAAATTGGATTTTTCTCCATTTTCTCTTTTTTCTTTTGCATTTTTCTTTGTATCCGACATATCAGACCGGATACATTGAGATCTGTTTGTATCCGACAAGTTATATCAGATACACACAGATTTCGTTGTATCCGGCATTTTCCAACGGATATGAAGAGACTCTTTTGTATCCGATCTGATATATCGGATACATTAAAAAATGCTATAAATGCAACCAGCCTCGGGATTTGCGTATTTTTTACGAGTTTTTGAGTTTAGAAAACCCCTTTTTCGCTTTTTTCTTCCTCCCATCACTTCCAATGGATTCCCACCTCTATTGTTGGGAGTGGTGACTCTAGCAATTATGAAAACTTTCCACCAAGTGAGAATGCAATTGTTTCTCATGATGAGTCTGATGATGATGAGGAAAGTATTCAAGAGGCATATGACAAATTGTTTAGGGAGTGTTTGAAAGCAAAGAAACAATTGAAGTCCAATCTTAAAAGACTAAATGATGTAGAGCTCAAGAAAGAAGATCTTCAAGCAAAATTTGAAGAGTCTACTTCTCGTCTAGGTGAACACAAGTTGAAGATTGAATCCCTAGAATCTGAGAACAAGTCTCTTAAGGAAGAGCTTGAAAGAACTAAAACTCAACTCCAGAAGTTTTCTTCAGGTTTACCCAATTTGGACAATATGCTAGGGATGAGTCAAGTAGGAACTGATAAAAGGGGTTTAGGATATAAGGAAGTCTCCAATGATACTCCCTCTTCTTTTAAGACCCAAGTTGTGAATGCCAAAGGAAAGAATAGGTCCAATCCTTCCAAGGGTAAGACAAACTAATGTAGAAATCGTGGTCAAAAGTCTAATTGGTCAAAACCTAGGGGTGTTCCAACCAAGAGTTCCCAATCTCAGAATTTTATCCTTACTTGTCATTATTGTGGTATTTCTGGACATATTAGACCAAATTGTTGGGACTTGAACCAAAATTCTAGGAGATCCTCACCTAGAAAACTTCAAAAGAATTTGTCTAAACAAGTGAAAGAGCTTTCAAATCAGACAAAACTCTTAAGTCAACAATTAGCTTCAATGACCAAGA
This sequence comes from Buxus sempervirens, assembly GCA_947561395.2. Classification (NCBI taxonomy): domain Eukaryota; kingdom Viridiplantae; phylum Streptophyta; class Magnoliopsida; order Buxales; family Buxaceae; genus Buxus; species Buxus sempervirens. Next base: position 55,877,018 of record OX387182.1, read on the forward strand.
AAACCATCGAGCCTAAGCAAATTTGGGTTAAAAGAAGTGAATTGACTTGCCATGTAGTTCATGTTGCTTTGAAGGCTAGAAATATTCTCGTGGTAACTTGATAGTGCTTGCTCTCGTCACATGTGTGGTGACAAATCATTGTTTAAATCTTTTGAAGATTATTCTTGTGGTACTGTTAATTTTGGTGATGGAAGCAAAGCTCCTATTGTAGGTAAGGGTGTTATTGAAATTTCTGGTATGCCTATTTTGAGTGAAGTACTATTTGTTGATGGCTTGAAAGCTTACTTGATTAGTATAAGTCAATTGTGTGATTCAAACATGGAAGTTAAATTTGCTAAAGATATGTGTTCTGTGTTTGATGCAAATGGTTTGTGTGTGCTTCAAGGAGAAAGAACTCCTGATAACTGTTATGGTGTGATTCCTAATTCTGATGTTGTGTGTAATTCTTCTAAAGTTGATATGCATGAATTGTGGCATCAAAGGCTTGGTCATTTGAATTTTAAAAACTTGACTGAATTGTCCAAGCATGATTTTGTTAGAGGCCTTCCTAAGCTTGCCAAAGTAGAACCAAATGTGTGTGGGCCATGTCAGTTGGGAAAGCAAACTAGATCTAGTCACAAAAAGATCACTGAGTGTTTAACCCACAAACCTCTTGAATTGTTGCATATGGACCTTATGGGTCCTTCTAGGACTGAAAGCCTTGGTGGTAGGAGGTACATTTTGGTTATTGTGGATGACTTCTCTAGATTTACTTGGGTTTAGTTATTAAGAGAAAAATCTGAAGCAAGTGAGTTGATTAAGTCTTTGTGTCGAAGACTCTCTAATGAAAAAGAGTCTAAGGTTGTTAGGATGAGGAGTGACCATGGGAAAGAGTTTGAGAACTCAATCCTTGAAAATTTTTGTCTTGAAGAGGGAATTCATTGTGAGTTCTCTGCTCCTTTTACTCTACAACAAAATGGAGTAGTAGAGAGGAAAAACAGGGTTCTTCAAGAGATGGCAAGAGTTATGATACATGCCAAGGGGGTGGCCATGTATTTCTGGGGAGAAGCTATTAACACGGCTTGTCATGTGGTTAATAGGGTGTATTTGAGGCCTGGGAGTACTGAGACTCCTTATGAAATTTGGTTTGATAAAAAACCCACTGTCAAATACTTTCGTGTTTTTGGAAGTAAATGTTTTATTTTGAGAGATATGGAGAATTTTGCTAAGTTTGATGCCAAGAGTGATGAAGGAATCTTCCTAGGTTATTCTAAGAATAACAGGGCTTACCGTGTGTATAATTTATGTACACACACTGTCATGGAATACATAAATGTTGTTGTGGATGAAGGGGTTGATAAGTCTCAAGTTGAGGGGGAGACTATCCTAGAAGTAGGGGATAATGACTTGACTGTTGAAATTCAAAATCCCAAGTCATCTGAGTCATCTTCTTCAATTTCTGAAGAGGGTTTTTCTTCAACTCCAGGTCCTACAAAAGAACCTTCCTCTAGAGTGAAGTTAAATTATCTCAAAGAGTTGTTAATTGGTGATTTGAATGAAGGGACGAGACTTCGTAGGAAAGTCCTAAAGCAGATGTCTTTTGCATCATATGTCTCAACTCTTGAACCTAAGAAGGTAGAAGAAGCACTTACTGATGAGTGCTGGATTATTGCCATGCATGATGAATAAAACCAATTTATTAGGAATGATGTGTGGTATCTTGTTCTTAGACCTGAAAATTATAATGTTATTGGAACCAAATGGATTTTCAAGAACAAGTCAGATGAACATGGTACTATTGTGAGAAATAAGGCTAGGTTGGTTGCACAGGGATATTGATGAAACATGGTACTATTGTGAGAAATAAGGCTAGTTGAGGGTATTGATTTTGATGAAACCTTTGCCCCTGTAGCTAGACTTGAATCTATAAGGATTTTACTTGCTATAGCTTGTCACTTGGGTTTTAAATTGCATCAAATGGATGTAAAAAGTGCTTTTCTGAATGGGATACTTCATGAAGAAGTATATGTTGAACAACCCAAGGGGTTTGTAGATCCTAAGTTCCCACATCATGTGTTTAGGCTTAAGAAAGCCTTGTATGGGTTGAAACAAGCTCTTAGAGCTTGGTATGAGAGACTTACTGCATATCTCTTAGATCACAAGTTCACAAGAGGAGGAGTTGATAGAACTCTGTTCATTAGAAAGGATAAGAGCAGTTTCACTGTTGCTCAAATTTATGTGGATGATATTGTTTTTGGTTTTCCAATTGATTCTCTTGCTTTAAATTTTGCCAAAGCTATGCAACATGAATTTGAGATGAGTATGGTTGGTGAATTAAATTTTTTCTTAGGTCTTCAGATTTCCCAATCTACAGATGGGATTTTCATATCTCAATCTAAATATGCTAAAGACCTTGTGAAGAGATTTGGGTTGGACAGCAAGAAACACACTAAAACCCCTATGAGCACTACCTTGAAACTTGATTCTGATTTGTCTAGAAAGAGTGTAGATAACACTCTTTATAGAAGCATGATAGGTAGTCTTTTGTACCTTACAGCTAGTAGGCTTGATATTGCTTTTAGTGTAGGTGTGTGTGCTAGATTCCAAGCAAATCCTAGAGAGTCTCACTTGTCTGCTGTCAAACGTGTCATACGATAAGTTAATGGTACTGTTGATCATGGTATATGGTTCTCTAGAGACACTTCTGCAATTCTAGCAGACTATTCTGATGCCGACTGGATTGGAAATGCAGATGATAGGAAGAGCACAACGGGAGGTTGTTTCTATGTTGGGAACAATCTAGTGGCATGGATGAGCAAGAAACAAAACTCTATTTCCTTGTCCACAGCTGAAGCTGAGTATATAGCAGCTGGTAGTGGTTGCACTCAATTGCTTTGGATGAAGCAAATGTTGAGTGATTATGGGATTGAACAGGGAACTATTGTCTTGTATTGTGATAATATAAGTGCTATTAATATTTCCAAAAACCCTGTTAAGCACTCTCGAACCAAGCACATTGATATATGACATCATTTTATTCGAGAGTTGGTAGAAGATCATGTGATATCTTTTGAACACATCCCATCTGAAAATCAATTAGCTGACCTCTTTACCAAACCTTTAGATGCTCTTAGGTTTGAGTTTCTTAGGAAAGCTATTGGTGTTGGTCCTCTTCATTAAGAAGGACTTTGTAGCATGCTTTAGGGTGTCTCATGCATATTTCTCTTCTTTAGCATGCTTATTTGTTTTTGTTATTTCGTATTTTACTTTTGTATTTGTTTTTTTTTTCGTATTTTGGTTTTCGGTTTTTATATGAGTTCTTGTCTTGACATTTGTCAACTATAGGATAAGTATAAGGTTTTGAAAATATATATCTTTTGGTTATATTTTGAGAACCTACAAACTCTTCAAAGATGATTTCTCAAATGTGGTTTCAACAGTTTCTAATAATATCACAATCATCTTGCTAAACTCTATTTGTGGTTTGTACATCACATACACATACCAAATACAATTGAGGAAGCTTATTTTTATTTTTATTTTGGTGTTGTGTGGATAGGCAATCCTTGGTTTATTCTTGTCTATCTTAAGTTGAAAAGACCTTTGCATATGACCTTGTGTTACAAAGAGATTTCTCCCTTTTGTTTAAAAAAAAGTTATATGAAAAGAACTCTGGGATGAAATGTAAACCCCAGCAATATTGAGTTCAAAAAGAAAGAGAATCACAAAGAGTATAACCATGGAATAAGGTGTAAACTCAGATATTCTAAGGAACACTACTCTTTGTTCAAAAAGAATTGTAAGAAACAGGGGGAGAAAATTTCAAAATCTTGATGCTTAGGTCTTAAAATTTTCATGAAAGGGTTCTTTTCAATTTTAGAGAGACTTGGGTAATATTGGATTTCTTGATCAATGGCCAACTCCTCTTCACCAAGCTCTCATATAGGCAAAATTGTTGTATTTGGCTTTGCACATGCACACAAACACAATTGGTAATTTGGTTGAGTTGTTGTATAATTATTTGGGAGTATTGAAGTTGAATTTGTTCAAATCTGAATTTTAGAGCAAAATGGTTCTCAAAATGTGTCAAAATTTGAGTTTTCAAGAGTTTATACTTGATTTATAGTTTTCTGTATGTCTTGCATGTTTTTACGTTTGTTTGGAGTGTTTTTGGTTGAAAAGAGATGAGTTTTCTTGCTGAAATCTGGAATTTTTTCTGAACTTTTGGTGATCGTTCGAACGGCCTATCGAACGTTAACAAACGTTGGTTATTACATCCAACGTTCAGCAAATGCTTGTCGAACGTTGCTTTCAAAACGAATTTTCTGTTTAACGTTCGCCTCGCGTTCGCTGAAAGTTCGAACGATCAATTAAAAATCTGTTTTTAAAAAAAAGGTCGCGTGCGAAAAGGGCTTTAGGGTTTTTAGCGTTTGAAACGAAACTCGAACGTCTGGCGATTTTAGGGCTTTCGGATTACTTCGTGCTTTCTCATCGATTCGTGCCTCCAAATCGTGATTCAAGGTAAGATCTTTGGTCTTCGTGCATTATTTTCTCTTTTCTCTCTTTGTTCATCGGCTAGGGTTTTCTAGGGTTTTACACGTTAAATCTTTGATTTATTCGTGGTTTGTGGTTTATTTTTGTTCAAATCAGTTTCTAAATGTTTATTCTTGTTTTATTGTTGATTTCAAGTAATTTTTTGGCCGATTTTGTTGAAGTTCATGTTTTGATCGAAAAACCCCAAATCTGGGCTCGTTTTCTTCAACGTTCGCCGAACGGTCGAACGTTGCTCGACTGTTTTGATTGCTACTTGGTTCGATCAGCTTTGTTTTTTTTTTTTCTCTCATGCATTTTTTTTCTTTTCTTAGCATATAGTTTAATTCTATAGTTGGTTCTTCCATGTTATCATATTCTAACATGTGCTTGTATTATTGTTTTTTTTTGTTTTATTTTTTTCTTTCTTGATTCTATTCCATTCCTAGATGCCTAGGAAGAAATCTCTTGGTTCAAAAAATTCAAACAAGAAACCTCGTTTTGATGAGTCCTTATTTGTTGATAAGAGAACTGGGAAAAATTTTGAGGAATACTTTTGTGATAGGTCTGTCATCATTGAGAGAGAAGTTAAATTTGCATCTCTTCCTGATGAGATCTCTGATTGTTTTAAGGATAGGGGTTGGGATCCCATGTTTGGGAATTTTATTCTTCCATCTGTAGAGCTGGTTAGAGAATTTTTCACCAACATCCATGATGTTGATTTCGAAAAGTTTGAATTCTCAACTTTTGTTCGAGGCACTCCCTTTCGTGTAGGACCCGATGTTATTGCCTCGGTTTTTGGTCTTCCTCGGGTCCCGAATCCTCAATTTCCTTATCCTCCTCCTACTCCTGATTTTCAAAATGAGGTTGTTGATACACTTCTGCATCTTGGAAGAGGGAATTGGGTTTTTAGAGGTGGAGCTTTACAGGTTAAATACTTTACGGCTGAAACAATAGTTATTTTTCGTATTCAAAGTCATAACTTGTTTCCCGTAGCTCACAAATCCTCTATCCCGTTTGATAAGTGTTTGTTTCTGTGTGCTTTGAAGAAGCATCACTCAATTGATTTGCCTTCTATCATTTGCTCAAAAATCTTAGATGTTTTCTTCAACTCCAAGAAGACGTATGGTCTTCCCTACGGGTGCTTGATTGCCCGTTTAGTTCGTGCCCTAAATATCTCTTTTCCTCCTTGGAGTTGTGTAAGGCTTCTAATCCTATCTCCGAATCAGCTCTTAAACAAAGCCGTGCTCATTTGTCTTCCACTCCGGCTCCTAATCCGGATGATCCTGCTGAGGCTCAGCCTCCCACTTCTTTGCATGAGGAACTCTTGTCCCTCAAAGAGCAAAATACCCAGATTCTCTCTTATTTGAAGAAGCACCATGCAGATACGGTCCTTCGGTTTCAGCGACTTGAGCTTCAACAATCTAATTTGCAAACGTCGTTTGGAAAGCTTGAATCTGCACTGGAGGGGTATTTTCATCAAGAGGATGATGAAGATGACGATGAAGCGCTTGCTACTGCAGCTCCGGGTTCAGGTGGAGGTGGTGGCAGTGGAGAGGGTGATGGTGCTGGGCCATCTCATTCGTGAAGTGATCCCTTTGTCTAGTTGTGACAAAAAGGGGGAGAAGTCATATTTTTGTGTGTGTTTTGTTGGATGTATTAAACCTGGATGTGAAAATGGATGTATTGTTTGTTTTTGTCGTTCATGAATGTATTCCTTGTGAATATTTTGTTTGGTAGTTCATGAATATGCGAAGGTATATGCCTTAAGTGAATGAATGAAAATATTGGAAGTTTGATATTTGTTTTAGCTCATTCTCTTATTTTTTGGCTTGTTATTGTTATTTGTTGTTCTGTGTTTCAAATACCCTTTGCTTTTCACTTGGTACTTTCAATGTTTTTGATGTTTCAGGAACAGGTGAATCAGTATGGGTTTAATAGGTTTAGGGGGAGGTCATGTCAATTTTTTGTTGTTGTTTGTTCATGTTCTAGTTGTTGCTTGGTGGTTCACAACAATTAGAATATGTCTTGTTAATTTTGTCACGGAATAGCCAAAGGGGGAGTTTGTAAGGATTATTTTGTATTGAATTTATTCCGTGTCAAAAAGGTTTTATTAAAGTGGTCAAAGTATTTGGGGTAGGTTATAAGTGTTGCGGTTCAAACGGGGTTAAGGTCGGAGTAAAATTGATAAAGTTACGACCAAAGTTCGATGAATGTTCGCCAGTCGTTCGACCGTTGGTGTTCCACAGAGAAACCCGAGAGCAGCGTTCACTTCACGTTCGCTGACCGTTCGACAGTTGGTGTTCCACAGAGAAACCCGAGAGCAGTGTTCGCTTCACGTTCGCTGACCGTTCGACCGTTAGTGTTACACAGAGAAACCTGAGAGCAGCGTTCGCTTCACGTTCTCTGGCCGTTCGAACGAGAAGAGGAAAAGTGAGTTTTTGTATTGGACATTTTTGCCGCGTTCACTGAGCGTTTGAACGCTCATTAACAAACTTCAGTTTTAGAAGTTCGATCTTTTCTGATTTGTTTCCTTTTCCGCTTCTATCTTCTCCTAATCTATATAAGGAGTGTCTAGACTATTGTGAGGGTTACCCAAGACGTTTTAGAAACCCTAAAAACGTGTGTGAGAGCAAGAGTTCTTTCTTCTCTTCTTCTTCCTTCTTTGAGCCATCAAAACCATCATTCATCTTTCTTTTCTACCTTGGAGTTCCGGGTTGGAGAGTTTGCATGTGGGAGTTCCTGCGGTTGCTGAGCGAGTTCGTTTGACGCTTCACTAAGAAGATATTCAGAGTTCTAGATCGTTGCAAGGGTGCAAGTCTGAAGAGTTCTTCAGATATTTACATTGTGAGTCAGAGTTAGTATTGGGTCGTCTGAACCACTATTGTAAGTCTTCTTCTTATAGTGATTTTCAGAGGTGGCACATTATCTCCCGGAGGGTTTTTCTCTTTGAGAGTTCTCTTAGAGTTTTCCCTTTGTCACCAAAATTGCTTGTGTTGTCTCTTCTTTATTTTGCAATTTTGTGTGATGGATTGTTAATTGCATAGACTTGTGCATGCCTATTAATTAAAAACTTGTTTTTAATTGGTAGAAATTTTATTCCGCAATCGGTTTCACCTATTCACCCCCCTCTAGGTGATATAGAGTCTAAACTGTGTTTTTCATTTTGTAAAAGGAATAGAAGAGAACAAAATCAAGATTTGTTTAAATTTTAGGTAGAGGTGCCCCTGAAAATGTCTTCCTTCAATACATTAGCTAAATTTGTAGTAAGATAAACTAACCAAAAATAAATAAATAAATAAAATAAAATAAAAGAATACTACTCTAAGCCAAAGTTTTCCAAAGCATCTTCCCTAAAAATGTGCTTACTTGTGACTTCTTAGAAAGATTGAATGATTCTCTCCATTTTAGAAATGACGTTCAAAATACTCCCAACGCTTTTCGCTATCTTTGCAAGTCAAGAGTTGGATGAGAAATTGAGAGTCACTCTTAAACTCCATACAAGTTCACATCCTAGATGTTTTGGCAGATTGAATCCTTCCAAAACAACCATAGCTTACAAAAAAAAAAAAAAAAACTTGACCTTTTGAGGCCATTGAGGATGCCGAAGTTTCCTTCAATCAGTACCCAGTGGCGGAACCACGTTATAGCTGGGGGGGGGGGGGGGGGTGGTGGTGGTGGTGTGTGTGTATTTTTTTCTACATGTTTTAATTGAAATTTATGTTTTGCTCCCTCTGAAATTTCTGGTTTGCCCCTCCTAATTCATTGAAATTTCTATATTTCATGAGAAGTGTTAATTGAAATTTTTTTTTTGCCCTCTCAGATTTGGAGTCCTGGTTTTGCCTTTGCCAGTACCATTGTCTTAGTGATCGCCATCAATTATCATTTGTTTATAGGCAGATGAAAGACCCTGTAGTCTTCTTTGTTTTTCTGTTTCCATATTATTTTATCCTTTCTTTCATGGAAATTTAAATGATTCTGGACGTATATATCATGTCTTCAGAGACGACTTGGCACAAAAGGTTAGTATTAATTTGACGAGTTGCTATTCAGGTATGTTAAATTAGCCAACCTACTTAAAAGTCTTAAATTGTTGTTCTATGTTGCCGTTGTTGTTGTTGTTATCGTTAAGGCTGAAAGAGTGGTCCGAATGGATGAATCAGCTGGTTTTCATAGTAATTAATTATAACTGACCCATTTTTTTTAGTGAGAGTAATGTAAACCTTGACTGCCAACAAGTTTTTTAAATTTCTTGACTGACTTTGAATTCTATAAGACAATGTATGTAACATCCCAAAATTCTTAAAGTTGGTGCTTTGGATTAAAAATGAAATTTTCTACTCATTTTGGTAAGTTATTGGGAATTTATTGCATATTTTGTGATTTAATTAGAAATTAAAAAAAATTTTAATATATTGCTTTATTTCATTGGGTGGCAAGTTTATGAGGATGGTTATATGGTGTCTGGAAATAGGACCTTAGGGGTTATTTTAGTTTAGGTGTGTATCGGATTGAGTGGGAGCAATTCGTAGGATAGTTAGGTGGAGGTGCGGAGTAATGAATGGAATCGGGAGAGAGAGAGAGAAACCACCTTCAATTTCCTGCCGACAGGTTTGTAATTTCCTACGCACAGCTTTGTTCTTCCCATCTGATATTCTTCTCCCTCTCAATCTTCTACTCTCTCTCAATCCATTGCTTCTGGTAGAGTCCACAGAAGAGTATATAGTCGCCAAAACTGGAGTAGCTTAGAGTTGGTGATTGGGGTTGGAACCGCAGACATCATCATCTTCCAACTGAGTTTTGAATTTGCAAAAGCAAGTAAGACCATCACTTATATTTGCTTTGAATTGATGGATTTAAGTGCTATTATATGTAGTGTGAATTTGCAGAACCAGTAGTTTAATTAAATTGCTTGAATCTGGTTCTACTATTCTGGACTCATCGAAGTTGATGGATTTATTGTGTTTGGCATAGTGTGGTTGGCTTAATATGTTTGGATTACTGTTTTCCATTGCTGGGAATTCGAGGAAATGTGGTGGCTTGGAATTATTAAGAGTTGAGTTAATTTTAGTTGGATCGTATAGAGTATCACGGATACTCTATTTTCCGCTTAGTTGTTTTGTTTCAAAGGGTTTTGGGACATCTTGGGACGCCTACAAAACTCTGCAAACCTAATTATAATTTGAAATTTGATAGCTTAAAAATTATTTTGCCATGTTTAGAGTAGATAGAAACTAACTGTAGCTTAAAAGAATTCATGGATTGGTCTAGAAAAATCCTCCAAGTTGGCCATTTAATCAGAGAAATGAATGAGCAGTGTCATCTTCGACATTTGAAAAGATGTTAATTTTCAGTACAAAATTGGTTTCTTAATCGAAAAACAATTATATATGGAATAATATTTATATTCAGTACATAATGAGCGAATTATTGATAAATTAGTGTGCAGAACCTAAATAATTAAGTTTTAGTTCAGATTTTAGTTAAATTCAACAACTAAGTTCAAACCCTAATAAATAATTACATTTTAGTCACATTTTGAAAGAAGAATCAAAATTCAAGGAAAAAGTGTTAAAAGTGATTTTTAGGATTTATAAATTACTTTAAAAATAGGATAAGGTCAATTTAATAAAAGTAAAGAGAAAAATTGTAATTTAGGTGAAATTTAACATAGTGCATAAAAGAGAATTTTGGTCAATTTAATTAAAAGTAGGGGACTTGTACGTGAATGGTTGTGTGACTGCATGCTTTATTTATTTGCATCAGAGAGTCCTAAATCGGATTTTATCGCTTATATGAGTATAATAAATTTCAAACAATGATGTTTATCATTGTTATTAAATATTTTATGTGAATTCCACTAGCATGATTCCTAAATTGCATTTATATTATAATATTATTATTTTGAGAAAAATATGCATATTTGAATAAGATGACATACACATGAGTATTCATAGTTTTGATTTGTGTATATTGCACCCTAATTAAATTTGTTTTACCCTGCGATAAGTTTAACTTATCAATAGCGGGTTAGCACTTTACTGGTATGTAAGGTAGAAAAATGAATTTCATTATTTGATCTCAATAAGATCCTTATTATGTTTTGAATATGGAATTATTGTGTGGATGCATAAAAAGATAATTAAAACTTGAGTGTGTGAGGGCTCATCAATATGGGAGTAGAGGGAGTTGTACTGATTGGAACGACGAAGCTGGTTGAGTTGAGGATTCCTCCTGGCATCTTTTTATTTATTTTGTAATGTGAGTCAGTCGAGATGTGATTCTTCCTGACAGAGCTAGTCGAGACGTTTGATTCCTTCTGGCAGTGTGAGCGATGTGATTGGTACTTCCCGGTAGAAGGGGATTTACCCGAAATGTGTTATGTGTGGTGATCTTGTGATCAAAGGATTGTGCATTCCAGTCTGAATACTATAGTTGTAGTCCTGGCCGATGTCTATAGTTCCGGCTGGACATTACTTTAATTATTCTTGTGATATAATATGATATGGTTTATCGGATTAATCGAATTGATTTGGTTCTAAGTTATAAATTGATTTATATATTCCAGTTGATGATTATTGTAATTCTTCTGAACCTTATTGTGAATTCATATTATTTAGTGGGATACGAGGTCGTCTCATTTGCACTTGATTACTTGTGATGTATTATGATTTAAGATATATCTGCATATGTATTTAATTTATCATATGATGGCTTACTGGGATCTCCGATCTCATTTAGTTTATTATATATAGATTGTGCAAATTCCAGAGTGTTGACAGTGGGTTTCGGGTAGATCCTGTTTTAGAGGTATAGCAGTTATCATTTTATTCATCGTACTTAATTATATGTCATTTCAGTGTTTTTACATTCTGAGATTATGATTCGAGATAGATATTATATTAAGTCTTCCGCTTTATCATTATTTGATTTATTGCACTCTGATATATTTGATGAGCATGGATTATCTGTTGGTATCAGATGATTGGTTGTGTTCATAGATGAGTGAATTCGGATTTATTGTCTTAAATTTTAATTAAGACCCGAATTTACTTGTCACCCGACATACTAATTCTAGTAATTCTGTGGTTTAACTCATAAGATACTGGAATTGAACTGGTGTATATCACAATGTAAAAAACCCATGTTTTCTTGACTGACTTTGCTATAAGACAATGTAATAAATTTGAATTCTATAAGAAGTTTCCTTGACTGGCTTTGCTTTGTCTTTTGCATTCTTATGCTCAACAATGTGGAAAGAACTGATCTCTCTCCTCGCGAAAGCTATCTTCTTTCCGTCTCTCTCGCCTAATCTCTTTCTTCCAACCTCTTCCCTGTCGCATGCCCCTGCGAAAGCCATTTTTTCTGATTTGCCTTAATCAAAGCATAATCGAAGCACTTTGGAGTCGTCCTCATCTGGTGATTGGTGCAAGTTAGCCTGATCTTCTGGTGAACAAAAGGCTAGCTGTGAATCATAGAATTCTGTGACCTAGAAATTAAATTATTCTTTCAATTAAATCTTGCATTAAAATATGCAAATTTTTATAACCAGTTAAAATATTTCTGCATTTGGGCTTTTTCTTTTGCATTGCCGCCCTGATTTGCTTTTCTTGTTGGTAAGTTTCTTGTTCTAGTAGAAGCTCTGTTCTGATGAGTTATTGTACCAAGTTTGCGTGAATAATTCTTTTAACACCTGAAATTTAAGGAAGTACAGGTCTTCTCCCAAACAAATAGAAGGGCCCGATGGAAGAAACTTGCAGCTACGCTTCAGGTCTGGGTTGTCTCTTCCTATATTTATAGGAGGGAAAGTAGAAGGAGAGCAGGGTGCTGCAATCCATATTGTCTTGCTTGACCAAAGTCCTCAGTTAAATTAGAAATCGTTGTTCTCGAAGGTGATTTTAGCAATGACAACAATGATGGCTAGACTCAAGAAGAATTTGAAAGCAATGTGGTGAAAGAATGTGAAGGAAAGAGGCCAATTCTTACCGGTGACTTGCAGGTATCATTTCTAGATGTTATCTTGGTGGTATTCTTATCGTCAATTAAATGAAGTCATATGCATTTATTGAATGGCTTGAGGTGGGTTTGACCTAGGGCTATGAGCCAAACCAAGACAAGATTCTCTCAACTTGGCTCAGGCTCGAAAGCCTTATGTCATGCTTAAGCTTGTTAGGATGCAAGGGCTCAGGTTCATCTCTTCCAAAACCTGTATCAGTCCTAATTGTGTTATTAGGCCACACAGACTCAATGCCTGCTAATATAAATATTCAAACCTGTGAGTTTGGTGAATATAATGTCAAAACGAAATAAATAATTTAACTTGTGTTATTGTCAAAATTTGAAGACATTACTTGGCTTCCAAAAGTAATGGAAACCATAAACTTGGTTACAAGCAAGTTGAGCCCACTCAAGATTGGCTCAAGCATGTTAATGAAATAGTTTGTTTGGTCCCAATAATTGTTAAGAATCTAATTATTGTGAAGGGTATCTTATTCTCATCCAGTCTGCCGTGTGTACTTTCCAGGGCCGTCATACTTTTAATTAGCAACAGCCCTTACCCAGATGAGAATAGAATGCATTCTTAACAAGCTTTCACAGTTGTTGGGAAGAGAGTACGTGCTGAAAGAAGAGAGAAAAAGAAAATGGCTGAGAGCGTGGTCACGTTTTTGTTAAGTCATGTGAACACGTTGCTAATACGAGAGGCAAAACTCCTCCTTGGAGTGGACAACCAGATCATATTGGTTCTTGACCAGCTTGAATGGATACGTTCCTTCCTTAAAGATGTTGATCAGAAGCGGCACAAGTATGAGAGGGTGAGGGTGTGGGTGAACCAGATCAGAGATGTTGCCTACGACGTGGAAGACTCTATTGACACATATATCCTCAAATTGGAGCAACATATGCAGCGTAACTTTGCTTTGAGATTCATTTCCATTCCTAAGAAAGTCAACGCAATCCACACAGCAGGGATGTGGTTAACGGAAATCAAAGTAAGACTTGATGAGATTTCAGCTAACAGGAACAGGTTTGGCCTTGGGTATATAGAACCAGGGGAGTCTTCAAGTTCTTCAAGTACGGACATGGATCCAAAGGAAAAGAGAGCTCCCATTGTTGAGGAAGCTGATGTGGTGGGTTTTGAGAAGGATGTGGAGAATTTGGCGAAAGCTCTATTGGCAAGAGAATCCCAAAGACATTCTGTGGTTTCAATAGTGGGGATGGGGGGTTTGGGGAAGACCACCCTTGCCAAATATGTCTACAATAGAAGGGATGTTAAGGATGGGTTTCAAGTTCATACTTGGGTTTATGTCTCTCAAGAGTATATAGTAAGAGATCTTTTGCTGAGTATCTCTAAGCAAGTGATGGAAAACCTAACAAGAGAGCATGAAATAGAGCTGGAAAGGATGACCGAGGAGGGACTAAGAAGTAAGCTATATGAAAGCCTTCGTTGGAAGATATATCTCGTTGTTTTTGATGATATATGGGCTAAAGAAGCTTAGGATCTAATTGAGAAGGCCTTCTCGGATGACCAAAATGGTAGTCGAACCATGATTACTACACGCAACAAAGAAGTGGCCTTACATGCAAGATCAAGTAGTCTACATGAACTAAATCTTCTAAATGGAGGTGAGAGTTGGAAGCTCTTTTGCGAGAAGGTCTTCCTAGCCAATAGTTGCCCCATAGAGTTGGAGCAATTGGGACAAGAAATTGTTGCTAAAGCTGGTGGACTTCCTTTAGCAATTGTTATATTGGGAGGCCTTTTATCTACAAAACAGAAGACACATTCTACTTGGCGAAAATTGCTTGAAAGTGCTGATTGGCACCTATTTGAAGGTTCAAAGCGGTGCTCAGAGGTATTAGCTTTGAGTTATAATGATTTGCCCTATTACTTGAAATCATGTTTCCTCTACTTTGGCATGTTTCTAGAAGACGTGGAGATCGAAGCTAATAGGTTGATCCGGTTGTGGATTGCTGAAGGCTTTATACAAGAAAGAGGGGAGGAAACAATGGAAGATGTTGCAGAGGATTACTTGGAGGAACTGATCCAAAGGAGCATGGTGCAAATATCAAGAAGGAGGGGCGATGGAAGTGTTGAAGCCAGCCGTATGCATGATCTATTGCGAGATTTAGCTATTTCGGAAGCCAAGCAAGATAGATTCCTTGAAATTTACGTGAGTCCGCAATCTGTGGAAGCATGTAGATCTCGGTGACTTACTGTTCATCTGGGAAAAGGCAAGTATGATTCTACTCTGCAGCACTACTCTATGGATAACCTTCGATCTCTATTGTGCTGCAATGAAGATTTTGGAAAAATTTTACAGAGGTTTTTTTTATGGTGGTGTCGAACTCCTTAGGGTGTTGGGTCTATTTGGTGTACATATTAGCGAATTGCCTAAGGAAATTGGAGACTTAATCCTTCTAAAGTACTTGGGGTTACGTGGAACTTGGTTAGAGAAACTCCCAGCTTCTATTGGAAATCTTATCAATTTGCAGACTCTAGATTTATGGAAAACAAACATTAAGGTGACACCCTACATGTTACGAAATATGCACCAGTTAAGGCATCTTATTTGTCCAAATGATTGGATTCGTAATCCTCGTGTCTCAAATCGAATTGATCATTTAAGAAATTTTCAGACGCTAGTGACCAGTGCAGGTAGATGGATTAATGGATCCGGTCTTGAAAAGTTAACCAATCTTAGGCAATTGGAAATGTATGGGAAACTATACCAATATTCAAAGGAGTTATCCGATTTTCTTGCCAACTTCCATGGGCTCCGATCATTACATTTGATCCCCATTCGTCACCCATTTGTAGCCCCATACGAATCGACTTTGCCATTGGTTTCATTTTCACACCACATGCACCTTACTCGCTTGGTATTGGAGGGACAGATAGAAAAACTGCCCAACAAGGAAGACTTCCCACCAAATCTTGCTTCTTTAGAGCTTAAGTGGTCGGAGCTAAAGGAAAGTGTTGACCCCATGGCTACCTTGGAAAAGCTACCAAACTTGAGGGCTCTTACACTACTTTCCACAAGTTATTTGGGAAAGAAGATGACATGCTCTAGAGGAGGCTTTGCTAATCTCCATCACTTGAAAATTGAATTCCTCGACTATTTGGAGGAGTGGATAGTGGAGGAAGGAGCGATGCCCAACCTCAGGAGTTTAATTGTGCAGTCCTGCCACCAGTTACGAGTAATTTTTGATTTGCTCAAACATATATCCACCCTCAAGGAAGTGGAATTTCCGTATATGCCAGAAGAAATTGAAAATTGGTGGGATATGCCAGAAGAAATCGAAAATTGGAACCTGGATAGCAGTGGTGGCACATGGAGCAATCATGGTATATATCCTTAATTTTCCCACTTTTTCTTTTTCCAATTTTACTCATGTTTATTATGTTCTCTTCACATTTGCAGTAGCTTTGTTGACTAGAACCATATCAGCCGAGGCCAAGGCAGCAGTCTTAAATTTCACCTATCCCTATTCAATGGCTAGTGAAGTCATAGTTTTACTGCCTAATTAATTTTTAGTATTTGGTGGAGGTCTTGTTGTTGAATTTGTCATGATTAATTAGTAAGCTTTCTCGTTTTAGGGGTTGATTTGGTTGATGTTTGCGGTCATTTTAGGTTCTTTCCATTCAATAAAGGGGATTCCCCAAGTCTTCTAAGTTTTATAGTTTGATATAATTTGCATTTGCAGTCCAAGTTCATTGGGTTTTTGTATTTCGATATTTTGATGTTTTGAATTTATCAATATATACAAATGATTTATCATAGAAAGTTGTGTTGGAGAAGCTGAAGGAACCTCCACATCTTTTAGAGATGGACACTGAGAAAAGAAGATGAAGGATTACTTTCTGATTATTGTGGTCAAGGTACGTACTTCAATTTCAATACATCTCTCTCTTTAATTTGCCCGTGAATGAATGTAGTCATATGCAATTATTTCTCACTTGTTCACTATTTCGGAAATCGATCTAGCATTTTAGATGGTCCAAAGCATCTCTAAACAGATTAGCTAGAGTACTCAAAAAAAAGCTTGTTTCTATTCATTAGAAATATATTCCCATAAATATAATATTCTAACATTTGATGCATCCAAAAGTTCATAAAACTCAAATTAAAATGTTCATTCTAGATATTGTCAATCATCTAAATTCAATCAATAAAATCTCCAGTGGACCTGCTGTAGACACCCCAAATTGCACTAAAAATGAGAAAATAATTGAAAATATTAATTGGGATTTGAAACAGGTTAAAAAAGTGTAAAATCTGGCCAAATTGGTCATGACCGTATTTTGTTTACGGACTGATCATACCTGCAGTTGATATACGGTCACAGCATGCCCGTATTACGACCGTAATATATATACGGGCACGGGGTTTTTTGTGCGAATTTTACCTTTTTGATTTTTGAGCCTTATCTACACCCAAATATCTCTCTTGGATAAGCGAATTCTCTTATTTATCTGTTCGAATTATCTCATTTATCCTTGTGGATAAAGGATTGGCATGATCTTGTGTTTAACTCAAACTGAAACTCTATCTTGCCAAACCTTGGACCAACCATGCCCTTGTGTTTGCCTATAAATAGAGGGCCTTTCCTCAAGCAAAAGGCCACGAAAATTTGAAGTCTAAGAAGCTCCAAGAGAAGAAGAGGAACCCCTGCTGCTTTGCTTGCTCAATCCAGGTAAGTCCCTTTTCCCTTTTATTTTCTGTCTTCAATTCTAGATGTAATAGGATCATCTCTATTGCTGTAGAATAAGGCCATCTTTTGTATCTAGTATTCCTAAACCTCTCTAGCCGTAAAACGTGAAGAGAGAGCTAGGGGAAAAGAGAACAGGTGGATCCCTAGAATAGAACCCCATATCTGTTTTTCTCCTTTTTTATAGAATAAGGCCTTGGATTGTGTTCGTGTAACCAAACCTATCTCCAAGTACTTCAAGAATCCTCTCTAGCCGTAAAACGTGAAAAGAGAGCTAGGGGAAAAGAGAACAGGTGGATTCGTAGGGTAGACCCCCATGTGCTCTAATCTGTGAGATGTGGCTGCTTTGGATATCTTGATCATGTTTTAATGCTTTTTATGATGAATCTAAATGAATCACATGAATCTATGATGTTTATAGCATGAGATCCTCACTTTTTTCCAAAAATTGGATTTTCACCACTTTTGCACCTACAGCACTGTTTTCGTGATTTTTGGTGATTTTAGGCTAAGATCCTGGATTTATCATGATCAATATGGTAGATCTGGATCCAGAAGCCTGAAAATAACTTCTAGGGTTTCATGATATGGTTTTTTAAGTCCTTTTTCATTATTGAGAGAAGACCCTACGGTCTAAGTTCTCCCCTTTTGATGTTCTTCATCAACGTAGGTATTTTTTGTTTTGATTTTCAAATTTAATGTGAAATTTGGGCTTTATTTATGTCCTGGATTATTCAAGTTCAATTTTGAAATATTTTATAAAAATCATATTTTTCTAGATTTCTAGAATTTAGCTTGAAGCCAGATTTTTGGATTTTTCACTGTAAATTGATTTTATTTAATTTTATCTTAATTTTGTTTTGATCATGAAACCCTATGAATGGTATGATCATATTTGAAAGTTCTTGATCAATCAGACTATTCGTATGAAAAAACCATATATTTTGTCTTTTTTGTGATTTTTCCTGATTTTTATAGCAAGCATTTTTTCTTTGAAAAACATGAACAATACCTGGCAACCACCTTGTGTGGATGAATGGGAGTGCCTAACACCTTCCCCTGTTCATAACCTAATCCCCTTACCCATCTCTGGTTGTTTTTTAGGAGGGTTATTTTCACCCTAAAATTGCCTTTTGTGCTTATTTGATATTTTGGTGTCCATTCACACCTAAATTGAATGGTGGTGACTCTTTGTTTAATTTAATCCCGTGTGATGATTGAGGAAGTCAATGGAATTTGATTTTTCCCATGTCTCACACCTGCTAATTAATTCCTGTGTTTTCTTATGTTAATTAGATACCTAATGCAGTAGTTGTGTAATTTCTAATGAAGACAAAAAGCATACAATGATACTCTTGATCATCAGTGACTCATTGCTCCACATGGATCTATAATAAGTTCCTATAAACCTGATTGGCTAATTGAGCTGTACAAATCATTCACCATTTTAGATCATCAAGAGTTAATTATAAGCCATTTGAATTGTCAAAGAGAAGAACTAATTCTATAATATAGATATTTTGAATATTTTTTACTAAGGGTAAAAATAAAATTACCCCTTCCAATTTTAGAAAACTAGATAGTTACATATATTATAGGGGTTCTATAACATTTTCTACGTGCGATTCAATATCAAAACACCATTAAGTTGTGAAACACATAGAAACCAACTTAATACTTATTTGTTGTATCTTTTATATATTCCAGCTGCTAACTGGGGTGGAAACATTTCTATTAAAATTGATGAATCAATCTAACCAAACCTATTAGGATCAATTTTGGATTGCCCTTAATTGGTTTCAATTTAGTCTCAATTTTATGCTATATAAAACTAGTTCAGTTCAGTTTTGGTTTACGTTCAAATTGAATTAAACCAAACCGATTACATATGTACACATGTTTAAGTCAGACCACCAACTAGGTATGGTTCGGTTTATCGGTTAAATCAATAAATCGAGTGAATCCAATTGGGTCTTGACTTCTATACAAAGGACCTTCAATTGGAGATTTGTTTTATCTTATCAATTTATTTTATGTTTCTCTCTTTTTTTTTTAAGTACTTAGAATCAATTTATAATTTCAGTTTCCTTGTGGATTGTATGAAACGATTTTACTATGAAGGCTTCATTATTTATAAACATTATTATCATTTATGGGTGTTGAGTCCTGAATTGAACTTGGATGTTCTGATTATGGTGGTAGTGTGGTTTGCTGGTTATACTCAAATCAAAAGAAAAAGAGATTTAAAAATTCACCTATTGAGAGGTTTGCCTTATTTTTAAAGTATTATGATAAGAGAAAGTATAATGTTTGTGTTAAGAGATTGAGAACTTGATTGTATTTGTGGGGTTTTTGAGTTGTTAAGACGGGGGTGAAATCTACTAAAGAATTAATAGATACAAAGCTTATCCAACAACTAGATTCTGTCAAATTTCTACACTTGAATTAGATGCATGCGTTGTTCTGTTTTTAGCTAACGATTCATCTGGCTATACTTGGAATTTCCGTTGTAAGATATGTGTTTGGATGCCGAATATTGACTTGGAAAGGTACCTCATGGTAATTTATATTTCAATTTTCTTTACCATTTCTTATACCAACAGAACATATATTTTGGCTTTTCCTGCTTGTTTACAGCTTTTAAAGATGTACCCATAGCTTATTTCTCCAATAGTTGGTTACATCTTCTCTTTCTATAACTTTCCCCTCTAGGCAGGTGAAAAGGGATTAGGCCTTCCCCAGGGATCAAGAGCTTTTGTTTGGTATTTGTTGCCTCTCTTATTGGGTAGGATTTCATCTGCAAGTATGTGTTCTTGTGCTTTGCTTTAATTTAGGAGTTTTGATGGATCAGATTGGCTAATGTCCTGAGCTTGTTTGCAGTTACACTATGGGTATGCCAAAAAAATTTTGAATGTTCCTTTTTTAGGTCATTTATTTATTTTTTTCTCTTAACTAAATTCAGAAGGATAAATTTGTTTATTTCAATGACTAGTAAGCTTGTTCTAAAGTTTGGCTAGGGAGGGAGAGGGAATGAAAGGCCTTGTTATGCATAGCAAATTGTTGATATTTATGAGAAGCTTATATGTACACACATGCATTCATTATGCTATGTATATATTGCATTTCAGAATCTTATTTTCTAATTAAACAGGACTAGGGGACAATAAAGGTAAAAAGGTTTCTGAGTAACAAATTTATGATTTTATAGATGTTCCCAATTGCAGTTATATATGGCTTCCCCCAATTGCAGTAAAAAGGGTGGAATATTCTTAGATTTTGGCTTCCCCCATTTTTTTTTTTCCCAACTTTTCCCTCCCCAAAAAATACAATCCTTCGTTGCAACCCATTTGTTTTGCCACATCAGTATAACCACTTAGAAATTGTTTCTAAGTGGGCCCCATGTGGTTTGCTACGCGTGTAGGGCGTGCAGTCCCCTAGTTGTTTCTAAAGCCTTCAGAGTAAGATATATTGGTTTCAAGTACCACATGTTTAAGTCGGACGACTATCAACTAGGGATGGTTAACCAAACCTATGAAGTTGTTTTCGGTTCGTTTTCTGTTCTTCTCAAAACTTGGCCAAAAACAAATTAATTTGTTATCCCCAGTTGTGATGTTAGATAATTAAAGTCTTACTCTCTTTCATTGAAAGAAAATAATAAAAAAAAATATTCAACATTTAACATATACGAGGCGTTAAACAATTAACTGTTGATACTTGAATTGAATTCGTAAATAGAGAGAAAGGCCCTCATTGCTTGGCCAGTGCAGGTTATTTTGCGTGCGCGTGCACGTGTATATAAATAAAAACGAAAATAGAAACCAAACAACACCAAACTTGAAAAATCATTTTCTTAGTTTGTTTAATGGTTAATCCAAAAATATTTAATTCTGGATTTCTGTTTTTGATTTGATTTCATTTATTATAATTCATTTGTTCTTGGTTTAAATAAAAAATTAAAGGAAGCGAATCAAATCTTTAAAAATAAAAATAGGAAGATATTGAAAACATAAGAAGATGAAAGAAAAGATCGAAGACGCCCATGGCGTGCTATAGTATTTTTTTTTTTGGGGGTAAGAAAACCACAAAAATTATATTCCTACATATTAACACATCTTACAGAAGTACCCGCAATAAAAAACTAGGGAGGTATTTAATCCAAAAACATGAATAGCTATCAAGCACAAAGTGTTAGAGGGGTCCAGCCCACATGGGCGTTCTTGTGGTGTTCAAGAGAAGGACGAAATACGAACAAGTAACTCTACTAAAGGTATGCTTCTGTCTGTTTTTGTTTTGGGTGTGGTTTTTCACACAGGATTTGGGATTGGTCTGTCTCTAAGATTGGTTGCTACAGGGACTTATAATAGGGATCTCGTTAAATTCTTGGGCTCATCACAGTGTGGTGGTTTAGGTGAGATTATTGTTATTCTTAGGAAGTTGATATTGTTGATTTTCTTGAGAACTCTGGTTTTGGACAAGAACTCGGGTACACTGTAATCTCTATTTTATTATAGTGGATTTGTCCTGTGGTTTTTTCCCTCTACACTAGAGGGTTTTTCCATGTAAATTTGGCATGTTCTCTCTTAATTTTTTGGTGTTTGATATGTTGCTTATTTGTTTGAATTATCTACTACTTCACTTGTATCTATTTATTTTAGCTAAATCAATTCCACAGATTATTTGGAGCCTAACACAAAGTTCACTAACTCGTCTGCCACCTTGTTAGCCACTCTATATACATGAGAAACAGAAAAGAAATTGAAGTTGGAACTCAGATGTTTAGCTTCCTCAATGATGTTATACACGTTCCACAGAAACTGAATATCTTGATCATTCATAAAACCTGCGATAGTCTTAGAGTCAGTCTCCAACTCCACTTTAATAATCCCCAGACCTCTTCAATCTTGATCCCTTCCGGAAACCTAAACGCCTTTGCTACTAATGCACGAGTTGGCACAAACGGGTTTACATCTTATAGGACCTTTATCTACAACCTTATTTGCATCTTTTTATAGGATTGCTAAAAAATTTACAGTTATACCAGTTACTATACACATGGCATGATCCCAATACAAGCTGCACATAAGATTGTAGATAAAGGCCCTATAGGATCTCAATTGGGCACAAAAGGTTAGTATTAATTGGAGGAGTTGCTATTCAGGTATATTAAATTAGCCACTCTACTTAAAAGTCTTAAATTGCTGTTCTATGTTGCTGTTATCGTTAAGGCTGAAAGAGTGGTCCTTGGTGTTTATTTCAAGGAAATTGATTACAAACCCATCAGCTACGCTTTTTAACATCTCGAATTTTATAGATGTTCCGAATGGATGAATCAACTGGTTTTCATAGTAAAATACCCATTTTTTTTGTAGCGAGAGTAATGTAAATCTTGACTGCCAACAAGTTTTTTAAATTTCTTTTACAATGTAATAAATTTGAATTCTATAAGAAGGTTCTTCGATCGACTTTGCTTTGTCTTTTGCATTCTTATGCCCAACAATGTGGAAAGAACTAGGAAGGAACTTATTTATTTATTTTTTGTTTTTTGGTACATCAAATAGAGGCACTTGTGTGGCCGGCAATATAGCAGATAACAACACACGTACACATCAAGTACCTAATTAAGTCCAATGACGACCTACGTCTCAACGGGAGGTGGAAAGAACTATGAAGGAACTTTTTTATTTTTTTTTTGGGTACATCAAATACAAGGACTTGTTTGCATGACAATATAGCCAATAACAGCACACGCACACATCTAGTACTTATGTATATGACGGCCTATGTCTCAACGGGAGGTGGGGCTCTCGAGCAGTACTTCCTTTTGATGATGGTGGGAGTGAAACCTAGGTATTGGCTTTGACAAGTACAAAGCCTTACCACTAGCCCAAGTGACATCCACGAGTCGTGCTTACTGTTTATTGGCCTAGAAAAAAGATTCAGATCATCTACAGTTAAACTCGTCAAAGGATTCAATTGTAACCTATTGTTGCTTGCCACCTAGGCAAGCAATACTCCTCAAAAAGTGAAAAAAAAAAAATTCATTTTTTAATGCAGGAGGGAAAAACTTTTTCAATTTTTGAATAGTGTTGCTTGCCTAGATGATAAACAACAATAGATTACAGTTTTAGGGTTCAACTGTAAATGATCTAAATAACTAGAAAAAACCTTTACTTAGATGAAACTTCACCTACAAGTGAAGAAAAAAAAGAATGGAAAAAAGGTAATATTATTATAATAATTATATCGCATTCCCTACAACAAGACAATCAAACTTGCCTGAGCGTCTACGCCCTTTTGATGAGGTCTCCAAGGACCACTTCTATCGACGACTCATGGACTCGAAAACTTGAAAGGCAAGGAAGGAGGTCTAAGATGCTTATGCTTCCCTATGGTAAGATGCGCGGAAATGCCTTACTGAAATAAACAGATTAGTCATGGCGATTTTGATGCTATTATACTAAAAAACAAAAAAAAAAATTCTAGAATAAAAATTAAAAAAATCTAAAAATTATCAGAAATGACAAAATATCAATATTTTTATAAAAAAAAATATGCATCTTTTTAATATGTACTTTTACTTCTTTATTTGCATTTATTTTCATGTATGTATATATATATATACGCACACACATATACATATCTCTATTAAAATATATATTATATTTCTTTTAATATGTACTTTTTACTTCTTGATTTGCATTTATTTGCTTTTCTTTGTATAGATTAATTCTAATTCTTGAAATGTAAAAAAAATTACAATTAATTCTAAAAATATTATCTTAAAAATCAATAAAACGAATAAAATAAATATTTATGCTTTTCAAGGTTTCCCTCTTCTTTTCCTTTGGTCAACGATTCAAGAAAAGAGGGCCGACTGCACCTTCTCTCTTTCTCTTTTTTAATAAGAAGGGATATTTACAATTTAGCCTCTTGAGATTCCAGAAACTCTCAATCTTGCCCTTTAGGTTTTTAAAATACCAGTTTACCACCGTTTGTTGTAATGGTCTCCCTTTCTCGAGGTATAATATGGATGAGATAGCAAGAGATAAAATATATATTAATAATTTTGCCTCCTAAGAGCTTTTTTTTTTTTTAACTCAAGGCATAAATAAAACCTTTTTAATTTTAAATGTAAATAAGAATGATAAATTTATCAATAAACGTTTCATGAACTTGACTCTAGTCGTCAAATTTCTTAAAGCGAGAGGTTGCTATCCAGAAAACATAAAGGTGATAAACTTATATTTTAAAAACCTCAAGGAGGAAAGAAAGATTGTTGGAAAGCGCAAGGGGTAAACTGTTAATATCTCAATAAGAAAAACTTTACTCTTGCCATCCGCCGGTTCTATATATAGCTAGTTTACATACAACTTGGCACTTAAATCCCATATCCATGGCTGCTTCTTTTGTATCTCGGCATATTCTCTCTCTCTTGTTTCTTCTTCTGCCAGTATTCACCATTGCCCAGACTTCCAGTAACATACCCTTGGGCTCAACTCGTGTTGCCAAGGACGACGACTCCTCTTCTTGGCCTTCACCTTCCGGTGAATTCACCTTCGGATTTCGCCAGCTCGACAATAAACATCTCTTCTTGCTTTGCATCTGGTTCAACAAAATACCCGACCAAACCATTGTTTGGTACGCAAATGGTGATAATCCCACACAAAGTGGATCCATGGTTACTCTTACTGCCAGTGGTCTAGTGCTCAATGGCCCCAACGACGAGGTGATATGGAGGGCCCAAAATTTCACAGGAATTGCTTATGCAGAGATGCTTGACACCGGCAACTTTGTTCTCGTCGGTAAAAACACTTCTGGATACATATGGGAGAGCTTCAATTATCCCACTGACACCATTTTGCCTTCACAAATATTGGAACTAGGTGGTGCCATCCTTTCTTCTCATCTGACTCAGACTAACTACTCCAAGGGAAGGTTTGAGTTGAGACTGGGATCAGATGGAAATCTGGTCATGAATCCTCTTGCGTGGCCGAGTCGATCTCGTTATGGTCCTTATTATACCAGAAACACTCGAGGGGAAGGCTTTAGGCTGGTGTTCAATCTTTCTGGCCACATATATATTGGGAAGAGGAGTGGGGGCATGTTGAACCTAACCCGGAGGCACATCGGTCCGGTTAGCGATTACTACTACAGAGCTACACTTGATTTTGATGGGGTTTTCACGGAGTATTCTCACCCAAGGATGAATCCTAATAATGGTAGTAGCCAAGGTTGGTACAGGGTATGGTCCATCCCAGATGATATTTGCTCCCAATTCAATGAAGGAATGGGTAGTGGTGCTTGTGGCTATAACAGCTATTGCATACTCAATTCAGATGGGAGGCCTAAATGTGAATGTCCACCTGGGTATTCTTTCACAAATCCTGATAATGAACTTAAGGGTTGCAAACCAGACTTCCCACATGGATGTGGAATAGATGATAAGGGGAGAGACCCAGAGGAGATATATGAGATGAAGGAGATAGATCACACAGATTGGCCAAATGGAGACTACGAGGGATTTGATGGTTACTCCATGGATGATTGTAAGAGGTCTTGCTTGCATGATTGTCACTGTGCTGCTGCAGTTTATAAAGTTAGGTGTTGGAAGAAAAGACTACCACTCTCAAATGGGAGATTGAGCAACATTGAACATGCAAAGACTCTTATCAAAGTGAGGAAAGATGCTAGTCTTTATTGGAATTCTAATCCTCCAATTTCTGGGACAAAGAATAGAAACCAATGGAGGTTAACCTTATCACTGCTTTTGGGTGGCTCTGTTTTGTTTAACTTTCTTTTGCTAGCTGCAGCTTCTCTTATTGCTTTACTAGTGTATCACAGGAAATTGAAGATGACTAAAGCAGGTGCAGTTGTTGCAGAAGAAAATTTGCATTCTTTCACCTATAATGAACTAGTAAAAGCAACAGATGGGTTCAAGGAAGAGTTGGGTCGGGGTTCTTTTGGTACAGTCTTCAAGGGAGCCCTTGAATTAGGCTCTACAAAGTTTGTTGCAGTCAAGAAATTGGACAAGGTGGTTCAAGAAGGAGAGAAGGAGTTCAGGGCTGAAGTGAGTACAATTGGAAGAACCCACCACAAGAACCTGGTTCAATTGGTTGGATTCTGTGTGGAAGAGCCTCATAGGCTCCTAGTTTATGAGTTCATGAGCAATGGCACTTTAGCTAACTTTCTTTTTGGGATCTCTAGGCCTGATTGGAACCAAAGAACCCAAATTGCCATGGGTGTTGCAAGAGGACTCATGTACTTGCATGAAGAGTGTAGCACTCAGATTATCCATTGTGATATAAAGCCTCAAAACGTACTTCTAGACGATTCTCTCAGCGCGAGGATATCGGATTTTGGATTGGCAAAGCTATTGATGGCTGATCAGACTCGAACTCAAACTGGTATTAGAGGAACCAGAGGTTATGTTGCACCAGAGTGGTTCAGGAATAAGCCTGTCTCAGTGAAGGTAGATGTGTACAGTTATGGTGTGTTGTTACTGGAGATCATCTGTTGCAGGAAGAGTGTGGAAGTTAAAGAAGGCGAAGAAGAGAAAGCGATACTAACAGACTGGGCTTATGATTGCTACAAAGAAGGGAGACTGTGTGATTTGGTGAACGCCGATGAGGAGGCACGGAACGATGAAAGGAGGCTCCAGAGGTGGGTGATGATAGCTATATGGTGCATTCAGGAGGAACCATGGCTAAGGCCAACGATGAAGAAGGTCACACAAATGCTAGAAGGAGTTGCTGATGTTTTTGAACCTCCATGCCCATTTTCCATAACCTCATACACTTGAAGGAGACATTACTTGCATGTTTGTTACTGGTTTTTGTGTCTGAGTGCAAAGATACCCAAATGAGTCATTCTATAGACTATTTAAGTTTCTGAAGTTGTAAGCAGTTGATTGAGCCATTTTACAAATTGCATTAATACCAAATTCAGGATACAATTAGTACTGATTCACACACACATACATATATCGATGTTTTTACTTGTTCATATTGAAGTAGCATATTACAAATGTAATTTACCACAATCACTTAAAAGTTTTTTGGGAATTTTTAAGAAACTTCTAATTATTATCATTCTATTTGAACATAAATTTGCTCAAAATAGGTTTGTTGGAAAGATCTTATTAAAATCCTTCTCATAATATCTATTTTCAATAAGTTTAGTGATTATATAGTTCATTTTTATTTAAATAACTAGAAGATCTGAAGATGATATTTTTCTGAGATGACTACAATGTCACACTATTTATCACAAAAATTATTAATTTTTAAAAAATGATTTAATATATTCTTTTATTTGTTTCACGTAGTACTACACATATGCCACTTACTAGTATATTAGTACACCATAAAGGTTTGATTAACAAAAAAATTCAAATCCAATTCATTTAATCACTAATTGTTCAAATCTTCCATATTCATTAAACTACGAAAATAATAAGAACTTTGTTGTTGAATCACATATTAATCAAGAAAAAAATTTAATAAACATCAAAATTTTCAGTTATAATTTTAAAATTTCACTTTTTTATATATATGGCATATGATAGATTCTAATCAATTTTATTTTTGTGAAACCAAACTTTATCTAATTACTATTTAATTTCAGAAAGTTGGAAATTAAATGACCCCTCAATGGCTCAGATATTACCCTTATGGATTGTTTAGTATTTGAAAACCTCTTCCATGCATGGAATTGTGGTTAAAGGTTGACCTAGTACAAAATGGCCCTACATAGTTTGGCCCGCTTCATGAGGCAAAAATTTGGAATTGTGGTTCCTATATATAAAATAATCTTTTAATAAATAAGACAAACATGTTTGAAGATTAAAAACCCCATTTGTTGATCCATTGACAAAATTGCTCTGAACCAGATAAACCCCAACAGCCTTGTGTCTATCCATTTTTTAGAGATCTGCTTGCTACTGATATTGAAAGCCTAGCTGTAATCCGTAGACCTAGAGTCCCTCTGACCCATATAAACCCCAACAACTTTGTATTTGTCCATTTCCCCCTAACCTATGTTTCTGTCCACTGGTTGGAGACCTAGTCTTTTTGGACCTTAAACTCTCCATTTGTTGGATAATTAGCCTATCTGACCCACATATACCCTAGAGGTTTTGTGTCTAAACATTTCATCTGCTGGGAAGTGTTGTGCCTTTTTGACATATAAAAAAAAAATCTAAAAGCTTAAATTAAATATAAAATAAAATGGTTCAAAATTGATCTATATATATAAAAAAATGTCATACATCAAATTTTAGGACTCAAGACTATTCTTTTAGATTCTTAATCCACATATATCATAAATAAAAATTTTAAAATGGTTTAAATCAATATCATATTATTAAATAAAGTTGGAAAAGAAATTAAAATAGATGAATTGAGGATAAATTATTGAAATTCAAGTGATTTTGTTTACCAAATAAATTGAGAAATTTAAAATTTTACTGGTACTTCTATAAGATATAAATCATTGTGAATGTATTATAATTTCATGTTATATAAATACTTAAGTTGTTTGTGGCCTTTGACTTACTAATACAAATTAATTGCTTTAATCATGTTTTAGGGGAAGGTGGGAATCAACTCATGCAAAGCAGACCCATAGAGATTGGCCCAAGAAGTTGTTAATTTTTGCTTCACTTTTCTTGCAAACGGGTTGAATCCATAAGCCATATGGCAATCAAACCAGTATGTGTCTGTGTATTCATATATATATATAAAAGGCTCTTTCTACAAATTCATATATATATATGAATTTGTAGAAAGAGCCTTTTAATTAAGACCAACCATATAGATTAATTTTATTTTCGATATGACAATCTCTTTATGCGGCTGTCGCTAATCCAGCAATTAGCACTTTTTAAATATTTAATTTGCCTTCTCTTTGTCCCCAAAAGCCAACCATAGACTGATTGGTTACTTTTCCACCTTTAGCAAATGGTTTTAGAGTTATGTTTTTATGATTTGTCCATGATATGAGGCTAACTGCTGGTTCAAATCTTTTAGGTGTTTAAAGGAACCCTAAACTACTCTTAATTAAATTAGATATTCTTAGAGCATAATCAAAAGTATTACTGTATCTGCCAAAGTTGATTCCCTCTTGCCAGGATTCAAATAATTTATTCTATATTTGAAAATGTGATGGGGTAGATTTTCCCCATTAGTGTATGCATACCACAGCAAATAAATAAATTAAAAGAATATGGTTTGATCCCATTAACTATAATTAAGTCCCTCTGCAAAATTTCAGATTACTAAATATTTTTTTTTCTTCTTTTTCTCAAAATTTGATTTAAAGATATTATATATATTGTTCATAAAACTTTTAGGAAAATTTGAAATATGGCTTAATCAAATTTTCCATCTTTAGATCCATGTACTTGATTGAGAATCAATGACAGTCAAATTAGACTGATTTTAGCTAAAGATTTATCTTGTTTGGGACACTCAAATTCAAAAGTCTAGATTTGATTGCATTCAGAGTCATGCTTTGACAACATTTAATGATAACTAATTGTTAGATCTTTGTAACTGTTTGCAAGATAACTTCAAGCATCTCTTGAATGACCATGAAATGAACTAATTAATTAACAAGGGTTGCATAGGAGGTTACCCCAGAAAAAAAATTGCAAACAAAAGAAGCTTTATAAAAAGAGGAATAAGAATGATGATGTTGTGGGTTAAATGGACAAATGTGTTGAGTCTTTCAATTTGATAAACTAAAAATCAGAAAATCAGGAACAAGATGAGGAGCTTCCACTAGACCAAAGCTAATTCTCTCCATTCATTTGTTAGTGAAAGTGTTTCTTGATAGTTCATTACCTTAGCATGTGAATCAAATACATAATTATGTATTGCATAGTGATTATTTGGCTTGTGTTTGCTGTTCTAGAATTAATTTTTAAGGACTTCATTATGTTTGTTCAACATCTAACCAAATGATTTGAAGTCTAAAATGGGTGTCTATTTAAACAACACACTTGTTTGGTTAAACTTAACATGTCTAAAAGTTTGTGAACAAAAACCGGGGGGGGGGAAGAATTTATTATACGAGGTTGATATTGCAAATGCAAAAGATTATCTTCTCTATAAATTTGACATAATGAGAGAAGTGAAAACCCATTCCAAAAAGAAAAGGAATCGGAAGTGATTTCATGATACAAGGCTCTTTCATATATTTCATTGCAATTGTTAAAGAACTCATTTCTTTCTTTTTGCCAGCCAACAGTGATTTATCCATGAAAATTCACTAACTATACTAACAAAACTGAATTCCATTACTTTGAACTCATTTCCAAGATGAATGTCAAACAGACCCTACTTTTCTCATAAGAGTATAAGAAGGGGTTGTGAGAAATAGGCGAAATCCTTTCAAGGGTTAACAAAACCCACCTCGAAGGCTCGAACCCTCTGTTGTATTCACATAAAGGAAAAGCATCAACCATTCAAGACACATAATCTTTTATCCCCTCTCTTTCTCTCTCTCTCTCTCTTTTTACTTTAGTTTGACGCCAATTAAAACATGTTATGTGATATACTTTGATAAGGCTTATCAAAATATGTGATCATATGATATATTTTGATAGGGCCTATTAAATTATATCACATTACATGTTTTGATGGGTGGTAGACCACGTAAAGAAATCAGGTAGAGAATTTTCAGTAATTCAAGTTAAAGACTTGAGCTATGACAAGGAAAGTGTCAAGAAAGAGGAAAAAGGAGTAAGCAAACGAGGGATATGGTGTAGGAATGTTCTCAAAAGCAGACTCTTTTGAACTTGAGAGAATCAAACAAAATCTAGGTCTTTAAATGAAAAGATAATGACTTGATCAGGAACTTTCCTCGTGTCCTCGTGCATGTCAACAAAGGAGACCTTAATCTCTAGTCTATGTATCAAATGCTATGTGCTGGACCATGAGCTAGACACGATCTAAAATCCATCTTCACTATGACAACAACAGTTTTAGTTTATTGAAAAATAGGGTTCAGTTTGCCTAGGGAAATTTTTACCCCAAGTCACACGTTAAGTTATTGGCTTTAAGGACATCTTTCACGTGAATTCAATACTTGTGATGTGGTCCTG
Source organism: Buxus sempervirens (assembly GCA_947561395.2). Taxonomy (NCBI): domain Eukaryota; kingdom Viridiplantae; phylum Streptophyta; class Magnoliopsida; order Buxales; family Buxaceae; genus Buxus; species Buxus sempervirens. Next base: position 55,908,339 of record OX387182.1, read on the forward strand.
CTTGATATATAATCAAAAACTTGACAATTCATGCTTACCAACAACAACATGCCCTCTCAGGATACACTCCCCTTCTCCTTCTCCTTTGGTGGGACTCAAACCCACAATCTTTCGGAGATACCGCCTAGCACCTGTGAACCATGGGTGAGTACATCTACCACAATCACATTGTGTAATATTGGGGATTGAAACCCCCTTAACACCTGTGCAAGGTAAGTTGGGTGCACGCCTACATAAACCGACAGCATGTTCTCCGAGGGACTTGAACCCAAGACTTGAGCTCCTATACTAATTTGTAGGATCAAGTGCTTATCAGTAGACGAGGGTAAATTTATTTCCTTATATCATTAGCAGAATGTTAGATTTTGGCCTGACACCCCCCAACAATATAAAGGGTCAAAATCTCTTACAATGTTTTCCTGCATAGGTTTCTATTGTGAGTGTGAGATGCTGCACTGTAGAGCATCTCATTGTTAGTTTTTTTTTCAAATGAGCTCCACGTGAAACATTTAAAACAATAAAAAAAACACTAATCATGACACTTCATATGCAGCGTCTCACGCCCATAATAGAAACCAATACAGGAGAATATTGTAGAAGATTTCATCCCAAAGGGAGGGAGGTATGTGATGACCGAAGAAATGGGTCACGCACTAACAGAATGTAAATAACAAACGGCAAATTTATCAATAAAAATTTCATCAACTTGATTCTAATCGTCAAACTTCTTAAAGCGAGAGGTTGCTATCCAGAAAACCTTAAGGTGATAAACTTATATTTTAGAAACCTCAAGGAGGAAAGCAATATTATCGGAAAACTAATGGGGGTAAACTGTTAATATCCCTAATAATTAAGAAAAAATTTACTCTTGCCGTCCGCCATGGTTGGGGGGTCGGCTGCAGGCTCAAGCTGGAGATGGTACGTGGCGCTGGTTCTATATATAGTTACATACCACTTTTTTTTTTTTGGTAGGCTAGTTACATACCACTTGGCACTTATATTTCATGGAAGGGCCTTAAATTCAATATCAATGGCTGCTTCTTTTGTATCTCGGCATATTCTCTCTCTCTCTTGTTTCTTCTTCTGCCAGTATTCACCATTGCCCAGACTTCCAGTAACATACCCTTGGGCTCAACTCTTGTTGCGAAGGACGACGACTCCTCTTCTTGGCCTTCACCTTCCGGTGAATTCACCTTCGGATTTCGCCGGCTCGACAATAAACATCTCTTCTTGCTTTGCATCCGGTTCAACAAAATACCCGACCAAACCATTGTTTGGTACGCAAATGGTGATAATCCCACACAAAGTGGATCCATGGTTACTCTTACTGCCAGTGGTCTAGTGCTCAATGGCCCCAACGACGAGGTGATATGGAGGGCCCAAAATTTCAACACAGGAATTGCTTATGCAGAGATGCTTGACACCGGCAACTTTGTTCTCGTCGGTAAAAACACTTCTGGATACATATGGGAGAGCTTCAACTATCCCACTGACACCATTTTGCCTTCACAAATATTGGGACTAGGTGGTGCCATCCTTTCTTCTCATCTGACTCAGACTAACTACTCCAAGGGAAGGTTTGAGTTGAGACTGGGGTCAGATGGAAATCTGGTCATGAATCCTCTTGCGTGGCCGAGTCGATCTCGTTATGGTCCTTATTATACCAGAAACACCCGAGGGGAAGGCTTTAGGCTGGTGTTCAATCTTTCTGGCCACATATATATTGGGAAGAGGAGTGGGGACATGTTGAACCTAAGCCGGTGGCACATCGGTCCGGTTAGCGATTACTACTACAGAGCTACACTTGATTTTGATGGGGTTTTCACGGAGTATTCTCACCCAAGGATGAATCCTAATAATGGTAGTAGCCAAGGTTGGTCCAGGGTGTGGTCCATCCCAGGTGATATTTGCTCCCAATTCAATGAAGGAATGGGTAGTGGTGCTTGTGGCTATAACAGCTATTGCATACTCAATTCAGATGGGAGGCCTAAATGTGAATGTCCACCTGGGTATTCTTTCACAAATCCTGATAATGAACTTAAGGGTTGCAAACCAGACTTCCCACATGGATGTGGAATAAATGATAAGGGGAGAGACCCAGAGGAGATATATGAGATGAAGGAGATAGATCACACAGATTGGCCAAATGGAGACTACGAGGGATTTGATGGTTACTCCATGGATGATTGTAAGAGGTCTTGCTTGCATGATTGTCACTGTGCTGCTGCAGTTTATAAAGTTAGATGTTGGAAGAAAAGACTACCACTCTCAAATGGGAGATTGAGCAACACTGAACATGCAAAGACTCTTATCAAAGTGAGGAAAGATGCTAGTCTTTATTGGAATTCTAATCCTCCAATTTCTGGGACAAAGAATAGAAACCAATGGAGGTTAACCACATCACTGCTTTTGGGTGGCTCTGTTTTGTTTAACTTTCTTTTGCTAACTGCAGCTTCTCTTATTGCTTTACTAGTGTATCACAGGAAATTGAAGATGACTAAAGCAGGTGCAGTTGTTGCAGAAGAAAATTTGCATTCTTTCACCTATAATGAACTAGTAAAAGCAACAGATGGGTTCAAGGAAGAGTTGGGTCGGGGTTCTTTTGGTACAGTCTTCAAGGGAGCCCTTGAATTAGGCTCTACAAAGTTTGTTGCAGTCAAGAAATTGGACAAGGTGGTTCAAGAAGGAGAGAAGGAGTTCAGGGCTGAAGTGAGTACTATTGGAAGAACCTACCACAAGAACCTGGTTCAATTGGTTGGATTCTGTGTGGAAGAGCCTCATAGGCTCCTAGTTTATGAGTTCATGAGCAATGGCACTTTAGCTAACTTTCTTTTTGGGATCTCTAGGCCTGATTGGAACCAAAGAACCCAAATTGCCATGGGTGTTGCAAGAGGACTCATGTACTTGCATGAAGAGTGTAGCACTCAGATTATCCATTGTGATATAAAGCCTCAAAACATACTTCTAGATGATTCTCTTACCGCAAGGATATCGGATTTTGGATTGGCAAAGCTATTGATGGCTGATCAGACTCGAACTCAAACTGGTATTAGAGGAACCAGAGGTTATGTTGCACCAGAGTGGTTCAGGAATAAGCCTGTCTCAGTGAAGTTAGATTTGTACCGTTATGGTGTTTTGTTACTAGAGATCATCCGTTGCAGGAAGAGTTTGGAAATTAATGAAGGTGAAAAAAAGAAAGCGATACTAACAGACTGGGCTTATGACTGCTACAAACACTACTAAAAAACATGGATTTAGCTGCGGGGTATACTAGACCTTTAGCAGCGGTCTCTAAATAACCGCCGCTAAAGCCTACGCAAATTACTTCTGCCCCATCTCTTTCCCCGATCATTTCTCTTTCACCCTAGGTTTCTCGTCTCTTTCACCTTAGGTTTCTCTTCCACCTCTCGCGAACGCCATTTCTTCCACCCTGCTGTCTTGCGAGCGCCATCTCTCACATTGGAAATTTCTCTTTCGCCTGATTATTTCTCTTCTCTTTCGCCCTAGGTTTCTCTTCCACCCTCTCGCGAACGCCATTTCTTCCACCCTGCTGTCTCGCAAGCGCCATCTCTCTCCTTGGAAAAATCTACCTTCATTTGTTTGAATTCTTTGGCTTTCGCAGCGGTGGAGAAAAGGAGGGCTTCTTCCCCTCTTTGGACGCCCAGATCTAGGGTTTCTCTGTTTCGGTGAGTCAAATTTACATTTTCGGTATAAATTGGTATTTGCCTATTTCGGTGAGTCATTGTAGCTTCTGCTTAAAGAAATTGATTTGAAGCTTGATGGATTCGTGCAAGTCAGTTGTTTAGATTTTTAGTGTTTGTTTTTTTCCCGATATTGTGGAATTCCTTGGATGAACGTGTTTGGTTAATGCTGCCAAAGTGCAAGTGATGAAGACATAGACAGGGACATCAGTAACTCAAATGGAGGATGATGACTTGGTCTTGGGAATCTCTCTGATGCATGAACTTAATTTGCAAACTTTTTACAGGATGAAATTTTTTGTTGATTGCAACTTAATTTCTAGGTTATTTTTTCCATGGATATTTTCAAGTTTTTTTTTTCCTTCTACTGGATTTACATTTGAGTGCCTATGGAGATGCTTGCACTTGTGGAATTTTTTGTTTACATCTAATTTGGTATTCTTGTCAGTAATTGTGTATTTCTGTTCATTCAGGTTTCTTGTTCAAAAACTTCTGTTTATTCAGGTTTCTTGAAAGCAAACAAATAAAGATCAGAAGTCAGTAACTAATATTCCTAGATTTTTTTCCCAACTGCTATGAGTAAATTGTTGAATTCATCCTGGCCCCCTGTTTTTAAATTATTAAACATTATGACTATTCAACTGAAACTTAAGCCATACCGTTGGAAAGTATCACGCTAAGAATATCTTTCTGATGAAATTTGGCAGTCAAATATCCTTTTCGTTTTTATCCTTCTTGAAATGTTTTTGAGAATGTTTCAATGCCACATCGTTTAAACGAAGGCACCCTGAAATACTGAATTACTTTTTCCAATTTGTGACAGTCACTGTTTTATCTCCCTTTTGTGGAAGATAATGTTTACAAGTCCTTGCTACTAGAGTCCACGTAGAGAAACACGGATCGTGGGGTGAAATTATGCCCTTCGCGGATGAGAGATAGTACTTCTAAAAATTAAAGTTCATATCTAGGTTTGCTGTTAATGAATTTTAGTCAAAGGTTGAATCCGTTATTGTTAGCTTTGGCTTGATTCGTCTCAGTTTGTCTCTGCATCTAGATGCTAGGTTTGTTGGCACTGTCGTCCTGCATACTGTTTTTTTGATATTCCTGCTACGATTAAGAGTGAGATTGTCTGATGGATATAATAATATGAAATGTCCCAAATTTTTGTTTCTTCATTTGCTTATTTGTAATAACATTATTATTGCCCTTGCTTGTAAACTACAGTTCTCTGTTAGCATTTTCATGATTTTTTTTGGGGGCTTATTAGCATCTGAGAATTTGCATCTGTTATTTATTTGACAGGTTCTCCAGAATTATCAAGATATTCTACGGAATAACCAGATCTATTTCAGGTTTCTATTATCTATAATCTTTTACATTTATTTGGGCAATGTTAATGTGAGACATGGAAAAAATCACCGGGATGATTCCCCTCGTCAACACACGGGCTCAACGAAAATATGGGAGAGTCGCCACCATTCATATTTTTGGGGTGTGAATGAACACCAAAAGATTCAAAATAAGCAAAAGGAGCTAAAAGGCAAATTCTAGAGTAAAAATAACTCTACTTGAAAATCAAATCCAGAGATGGGTAAGGGGATTAGATTATGAACGGGTGAAAGTGTTAGGCACCCCCATTCACCCACACAAGGTGGTTGCCAAGTGTTGTTCATGCTAAAAAATAAGAAAGCTTGCTAAAAATCATCAAAAACCTTGAAAAAGGACAAATGTATGATATCTTCACATGAAAATCCAAATGAATTCCAGATCCTCTTTTATGTCAATATCATTTCTGGAATGTCGCCAAAAGATGGAAATCAAAGCAAAAGTTGCACAAAACCAAGTTGAGTTAAATCCGGAAAATTCGGTAAAAGCAAAAACCATTTGTCTTGAAGTCATTCAAATCCAATTTAACTTGAATCAAACCAAATTCATTTGAAAGATTATGATAGATAGAAGACTCATGCAAATTTTCAATCCATTCCGATTAAAATCCTAGGAGTTATTCTCTTTGAAATCTGCTGCTGGAAATAATTAAAAGTGATAAGTGGGTAATTTTGGAAAATCATTTAGAAAAATCGACTCCATATAAATCCATGAAATTTGGTGTGAGTGAAGTCTGTATGGCCATATTTCAAACAAAACCAGCCTCATACAAAAATTTATTCGGAGGTGCCTTGGGTGGTCTCCCGAACAGGCACCGAAGATCACATATTTACCCAGAAAAGTGCTGTTGAACAGCTCTGAGTAAATCTATTAGCAACAACACAAATGGAGTCAAAAAATTATGAAACCAACTGGATTTGAAACTAGACTTCCAAAGGAAAACTCAGAAACAAGAATCATTCGAATCGGACTTAAAACGAACACATGGCGCTCAATCGAAGTGACAGGTTCCGTATTCAGACCTGAACTAACCTATCAACTTCGACAGAGAGGCGTCAAAAATCCGTTTGATGGAAATTCATGAACTTTTACAGGCATAAACTAGACAGCCTCATCTTTCCCATGGCTCTGGAATCACTCCAAAATTCATCCGGACGATGAAGTTACGAGTGTCCGAAGTTGGGGTACAGTTGCTGTCAAGTTAAGCCTTTTTTGAGGAAAATCAACCCAAACATTGATAAAGTGTGTGGAATCCGTGCAAGATAAATCAAAATCACTTTCAAAACATATTGAAGAGCCTCTAAGGAGAAATGGGGCACAAGTTTTGCTCATCATCCTCTCCGATTGAAAAGGATATGCCAAAAACCCCAAAAGTGAGCAAAAATGCCCAAAACCGAGAGGTTGGACTTAGAGGCCTTCAATACTCAACAAAACTTGCTTGAAATCACATTGAAAACCAACCAAAAATATTCCAGAATTATTTAGGGCTATTTATTCCAGATTTATCACAATGAATGCAATGAATCCGAAATATAAGCCAAATCTGACAAAAAAAAAGTGCTATGTGTGTATGTGTATAAAAATCCATTCAAGAACAATATAACAATATATAGTATTTAAATCAATCCAATGGAGTTCTAAAACAGCCTAGGGTTCCGTTCCATTATCGTTTCCCTTAGTTCTCTCTCCCCGTTAAACACGGTTCTTCAAGATAATCTTGGGGTACTTTGAATATGAAACGGTTTTCATAGAATCACAAGGCTTATTTCAACATATAGCATGCATTTAGATCAATCAAAAGGGTTCTAGAACAACCTAGGGTTCCGTTCCATTATCGTTTCCCTTAGTTCTCTCTCTCCGTTAAACACGGTTCTTCAAGATAATCTTGGGGTACTTTGAATATGAAACGGTTTTCATAGAATCACAAGGCTTATTCAAATAGGTTCTAATACTATGATCAATCCCCAGTCTCGTTTCCCCTAGATCCCGCCTTCATGTTTTACTGCTATGGGGAGTCTCGAGGTACTTTGAGTAGGGGAAGGGTTTTCACACACATAGAAGAGGCCTTATTCTACAGAAAGGTAGAAGAAGAGATCTAGATCTAGAATGTAAAAACAGAAAAATAAAGAGAGGTTTGAGGCTTACCTGGGCTTCTGGAAGCAAGACTGCAGCGGTTCCCCTATTCACTCGGAGCTCTTTGATCTCCAACTTCTTGGCAAAAGTTCTTGGCAAGAGTTAATGGTCATTTGCTTAAGGAGGAGCCTCTTATTTATAGGCAAAGGCTAAGGTTAGGGTTGGTGGGATGGTAGACACAACATAATGTCTAGAGCCCACCAACCTTAACCCTAAGGCTATTTCCGAGATTTCCACTCATTTAATGAAGGATATGATGGTAAAAAGTGAAAACCCTCGAAAAACCCTAATTTTGAGCAAAAATCATGTATCCGACATATCAGGTCGAATACACAAGCACTTATACGTATCCGGCATATGATGTCGGATACATTAAGGCCAGCTTGTATTCGACAACTTATGCCGGATATAAAAGAATACGCTTGCATCCGACCTGAGTTGTCGGATACAAGGAAAAATGCCTATTTTCTCGAATTTTGTGCTGGTTTCAAAGGAGATAATAATTTTTGCCCATTATTCTTCATTTTTGCTGTGCAATTTGGGATGTCTACAGTTAATATGCTCATAATTGTCACTAGTAGAGTTGTAGAACACAATTCCATTTTTCTGTTCTCTTGTAATCTTTTACTGAGCTTAAAACTGGCACATTCCTCACTAAGAGTTGGGGGTTTTCAAGAATGCATGGCTTGCATGATTGAGATTGATCTCAATATTTTTACTGCTTTTTGAAATGCTATGTAAGCCAAATCCACGAACATTTCAGGCTCCGATTTATTAAGCTAGCTATATTATGGTATTGTGTTCCGAATGCATTCAACTGTATAAATGGATAAAGTACAGTAGCATAACTAATTTACAGGTTTAGAAAATTTCTACAGTTCAAAAAAGTACAACACTATAACTACTTTACAGCTTTAAATACCTTCAATAATTATGAAATTATAGTAATATAATGGTTTATACGCTTAGATATGTTCAACAGTTATGAAAAGTACAGCAAATTTCTAGAGTATGAACTCAAGATCTCTAAATTTCAAGTAGAGGAGTTTGAGAAGCAAATATGAGAATGATATATGAAATATCATATATTGTCAATATTCTGAAATTAGATCATATTTAGCTCCTCAAGATATTGTCTAAACTTTTTTTATTTTTTTAATTGTTGTCTTTCACAGGATATTCGACAAAACTATTCTGAATATCCAAATTCAGTTTCCTTCCTCATGGATAAGAGTTGGATTCTAAAGTGGAGGTAACTTGATTAAAAAATTTAAATCTGTTACATTTATATGGCCTTATATATTTAGGGCCATATATACGTACATACACACACACATTAGGTCTTTTCCTTCCTTACTTAGTTATTTCTTTGATAAATAGGACGAGTCAGGAATATATTGAAGGGGTAAAGAAGTTCATTAATTTTGCATCGGCTAATGGAGCAATAGTTGAAGGAAAGTTGAAGTGCCCATGTCGAAATTGTAACAATGTACTGTATCAAGATGAAGAGACAGCATATGATCACATGATTTGTGATGGATTCATTAAGAATTATACGGAATGGATATTTCATGGGGAAGATATATTAAATCATGCATCTACGAGTGCAAATGTGGGAGATGATGTATTTGATGCACATTGCCGTAGTGGTGATATGGAGGATTTGTTGCATGATTTAGCTGGGAGTTTAAACTCTAATGAACATGAAACGTGTAACATCCCTGATCTTGAGGGTGATAAGTTCTTCAAATTGGTAAAAGATGCAGAGCAAGAGTTGTATCCAGGGTGTAAGAAATACACCAAGTTGTCATTTGTAGTGACAATATTTCACATCTCAAGACTCTTTGTGGGTTATATTGTGGGGGGGGAGAGTTTATTTGTGAAAAAAAGAAATTTGGGGGTCGTGGGATAGTGCCAAATGCATGGGGGGTTTATTTGTGAAAATAAAAAAATCGGGGGTCGTAAAGATAAAAACAAAAAACGCTCCAAAAAAAATAAATAAATAAAGACCTTTAGCGGCGGGCACGACTGCCGCTACTCCCGCCGCTGAAAGAATCACCGACGGGCGAATCTATGGCGGACAAGTGTCGTTCCGCTGAACTTTTAGCGGCGGACATTTGGCTTTTAGCGGCGGTCTTAGTCCGCCGCTAAAAGTGACTTTTTTTGTAGTGAAAGAAGGGAGACTGTGTGATTTGGTGAATGCCGATGAGGAGGCACGGAACGATGAAAGGAGGCTCCAGAGGTGGGTGATGATAGCTATATGGTGCATTCAGGAGGAACCATGGCTAAGGCCAACGATGAAGAAGGTCACACAAATGCTAGAAGGAGTTGCTGATGTTTTTGAACCTCCATGCCCATTTTCCATAACCTCATACACTTGATGGAGACATTACTTGCATGTTTGTTACTGGTTTTTGTGTCTGAGTGCAAAGATACCCAAATTAGTCATTCTATAGACTATTTAAGTTTCTGAAGTTGTAAGCAGTTGATTGAGCCATTTTACAAATTGCATTAATACCAAATTCAGGATACAATTAGTAATGATTCACACACACATACATATATCGATGTTTTTACTTGTTCATATTGAAGTAGCATATTCCAAATGTAATTTACCACAATCACTTAAAAGTTTTTTGGGAATTTTTAAGAAACTTCTAATTATTATCATTCTATTTGAACATAAATTTGCTCAAAATAGGTTTGTTGGAAAGATCTTATTAAAATCCTTCTCATAATATCTATTTTCAATAAGTTTAGTGATTATATAGTTCATTTTTATTTAAATAACTATAAGTTCTTAAGATGATATTTTTCTGAGACTACAATGTCACACCATAAAGGTTTGATTAAAAAAAAAATTCAAATCCAATTCATTTAATCACTAATTGTTCAAATCGTCCATATTCATTAAACTACGAAAATAATAAGAACTTTGTTGTTGAATCACATATTAATCAAGAAAAAAATTTAATAAACATCAAAATTTTCAGTTATAATTTTAAAATTTCACTTTTTTATATATATGGCATATGATAGATTCTAATCAATTTTATTTTTGTGAAACCAAACTTTATCTAATTACTATTTAATTTCAGAAAGTTGTATCTGACCCCTTAATGGCTCAGATATTACCCTTATGGATTGTTTAGTATTTGATAACCTCTTCCATGCCCAATCAAATTAATTAGTATAACTAATTAATAGTGGTTGAAGGGTTGACCTAGTACAAAATGGCCCCTACATGGTTTGGCCGGCTTCATGAGGCAAAAATTTGGAATTGTGGTTCCTATAAAATAATCTTTTAATAAATGAATAAGACAAACATGTTTGAAGATTAAAAAACCCATTTGTTGATCCATTGACAAAATTGAGCTGAACCAGATAAACCCCAACAGCCTTGTGTCTATCCATTTTTTAGAGACCTGCTTGCTACTGATATTGAAAACCTAACTGTAATCCGTAGACTTAGAGTCCCTCTGACCCATACAAACCCCAACAACTTTGTATTTGTCCATTTCCCCCTAACCTATGTTTCTGTCCGCTTGTTGGAGACCTAGTCTTTTTGGACCTTAAACTCTCCATTTGTTGGATAATTAGCCTATCTGACCCACATATACCCTAGAAGTTTTGTGTTTGAACATTTCATCTGCTGGGAAGTGTTGCCTTTTTTACATACTAGGGGCTGCACGCGCTACGTGCATAGAAAACGTGGGCCCACTTTGATAAACAGCCAAGGTAGTTACAATAGTGGGGGATTGTTTTGTTTGGGGAGGGTAATGCTTGGAAAAAGAAAAGGGGACCAGAATCTAAAGGGAATATTCCCTCTTCTCTTTATATATAGTATAGATAGATAGATATAAGAAAAATCTAAAAGCTTAAATTAAATATAAAATAAAATGGTTCAAAATTGATCTATATATATATATATATATGAATATGTCATACATCAAATTTTAAGACTCAAGACTACTATTCTTTTAGATTCTTAATCCACATATATCATACATCAAAATTTTAAAATGGTTTAAATCAATATAATATTATTAATTAAAGTTGGAAAAGAAATTAAAATAAATGAATCGAGGATAAATTATTGAAACTCAAGTGATTTTGTTCCCCAAATAAATTGTGAAATTTAAAATTTTATTGGTACTTCTATAAGATATAAATCATTGTAAATGTATTAATTTCATGTTACATAAATACTTAAGTTGTTTGTGGCCTTTGACTTAGTAATACAAATTAATTGCTTTAATCATGTTTTAAGGGAAGGTGGGAATCAACTCACGCAAAGCAGACCCATTGAGATTGGCCCAAGAAGTTATAAATTTTTGCTTCACTTTTCTTGCAAGCGGGTTGGACCCTAAGCCATATGTCAATCAAACCAGTATGTGTCTGTGTATTCATATATATATATAAAAGGCTCTTTCTACAAATTCATACATATATATATACTAGGTGGGGGGAGGCACGTGCCCAGCACATGCACGTTGTATTATTGGCTTATGTAATATAAAAAAGAACTATTAGATAAAAATGAAGAAAATAAAGACATAGACAAGTTTATTGATTTGAATAGCTGGATTTGGTTAGTTTCTATTTTGTCTTTTTGGATTTGTGGTTTTTCATATAGCATACTAATATGGTGATAACTTTTAAAAGAATAACTTGGAAGTATTTATTCTTAAATGTTATTTTTTATTTCTACTTAAGCGCACGATAGTGGAATAACTTCAAACTAATTATTCTTAAATATTGTATCACTATTTAGGTGAAACTTATTAAACTTTCTCCAAACAAGAATTTATAGCTTAAGAATGACAACGTCTAAGATATCGAGGTGAAATAGAGACAACTTTTCATATTTATTTATATGACAAAATGAAGTTCATCATTTATTTTTATGTTAAAGGATGTAATAGTAGTTCAATAACTAAAATTTTATTAAGGAGAGACCTTGAACACTAATCTGATACGTTGGGTATAAAATAACACAGACTCAATCACCTATATCTTTATTAATTAGAAATTAGTGATACAATCACTAATTATAAAATAACACAGACTCAATCACCTATACTTTTTAAAATAAATAAAAGTAAGTTTTAATTTATTATTCATAACGAATTTCTTCCAAAAATACCTTTGAAAGACTTGTTAACCTACAATAAAAAACAAATTCTATACAAGTTTCTTAAGGGTAATTTTCCCCAATGTGGTTCTCTCTTTCGGATTATAATATATAATATTAAAACGTTTGAATCGGTGCTTTTGTAAATAAAGAATTTTATAATTGACTAAAGGACAAACATCAAATAAAATGTTTGGTGCGATTCGTATTTTTATAAGGGTAATAGAAATTGAAAATCAATATCATTTTAATGTCTATAAAAAATTTCTTCCAAAAATACCCTCAAAAGACTTTGAAAAAATTTTCACTTATTTGCCTTCAAGTGAAGTTTTCAGTCTTTTTGAGGTTATTTTGAAAGAAATTATTCATAAACAATAAAATGATATTAATTCTTAATTATTTTAAAAAGGTATTACTATTTCTCAATTACCAAGAAATGACTGATTGAATCTAAAATATATTTAAAAAATATCACTAAAAACCAAAGTTTTGACTGAAGGTCAAACAAAGCGGCACATTTTCATTCAATTCTCGGCAATCAAGAAAAAGTGATAGAATTTTAAAATAATTAAAAATGAGTAGAAAAAGTGATAGAATTTTAAAATAATTAAAAATGAGTTTTACTTTAATATGCGTAAAACTTTCTTTCAAAATACCCTTAAAAGAAGTGGTAAACCTTCTGTTTCTCGTTTGTTATAAAAAGATAAAAAATAAATAAAATGATTGCAAGGTTGTTACAACCATTTATAGAATAAACACTCGTTCTCAATTATTTGTATAAATTATCATTATTTTTTAATTACTAAAATATAGACTGAATCTAAATTATTTGTAAAAACATCATTAAAACTAATTTTACCAAATTCATCTCTCTTTTTCGAAATATCAAAACGTTGGAATAGGTGCTCTTTGCACCGCAAGACTTTTATAATATATTTTATAATTCACTAAAAGACAAAAATCAAACATTTTGTTTGGTGCCATTCGTATTTTTATAATGGTAATAGATAATAGATATATATATATATATAGATATATATATTAAAAGAGCCTTTTAATTAAGACCAACCATATAGATTAATTTTATTTTCGATATGACAATCTCTTTATGCGGCTGTCGCTAATCCAGCAATTAGCACTTTTTAAATATTAATTTGCCTTCTCTTTGTCCCCAAAAGCCAACCATAGACTGATTGGTTACTTTTCCACCTTTAGCAAATGGTTTTAGAGTTATGTTTTTATGATTTGTCCATGATATGAGGCTAACTGCTGGTTCAAATCATTTAGGTGTTTAAAGGAACCCTAAACTACTCTTAATTAAATTAGATATTCTTAGAGCATAATCAAAAGTATTACTGTATCTGCCAAAGTTGATTCCCTCTTGCCAGGATTCAAAGAATTTATTCTATATTTGAAAATGTGATGGGGTAGATTTCCCCATTAGTGCATGCATAACACAGCAAATAAATAAATTAAAAGAATACGGTTTGTTCCCATTATGCAGAAACAGATGATGAAAAAAAAGAAATCCAAAACGATCAAAAAAACAGAGATGCACATTTAAACCAGAAAATTTCGCATATTAAATCTCTGACTGAACCATCGAAAGGGGAAAGGAAAAGAATCACGAAACCAGAAACCTATTAAAACCCTCCAATAATGCAAAGATCGACAATCACAGAGGGTCTGCTTCACTGAGTGTTGATCGGGTGTCTTCAATCTTTCACAATAGATAAAAATTGGGAAGCAAGTTTACTGAATGACGAAGGCTTTTGCAGGTTAATGGATGTGTGCGTGGGACTAGGGCTTGATCAAGATAGTGAGAGGGAAAAGGGAAGAACGAAGATGCGCACGCGGGAAAGGAAGAAATGTGTTGCGCGCAAAAGAGCAAAAGCCCAAACAAAAGGCGCTGTCGCGAAAACACAAAAGGGCGTCGCAAAAGCCTAAACAAAAGGTGCCATCATGCAAATAAGAAAAGGGGACTAACAAATTGCGGCAGATAAAAAAGGTTTCGCAATTTGATGTTTCAGTGGCTACCCGAGTAAGTGTCGTAAAAACGTTGCCGCTAAAAGCACCTTTTTTTTTGTAGTGTGAGTATCTTAAATGGCAATCCCCAAAGGTGTTTTGATATACTTAGGATGGAAAAACACGTATTTTTATCTCTTTGCCACACTGTAGACACCCCAAAATTGCACGATTTTTGATAAATATTGAAAGAGAGAAATATTTTATTGGAATTTTCAATTCTTAGCATTGGGTTTGAGATCCTTAATCCATTTGAATCCAAAACCACAAAGGAAAAGGCCCGAATTCAATCTTTTGTGTAAAGTCAAACTTTTTCCGATTGAATTTTGTTGAATTTTGACCCCAGAAAATTTCATTTTTCATGATTTTCTCCATACTTTTCAGGACATTAATGTCCATATTAATTGTAAATTGCAAAGATTGCCACTATTACCCACTTTTGTTTTAAAATTTGTCTTAAATCTCACTTCATAGCCACAAGTGCTCAATGAGATTGGAGAGGAGGATTTGCCCCTTAAGGTTAGGGACTTTTCAGCAAATCCTCTACACAAATTCTTTTTCCAAAATCATCCTTTTAATCCTTGCAAATAGCAATTAGTTAGACAAAATCTCAAAAAGTGCAATTTGTGGGTCTTTTTGCTCTCTGCTAGTAATTGGTTCCAATTACCAGCAAAGAAGGTGCAGTTGTAGACACCCCAAATTGCACTACAAAATGAAAAAATAATTGAAAATATTAATTGGGATTTGAAACAGATCAAAAAAAGTGTAAAATCTGGTCAAACATTGTGAGACATGGGAAAAAATCAGTTCAATGACTTCCTCAATCATCACGCGGGATTGGTTAAAAACAAAGAGTCGCCACCATTCTGTTTAGGTGTGAATGGACACCAAAATATCAAATAAGCACAAAAAGGCAAATTTAGGATAAAATAACCCTCTAAAAAAAATAACCAGAGATGAGTAAGGGGATTAGGTTATGAACAGGGGAAGGTGTTAGGCATCCCTATTCATCCACACAAGGTGGTTGCCAGATATTGTTCATGTTAAAATAAAAGAAAAAAGGGCTCGCTATATTAATCATAAAAAATCACAAAAAAGACAAAAATGTATGGTTTTTTCATATGAATAGCCTGATTGATCCAAAACTTTCAAATATGATCATACCATTCCTAGGGTTTCATGATTAAAATAAAATTGAGATAAAATCATATAAAACCAATCTAAAGTGAAATCTTCAAAAATCTGGTTTTAAGTTAAATTCTAGAAATCTAGAAAAATATGATTTTTATAAAATATTGCAGAATTGAACTTGAACAGTCCAGGACATATATATAGTCCAAATTTCACATTAAATCAAGAAATCAAAACCAAAAATACCCACGTTGATGAAGACCATCAAAAGGGGAGAACTTAGACCGTAGGGTCTACTCTCAATAATGAAAAACGATTCAAAAACCATATCATGAAACCCTACAAGTTACTTTCAGGCTTCTGAATCCAGATCTATCATATTGATCATGACAGATCCAGGATCCTAGCCTAAAATCACAAAAATCACGAAAACAGTGCTGTAGGTGCAAAAGTGTGAAAAATCCAAATTTCTAGAAAAAAAAAGGAGGATTTCATGCTATAAACATCATAATCATCATAGATTCATAGGATTCAACATAAAAACAATTAAAACATGATCAAGATATCCAAAACAACCACATCTCACAGATTAGAGCACATGGGGGTCTACCCTACGGATCCACCTGTTCTCTTTTCCCCTAGCTCTCTCTTCACGTCTTACGGCTAGAGAGGATTCTTGAGGTACTTGGAGATAGGTTTGATTATACAAACACAATCAAAGGCCTTATTCTAGAAAAAAGAGAAAAACAGATATGGGGTTCTATTCTAGGGATCCACCTGTTCCCCTTTCCCCTAGCTCTCTCTTCACATTTTACGGCTAGAGAGACTCTTGAAGTACTTAGAGGCAGGTTTTGGAATACAGAATAAAAGATGGCCTTATTCTACAGCAATAGAGAAGATCCTATTACTTCTAGAATTGAAGACAGAAAATAAAAGGGAAAAGGGACTTACCTGGATTGAGCAAGCAGAGCAGCAGGGATTCCTCTCTTCTCTTGGAGCTCCTTGGACTTCAAATTTTTGTGGCCTTTTGCTTGAGGAGAAGCCCTCTTTTTATAAGCAAACTCAGGGGCATCGTTGGTCCAAAGTTTGGCAAGATAGAGTTTCAGATTGAGTTAAACACAAGGATAATGCCCATCCATGGCCAACAAAGATATTTCGAACGAATAAAAGATATAATTCGCTCATTTAAAGGGATATTGGACTAAAGATAAGGCTCAGAAATCGAAAAAGGATAAAACTCGCACAAATCTAATGTGCCCGTAAATGATTTTCGGTCCAATAGTGTCCGTATATGCATTACGGGCGCTGCGTGCCCGTATACAAAATTCAGGCGTGCTCAGCCCGTAGATACAATACATGCAACGCTCAAATTATTGAATTTCATGCATTTTTGGCCTGTTTTAAATCCCAATTACATGTTTTCATTATTTTCTCATTTTGTAGTGCAATTTGGGGTGTCTACAAACATGCAATGCCTGTATTTTGTTTACGGTCTGGTCATGCCCGCAGTTGATATACGGGCACGGCGTGCCCGTATTAATAATACGGGCAAGGCGCGACCGTAGTATATATACGGGCACGGGTTTTTTGTGCGAATTTATCCTTTTTCGATTTCTGAGCCTTATCTACACTCAAATATCTCTCTGGGAGATTCGAATCCTCTTGTTTATCCATTCGAATCCTCTTATTTATCCATTCGAATTCTCTTATTTATCCTATTTGGCAGTGGATTGGCATTATCTTTGTTTTTAATTCAATCCGAAACCCTATCTTGGCAAACTTTGGACCAACCATGCCCCTAGGTTTGCCTATAAATAGAGGGCCTCTCCTCAAGCAAATGGCCATGAATTTGAAGTCTAAAGAGCTCCAAGTGAAGAAAGGAAACCCTGCTGCTCTGCTTGCTCAATCCAAGTAAGTCCCTTTTCCCTTTTATTTTTTGTTTTCAATTCTAGAAATAATCTAATCTTCTCCATTGCTGTAGAATAAGGCCTTCTTATACTTGTATTCCTAAAACTGTCTCCAAGTACCTCAAGAATCCTCTCTAGCTGTAAAACGTGAAGAGAGAGTTAGGGGAAAGGGGAACAGGTGGATCCCTAAAATAGAACCTCATAATCTGTTCTTTTCTTTTCTTTTAGAATAAGGCCTTTGATTGTGTTTGTATCACCAAACCTATCTCAAAGTACCTCAAGAATCTTCTCTAGCCGTAAAACATGAAGAGAGAGCTAGGGGAAAAGAGAACAGGTGGATCCGTAGGGTAGACCCCCATATGCTATAATCTGTGAGATGTGGTCACTTTTACTATCCTATTAATGTTTTAATGGTTTTATTTTGAATCTAGAGGAATCCTATGAATCCATGATGTTTATAGCATGAGATCCCTGTAAGTGTAAAAACTCACACTCCTTTTATGGCAAATGTTTGACAAATTATGTCTTCTAATAAATCTTCAAGATGTGCAAATTAAATAATGAAAATTCAATGAATTTAGTAAAGAATAAGAAGACGATGCTGCCACACAGCTACCACGCCGCTGGTAGCTCAAGGAAATGAAAGATTTTCTAAATAGAGCATTTCTTGTAAAGGCACTTGCGAATATCAACGCCGCTGCCACTCCGCTGGCAGCGCATAAGTGAATCAGTGCTTTGAAAGTAAGGCACGTGCACTAGCGTCGTAAGGCGACGCCGACACGCCACTGGTAGCGCAGAGCGAGATTGAAGATTATATGATCAGCTGTGCACATGCCGCGTTCTCTCCCGCTAGCAGCTCGCTGGCAGCGCGCCCTTAACTGATTCAACTTGTTCTGAGTGGGACTTGAGTTCGCTTCCAGCCGTCTACCCCGATCGCTCCACGATGCCACCAGCGCTCGACGCAATCTGAGTTTTCTCCTTTAAATAGACGTGCTATAATTTTTAGAATTGACTTTTTTCTTTTGATCAATTTGATTTCGGATCTTGAGGTGTTTGAGATTCGATCAAATCTTCTTTAGAGAGTCGGGGATCGAGTGAGGGGGAGATCTGAGATAGATCACCTGGAATTGAAGGTAGAGGATTCTTCTTCAATTCGGAACTTCATCTGATCGTGTGATCGCCTGGACTGCTGATCGGCTTTGATTGATGCGTAGGTGGATTCCTACTGCATTGGATCGTCTCAGTGGATTCTGAAGTGATTGTTGCGATCTGGATTGATCGTGTTCTGCAGCTTGTGGATTCAAGCTGTGTTGCAGTTCGTGGATTCGAACTGTGGATCACTGGTGAGTGATTGTTTGCGATCTGGATTGATCGTGTTCTGCAGCTTGTGGATTCAAGCTGTGTTGCAGTTCGTGGATTCGAACTGTGGTTTGCTGTTGAGTGAATTCAATTGTAAAGGTTAAGTATGTGCTCCTTTGTAATTGTCTTTTCATTCAATAGTGGAATTTCGAAGGGTTAGTCGCCTCATATAGACTCGAGGTTTTTCCTGGATCTGGATTCAGGTTTCCTCGTATAATTCTCTGTGTGTATGTTTCCGCATTGTTAAATTCTTAATTGTTGTAGATCGTGGACCTATAGAGTAGTCCTCTACTCTTTCAATCCCCATTTCTTT
Source organism: Buxus sempervirens (assembly GCA_947561395.2). Classification (NCBI taxonomy): domain Eukaryota; kingdom Viridiplantae; phylum Streptophyta; class Magnoliopsida; order Buxales; family Buxaceae; genus Buxus; species Buxus sempervirens. The sequence goes on from OX387182.1 coordinate 55,927,428, forward strand.
CTAAAATTTGGATTTTTCACATCTTTGCACCTACAGCACTGTTTTCTTAATTTTGGTAATATTTGGCTAGGATTCTGGATCTACCATGATCAATATGGTAGATCTAAAACCAAAAGCCTGAAAGTAACTTATAGGGTTTTATGATATGATTTTAAAATTGTTTTTAATATTGGAGAAAGGATCATATGGTCTAAACTCTCCCTTTTGATGTTTTTTCATCAACATGGGTTGAGTGGGGGTTTTATTTCTCCACTATTGAGAGATCCGGATCAGATCTGTACTCCAAGTAACTTATTCTTCAATGTTTTAATCAAGAGATTTCAATCTAGTTTTTCAACATTTTAATGGTTTAGCCTAAAGCTAGTCTTTCAGGTTTCTCTTTAGATTGGTTTTATCTGATTTTTATCTCAATTTTATTTTTATCATGAAACCCTTAGAATGGTATGATTATATTAAAGGTTCTGAATTCATCTGAATATTCAAATGAAAAACCATACATTTTTGTTACTTTTATGTTTTCCCCTTTTTTAAGCAAGTCTTCTTTATTTTTAACATGAACAATGCCTGGCAACCACCTTGTGTGAATGAATAGCGGTGCCTAACACCTTCCCCTGTTCATAACCTAATCCCCTTACCCATCTCTGATTGTTTTTTTAAATAGGGTTATTTTTACCCTAAATTGGCCTTTTTGTGTTTATTTGATGATTGTGGTGTCCATTCATACTTAAACAGAATGGTGGCGACTCTTTGCTTTTAATCAATCCCGTGTGATGATTAGGAAGTCATTGAATTGATTTTCCATGTCTCACACACACCCTTAAGGAGAAAAAGTTCTTATATGATTCACGTTATGTAAGTGTGGAAAAGCAAGTGGCTATGTTTCTTATGACCTTGGGGAATAATTAGAGAAATCGAATGATTGCTGATCGTTTTCAACACTTTGGAGAAACTGTTTCTAGACACTTTAAAATTGTGTTAAAAGCTATGTTACGATTGGGGAAAGAGATTATCATGCCACCATATTTTCAAAAAACTCCAAATGAGATTTGCAATAACATGAAATACTATCCCTGGTTCAAGGTAAATGAAGAAAGCATGTCTTATTTAGTGTATTTAAGTTGTATTTGAAATCAAAATTAATTTTTTATTTGTTATCTCTTATAGGATTGTATTGGAGCAATAAATGGCACACATATTAGTGCTCATGTTCCAGTGAAGCAACAAGTTCCATATTGTGGGAGAAAAACTACTACCACACAGAATGTAACGTGTGCATGTTCATTTGATATGAAGTTTACATTTGTCTATATAGGTTGGGAAGGCACCGCGCATGATTCTCGAGTTCTTTTAGATGCAATCAATAATCTAGCTTTGAACTTTCCTCACCCTCCCCCAGGTATATATGTACACACTTTCAATTATGAAATTGAATTATAATATCAAATCATAGTTCTTAACAATTATCATGTTGTCTTAGGTAAGTACTATGTTATGGACTTTGGTTATACTAGCATGGGGGATTATCTTATACTTTATCGTGAAAAGCGATATCATTTACGAGACTTTTGAGGAAGAGGTCAACAGGCACGTACATCTAGAGAATTATTTAATCATGTCCATTCTTCGTTACGTAACGTGATAGAACGTTGCTTTGATGTATTGAAAGCTCAGTTTCCAATTTTAAAGCTTGTGCCTTCATACTCTCTTCGCACACAAGGATTCATTGTTATTGCAGCGTAAATAGTTCACAACTTCATTAGATATGAGACACAAAGGGACCAATTATTTGAATAATACGGATGGGAAGACTTGATTCTAAGTGAAGTCGGACAGAATGTAGAGCCTCCAGAAGGTAGTTCACAAGCAGCTCGACAAAGAGAAATGATTGCACTTAGAGATAGAATTACATATGAAATGGCAATAGCTAATAGTGTAAGAGTTGTTTAGACTATAAGTAAGGAAGGAGTTGATGGGATATATCGATCTTTGTAATTTGTGGTATAAAATTTTGATTTCTCCCCCCCTCCACCTTTTTTATAGCAAATTTGTTATAGTTTAATAGGGCTTGCAGGTTGTATAGCAATGCATATTTGTTGATTTTGAAAACTTGAATCGTTTTTTTTTATATCAATTGTTACCAAAAGGGTTTCTTGTCACTTTTTTTTTAAAACCAAAAAAATAGTGATTGTTACCAAACGTGTTTCTTGTCACTTGTTTTCAAAAACCCAAAAATGGTTGGAACTATTTTTAGTTTTCAAACTGTTTTTAAAAAAAACGTTACCAAATGGCCTCTTAGAGTCAGTCTCCAACTCGACTTTAGTAACCCCAGACCTCTTCAATCTTGATCCCTTCCGGAAACCCAAACGCCTTTGCTACTAGTGCACGACTTGGCACTAAAGGTTAGTATTAATTCGAGGAGTTGCTATTCAGGTATATTAAATTAGCCACTCTACTTAAAAGTCTTAAATTGCTGTTCTATGTTGTTGTTGTTATTGCTAAGGCTGAAGAGTAGTCCATGGTGTTTATTTCAAGGCTATTGGTTACAAACCCATCCGCTACGCTTTTTAACATATCGAATTTTATAGATGTTCCAAATGGATGAATCAGCTGGTTTTCATAGTAAAATACCCTTTTTTTTTAAGTGCATGAGTAATTGTAAACCTTGACTGCCAACAAGTTTTTTAAATTTCTTTTACAATGTAATAAATTTGAATTCTATAAGAAGGTTCTTTGATTGACTTTGCTTTGTCTTTAGCATTCTTATTCCCAACAATGTGGAAAGAACTAGGAAGGAACTTATTTATTTATTTTGTGTTTTGGTACATCAGATACATGCACTTAATCAATGCATATAACAAGTAGATAACACTTCTTGGACTTCACCTGGAGTTTTTGGGGAGAGGCGATTAGGGTTTTGGGCGATTAGGTTTTTGGTCTATTTTATTCTTCTCGTCCATGGCTGTTCAGGTTCAAGGTAGCTCTTCTTCTATTCCTCCGAACATTCCACGATCCTTTGCCTCTGTTGTTTCTAGTCTTCCAAAGGCTCTAGTTGTTGAAGACGTTAATGTTCCTCGAAAAATTCCTTCCTCTTTCCATGGCTGCCCTGCAGTTGAGTTTTCTGATTTGGAGATAAACAAATCGATCAATGCTTTTAGCTTTGCTTTGATTGCCAAGTTTGTTTCAAGCAGGCCATCTGTGGACGTTGTTAGAGATACAATCTTTAAATCTTGGGGTGTGCAAGGCAGCTTTCACATTGGAGTCCTGGATGGGAGGCACCTGCTGTTTAGGTTTAAAGAGGAGAAGGATTTTATTAAGATATGGACAAGGGAGTCTCTTATTATAAAAGGCTATCATTTTCGATTATTTCAATGGAGTTACGGGTTTGATCCATCAAAGGAATCCTCTTTGGCTCCGGTATGGATTTCTCTCCCTAACCTTCCTCTAAATTTGTTTCCAGAATCTTTCTTGTTTTCTATTGCAGGCACTGTGGGGAAGCCTTTGTGTTCTGATGCTCCAACCAAAAATTTCACTCATCCAAGTCTGGCCAGAGTTTGTATATTGTTATACATTCTCAATCCCAGGCCTGATAAAATTTGGATTCGTATGGGGTCTGATTATGGAATATGGCAGAAAATTTTGTATGAGAAAGTGCCGTCCTATTGTACTGGTTGTTTTCATAGAGGTCATGAAGTTGCTCATTGTAGGATTGCTTTGAAGAAAAAATTACCTGAAGAAAGAAATGAAGAATATGTTGATGTAGGGATTTTTGACAGTTTTCCTTCATTGGAAAATACTTTTGACCTTCTTCCTCCCAGGAATGTGATTAATATGAACCACGATCAATCCTTGGGGAATTGCAATCTCTATTTGTCATGAAGAGGCGGACAATGCTCAGAATATACAGGCTTTGATTGTTGAAGAGAGATCTCAAGATACTTCACATAAAATAACGAACTCTGGAACTGTTTTGGTAGAAGAAACCAATATAGATGCTGAAGGTACTGTTTCCTTAGATACTAACTTGGTGAATGTGCAGAAACAGAAGCATAGCATAGACATTCCTTTGATGGAGATTGTGACTGTTCAGAATAGAAAAAATAATAAAGAAACTTCTAAATCTGTTTCTCCAACTCAACTGCCGATTTTTTATTTAGAAGTAAATAAAGGGAAAGGAAAAAGGTTATTTACTGGATCCGGTTACAACATTCATGCTTTACTTTTGGAGGATGAGCGAGGTAATTTCTCAGAAGGGTTCTATTCTCTTTCTTTGGCAAAGGAAGAATTAAGGCAGGATCAGAAATTTCTCACAAGAAGGATGGAGCATACTTTGTCTAATCTGGAAAATTTGTCTCACAAGGAAATTGGTATCTCTGCATCTTTGGGAAACTCTCAACAGTCGGTCAAAAAGAAGAAGAATAAGACGAGTTCAAGCATCAATACCAGGTCTCAGCTTAAGACCTCCTCCAAAAAATCTACGGTTTCCCATGATTAATACGATTGTTTGGAATATTCGTGGGGTAGCCAATTTGGAATCTCTTAATATGTTAAAACATCATGTATTCAAGAATAAGGTGCAACTGTTAGCTCTTTTAGAGCCCATGACAAGTAACTCAAGATGTGCTCAAGTTGCTAAGTCAATCAAGATGAAGAAATTATTCTGCAATTCTGAAGGGGACAGTAAAATTTGGGTGTTTTGGACTGATAAAATTAAATTGGATATCATATTTTCAACCTCTCAATTTATCACAGCTTTGGTGTCATCAGAAAATAATGAAGGTTTCAGTCCTTTTTTGATATCTTTTGTGTATGCTAAGTGCGATGTGTATGATAGAAGGGTTCTTTGGGAGGATTTATTGGCCTTCTCTCGTTCAGCTTCTTCTCCATGGATTATAGGGGGGGATTTTAATGCTATTCTCTCCATTGATGAAAAAATAGGGGGCAGAAATCCAGTTGGCCGTTCAATGCATGAATTTCAGGATTTTGTTCATAGAGCGGGTATGAAAGATCTTGGTTTCTCAGGGGACAAATTTACTTGGTGTAATGAGCAGTCTAGGCAAAGAAGAATTTGGGCAAGACTTGATAGATTCCTTATTAATCATCTGGGTTTAACTTCTGCAGCGGACTTAAAGGTTTCTCATCTACCTAGGGTAAGTTCTGATCATTCTCCTATTTGTCTTTATTTTGAGCCTAGTCCTAGAAGATCTACTCCTTCTATTTTTAAGTTCCAAAAGATGTGGAGAACTCATGAGAATTTCATGGAAGTGGTTAAAAGCTCTTGGGAAGTTCAAGTTGCTGCCGCCCCTTTGATTGTGTTCTCTCGTAAGCTAAAAATTTTAAGATCCGTCCTTCGAAAGTGGAATTGGGAAGTGTTCGGGGATGTTCACAGAAGAATTGAGAAATTATCTTCAAAAGTGCTGGAAATGGAAAATTTGCTTTCCATACAATGGAGTCAAAGTACTTTGGATCTGCTTCATCAAAGCAAAAGGGATCTTCTAAATAGCATATCTCAGCAGGAAATGCTCTATAGGCAAAAATCAAGAGTGAAGTGGCTTAAAGAGGGTGACAAAAATACTGGTTTCTTTCATGCCTCGCTGCAAATTCGTCGCCAAAAACTTATGTTGCTTGGTAGGGATTGGTCGTCTGGTAATTCTAACATTGAAGAGGAAGCAGTTTCTTTCTTTTCTAATTGTTTCTCTTCAACCCCTTACTCTTTTAATCACTGTTTAGATGTGATTTCCAACATTTTGGACTCTAACTTAAATGCTTCTCTTTCTGAATCTCCTTCCTTTGAAGAAGTGAAAATAGATGTTTTGATCTTGACTCTAACAGTGCTCCTGGTCCGGATGGATTTACTGGTAGTTTTTATCAAAGCTGCTGGGATATAATTGCTGATGATTTGTATGCTGCTGTCCTTGAGTTCTTTAATGGAAGCTCTCTTCCTGTCTCTTTTACGGCATCTCACATTGCGTTAATTCCGAAGGTTAGTAAGCCTGTTTCTTTTTCTGACCTCCGCCCTATAAGTCTATGCAATTTTTCCTATAAAATCATTTCAAATATCTTAGCTTCTAGACTTTCTGAAGTTCTTCCTCTCATAATAAGTAGAGAACAAAGTGCTTTTATTAAAGGAAGAAACATTTCAGATAATATTGCTTTAGCCCATGAGATGTGTCAAGACATTAACAGAAAGTGCTTGGGTAGTAACATCATGCTTAAGATTGATATGGCGAAGGCTTTTGACAGAATAGAGTGGGATTTCATTATTGAAGTTTGTAAAAGATTTGGTTTTTCAGACCAGTGGTGTAATCTCATTAGAAGATGCTTGGATAATTGCTGGTTTAGTATTTTGGTGAATGGTGCTTCTTGTGGTTTTTTCAAATCTTCTCGGGGTCTTCGGCAAGGGGATCCTTTATCTCCTCTTCTTTTCATTATTGCTGAAGAGGTGATGAGTAGGGGGCTTTCTAAAATGCTTCAAGAGGGTTGTATGGGTCATTCACTTTCCCAATCAAATATCTGGGGGTTCCTCTTTTTAATGGAAGGGCTACTTCATCTATGTTTGCAGAACTGTTAGAAAAGATTCAAAAGAAAATTAGTGGATGGAAGTCAAAATTTTTATCTCTTGGAGGTAAACTTACTCTTATTCAAAGTGTTTTATCAAGCATTCCCATTTATTCTTTATTTGCCATCCCTTTCCCTAAAGCTGTCCTTAAAAGAATTGAAGTTGTTTTTGCTAATTTTTTTTGGGGAGAAAGCTCTGATCATGGGACCAAAAAGCATTGGTTGAGCTGGGATAAAATAGCCAAGCCTAAGATTGAAGGTGGCCTGGGTATTAAATCAGTGGAGGATGTTATGGTTAGTCTTCAAATTAAAATGGGCTGGAGGGCCTTTCATGGAAATAGTTTATGGTCGCAGTTCATGCGTGCAAAATATTTTCCTTCATTTCATCTTCAGAATATTCAAGACAAAAGTGGGAGTTCTAAAATCTGGAGAAGTATTTTAAAAGTTAAGGATATCATCCTTGGTAATACTGCTTGGGCGTTGGAAGAAGGAAGAGTTAATTTTTGGCTTGATCAATGGTCTCATATTGGAAAGCTTTTGGATCATGTTATGTTGGACATGTCTCCTGATCTGGAATTACAAGTGGCTGATGTAATTAGTGAGGCTGGTACATGGAGAGTTCGCATGTTTTCTCAGTTTCTCCCTCAATATATTGTTGCCGAAATTGTGGATTTATACTACAAGCCGACTAGACTCAAAGATAGGCCTTTATGGAAGGCTTCTTCCTCAGGTAATTTTTCCACATCCATGGCTTGGGAATTAATCAGAAAAAGAGGGAATCCTTCCCCTTGGGGGAAATCTTTATGGGCTAGTTTTATGCCTTCTAAAGTTAGCGTTTTTATTTGGAAACTTATGAGGGGTGCAGTGGCTACAGATGACCGAATTCAAGGATGTGGTATAAATATATGTTCCCAATGTAACTGCTGTCTGGGAAAATCAAGAGAATCCATAAATCACCTTTTTGCTTTTGGTGATATAGCAAAATCGGTTTGGTTACATTTTTCTGAATTGTTTGGCTGCCGTTTTCATCCTCTCCATGATCTTATCACTAGAATTTCTTTCTGGTTTTCTCATCCTAATGCAAATGATCAGTTGGGCATTCTTTGGAAAGCTTCTCCTTTATTCATCTGTTGGGAAATTTGGAAGTCAAGATGTAAGAGCAGATTTGAAGATGATCATATGGATGCAAATCGGATTATATCAAAGGTTCAAAGATGGCTTCAAGAGGTTTCGTACAACACAAAACCGGTCAAATGTTGTGGGGTGAGCAGAACTTCTATCATTGAGAAACTTAATATCTTCATTCCTTCTCTTCATTTTTCTATTCCCAAATTTGTTAGATGGAAGTGTCAAAGGTCTTGTTCTTTTATTTTGAATGTGGATGGTGCTTCCAAGGGTAATCCTGGTTTGAGTGGAGGAGGTGGGGTTATTAGAAATGCTGCTGGTCATTTCATTGCTGCCTTCTCTAATTTTTATGGAAATACCACAAATAGAACAGCTGAACTCTTGGCTTTGAGAGATGGTCTTCGTCTTGTTGATAATTATGGTATTCAAAATCTGCACATTGAATCGGACTCAAAATCTATTGTGGATTCTTTTGTGGGTCTCGCTTCCATTCCTTGGAAGTTCCTTCTTTACTGGAGAGAAATAAAAGACAGGTTACAAGTTGCTGCCAGGGATGTGTGTCATATCTACAAAGAAGCTAATTCAGTTGCAGATAGATTGGCAAATGAAAGTTGTATTCATTTCTCTAAATGTGTCTATGAGTCCATTGATGATCTGCCCCAGAATGTTAAGCATTGTTTGTTTCATGATAGATCAGGTTTATTTAATATTAGATACTAAATGTCTTTTTGGATTGGGGTTTTGGTTGTATGTCCCCCCCCCCCCCCCCCCCCCCCCCCCCCCTCCCTTTCAGTCTGTCTTGCTGGTCTTTAGTGTTTTCTTTGCAAGGGTTTGGTTTTATGTCCCCCCCCCCCCCCCCCCCCCCCCCCCCCGCCCCGATTTCATGTATTTTGTTTTTGGAATTAATATACAGGTCAGGGGCTGCCTCAACCCTCCTCCCACCATTGGAGTGCCACTAAGGTTATTCCTACCTTAGTGGGTTTTTTTCCAAAAAAAAAAAGATACATGCACTTGTGTGGCCGGCAATATAGCCGATAACAACACACGCACACATCAAGTACCTATGTGAATGTCCTCTATCAAAAAAAAAAAGTACTTATGTGAATGACGACCTATGTCTCAATGGGAGGTGAAAAGAACTATGAAGGAACTTATTATTATTATTATTACTATTTTGAGTACATCAAATACAGGTACTTGTTTGCCCACAATATAGCCCATAACAACACACGTACACATCCAATACTTATGTGAATGACGACCTATGTCTTAACGGGAGGTGGGACTGTCGAGCGGTTCTTCCCTTTGATGAGGGTGAGAGTGAAACCCATGTCTAGGTCTTGGCTTTGACAAGCACAAGGCCATACCACTAGCCCAAGTGACGCCCGAGTCATGCTTATTGTTTATTGGCCTAGAAAAAAACCTTTACTTACGACAATTTTGAAAGTCATGAAACTTTGCTTACGAGTGGGAAAAAACAGAAGAATAGAAAAAAGGTAATATTATTATAATAATTATATCACATTTCCTACAACGAGAAAATCAAACTTGCCTGAGCGTCTACGCCCTTTTATTCTTTTGATGAGGTCTCCAAAGACCACTACTATCGACGACTCATGGATTGGAAAACTTGAAAGGCAAGGAAGGAGGTGTAAGATGCTTACGCTTTCCGATGGTAAGATGCGCGGAAATGCCTAATTGAAATAAATAAATTCGTCCGATTTCGATGCTATTAAACTAAAAAAAAAATCTAGAATAAAAATAAAAGAAATTAATCTATTAAACTATTAGAAATGACAATATATGATCAATATATATATATATATATATATATATATATATATATATATATATATATATATATATATATATATATATATATATATGCATATATGTATATATATATATATATGCATATATGTATGTTTTTCGTATGTCCTTTTTACTTCTTTATTTGCATTTATTTGTATGTATGTATATATATATACACACAAATATACATATCTCTATTAAAATATATATTGTATTTCTATTAATATATACTTTTAACTTCTTTATTTGTTTTTCTTTGTATAGATTAATTCTAATTCTTGAAATGTAGAAAAATTACAAATTTTTCTCTTTGTTTGTAAGTTTAAGGATTGGTTAACTAAAAATATTATCTTAAAAATATATATTTATGTTTTTCAAAGTTTCCCTCTTCCTTTCTTTTGGTCAACGATTCAATAAAAGAGGGCCCACCGCACCCTCTCTCTATCTCTTTTTAATAAGAAGGGATATTTATAATTTATCCTCTTGAGGTTTTAGAAAATCCCAATCTCGTCCTTGAGGTTTTTGATATACCAATTTACCAACTTCAGATTTGTTGTGTGTAATAGTCTACTCCTCTCGAGGTCGGACATTTAAATTTTTATAATATGGATGAGGGAGCAAGAGATAAAATATATATTTATAATTTTGCCTCCTAAGAGCTTTTTTTAACTCATGGCATAAAATTAAATAAAGCCTTTTTAATTTTAAATGTAAATAAGAACGGCAAGTTTATCAATAAAAATCTCATCAACTTGATTCTTATCGTCAAACTTCTTAAAGTGAGAGGTTGCTATCCAAAAAACCTTAAGGTGATAAACTTATATTTTAGAAACATGAAGGAGGAAAGCAAGATTATCGGAAACCTAATGGGGGTACTCTGTTAATTAGGGGTGCAACTCGGTTCGGTTTGGTCTAGGTTCAGTTGAACCCAAGACCAAACCGAATATGTTGAACACCAACCCCAAACCGAACCGAAATTAAAACCGATCAAGTCAAACCGAAAACCGAACCGATAAAAAACATAAAACCCTAAAACCAAACCGAACCGAAGTTCGGTTCGGTTTTGATCTCTGGTTCGATTTCATCTAGAGAAGTCAATTAATTAATTAAACATATTTAATGAAATCAATTTAATGAACCATGTTGGTTGGCTCGCCACACTATGGGTTAACCGGTTAAAATGGTTCATCAAGAGATGCTATTATGCTAAAGAGAGATGCCTTTATAGGCAATCACCAAGAGATAGAAGTATTGCTTGGCCGATGTGGGACTTCACCAAGAGACAAAGCATTTAATGCCCACTTGTGAGCTGTCTTCTTTACTCACTTTTTTTGTCTTATTCAAGATTGTTAGTGAAAAATAGGGTTTTGACTCTAACAACACCTAGAGGGGGGTGAATAGGTGTAGCACAGCGGAATAAAATTTTTCTATCAATTAAAGACAAGTCCTTAATTAATAGGCATGAACAAATCCTCAAGGTAATTCCAGAAAATCAAATAATTAATCAAAAGCAATTAACAAGCCACCCAAATTGCAAGCAAATAATTAAAGCATGTAAAGTAAGACAAAACAAGCAATTTGGTGACGAAGGGAAAACTCTATGAGAACTCTCACTAGAGAAAAACCCTCCGGGCTATGCAGGAGCCACCTAAAAGATCCAATATGAAAAGAAGACTTACAACCTGTAGTTCAGACGACTCAACATCCCTATGCTAGACTCTGCAACTCACAGACTTGAAAGTATCTGAGGAATTCCTCAGATTTGCTCCACAGCAACACTTCAGAACTCTGAAGATCTTCTCACACGATCACCCAAACGAACTCGCCTGGTATCCGTAGGAACTCCCACGATCAATCTCTCCAACCCGGAACTCCAAGGTAGAGGAAGGAAGAAGAAAAGAAAGGTTTTATGGCTCAAAAGATGAAAACCTAGAAGAAGGGTTTTCAGAAGAGAAAAGGATATTTAGGGCTTCTAAAACGTGGCTCTCTTAGGTTTAGAAGGTCCCTAATCCTATTTAAAGGTTCCCCAAAAAGTTTGAAGTCAATCCGAATTGAAATGAGTAAGTTATGTAATTTTTTCGTAACTTTTCAGAAATTTTGCTGTTTGAACGTTCGAACGCTCAGCAAACGTTCAGCAAACGTTGGCCTTTAAAACTTGAACGTTCGAACGGACAGAGAACGTTGGTTGAACGCTAGTCTCGGGTTTGTCTGCAGAACATGAACGTTCGAACGCTCAGCAAACGTTCAGCAAACGTTGCTCTCCAGAAATTGAACGTTCGAACGGACAGAGAACGTTGATCAAACGTTGGGCATAACTTCTTCAATTTGATTCCGATTTTGACGCCGTTTGAACCATGTCTTCTTGGACTCAACCTAAACATTCTAAACACACTTAAACACATTCTTTTTGACACTGAATAAGCCAAACTAAAATATTAAACCTTACAAACTCCCCCTTTGGCTATTCAGTGACAAAACCTATACACAATATAAAAAACAGAGAATCCATGACATTGTGAACCACCAAGCAATGTCTTGGATTAAACAAACTCAAACACAACCTATTACCCTAACCTAGATAGACCAAGCTTGAATTTGAAACCTGTAACCTGTAAAAAAACAACTCAAAGAAAACAAATACCTTGTGAAAAGCATGAGGAATAAAAAAAATAACAATACGCAATTCACATTCAATTCAATCATCAAAGCTCCCCCTTAGAAATACCTACTCCCCCTTTTTGTCACAGAAATAGACAAAAGGAAACAGAGAAGCCAGAAATACCTACTCCCCAAAGGAAATAGAGAGGCCAGAAACACAAACTCCTCCTCAAAACTTGACAAGTTTAGAAGAAGCACAAGCATTAACTCAAATGGCTAGAATAGATAACAAAGTGGAAGACTTTAAGGAAGACATACTTAAAAAAATTCCAGATTTCACTTAAAAACATCAAGCTTCCAATGAAACCAACTCAACCACATGTAAAAAACACTCTAAAAACATGATGAATCATGTCCCAAGCACAATTTCATAAAAACTCAAAATTTTTATATTTTTGAGAACTTTGTCACCCAAAATTCAAGTTTTTACAAAACTAAAAACAATAATCCGAAATAACTACACAATAATGTAATTAAATCACCAAGTGTGCTTGCGTGTAAGTGCAAAACCAAATACAACAAGTTTGCCTAAATAGGAACTTGGTAAGGAGGATTTGGCCATTTATCAAGAAATCACAATATTACTCAAGTCTCTCTATGAGTTAAAAAGAACTCCCTTCATGAATATTTTAAAGACCTAAGCATTATTTTATTTAAATTTTCTCCCCCTGTTTCTTACAATTCTTTTTGCACAAAGAGTAGTGTTCCTTAAAATATCTGAGTTTACAACTTATTCCATGGTTATACTCCTTGTGATTCTCTTTTCTTTTTGAACTCAATATTTGTGGGGTTTACATTTCATCCCAGAGTTCTTTTCATACAACTTTTTTTCTTTTAAACAAAAGGGAGAAATTTCTTTTTAACACAAGGTCATATGCTAGGATCTTTTTAACTTAAGATAGACAAGAGTAAATCAAGGATTGCCTATCCACACACTCACCGAAAAAGAAAAATTAAGCTTGCTTAAATGTATTTGGGGTGTGTAAGTGAAGTGCAAAACACACTAAGAGATCAATCAACCTTTGTGCATTTATATGAGATCATTGAAATAGATTTTGCAAAACAATTCTTTTAAGCAATTAATTCTCTCAATATAAAAATGTATTGTTTTCACAAACACATGCTCATGACACAAATCACCAAAATAAAAAGAATGGAAAATCTTTTTGTATTTTTTCTGAACAATTTTAAATCAAAAAACCAGAAAAATAAAAACAAAAGAAAACATGCATGCAAAGGATAAGATAAGCAATATAAACAGGGCCAATGCATGCAACACAAAACCTACTCAAGTAAGAGTAGTCAAATCACTCTTCTTCACCCAAACTTGTTGGTTAGAAGAGGATTTCTTGGTCAAGGAAACTAGTTGTTCAGAAAGAAGCCTAGTTTGTTCAGCTAAAACCTTGACTTGTTTAGACAAATCCACATTGGATTTTCTAGAAGGAGAATTCCAAGATTTAGTAAGCTTTTCTCCTAATTTCCAGCAATTAGGTCTTATGTGACCTAGAACACCACAATGGTGGCAAGTGGGGATGAATTTCTGAGATTGAGATTCCCTATTAAAAGATGCCTTAGGTTTAGACTTTTTGAACTTTTGGTTAGGCCTTTTTGCCTTTTTGGTCTTTGAAGATGAAGGAGCATCCTGAAATCCTAAACCTCTCTTATCAGTCACTGTTTGATTCATACCAAGCATGTGATCAAGCTTTTGAGAACCAGAAGAGAAGTTTTGCAACAGAAATTTGGAATCTTCTATCTCAGATTTCAGAGACATGTTTTGAGACTCAAGGGTTTCAATCTTCAACTTCAACTCACCAACATGTGAAGTAGACTCATCCAATTTAACTTGAAGTCCTTCCTTTACAAGTTCTACTTCATTGAGCTTTTGAGAAAGACCTTGTTTTGTTTCTTTATTTTCAGGCTTTCATTAAAAAGCTTTTCATAAGCCTCTTCAAGGCTTTCCTCATCTTCAGACTCACTTTGAGAACCAATATTATTCTCAAGTTGTGTTGAGTCTTGAAGAGTATTTCCCTCATCACTTCCCACTATAGAAGTGAAGGCCATGTAGTTTGAATCCTCTTCAGATACGAAGTCCTTCTCATGTTCAGATTCAGTCTCACTATCAGACAAGGTAGCATTCATTGCTTTCCCACTTCCCTTACCTTTCAATTTCTTGTAAGTAGGACATTCAGCTCTTATGTGGCCAAACCCTTGGCAACCATGACACTTTACCTGCTGAGTTGTGTTTTCATGAATGTCTTTGGTTTCCCTAGGTTCTTTCCAAAATTTCCTCTCCTTGCTAGAAGTCCCCCTAGACCATTCATTGCCCTTTTTGTTTTTCCTAATCTTAAACATCTTTCTAAAACTCTTCACAAATTGGGCAATCTCCTCATCATCCACCTCATCATCAGACTCATTAAAAGTCTTTCCTTTCATGGCTCTAAGAGCAATGGATTTGCTCTTTTTGGTTTGAGGTAAGGTAAGCTCATAGGTTTGAATTGATCCTATTAGGTCTTCAACCCTAATTTTGTCAATGTCTTTGCTTTCCTCTATGGCTGTTACCTTGGGTATAAACCTCTCAGGGAGAGACCTAAGGATTTTTCTCACAACTCTGTTTGGAGGAATTTTGTCACCAAGGTTGAAACTAGAATTCACTATGTCACTGAGTTTGGCATAAAACTCATCAAAGGGTTCATCCTCTCCCATCTTCAATTCTTCAAACCTAGTGATGAGCATCTGTAACTTAGAATTCTTCACGAGGACAGTTCCTTCATGAGTGGTTTCCAGAATTTCCCAAATTTCTTTACCGGTCTGACAAGTGGACACCCGTTTGAACTCATCAACAGAAATTGCACTAAAGAGTGCATTGACACCTTTACTATTGTGGTTGACTTCAATTAACTCTTCCCTAGTGTATTGGCTTGGGTCTTTGAGTTTAATCTCACCATCTATGGTAATAGTGGGTGGAGACCATCCTCTCTCAACACTTCCCCAAACCCTTTCATCAATAGCCTTAAGATAGGCTCTCATACGAACTTTCCAATATGCATAATTACCACCATCAAAGAAGGGTGGGGCAGAGGAAGACTTGTCCATGACTAACAGAGTCAAGGATCTGGTTACCCGCTCCGATACCAATTGAAAAACAGGGTTTTGACTCTAACAACACCTAGAGGGGGGTGAATAGGTGTAGCACAGCGGAATAAAATTTTTCTATCAATTAAAGACAAGTCCTTAATTAATAGGCATGAACAAATCCTCAAGGTAATTCCAGAAAATCAAATAATTAATCAAAAGCAATTAACAAGCCACCCAAATTGCAAGCAAATAATTAAAGCATGTAAAGTAAGACAAAACAAGCAATTTGGTGACGAAGGGAAAACTCTATGAGAACTCTCACTAGAGAAAAACCCTCCGGGCTATGCAGGAGCCACCTAAAAGATCCAATATGAAAAGAAGACTTACAACCTGTAGTTCAGACGACTCAACATCCCTATGCTAGACTCTGCAACTCACAGACTTGAAAGTATCTGAGGAATTCCTCAGATTTGCTCCACAGCAACACTTCAGAACTCTGAAGATCTTCTCACACGATCACCCAAACGAACTCGCCTGGTATCCGTAGGAACTCCCACGATCAATCTCTCCAACCCGGAACTCCAAGGTAGAGGAAGGAAGAAGAAAAGAAAGGTTTTATGGCTCAAAAGATGAAAACCTAGAAAAAGGGTTTTCAGAAGAGAAAAGGATATTTAGGGCTTCTAAAACGTGGCTCTCTTAGGTTTAGAAGGTCCCTAATCCTATTTAAAGGTTCCCCAAAAAGTTTGAAGTCAATCCGAATTGAAATGAGTAAGTTATGTAATTTTTCGTAACTTTTCAGAAATTTTGCTGTTTGAACGTTCGAACGCTCAGCAAACGTTCAGCAAACGTTGGCCTTTAAAACTTGAACGTTCGAACGGACAGAGAACGTTGGTTGAACGCTAGTCTCGGGTTTGTCTGCAGAACATGAACGTTCGAACGCTCAGCAAACGTTCAGCAAACGTTGCTCTCCAGAAATTGAACGTTCGAACGGACAGAGAACGTTGATCAAACGTTGGGCATAACTTCTTCAATTTGATTCCGATTTTGACGCCGTTTGAACCATGTCTTCTTGGACTCAACCTAAACATTCTAAACACACTTAAACACATTCTTTTTGACACTGAATAAGCCAAACTAAAATATTAAACCTTACAGTTAGGTCCCACATTAGGCATTCTCTTCAACCCAAAACCATTGCCTATAAAGGCAAAACATTTCCTTTTTCAATTTGAACCATGCGCATAATGTAGCACATGCAGTTGTGCATATGTGCCATGGCACATGGTCAATTGCATAGAATATGCATGCATTAATAAAATGTAAATTTATTTTATAAAAGCATATGCTATACAGTTGGATTTCGGTTTCGGTTTTCGGTTCGGTTATAGTATGCCTTTGACCCAAAACCGAACCGAAATGATTCGGTTCGAGTAAGCTCATGACCAAAACCGAACCGACAGCTTAAAAACCCAATCCAAACCGAACCGAAGTCGGTTTGGATCGGTTCGGATTCGGTTTTAACCGGACCGAGTTGCACCCTACTGTTAATATCCCTAATAATAAAGAAAAAATTTACTCTGCCGTCCGCCATGGTTAGAGGGTCGGCTGCAGGCTCAAGCTGGAGATGCTGCGTGGCGCTGGTTCTATATATAGTTACATACCACTTGGCAAGTATATTTCATGGGAGGGCCTTAAATTCAGTATCAATGGCTGCTTCTTTTGTATCTCGGCATATTCTCTCTCTCTTGTTTCTTCTTCTGCCTGTATCCACCGTTGCCCAGACTTCCAGTAACATACCCTTGGGCTCAACTCTTGTTGCCAAGGACGACGACTCCTCTTCTTGGCCTTCACCTTCCGGTGAATTCACCTTCGGATTTCGCCGGCTCGACAATAAACATCTCTTCTTGCTTTGCATCTGGTTCAACAAAATACCCGACAAAACCATTGTTTGGTATGCAAATGGTGATAATCCCACACAAAGTGGATCCATGGTTACTCTTACTGCCAGTGGTCTAGTGCTCAATGGCTCCAACGACGAGGTGATATGGAAGGCCCAAAATTTCAACACAGGCATTGCTTATGCAGAGATGCTTGACACCGGCAACTTTGTACTCGTCGGTAAAAACAGTTCTGGATATATATGGGAGAGCTTCAACTATCCCACTGACACCATTTTGCCTTCACAAATATTGGGACTAAGTGGTGCCATCCTTTCTTCTCATCTGACTCAGACTAACTACTCCAAGGGAAGGTTTGAGTTGAGACTGACATCAGATGGAAATCTGGTCATGAATACTCTTGCATGGCCAAGTCGATCTCGTTATGATCCTTATTATACCATCAATACTGAACGGGAAGGCTTGAGGCTGGTGTTCAATCATTCAGGCCACATATATATTGAGAAGAGGAGTGGGGACATGTTGAAACTAACGCTATGGCCCATCGGTCCGGTCAGCGATTACTACTACAGAGCTACACTTGATTTTGATGGGGTTTTCATGGAGTATTCTCACCCAAGGATGAATCCTAATAATGGTAGTAGCCAAGGTTGGTCCAGGGTATTGTCCATCCCAGATGATATTTGTGCCGAATCCTACTTTGGAATGGGTAGGGGTGCTTGTGGCTATAACAGCTATTGCATACTCACTACAGATAGGAGGCCTAAATGTGAGTGTCCACCTGGTTATTCTTTTACAAATCCAGATAATGAACTTGATGGTTGCAAACCAAACTTCCCTCAAGGATGTGGAGTAGATGATGAGGGGAAAGACCCAGAGGATATATATGAGATGAAAGAAATGGATGACATGGATTGGCTACAAGGAGACTACGAGAGTTTCGATGATTACTCCATAAATGAGTGCAGCAGGTCTTGCTTGCAGGATTGTCACTGTGCTGCTGCAATTTATGGACTTAAATGTTTTAAGAAGAGGCCACCACTCTCAAATGGGAGGTCGAGCAACACTGGAAAGGCTTTGATCAAAGTAAGGAAAGATACTACTCTTTATGGGAAGTTTAATCCTCCATGTTCAAAAACAAAGAATAGAAACCAATGTAATTTAATCTTGTCACTGCTTTTGGGTGGCTCAGTTTTGTTTAACTTTCTTTTGCTAGTTGCAGCTTCTCTTATTGCTTTACTAGTGTATCACAGGAAATTGAAGATGACTAAACCAGGTGCAGTTGTTGCAGAATCAAATTTGCAATCTTTCACCTATAATGAACTAGAAAAAGCAACAGATGGGTTCAAGGAAGAGTTGGGTAGGGGTTCTTTTGGTACAGTCTTCAAGGGAACCCTTGAATTAGGCTCTACAAAGTTTGTTGCAGTCAAGAAATTGGACAAGGTGGTTCAAGAAGGAGAGAAGGATTTCAGGGCTGAAGTGAGTTCTATTGGAAGAACCCACCACAAGAACCTGGTTCAATTGGTTGGATTCTGTGTGGAAGAGCCTCATAGGCTCCTAGTTTATGAGTTCATGAGCAATGGCACTTTAGCTAACTTTCTTTTTGGGATCTCTAGGCCTGATTGGAACCAAAGAACCCAAATTGCCATGGGTGTTGCAAGAGGACTCACGTACTTGCATGAAGAGTGTAGCTCTCAGATTATCCATTGCGATATAAAGCCTCAAAACATACTTCTAGACGATTCTCTTACCGCAAGGATATCAGATTTTGGATTGGCAAAGCTATTGATGGCTAATCAGACTCGAACTCAAACTGGTATTAGAGGAACCAGAGGTTATGTTGCACCAGAGTGGTTCAGGAGTAAGCCTGTCTCAGTGAAGGTAGATGTGTACAGTTATGGTGTCTTGTTACTAGAGATCATCTGTTGCAGGAAGAGTGTGGAAATTAATGAAGGTGAAGAAGAGAAAGCGATACTAACAGACTGGGCTTATGACTGCTACAAAGAAGGGAGACTCTGTGATTTGGTGAACGACGATGAGGAGGCAGGGTACGATGAAAGGAGGCTCCAGAGGTGGGTGATGATAGCTATATGGTGCATTCAGGAGGAACCATGGCTAAGGCCAACGATGAAGAAGGTCACACAAATGCTAGAAGGAGTTGCTGATGTTTTTGAACCTCCATGCCCATTTTCCATAACCTCATACACTTGAAGGAGACATTACTTGCATGTTTGTTACTGGTTTTTGTGTCTAAGTGCAAAGATACCCAAATTAGTCATTCTATAGACTATTTAAGTTTCTGAAGTTGTAAGCAGTTGATTGAGCCATTTTACAAATTGCATATTCCAAATGTAATTTACCACAATCACTTAAAAGTTTTTTGGGAATTTTTAAGAAACTTCTAATTATTATCATTCTATTTGAACATAAATTTGCTCAAAATAGGTTTGTTGGAAAGATCTTATTAAAATCCTTCTCATAATATCTATTTTCAATAAGTTTAGTGATTATATAGTTCATTTTTATTTAAATAACTAGAAGATCTGAAGATGATATTTTTCTGAGATGACTACAATGTCACACTATTTATCACAAAAATTATTAATTTTTAAAAAATGATTTAATATATTCTTTTATTTGTTTCACGTAGTACTACACATATGCCACTTACTAGTATATTAGTACACCATAAAGGTTTGATTAACAAAAAAATTCAAATCCAATTCATTTAATCACTAATTGTTCAAATCTTCCATATTCATTAAACTACGAAAATAATAAGAACTTTGTTGTTGAATCACATATTAATCAAGAAAAAAATTTAATAAACATCAAAATTTTCAGTTATAATTTTAAAATTTCACTTTTTTATATATATGGCATATGATAGATTCTAATCAATTTTATTTTTGTGAAACCAAACTTTATCTAATTACTATTTAATTTCAGAAAGTTGGAAATTAAATGACCCCTCAATGGCTCAGATATTACCCTTATGGATTGTTTAGTATTTGAAAACCTCTTCCATGCCGAATCAAATTAATTACTATAACTAATTAATAGTGGTTGAAGGGTTGACCTAGTTGAAAATGGCCCTACATAGTTTGGCCCGCTTCATGAGGCAAAAATTTGGAATTGTGGTTCCTATAAAATAATCTTTAATAAATAAGACAAACATGTTTGAAGATTAAAAAACGCATTTGTTGATCCATTGACAAAATTGCACTGAACCAGATAAACCCCAACAGCCTTGTGTCTATCCATTTTTTAGAGACCTGCTTGCTACTGATATTGAAAACCTAACTGTAATCCGTAGACTTAGAGTCCCTCTGACCCCCCAAACAACTTTGTATGTGTCCATTTCCCCCTAACCTATGTTTCTGTCCACTTGTTGGAGACCTAGTCTTTTTGGACCTTAAACTCTCCATTTGTTGGATAATTAGCCTATCTGACCCACATATACCCTAGAGGTTTTGTGTCTAAACATTTCCTCTACTGGGAAGTGTTGCCTTTTTGGCATATAAAAAAATTTATCTAAAAGCTTAAATTAAATATAAAATAAAATGGTTCAAAATTGATCTATATATATATAAAAATATGTCATACATCAAATTTTAGGACTCAAGACTATTCTTAATCCACATATATCATACATCAAAATTTTAAAATGGTTTAAATCAATATAATATTATTAATTAAAGTTGGAAAAGAAATTAAAATAAATGAATCGAGGATAAATTATTGAAACTCAAGTGATTTTGTTTCCCAAATAAATTGTGAAATTTAAAATTTTATTGGTACTTCTATAAGATATAAATCATTGTAAATGTATTAATTTCATGTTACATAAATACTTATGTTGTTTGTGGCCTTTGAGTTAGTAATACAAATTAATTGCTTTAATCATGTTTTAAGGGAAGGTGGGAATCAACTCACGCAAAGCAGACCCATGGAGATTGGCCCAAGAAGTTATAAATTTTTGCTTCACTTTTCTTTCAAACGGGTTGGAACCATAAGCCATATGTCAATCAAACCAGTATGTGTCTGTGTAACCCATAAGCCATATGTCAATCAAATCAGTATGTGTCTGTGTATTCATATATATAGATAAGGCTCTTTCTACAAATTCATATATATATATATATATATATATATATATATATATATATATGAATTTGTAGAAAGAGCCTTTTAATTAAGACCAACCATATAGATTAATTTTATTTTCGATATGACAATCTCTTTATGCGGCTGTCGCTAATCCGGCAATTAGCACCTTTTAAATATTTAATTTGCCTTCTCTTTGTCTCCAAAAGCCAACCATAGACTGATTGGTTACTTTTCCACCTTTAGCAAATGGTTTTAGAGTTATGTTTTTATGATTTGTCCATGATACGAGGCTAACTGCTGGTTCAAATCTTTTAGGTGTTTAAAGGAACCCTAAACTACTCTTAATTAAATTAGATATTCTTAGAGCATAATCAAAAGTATTACTGTATCTGCCAAAGCTGATTCCCTCTTGCCAGGATTCAAAGAATTTATTCTATATTTGAAAATGTGATGGGGTAGATTTCCCCATTAGTGCATGCATACCACAGCAAATAAATAAATTAAAAGAATATGGTTTGATCCCGGCCATTAACTATAATTAAGTCCCCCTGCAAAATTTCAGATTACTAAATTTTTTTTTTCTTCTTTTTCTCAAAATTTGATTTAAAGATATTATATATATTGTTCATAAAACTTTTCGGAAAATTTGAAATATGGCTTAAAAATTTGAAATATGGCTTAATCAAATTTTCCATCTTTAGATCCATGTACTTGATTGAGAATCAATGACAGTCAAATTAGACTGATTTTAGCTAAAGATTTATCTTGTGTGGGACCCTCAAATTCAAAAGTCTAGATTTGATTGCATTCAGAGTCATGCTTTGACAACATTTAATGATAACTAATTGTTAGATCTTTGTAACTGTTTTTCAAGATAACTTCAAGCATCTCTTGAATGACTATGAAATGAACTAATTAATTAACAAGGGTTGCATAGGAGGTTACCCCAGAAAAAAAATTGCAAACAAAAGAAGCTTTATAAAAAGAGGAATAAGAATGATGATGTTGTGGGTTAAACGGACAAATGTGTTGAATCTAAATTTGAAGAATCAATTTGATAAACTAAAAATCAGAAAATCAGGAACAAGATGAGGTGCGTCCACTAGAACAAAGTTAATTCTCTCCATTCATTTGTGAGTGAGTGTTTCTTGATAGTTCAGAACTTTAGCATGTGAATCAACTACATAATTATGTATTGCATAGTGATTATTTGGCTTGTGTTTGCTGTTCTAGAATTAATTTTGAAGGACTTGATTATGTTTGGTCAACATTTAACCAAATGATTTGAAGTCTAAAATGGGTGTCTATTTAAACAACACACTTGTTTGGTTAAACTTAATATGTCTAAAAGTTTGTGAACAGAAAAAAAGAAGAAGGGAATTTATTGTTGTAATAAACGTGATGATAACTGTTCTGTAAATAAAATAATAGGCAGTAGAATTCAAACCAGAAACTCATATTGAACAAACAGGAAATCAGGGAACCAAATTCGGATATGTGAAGTGAATGAAACAGTAGCAGATAATAGATGAACAGATGATTAACATGCACTAATAACAGATGTAAACAGATACGAATGGAGATGATTAGAATAAACTTATCAGTCGATGCGAGATTCAGAAATCTCTGTGCTTAAAGCCTTAAGCGCCCCCTGTAGAACGAATCTCCAGTGCGACTAGTTGCTCGACGCTATGACTTCTAGCATTCAACGACAAAATGTCTCTCCAGTAATCCGCACAGAAATACTGGACTGAAACAGAACCTTAATAGCAGCAGTGTCACTCGATTCACTTTTAGAAGAGAGGAAGAAGAAGAAGCAGATTTTCGGCTCTCTAAAAACCCTAATCTCTCTTTTCTTTTATAAGAGAGGAAATGAACGTTTGTGTCTCTTGAGAGGCACACGTTCACACGATTAACGTTAATTAAATATTAATTAACGTTTAATCCAACGATTATAAAACCCAAACGATTAGAAAAAGTTTTAGAAAGAAAAAAGAAAACGTTTTAGAAAGCAAAAGAAAAACGATTAATATTTAGCATAAAAAGATAGCATCATCACACACACACGCCACGACCGACCGGACGGACAGCGCGCGTGATTCAAAGAAACCCCGACAACAAGGAACAGCGTCTCACTTTAGGGGTTGCACCCCTTTAGTTCCCACTATTCAATATAAACCATTGGAAGTTCTCATAAACTTCCAATGTGGGACTAATAAGTTTCCACAAGAGACAAACACTAAAAGACAAAACACCAAGAGGAAATTTTGAGCCCTTAAAAACCATTAAAAATACAACATTTATCATACGAGTTTAATATTGCAAATGCAAAAGATTATCTTCTCTATAAATTTGACATAATGAGAAGTGAAAACCCATTCCTAAAAGTCCAAAAAGAAAAGGAATCGGAAGTGATTTCATGATACAAGGCTCTTTCATATATTTCATTGCAATTGTTAAAGAACTCATTTCTTTCTTTTTGCCAGCCAACAAGTTTTATCCATGAAAATTCACTAACTATACTAACAAAACGGAATTCCATTACTTTGAACCTATTCCAAGGTGAATGGCAAACAGACCCTACTTTTCTATAAGAGTATAAGAAGGGGTTGTAAGAAATAGGCGAAATCCTTTCAAGGCTTAACAAAACCCACCTCTAAAGCTCGAACCCTCTATTGTATTCTCATAAAGGAAAAGCATCAACCATTCAAGACACATAGGTTCCGTTTGTTTTAATGTAAAATCTAATACAAAAAATGTTTTCAGGGTAAAATGAGGTTTTTTACGTGTTTGTTTCAATGTAGAATACAATATGATGTAAAATGATTTTCCTTAGAGATAGTTATCTTCTGAAAATGACATACCACTAAAAATCCCGTATGACATTTTCCAGAAAATGGATCACGCACAATATCTAGCAGGGTGTAACTTGGGTTGGTTCGATTCAGGTTGTGGTTAACCCAAAACCAAACCAAAATATTTGCAATCAACCCGAACCAAACCGAGCCGCATTTAAAACCAAAAATTGAACCAAATATAAATAAAAAACCGAACCGAACCGAATTATAGGAGATCAATTCAGTTCGGTTTAGGCGAATAATGAATTCAATTCAATTTAACTGAGTATCCAACCCAAAACCAAAACAACTTAGTTCGGTTTAGGGATTTTTGGACCAAAACTGAACCGAAAAATTGAAAACCCGAACTGAACCGAAGTCGATTGGTTTGGGTTCGATTTTAACTGGACCGAATTGCACCCCTAATATCTAGTATAAGAAAATGAAAATTTCTTATTTTCAACTCTATTTTCCAATGTCCATCCAAACAATTGAAAAACTTTGATTTTCTTGAAAATATTTTCTGATGTAAATATTTTCCAAAGGAAAATGTTTTACATCAAAACAAACGGAGCTTATAATCTTTTATCCCCTCTCTCTCTCTCTCTCTTTTACTTTAATTTGACGGCAATCAAGACATGTTATATGATATGTTTTGATAGGGCTTATCAAAATATGTGCTCATATAATATACTTTGATAGGGCCTATTAAATTATATCACATTACATGTTTTGATGGGTGGTAGACCACATAAAGAAATCAGATAGAGAATTTTCAGTAATTCAAGTTGAAGACTTGATCTTAACAAGGAAAGTGTCAAGAAAGAGGAAAAAGGAGTAACCAAACGAGGGATATGGTGTAGGAATGTTCTCAAACGCAGCTTCTTTTGAACTTGAGAGAATCAAACCAAATCTAGGTCTTTAAATGAAAAGATAATGACTTGATCCGGAACTTTCCTTCTGTCGTCGTGCATGTCAACAAAGGAGACCTTATTCTCTAGTCTATGTATCAAATGCTATGTGCTGGACCATGTGGCAGACACGATCTAAAATCCATCACTAGCTTTTCACTGTGACAACTACAGTTTTAGTTTATTGAAAAATAGGTTCAGTTTGCCGAGTGATATTTTTACACCAAGTTACACGTTAAGTTATTGGCTTTAAGGACATCTTTCACGTGAATTCACATACTTGCGATGTTGTCCTGCTTGATAATCAAAAACTTAACAATCCATGCTTACCAACAACAAAATGCCCTCTCAGGATACACTTCCCTTCTCCTTCTCTTTCGCTGGGACTCAAACCCACAACCTTTTCAGGATCCCATCTAGCACCTGTGAAGCATGGGTGAGCACATCTACCACAATCACATTGTGTAATATTGGGGATTGAAACCTCCTTAACACCTATGCAAGGTAAGTTGGGTGCACACCTTCATAAACCGACATCATGTTCTCCGAGGGACTTGAACCCAAGTTCTAAGCTCCGATACCAATTTGTAAGATCAAGTGCTTACCAGTAGACGAGGGTAAATTTATTTCCTTATATCATTAGCAAAATGTTAGATTTTGGCCTGACACCCCCTAACAATATAAGGGGTCAAAATCTTCTACAATGTTTTCTTGCATGGGTTTCTGTGTGAGCGTGAGATGTTGCAGTGTAAAGCATCTAATTGTTAGTTTTTTTTTTCAAATGAACCCCACACGAAACATTTAAAACAATGAAAAAACACTAATCATGATGCTTCATATGGCAGCATCTCACATCCATAAATAGAAACCAATACAGCAGAATATTGTAGAAGATTTCATCCCAAAAGGAGGGAGGCATATGATGACCGAAGAAATGGGTCACCCACTAACACAATGTCAGTCTCACGTTGCATCGAGGGTGACATCGAAGAGGATTCCCCGCCTTTAAGGTAAAAGAAACGATTCTTTTACTCTCTTTTTTCTTTTCTTTTTCTTTTTAGTTTATTTATAAAACTTATATTAAAAAAATAAGGACAAGATTTGGTGACCTTTTCTTTTGATGCAAGAGTTGGGCCACCGTAATTGACCGTCATAAATCAGATGGTTGACACCATTCAATGATGTTGATATTGGTAGAATATACGATCTAGGTGGGACCCCATATAGATTTGAACCTAGATGTTTATAGGAAAATCACTTTATATGAAATTGAAAGCATTGAACAGAATAGAAAGAAACAATGCCATCCCATGTGGATCTATGTATGAATCATACACTAGACTCTAACTTGCCATCATCAAAATCCTCCATAGAGAGAAGAAAACCCATCAATCCGTTTTGTCTAATATCATCTACTTCTGATGATTTACATACCCTTAGTTGTATTTTTTTTAGAGAAAATTATGGAAAAGGGTCACTTTCGTCGATATTTATTAAAACATGCCACTAAGATCCCAAATTACAGAAAAAGGACACTTTTCGTCGATATTTATAAAAATGTCCATCAAAATTAAATTATAAGATCACTTTTCAAAAATAATTAAATTTGAGGATCATTTTCTTGAGACATAAGCTCATTATATATAGGACTCGAGCTTATTACATGAGACATGAGCTCATCTTACATGGGACATGAGCGTATTCTACGTGGGATGCAAGCACATCATACGTGGACTCAAGCGTGGTCTATCTATAATAAAATGACACTATTTTTTAGAAGTGACCCTTCAAGTTAATTATTTTTAAAAAGTGGTCCTTTTCTGCAATTCGACATCTTAATGGCATGTATTTATAATATCGGCGAAAAGTGACCTTTTCCATAATTTTCCCTTTTTTTTAATTAGAGAACAAAAATAGCTTGAACTAAAATAAGAAAGAGTGGTGTAAAAGCTAAGGACATTAGGGTTGGGGTGTGGGGTAGTTTCCTATTATGATCCCATGACAGAAGGGGAATTGGGGCATCTTTCCACAAAAAGGAAAAGATGAATACAAAGAGAGTAAAAGGTGAACACGGTGAGGTTTCTTTGCAGTTACACATGCAGAAGTTAAGGTCCCCCACGCCAAGGTCTCCTCATGTTCTTTGCTGAAAGGACCAAGGTGACCCCCCACAATAGTCGGCAAGAATCAAGATCTAGAAAGCTTTTTCTGCAAGATCCTTGTTTGGAAGAAACAATCTGTCCTTAAATGGAGTGATAGGGACAACCCCTTTTAATAGTGACACAACTTGCAATTTTTTTTTGTTTTGAGATTTGTGGTCCTTATTTTTGTTGATAACTGTGATAATAATCTTCCAAAGGGAAAGGTAGGAACGATCTCATGAAAACCATGTTCAAAAGTTAGATCCAATACAGTCATTATCCATTCAGATTGGCTTTTGTTGAAAAATAAACTTCCCCATTTTGATTGCACTTCCCCTTTCTTGCAAATGGCTGGGATCCATAACCCACCTATCAAACCCTAATCATATTAGGTATTTGTATAAAATTTGGATTTGGTAGCTCTACCCTTTAAGACTCCCAACAAAATTGATTTGTGTATTGAATAAGATAATCTCTTGCCATGATCATCACCATCCACCATTTGGCACTTTTTGGGGGTTTTTTTTTTTTTTTAAATCCATTTTTTAATTCACCAGAGAATCATATGGAGTGATTTGGTAAATGGGTTTAGGGTTAGGTTTCCATAATTTATCCATGATATGGGGTAAGCAATAGGTTAAGTGTCTTGATCAGCTAAAAGAATGCTAAACTATCCTTAATTAAATTATATGATCTTAGAGCAAAATCTTGAAGTACTAGCTAGCATATCTCTCAAAGCTGATTCCATCTTGTAGTATTCCTTGAATTTTTTCCTCTAAGGATATAAATATTTGAAGATCTAATGGTAGCCCTGTTTAGCAATGCAAGCCCTCTTTCTAAATCAGTTTTTTCTTATTAAAAAAAAAGGTTTGACTTAGGGGTGGGAAAGGTTAGGTTTTTGTAGAGCATAAATCCGGTTAGATTTTAGCTCAACCCCACTCACCTTACTCCATTAAAATACTAATTTTCATATATATTTTGTACATAAAAAATACATATTTTATGAATAAATATATTATTAATTTATATATTCCATTTAAAAGCATTTATATTTTTCCATTTTTAGTACATGCGGGTCAATCCTGACTCGTCCCGTTACCAACCCGATACGGGCGGATTGGGGTTTGCCAAAACTTGGCATAAACCCGCGTTATTGCCAACGCTACTTTGACCCTTAAAATAAATTTAGTTCTTATTTTAAGTTTGATTATTAATTGCTTCCCTTCTATCCTTATTTTTCTCATAAAAATTAAAGAAAAAGTATGATACCATAGAGATTACTTATGATAGTGATATCTTAACAATGAAAATGACAATAATAAATAATATTGTCAACATAAGTACATATACTAATCCCGAAGGGATGTTTGCAAACATCCCTTCTGAAAAAAATGCGGAGTATCGAGTTTGGTATTAGCCTAACCTGATACTGAGTCGTATCAGCTGGTACTTTTAGAAAAACCCTAAGCATCGGGCCGAGTATCGATATCGCCTCAAGCCAGTAGGCCCGGTACCAAGTCGTATAGGCCGATACTTGAAACCTTTCACGGGATAGCAGTTTGTGGGTTGAAATCATCTGCTGCTTCCTCCTGCAATAGACAATACTGCAAAATACTTCTTAGTGAAAGAGCACCAGTTATGAGATTCTGCACGTGGCAAAATCTCACTTAGGCAGCATGCATCGTCTATTGTAGGAAGAATCAAAGACGATATCATCCCCCAATCCCACCCTTTCTCTAATCACATTGCGATCTTAAAGGATTTCCCACTTAAGATGAGAACAAAAAATCAAAATAGTCTACACTCCTATTGGATCTAGTTAGGTTAATCAAAACCAACTTTGACTGAACCCCATTTGATCATTCTATTTAACGTCAAAATTCAAGAGTAAAGACTAAGAAATGGGTAAAGAAAATGCCAAAAATGATGAGTAGGAGTAATCGACCCAAGCGATACGTTAAGGCAATCTCTTTTGAACATTGAGAAAATCAAAACCAAATCTAAGTCTTTGAATAAAGAGAGAACGACTTTACAAAAAGCCAAAGGACGGGGGACCTTGAACTAAATCATGACATAGTCATGATCTCGTATCCTAACTAACTTTTTCTCAATCCAAATTACAATAAGAAAATTGGGAAGTTTGATTTGTTAAGTAAAACCTTTAAAAGAGAAAATTTTCAGGCAGCTTATTTAGAGAAGTATATGCTAGTTTTTTATGTGTACATAAATACACTAATGTAAATAATTTGGCTTGGTTGGTATAGATTATGCAATATAATTCGAGTTTTAATGTTGACCAAAACTAGGGATGGCAATGGGTAAGTTGAGGGCAAAACCTAACTTGTCCCTGTAAGGATTTAGCCCATATACAAAACCCTAACCCACCTTTATCTGGTCGGTAATGAAACGAGTCAAGGTTGACCCGACTATACTATAAAATGTAAGATATAAATGTCTTTAAATTGAATATATAAATTATATTATATTTATTAATAAAATATACATTTTTATATATGATATATGTGAAAACTAATATTTTAATAGATTAAGGTCAGGTTCAGGGCAAGTTGAGCTAAACCTTAACCCGCCCCTAACTTAATTTAGGCAATTCCAGACCTGACCATTAGGAGTCAAGTACCTATTTAACCCACCCCATTGTCATCCCTTATCGAAACCAATACAGTTCAGATTAGCATATTTGAGAACTAAATTGAACCAAATATTTGAAAACCCAACCCAATAAGAACTAGAGCCGGTTGTCCATTTGAACCGACCCATGTTTGCACCCGGGTCTAAGTTGACCATGACCTTGCTATTTTATTTAGTATAAACGGCAAGGAAGTCAAGTCTCGTCAACTTAACGTGGCGAGCGGGGCAAACACCCTTATGACACCAAAATGTGGAAAGAAACATGTACGGTAACAATGGTCGAGCATTTTGGGGATGCGGGACCCACCGTGATCAGTAGCTAATATCGACGACCACTACTTTTTAATACATATCATTATCCGTGGAGCTGGGCATCACTTGATCATCCATCATCGTGTCTGGATATAGATAGGCCACATAACTGCCTCATGTATGTGGGTATGGGTGCTGACACATCATAATATGTTGTGTCTGGGAATCTTTGTTCAGAACCTCAGACAAAATAGTTTTACACATGAAACATCTCATGGTATTAATGAAGCTTGGACATTTGAGAGTTTTTTTTTTTTTTTTGATATATTGGAGTATATTTAGTGGGAAATAAAGATTAAATAGAAAAGCAAGATTTGCTTAGCTTTTCTTTGGATGGAAGAGTGGGGCCATCTTCATTGAATGTATTAAATCAGATGGTTGACACCTTTCAATAATGTTATGTTGATCTTGGTGGCATATAGAATCTAGGTGGGACCCTATATAGATTGACCCTAGATTTATTGGAGAAAGTCACTTTATATGTAATTAAAAGCATTGAAAATAAAATAAAAATTCCACACATGTGGGCCCATGATATCATACAAGCAAGGCATGGATGATCACAGTCATCCAGACAGAAGAAAAGCCCATCAATTTGTGGGCCCTTCATGCTGTCTGTCTACTTAAAAAAATTTTTATGGTATATATCTTAAGTGATATAGTTGGTACATTCTACCAAACATGGGCAAAAAAAAACCAAAGGATATTACTTGTACAAGCAAAAAAAAGTGAGTTGGATTATATGAGATCAATATGTCTAAGGTGTGGCACTTAAGGAGCCAAAACAATGATATTAAGCCCTAAAAAAAATTGCATAGAGCAATCAGAACATACCTCAAATGGGGTCCCATTTGCAAATTAAATTAGTAAGATAAATTTGAGCCATTTGATGCATTCAAACTAATCAAATGGGTGTGCTCTGATGTAGTTGATACTTTCCATACTGATCTATTGAGTAGGACCCATTTTAGTTTGGTGCTCAAGAATCAATATTGGCATTGCAAATTCAAGTGCACTACCTTTTAATCTATCCCACTATCATCTATACATATAAACCTATAAGATACACCAAATATGGGTCGGATAAGATTGGTTCCGACCCATTTATAACCCCATGATGGAGTCAACAACATTGAATTGTGGATGTGCATACCATGCAACACATCATCATCATGGGAAGCAAATCTTGGTGGGGAATCAAATAAAATTGCCCCCTTCTTTGGACCACCCACCTGCCCAAGGTATGGTAAGCACACATGATTTCTCACTGGGAAGAAGAAAAATAGAAAAATTGAAAACAGAGCAGAGCTGATGTCAGAGTATCTCTAAGAGGATTTTGGTAGGACCCAGTCTCACACCACTCCCACCTCTCCTATGCCTTTTGCTTTCATTCTAAAACATTTCCATTGCACTGTGATTATGTTTATATTTAAAAAAAAAAAGGAAAGAGAGAAAACAGGCAATGCCAGAAAAAACCTTCTCATTACAACAACTTGGCTTTGTATTTATTTACATTGAATATCAGGATATGTATTGATATAAAAGGAGAGGGAAGAGGGGTCCATTGCTTGCTATCTAATTCAAATCAAGGTGGAAATTTTGGGAGATTCGGGGGAAATCTGGTCGGATCTTGCTTTCTGAGATGGTGGGTAGTATTTCAACACAAATGGGGTTCTTCTATTCTCTCCTAAAACCATAAACATCAAGTCATTCAGCCACAGCACAGCAACATTCATCCCATCTAGTCATCCTCTGCTGTTCTTCTCTGTTTCAGTCTGATCTTTGATATCTTTGGGGTAATGGGTACGGCAGCAGAAGCCCAATTTCATGTTTTAGCAGTTGATGATAGCTTGATAGACAGGAAGTTGATTGAGAGGCTTTTGAAGACTTCTTCATATCAAGGTATGCTGATGATTACTGTGTTTGAAAGAAAATTTAGAACAGAGAAAAAAGAGGAAAAAAAATAATATAACATTTATTTTTCTGTTTTTTTTTGTGGTGAATTCAATGGGTTTTGATTGCTTGTTTTGGCAGTTACTACTGTTGATTCTGGAAGTAAGGCTCTGAAGATCCTGGGTTTGCAGGAAGATGACCAGAGTAGCTTAAACGCTCCAGTTTTTCCAAACCATCATCAGGTATAATTTTATTTCAGAGTTACTGGATCTTTTTGATCTTTTTTTTTTTGCTGGGATTCTTTGGAGTGATCATATGTTTTTGTTTGTTTACAGGAAATTGAAGTAAATCTGATCATTACAGACTACTGCATGCCTGGAATGACAGGCTATGATCTGCTCAAAAAAATCAAGGTATGGTTTGTTTTTGCTCGTGTCTCCTCTCCTTTGTGAGAATCTTTTCCACTTCAAGATGCCATCTTTCATGGAAGTTAAATTATTTCTTCTGATTTGCAGGAATCTTCATCTCTAAGAGACATACCAGTAGTGATCATGTCATCTGAGAATGTACCTTCAAGAATTAACAGGTAAACAACAGCCACATATTGCAACTTTAATCTGATTCTCAGGAAAAACAAAAGGGGGAAGATCATATAATTTGATTTGTTAACTGAAATGGGCTAGTGGGTATTTGATCAGATGCTTGGAAGAAGGAGCAGAGGAGTTCTTTCTGAAACCAGTACAGTTGGCAGATGTGAACAGACTTCGACCCCATATACTGAAGGGAAAATCTAAGGAACCACAGCATCATCAAGAAGAAGAAGAAGAAGAAGAAGAAGAAGATTCATCTGAAGAAGATTCATCTCTTCAACAACAACAGCCACAACAGTCATTTCAAACAGTACCACAGCACCAATCACAACAATCCACCAATAGCAACAAGAGGAAGGCCATGGAAGAAAGCCTTTCACCTGATAGAACAAGACCAAGATACGTTGGCTTGACTGTGGTCTGATCAATAATAGTATTCATTTTCATTAGGGCATAAAGATCCCCATATTTTCCATTTTTTTTCCTGTTTTTCCTTTCATGCTTGATTGTACAGGCTCATAGAGGAGGTGTAGACTCTGAGAGGGAAAGGGCCAGGGAGAAGAGAGAGCTTTATACATTTACATATAAAATATTATTCCAATTTTGTTTTGCTGATGAGAAAAAAAAAAAGAAAGAAAGAAGATATCAAAACTAGGATTACCCATTTTTGAATTTCAAGTCTGGGATAGAATTCAACAGGAAAAGAAAGAAAAAAAAATCAAAGATTTTTCATTTGGGTGAATATTCAACCAATTAGAAATTTTTTTGTGCCATCTTTGATTCAAGTTACATAAACTTCCCACTTGAGTTTCCATATTTTCAAGGAGATGGTCTGGTCTGGAGTTCTCGATTTAGTGAGATAATTGGACTAAGATCCAATTTAAGCTAACCCTAGAGGACTTGGTGATTGAAATTTTGGGTTAGGGTTTGACATGTCCTCATCTTGTTTAGGCCGTCACAAGTGGATTTGGTAGAAGTATCAAGTGGATTTGGGCATCAGGAAGGCAAACTGTCTGTTGCTAGGACTCCCCAGATCATCAATAAGCACGGTTCATTGTTTTATAGGTTTAGTGATGTTTGGTCCAATTTTTGAAACCTTTCCTTAAGCTGTGTTGGATACACAGAAATTGCCTTGTGACAAACAAGCAGTTTCTTTCCCTTCGAATTTTTTTCCCTTTCCCGGTTTCCAAATGTTCTATGCGGGAATCTTCTTTTTCTTATGGTTTCTTCCTTTTGGTAACCAAACACAGCCTTAAATTGTTATTTTACGCGGTGGGCACTCATAATTAGGGCATTTTAGGTGCTGGCATTTGAATAGAAAACTCTTTTCTTGTTATTTTGAAAACTAATATTTGTGATTAATTTTTGTGCGATTATCAACTTCATCAATCTCCTCCCTTTTTTCTTTTTCTTTTTTGCCTTGAACTGAATTTCTTTAATCATTCATATAATCTTTGTGCTTTTTAGTAGGTGCTTTCATATATATTTAGTTAACAAGTCAAACCCATCTTAGCAGGTGGTTCTTCTCCTTATTGGTTTAAAACTTTGTTGATGATTATAAGAATCTATACTGTTATATAAAGCCAGCCCCTGTTTTCTGCCTGACATTTTATATCCAAAAACGCTCTCCAATTTTTTTCTCAACCTATTCCAATTCCAATACCAAGGTTTGTTACTTCCACGTGTATGAGTATCATAACTAACTTACCGCAGAATATTCTATTCCCAAAAGTTCCTTCTTTGTTTTTTGTTTTTTTGCTACGTGCATGGCAAATGCATTCCCAGCAGTATATAATAAAATAAAGAAGGAAAAAGGGTGATATAGATGAAGAATTTGATGGTCTCATTAATAGGGCCATGAAAATGAAAATTTTAAAATCTCTTTACCTTCAAAATTAGCTAGATTCAAAATCTGTGCTATTAGATGAAGGGTTTCATATTCAGGAGATTCTAGCTTAGCATTTGGTTCCTCATTATACCCATTTTAAAGTTTAAAAGACTTTAATATCCCTCATTACCCGCTATGTCTAATTATTTGGAAAAATTTTAAAAATTGTTATACCCTACTTACTAATTTTGATATACGTGCATCCACTAGTTTCAATTGAGAAGCTATTCCAGATCCATTTTTGTTTTGCAAAGTAAATTACATATTGAAGGCATATATTGCTTTATTAGTGTTTGATTCCAGTGTATCTATCCACAATTTTAAGTGGGCATAGTTATTCCAACAAGGAACATTCCAAACTTCAGGCTAGTGGTTAATGATGTCAAGAGCTATAGAGACATTAGTTCCTGATTGACATCAATATGAAAGATCCAATTATTCTCATATAAAATAACAAACTCCTCACTAGTTATTTTGAATTCAAAAGCCTTCAGCTAAGATTTGTGTGGCCTTGCATATTTACTTATAAATTTGAGTTTCTAAAACTTAGCTAGATGCACATATAAGACATATTATGACTAAACAAAAAGATAGAAACATAGGCAATCTCCTAACCCTATAAGAGAGCAGGTTGACTTGACTTTACTATAAAACATTAAGATATATATATCTAAATTAACTATATATGTTTTTATATAAAATACGTATTTTATAAATGATATGTGAAAAATATATATATCTTAATATATTATGGTCTGGTTCAAGTTAGCTTGGAGTTGGGCTGGTCCAAACTCTAACCTTATTTGGGGCTTGCCAAACCCTAACTAGGGGTGCAACTCGGTTCGGTTAAAACCTAACCCGAATCGATCCAAACCAACTTCGGTTCAGTTTGGTTCGGTTTTTATAGTGGTTCGGTTCCATTTCGGTCCAAAAATTCCTAAACCGAACTAAGTCAATTCGGTTTTTGGTTGCATGTTCGGTTTAACCAAACCGAATTCATGTATTTCCCTAAACCGAACCGAATTCATATATATATTATAACATATAATCTATATTTTATATATACAAAATATAATATATATTAAACTTTCAAAGTTTATCTTTAAACTTTAAGGATATTACGAAGAAAAAAAACCTTGTTTGAGCATAAGAATATATTGGTCTAACCTGAACTGAACCGAACCAAATAGTTTTCATGTAGTTTGGTTCGGTTTCGGTTTCGGTTTCGGTTTCGGTTTTTTTATATATTTTCGGTTCGGTTTTCAGTTCGGTTTGACTATATATATTTTTGGTTTGGTCTTGGGTTGACCTCAACCCGAACCAAACCGACCCAAGTTGCACCCCTAACTCTAACCCATTAGGGGTGAATCAAGGTGGATTACCTAATTAAACCCACCTCGTTGCCATCCCTAACAAAAGTCACAAAGGCTAATATGTTCGTTGGTCCCCAAAGATTCATTTTTCTATTCTATTCTTTTTTTTTTCCCTAAGACTGCAGGAATACAAGTGCGATACAAAGATTTTGGAAAAAAGTTTCCAAAACTAAAGAAGTCATAAATAAGTTGGATGATTTCAGTCCTTATAATGTTCCATGTAACTTTGATAAAAAAAAATTTTACACAAGTCATGGATTGTACATTTTAAAACCAAACTTAGTTAAGCACACCAAAAATTCCCTTAGGCTGCATTTGGTTAGCGAAATCCATTGAAAAGGAAAAGAAATTTAAATTTCTCAGAAAATTCATGTGTTTCGTTCATTAGAAAATATAAGCCCATCGGAAATTACTTTTTCAAAAGAGCCTCATATTTCCATTAAAGGCCCTC
Organism: Buxus sempervirens; assembly: GCA_947561395.2. Lineage (NCBI taxonomy): Eukaryota > Viridiplantae > Streptophyta > Magnoliopsida > Buxales > Buxaceae > Buxus > Buxus sempervirens. Next base: position 55,963,703 of record OX387182.1, read on the forward strand.
AAACATTTCCCCCCTTAAATGATGGAGACACAAAAGAAAATGATATTTTACTTTCCTTTCCATTGTTTTCCACCTAAACAAGCAAAGCCTTAGAAAGGGTAATCTAAAAGAAGTTATTATCTTAGAGATTTAAGAAGTAATGGGTTCAGTTAAATCAAATTTTGACTAAGCATTGGTTTCAAATACAATTTGGAATACGTACAATCGTCTATAGAATTTCCTTGCCTTGTAATGCAAGTATCATTGTTTTGGTCTTCAACTTCATGGATTAAATTCTATCTTAAATTCTCCCATAGCCAGTAGCCCATATGGCTGCAACTTGGGTCGGTTAAAACCGAAACCGAACCGATCCAACCCGACTTTGGGTTGGTTTGGTTTTGGTAGGTTTTGGTTCTTGTTTGGTTTGGTTTTGGGTTGAAGGCTCAAGTTAACCGAACCGAACCGAAAATCAAACTGAATTTCTTAAGTGTAAAAGCGAACCGAACCGAACCAAACCCAAATATAATAATATATATAAAATATACAATAGATAAAGTTGTACTAATAAAATATAACTTATAAATTATAAGTTATAAAATAATGAATAAGATTATTATTTTATAAATCTTTATATTTAATTATTAAATTTTTTTCATGAGCTCAAAAGTGCAATCCAAAACAATTAACATATAACTTGGGATTCTAAGCTATTTGCTCCATCTTATGTATGCATGTGAACTACTTAAGGGATTGGACCGCATGTAAGTGATTATCCTTTAAATTTGTAATTGTGTGTATTCTTTAAATTTTTTTTTGTGCAAAAGTGGGAATCTCTCTCTTGATAATAGGTTTTAAGTATGGGAAAATGACCCAAACCGAACCGAATTTTGCAATTCGGTTCGGTTTGGATCGGGTTATGGGTTTTCTTTAAATAATCGGTTCAGTTTTCGGTTTGAGTATTTTGGTTCTGAGGTCCATTCAGTTCGGTTTTGGGCTAACCATCGGTAACCTTGGTTTGGTCTTGGGTTGAGGCCAACCCGAACCAAACCGCACCGAGCTGCAGCCCTAGTAGCCAATGAACATTGGATCTTTATGCCCAAAGTTATTATCTTCAACTTCACCTTTGAAATGATTTTGATGTTTTTGTGATTTCTTTTAATGAGCTTTGAACCTTTTCATTGATGGTTCATATGAACAATTTGGTCAACCCATTCAAATATAGATGTATAACCATTAATCCATTAACACTTAAACTATTAGTATGATGCTTCTTTCTTGCAAAATATTCTTCTTCCTATAATTTATTATAAGCCCAATAATTGTCTTAAGAATTTACCTTTGCGCTTGAGTAAACTACATTTAAAAACATCTTATTATGAAATGAAAATAACTTAATGCTACACCATTACGGCCTTTAATTTTGTGCAACAAAATCACATGGACCAATAAGATTTGCACTGTTCAAATCATCTGTATGGTTTCCTACAACATTTCTTCAAACAAGTCTCTAATTTGTCTTTTTTTTCCAAAACAAAAATTGCACAAAATAAGATTCGAATCATAGATTTTGTCGTAGAAAATACTGAAAGAAAATGATGTTTGCTCACCTTAATTCATTTTTCCTTTTCTCAAATAAATTACAAAAGCCTCTCTTGAAATTTGATGAAATTATAAGTACTTTACTTTATATTTTTTTAAATAACGTTGACCTCTTTTTTTTTTCTGTTTTTCTTTTTGGTGGGAAAATCTCAAAAAAAATTTTATTCATCACTATTCACAGTTCTTACACTGGTGCCCCCAACATAGTCACCAAAGAGGGCTTGAGATAAAAATAAAATAAAAAATTGGGGGTCTAGTAATCCAAACGCAAGAAAAACTGTCTAAAGCAAAATTTGCAAGCATATATATCAGCCACCCTGTTGGCTTCTCCGTACACAGCTTACAGCAAAAAATTCAAAATCCCTACTCAAAAATTTAGCTTCTTCCAAAATATTATCCACATTCCATGGGCTAAGAAGTTCAGGTTCATTCATAAACTGCACTATGGATTTAGAATCAGATTTCAGCTCCACTCTAGAAATCCCCAACCCTTTCGCCATTCTTAGACCTTCTAGCACTCCATATGCTTCTGCAATTAGCGTTAAGGTGTTACCAAGATATATGGCAGCTGCTGCTATAAATTCTCCTCGGCACCCTCTAACGATGACTCCACATGACGCTTTTCCTTGATTTCCTCTGGAAGTTCCATCGGTATTAATCTTGAAATTAGTTCCCCTTGGCCTGTTCCACCTGAAGTTAATTTGATTCAGCTATCGTTTGTTAGACTTCTTGAATCCTCCTGCAAAATGTGAAACATGGAAATGCAAGTATTAATGTTCTCTTTAGTTCCTTCAAAGATTACCTTATTTCTTTCCTTCCAAACGACCCAAGCAGCGCTAGTCCTCTCTACATCATTTGTAGGATCCATTAGTCTATCTGCTTGTTTCTACTTTCCACTTCATCTAGTCTGCCATCAAACATGGCAAACGTTGACCTCCTTTTGCATTTGGTTAGTTCTAAATGGTGGACCCTTATTATCCCTTGCCCGTAAATGGAAGCAATCATCTACATAAATGGTCTTTGCTTTAGTCATTCATAAGCTCGAATGTCCAACTTCAAAGCAATCATCTCTTGGTATTGCACTTTAACTTATCTATGTATAGACCTTGCATTGGGTTCATGTATCTAGGGTTTACTCCCCTCGAATGGATCTAGGGTTTACTCCCTTGGAATGGATTGAAAGGGCCTTGATTAAGTTAGGTTTCACGTTATCCAAGAGAGAACAAAAAACCATGAAAACATACCTTAATATTAAAGATTATCAAGTCATTAAGAAAAATGTTACGGCATTTAAATATGTATGTATAATCCATTAACCCTTCAACTACTAAGATGATGCTTCTTTGTCACAAAAAATTCTTCTCCATGTAAATTCTTTCAAGCCCAATCATTGCCTTAAGAATTTACCTTTGCGCGTTTGACTAAACTATCTTTAGAAACATCTCATTATGAAATGAAAATAATTTAATGCTATACCATCAATGCTGGACTCTCATCCTCTGCAGCGCACGTTGCATACACCCCCTCATATTTAGTGGAGGGCCCACCATACATTTGAGGGCCCCACCATTCATTTGGGGGGCCCACCCCATTCATGTGAAGGGCTGTCTACAGCTTACGCTGTAGATGACCATTGATCAATGCTTTAGAGATTTTTCTACAAGAAAATACAGTAGACAACTTGAAGTCACATATCATTGTTCTATTGGTATATAGCTTTGCAATGTTCAAATCATTTGTAATGTGTCTTCAAAATAGGTCTCTAATTGGCCCTTTAAAAATATATTACAATCACAGATTTTGTTATATAAATGTTATGGGTGTGTTTATTTTAATGGAATCTATAGAAAAAGAAAGTAAAATAAACTTGTTGAAATTTTTGTTTTTGGTTCATGGGAAAATATGGGTTCATCAGAAAGTAATTTTCTAAAAAAAGCTCAACTTTTTTCCACTAAATAGCTCTCAAAGTTTTCCTCTCAAAAGAAAAGAAAGTGATGGAAAGAAAAAGAAAGTGGTCTTTTACTTCCATTTCCATTGTTTTTTATCAAACCAAACACAGCCTCTAAGAAACTACTATTTGTTCACCTTCAGTTTCCACTTTTAAAATAGTTAAAGCAAATGACACCTTATCCTTATCAAAAACTTTTTGAATTTCCTTCCTTGCCTATATTATAAATCAAATTATTCCACTTTTAAATTTGTTTTTTTTCTTTTAAATCAAACAATGAAAAAGAATTTTCTATTTGAAAAATGACTATTTATTCCCATAGTTTATAGCTATTAAAGTAAAATAGTTTCAATTAGTGAAAATTTAGCAAAATCGATTAAATTTAGCAAAATCGATTAAAATTTAGTAAACGTTTTACATACAACAAAATCTAAGGGGAGGTAGGTGCTATTTTCAAAACTGAAGGGAGGCTCGTGTAATTCACGTTCCTCTCCATTCTTAATGTACGGGGAATCTTATTCTGGGCCGTCCATCAATAAGACTAGTCCAACGAAGACTTCACAAATTAACGGTTTGATCTCTCCAGTTGAAATATCGTGGATGATCTCCAGAGTCAAAATTTAAACAGTCTAGATCATCCGTTGAAGCTTGATTTTGACCGCAAAGATGGAATCACTGGGTCCCACTGGTTATAACTGAATAGCTCAACGGAAATGCATTCATGGAATGATTCCCTTGCCATTTCCCTCTCTGATCAGCTTTGGCTTTGAATCAATGGAAGGCAGAGTCTTCCAGGATGGTTCATGTATGGGATCACATCTTCAGCAAGAGGATTACAAAAGCCAAACTTGGATTAATCAGCTAATGCTGTAAAACAACCATTACCAAAACAGGTAATGAGAAAAGAGAGAGAAAGATGCCAATGGGTTGCCTCTCTCTCTCGTTCTTTCTCTCTGTTGTGAATGTCTTGGGATGAGTCTGAGTGTAGCATATAAACAGAATATATGCGTCAGTTATTGCATTATATCTCCTTCAATTTTCAAAAGATGAGGTTTTTTTTATGAGATTTAGAAAGGGAGAGGAGTAGGAAGAAGAAGAAGAGGAAAGCCCTAGAAAATCACCCAAAATGGAAGGTACTGAAGATTTTTTTTTTTCCAACCCCATATCCATTTTTTCCCTTTTTGTTAAATTTCTGGTTTGGTGTTTATCCTTGTTTGATAGTTATAGATCGCTAATTCAGTGCTGTAATCTCAATTCGTTTTAGGAAGGCAATTTTGAGTTTGGTTATGTGTTCTTCAAATTACATTTTTATAATCTTTTGTTTATAAAAGGAAAGGCCTTTTTTGTTGATGAATAATGGGACGGTGTTTGATTCCGTAAGAAATTTTGATATTTAATGAAGTGTTGGTTTGATTTTTGTTTAATGGAGTATGTAGTTGGTTATTTGATGATATTTCATGAATTTATGAAAGAGAATCTGGTGTTATTTTGTCTTCATTCAGAATTGATTTTGAGGCTTCATGTTTTCTACCCATTAATGTGTGATTTTTGCTTCATGGGTTTTAGTATTGCCTGGTACTGACTGAGACGGGTTGTTATAGAGATGAGATATGAGAAAAAATTTTTAAAAAATGGAAAATATAGGTGCAATAAAAGAAAAAAATATATAAGTTGGCTGGTAAGAATTTTACCAGTCAATGCAAACCTGTATGTAACCATTCCATCTAATTGTGTTGATTATAAAATATGCAACTGAGCTTGATACACCATTTCTGGGCTTCTTTTTTTCAATATATTTTTTATCATTACTTTTTTTTGGCTTTTTAGGCTCGAATCTTACTCTTGAGGTCTCCCTTCTGAAAAATAAATTTTGGAAAACTCACATTGTGGATTTGTTCTTCAATTATGTTGCAGTCCTAGCACCATTTTATCACTTCACATTTGATTTTTTACAATAGTATGGACTTCAATTTTAACAAATCTGCATACATAATATGGTACCATGAAATGTTTATACATTCTTGCTTGAAATATATATATATATATTATTTACTTTAAGCACATGTCTTCTTATCTCTAATGCATTTGAAGTGTTTGGCATTGATTGGGAAACCAATAGAGTTACATAACCATTTCCATCCTACTTCTTCGCCAACCAATCATCTCCTTTCATTTGCTCTTTGAATAATACACGAAGACATTTTGATCTTTTAGGCATCTGAAGTGTTTGGGATTTATTGGGAAACCAAAACAATTGCACAACTGTTCCCCACACACATCATGTTTGGCGTTACCCTAGTACAAATATAAATAACGAAAAAGAGAATAGGACTTCAATACAAACCATACATTTTAAGTAAACAGGCTAAAATACAAGCATTGGATAACCTATATAATAAGCAAATTTTGAAAGGAGATGGTAAGTAGAACTATGAACTTGCAAGACTGAGAAAGAAGAAAATAATATATTTGAAGTTGGATGCATTAAAAGAGATCAAAGAAAGTGGAGAGAATTTTCTAAAAGCTATTAAATGGTGAAAATGTTGAGAGTTTTGTTTCAAGGACAGATGTGATCAATGGATAGTTAAGAGAGCAATACCATGACAAAATCATGGTTACCAATAATCAAGGTTTACCGTTTCGGTGCTGATGGGGGACCAAAACAAAATTTCAGTGGCATGCCGTCGCCGTGCTGCCGAAACGGCGGAAAAATTAAAAAGGGCAAAAAATAGGCAAATTTTGGATTTTTTGGATTTCGGGGAAATTTTGCTGGCACGCCACCCCGTTTCGTCAATAAAAATTAAACAAATTTGCATTTCCCTCCTCTATTTCTCCCGTTTCGCTTGGCACGCCGCCAAAAATCTCCGGCGATGCAATTAAGCAATTTTTACCCTCCGAAATGCATCGTCACATACCAAAAAATGAAATTTCGGCGGCACGCCCCAAAATTGTAAACACTGCCAATGATTACCTAGATGATAGAAATTTTTAGGGAAGCATATTTGGGAACTGCGTGTGCAAATGCTAGGAGACGGCATGAGGAATACACACCTAAACTCATTTCTTTGAAATTAATAAATATCATGGCATAATGCACTGCATTGCAGAAAGGTAATAATTATTTTTGATGTGGCAGTGTTTGGGAGCTAAATGTTGATGAAGCATTGGGTCTAGATAGATTCTCTCTAGCATTTTACTGTTAATGTTGGAACATAATCATACGGGACTTGTTGAAAGCAATTGAAGAGTTCCATTTTTTCTTGTATCATTGTGCCATGGGATAATGCTCATTTTATCTCTCTTATCCCCAAGAAAAAAGGAGCAGTTAGTTTGACGGATTTTAGGCATATTAGATTGGTGAGTTGGTTGTATTAAATTCTGTTAAGGTTACTTGCTAACATAATTTCCTGAGGTGATATTCCCATCCTAGAGCACATTTTTGGCTGGTAAACAAATTCTGGATTGTATTTTGATTGACAAAGCATGGATTGATTTTAATATTAGGGATGGGCATGGATTTTGGGCTTAATTCAAGTTGTTGGATTTGAAATGTGAATTTTTTTAGTTTCTGTTTCTGTCTTGGCTAATAGTGCGTCCCAACGTTTTTTGAACTTTCAAGAGGCCCGGCGTGGTTATCCTCTTTCACCTTTTTTATTCTGTTGTTAGACGTGCTTAGTAGGCCTGTGAGAGGGTCACAATTTATAGCCTACATGATAGTTTTTCAATTGGATTTGATTCTTTGAGTTTCCTATATCCTGTTTCCCATTTTTTTCAATCCGTCTTATACTAAGTCGAGAATCCTCAGGTGCATCCTTTCTTTCTCTTAGTCGGTTTCTGGTCTTAGAATTAATTTTGCAAAGAGTGAGATTTTTGGGAGGGGGATGCACTGAATTTGGAGCTAATTTATATTAATTTGGATCTATATGGTGGGTCAATTATGAGGTAGCATCTGGGAGTCTCACTAAGTGCTGGATATAGGCTATTTCTGTTTCGAATGCCATTGTAGAGAGGATGGAGAAGTTGGGGACTTGGAAGACTGATTATCTTTCAAAAGGAGGAAAGTTGTCGCCATTTGAAGTTCTTAGGCAGATCGTCCCTTGTATTGTAAATCTTGAAGATTCCATATTGACTACAAAGAGGATTGAAAAATTAGAAGAAGATATCCTCTGGTGTGAGATGGGTAAGTCACATATATCATCTGGAAAACTGGATTATTGGTTGACTTGAGGTTTGTACATAAATCTAATTTTGCTCTATTATGGAAATGACTGTAAATTTGGCATGAAAAGGTATTGTTTATGGCATTGGGTCATTGTTGCAAAATATGGAAGTTGTTTGTGTGATTCAGGCTTTTCTCTGGTTAAGTTTCTTATGGAGTTGGTTGTTTGGAAGGCAATTCTAATGTTTTGAAGCCATTCTTGAAAGATTCAGTTTACAGTTGATATGGATGATAGGGTGTAATTTTGGAGGTTTCTAGTGTGGCTATTTGTCCCTGCTTCTGCAATTCCGTAATTTGGCTGTGGCGGGATTGGATCATGGTGCTCAGATTAACAATTATTTGGCATTTCATGGTGTTATGGATTGGAATTTTGGTTTTAGGTAGCCTTTTGGTTAGGAAATGGAGTTAGTAGCCTTTTGATCTCTATGTTGCAGTCAATTCTGATTCTCATACGTGGCTGTCGGAAAGGATGGAGTGTTTTCTATGAGATACTTTTCCCTCCCTCCCTCCCTCCCTCCCTCCCTCCCTCCCTCTCTCTCTCTCTCTCTCTCTCTCTCTCTCTCTCTCTCTCTCTCGCTCGCTCTCCCCCCCTCCTTTTCCCTCTCCCTCTCTCTCCTGTAGTGAATGTGCTGAACCTTGGTGCAGGGTCAAAAGCTGTCTGTTCCCACTAAAATGGCATTTTTCATGCGGACAACTGCTTTAGAAAAACAATTGAGTGTTGATCATATATTAATAGGCAGTGAACAATTCCCCATCTGTGTTGTCTGCAAGGCAGAAGCAGAACTGAGGAGTTGATTGTACATCCTCTGGCTTGGTGTGATTTGGTCGTTGCCTGTGATTATTTTTTGTGAAGAAGCTTTGTCAGTATTTGCTGAAGCCAAAGTAACATCGAGGCAGATTTCTTCATGTTTGCATGATAAGAAAAAAGTCATAGTGGGTGCATTTGCAGTTGACCATGTGCTTATCTGTGATTATTATTTAAGGGAAGAAATAGCCATGGTTTTTTAAGGTATTGGGCGGAGGTTGATTTTAAATTAGATAGAGAATTTCTTTTTAGTCCTTTCAGAGACGGTGTTTCATTGATTTTTTTTAAATTGATGGGATGACTTATGTGTAAGATTTTTAGTTTTTATTTTGAGATAGATTCTCCTTATTTTTGTGAAGTTTCTTTTTTCCTTTTAGACATTTCCATCTTTTGTATTAACAGATAGGTAATTTCTACTAATGAAAAAAAATCGGAATCCATATGTTTCCTAAATCTTCCTCGTTTTCAGCATTTGATGAAAAAAGAGCAAAATATCAAATATTAGTATATAAATAAATAAAAATTCAGAGACAATAAATCAATACTGAAATTTCACAAATAGTCAGACTCTTGCATTAGAATTTGCATAAAAAAAATAAAAAAATTTTACTCAAAAAAGCTATATATATACATGTATATATGTACATCCTACAGTAATCTAGTATTTATATTTCTCACTTCATGTAGAACTTTTATGGGTTGTTTCATGTTTCCATTTCCCATACCCTTTACGCTTCTGTATCCCTTCTTGTTAACTATGGATAAAATGTCTAATGATAAAAAAGAAAGGAGCATTCTTATCATATTTATTATGTTTTTATTGGATTATTGTAGTTAAATCCATTTACAATATATGTTATCTGATTGACATATTTTTGTTTCAGCATCTATAGTAATGATATGAATTTTACCCTTGTATATCTTCAGAATCCTGTGATATGCATTCAGGAGACAATGAAGTTCCTGCTGAGAAGAATAAGAAAAGAAGACTTAAGACACCATTCCAAGTTGAGGCTTTGGAGAAATTTTACAATGGTACATGTGATTCTGTTATCATATTTCAATCTGCAGTGTCAATGCTATGCTGCTTGCATTTTTATCTGAAATTACTGAGACCAAAATTCATATTTATCCAGAACACAAATATCCCACTGAGGCAATGAAAGCACAGGTCGCAGAGGAGATAGGGTTGTCAGAGAAGCAAGTTTCTGGATGGTTTTGTCACAGACGGTTGAAGGATAAGAAACTTTTGAGAGATGAAGCATATGCTAATGGAAAACAAGATCATTCCAGTGGTATGATACAGGATCGTGGTAGTGGACTCAGACAAGATTCATGTGGTAGTACCAAACAGGGCGATCACAGAAATTTTGATCCAAGGGAGGTGGAAAGTCGAGATCATTATGGCCAAGATTACCTAACTGCTGAACCTGCTTATAAGCACAGAGGTCATAACGTACATACCGGGAACAATAGTGCATTGGATAATACCTCTTCTGGAAGTAGCTCTGCTTCACATGATAGATTTTTTCACCAAAGTGATTATCCTTTTTATAAAGAGCCGTTGAGGTACTCTTCCAGAAATGCCAACCATATGCTAACAAATATGAAGGGCGTCGAAAGAAGGAGATATATATCAAAACCAGGCTATTTAAACATGCAGGATGACATTGAACATGGTGCTATCACTGCTGTTAAGATGCATCTAGGAAGGCATTATCAAGAAGATGGTCCACAACTTGGTGTCGAATTTCAGCCACTGCCTCCTGGTGCATTTGATTCACCAATTAGGGATCCGGTCCATGGTAAAACTTGATTCTTTACAACAGATCCTATAAAGTTGCAAGCAATTTTGTGACATCGTACCTTTTCACCATAAATCATTATCATCATCTCACCTTTTGCTAATGTTGCCAATGAATTTGATATGCATTTCCCCTCTCCATTTTAGGTTGAAAGACAGTTTAAATGTGAATGTAACCTCAATCCTTTTTAGGTTTAGCCTTTACAACATCCAGTTTGGCTATTGAATTCTCTCCATTGGTCTTGCTCAGTTGAGACAGTGCAGTTTTCAGTCATCTGAAATATGAAACCATTTTCTTACCATATTGTGAAATTATCTATTACGTTAAGCAAAATCAGATACCAAGCAAAACCATTCTTTTGAGTACTTGTGGATTATGGAATGTCGGAAGGTGAAAGTTTCTGTGAAGATCTGCTTTCTTATCATCTCTTTCTTTTTCTTTTTTTTTTGCAGTCTATTTTTCCTATGAAAGTACTTATAGAAAGTATTTCTTCTAATTCTTAGTAGTTCCTGGTGAAAATACATTTATTTTAATTGTTTTTATTGAAGGAGATGACACAGTTTATCTTTTAGTTACTTTTGATTGTTTCCTGCAAGCTTCTTGTTGCAATTATTCATATATGCAACTTATCATCAATCTGCATTATTACTGCAGTTATTTCTTATAACTTCTGGTCATTCAAAAGTGACTGCTGTACTGTATGAAACTGCATGCTGTTGCTTTCAATTTATCTCTTGAATTTACTGTTGTTATGTTAATTTTACAAAATTTTGCTGGTTAAGGAAATGTAAATGGTTTCTGTTTTATTGCTTTTATTGACAGAATATTTCTTTTATTCTTCCTTTGTTGGCTCTCGTCTTCTTTTTTTTCCTTTTTTGGTTGTCTGATATTGCTTTGCTTTATCTCTGTTCTTCTGGATTCTCGGTATTTAGTTTCAACTTTTGAAGTCCTGATTTAGAAGCTATATTTTATTAAATTTGTAGTGCTCATATCCCTTTTTTATTTCATTTGACAGAACCATATTATGTTGGTGAATCCAGTCTGCCGAATTCTCACAGTGATCTGATGGTTTGCAAGGAACCTAGTTATAGTGCTGTAAGTGTTCGCTTTCTTTCTCTCAAAGATACTTGAACTGAGTATTTACCTTTCCTTAATTTCAATCTCTCTTTTCTGTTTTGTTGTTATTATAAACTTATAATAGGACTTCTATTTTTTGTTTATTTGGTTAGTTTTATTTGCACTTACTTTTTGACATGATGCATTGTGACTAATTAATATGGATCTTTGACTGTAAGTACTAAAAATTGCGCGCATGCCCTTCGTTTAAAGTTACATTAAAAAATTAACATGCTAACTACTATGGGATTTTTTTATCAAATCAGGTATTTCTATTTTTTTTTTCACTTAAATTTTAATTGGAATTCATCTCATTCTAAGTTCCTTAACATTTAATATTGTTGATCTCACATAAGTTGATGCTCGTAGGAAGCATGTCAAATTGGTCTTTTGTTTAGAAATTTTATTTGTTGCTGTTTAACTTAAGAACCTTGTTAGTATCAATAAATTGTAGATCTAAGAGAAGCCTTTTTGGAAAGTTGCTTTTGGGGCGAGGAAAATAATAGTCTATGAAGGGGGTTATTGCTAGGATACTATTCCTTTTAAGTGGTTTATGCAAAGTAGCTCTGGGAGGCAATTGCTATTATTTGGCATCCATTTGTAAGAGGGGCCAGGTTTTTAGTTTATTTTGGTGGCAGAGTGAGGCTTTGAGGGGATATATAGTGTGGGAATTGGTTTATGTCCCATCAGTTCCATGATTTAACAATCTTGGCGCAGTATAGATTTTTAGTTTACTGATCTCTGGTTAGACAGGGAGATCAGGTTGGTTAGAGGTTCTCTTTTAGGTAGACTCTGTTTGACAGATAGGAAGTTAGATTCAATGACTTCTTTGATATCTTTTGTTCAGTCAGTTGCAGTAGACAACGATCTTGATGCTTGTAACAGTGGATCACTTGGTGAATAGAAACTAGTCAATATGTAATAGGTGTGTTATGTGTAAAGCTGATGGGATGAAAGAGTGCCATAAGTAAGATAGAAACAAAATCTCCGCCATCTCTCTCATGCTAACCCATTGCTTAATCCTTGTGTAATAGGCCTTGACCTTTGTTCTTCGGCTTTTATTTCTGTATATTTTGTTTTACCAATAAAAAAAATTGCTAAAACTACTGGATTTCTTTGGGGATATAATTACAGGAATTTCTTTGCAAAGCTATGTTTCATGGTTTCTTAGATGAATGAAGTGCACCAGCACCTACCAGATTGCTGCAGGTGTTGCACACACAGTTTTGTTATCTCCAAATGACTAATATCAATTGACATGCAATAAATTACTGTTAATTTTTTGTCATATAAAATGTTTCAATTCCAACTGCTAATGTAGGATTGTTGCTTTCTTAAGCTTATCTATGCCCTTGGTTGCAAATGTGACAGTTATATAATTTCACATGTTTGATTCCTATTGCTGTGTGAAAATATGTATCTATTAATAAATATAATGCAACAAGTTGGAGTAAACATCGGAATTTTCATTATATTCCTTCTTGTATATTTATTATTAATTGTCTTATATTATGTCATTTTTTATGACATATTTATTATTAATTGTCTTATTTCAAAGTTTTCCATTTTGATTTTTGATGACAACTTTTACCTTATGATTTTACGAGCAATTGGTCAGATCACTTTGCCCATGTAGCAAGATTGAGAATAGTTAGTACTATTGTCTAGTAAACTAAGTTACATGAAAGCTATCATATTGAAAAGGTTCAGTAGGTAATTCATACTCAAAAGATCAGACTCTGCTTTAATGGTAATTTTCATCCGATATGAGGCCCTAAGTTACGTTAACCTATTTTCTTCTTGTGAAGAACATATGAATTTTTACAACCTCAAACAAGAACATGCTTATATAAGAGGAAGCAATGTTTCATGAGATAGACAGGTTTTTTATATGTTTATTGAATTTATATGTATGTGTAAATGTATTGTTTTCTACAGTCACAGGGGCAAATGCTTACGGATGGAATGATTCTGAATAGTCAGAGGCCAACTAATCTTTTTTTTTTTTAACACTTTAAATTCTTTCCATCCTGTTTTGTTTCCTGAGCTGTGTGAGGTCTCCCTAATTGAATTTCAGAAGCAAAGAAGTGGCTTTTTTCAAGTCCTGATCTTGACGCAGAAGATTAAAGTATTTTAACTGTTGGATTCTATGAATCAAATTACTTTACTGTTTAGCCATTGCTGGGTCATTTTTATCTTGTATTTGAGTTAATTTGTTGAAGGCCTGCATCATATGACCATTTCTTATTTCCTCATAGAGATGCGACAAAAATGGGTTCAAGATGTCTTCTCAGGATTCCTATTCTGAAGTGGCACATTTTAGAGGAAATATGTGGGAATCTGATAATCAGAAGTGCTTCAGCTACTGCCCATCGACACAGAAGTCTTCAATTACCAGTTATAGCAATCCTGTCCCAGATCGAAACTCAGCTATGAATATGGATGAAGATTCAGCTGGGGAAGCCTCTGTATTGAACAGCAGCAGAAACCAAAGGTTGAGATCTAAGCCTGGTGTTGAAGGGATGAGATTGGATGTTTATTCAGAGCATAATATTCGTCCATATGGTGGAAAAGTTAGCTGTGAATCACCATATCAGTGGTCACATAACAACAATGATGCTGGCACTAATGTGTTCCATGCAAGAGAATGCTTGGAGCCTGATCGCTCCAGTTATATTCTTCGGCCCAGTGATTCTCTTTTTACGGAGGACAAAGGGAAGCTCAGAAAGTTGATGAAGGTTTCGGTTTTAAATTATGCTTTTTGACCAATGTTTTTGCACCTTTCCTGCTTTATAATGATGAGATGATCTTCTTTCTGATATTGGAGTTCAGGCTTCTGTCTGCAAACAGGAGGAAAAGCTATCTAGAGAAAGGAGGATTGGGAAAGACTACTGCAGTCATGCTCTAGTGAATATGCCTGTGACAAATGAAAAGAGAGTGAGTTTGTGCTTATTTTCAAAGTTCTGGGTTCACATTGTATCTATTTTTCATCTCTATTTTGCTTCACCTCTGACATTTAAATGCCTATTTTTGACATCTGAAGGCAGGTAGACAAGTGACAAATGAGTTTCACCATCAGGGTTGTGTATCAAAAACACCATCTCCTGAGGAATTGCCACAGTGGATGAACCCAATCAAAGGGTTAGTATCTCAACTATGGCGTTTATTGGCCATTTGTTTGAATGCAGTAATAATATTTTTCATGCTTATGGATTGTTTAAGGGACCATCACAATGTAGGTCACAGCAAAGCCAGGTTCCGTAAGAGTTGGACTGGCAATAAAACTAACCTTAGGCTTTCATACCCAAAATGGCACTGGGACTCAACAAAACTGTGTTTTCATATCGACAGCCCAAGGTCTTTACCAACAAACCAAATGATGGCCCGTTCATGAATTTCTTGTTTCTTTATTTTCGTACTCAATTCGAATAAGGACATCTTGTTATTCCTGGAATATCAGATAGGTTTCAATATATAGTATTAAGCTTTGAAACTTATATTCTGAGAATCTATTTCACATTTTTTAGTGGATCTCCAAACAATCACTTCTGGCACTTTTTTTTTGTTTAGTTTTTTACCAGATGGGCAAGGGACTGATGTTATTTTGGGAAAAAAGTAGCTTGTTCTTTTTGGGTCGCTCTAAAAATTGTGAATCTTAACCTTCCAATAACAAAACTAACGGCAGAAAAACAGGTGCTACTAATCCTGTACCCAAAAAAAAAAATTGAATGGAAAAATAAAAGGTCCCCTGATCTGAAATGGGAACCAGAAAACTGTTGATTTTGTTGGTTACAGCAGCTATGTTCACCACTAACTAATACAGGGTTTCTTCTGCCTGACAACTGAGAAATTGCTTAGTAACAGTGATGGGATATTGATATTTCATCTATTTTGTTGAAGTAGAAAATTTCCTAGGTTCTTCAAGTTTCAAATTCTGAACCTTAAAGCCCCATCCTTGAAATTTACATTTGTTTTTTTTTTCTTTTTTATATGGAAATCTTTTGAAGCAGTTTTCATGTTCAGTTTATTAACATCCATGACCTTGCATGGTTTGTACCTAGGTCTGGTGGGGAGATGCCAACAAGCTTTAGTGAGGCTGAAGCAGAAGAAACCAGTTCTTCTATGGACTAGGAAAAAATGGCAATTGGGAACTCCACAAGCATGCCATAATGTGTGAGTTCATCTGAGTTGAAGACGAACATGGGTCGGGATGTACTATGAACCCTTGAGTGGTTTGCTGCCAGGAAAGAAAATATGAATTGCAAATTTTGTATCATATTCTATGTGGTATCAGCCGGAGAAGATAACAACATCCAGCGCTTTTGTGATATTCATGTCTTCTGACGCATTCCCTATGCTTGGATCCCTTGCAACTCTCTCCAGTTGCCTTTCAGTTTTTTTTTTCCCCGTTTTTGTTGATGAGTTACCCTCTCCAGTTACTGTATATATAAGCAAAGGAGAAGGAAGCTGCTGAGAATGCTTATAATTCAAGGATAAATTCCACCTTCAAACACAGGTTGGTATAGATCCAATCTGTTCATACAAGACACCATTGCAACATGGTTTTTCAACCTGATCTTCGTGCATGTGTAATTTATGTGCCTCTGATCTTAAAGTAAGTGATGTTAAAATGATATCTGCTTTTCATACTTATTGTTGTTATCATAAACCTCTCTGTGACATCGCTATCATCTTACTTTATTGATCCAAAATTTTACCTTTGTAGATTTATTGTCATTATCACAACTTGCCTGGATAGCCCTTTCTAACCCAAAGAATGTAGTCAGGTTTATCAATGATGGAGTTTCTCTCTTAGCTGTTTCAATCATACTTATACTTGGATTTGATAACAATCAGATTAGAGCCACAGATTTCTGCCACATTACTTACTACGCCATCTAGACTTCTCAACCATGAAACACCACATGGATTGGATTACTTCAGAAGAAATTATGATCAGAAGGCTGAATCAAAGATCCTTCGTAAGTTTAGGCTATTATTTGATTGCATGCTGAACAGTTAAATCATAGGACCTGAAAAAGAAAGGACATTAACAGCACTGGTTCAAAATGATCTGAATGCACAATCTCACTCCATCTAAGGTCAGAGAAAGTCCTGTTATTACCTAGGAGTTTTTTAGAAATAACTTTGAATGCCATACACATGATCTCACTGTATGATCTTTCATGAAGTGAAATATAGGAGGAGCGGGATTCATCCCATTGGATTGGAGTTGAGCTCCAATAGTCTTTTTAAGCATTGGATCGGTTGCTTCAGCTAGAAAACCTTCAATGAGAAGAGTGATCTCAAGCTCCACATTTCTCAGTGATAATTCAATTTCCCTTTACCCTCTTTAACCTAGCTAACCCCACAGGATCATAATCCAACAGAATTTCTCTGACAGACTCATTTAAGAATATGACAATATATGTCTTTCCTTACTATGGCAAGTTGAATTCTAATTACATGTTAAGAAATGTAGCCAACAGAATAGATTGGTTGATGAGTTTGGTTTTCTGTTTCATGTTGCTATTATCTGAATCTTAACATTCATCTATTCAAGGAGTTCTAGCAATCAGGGTCTATACTGTTACTCTTACCCATGCCACATCCAAAGACAGCCATGTTAGCTTCATTTCAAAAGCAACTGGTGGGGAGCTTGCTGGGGTGCCTGGGCCAAGGTACTAACAGACACAGGTCAATGCATTTTCCTTTCGGAAAAGCCTGGAATGACAGATGTCCTTTTCCTGGTTAGTGAGAAACTTCAAAAAAGCTGCTTGGAATGAGGTAGGAACTTGTGGACCAGAAAACTAGACTAAATGGTCCATTGTGGTTCATTACCTGGCGCTTCCTAAAGGAGCATGTTGAAAGATCATCTGTTGAAATGACACTTACCAAAGAGAAAAAATTTTAAAAAGATCAGTTGCCATGGCACCCGTGAAGAGAGAAGGGCATATAAATTAGGAGAGCCTACACATCACAAACCGAAAGATGCCTATCATTTCCAAACCTTATCCAAACCAAAGCAATCTTGCATGGCATGTGGTATTGAACCTTTCTGGGAAAGTTTTGGATAAAGGGTACCTTCCAAAAGGGATATACCTTTTACTCTAGCCTCTTCCCTCCTGCTGCTATTAATGGTGTTCGAGCCATTTGCAATCCTGAATTAGACCAGAATGTCTTTACTAGTCCTTGCCTAGACCCTTAAAAGGTTACCTGAGATGTTTCACAGTGGAGGACTCCACCAATTCTCTGACTTTTCATATTAATGACCTATCAAACATAATAATTTACCCAAGAGATATTTTAAGGTGTAATTCTCAATTAAGTGAATAAGGTAACAAAATCAAATAGCTAAAATCATTTAATTAAGCTAAGATTTGAGACGCTTGGTTTCTCTACAAGGAACCATCAGATATTAAAGCAGTTCCATAGCAAACCCAAGGCTTAGATTTTGTGAAATAAAGTTGAAAGAGAACTGAGCATGGCTTCACCAAAGTGGCATAATTGTGAACTTCCTTTAGAAAGGGATTTGGGGATCCAACCCAACCTAGGTGAATTGTCATAGTCCATGACTCCATGTTGATAAAGATAGTACACATTCTAGTTTGTAGGCTAGACAACCTAATCCTGCCTTGATGTTTTCTAAGTGCCCCACAAAGAGGAGAGAGAGAGAGTGTGTGTGTTAAAAAATTTGGTGGGAAATGGTCATATGTACTTCCTATTGGCCCCACTTTGAATGGATAGTTTACATGTTGCTTAGTAGGCTAGCTTCCTAAACCTTGATTTTTTTTTTATTTAAATGGATAGTTTATATGTGACTTGATAGGCTAGTCTTCCTAAACCTTAAGTTTTTTATTAGTTGTCTACTTTGATGTGAAGTGTCTGATACAAAGACAAGTAGAAAAACATAATTAAAGCAATAAATAAAGAAAAGTTAGATACTCTTAGTGAAAATGCTTCAAACTAAGAGGACTTTACTTGTCCGCATGTATTATAGTCAACCTATTTTTACAAAGTTTACTTGCATTTCAATCTAGTCGGTGGACATGAATATTATATCTACATCCAAATTAGTTTAATATAGTTATTTAAGGGACATAATA
The DNA here is from genome assembly GCA_947561395.2 of Buxus sempervirens. NCBI lineage: Eukaryota > Viridiplantae > Streptophyta > Magnoliopsida > Buxales > Buxaceae > Buxus > Buxus sempervirens. The sequence continues at coordinate 55,982,280 of OX387182.1, forward strand.
ATCTTTTAAAACTTTTAATAATCGTAGACGCATCAAGTAGTTTTTGTGAGATATTAAAGCTTGTATAATTTTTTTGAGCAGCCTTCTCAAGAAACCAACTAAGGAAATGCACGCACTATACGCATAGCAAAAAAATTAAAACAAAGAGCATTACATTGGCAATTAGTTATTAATGAGGCCATATCAGCTGGTCCCTCATGCTGAAAGATCTACTGGTCCAACGGTGGAAGGTGTGTACACATAGGCTTCATGCAACTATGAGAACACATATATCACCGTTGGACTAACAGATCTTCCAGCCAAAGACTCCGGCAAATTTGAAGTCGTTATTAATACACATGGCTTAACAAACTTGGGTAGTGGAGTAAATTTAAAAAATATGGAGGTCACTTTGGGTATAGAATGTCAGGAAGGAAAAAGGGGTTTGGTTTTATCTATACTATTAATAAAGAGAAGAGGGGGGAATATTCCCTATAGATTCTGGCCTCTCTTTTCTTTTTCCAAACATTGCCCTTCCCAAACAAAATAATCCCTCAGTATTTTAAACATGTTGTAACTACCTCGGCTGTTTATTTAAGTGGGCCCATGTTTTCTACGCGCGTAGCGCATGCAGCCCCCCAGTATAATAATAAAGATAACTAGAGGAAGCACGTGCCCTACTGTATATGAGAGTAGTTACGAGAAGGTAGGGGCCTTTTATGGATATCCATGTGCCTAGTTGTGACAAGATAGGAGTTTTTGATGGATAGTTTTTATTGGACAAACGAGTTTTCTAAAGATTTTCAAGGGACTTTTTGTGTGAGGCTGATCAAAATACTTTTGCCGAAATAATAGTATATATAATATACATTTTAGGTAAATATAAATATAATATTTATTTTTGTTTGAAATTTTAAATATTATTAAACAATTCAATTGTTACTATCATATGGGAAAAATTTTTTACTAGCTTTGTATAAAGGATCCCTTCTCAAATAGATTTTTTTTAGTTGTCATGAAATTAAAATGGGGAAATTGGTTTTTAGTGATATTTTTTCAAAATAATTCAGATTCAGTTGCCCAATTCTAGGTAATTGAGAATTAGTGGTACTTTTTTAAAATAATTGAAAAAACAATGTCATTTCAAAAGACTTTTAAATCCTTTTTATTCAAGTAAAGTTTTCAAATCTTTTGAGGGTATTTTCGGAAGAAATTCTTCATAAACATTTAAAGGACATTGACTATCAATTATTTTAAAAAATTATTATTAATTCTCAATTACCTAAAATTAGAAAACTGAATCTAAAAAATATCGCTAACAACCAATTTTCCCAATTAAAAATCCACGTCCTGTCGGCAATTAAACCCAACGAAGGGCTCAAAATATCTCTAATTAAAATAGAAAAAAAACAAAAAATTAAAATATAATAGACTGGGCTACTACTGGGGGCCCATCTCGAGCAGGCTTTAAAGAAGTCACCATCGGAAGGAAAGTAACCCCACGTGGCAAGTCCACACGTGGTTGTTTCCTAACAACCTTTCTTGAGCTTAGGAAAGCTGACGGTGAATTAAAACTTACAAGTCAGATAACGGTAGCCGTTATGACTAACGGTACACGTCAACACAACACTTCCGGCGCTGACAGAGACCTCAGTGAAAGCGCACGTGCGAGTAAGCCGATCAACACGTGTCGATTGGGCGATGTGGAGAACTCAGTCGACCGAGAATGGAGTTCACTTTTTCCGTATTTCGCTTTGATGCTCCCACCCCAAAAATATAACAAGAAGCCCTCATGCATGGGGTAAATTACGAAGGTACCACTCTTCATTTTATCCTTCTTTATATGTACTTTTTCAATTCAAATTTGGATTGGGATAATAGTTTTGGGCAAAATGATTGCGCTTAGAGTTTGAACTCATGTTCTCGTGTAGTAGTTGATGCTTTTATCATCATACCAAGTGATGGTACTTGGTTTGCATTATATTAACTAAATATAGTAAAAAATGAAGTAATATGTTATGATTCAACTTGAGGGTGTACAATTTATAGTTTCTACAACAAAGATTGGAAATTTTTGTTTATATTTGTTTTCAAAAATTTGCTATCCAAAGTTTAAAGAAAAATGAAAGAAAAGAAGAAGACATTTTTTATAGGGTTTTGAAGAAAAGCAAAAAAAAAAAAAAGGGTTTTTTGTGTTTCTACAAAATCAATAATTTGTTTTTTCTTCTCAAAATTTTAAAAAAAAAAATTTTTTTTTTTTTGCTTCTTTCAATCAATTAAGAAGTAAAAAATAATGAGTAAACAAATAGCTATTGCTTTTTGAAAGTATTGTTTGACTTAAAAAAGGAAGAAAAAGAAAAAATACTTCTCAAAAGTAAATCCAGATGGAGCCCTAATATCACAATCAAGATGCAAATTGACATGATCAATCTAGGGGTCAGGATCAGGCCCCATCGAAAACGTATTATGCTAGCCTAAGTCTAGGACTTTTTAGTAGGGATGTAAATGGATTGGATTCTAACCAGATCTATGAAAAATATGAATTCAAATCCGAATAAGTTTAAGGATATCCAAATTCGATTAAACATGGACAAATCCTTTATATAAGTTATCAAATCTAAAAATTTCATAAAACCCATATTCGAATCTGATTAATATTTGAATACGACAATAAATCCGAAACCTCTAATTTGATAAAATTGGCTTCCTTTTATTCAAGCAAGGTTTTTTAAACTACTTAATCACCCTTCAATACATCATAATTAGTCAATCCAATAGGGTTAAGTACGTTTGAATCCAAAATTTGATTATAAAACAATCCGAATGCTTTTCGAACAAAAATCCAATTAAATCAGATAATTTAATTGGATTTTGGTCGGAATCGAATAGTGACCATCACCATGCCTTTGTGGCATTGGTTGCAAGGAAATGTATTGAGAAACATATCATCCCACTAGCCAAAGATATGACTAAGTGGAATGGAAGGAAACAAAATTGTTACAGGACTTTATCCAAAAAGTGCCCCCAAAGCCATGGTGATGGTCACTATCCATAGGAGTTGTAAAGTCTCAAGCCACATTGTCTGAGGCCATACATTTTCCACCCTTAATTATTAAAAAGAAATTCAAATAACCAAGAAGTCTTTTATAAAAAGAAAATAGTAGTGAGTGTGTGGGCCCAAACCCACATGTACTTATCGTGGGTACATTCACTTTCCAAACAGAGATTGATAAGACAAATCGGCTGGCATGGTGATTGCTCATCAAAAGTTTATCTGAGCATGCACCCACCTCATCACTCTATTAAAAAAAAAGAAAGAAAGATTTGCTCTGGTTATATTGACAGGGGAGTAGTGGCAATTTGGAAATTAGAAGCAGTATCATGGGCTTTTATATTGTGTAGTGACTTCTTTAATTTCTTTTTTCTTTTGCTCTCCTGGGTTCTTGGCTTCGCCGGATTACAGGTTTTTATTATTTCGACTGGTTTTTACCTCCCGTGGATCGACAAGTTAGAGCATTCTCTCTCTCTCTCTTTGTTGTTCTTCGGAAGCTCTGCGACTGATCGCCTGATAATCTTTTCGATAGATTCTTTGTTCTCGCTCTTTTACTGCTATCGGTTCCGATTTTTTCTCTCAGACGGAGGCCTCCAGCTGAACGAGCCAAATATCATCGAAATGAGTGGAGTTTCGGCGTACTTTTGAGCAATTTTGTTACAATACCTAGAGGTGCTTTTCTCTTGTTGCTCTTACTGTTGTTCGTCTATTCACTGACACTCGTAAGACTTCCGAGGGTTTCGCTGCGATTTCGGCTGGAATAGGTGACAATTGGAACATGGACAAGTGATTTGAGGGGATTTTTAGTGTGTCTCCTGGAGTTGATGTAGTCGAAGGGGTGGTGTTCGAGTAATCGGAGCAAACATTGGATGGATCATGATGGTTGAATCGATCTTTGATGATGATTTGGGGTTTCGGCGGAGGAATTCGGGTGTGTTTGTGAAATTTGGCTAGGTTTTAGGGATCTTGGATGAAACGATGAATGGGAGGATTTTATTTTGAGAATGGATGATACATTGGTTCCTGCTGGGAGTGAGGTTTTGTCGAGAAAAGTCATTTCTTGATGTCGCGCACGGATAGGATGACGACGGATGTTACCAGGACAGGTCCAGTTGAAAGGGACATTGAGCAGGTAGTCCTTCACTATCTTCTGAATTTTAGGTTCTTGTTACTTAATAACTAGAAGCTATAACTGAGTCTTGACTGATTTAAAAGCTTGGACTAACTGGTTGTAGTTTCATTGTTGTCTTGGTTTGCCAACTCTTGTTTCGTTATGTGAGATTCTACTTTCGTTTTTATTCTCTGCTATTAATAGAAAATATGGTGTACTGGTGTAATTAGATTACTGACAAGGATTGCTAGACATATTTACGGTTGAGCTCTTTGACAGTAGTTCTATATATGATTGAATCTGCCAATTGACTTTGTACTTTTATAATACCATAAAGCATGCGCGCTTAAATTGCTGACTGATTTTGAATTTCTAAGATGTTTCTCTTACATTGATTTTCCAACTTGGATTTTAGAATAACAGAGATGATTTGGAAGGCATTGAAGAGTAATTTCTGATCTCCACAAGGAAGATGAGCGATCTTGCTTAAGAACAATAAAATAATTATAGATTTATCATCTTAAATCTGATTTCAAACAACAGTACAAAAGCAGAAGCACACTTGTGCAGTTGTCTGCCTCATAAATGCAGGGATTCTTGAATTAGGGCAAGAAATTTGCTACACTCTGGCTTCGGCTGCATTCCGTTGGCTTCATAAAATTCAGATATGATCTTTCGTGTTTTAGTTGTTATACTGCTTTTATCCCTTCTTTCTCCTTTTTCATTTTTGGCTGTGCAGTGTTTTGGGGGTGGGGGATGATGGGGGTTTGGTAGGTTCCATCTGTAGTGAAGCTTTTCACTTTTTATCAAAACTGGGGAAAAAAAACAAGATAGTATCTTGTCCATGATATTACAATTGGAACTTCTGTTCTTCCCTTTCATTAAAATATGTGATATAACTAGGCGCCTTAAACATTAAGTACATTGTTCAATAAATGACTTCTTTTGGTAAGAAATGAGCATTACCATATTTATACTCAGGTGCATGGTACACATTGGTACTCCAGTGAATTTCTCCCTTTAACTCCGAATAAATATGTTTCAAACCCTTTCTTTAAAATTCAAAGTGTATGTTCCAACACAAATCTCAGCCATCGCTTGTTCTAACTTCTGATTCTAGATATTAATTATTTTGATCTAAAAGAAAACCCTTTTATGGCACATAAATGCCATTGTTATAAAGCAGAGCAGTTAGTGCATGATTGGAATTAATTGTCAAAGGGCAAATCCCATGATAAATATATACAATAAAAAAAATATAATCCTGTAAATCCAAGTTGCCCACAAATGTACAAGACTCAGAGAAGGAGCTGCAAATTTTAGTCACTACTCATTAATTATCTGTCTTTATTTGTCTGTGCTCATTAGAATTTACCAGATAATGTGAAGAAGTCAGTGCACAGATATCGAGCTCTTTTGACATGCTCTTTAGAGATTAATCCCGGAGATTGATTCTGCTGTCTATGTGTTGATGCAATTTTTTGAACTTATGTAGTTTTCTTTGAAGACTGGAATAAAGTCATAATATTCAATTTAACTTTAACAAATTGTAAGAAGAGGAATGATAGACTAAAATGTTGCCCCCTCACGCAAATAAAAAAAAGACTAACATGCCGCCCAGATATATATCATGTTACACGCACCTCTATGGAGTCATTTCTACCACTTTTGTTTCTATAAAGATATGTATCGATTGAGTATAAGAGCCAAGCCATAACCATCATGCTTGGATTTTTGTCAGTATGGTTGTTTCTTTCTCTATCCCAACAAGAGATGGTTTGGCAAGATAAGACCATTTGAGAGACTTTTCAATTCATTTCCCTATACAAAGAATGCATATGGTGAGTAAGAACACGATCTGAAATCTGTAGAAGTATATACAATAGAAGCACTAGATGCCTTTTGATTAGTGAATGAAGCAAATATACTCTGCATATGGCAAAGATATAGCTGATACAGTATTAAAAAAAAAAACATAATTCATTATATCAACTTCATTTTCTTTACATTGAGCATCAAGCTAAGATTTCTAAGAGATCAGTCAGCTGAAATTGATGAACCACTGTAGTAAATGCCTTGATAAAATTATTGGTCAAGATGTATGAACTGCAAATTTGTAGTCATTTTTTGCTTCCAATCAAATATAAGATATCTCAGTTGCTAGCCAAAAGATTCTTTAGAATGACAAAATTATATAAACTCATACTCTAAATTTTAGGCTTTCGTCCTTCACATCAAATTGTCTTTTTGACGATGGAAGACATATGAATAGAAGAGAGGAGAAGAGATTATGAGAAAAAAACGAGGTTGTCAATGTTTCTTCCCTTCCATTTAACTATTTCAATTATGAAGAGGAGAGAGGAGAAGAGTTTATGGGAAAAAATCTAGGTTATAAGTGTTTCTCTCTTCCACTTAACTATTTCGATCAATAAAATCTAGAAAATGTACTTATATGGACCTTTCATTAGAGGCCTGTAAGGATGTTAAAAGCCAATGCATTCTATTGAATCTGTCTAGTTATTTCTAGTTTTGGTTGATTCTTTGGACCCATGGTTTGTGCACATTAAATTTTTCTCAAGGCTGTTGTCTATATGGTTCTTTGGGTTTGTATTGGACTTCTCCAATCCAAGTTAGTTAAATTCCTACAAATGTCTTTGATTGTTTTCTAGTCTTTATTTTTTGTGGGGCATAGGTGAGGCTCAAGATGGAAAGAAAGAAAATTATAGTTTTGCATCTTCTTATGCCCGCCCCCCCCCCCCCCCCCCCCCCCCCCCCCCCTGCGTATGAAATAATTCTCACTCTCTTGTCTATTTTTCTGTTTGTAGTGTTACCATCTATCGGTCACGACCTTTGATTCCTTGATTTATTAAGTCTAATCACTACATCATATCATTGATTAGAAAGATTGACTCAATGAACCAGTCTTTTGATTTTTATACTTTGATGTTCTTGTAAGGTGTAGATAACGTTGGAACTTGTAATGATATTTTTCAATTGGATGCATTTGATGGTATAAAAATTCTATATTGTCAAAATATGGTGAGACGAACAATTGAGACAGTTAGGCAGGCATAGATTTTTAATTTTGTTTGGTTTAGGCGTGTGATGCATTTAGTTCATTATTATAATTGGGTACGGTTTGGCTTGAGCCTCTATACTTCAAGTCTTAGCATGACCTAGGCCCGACTAATTGCCACTCATAGATTCTCTGCGGCATTACAGTATTACATCACAAAGACAATGGTAGGCAATCTCCTCCAAGTAGATTCTATCTAATGTAATCTCCATGCCAACTCCTAATTTTTTTTTTTCTGGATCAAGTAAAGATACACCCGTATTTGTTTTTTTCTGTATTTTTAATATCTTTGATTGATGTTATGATGCTTCATCACTTTTTCCTTTCCCTTTTTTCTTTTATTTTTAGTTATTGTGCAGTAAATGTGCTGAATGTGTTTAGTTTAATTTTTTGGCTTGATATTTATGACAGGCTATCATTGCTCTAAAGAAAGGGGCATATTTGCTTAAGTACGGACGTAGGGGGAAACCCAAGTTTTGTCCCTTCCGGCTGGCAAATGTGAGTTTAACTTATTTTTTAAGGTGGTTATTTAATCTTGTATTCATTTTTTTTAGATATTTAGTTTCCTTGTATAAAGAAAGGGGCATATCTGTTAAGGTGTTTTGCTTAATCTTGCCCTATATCTCTAACAGGTCAAAAAATTCTTGCCCCATATCTCTAGATGATATATGTACAGCTTACAATGTGCATCTGTGCTTTTGCCTATGCATGACCTCTGAGAGGTTGAAATTTCAAAAGAGGATTTCTGCTGCTCACTGCCACTAGTTGTGAAAAGGGCATTGTTGATTGGTGGACAAGCATATATCCACTATCTATCTTATTTCTCTCTCTGTTTTCACATATACACTTATAGATACACACATATATACATACATACACACACTCGCTCTCTCTCTCTCTCTCTCTCTCTCACGTGCACACACACATCCACACATACACACCCCCACTTACACACATAAAATATGTATAAACATGCATATACAAAAACATAGTTACATTTATTCTTTGTTATTATACCAGACTGTATTATTTTAACACCATTTTATTTGATTCTTCTAAGGATCATCATTTAATGCTTACATAATCTCTCTCATCATATTTACTTTTCATCTTCACATAATATTTGCAATTGATTTCCTGCACAAATTTATGTTAATAGAAATTTCCTGTAGAAAGGAATTTATTGATTTGGTCTCTCTGTTGTTCCATGTAGGATGAGTCTGTTTTAATATGGTTCTCGGGGAAAGAGGAAAAGCACCTAAAACTAAGCCATGTGTCCAGAATTATACCTGGACAGCGTACTGTAAGTTACTTCATGTTGGCATTTCTTACATCTCTTTCACACTTATGCTGTAGTGTCTTTGACAGCTACAAGATGACATAAGCAAATGCATTGTGTTTGGTAGTTATCTAGCAGATAAAAGGATTGTTCTGTAGTATTTGTTTGTTTTAGAATTTTTCGCTTATCTGTTGTTCTAGCCTAGTTATTTCATGACTAAGATAGCTTACTTTTTTAAGCTTGGAATCCATAGTGTTAAAATGATTGACTATTAGACTTCACTTTGAACTTACTTCAGTACTATCACTCCATTTGTTTTAACCTTACATTTTCCTCTATGTTATTATCTCGTCTCTCCTGTTAGAATTTTCGGAATAGTCTTTTTTTCATTCAGAATATATGTTTATCAGCTATCATACAGTTCAATATTTGGGGCTTTCTGTTCCTCTTTCTGCTATGAAGTAGGTGAGTTGTATAGAAGTCAAGGAATTTTTTATAAGGTAACTTATGGACCATTCAGACTATGTAAGGCAGATTCTTGAAAGGCATATTTGAATTTATTTACCTAAGGACTTTTGGAAGAAATGTGGTAGAGAATGATTGAGAACCTAATTGACCAGATTTAGAGCTTGTTCTGATGTTGGAGGCTTTTCTTTCTTTCTTTCATTTTTCCCCCTCTTTCTTTTCATTTTCTCTTGGTAATGTAGACTTATCTTTTATAATTACTTAACGTGGTGGTGCTTGGTGATTCTTGCTTTTAATGTAGGGATGTACCTTTGTTTAGTTTTTTCATGATTCGAGTTGGTTTTAAGGGCCTAGGCAATGTTTCCCGGGGATATCATCTAGAAATTTAGACAATTGCCTAGGCAACTAAGCAATCACCTAGGCATGGTTTTGGGCTATGAATATGTGTACCCTAGTTAATTATGAAAATTTGAAATTTTTTATCTTTATTATTAAACTCTAACCTATGATATATAAAGTGGTAATGTATCAATAAGAAATTATTAATAATTTATCACATATAAATAAATTATTTCTAACTAATAATAATTCGCTTATGGTTTGTTTTGTATATAGACAACTTAATTCAGGCATCATTCAATTAGAACAGAAACGACAAGTACCTAGCCAACTAAGTATCCTCTCTTTCCTCCCCTGCTCCAAATGTTGGTCGCTACTTTGTGGAGTTCTTGGCAAGTTTTATATTTTTATATTTACTTGAAGCCAAGGTTTACCGTTTCGTCGCACAAAACGAAATTTCTCCTGCACGCCGGGCCAAAACGGTGGAAAAAATCAAAGAGGGCAAAAAATGGACAAAAATTAGATTTTGGGGAAATTGCGCCGGCACGCCGCTTCGTTTCTCTAGCATGCCGCCTCGTTTTGCCAATGAAAAGTGAATAAATTTTCATTTCCCTCCCCTATTTCATCTTGTTTCGCCTGGCACGCTGCCCCGTTTCGCCGACGTGCCGCCAAAAATCTCTAGCAATGCAATTAAGCAATTTTTCTCCTCAGAAACCCATTGCTACCTCAAAAAAAAAAAAAAAAGAAATTTCGGCGGCACGCTGAAATTGTAAAACACTGCTTGAAGCTACCTCCAATTTCATCTCCTCTTCTTGCAAGAATCAAAAGCTGCTTTGATTTCCCCTCCTTTGAATACTCTCACAACAAGCATGTTGACAATATAATGAGGTTACAACAGGACAATTCTTGTTGAATCTATGTGTGTAGGATTTTTTCTTTTACTTTGATTTTTTTCTTTTGTTTGGGCTTTTTCAGGCGTTTGGAAAATTGGAAGTAATATAGAAATTTTTCTAGAATTTTTTATTTTATTTACTTTTTTTTAACAGAAAATTTGATTCCAAATTGGACCAATCATAATTTTAGTATAAGCAATTAGATCATCCACCAGGTTCAAAACCCCTCAGGTGCTATCAATTCTTTGAGGCTACCTCCAGGGCCTTTGGCCTGGTATTTACCCGGTTTGTGTGGGATGGGGGGACCGCACAAGTCCTTAGGGATTAGTCATGGTGTGCGAAGCTAGCCCGAATACCCCAAGTTACAAAAAAAAAAAAGATCATCCAGCAGAACCGCTGATGTGTAATGTACCTTCTCTAAGAGGCATTTCTATAATCATATAGAGAACCATGTCCAATTCCTAAACTTGACCACCAATTAAAAGCTCACATTAACCTCAAAGCAAGAGTTTAGTTGGAAATAACAGTCAAGTCTCCAAGACGAATGCATGAGATGGAGGGCCATTTCCTCTAGTCCTAGAATCAGGTGGTACCATGATACCACCAACCGGGATGTGGTTTTGTGGGGTGTGGGACCAGAGGCCATTTCATCTGGTCCCTGAATCCAACGGTACTGTGATAGCACCGGTTGGGATGTGGTTTGGGGGTGTGGGGCCCTCTTCTGACACAAGCATCCGTTCGTCCATTTCACGCTAATAACACTAAGTGGTACCAGAGGAAATGGCCTCGATCAGATAACGCCGTACCACGTTTGTGTCAGAAGCCCAGATGCCCTCCTCTACAACCTCTGCTCCATGCCAAAATGAGATCTCCGGCTGCGAATCTTGGTAACTATTCAAAAACTAAACTGCATGAGGGGGAGGACAGAATGCAATGGAAAGGTAACATATCAGGTAAGTTTACTGTTAATGCATATTTCAGACATATTAGCTCAGGTGGGGATCAGTTTCTGGAATCCAATATCATATGGCACAGTCATATCCTATCAAAGGTGGCTTTTTTTATGTGGGTAGCAACACTAGACAAGATTCTAACAATTGATTATTTGAAAAACAGAGGTTGGTCGATGCCCAATAGATGTTCACTTTGCAAGGAAAAGGAGGAATTAGTAGAACATATTCTTTTGCATTGTAAAATGGCTAACAAGTTATGGAGTTTCTTCTTTCAAAAATGTCGAGTTATGTGGGTTCAACCAGATAGGTTCAACAAGCTTTACTTGGATGGGGGTGGAGAGAGAAAGAGGCAAGAATGAATACATTATGGAACTCATGACCAGCCGCAGTCATGTTGGTGCTATGGGGTGAAAGAAATCGCAGAATTTTCAGAGGGGAAGATAAATCAGCAGAAAGTCTGTGTCCTGCAGTTCTACATCTTATATTTAGTTGGGCCTTGGTTCTTACAAATTTTTCCTAAATGTCACTAGGGGTTTTGTAAAATTGTGACTCTTTCTTGGATCTTTGAATCCTAGGAAGAGCACTAAGTTAGGGGTTCTCTTTGAACTTTGAACCCTTCTTTGCCCTTTGTGTTATAAGAAGATTTCTAGGAGGTTAACACTTTGTGTTCACCTCCCTTATGTATTATCCTTATTATATTATATAACATCTTTTACCTATCAAAAAAAAAAAAAAAAAGCCGGAAATCTAGACCCCCAAATTGAACTCCATCCCCTCATCAGAAAAACCCAACTCACCTATCAAGACCATTAAAACCCTTCAAAATTCCCAAAAGATGCTCTTCAGAACCGGCCCTTCCTCCAGCGCGTTTACTTTTGAGCAAAGATTAACAGCAGAGTTCAAAAACCTGATATCATCTTCTTGCATCTATAGACCTGTATGGATGCCTTCTTATCTCCTCTACAGTTTCCATTTGAATCAGTGTATAAAAATCCAAAAATCCCCTTGTTTTGGCTGCGATTTGATTCTTTAGATTTTTTGATGATCCTAGTTGTTTCAGCCATCGTCCAGCCATCTCAAGCATTCACTAACGTTGGTCAATCATCTTTGACTTCCAGTTACTTATTTTACCCATTTGAATCTGGTGAAAGTGTCAAGTTGCTCAATTCCATGCATCGGTTCCTTGGATGCCAGTGAGCAATCCAATTCCGACAATGATTAAGTGTTCCAGGTCGATCCACCACCATCACTGATCCTTCTCTCAGATCTGATGAAGCAGCTCCATCACAGGTGATCCTATTCTCGCATGGTGATCCTTCTCTCAGATTCTGGTGAAGCAGCTCCATCACCGTGATTTAATTCTTATTGCTATTTCTTCTTTCTGGTGGTCGGGCTTCTCCGGAAAATATACGGGAAAATAACTTCCGCCAATTTTAGCAGAAGTTAGTTTCCATCGACCGGGAAATATTTTCTTTCTAAAATTTTCCAGTGAAACAAACACAACCTTAAGGAAATTGGAGATTTGGCCTTCACGAGTAACATCTTATCCTCGTTTTTTCTTATATCAGCCAATAAGAAAGCATATGATTAGAGAGTATTTAGAGATGGTTGGGGAGTGTCTGCTTGTTGTTTTCTCGTCCCCTTGTCAGGAGCTAGGGGTGATTAGATTGAAGGAGCTAGCAATTGGAAACTTAAAGGTCAACTTCAACCGGTGCTCCTTAGGTAATCTAGGACCTTCATGTATTGTCTGTGTGTTTTAGGATCATTTGAGAGTTGTTTCTACTATTTATTTGTGGCCTTGTGGGTATTGGTGATTCCTTACAGGCGTGGCTTTTAAGTTTACTTGCTAGACTTAGTGAGGCACGCCGGGTGGGGCTCATTAATTTTGGGATAGAGGGTGGTGCAGCTACCATCATTCAATGGATGTCTAGGGACAACACTGGCTCTTGGACGCTCTTCCACTTCATTAGTAGGCCTAGATCTCTGGCATGTGAGCTGAATATGTCATTTAGACATGTGCCTAGAGCGGCCAACCATTTGGTACATTGGTTAGCCAAACATGGGACCACGAGAGCTGATTTCTTCACTAGGACACCATTTGGAGAGTGTGTGGCATTACTGGGTTGGGTGTATATATTTGTGATTCCTATAGGGGTATAGTGATTACAGGTTTTGGGGTGTATACTTTTGGGAAATTTGTATATGGGATTGGGGGATGGGTCTATAGAGTTGGTTTTTCCCCGCACTTTTATACTGCTCTTGTACTTTCCACCTTTTCTGGGTTAATACATATATCATGATTCGTCCAAAAGAAATGCATATGGTTTTTTTTTTTGGCTAGGAAAGGAACCGTATGCCGTTTTAATTGGTCGGTTTGTCAAGATTGATCTTTATGAACTTTTCAATTTATAATTTCAGTTAATTTCCCCTTTTTAATATTTTATTATCTTTAATATATATGGTAGATTTTGCATCTGTGAATGGCAATTACTACATGAATGAAAAGAATCGGTGTTTGTATGTGGAAGATGGTGGTAGTCGCAGGACTGTTAGGGTTTCAAGTTTTATTTGCGGATAATTCGCGTGACGATGTCTGCTATGGACGTAGGAGGGTGGACGACGGTGGTTAATCGCCAACAGAATAGGAGAAAGGCAGCGACTGATAGCAACCAGGATTTTAGAAGCTATTCTGTTACGGTGGAGAGGAAGCTCATCAAATTTGAAGGTTACGAGGTGGGTAAGAGAGTTCACCTTCATGTCACAGAGTTCCTTGGGAAGCAGTCTAGCTGGTTGACATTCGATGATGATGAGGTCGCAAAATCCGTATATTGCAAGGGGCATAAGCAGGAGCCACAGCGGCAAAAATCCTCCAGGATCTTATAGAAGCAGTGATTGCATAACAATCTTCTCTCAAAGTAGGAACTAGTGGGGAAAATTTTTATGCCTATCACGTTTGGTCAAAAATCAGAAACAATTGTTATCATTCTGCTGTTGCAGAACTCCTATCTGATTGGATTGTGCATTTTGAAGGACATTAATGAGGTGACTTGTCAGAATCCAGTGATTGTTACGATCAGGAGTGATCAATTGTTGGATTCGATTGAGGGTTTGGAGACGGAAGGAAGTATCGACAGCTTGGGTTGGTCCCCTTTTATTGCAGTCCAATCCCTCCATCCCTGGTGGAATTTCACTTTGGTTTGTCAACAGCCCTTCATCACTAGGAGCTGGGCTGACCTCGAGCCAGACCTGAGGGCCTTGATGTGTACCCAGGACAAAATCATTCCCTTTAGTGGGAGGTGTTTCATCAACTTTGAGGATGAAGTGAGGAATTTCCAAAGGGGCGAGCGAAGTTACTAGGGTAGATGTTTTCTTTCAAAGATGGAGAGGGGTTGGAGGTGTTAAACAGGGTCCTTTTAACTCGGGAGGTTGCTGGATCGAGGTGGATGGTAGTCCGATCCATTTGTTTGCGAAATCAGCATTAAAGCTGATTGGAGACTCATTTAGGGGTCTGGTTAGAATTTGATCTTCAAAGGTATCTAATAATAACTGTGGAAGAGTGGAGATTCTGGTAGAGGAGTGGGCTAGGAAGATTCCTCGCATGATTTGTTTATGGGATGGGCAATGCAGTTTTGAAACTTCGCTGCGCCTGAGGGATGAGCAAGATTTTGAGGTGAGGGAAATCCTCATCAGTGAGGAGCTGGTTAGAGAGGACGATGACGTGGTGACTCAAGGAACACATGGCCATATTTGGGATGGGGTTCTATTGACGAGGCAAACCATTAACTTTGGTGGGTCCCAACCAGAGTTTGTGCCAAACGGTGTCTCAGGTAGAGTTGGTCAAAACAGCGTTCAAATCATCCCGCCATTCCTAATGCGTGTGGGCTTGGGAGAGAGTCCCAAATAGACCCATATGGGAAATACGATATGGACAAGTTATATAGCATTGGTGGGCCATCGATTCATTTCGAAAGAAGCGAGAATGGGCCTACTAATCTGTCAGAGATTATAGCCCGAGAAGTCCAAATACAACTTAGAATGATGGGATTGGGTAAAGGTGTAGACTCAAGAAATGTTAGCATCTCTCAGAAAGGTGATAAGGAAGAAGATGGTGAGCTCCCGGTGTCTACCATTACCAATTTTGAGATATAATGCTCTTAAGGGAGCTTCACCCATCAGTGACACAATCTCAAGGGGGTTACAATGGAGGACGGAGAGTATCCCAGAATTGTCTTTGTGGAGTTCTCATCTATCTGGTCGGAAGGAATGGACAACTTTGATGATGCTGGTTCTCAAACTGCATGGGATGCTAGTGGTTTGGCTTCCTGTAACCGAGCTGGGAGATGAAGAAGTAGACCATCTGTAAATTCTACGTTAATCAACATTAATAGTTATAATGCTACTTCGAGTGTCATACTAGAATTACTTCAACCAACATTAATAGTTGTAATGCTACTTCAAGGTCATAACAGAATTACTTTTTTATTGTTATATTTTTCCACAATTTAGCCATTAACTCCCTGCATGGTTAGCTAAAACATACAGAAAAATTTAGAAAATACTATGCAGAAAGTACCACTTACGAAACAGTGCTAATAGATATTTTCTATATCAGGCACTACTCACAAAGAATAAAAAATAAAAAAATGATAATTGAATGGTATTATACCAAGTAGAAAGGACTGGTTAATTTTTTAAGGAAGACAAAGAACATGTAGATTTATGGAAAAATAGCTTGTGTCTTTACTTGACCCTGTCATTTATTTGTATGAGAAATAATTTATATGTGTAGAACTGGGAATACAATAATAACAAAAAAGACAAAAAATGCCATGCCAACATATGCCTCATGCTTTGGTACAGTAAAATGCCTTGCCTCATGCCTTTGGGGTTTAAATAGATTAGATAAATCAATATTTGTCATTTTTTTTAAATAAAATGTGAGTGTTAATTGACTGCCTAAAGAAAAGGAATCCAATTGCTGAAAGAATTAGAATGGTCAATTGGGACCCAAAACCTTACGAGTAAAATTTGATATAAACAACAGAAACCAGGCAACTTATTTTTTCTACCAGGAACCTTTATGTTCTGCTTCTTTCTTTTCAAATTTTCTTGGTTTTTCTACTTTATAGTTACAAAACAAGATGGTTCCCATTTCCTGATTCTTCCTTCTATTCATTCTGCAACCATGATTTAGATTAGCTCTCCGTGGGTTAAATATCCTTCAAAGATTCCTATCAGATCCCTTATCTGTGGACAGGCACTAATTGCTTTTTCTGATATTGACACCATGATTAGCAGTTGCTGGTTGAAGCCACTGGAATGCACTTAAAGAAAATTTATCCTCTGGTTTGCCAATTCCTTACAGTACATTTCAATGCCTTTTTCCTTTCCAGTGCCTGCTCCCATATTTTCTTCAGCATGTTGGTTAATTGAATTCCTGCTGAATTTTGGGGTTTTGATTTTGAAGGAGCCATTTTGAGGAAAACATTTTCCAGAACTTAATTTCACCCTCTTATCTCTTAAAACTGCACTTGGTTTATATACAAACATCTTCCATAATGTGCGTGGTCAACCACTTGTCATTTTATATGTGAGAGCTTATACATGTGCAATTTTTACTTTCAACTTGTGGGGGGCTTCACTGAAGTTGATTCATTAGATGGGCTTGCTGCTTTGTAACAAAGTCGTCTGCAATTGGAGATCTTGATCCTTCTGAATATTTCGAATGACAGCAGTAGTTTAACTTATTGTTAAGTTTTACTGACGCTCTTGGAGCTTGCTTAAATGGAAGTTGCATATTCATTGCCCTGGTGAAGTTCCTTGTGTTGTATCCTGATACTACATATGGACATTGTAGTTAATTTTGACTTCTATATTGTAATCGAAAAAGTTCCTGCAATTTATGAATGCTTAGAAGAATCATATGCAGTTCTCTGAATCTCCAACATACATGTTTTGCTTTTTGACTTATCTGTCAGCCTCCTTTTAGCAATTCAAGCCTTTTGCTTTGTCTTAGGATAACATATTTACTGATCAGTCTAAACTCAACTTTCTCCAGCCAATTTTTCAAAGATATCCACGGCCTGAGAAGGAATATCAGTCATTTTCGCTTATATATAATGATAGGTCACTTGATTTGGTAAGCGTTTCTGGAGCTTTCATTTTTCCAATTTGTTGCTGATTTAACTGATTTTTAGAGCTGCACTCCTCTGGATGCACATTCTATCCTCTCTCTGTCCTTGTCCAATCAAGAATAGTTTCAAGAGTTCAGGTTGTTTGAAGATCTATCTTAATCTGGTCATCTGATTCTTTTTTACTAGATCTGCAAGGATAAAGACGAAGCTGAAGTATGGTTTATTGGCCTCAAAGCATTAATTTCACGTGGCCATAACCGGAAATGGAGAACAGAATCAAGAAGTGATGGAGTATCATCTGAAGCAAATAGTCCTAGGACATACACCAGAAGAAGTTCTCCATTGAGCTCTCCTTTTGGTAGTGGTGACAGCTTGCAAAAGGTGTGTCTCTTTATTTCATATGATTCCTTCCTCGAATCCTTTCCTCTATCTTCCACATTTAGGAATCTCTTAATTAGAACTTTCTGTTTTGATTCAGGATGGCGGAGATGGCCTTCGTCTTCAGTCTCCATATGAAAGTCCTCCTAAAAATGGTTTGGATAAGGCCTTTTCAGATGTGATGTTATATGCTGTACCTCCCAAGAGCTTCTTTCCCGCAGATTCTGCTAGTGGATCAGTCCATTCTTTGTCATCAGGAGGATCGGAAAGCATGAATGGGCACATGAAGAGTATGACAATGGATGCTTTTCGAGTTAGTCTATCAAGTGCTGTTAGCTCATCCAGTCAAGGTTCTGGTCATGATGATGGCGATGCTTTGGGCGATGTATTCATTTGGGGGGAAGGCATTGGTGATGGTGTTTTGGGTGGCGGAACTCATAGAATTGGAAGTTCTTCTGGCATTAAAATGGATTCTTTTGTGCCCAAAGCATTGGAATCTGCTGTTGTACTTGATGTTCAGAATATAGCATGTGGTGGACGACATGCGGCTTTAGTGACCAAACAAGGTGAGATTTTCTCATGGGGAGAGGAATCAGGAGGAAGACTTGGACATGGTGTAGATTCTGATGTCTCACATCCAAAGCTTATTGATTCTCTTGGCAATGCAAACATTGAACTCGTAGCTTGTGGTGAATACCATACGTGTGCTGTTACACTGTCTGGTGATCTGTACACATGGGGTGATGGAACATACAATTTTGGGATCCTCGGACATGGAAATGAAGTGAGCCACTGGGTCCCAAAAAGGGTTAATGGGCCTTTAGAGGGTGTACACGTGTCATCTATTTCATGTGGACCTTGGCACACTGCTGTTGTTACATCTTCTGGGCAATTATTTACTTTTGGTGATGGAACTTTTGGCGTTCTGGGTCACGGAGATCGGAAAAGTGTGTCAATACCAAGGGAAGTGGAGTCCCTCAAGGGACTCCGTACTGTACGAGCAGCTTGTGGTGTTTGGCATACTGCAGCAGTTGTAGAAGTCATGGTTGGGACTTCAAGTTCCAGTAATTGTTCTTCAGGAAAGTTGTTTACATGGGGAGATGGAGATAAAGGTCGTCTTGGTCATGGCGATAAGGAGTCTAAACTGGTGCCTACCTGTGTTGCTGCTCTTGTTGAACCTAACTTTTGTCAAGTTGTCTGTGGGCATAGCTTGACAGTTGCACTTACTACCTCAGGCCATGTCTACACAATGGGTGGCCCTGTTTATGGTCAGTTAGGAAATCCTCATGCTGATGGGAAGCTTCCCACCCGTGTTGAAGGAAAACTCTTGAAGAATTTTGTGGAGGAGATAGCTTGTGGTGCTTATCACGTTGCAGTTTTAACTTCAAAAACCGAAGTTTACACTTGGGGCAAAGGTGCAAATGGTCGATTAGGACATGGGGATACTGATGATAAGCATTCCCCATCCTTAGTTGAAGCTTTGAAAGACAAACAAGTGAAAAGTATTGCTTGTGGCACAAATTTTACTGCAGCTATCTGTCTCCATAAATGGGTGTCAGGTGTTGATCAATCTATGTGTTCTGGCTGCCGTCTGCCTTTTAATTTTAAAAGGAAACGGCATAATTGCTATAATTGTGGTCTTGTTTTTTGTCATTCATGCAGCAGTAAAAAGTCTCTTAGGGCTTCTATGGCACCCAATCCAAATAAACCTTATCGAGTTTGTGATAACTGCTTTGGTAAACTAAGGAAAGCTATTGAGACCGACTCTTCTTCTCACTCTGGTATCAGCAGACGAGGAAGTATAAATCAGGGGGGGCTAAATGATCTTGTTGAGAAAGATGACAAGTTGGACTCAAAGTCACATGTGCAACTTGCTAGATTTTCTTCAATGGAATCTTTTAAACAAGTGGAAAGCAGATCTTCGAAGAGAAACAAGAAACTCGAATTTAATAGCAGTCGTGTCTCACCTATTCCAAATGGTGTTTCTCAATGGGGCGCTCTTAACATCTCCAAATCTTTTAATCCAGTTTTTGGGTCATCCAAGAAGTTCTTCTCAGCTTCTGTTCCTGGATCAAGAATCGTTTCTCGAGCAACATCACCTATATCAAGGAGGCCAAGCCCACCTCGTTCTACAACTCCAACTCCAACTCTGGGAGGACTTACTTCACCAAAAATTGTTGTTGATGATGCTAAGAGGACAAATGATAACCTGAGCCAGGAGGTTCTTAAATTACGAGCACAGGTAGTTATAATTTCATGTTTGTTAATGATCTACTTGTATAACTTGTTTTTATCTGGTATGTGTGTATGTTTTTGTGTGCGTGTGTGTAATGCTTTTTTGTATACATGCAAATGTCATATTAACTTTTGGTATGTAAACATCAGGTGAACATGCATTTATTCCTTGCTAAAAGCGTGATAATGACTAGTAACACGATGGAAGTTGAAAATCTTCTAAGTTTATTCCAACACTAGCACACAGTGTAGAAACGTGATGGAATTTGAATATCTTCTAAGTTTGTTCCAACACTAGCACATAGTGCAGAAGCAATTCTGAGGCTATGTGGCTTTGTTTTTCCATTTTGTTCTTAAACATGCAAAATCAATTGCAAAAATATGAATGCTTCCATATTATGCTGTTGTTTTTTGGGAGAAGGCTGTGGTTTGCTGCGTGGTGAGGGATGCAGTCTCCAGTCAGCTATGCTGCAAGGTTGTCCAACCTTGACAGTGTATGCATCTTAATCAGATATGTTTGCTTTTGATTAATTTTAATCAAGACAGAGGAAAGAAAATGTTTAGGAAACAAAGAAGGGCTAAAGGACTCAGAAGAAGACCATGTAACATGGTTTATTAATCCTTCCTTGTAAACTTCTCCTAACTCATAAGCTCCCATAGACAAAGCTTTCTTCTCACTCCATTCCTGGCCAATTGGTCACAACAAGTTCATTAGAAGATCTAGGCGCTTAATTGAACAAGAGGTTTCACCCAGTACTTTTTATGACAGAATCAAGTGAGCTAGCATCCAAGAACCATGCTAAAAGTTCCCAAACCAGGAGATATTGTGGATGAATAACTCTCCACAACAAGATTTTTAAAGCACAAATAATGAACATCTACAGAACCTTGTATATATTTCCTGTAACTCTGCACTTAGCTGAGTTCCCCTCACCTATGTGCCTGGAAAAAAGCATGAACAACGGAAGAATCATAGTCTCCAATTCATCTGATATGGTAAATAGGGTGCACCCAGTGGCCGACATCCAGAGTGTTGTGGCATTAAGACCATACATGGACCACCTCTCTCCTTTAAAATGAATTGTCTATTTGTCACTTAAAATGGTTGCAAGTCATACTAAGGTAAGTGCCACTAATGGTAGTTATTCGCTTAAGCTTTGGATTGGATTTAACTAACCCAAACCCACATGGTTATGGTATTCATATTAGTGTTTGGATCAACTTAGTTCTTAACTTGCTTTTAGTAAATAAAAAAAGAAAGGTCCTCATGTTATCAGCCAGTGCCATGCAGTCAGGTGCTTACCAATATGGCAAGGTACCAAGATAACTTATATATGCAATACCAAATGTAGGTGATGTAGGAATCTTCATTTGCTTTAACCATCATAGACTCAGGCTGCATAAGAAGGGCAAATGTTAGGTCCAGCTCAGTATTTATTCACTGATCACGATGGTATCAAGTATACTTGTTATATAATTACATGACTATCATACAATTAATTTTTTTTCCTCGTATTCAACAAAAAAATAAAATTTTAAGTAAACCACACACCTATGAATTTGAAGAAAAATACAATATAAACAATAGTAAAAGGCCTTATCCCAAAAAAGTTGGGGTTGGCAACATGAAAGCCATATCTTCAATCAAATTACAAGTATCCAATTCCAAAAATTTTGCTGGAATTTGAAGCCGATGTTGCTTTTTTGTCAAATATTTGAAGGGAGAATCATAAAAGAAGGACCTCACTTGTGAAGTTGCATAATGTTTGATACAAAGTTTTAATTATTGGCCAAAACCAATACCACTTGGCTGTGTTCTATCACTTTGATGTTGATTAATTTAAGCCTACTGGTAAAGATATCAGCTGATAGGTCCTACATTACCTCAATTTTCTAATGGTATAAGCTGACACCTCATACCTAATATATATTGGCCAATATGTATTTAGTCGGTTCAAAACTGATACTCTAAACCACGAGTTTGAAGGTTGATTTTTTGTATTTCCTTTCCTCTTTTTTTTGTTTTTGTTTTTGTGCACAAAAACAAAAACAAGTTCTAACCCAGTGTTCTTTGTAGTTGTGCACAAAACTACAAAGTTCTAACCCACAGCCAACAGGGGGTGTTGGCTGTGGTTGTGCACAAAACTAAGGTTTCCTTGGGTGTTACCTGGTGATTGTCAATAGATCTAATGTGGCCACTTTGTATATATCTCAGCTTCTGAGAGTGTTAACAAGTTCTAACCCAGTGTTCTTTGTAGTTGTCTCAACAGTTTTGCAACTCATTCTCCACTCATATTCTTGACTTCAATTCTGATACCATGCAGAAAAGGAAAAGGACACTAATTAGATGCCATGGAAAAATATGTATTTTTCTTCAGAGCACACTCTTTTAAAATGTTTAGTGATTTTTATTTACTCAATGTAACTGTAAAATCAATTTTAAGCTGAGAAGAGAAAGGAATTAGCTGCACTACCACTGCCGTTTCAACATGTTTCATTGATGCATGTGTCAGTATTGTCCTAGGATAATTGATGGAACTCTCTCTTCCTCCCTCCCCCCAAAATGACAACTGCTTAGTTGATCTTCACATTTAAATAAAAAAAAGGATTTCGGTCTATCCTTCTTTGAGTTTTTGTGCTTTTCTTAACCTTTTAGGCATGCCAGAGCTGTGAATTAATTTGACTATCCCTCTCTCTCAGGTGGAAAATCTTACTCGGAAGGCCCAGCTTCAAGAAGTTGAGCTAGAAAGAACAACTAAACAACTGAAGGAGGCAATTGCAATTGCAGGGGAAGAAACTGCAAAATGCAAAGCAGCAAAGGAAGTAATTAAGTCACTGACTGCTCAGGTATGATGAATGATTATGTTATTATATAAGGGATGTTTTTGTTATGCTATCTATAAGATGGGTTATCCTATGAGGAGATGTCCGTTTTCACATACTATTAATGGGAACAGATTTCTCATGCAATTCCATGTTCCGTTCTGGTTTTCTTATTAACTTTTTTTTTATTTTATAAATTTACTTGAATGTGTTCTTGCATCTTGTGGATTTGTGTATAAACTGCATAGAATAAGCTTAAGTTCATAGAAAATGAAGGCCCTTACAAGTCAAAAAGATCAAAATGCAGAAGATTTTCTTGATATCTTTTCAATATGGTGTGTATTTTTTGTGTCAATATGAACATCAAGAGATTAATAATAAATCTATTTAACCAACTATCAAATGAGCAATTCAACTAACCAACAAACAACTAAATAACCATTACATGAAAAGAATCTTTTAGCAACTAACCAACTACTTACTTAAATAATTAACTATCTAACTAACCAATTAGTTGAATAACTAACTAGTTATCTTAATTAGCTTCCACATGACTAAGGCCTTTCCTTTGAGACAATAACCCTGTATTAATTTTTCTTATTTTATGGATCTCTTCCAATCGTTAAAAACTATTATTACTTATTTCCTGAATTAATTTAACTATCATAATTTGGGAGGGAATGAATGTGATTGCCTTGTAGAAATTAATTAATTATTTGAACTCCATATGCTTGTCGTCTAGGGCTAATATCCCTATTTTAATTAAATAGTTAAATAAGTAACTTTAATCCCTAAGATAGAAGGTCATTTGTCAATATATAAGGTCTATAATTAATAAATATTTTGCATCATAACTATCATATTATTTAGGGACTAAAACACTAAGAAATATATAGTCAATACCCCCTTATGGTATGAATTATTATACCTGAGGGTTTGGTCATACTTTCATATTCATTGTAGGACCAATAACATGTTAAGCTTGATAGTGTTTTATTATTTAACATTATCTAAATTAACACCCTAAAATTTTAGGAAAATAATAGAATGGGGATCAATGCCCAAATCCTTGATCTGATCTTTATTTTAATCCACAGTGTGTGTAACTGTAACTTCTGCATGTTATTTTTATCTATAAATATATAACACTATATACTTACTGATCAAAAAAAAAAAAAAAAGCCCAAATCCTTCATCTGATCTTTATTCTTTTCATATATTAGTTTAGGTTTCCCCAAAAATCTGGTTAACACTTACTGGTATTATTTTTAACTAGATAGATTGTAAATCTAAGTTCAGATCTTTAATCTTTTCGTAAAAAACCTTCAAGATCAATTAAGAGGTGATTCTGGATAATCTAGATATTATCCAAGAATGTTAAAATTTGATCTTCAAATATTGATGATTCAAGAAGATTCAAAAAAGATTTTAGAATTATCCAAGATCATTCAAGAATGTTAGTATCAATATTTAATTATTTAAGATTCAAGATTCATAAAGAATCAATCAAGTGTGTTTAATTTTATAATTTCTAGATTTTCAAGAATTACTTATTTTCTTTCAAGAATTATATTCTTACATGAAAAACAAAAATTTTCAAGTCAAATCATGATTTTGTATACCCTAAATTAACTTTATATTTTATAGAATGATAAAACTCCTAAAGATATAAGGTTTCTTTCACTAATTATTGATTCTACAGACAAAAAATTATAAAAGTTCTTAGCACAATTTTCCATAATAAAGATCATCATAGAACTCTAAAACACCCAAAAGAACCAAAGCAAGTAAAACCCGCCTACCTCTGCTGCTGGTATTTTTCTGCACTTTAATTTCCACAAAGAGTCAGAATTTTTCTCTTCTGAAATTTCTCCTAGGATTGGCATGTAGTTCTTCTCCCTTTTTTACAATTTTCCTTCATATTTTAATGTTTCTTTTTTTTGGTAGGAAGACAACCATGCCATTTCATTCATAACAAAAACCATTACAGCAAGAATGGCCGAAGCCTCCAATGAAGAAACAGAAAAAAACATCCATGTAAAGGATATTCCAGAAAATTTATATGTAGGGGAAGCAGATGCCCCATCAGACAGACTGCAGTTCTTAGTTAAGGGGTCGAATATGTAGCCAAAGCTACATGAAACCACCTAAAGAATAGGGTTTAGTTCCGATAAAGGATCCGTAACAACACGGATTACTGGTCAAAGGGAGAAAAAGCACTGCATCGAAAATGAGATGGCCAATAAGGGAGGTCTCGGAGAATCGAGAAAACCTCCAACTAAACATTGCAATTTGCATAATGGGGGCAAAGACAAAAACAAAAACACGATAACACTAGACAACATGACCTAAACTTAAACCAAAAAACCGGAAGAAGGCCTCCATCTTCGTCAGTTTCACCTTGCTTGGGGACCATAATCCTTTTGCCAAAGATGCCAAAAAACTTCAGTGATCTACCAGAAATGGCGAGTAGGATTATGAGGCAGCCCAAGCACAAAAGCAGGCTAACCCATTGGTACTCCATGATTTCCAGGGAACCCCCAACTAGAAGACCGAGATGCAAGAAGGTGGCAGTCAGATGCAGAGGGCAGCCACCCAGCCGGCACATCCTGACGGTCAAAAATAGATCGAACATGGCCAAACTGTCTTCATTGTCATCATTGGCATCATCGTCTTCTGCAGACTCTTCTGAAGAGGTTTCCATCTTCCTAGAACTCACCAAAACGAATAAACCTGTATTCAACACCTCCTAACAAACCAGAAAATCACAAGAGGGAGAGCCGGAGAGGGGAAGGGAGCAACCTAGCAACCAGTAGGAAAGAAATAAACCAAGAATGAGAATCACGTGAGGGGGGAACAGAGGGAGACGAGTAGAGATGCGACAAAGAGGAGAGTGGAAAGAGGGAAAAAAAATAGCAAAACAAAGATAGAGAACCACGGGAAGGAGAGGTGGAAGAAGCAAACTAGAAATCCAAGCAATGGAGGAGACCTTGGAGATGGAAAAGGAGAGAAGAAGCAGAAAAACCAGGGGAGGAAGAAAGGAGAGACGGTTTCAGAAGGGCATAAGGACCAGCAGGGGAGGGAGAAGGACGGCTGAAACCCACCTACGAAACCGGTGGAGAGGATCCAATTTGCATTAGTTCTT
This sequence comes from Buxus sempervirens, assembly GCA_947561395.2. Taxonomy (NCBI): domain Eukaryota; kingdom Viridiplantae; phylum Streptophyta; class Magnoliopsida; order Buxales; family Buxaceae; genus Buxus; species Buxus sempervirens. The sequence goes on from OX387182.1 coordinate 56,008,142, forward strand.
CATATTTTAATTTGGTAATACCTAATTTGCATTAGTTCTTTATGTGCTACTTGAGTTAGGACTTCTTATACTATTTAACGAAGATACTCTTTATTTACTTAACAGACTATCATATTTACAATGAAATCATTTTCTAAGGTGGTTGGACCAGCAAGAACTGTAGAAATGGTGCTTTGGTAAGAGTGGTGTTTATAGTTGTTGGTATGTGGCGATGGTTTTTTTAATATAGTTGTTGGTGTTTAGGTTGTTTTACTGTTTGGGCCTACTCGAAGCCACGCTTATAATATATTTTTGTGTACCTTCTCATCATTATTTATTTATTTTTCTTCTTGTAGTTACCTTCTGTTCTTTAATAAAATGTTGCAGTTATTCATTAAAAAAATTAGTGTCATTTGAGGAATGTGATGTAACCGAATTTAAATTTTATTGAAAGATATGACATGTGAGATTAGCATTGCCAAACACAACTGGTTTAAATCAGGGAATATTGTTTTAGTGTTGTTGCTGCTCTATCTGGATTTGAAACTCCTAATAATTTGTCATCTTTGAATCTCTGCAAGGATATATATTTCTGGCTAATTTTAATCCCAATTCATTTAAGCCCTGGCAAACTATATTTTGTCTGCCTATGTAATTTCCTTAGAAACAAAGCTTAATGCATTGAAGATAAATGTCTGAATAAATTGCATGAAATTTACCCAGTCATGTGGTTCATTGGGTTCTGATTTCTTCTTTTTGGATCTAATAGTTAAAAGACATGGCAGAAAGGTTGCCTGTTGGAGCAGTGAGAAACAGCAAATCACCTACGATATCTTCCTTGAGTCCCAACTCTGCTTCCAATGACATTTCTGCTGCATGCATTGACCGAATGAATAGTTCAGCAACTTGCCATGAAACAGAGTCAAATTGTTCAAACAGCTTGGTTCTTTCAAATGGGGCAAGCAATACTGCAACCCGTAGCTCAAGTAACACAAAAGCGGGCCATTCAGAATCAACAAGGACTGTGAGCAGAGCTGAACCTGAGGCCAGTCACGAGGCTGAATGGGTTGAGCAAGACGAACTTGGTGTATACATTACGCTGGCTTCCTTACCTGGTGGTCTAAAAGAGCTCAAGCGAGTCCGCTTTAGGTACAGTACAACCATATTCTGTTCATTTTCCTTTTTCTATATCCAAATGCATGTGAAATCAAGCAGATAGATTTTGATGGTGATTTAATTTCCATACTGTCATGAGTTAATAATGTATGAATAAAAAGCATCATCTTCTGTTTGATGCAAAACTAATCTCCGCTGTCATATTATCTGAAATTCCAAATGCAGTCGAAAGCGTTTCAGCGAGAAGCAAGCAGAACAATGGTGGGCAGAGAACCGGGCAAGGGTATATGAGCAATACAACGTGCGTATGGTTGACAGGTCCAACGTCAGCGTTGGAAGTGAGACATAACACATCAACATGAAACAATCTGTAAATCAAACACATTTTCAGATTTCAGGTTTAATCTCATTGATCAGTTAGTTGTGGCTTTCATTGTATTGAAGGTTTGAGGCAGGTGACGGTTGATATTAGGGGAGAGGGATAGATAACATAGGGGATTTGATTGTGTTTTTCTTTTCTTTTCATTTTTCACCATTTTTTGGCTTTTTAACTAAATGTGCCTTGGTGTGGATAGTAAAGTGGGTGAGGGTGAAAAGTGTAAATTCTTAGCAGGTTGCAGGCTTTCATCCAAAGCAGCTTCCTTGTAAATTCATAAGCCAAATGCATCTTACATGGTTTCCTCCCATCTGTCTTCATACTGAACTCTGGATTAGCCACAAGTCCAATATCTTATCCTATATGTGCCCTAAATTATATGTTTGTTATGTTTTATCACATAAAATGACCATCCAACTTTTTAATAGGCATCAATTTTGCATAAAAGTAAAACATTAGTTTCAGGTAAGCCCTTTAATACTTAGATGGCAAAATTTTGGTTGAATGCACAGCAAAATGTTATTTATTAGTGTTTGCCATGACAAAGAACCTAATTAATTTGTAGCAGCATTGATTCATATATATGTAAGTGATGCTATCTATGTCCTGTTAGAATTATAAAAGATTTTTTAAGAAAATCCTTCAAAAAGTGTAAAAAGGTTCTGACAGATAAGCTTCTGGACATTACTCTTAAACTAAACCAATAGATTTAGGATTCTTGCAGAAATTTTATTTACTTATTGTAAACTAAAGGTTCATAAAAATCAAAGGCCAAATCAATTGTATAACATATCAAAAACTAGGACTCATTTAAATGTTTTTTCTTTCTATTCACTTAAACTCTCTTCTACTCTTTCTAAGATTTTTAGTCCAGTGGAAAATTTTGGTAGAAATCAAACAGAAAATTTATTTCCATACATGTCCACACCCAAAAATAGAATTGCCCCACAAATTTCTACAAAGAACACAATAAAATTAGAGAAGTTTACATGATGCTTGTCTGTGGTCTCTCATCTTATATGAGTAAAAAATTGATAAGACACTATAATAATTTTTTTGGTAAAAAAAATACCTATTTATAATTTAAATTGTACTGAATCTGTACAATTTCTAAGCATTTTGTACTTATCTGTATGCATACAATTTATATCACCTTTACTTGTAGAATTGTAACTTTTTCTAGCCTAATAACGATTGAGCCAAACTTTTTCTACCCCAAATAGTGAGCTTAAGCTTGTGATTTAGTTTGGGTTTATATTTGGTTCATACTCTTTTTTTAGCTCAAAGATGAGTTTGAGTTAGGTTTAGGCTAAGTTTTCACATTTCTAAAGCATAATTTGGCTCAAAATTAAGTTCAATCATACTTACGATTGAGCCGAACTCCTATATTATTGTTGTAAGATTATTTTCCTTTTTTTTTTTTTGTAAGTATTTGATAAATTATGGAGCAACGTACAAGTCATACAACTTAGCAATGGTTGGTTTCATAATATAACTTTTTGTTTTCTTTCCTTTCTTTCAACATTTCAATAGAAAATGTGTTTAATTTATCCCAAGTTTAAACCTAATATAAACTAAAAAAATTGACTTCATGTTGAAGACATGATCAATATTCTACCAAAAAAAAAAATGTTGAAGACATGATCAATATTCTTGGACTCAATTCTATCTGAGCTAAATTAAGCTCAACTAATTTTATTTGTGGAAAGCCCAAATTGATTGGAAATTGGCTCAACTCGCCTTATTTTGGGCTTGTTTGGCATTGTTTCTTGGGCCTTGAAAGTGAATCCGAGGTCTAAAATTAAATTGATGTTTTGGTAAATCCATGATAGAAGCAATTCTACAATAATGGATTCATCTTAATGCTAATTCTAGCGAAATTATCAACTCCATGTTTCTTAGATTAAAGTTACAAAAATCAGTTTGAATTTCTTATGAAATTTGAATTATCATTTTCTTTGCTCTCCTTTAACTTTTTTAATGTCTATTTTTTTTATCTATAAGACTTGGATTTCTTGAACTCTTATTAGCCTTTCCTATCCCTACATGTATCTCTTGCATAAATAGGCAAAGTAAGGGCTAAAAAAAGGGAAAACAAAATATCCTCATTTCTCTTTTAAATTACTTAGAGGAAAGGCACACGCGATGCGCATGGACATAGGGAAAATATTTAACTAAACAAATGAACATATATATTACCATGACACATGTTAAGAAAATACAAAAAATAAAAAATGAGTAGTAATCTCTCACTAACCCATTACTGATAATACATATATAGCGATCATCTGCATAGCTCATCAATATGACTCTCATTCAATAGTAGTGATTCATGTTGATAGAGATTATAATTATTGTAAATAGATAATGTAAAAACTGAATCAATGTAAATAGATATGTTTAGTGGGGGTGTTTTAGGAACTAAATATCTATTTTAATCGCATAGGTGTTTAGAAACTACTGCAAGAGATGAAGAGTAGCCAAATAGATGGTTTCTAAAAACTGAATCAATGTAAATAGATATGTTTAGTAGGGGTATTTTAGGAATTGAATATCAGGCTAGAATCTCGCCAATCCATTTTATAAGTAGTATAGATATAGATTTAACACTAGCAAAATGCACATTGTCACGACACCAAGTTTGAGCTTACTAAGCGCCATGCAGATGCATATTTGGATGCTTATATGGCGAAAGTACCCAAAACATTCTAGAAATATCTATGGAATTCCACATAAATATAAATACATGAAAAGTGTAGAATCTTTTAGAACATAGGATAGCTTTTCTATGAAGCCTTGTATAGAAAATACCTAGATATTTTCATAGAGGGTTCTAGAGAACCAACCTCCATCATTTGATTGAAGCTATCTTCACCGTCTATTGAGGAGGTGGAAGGTTATATAAGGTGGTGGAGATCTCATTTGTAATCAATCAAGAACATTGAGTGAAACAACAAATTCTATAAGTCTGTTCTTCTTCTCTCTCTTATGAGTTCTCAAATAAGTTAAGCTTACTTAGCACATCAAAAGGGTAAAGGGTTGAGTGTTTAAGTGACACAAATTAGAAACAAAGAAGATAGAAGTATCCACTGTAAAGCAAAACTGTAATATACGGATTACTTGGAGGGGCAAAGCAATAACGCCGCAAAACACAGAACAAAAAGATATGAGACTATAATATACGGATTATTTGGAGGGGCAAAGCAATAACGCCACAGAACAAAAAAAGATATGCGCTCTGATCAAAATGTTAAGGTTAGTAGCTTTTAATGCATTAGATTATAAACATTCTGGAGCAACTATAGCTAATTTAATAATAAATGTAATCAAAGAATAGAAATTATAAAATAAATAATATCATTAGCACTTGATAATGCAAGTTCTAATAATGTTTTAGTTGATATATTAAAATCCCAATATTAAAATAAATAATGCAAGTTCTATTTTTTTTTTTTGGGTACAAAATATCAATCACAAAAACTCCTGTCAGGTTTATAATAGTAATAGATATCCTATTTGACCTAGGTTTCTCTCCTCCTCTTTGATGTTTTAGCCTTGATTTAGAAAAGCTTTTTTATACTAAATATCTTTTATTCTCATAAACCAGATATTATAAAGTGATTTTAGAGGAATTGCCTAACCTTCTCATGCCAAACACGACCTCAGGGTTTTACTTTTCTATAAACCATCTTCTAGTATATTTTTTGTTTAAATATAAAATCAAGAAAAATATATATATATTGATTTTAGAAGTTGTATCTATAACCTATCCCTATTTTCAAATTCTTTTAAGAAAAATATATATATTGATTTTAGAAGTTGTACCCATAACCTATCCCTATTTTCAAATTCTTTCCTTATATCTTTGAAATTACAAATTAAAAAAATAAAGATATTCATGATTAAGCATAATAAAATAAAATTGATAAAAATAGGTTAAGGTGGTTTTGACATGTCATGTGGAGATATAGATTGCACATATTCAAAGGCAACATAAATTGATTGTAAATCTGATTCCTAGTTAAACGAGATTGAGAGATAAGATTCATGTTATCGCTGGCAATCTAATTTGATTAGCTTAACTTGATAATGAAGATAGTAACATTTCAATCTTAGTTTTTGTTTGTTTATATATAAAATTGGGAAAAAAATAATTTATCTTGATTTTCAAAATCATACTCATAGTCCATCCATATTTTCAAGGTAAAAAAAATAACCTCTATTTAGTCATCAAGTTCTTCATAATTAAAAATTAATTATACTCTTTGGAAATAATTGTGAATCAGCGTTGTTAATTGTTCATAAAGGATTTTTTTCCAAAAATGCCCTCAAGATACTTGTAAAAAAAAGGGTTCGTTATCATGTTTTAATGAAGTTAAGAAATGTTTTGAAGGCATTTTTGGAAAAAGTAAGAAATGTTTTGAACGCATTTTTGGAAAAAGTCTTACTCAACCGTAAAATAATACTCACTCTTAATTATTTTAAAAAGTATTACTGATTCTCAATTACTAAGATTTTGGTGACTCAATCAAGGTTATTTTTAAAAATAACACTAAAAACCATTTTCCCCTATTTTGAAATTCTCCAAGCCATACCCAAAAATAAAAAAACGGGCATTTTTTTGTCTTTTAAATCTTATTCTTACCAATTGGACATGCACCACCTGGTTGCAAACTCGGTTCCAGATTCCCCTTTTTCTGGTTGCAAATTTCTAGCATTCGTAAGAAGCTTTTGTTTCTCGCGAAAGCTGGTAATCGGACTCGACGATCGGTGGTCCGACCACAAATCGGGAATATACAATACATAGTGCAAGCTTGAAACCCATTCGATTCGGACCAAGACGTTGTTGCAGAGTTCTGAGGTTCTTCCCAATCTGGAAACTTTAAGAAATATGTGATGAAATTAAGATTTAACGTTCGATGTTCAAATTTTTTTAGCTATATTTCTTTTGATCCGGGGGTTTTCCGACTAAGTTGTCTTTTGTTCGTGGTAATTTGTCAACCAACCTTGATCCATGATCTCCAAGCTGAATTATGCGCTTATTATTTGTTGTTATTGATTTTGTTTCTATTTTCATGGTTTCTTGTTTTGGTATAATGATTCTAAAATTGATTTTTCTGGGGTTTCGTTGTCTTTAATTTCTGCAAGTATTTCCTTGATCGTGTTGTTTTTTGCTCAAATTAGGGTTTTGGGATTGTAATTATTCGTTTGATTTGATTCGGTTTTGATTTCTGCTGCGTGCCTGTATTTTGTTCGATGCCTGTTGTTTTTCCGTAGTTTTCTCTTGCTACATGGCCTCCACAATTATCCTGTTACGTTCCAATTTCAAATTCCAGTTTATCCTATTTTGAGTTCACTTTCCTGTAAATTTGCATGCTGATGATGATCACTCTTGTCCGTCATCTCTGCAGTAGCTACTATCGCGTTTAAGATTACTGACAGACATCATAAGAGGCCCATGTATGGCTATGTACCATGAATATAATTTTTATGTTTTATTGTTTGTTAAATTATCTATTCAGAGGTGAGGGAAGGAAAGTAATTAGTTTAAGAACAGACAGAGGTTACAGATTCTGGTATGAACCACCCATGGCATATCTGTATAACAAGAACTATCAAAGCTTTGACCGGTAATTTGTTTTCCTGTTTCATTCTCAATAATCAAAATTAAATTTTAGAAAAAGAACAAGGTTTATAGGTGATTTGATCTCATAAAGAGGAGCCCATGACTTCCATGACCACTTGATCTTTTTGTTTAAGCACTCCACAGCCATGGCAGAATCAGAAGTGACCTTAAGATGATTACTACTTTGCAATTTTTTCAATTCCATACACTATACAACCATCTACAGTTTATTTTCTGAGATAGAAGAAGAAAGCAAACAATTGGCAGCCCCATAATTGGTGTGACTTGAAAGTTGCAAATCAATCACACTACCCATGCAACCTTTCCTTGGATGTAGCTATCTTCATCGAAACCAAAGCACCCCTGATTGGGTTGAATCCACTGACTCCACTTTGCTATGTTACAGGTAAAGTCCACTTTCACTTTCCAATGCTCAATGCATTCCATGCTTTTATGGTAACCCCTTCTTCATTACATTCCCTACCTTGGGAATGAGACTTTCAGCAGGCATTAGGAGAAAAGAATTTAGAAAAATCCTTGCATTCTTCTCCAGTTGCATTTTAATTCAGTTGAGGCTGAGATGCTATCATGGCCTAGTGTATGCTAAACAACAAGGTTTATGAGAGTCTGAGACTATACATTGGAAGCAGATTGTGTTACTATCATACCGATAAAAAAGATTGTGTTACTATCATGGCATTGATGGCTATGGAGGAGAGATGATCTTGGCTTCTTAAGCATGTTGTAAGGTAGCCTAGGAGATTGGGACTAGAGTTGAATATTTCGTTCAATTTAATGCCTAGGTTAGCCAACTAGGTGGCTGATGACCTAGCAAAAGCGGGATCAATCAGAGAAAATGTGTTTGTTGTTGATCCATCTAGGTATATGACCATGGAATGATGATTTCCATGTTTGGATGATGTACATATTGGGTTTAGCGGAATTCCCTCTGTTACGTTAGGGGAGCGAGTCTCAGGTGGGTGATATGTCCACTTTCTTTATATTCTAACCTTTTTTCTTAATGAAATCCTTTCATGAATTATCAAAAGAAAAATAAATTTCCAATATTATACAATATGTTATCTTCTGCTGGTTCTTCAGTGCAGCTAGTTAGCAATTTTCAGTTGTCCTAGCTCTTTTATAACTATATTCTATGTGTATCATAGCATTCTCAGCTGCAAATTCTAACATCTGCGAAGTACATCAGTACTTGCTATCTCTCTAATATACCTGGATAGCAATTCTTGATTCTTCTTAGTCTTCCTTACAATTATATTTGCAGGTGTTACTGGAACTCTAAATATTTTGTCTAACTGTCAATATTCGAATTCTTTTTCATGTTTGCTCATGCGTTTTATTTATTTTTCTCTTTTAGTATTTTTATCCTATTCCTTTAATATTACTGCCATTAATTCAGCATGGCTTCTATCTGATAGCACATTTTGAGCTGTATATTGTTACTCGTGAATCCAATATCTGCAACGGCTAATACTAAACTACTTTTATTCTGATGTGTATGTCAGGTCTGCACATAATCTGTATGGTTTACTCTTAGCAGGCAAATCAGTCATCTATGTGCTTTGTCAACTTTCAACCATCATCATTAAATGCAGAATAACCTATATGTACTAAGGCGTGATAAGACGATTTTTACACTTTGTACAAGTTTTGATTTATTTTGTAATCTCATAAGATGTCTGGCGGAGAGGTCAGAAGAGTCTCGCGTGAAGATATTCAACTGGTAATTTTTTAACTTGATTTTTTATTGTTTAGTATAACCTTTGGTGCAGTTTTTGACATATCATTTTTATTGTGCTATTACCTACATTTTCAGTACTCTTTAGTTTCAGGATCAATCCTGTAGGTGGAATGATAACCATATCTGTAATTCTACCCATATGTGGGTGCACCGATTGTAAATTGTACTCATTCATCTTAGTGTATATATATCATTGATTTTCCTTTGTTTATGATGATAGAGTTGTCTTTAACCTTAATATTATTATTTCATAGAGAAAAGAAGATGAACTTCTATATGGAAAGAGTGGAATCATGATATCTGAAAGCTGGGGAGAAAAAATTGAGGGGATGTTAGATTGTTAGCTTTGTTGCCTTTATTTTATTCTCTGTTTATGAGGATCATTAAAATTCAGGGTTATGTTTCGTATTTTCTTAGAGATTTGGATATTTTATTTATTTGGGAGTCTTTTATGCAGATTCAACTAACTGCTTTCTTCTTGTTTCATAAGTAGATATTTTTATTTTTTATTTTTTTCTAACTTATTTTTGGAAGGTAGGTAGTAAAATTTATAGGCAATCTATAAACATACAGAACCATCATCATAGCATGGGAAAAAGCATATGAAGAAGGGTTCTGTTTGGTTTATATGGCCTCAGAACTCGTATGTTATTACATGTGTAATGTGCTCTTTAGACTCAAATTTCTCTTTACACATTTGACCATATGATGGGGGGAAAATGAACTTTGAGCACTTAATTGCTTAGAAGGCCATAGACAATCTGGAACATATCAAATCATCATCAGAGCATGAGAAAAATAAATATGGGAGAAAGGCAGTTCTGGTGATTTTATTTCAGCTTAGAACTCATATGATATTATTTGTGTGACATGCCCATCAGACTGAAACTTATCTTTAGTTATCTAACAATAGGATGGGAACAGTGAACTTGAGTCCTTAATTTTTACGAAGACATCCTTGAATCTATCAGAATCTTTGGCTATTGGTTCAATTTTGACCAAGTTGATTGATGCTTTATACTTGCTTGGCACATGCCGAATTCACCGTAAGTAAAGATAATACTTTTATTGTGTGGTGGAGTCCATCCACTACCCCTATATAGCATTTGACTGAAGATAAAGATATACTTTTATTTTGCGGTGTAGTCCACTAACCGTATATTGCATTTAAATGAAGATAAAAAGCATGCAATCACTGAAGTATAAATTCATTTGATGCCTCACAGAATTTCTGAAAAATAAAAAGACATCTGAATACTTAGTTAAGCTAAATCAAGTCAATTGCAGTAACTTATATTCTCCGTCTCATTTTCTGAAAGCTTCATTAAGAGAGTTGGGTGGCGTCACCTGTATGTAAAAATGAAACTAGGTGATTTTGGAGCTTACAATGATGATTTGATACTTATTTCCAGTAATAATGACTAGATATTAGTGATTAAATGCTTGGACTGAAACACCTGTTATGCATACTCTGACTTGGAAAAAATGACTTCTATTTCTTTCACAAACCATTCTTGGGTCTGTTTTATTTGTGATGGAGTCAGCTCCAAGAGCTGTAAATTTGTGCTCATGTATCTCTTATAGGTGATCTTTGGCTCAAATTAAAGATATATCCAAGTTTGAAGTTGCCAATGCTATTATTCTGTTAAGATTTCAATGTTTCCGTCTTCAAAATGGTGTTTAAATTTTGGTTATATAGAAAGTGACGATTTCTTGGGGTGTTTCTATCATTAGAATTTTTGTTTTTTTAATCATGAAGTTTTAAGAGGATAGTTACGAATTTCTAACCATATTTGAGGCCAATTTAGTGTAGAATATACAATTATGTTTTAATGGTTTGGCTTAAATTCAAAAAAAGGGACGAAATTAGTTACTTGAGCCGTAATTTATTTTTAGGATTTATTGTCTTATAAATAGATGTTATGAGAAAATTCTAATTTATTTTATTATAGATGTTATGAGAAAATTATAGGATTTTGTAAATGAGAAAAAAAATAGGCTTGTGAGTTTATATGGAACTTTTAGGTTGCTGGAATTAGCACCATACAAGAAGTTCCCCTCATGGTTTTCCTAAAAGAAAGCTAGGCTTGTAGATCAAAATAATTGTACAAGCTATCTGCTAATTGCATATCAAGAGTGAAATTTTCAATTGCATCAATTGGTACCAGAATATGTTTCTCCTTGGAAAATTCCATGATGATTGAATACAGAACTGCATAACTGCATGAACAATCTTGGAGAAGATCACAAATAGTGTAATTGATGGCAATGCCAATGGAAATTGGAAAATGCATAAAAAAAGAGGTGGTCCAAAAATTGATAAAATTGAACAAGTCCATGGCAATTAGCAAAAATTAATTTATAGTTTTATATGTTATTAGAAAAATACTCATGGCAACGTTTTGTTTAGTATTAATTCACTTTAATGTAGGTAGTTTCTCTTTGTAAAGCAATGACCAGGCAAGGATGATTAGCATATGAATCCATAAAGCACTTCTATTTGTCTTTTTATATGTACAAAGAGTTACTATAGTAAGCTCTCTGAAATTATTCTTATCAGCATGGAAATAGACAGTCTCAAACGGTTGATTCATTTGTTGAATCTGTGCATGAAGCTCAAAAAACCAACGGCATCCAATCTAATATTGAAGGTTAGAGAACAAACCACACAATTCCAACTGTGTTAGCCATAATAAAAAAAAATTTCTCCACTTGTTAATTCGTTGTTAAACTTAAAACATATCATTTTGAGACCTGACATTCCATTCCCATTTGACAACTAAGCAAAGGCTGTCGACTTGATTAAGTTTGAGTCCATTCTTCAAACGTGTTAAGGAACTGAGGTTTCAAGATTGTGGATATGAGCTAGCTTTGCTAAAGATGAAGTGTTTTGATCTACTTTGGAATATCAAGTTCTAAGAATATTGCAGTGGTAGTCTCATTGATGCAATAAATTTTATAGAAGTCTAGAAATTATGAAGTGTATGTTTGGAGGAATGGTCACCATGCCAAAACTTGATGAGCTTTGTCAAAAAAGAAGATTATGCTGCTATCTGATTCTAGGAGCTGTAACTTGAAGCTTGTGTATTCACTTGGGAGTAATCTGCAATTAATAAAATGGCTCTCCAGGATCTACAATGGTCATATCTATAATTTTATTGTCATTTTAATGTTTTGGTATTAAAACAGGGTTTGAAGTTTTGAATGTATAAAAGTGGTGGTTTTAAGGTATATTTGTAATATAGTATCACTTTAGTAGTAATGCCAGTTCTAGGAGGAGTCATGTGTTTAAGGTTACTTTCTCCTATTTGGTGTAAATCTTAATATTCGGTTTTGAAGGCTTTTTTTTTTTTGATGGAAATTGAAGGCTTATACTTGATTGTATAAAGGGTTAAGACTTATTATTTGTGTCTTAAATTTTGGGCATCTCTCCTATGACTATGAGTAGATGTTATAAGAAACTCATGCTATGTTCTTGAATTATTGAATGAAAGTTAGCCGCTTGTCTCTTGAGTTCTTGGTTTTTTTTTTCTGCTTAGATTAGAACCTAGTCAATGTATTTCTCATCAATTTCCCTTCAAGTGTAAACTTCAATTGTTTGTGAAAGTAGTAATACCTACCATATTGTAACCACATAGCAGGTGGTGGATTTGTGAGGGAATCAATTTCTCATAAAAAAAAATCAGTATATAGATAATTGGATTTAAGTTTGAGCTCAGCAACATTACACAAAAGTTCCAACAGTTAAGTTTGTATCCAGTCCACCCATCTCAAAAGCCTGCGCAGGTGGGACCTACACCAGCTTACAATGTTTTTTGTTAAAAACTAATTGGGGGACACATGTCCTTTGAAAGATTTGTCACACATGTTGTTGACGTCAAATGATGCCTACTATTTCTTTCACATACCTTTTGTTGGACCCTTATTTCACATGCAAAACTATACAGCTTTAGATTAACTGAATGCTGTTTTAAATGAGTCAAATTGGTTAATTCTGCGAAGGACAAAACTATATTTTCAACTAGTTCATGATAAATGTTCATTCTTTTGACTAATAAGACAATTTTCAGTTTTTAGTTGTCTCATTCAAGAAAGAATAATAATATGGTTAATTCGGATGTTCATTGTTTCAATCAATATTATTAAGGTCATCTTTATATTTTTATGAATGCTGAATTTCTCCAAAACATGTCTATTTTATTGATAAAGAGAAACTCTCCATTGTGAGAATTGCTTGAGCGTCTCAAAGATGTGTTTGCCCTCACCAAGAAATGATTTTAGTATGCCCTCATTTTGATTATCTGTAGTATCTTATAAGCAGGAAGGATTACGCATTTTCTGAAAGTGCATAGTATGGTGTTAAGTCTAAATTTTGGCTTTCTGACTGTCTTGCAATCAATTTCTAGTGAATTTAATCATCAGTTGATTGGTGAACATGCAGCTTTTATTGCTATTTTCTGTTCCATGTAGATGATCAATGCCTGCATTTCTGTAAAATCTTTCCTGATGTATGCATCTTCTGATTCCAGGTGCAAAATCTAATAGAAAGATGTCTTCAACTGTATATGAATCAGAAGGAAGTTGTGGAGACACTCTTGGTCCAGGCCAAAATAGAGCCTGGTTTTACTGAACTTGGTAATTATCATCTTTTATTCACGTCTCAGTCATGTACGTATCATTGTCATAGATAATTACCACAGAGCCCAAAATTTCCCCAATTTGTTAACACTTACACTCTAGGAGGACACTTGCATGAATTTAGCACAAAATTGCTCCTGAATTGGGCCTGCAAAATTGTAATTTTGATTTTTAAATTGCAGATAGAATCAACTATCAAATATAAGAGCAATTTTCACTTATAAAAGTAAAAGAATGAATTAAAATATTATGTGTTAGTCCAAGTACGTGCCATGTCTAGTTATAAGGGGGAGAGTTAAAGATTTTAAGAACGTCCGTGAAGGATTGAGGGGTGAGAGATAGTGCTACTATATTACTTACATGAATGCAATATTGTTTATGTACTTAGAGATTGATCGCTTAAATGGAGCGATTCTTGTGTGATCAACTTGTTCTCCTCATACTAATAGGAAACTTTTACAAGACTGCCCTTAGGCCTATTGTGATAGGTGGTTCAAAATGTTGGGCAAAAAAGAAACAACATATGCGTAGAATGAACATGTTTTTATTTTTATTTTTTATCAGTAAGTATATGATGTTATATATATTTATAAATAAAATAGCATGCAGAAGTTACAGGTACACACACTGTGTACCAAAGAAAATCCTATTGGCTACATATCCCTTTTAGACCCCCCACATGACCACTATCTATTCCTCTCAGGTACCATACAAAACCCCACTAGATCAGAGAATCTATTACAGTTTAGGAAATCCTCTAGGGGAATTCTAGCTCCTTCCGGGCAGCAAGTGAACCAATTGTAGAGCATTTTCAAGACATTTTTTTCCATGGAACTTAAGGTCCTTTCTACACTTCTGAAGGTTTTTCTATTTCTTTCACCCCATATTATCCAAGCAATGGCTGCTGGGACTAAATTCCATATGATATCAACAGGAGCTCTACCTTTCCTCCAGCCCCATGCCTCCAAAAATTGCCTGAAATCCTTAGGATGTGCCCAAGATACATCGAACCTTTGTATTAGTGCATTCCACAGACTTGCTGCGCCTTTACAATGAACCAACAGATGTGCTACATCTTCTTCCTCTTCCTTACATATACAACATCTGTTTGGGAGCTGCCAACCTCGCTTCTTCAAGTGATCCACTGTGAGAATCTTGTTCAAACTTGCCGTCCACACAAAGAAGGCTACCTAGCTTGGAATCCGATGGTTCCAGATGCTTTTAGCTACTGAAAACTCCATATCTGACGCTGTTTGCATAGCTGCAAACTCCAATTTGACTGAGAATCACCAGATTTCTTCACTAACCAGATTTTGATATCTTCCTCCTGCCCCACCTCCTTACTATATAATTCCTTTAGTAGACTCTCATAGCTGCCGAACTCCCAATCTGCCAAATTCCTTCTGAGGTTAATGTTCCATACAATTCCCACTTCTGATATTGATACATAATCACATACCAATGCTTGTTTGTTCTTGCACACACTATAAATCAATGGATAAGACTCCTTTAACTTAGAATCCCCACACCAAACATCGTCCCAAAACCTTATTCTTCTCCCATTACCCACTTTAAATTGGCACAATTCCTTCACAGACATGGACAAATTCGCTATAGGTCTCCAAAGACTACATCCAAAAGAATGTTTTGAGGGGATAAGAAACCACCCATTGGTGGAAGCTCCATATTTCTAAAAATTTATTTTTCTCCATAAGTTGTCCATCTCACACCCAAACCTCCAGATCCACTTTTGGAGAAAGGCTTTATTAAACAATACAAGCGGTCTCAACCCACGTCCCCCTTTCTCTTTAGGCTTGCAAATCTGCTTCCATGCCACTAAATGATATTTTAGATCTCCACCTGCTCCATCCCACAGAAAATTCCTCTGAATTTGCTCTAATTTGCTTGCTACCGCCTTAGGAATCTTTAGAATGGACATAAGGAATGTCGGAAGGTTTGATAAAACACTTTTAACCAGTGTCAATTTGCCTCCTTTAGACAAAATACATCTTTTCCAACCAGCTAGTTTCTTCCCCATCCTTTCGATAACCGGATTCCAAATGGACGTCTTCTTATAGGCAGCCCCCAAAGGCATCCCGAGGTAAGTGGTTGGCAGCTTCCCTACCTTGCATCCCAACTCCCTACTTAGATGAGCTACGTTCCTACCTTCCCCAATTCCGATCATCTCACTTTTAGTAAGATTGATTCTAAGCCTTGTGCATGCTTCAAAACATAACAAGATCCCTCGTAACCACAAAATCTGATGTTGAGTTGGCTTACAAAACACCATAATGTGATCTGCAAATAAGAGGTGATTGATGTTCATACCATTCCCAAACGACACTCCTCTCAACAAACTTCCTTCTTTCCTTCCATAGCCCTCACCATCATCCTGCTAAACACCTCCATAATAATGGTGAAAAGGAGAGGGGACAAGGGGTCTCCTTGACGCAAACCTCTTGAGCTCTTGAAGAACCCGTCCACAAAACCATTTACCATAACTGAACTATACGAAGTTGATATGCATGTTAGAATCTATCTCCTCCACTTTGCACCAAAACCCATACATTCTAGCATATATATCAAGAATTCCCGATTGACATGGTCATAGGCTTTCTGGAGATCAAGCTTACACAAGATCATTTCCTCCTTACTCTTAATACATGAATCGATGCACTCGCTTGCCACCAACACGCCATCTTGTAGTTGCCTCCCCCCTACAAAGGCCCTTTGAAACTTAGAGATTAAGTGAGCCAGCACTGATCTAAGCCTATTAGCTAGTAACTTAGCTATAATTTTATAAACACTGCTAATTAGACTGATTGGCCGAAATTACTTCAAATTAAATGTGCCTTGCTTCTTAGGGATCAATGTTATAAATGACGTGTTCATACACCTTACAAAGCTACCATTTTTGTGGAAATCAGCAATAGTTGCCATTAAGCCACCTTTAACGATGTTCCAGCAAGACTTAAAAAATGCTAAGGTATAACCATCTGGCCCTGGGGCCTTATCACTGTCAAGCTGCCACACTACGCCTTTGACTTCTTCTTCCAAGAATGGGCCTTCCAAGCTCGTGTTCTCCTCCTCTGATATCTTCTTGAAAACCAAACCTTCCACTTTGGGTCTGAAGGTGTCTTCTTCCTTGTATAACTTTGAGAAAAATTCAGAAATCTTCTTTCTTATAACTTCCTCCTCCATGTATATGGAACCATCTATCTCTATTTTAGAAATAGCATTGCAACGCAGGCGGGTGTTAGCCATTTTATGAAAAAATCTCGTGTTCTTGTCTCCTTCTTTCAACCATAAAGCCCTAGATTTCTGACACCAACAGATTTCGTGCTTTCTAGCCCAAGTTTTGTACTCCACTTTGAGGCTTTCTCTTTTAATCCATTCCTTGGCATCTAGGGATGCATCTTCTTCCTTAGCGTCTAGCTCCTTGATTTGCTTTAGTAGATCCGCCAAGCGGCTGTCCACCTTCCCAAATTCTTCTTTATTCCACAACTTAATCCTCTCTTTCAACATTTTGAGTTTCCTACACAATACGAAGCTCGGGGTACCTTCCACCTCAAATTCAGACCACCATTGTTCTACCTTCTTAGAGAAGCTTTCGTCCACCAACCACATGTTCTCAAAACGGAAGGGGGCTGCCTGTCTAATCTCGTTCTCACACGTTAAAATCAATGGAACATGATCTGATGTCGCCCTTGGCATTGCTTCCACCCAAAAATCTGAGAACAAACTTTCTCATTCGAGCGAAATCAGAAATCTAACTAACTTAGACAACGACGGATGAGACTGATTATTTGACCATGTGAATCTAGCTCCTTTCATTGGTATATCAATCAATGCTGAACTATTTATGAAGTCAGAAAACCCTTTCATTGCTGTGGAAATGTTCTTACAACCTTTCCTTTCCGAAGTAAACTGGATCACATTGAAGTCACCTCCTATGCACCATGGAAGCCTACAACCTTGTCTAAATTCTCCCAATTCCTCCAATAAATTTGGTAAATCAGCTTCGGAATTAGGGCCATACACACTGCTTAAGAGAACATAAGAGGCTTCTTTGGAAATGTGAATAGTGGCAGAAACCAAGAACTCCCTAATCCATGACTGCTCTAATTGAATTCCGTCGCTTCTCCAAGCCATAATAATCCCCCCCAGCACTTCCTCTTGATGGAACCATACCTATTGGATCCTATCAATGTCCCAGATTCTTCTAATAACCTTGCTGTCAACAACTTCCAATTTCGATTCCTGCAGGAAAATAATATCTGGATTCCAAATCCTTAACATAGTTCTCACTGCATGTCTTTTCTCCATTGCGTTCAATCCTCTCACGTTCCAGGATAAAAGATTAAGCTTCATTACATCTGAGTGCTCCCTTCTTACTCTTCTTTCTACTGATATTCTGCTTGCCACCTGATCTTGGCACATCTTTCACTGACCATTCGAGTTTTTGAAGTTCTCTAGCTGCCTTTCTTCTCATCTGCCTTGCTTTATTGTTTTGGGCTTCTATTGCAGAGAAAAGAGCCATGGCTTCCTCCTCAAATCCTTCAAATGACACCCCCAAAACTTTGCTCATCAACATTATTTTGTCCAGCAGGTCTGCCGGCTCTCCTTCCTCCATGTCTGGCTCAACATCAAACTCAGATACCACATGGACTCCTTGCTGGACTTTAGAAGGGGTCACCCCACAATTATTTTGCACATCCTCCACTGGAAGCATCACCTGAAGCGGAATTATGTTCTCATGGCCAGTAACCAACTGAAGGTCCGCTCTTTCCTGACTCATCTCTGAATTTTCTTTGGTTAGATCAGGATGTCCATCGCTGTTTGAAATTACACCAGGCTGTCTCCCGTCCTCGTTCCATCCATCTCCCTTACCACCTCTGCTCGTTTCCTTATCGACCAGTGACGGTACCACCTGTACATCTTCTGAGCTCTCCTCTTCTGCTGCCAGCACCTCCTCAGCTACAGAGAGAGGGCTAGTGGTAGACGAGATTTCTGTTCTAATACGAACTGAACTTATCTCCTCCATAGAATGAACGTTTTTCAAATGAGGATGTTGAGAGATGTCTGAAAAGGCTAGGAAAAATAAGTTAGGGATCCAAAAAGCACCTAATTATTTCCTATAAAAGATAGAGTAAAGAAAGTAGGATAACGTCTGGGTATATGAAGTAAAAACACAGGGAGTCTGCTATGTGGAGGTGTGAGGGAGTACTTATTGAAGGATCGAAAGATAGCGAGAGGAATATCAAAAAGAATTTGAATGGAGTCAGAACTACTTTGGATACTCGGTCTGATTGAAGATATGGTGTTTGATAGGTAGGGATGGAAGAAGAGGATTCATGTTGTCAACCTGGACTTCTTAAGGGCATTTGGTTTTTGTTTCAAAATACCCATTTTGTATGGTATTGATGTGCAAAAGACAAGATATTTTTGTCAACTTGCTTATCATTGATTAGAAATTAAACACTTAGAATATACAGAAAGCATTTTCTATGTCACAATGAACCATATAATTTATGAATATGGTGTTTGAGGGAACTGTTACATGAAATTAGGCATCATCTCTGCAGCTTATAACTTATTTGATTCTCTGGAATTATCCTTTATTTAATTTAGTTACTATCTTCAAGTCTCCAAGAAGCTAAGAATCTTATTTTGTTTCCAGTCTGGCAAAAGCTTGAAGAAGAGAATCGGGAGTTTTTCAGGGCTTACCATCTTAGGCTGATAGTTAAGCAACAGATAATGATCTTCAACAAGTTGCTTGAGGAACAGGTGGAGCTGATGCATAAATCCCAAGCTGGAGTTGCTTCCCTACCTAATTCTAATGGATCTCATACCTCACAATGTACATCCACTTTTCATTTAACATAATCTGTTTAGTATCATAAAATATCATGTGCATATTGATGGAAAGTTTTTAACTCTTAGACGTTAATTCTGTTTCATGTTGAGAAGTATATGGTGGTTACATAATTATATATTTCATAGCTATTATAACTGCTGTTTGCTTATATTCATTATCGATAATATTTTTATGCATATTTTTGGTATTATTGTTATTGTTGATACTTTGCATGGAAGTAGGGGTAACAAGTTAACGATTATGCATTTAATTTATCTTTCTGGATGTTTATGATGTGCTGGTGTGCATTATTTTTACTCAATTTGAAATATTTTGAATAACGTTCTCATTTACTAGTTGCAGATTGACATGTTATTTAAATCACCTTTCCGTCTTTAAAAAGATTTTCAATTATAATGTTAGATGCGTGAAGCAGTTCACACCTTGATTTGAGTGGTGGGTATACTTATGTTATTTTCATATCGTCAGCCCATTTTTTTAAGTAAAAAATTTTGTAACTTTAATTTCTATAGAGGTGGTTTATTGGCAAAGCATGTCATGAGTGCAGGATTGCCTGGAATTAGGTTCACTTGATGTATTGTTACCCCAAGTCAACATGTAAAATTAAATTGCATGGCCTATTCAATTGAGAGGACAAAAGAAAAAAGAAATAGACACCCTTCGAACTTGCAATAATAAATAAAAACAAGAGTGCTTATTCATCAAATACTGTGGAATTTCATTAATTCTGCCGTCCTGTATGGACTACGCTTCAGGGTCAACCATCTTATATCGGAATGTGGTGGAAAATGTGGACTTATATATTAAGGAACCATCTCTACAAAACATGAGCAGATAGGTGGATTGGTGAGTTGCATCATAGCATGAATTCTTGCTTGAGACAGTTTTCCCATATTGTAATTGCATGAGCAACACTATCATATCCATTGAATCTTCCGCATTGACCCCCTATTAAAATGCCAAGTTTATTCCAAAACACATTTACCAGTTTGTCAAAAAGCAGCTTCTAATGCTAACATACATATTGCTGAAAACTCCAAAGAAATGAAATAAAATAAATGTTTGCTGTCACATACATGGAAAAAAGTTTCAGACACATGTAAGAACGAATTTATGTGGATGGGAGGGTTCTTAAGGTCACTCATCCAAAGGGTTGCCTATGAAAGATGATCTAATTTGATCTCATCATCCCTCCATGTGATGTAAAATTCCGTGTCTCAACAAGAGACTAAACCTAATGAGACAGACAAGGAGACCTTTCCTTTTAAAAAAAATGAAAGAAATAAAATTACAATGGAATCAAGCAGATTAAATTATGGAACTGGAAAAATAAATTTAAATTTTTTTTTCATGGATGACGGGTCTATTTATATTAAATCAAAAGGACAGAATGTACATAAGTGATAGGGAGATTCAGGCTATGCTAAACATCTCCCCCAAAAAAAGAGACCTGAGATGCTTCTCCCCACCAACCAACACTAGAATCCCTACGCACAACACAAGTGATACCCCCTCATACAACCATCCCTAGCCACCTACCAACCCTGCCATCTCCCCCAACACGGGGGGCCCAACGTATAACTCAACTCTGGAGGCACCATGCTTGGCTAACCTACTGCAACAAAATTTGCCTCTTTAGGCACATGACTGAACAAGACATTCAACTCACACGCCAAATATCTGGCCTTGGGAAATAGATCTATGTTCACTTTTGTACATGGTCAAACTAAAAGCTGCATAATTATACTCTATGCTTCATCTTTTAGAAAAGAATTTGCAAGCACCATAGTTATCTTATTTCCCATTAGAGAAACCTTATATAGGAGATAATGGATTTTTTTTTCTAGATCTACATTGTATAATATTTTTGCCTTCAAAACGCTGGCAGTCATGGCCAAGTGGCCTTATATTACATAATTTGACAATACATTTTTTTTCAGAAGTAGAAGTAGAAGAAGCAAATCCCTTCTGATTAAATGGACTTGTTTAGCAAAGAAGACTGGGTTTGGGGCTGTAGCTCAAGATATGAAGAAAGCATTGTCATGAAAACGGTATGGGGAATTTGGTTAGCTGCGTTATATGCTTATACACAGAGGGAAGGATGGGCCCAAGTCAACAATGATACGGGTGTGGACTGGTACAAAAGTGCCGATAGACACTGCTAATTAAATACTCCAAATGACGTCGGGCCAACCTAGTGAACAGATAAAAACTTGGACGGGTCCCAAAAGAAACAAAATCGTTATTTTGGGGTAGGAGATTCATCTTCTTTGCATCCATAGATTAGGAAGGCCAAGTGTCTTTTTGAGCTCTAGGGAGAGGAGAGGCTATAGTAACATGTCGAGAAAGCACTTTTGAGTCGATAATACAAAGCTAGATCATAATCTTCCATTTTGTGTTATTGGGAGTTGGAGAAATTCAGGAATCATAAATTTATTCAAGTTGAAGATTTGAGGCTGGGAGATGAGACAGCGAGTACTGCCTTTATCTGAATTGAAAATATTCATTCCGAGATTATGTCATTTTAAGTCGATCAACATGAGCATGTAGGCCATATCCCTGCCTTTATTTGTGTCACTTATACTGCTACTGGTTTGATGGACTTTTTTTTGGTTGGGGATCATGGGGAAAGGAATAAACACATTTTGATGGTTTCAATGAAAATGTTGCAAGAGGTTTTATATGTTGATTTTCTGGTAGCTGAATCTTGGTGGCACAGGTGAGGTTATGATGTCTGCAGAGCATGTTCTCAATTCAAAAAAGAAGGTAGGAAGTGACCTGATATGGTGCAGATGGAGAAGCAATGAATTGGAGAATTCAGACGTCGTCTCCAACAGAGCAGTGTAAAACTGTGTGTTGAACAAATGTTTGGATTTCAGTAAGATCACGGTGATACCAGTTGTGGGTATCCAAAGGAACTGCTAGCTATCTTTGAGAGGCCATGGACAGAGGTGATTCTCCTACAGGAGTTTTAGTAAGAATCCGAAGAGAATCCCAAGGAATTACAAAAGATAATCTGGAACATGAATGATGGAGGGAATGGAAAAATAAGAAACCATGAAATGCTAATTTGCAACTGACAACAAAGACAAAGCCTATTGAAGAATAATAGAATTGTGAACGGAAGGGAGAAAGTAAGCAGTGAAAGCAGCACTTGCAATTTTGGAAGTTGGATGTTTTTGTGCTTCAAGAAATGGAATTACAAACCATCTATAGGCAAACCATTCTGGACTTTTGGAGATGGATGTCTTTTGACTTCGGTTTAGCTCTAGCTCTGGGGAGTGAAGACATGAAGAAGGATATTTTTTTTTTTGGTTGAGACATTAGCAAGTTGGGCACTGTTGTTCACATAGAAAGACGGAACTCCAAAATTTCAAATTTTCCTTGAAAAGATGTTGATCAACTGCTACATGTTTGGTTCTATATTGTTTTTCTGGATTATGAGCTATGCTGATGGCAAATTTTTCATCACAATATCTCTATTCTTTTTTCATAATCTCCAATTTTTCATAGAAGTGTATCTGCATGTAACATTAGAACTGACAGTAGACCAGATTCATATGAGTTCAGGTCAGACTGTTAATAATATGTTGATGCTCAACCTGAACACACATTTGAGTAATACAAACCTGAAGCCAATACATGTCTGCCTGTATAACCTGAATACCTCGTCCAATCTCCCCTTTATAATAAACATATGAACTTAGAATAATATTTTATTTAAATATGCAATTAGTGTATGGAATATATTTTAACATATAAAGCATGTGAATATACCGTAAACATATATATGATACAGCAACAAAAGATGTCAAGGAGTCTAACATGAAATGTACCCATTTGTTTATGGGTCGGAATTGGCATTGACCTGCAACCTTGTAGCGCCCTGGATCTGGATTTGTTGACTAAACATATAAATCCCAACCTGAAGTACTACTCTTGGGCCCAAAGCAAGCTAATTCCAGACTTAAAAAATTTATACAATATCAGAGTGTATAAAAATTTAAAACTTTATTCATATAATACCTTTAATTCATAAAAAGGAAATTATAACATTCAATTACCAAAATAAATCTCACTGGTCAAGTCTAGAACAAAGCTTTTCTGCAACTAGCAAATCTCTCTAACTCAATTAATAACCGTAAACAACTAAATTAACTAAAGTCCTCTAATTAACATAAAACATGTATCCTACATTAAACAGTAATAATCGTCCTCAGTATGATCCTCATACTTCGGGATAATTGTCCTTTTTAGGAATATCTAAAAACAAAACATTTGAAAACAAGGAATGAGATATAAAATCTCAACAAGTAGCACCATGCATGAAAAAAACATTTTATACTATATTTTCAAAACAATACCATGAATCATGAATAATAAAGCCATAGCGATAAACCAATCATAAGTTTCAATATTGCAAAACAAATCTAATGCGATGTGTGACATCACAGGATTCCTAAAACAACATATCTTTGAAAGGCTAAGGGTACCATACCAATTGTGATGTAGAACATCTAGCCATGAAATATTTAGAGAAGCAAGACATGAAGAAGAGGAACAAAGCTTGACGAGTTGGAGTGCTATTGCTGTTTTTTTTTTTAAGTCTTTTAGGAGTCGTTAGAGTTTGTTTTTAGTTGTTTTCTTATTTAAGTTGGGGTTAGTTTTGTAATTTCTTATTGCTTCTTAATGTATTAGGTATTTGAGTTATATTAGGAGTCTTTAAAAGGTTTTAGAGTTAGATTTTAACTCTAAGTTTTTACTATGAGTAGGAGTCCTAATTTTACTAGGTTTCCATCTTGTTTTGGGATCTTCAAAGGTCTATAAATAAGGGGTAAAGGTTGTACACGAATTTTAGGCATTATTTTTTTTAAAAAGAACTACAGAGTTTCTTTCTCATCTTCCTTGTGGATTCAAGGTTATTTGCTGGTGGATTCCAGTTTTATAGGATTAACGGAGATTAATCCTTGTTTTCGTAACTTTCACTGCGTCAAATTGCCACCTCATGTCTTATGTGTGAAGCCGGCCGGATACATCATACAGTACACGGACACAACTTATTGTGGAGAATCCAACTAGATATAGTATTGAGTTAGCAAGAACAATCCAGTCAGACTACAACAATATAACCAAAGAGAAAGATCTCACTGAGATACACAGTGGGGGATTGCTGCAGCACAACTAGATATAGAAAGGCCTCACTCACACCAAGATACACTGGAAAATATATCAAAAACAAGATTAACCTAGCAAAGAGTACCCTATTTCACTGCCTAGCTAAACTATGGATTCATAACCAGATAAGCCTGCTAGACACTAAAATCAAAACACTATAATAAGACATCTTTGATAGTAAAAAGTGCCCAACAAGGCATTGAAACACTCCAAGGCACATGGAGGAAAGAAACATGGCTCATCTCAAGCTACATGAGAGAGAGAAATCACCCCACTTTGAGCTACACTGAGGGGAAAACAAGGAGTCTGTCCCTAGATACACGAGAAATCAACTAATATACCTCTAAGAGACATGGAAAGATCAATGAAATTAAATCAAATGGCAGAGAAATACACTAAGTACGATAAAACCCCAAAAACTGCCATACTTTAGCAAAAGGTATCCAAAATCTTTCTTTTCTAAAATTCCAAAAATTGTTTTACTAGTTCAGACCTTTTCAAAATACCCTAATCTTTTTGATCATTCAGTTAAAATTGCATAAAAATTGATTTATAATTGAAAACTAGGCATTTGGACAAAATTCTGAAAATCTGTCAAGTCATGCTCGAGCTGAGGTCAAGCATGGATCGAGCATGAAGAGAAATTTGGAAACAGGAAGTTTACACACATTGTCGCTCGAGCGAGCTATCATGCGCGAGAGATCAAGAATTTTTAAGTCTCGGGCGCTGGTGGCGCTCGAGCGAGTGTTATCAAGCGCAAAAGTGGCGCTCGAGCCAAAGTCTTGCGCGAGAAGGAGAAAAGTTGTTGCTTGGTTGTGCAGTTGAAAACAGGTCACGTGTTCTAAAATAATTCACAGTAGCTCGAGCTTGGATCAAGCGACAACCTAAAATAACATGGTGCTCAATGTTGCGCTCAAGCTCGACTCAGGTGCCCAGGCTTATTTTTACTGAAATCTGGGTTTCTGATATAAGCTGTGTTTTTCAATTCCTACTCAGTACAGCACAAAAACAACCTTCCAAATCCACTCAAAAACATGTATAAACATTCCTAAATCATGCCAAACAAACATAAATTCAATAAAGCATGAAGATAATAAGTTTTAACCATCAAAACCAATGAAAAACTTCAAGTAATAGCATGTTTATAGGTTCTTATCAGTTAAAGTTTTCCAGATCACACTTTAAACTTCCAAAACCTCATAATCACATTGAAAATCATCCAATCATGAATGAAAACTCTTCAGTTAATTGTTTAAAGTTTAAACAAAGAAAAATCAACGCAACTTGATTTAAAGGGTACTACTTGCCTCTGATCGCAACACTTCAAGCAAAACCTCTTCAGATTGATTTCAGCAAACTTCAGAAGATCATAACTACCAGAAAACACCAGCAAAATCCAGCTATCATTCCTCTAAAACTGGGCATAGATTGATCTTTGTTTTTCTCCCAAAACCAACTTCAGCCGTGAGCTCTATTTCTCCAGTTGATTGCTTCAATTGCAAATAGGTTTCCCAGATTTAAAAACTCTCTTTTATATTCCTATATGACCAACCCTTAAGCTTTCTATTCTAACAAGGATACTTCCAAGCTCAATCAACCATACTTCTAATAAGATATAGTTTCTAATATCAAAATAAGACATGTCCTTTACAACTCACCTCTACCAATCACCATACATTCCCGCCAATAGGATTTAAGAGATTAACTTAAAATATTCTCACCTTGATCATGCTTCATCCAACCGTTGGATTTCCTCAAAATTCTCAGATCTAGGTCTCCTTATCTCTAGCTATTCAAAACCGTATTGGGATTAATACACACTTCCATAGATCTCCAAAATAAATTAATTATAAAAATAATGGAAAAATTCAAGGTTTTACAAACTCTCTCATTTGTTAATAACCTCAGCAAAAATCATCAAGTGTCAGTAGGATTGAGTGGGTTGATGGTTCGGTCACAATGTGCCAGCTCAAGTAGCAAGATATTATAGGAGAAAATTAAAAATAAAAAAATAAACAAGTGTTGGGAAAAAGGAACAGAAAAGCATTACAACAGCCATATACTTATTATATATGTTAACAGTAGTATCCCTAGATAAATATCAGTGGCTATGCAGAAATAGGGCATGAAAGTCATTGCTTAAAAGAAGCAAAGCTCAAAAAAGGAGGGGGTAGATAGAGGGACAGAGAAAGAGAAAGAGAAGTTGAAGGTAATGTGTGTACTGAGGCCATTTGTGCTACTTCAACAGGAAACAGGATTTTGAGATATACACCAAGAGATTCCTGGTTCTTTATGTAAGAATTTTGGGATCAACTTGTCCTCATGAAAGCTTAGCCATCTTAACTTTCAAGGTGTCATTTTTCGAAAAGTATAAACAGAAATTGATAAATAGTAAGAGATACTAAATTATTTTCATGAATTACAAACTTTCTGTTAACACTGTTTACTTGCAGTATCTTATTTAATATCTGAATCCAATTTTAAAGGTATTAGAAAGCAAAGTTATTATGTCTATCAAAAGTTTCATGAATGATATCTTAGCAACCTTTTAAAGTATTTTTAATCACATTGATCTAGCATTCACTCTGTTGTTACAGTACACCAGACGTCGGCATGCTATGCCCCAAAGCATACTGGACCTCCTTTTAGGCCTGAGAACTTACACAACCCATCTGGTCCTGCCCTACCTAATGCACTCATAAATGGTGGGCAGTCAATGCATTCAAGGATGAACACTGTTGATAGCATCTCCGCTCAGACTGGCAGGATGGAGGTTCCACCTAACATTCTTTCAACTCAGAGCTCACACGTTGGAATGATACAAGGAATGAATGGGATAATGATTAAATCAGAACCTGGTTATTCAAGCAGTTCTGCTTTTACCTTTGGGCCAGATGGTGATGTCCTTGAAACACGCCCAACAATTGGAGATGCATCAGTCACATCTTTCAGTAGCATGGAATCTAGCTCGCAACCCCTCCATGACCCAATGTTGGATACAGATATTTCTTCATTTGGATTTTTAGGGCAGATTCCAAGAAATTTCAGTCTTTCAGATTTGACAGCTGATTTTTCCCAAAGCTCTGGTGTAGCTTCTCTCCCTCTCCTGATATGCATTTATTGTTTTCTGATGCTCAGTATTAATCTCTCAGTTCCATTTTTCAGATATACTGGAAAGTTACTCAAGGTCTCCATACCTTGCATCAAATACTGACAACTTCCTGGATTCCCCTGGGAGGGCTGAATGTCATGGTGAGAATTTTGCTACTTGTGTGATGCTTTTGGAATCTTGGCACTGATAGCTGGTATTTATGTTATGTTCTGACAGGGGATAGTAAGAAGCTGGACACAATATCAGAAGGCTTGAGTTATGAAGAATTTGGCAGTGATTGATGAATTAATTCCAAATGGTAAGATTGTTTATTTTTTCCATATTGCTTTATTTATCCCAATGTTATGAAAAATGATCTGGCCATGGCAATCCTTACTGGCAAGTTTGATCAGTAATTATCAAGATCAGCATCTTTTTTGGCTTGCTATATCTGTGAATTCTTTTACAGTGAAAGTTCTAGCTCTAAAGTTTGTTATCCGTCCAATGTCTCTGAAGCCTAATATAGCTTCTTAGCCCAACTGTTAACTATCCAGC
Organism: Buxus sempervirens; assembly: GCA_947561395.2. Lineage (NCBI taxonomy): Eukaryota > Viridiplantae > Streptophyta > Magnoliopsida > Buxales > Buxaceae > Buxus > Buxus sempervirens. The sequence continues at coordinate 56,036,335 of OX387182.1, forward strand.
GATACTACTATCTTTCCTTACATAGCATATAAGAGGAAGAGTAGCTAGGTTGTTAAAAAGGAGTCAAAATTACAAACAACACTCAAAAGGTCAAAAAGCAACAAAAAAAAAAAAAACACACACACACACAAGCCTTGAGTCCACATAAACACCCTTGGCAATACCCTCTCTTTGATGTACAATGAACCTACTATTACCTATTGTTAGGGACCTATGAGAACAAGAAATTAAACAAAATAAATGAACAAACAAAAATTGAATAACCAAGTCTCTGATATCTTTAAAAGTGTTTCTAGCAGATCATGAAACTTTAGTATATACCCTTCCCCAAGTCTGTGACATTACTTAGACATATATTTTTGCACTGAGAAAGGGTATCAATTAGCCCCATCTCTCTAAATCTTGACAAGGCTAGGACTTTTAGCCCACTGTTACATTAGATTGAACATTGAAGATACAATAAACATTATTTACTAAGATATGTCTTTATGTTCTCCGAGTCTAGCTGTGACTGATCCCTGAGGTTCCCATGTAGCAAACATAGATATTCATCGTATTGATATCCATTGAGGGGCCATCTCCACATATCAATTTTATGAAGATAAAACTGACACAAAGCTGCTGTTTAATCTTTCATTAAATTTCTTAGGGAGTGATCCTGAAAAGTTTTTAGACACGAGTTCATCAGGATACCAAGTTTTTCATTTTGCCCAGTTAGTGAAGAGTTATATACATCTTGTTTCCAAACTTTTCCATGTTTCTTTCTTCCCAATGAACCAATTGATGGTAAAGAGCAGTCCTAAAAGCTTTTGGACATTGGAGCACATATGCGTACCAATGTTGCATTTAGACTGGCTTTTGATAGCTGATTTTTTGCTTTTTAAAACAAAAGTTGCTACGGGAAAAGCTCATTTGGTTTCTGCCAATTGAAGCAATTGTGTTGCAAACATGATGAAAACAACAAAGAGTTCAATAAAAATTGCGCACAAATTTACATGGTTTAATGTTGTGCATATGTCCACAGGAGAGTAAGAAGATTTACACTTCAAATAAAATATGGTTACAACTTATATCTCCAATCCCCAGTTACAAAAACTAGCCAGAACATTATAGAAAAATTCCCAATATATCCTTGCCAGATGATGAGGGGCTCCAGCCACCCCTCCCTTGCACAAAACAAATACACAATTCAGGGGAGGCACCTCTTCTTGGGCCTCTCATATGATTCCCCATTTGGACCCAAAGAATATTGTAACTCGTTAGATTTTGAATACGAGTCATCATCTCAAACAATTTCACGCTTTTTGTACTCAGAATTTAAAAAAAAAAAAAATAAGCAGTTATTTTGCTTTTTCTTGAAAGCAAAACTTATTGCTTTTAGAAGAAAAACCTAAAGGAGCCATTTTCTGACACCCACGATCACCCACTATCCACAATCCTGACTACCCATGAATCTGTAACCGACAACCACCAATAATACTACACCCTGTCCCACACTATGGCCACCAGTAGGAACCCCATTATCACTCAATGCCGACCATCACCATGTACCGCAAGTATTCGATGTAATCTACTGCCATTATTCACAAACATTCACAAGAATCACAATTACTACTACTACCACCAATTATTACTTCCATTCATAACCGCTCTCCATCCCCAACTTTTGAATATCACTCATGCTGACCAGCAAATAGCACCATCAACACCCACATACGCGCTATCCTGGCAGTAAATGCTTTGACCAACTTGGTAGCATCTCCCACAAGCGCACATCTACTACCACAAACATTTACGATCACCAACTGCAAATATCATAATTTTCTAATTATAATAAAGAAAATTGCTTTGTTCAATGGCAGATGGGGGGTTTGGGGAGAAGAGGTCATACCATGTATAGAGCAGTGTTTCATGCTGTTGTGTGGTCTATATGGTTGGAGCGAAATGGAAGGATCTTCCGGGATTGTCGGTCGACGGTGGACCAGCTAATAGGGAGTATTCAGATAGCAGTGGCATCATGGGTTTCAGTTCTTCCAGAGTTTATGGATATTTTACCTTCAGATATAGTCAGGGAGTGGCATAGATGGTGCTACTCTACATCTATTGTGGAGGGGAGTTCGGTAAGAGGGATGGGTTCACAATTACCATGGGATGTTGGGTAGTTCTGGTGGAGGGTGGTCGTCCTTGGCACATTATTGAACATCTTGTTTCGTAATGAGCCAAGATTCATTGCAGATATGATCATTGATAGAGGGTGGTAATCAGTTCTTGGGGGGCTTTTTGTGGTTGGTGTATAGGAGGTTTTTAGTCATGTTGATATCCGCACGGATTTGTGTGCGTTGTATTTTTCTCTTTCTTTACTCACATATATATATATATACAATCATCTACATTACTAATCAAAAAAAAAAAACTGCAAATATCATACACCACTTTTTAACACCATCATCCATCACTCGCAATACCACCAAATCACCAACAACCACAATCTCTACACCATCAATATTCACAACCACACACCATCAGTTGCCCATATTGTTCACAGTGACCCATGACCACTATGCATTGCCTATGCCACGGTGTCACCACCTACCGGTACCTGTCATTATTTTTACTACCACCACCTTAGACTTTTAGTTTAAAATCAGATTTCAAATTACAATTTACTAAATTGGCTTCAAATTTTAAAAGCTAAAAAGTAGGTAGAAAATAGTAACTCCTGAATGCAACTTTCTAACTTCTAAACAGCAACATTTCCTGTATGAACACAGCCGAAAGTTGTTAATTTTGTCCAACAAGTGAAACAGCTATCCACATCATGTCTCCAAATATTTTCATGTTTACTGCATCTGAAAGAACCATGGATGGTATTAAACCATTCCTTTCCAAAGAATTATTTGCCTTCTTTCCTCCGATAATAGGAAGGTAAGTACCAAAAGATATCTGCCATTTCTTGTAAGGGCATCATACAAAAATTTAACTGAAGTGTTGAAATGATCATGTGTGCCACTTAAACCTTGCAATAATAAAAGTATGGTTTTCTGTTTCAATTTCCTTCATTCATATGACATAAATATACAGAGAAGTGGCCTTGTCTTTCATTCTCAATTAAAAAATATTGTAAAATGTTGATCTTCTGATGGTTATACTGAGAATGATTAGGTCTTTTACTTATGGATCTACGTTATTCAGAGGGAGGATCATTGTAGTGGCTATCTATTGGGGTATAGAGGACTTCCATATAAGCTGCCAATGAAATTACATCTCAAAATTAACTTCTTTGTGAAAAGAAGGTTAAGATCTCAACCAAAATGTTGAGGAGGAGGAATGGAAAGTCAAAACAACGTTGTCATTTTTATTTTGAGCTGGCTTAAAAATATGGGGGAGGTGAAAAAAATTTAAGGGACCGTGCAGCTGACCAAAGATCTAAAACTTTTATGGAACCATCACAGAAGTCTCATAGTTTGGAAGGAAGAAAAGAGGCAATCTTTTCACTACTGTGTAAGTTCAATTGTGGTTTTCTCGACACAGAAGGAATATTAGTGCACAAAAGGAACATCAGTTTTTACTTGCGCCACATTTGTGAGAAAAATTATTTCCTTAGGATAATTGATTCAAGATAAGCCTCTTGCCATTTTCCTGGAATGGTGACCTTTATATGAGTAATTTTCAATGTTTAGCCTTATGGTTGTGCATTTTCTTCCATGTGGTAAGATGCTTGTTCTATTTTTTGAGGTATTAGACTAAAATTTTGAAATGAGAACTAGTAGACGTAAAATTTGGGTTACTCTGTCACCACGATGAAAATTTGAAATGAGAATCTTTTTCTTTAGTATGCGAGGCCTTTCCTTTATGTGGATAAGGTAATGTTTAATGCCTGATTCTTAAGCATTCAACACATATGGATAAAATAAAAGAAGGATACCTGTTTGGGATCTTTCTTTTTGGTATGATAAGTTTTTCCTTTGAATGGATAATATCATGGTTTACAATATCACAGGCATGCCACAGCATGCTGGTAAATATTCCCACAAGAGACTCCGGAGATAAAATGGGCAAATACTAATTTCTCCCTTTTTCCCCTCTTTGCCATGATATTTCGCAACATGGAGGGGAAAATGTTGTATCAGCGGAATGAGAAACATGCCAGTGATATATCAGCAGCATTCATAATTTAAGGAAAATTCCTGTTGAGAATTTTCCCTTTATGCCAGTGATATATCACCAGAATGCCAGAAATGCCAGCCACAAGGGGTAGCATGCCTCTCTGTCACGGCCTGGGCGCTTGCCATTCAACCCAAAAGCTTAAGCTGTTAGGTGATGCTGCCGACCCACCCTTATATGGCCCAAGATCTCCTTTTTCCTATCCAATGTGGGATGGAGACGATGACATTCTCCCCCACCAGAACCCTCGAAGCAGGTCGGACCACCCTGCCTGCTTCCACTTGAAGTGCTTGGCGTGGAATCAAATCAGGAATTGGACCGCTCTGATACCACTTGTCACGGGCTGGGCGCTTGCCATTCAACCCAAAAGCTTAAGCTGTTAGGTGATGCTGCTTATCCACCCTTATATGGCCCAAGATCTCCCTTTTCTTATCCGATGTGGAACAAAGACCGTGACATTTTGGCCGCAATATGGATAATACTTTCGTGCCTGATACTTGAGCATTCAACACACAGATAAAATGCAAGAAGGATACTTGTTATCTGTAATGCCCTGGATCCGGGTTATGTAAGAAAACCGTAACATGTCTCTGAAGAGTTAACTTTCTATATAGGATCGCTATATCAGAGTGAAGGAAAACATGAAACAAACAATAATATAATCAGAGTCAACTAAAATTCCTGAACTCACCTGAAACAAGCATATACCTGCCAGTATCGTCCTCTCCGAGATTTGAAAACAAAACAAAACAAGACGGGTGAGATACGAATATCTCAGCAAATAACACATGCATGCTTAAATACATTTTATTTATTTGCTAAAACATGGATGATTAAAATATATAATATGGCAAATAATCACGGTTAATTCGATTAATCCGACTAATCCGTCAAAACAATATCAAACCACATAGTATGGTGGGACTCATGAAATATGACCAGCCTATTAACAGCTCTTTTGTAATTGCTGTTAAATTTTACTTTGGGAATTACCTTAGGGGATTTAATTAGTAGTAAATTAAAGGGCCTTGAATGAGTAAGGAGATACTGAATTGGGATTATACATGAGGTTTTAATTAAAGAGAATTGGGAACTTGTATTAGGTAAGGTTTGAGCATTTGTAGAGTATTGAAATTGTGCCAGCATAAATATCAGTCTATTTAATAATTGTTAGTTAATTTTATTTGGAAATTTACTTTAAGGGATTAATATGAGATGATTTAAGGAATTTTGGAGTCAAGGTAGAGATGCTGAAAATAGGATTTATAAATGAAATGTATTAACAAAAGAGAATTAATGAATGTATTCAATAATGTATAGATATTCTTGAGTGTATTGGAATAACAAAAGCCAATTGGTTATAGTAATTATATATGACCAACATGTTACTGAGATTAAATTTGAGTGTTTTTTCTGGGAAGAATTTTTCAGCAAGCTATGTCAATTAAGTGAATTGTAGGCTTTGAGATGAAATTCTAAGGTCTTACCAGTAGTTTGGTTTGATCCAGCATACTTGGAGAGAGGTTGGTTCAGATATTGGTTTGGTATAAGAGATTGCTACTTGGGAAGGAGAAGATGAGATGAAGAAGAGGTGTCCGGATTTTTGGTTACCCTGTCGTGTCTTAAATTTCGAGGACAAAATTTCTCGAAGGAGGGGAGTAGGTAAGACCCCGGATTTTTTATTAGCCTAATATAAGGAATTTGCTAATATTATTAAATATTAATATTGAAGGATAATTCAGGTAGTTGAGGCGCCTTTTAAGGACAAAACCGTGCGGGCTTAGGCCCAAAGTGGACAATACCTTGCTGGGTTGGGTCGTTACAAATGGTATCAGAGCTAGATCCGGGTCCAGTAGTCCGTGGCTGATGTGGGTCATAGCGTTGCCCGTAAGAGGTAGTTGGACCGATGAGAGCGGGCCCATGAGGGGCTAGTAGGCTTCTAGGTGGCCACTGCACGGGGACGTACAGCCCTGAGGGGGGGATATTGTGACATCCCGATCCCATATCGGAAACGGATGAATACCCGATATAGTATAAGAGACTGAGAAAATACTTAAGCAAGCGAGGCACCTTTTGAAGACAAAACCGTGCAGGCTTAGGCCCAAAGCGGACAATACCTCGCTGTGTTGGGTTATTACATTATCTAACAGTATAGTCTTGACAAAAGATTATTGCCATATTTTGTTTTATTTGTTGCCTAAAGATGTACAGTAATAATTGCATGTGTAGTGGGTATGCATTAGTAGCCACTTGTCACAGGCTTGGCGCTTGCCATTCAACCCAAAAGGTTAAGCTGTTAGGTGATGCTGCGTACCCACCCTTATATGGCCCAAGATCTCCCTTTTCCTATCAGATGTGGAATGAAGACCATGACATTTCGGCCACAATATGGCAAACCCTGGATAAGATAATATTTTCATGCCCGATACTTGAGCATTCGACACACAGATAAAATGCAAGAAGGATACTTGTTATCTGACAGTACAGTCTTGACAATTAGAAACATGAACAAGGATACTTGTTATTACTTGTACAGTAATAATTGCATGTGTAGTGGGTATGCATTCGTAGCCCCTGTAATACAGTATTTCTGGTCGAATTATATCATTTTCACGTATTGTTGATTTGTAATTGCAAACTGTTCAATTTTCATGTTAGAGAAAATCAACGAAATTCGATAAACACAACTGCATGAATTTATTGATGTTCTTGGACAGCTAGAAACATGAACAAGAGTCTGGAATCACTCAATGAAGCTGAACTTTTGTGAAGCAGGTCTAATATACAGGTCCCACCACCTATATTATAATTTCAGCATTAGTCATTTTCAATGGGAATGTGATTGATTCTCTTGTCTACTACCAGGATAATATGTGGTTCAACAGCAGTTTTATATGATTATATGTTTCCTGATTCCTGGTCTCGTAGTTGGAGTGAGGCATATGGCTTGTACTGATTGATTGATAAATTTCATAAGTTTTTTGGGGGCAAATATACAGCCTTAATTGTAAATATGGCAACAATTTCTCACTTTTATAGTTTTACTACAGATTATTTGAATATATTGAAATTATGTTCTATAGCTGTTCTAAATTATGAATGGTTCTATCAATATTCGCTAAATCATTTAACGTGCAAATAGAACATTTATTTTCTCTTATTGATGGATACAGAATAATTTTAGAGTCAGACTCTTAATATCATTTTTAGGCTCACGGTTTGCCCCCTAAATTTGTGCTTTTGTTGCCTGCAGGGTCGGTGGATAACCTCTGGACAAGTGTGTACATAGCATTTTGAAATGGGAGCATCAAAATTTTGATTGTATTGTTTTGTGTGCAAACTTTGATCAAATTATGGGGTTGTGATGGTGGGTCATTTATCTTAACAGAAGTTAAAAGCAGATTGATTGAAATGATTGTAAACATAAGTTCTGTGAAATTGGTCCTACCATTGTACCGGCCTCTTGTAATTAATCTTGCTAACAATCATGGTTAGATAAGACTGGTCTTTTTTGGTTGTCACATGTGCTTTCTTCATGTTGTACCAAAGATTGTACTAATTTGTAAATAAACAAAATCTGAAATCTCCCTTTTTTTATATGATATTGTTGATGATTGTAATGTTTTCTCTACCAGATTTCATATTTTGATTATTAGCTATTATTGTTCCTAATTTATATGGCTTTTGCAAATAATAACAATTTAGAAGTGTTACAATGTCCCTTTCAACTATTAGTATTTGCTGACATTGTTTTCTCTTGCCCAGCTATTATGTAGTATGTGATCATTTCATGTCAGAAACTGGACTACAGTGGTTTGACAATAAGAGCTACAAGTTTGATCTTTCCTTTTTTGTTCTTTTTTTTTTTTTTTTTTTAAATTTGGTTTTCTCATTAAACACCAATAATGACTTGATTGAACCTATGAAAATTACTATAAATGTTTCCATCTTTTGCTCATTTGTGGGGTGTCTTGTACAATCTCTTTTTGACTTTTATTGAAATCTTCCATTGATCTAAAAAGTTACTATAAAACAAGAATGAACGGTATTGCTTATAATGAAAATTCTTTGATGTAACGTAACTGGAAATTTTTCGTGAGCGTATTTCTATATTCTTTTCATTTGTTTTTTCTATTTTTGGGTAGGAGAATAGGGAGGAAGCATGGCCGACGCACTGTGCGTGACCATAGCGGCTTCCTCCTCGCCGTGGAATGTTCAGATTGAGCAAAAGCAACCAATCAACCCTATATTAGTGGGGGGAATTGGACCGTTATCACAACACTACCAAAGTGCAATGAACCTTGTAAGTTGGGGGATTTTAATCTTTGGAACTAACCCGTGCATGCAAGGGGATTTGATCCGAGTAATATGCAACACGCATGTTAAACTTTCCTCCCAAAGGACATTTAGGATCCTCAGGTGTGACCTTCCTATCCCTTTGTAGTTGATCATCATCATCATAAGCCAATTCCCACCGAAGTGGGGTTGGCAACACAAATCTTGTCTTTCCATCCATCTGCAGTTGCAAGGTTATTTTGGACATAGGCTTTGGAAGGTTAGGTGTGTTGAGAACTAGGGGTGCAACTCTTGAGAACTAGGGGCGTGTTGGGAACTAGGGTGCAACTCAGTTTGGTTAAAACGATCCCGAACTGACCCAAACCAACTTCAGTTCGATTTGGTTTGGGTTTTAAAATACTTGGGTTCAGTTTTGGTTCCATATACTAGACCGAATTATTTTGATTCAATTTTGGGTTGAAGGCACAGTTTAACCAAATTAATAGGTAGATGTTTCACTTGGAAACCACAAACCCATTCACGTTTTCTACATTTATTTTAAACCAATCGGTTGAGTAAGCAAATAAGAAAGGCTAAAACCTTTATGTAAGGAGTCGGCTGGGGGGGACTTTTATCCCCAGCCGATGTGGGATAAAAGTCTCCCTGCTCTACCAGCAGGGAATGCTTCAAATTCCATTAAGGGAGAAGACGCGGATTGGGCTGAATCGAACCAAACCCTCCAAATCCCTCCCCAGACGAGCTTAAACTTACCCTTCCCAATTCTTCCAAAGAAGCACAAGAGGTCTCCATGGTGGAAAACCCATTGAACTCCGTCTTATGAAAGAGGAAGAGGAGGAGGAGATTTCCAAGGATTAAAATAAGGTTTATCTCTAGGATTCATTTTCCGAAAAGCGAAATAGCAGGAGAGCGATAACGAGAGGCAAAGAAGGCAAAAATGAAATTGGGAGTTTGTGAAAATAGCAATTAAAAAGCTGAGAAGTGAACTAGTGTTAGTTATATGAAGTACTAGTGCCTATGTCGCCTTTCTGTTCAAGATATTTTATAGAGAGTTGCTCCTAACTCCTATTCATAGACGCGGAGCGACTGAGGGGTGGAAACGACAATGAAAGAAACGAGACAGAAACCGACCATTCTGACCTTCTTGGCAGTTACGATCGTTGCAGTGGTCGTTGGGGAGGCCATATCAGCTATCCCACATCGGCTAGGATAAAAGTCTCCCCCAGCCTACTCTCAGTATAAATAAGGCCCACATGTTGAACGATTTGCTTGCTAGCCCAGTTAAGGCAAGCCAAACCTCATGGGTTTTGGCTCCCTTGATTCATAGCATTGAAACGTTTGGGTTCAAATACCACCTTTGAATTAGAACTGAACCGAATTGAGATTGCATTCGGTCTGGTTTGGGTTTCGGTTTTTTTAATTTGACTCGGTTTGGGTTTTGGTTTCACAATTTGTTTTCAATTGGGTTCGATTTTGGGTTGACTTCCAATAATTTCGGTTCGGTTTGACATTTAGCTGTTAGCTCAACCGGGACCGAACTGAGTTGCACCCCCAGGTCCAATAATTTTTGTGAAACTGCGATCAAGGCAGGAGACAATGGAATTAGTCCATGCTCTCTGTAGAAAAGCTTTCGGCATTCATCAACTATTTTTTCAGTAAGGCTGAGATTACCAACCCTTGCCCGGTGACAATTAAGCACTCAAATAAAATCCCAGAGTCTGCAAGATATTCCATGCCAATTTTTTTTTCAAAAAAAACTAAATCTTCAATCAGATGCATGGATCAATAGGAAGCGTGCAGCCACAACAAAGGTTAGTTGAATTTTTTTTCTTTTAATTGGATTGGACCAATCGCAGCTTGCCAACGCGATTGTTTAGTAAACTAATGTAAATATAATGACAGTATCAGTCGATGACCAATAACTTGTTTCCTTCATGGCGTATATCAACATATAATATCTCCCAATATACAGTGTTGTTTTCCCCTGTTTCATAATTTTGCATTTTCTAACCTTTAACAGGAAATGACAGAACTAGGAGAATGCTTTTAAGATCTGGTTTCAGCTTCTAAAGATCCCGCATATCGGGTGATAGGTATGATTTATGAATGCCCTGATCAATCAATCAGCAGATCCTGTCATCCATATTCAAGCATTTGCTAATAATATATTTAGAAGCATTGTTCCATTTTTTGCAACTCCAGAATTCATAATACATACATAAATGCTGCACCTATTAGCATAAATTATATCAAATTCCATCCAGCTGTTTTCTTGCAAAGACCGATAATCGAAATGAAAATAAAACAGGGGATAGAAGGAAATGAGAAGACAAGAGGGGAAGATAAATGTGTGTGTGTGTGAGAGAGAGAGAGAGAGAGAGAGAAGGTTAATTCATCTGGGTAATCCATGCATGCTCAAAATTTGAAGTCAATGAGCACCTTACAAAGGTCCAGTTCTTATCGCATAGTCCAAATCAGCAATAAGATCATTAACATCCTCAATACCAACAGAAATGCGAACAAGATCCTCACTCAAACCCCTGGACTCGCGAACAGAAGCTGGGATGCTTGCATGGGACATAAAGCAAGGCATGCTTATGAGTGACTTGACACTCCCTACAAATAAAAGAGGATATTTTAAGAATTTGTGAATAACAAAGACTTCAGTGGTTAAACAAGATATCTAGGGCTATGAAGATTAATTACCAAAGCTGACAGTTATGCTGAAGTACTTGGTAGCCTCCACAATGTGCTTAGAGAGTGCTAGAGACCCTGTCAGAAAGCTAAGCACTGAACCCGCACCTTTTGACTGCGGGATGGGGTATGTAAGAAAATTAGTTAAATGGGGTAGCTATTGACTCAAAGAGTATCGTCAGATTTCGGTACCTGAGAATAATGTAAAGAGCGTCCAGGATGACCAGGAAGACCAGCATAATTAACCTTCTTCACTCGAGGATGAGAGGCAAGAAATTCAGCTATCTTTTGTGCATTCTCCTGTGAAAGAAACAAATTAATACCAACCGGGATAAAAAAGCATGTGAAAGCATCAATCTTGATAAAATCAATCTCTCTAACATCTTGAAAATTTTATTTAATAAGAAGAAACAAATAAGGGGGAACAAAACAAAAGAAACTTAAAACAGGCACAAAAAAACAAAAACAAACATCACAGAAACTCCCTGATGCAAAACTTAATGGATATTGATCAGAATAATGGAGATTTAACATGTATATCATTAAACCAAGACCAAATGCAAATGGAGGAGCAGAGGCTACCTTACATCCAATGATAAAAAGCTTCAACCAATGAGAAGGCTTCTGCCACAATTTTTCTTTTACAAACCTTGACAAATAGAATTGACCAGAAGAAAATACATTTAATTATTTATGTGCCTGTTTCTATTAATGTTCTAAAACTGCACGTGGACATGTTACGGACGTGATTAATTAAAGAAAGACAACCAAACCTGTCTGATCAAGTCCAGCTTCTACCAGCTCACATGGGTTTCATGCTAAGATTCAAACCAAACCATCGATATGCCCATTAGGGGTTCAACTGGTTCAGCCAGTCCAATACTTCCAAAACATCGGTCTACATATATGTAGACAGCGAGTGTGTGCATGCATGTGTGTGCATGTGTGCGTGTCATTATCGATAAACTAATCAAGAATGCCCTTTTCCACAATCAGTCAGGTTCATCAAGGTCCTGTTCCATTATTCCAAACTACAGAAGATAATGCAGTCAAAACCGTCTCCCTTTTTTTTTCTTTTAGTATGCAGTCAAAACCTTCTCAAGAATAAATGACTATGGAAATGATAAACTAATCAAGATTTGTAATTAACTGATGAGAATGTGATATTAAGAAGAATATCACTGAAATGGAGATTATGGATACAGGTTGCCGTTTCTAATTCCTAATCTCATTTCTTTGTCAAAAATTAAATCACTTCAATAAACTTAAGCTACACTGGTTTGTTCTTGAGCGTGCGTGCAACCATTCCACCCCACCCAACCCACCCCAATTAAAAAAAACCCTACGACAACAAAAGAAGGTTACCCAAATTTGTTTCTTCTCAATTCAGTGATGTAATTTCAAAACACAAGACTGATAGCTTGAAGAATTTAATGAAGAAAGTGACTTGGACATAATATGTCAAAGGATCCAGACGGGGTTATATGTTTAGAAACTAATTCAGCATTAAAAAATACAGGCTGAAATTTTTTTATAAAGCTTGAAAACGATGTAAAATTCATCCAGACAGGGTTATCTGTTTTCTATATGTTAATGTAAATATAGATAAACATATAGGAAAAATAAAGAGACCATAAAACTACTAAATTCAGATAAATGGATTCCATATAATGTAACTGACAAAATCGTAACATAATGCAAAAAAAAAATTATATATATCTGTATGGTAAACGGCACAACACAAAATTTGGCAGATTAATTTGACTCACTTAATGCAAAGATAAAATTGCACCTGTTGCTTCTCAACACGTAAAGCCATAGTCTTGATACCTCGCAAGCAAATCCAACAATCAAAAGGTGCTAATCCGGATCCTTCCGCATTCTGTAAGAAATATATCTCTTTTGCCAAGCTGAAGAAAAAGAGACTAAGAATAATTACTCAACCAATAAAGAAAATGAGAGATCATATAGGATAACACTTAGATGCACTTGCACACAGAGACTTTAGGACAGTAGAGAATGTTCAGTTTAAAGACGAGGCTTCTAAGATCTATCCCCAGTTGTTTTGACATCAGGGCTGAAGGTTAATCTCAGAGAAAGTGAGATTGGTGGGGTATTGGAGGATAAATGACAGATAAACTTTCCATAGCATACCTGGTATCACTTTAGGACTTATGTTTAAAATCCTATTGAACATACATACAGCTCGCAATATGGAAGAGTAGATACCTTTGGTACAAAGGAGGAAAAGTTTCACTTAACAAATGTATTTTGACTAATCTTCCTACATTACTGATTTTGAGGATTCAAGGTTCAGTTGCAGAGTGATTTAAAAAGCTGCATAAGGATTTATAAGGTGTGGCTTTAAAGGTCACCATCAAACAATTATTATTTCACAATGGAAGTTGGTGTCTGCAGACCTCTGGATTAATCACAAGGTCACTTATCAGATTTAATAAAATGTTGTTGGAATGTAGGTCCGAAGATTTGGAGAGTAAAGGAATCTTTAGTGAAAGGTTATTGCAGCTAAAATTGAGTGCTCCTTGATTGATCAGTCAACAGCTCCTTGCTCACATGGGGGAGCATGAATGAGATATTTATAAGGCACTACAACTTTTCAGTAGGTATGGGAACAACAAAAATACATATCTGGAGGATTTATGGTGCAATGAACTTTCCATTGATATAGCAGTTTGCATATACATAGATGGTTGATAGGAGAAAGCACTCATGCAGTTGACTCATTAAACTGAATAACAAAATATTTTGAATCCTTTCAGAAATTTGTACTTTGACTGGAAACTAGACTTGATGGGTGTTCTGATCCCTCTTCTTCAGAAGGCAAAAAACGTTATGGAGAGGACTCCAGCAAATAGGAACGGATGGGAGCCTCCAAGTTAATCCTTTGCTATCTTCCTCTTTAAGGAACTGTATTCTCATCCTTCCCGAATTGATCTGGATGTCACCTATGCCATTGACAGTGGCATTCCTTTTGAAGGCTGCACTATTGGACAAGATTCTCACAATGGATCATCTTTGTGACGAGAAATTGGATTGTCCATAACAAGTTTGCTTCATGTAAGAAGGATGGGGAAACAAGAACCCCCCTCCTTGTGCAGTTTAGAACTGTGAAAGGCCTCTGGTTTTTCTTTTTGAGCATTTCTAATATAAGTTGAGTACCATAGAAGGGCATGGCAAGAATCGTTGTCTTCAAGGAATTGCAGGAAAGACAGGCATAGGAATACAAAATTGTGAGTCATACGCCCATTCGCAACCTACTGGGTTTTTTAGGGTGAAAGGAGCAGATGAATTTCTAAAGGAAAAGAGCTTATTGAAGATTGGATCATGGAAGTGTTTTGAAATGTTATTTCATTGGAAATACATCCCAATGAAATTTAAGGATATTTCATTTCCTGATGTTGTAAATGAGAGGTTGTTTTAGGTGTACACTCTGAATGCCCTTTCTCAACTTGTTCTTGTTAGTACGCATGTTCATAATATTATCAATGAAAAAAAAATTAAGTCACTTATACACATAGTAAGTGTACTAAATTGGATAAACTCATGTAAATAGACGTCCAATTTGGGGAAAAAAATTAAGGCTCAAGCAATTTATTATCAATACAAAGTTATTTTTAATCTCTATCACACTCTAAGATCCTTCAGTGAGTATCCTATCACCACTTCACAAACCTACCCTCTTCTACTTGGGAAACACCCTTGGATATGCTTATTTTGCACCTCATCTTTCCCCGGTCTTACCATTCATCCATCTCAACATCCCTATCTTTGCAACAATCATACTATGCATGTATTACTTTTTGTTTTAATCAACACACCTATACACATCATGTGTAGGCCTAATGGCCCTCCTATAAAACCTTCCCATGGTCTAAGTGGAGCATATTGATTCAACATTCTAATGAACCTCTCTAACTAAACCATCTACTGCAATTTTACATGCAACGTTTTATCAATATCACCCTCTTTATGGACAACTAATACAAGACAATGAAATTGATTTCTTTGTGAAATCTCTTGATTCTTGATTCTTTCCATTGCTTTACCTCTAACATTACTTCTGCTCCATATACTAGGTTTTAGTTCAACTTATTTTGATTTGAAGATATCCCACCATAACTCCATTTTTTTTTTTAATATTTACTCCCTCTTTAGTTTAGTCTAACAAGACCATATCATCCACAAATAGCATACACCAAGGCAACTTCTTTTCCGTATAGTTAATTTATTCATCAATAAGCAAAAAGACATGGACCCGCCTGTCTTGCTCTCACCGTTTCCATTGCAATTAACGCTTTGATACTCCTTTTCTGCCTAAACCTACTAGAGTAACGCTTAAGCAATATATCGATACGTATTCTCTAGATCAATAAAACAATATTAAGGTCTCATATCTTCTCTCTAAATTTCACCACTAATTGTTTAAGTATATCACCTTTATGACAGACTTCAATGACATAAAGCTAAATTAATTTCTAATACTTGAATTATTCCACTTGATTTTTGCTCCATCATTCTTTCCCGTACTTTAATGGTATCACTCATACACCTAATTCCACGATAACTAGCGCAGTTCTAAACATCTCATTTATTTTTATATATAGGAACTATCATTCTCTTCCCCCAAGCATTTGAACTTTTTTTTTTGTCCTCAAAATCCTATCCTATAGTTTGGTCAATCACAGTACATTGATCGCTTTTGTGCACTCACATCTTCAATCGAAATACCATCCAGTTCTAAATCCTTTCCTATTTTCATCTAGACTCAAACTCTCTTCACTTTAGGAATCTTAATTCTACAAACATGATAGTGTTCTCTTGACTTGGTAGTAACTGCAACAACACCTGAAACAAAGATCTACTTACCTTTATCATTTAATTTTTTTTCTTGAAATGTTCTCCATGTTTCTTTGGTCTCCTCATCCTTTAGTAAGACATTCAAATCTTATCTCTTAATGCATCTAACTTGATAAATCTCTTGGTCTCCCTCTCACTTAATATTGCAAAATTATACATGTATTTCACACCCTTCTTCGAACCTCGATTCGTTATACAATTTATCATATATGCTTATTTTTATACAAAAAATTAAAATAGCTCTAAGACTTTCCCATGACAAGATCGGTGTGTACATCACTAGGACATTATGTGAGAATGACAGAAGCATCAATTCAATTCAACTAATTAGTAACTAACAATCTATTTGTAAGACAAAACAACAATATCAAACTCCATTCCAATGAATAAGCATAGGTTTATGATTGATTTTGAGGGAATTTTTTCACATTTGACCAATGATCTCATCTTCATGATATTTCCCACCTAAAAACTATATTGAAAAATTTAAAGACAAAGGAAATATTGGTGGAAGGAAAATCTTAGGAGAAATTTCACTAAAGTTTTGAGAAAATTTAAAACCATGGATTGCATATAGACCCAAAGATTTCCTCATAGTAAAAAGTCTTATACCAAACTAGCTTAGATATGACAATTTCTAAAATTGGTGGATATATAATCTTTTGTTTATAGCAGAGCTTTGGTCTCAAGAATTCCTTTTTTGCAAGACAAAAATTATTTCTCACCCAAGTTAAGCAGCTGCTGGGAACAAATTTAAATGATAACAAAATAATAAAATTAGATTTATTTGAGCTAGGACTAGATCCATTCTCATTAATTACAAAACACAAGCATGCCTCTTTGGATTGAAAATAAAACTTAAATTATAGCCATTTCCTTCAATAAAGTTAGGTTATGTGTTGTGCACACATGCTTACATATGTGTGTGCGTGTACATACACACAAAAACACACACAAATAGACATATACACTGAGATTTTATAAATATAAACTGGAAAGAAAGTGGCAGAGTAAGAAACCTTTCCCCCTTTACAGCTAGGACACCGGCCATGACATCACTATGCCCAGCTATAAATTTAGTAGCAGAGTGCATCACAATGTCTAAAAGGAAAAGACTTGAGGTAAGTATTGACAAGAAAAATTAGAAACTTTTTCCTTAGAGCTATCTAAATCAATTCTTTCAGTTACCAGCTCCAAGTTCTAATGGCCGTGACAAAATTGGGGACATGATACTGTTATCCACCAGTACAAGAGCACCATGTTCATGTGCCATCTTTGCTATTTTCTGGAAATGAAAGAAACAAAGGAAAATTAATCAGAAATTAAAGAAAGCAAATCATACCTGCATAGTATATGAGAGGGATTATATAAAAAAAAATAAAAAGAAAAGAAAAAGGTATTAAACAATATGCAACTGGGAAAGGTCCCCTAGATGATATAATGGAAATCACAAGAACTTAAACATAGATGTATACATCATTTTCTATTAGTAATAAGAAGATTTATGTGAAAAGCAATGAGCTCAACTAAAAAAATTTAATATTTTGACACCCACATATGTCCCGATCACAAATGAATCTAAAATTAGAACTTTTAGGCAAAGAATTTGCTGACTTTTATGTGAGTATTAGCAGGGGTACTAAAAACTCTTTTGTTAATAATGAGGTAAATCTCACACTCAATCCTATAAAGCCTTTGATAAGAATTTCAAATGCTAAGGACATGAACAATAGTCATTCAACTGCTTGGAGAAGCTATCTAATTAAAAAAAAAAATCCAATTACGTGTAAGAAAATGAAAACAAAATAAAAAATCTTCCATAACCAACAAAGATAGAGAGAAGAAAACAAAATATAAACACAGTGTAATGCTTCTCTCTGTTTTTCTCTTTTTATGTGGTTGATCATTAATGAAATTTAATTAGCAAGGAATTATAAACAGAACCCAATAAAATGCAGAGTAAGGCTAAGAAGGAAAGAAATATAAAATATGCCTAAAAAGTACAATGAAAAGGACCAATGCAACCCAGAGAACATATAAGAGATTAGGGTTTTTTTGTTTCCATCTCCCTTCCCCACCACCTCTTTTCCTAAAGGGCTTCTAGGACTTATTAACAGCATACCCATGCGATATACATAAGGTACACATAAAGTCGTAATTAGGCATCCACCATTATGCAGTCATATGGATTCTAACAGATTTCAGGTGCTAAATAATTAAAATGCTTTATCGCTGGTTTTTATAGGTAATGACAGCAAGCAAGAAGAAAAAGGGGAAATGAAAAGGAGGCAGTACAACAGAAAACTACCAAAAAGTACTCCTCCAAACTCAAGGTTCACACATAACACCTTCTCTGCAGGAAACCCCTTAACAAACTTTGGCATTCCCACTCCTTCACGAATCTATCGACAAGGAAATTTGTTAACCTTGGAAAATGGGAGAACAAGATGTTAACATACTATTCAAGGCTATATCAAAGTGAAGTAAATTTCCACATATCCAAGAACCCTGTGCTCAACCAACCAAGAACCGATGGTATATGAATCTCCCTCCACACCCAAGTTTGTAAAACCCTGTACTTTTTCCTCCCCCAAACCTGCTAACAGGCACCAATGTTCTATCTGGACTGTGTTATTTACCCCCTCTAATTGAATCATAAAATGAGTGAATGAAATATCCCATACAATCCACAGAGATGCCCTCTGATACCAAGCATCCCTAATTTCCAATGCATCTAAGTTAAACTTGATGAAGCCCTAACTAGGGCTTTTAAAACAATATCAACTCTTACATGCCCCGGTGATTAATAGGCCACTATTGTCACTCCCTAACAAAGTTCAATACTGAGATGCCTCTAGACCACACATTTATCCCAATCCATCAAGGATGGCAGTTCCATCACTATGACACTAATCTCCTTCTGACCTCAAAGATGCACCTATCCCGTTGCTTATGCTTTATAATTATGGTGAAAGTTTTTGAAAAGGAAAGTAGTTCCCAGTGTGAAGGTGGTTAAAGTTAATAAAATTGTTCTTTAAGTGATTCATGTTCTCTTTATCAAGAGCTAACTGTACATTTATTTCAAGGATATTCCCACAAAATTGCACAACAGTTCACAACAAAGATTGTTAAGAGACTCGATAAAGTGGTTTTTGTGTTGACCATAGGCTTTGGCAGCCTTGCTAAGATTAAGATCCCCAATATCTGTCATTCATTCTGTATGTGACTGGTAGAAATGTTTAGTTACTTATCATGCAGCCCGGTGGATGATGAGAGGAGCATTGATGTGAACAGCCAATCATCCTAGGTTAACTGGTCAATGGTGATGCCGTCACACTAATGAAGTGGATATTAAATTTGTAGGATGTGCAGCATTTTGATAGCAATGATACGATTTTATTGAGAGATTTAAAGAATAGGCTTGAATACATGTAAGATATCAAGGATGAATTTACAAGACTGTTTGACCTCCTTGCCCTTCTCCCATTTATTTGTCCTCAGGCCAAGCCATAGGTAAGCCTAAAATTTTTCAATGCATTACAAGTTACAGATAACATTATAACTATCAAAACTCGCTCTAATAGGCTTATGAACTCAACACATTCAAGAAAAGCCTCTTATGGTATACTGTTGGTTGTTGGTTCTTCTTATTGGTAGCATCTTAGTTTTTTTCTGAAAGTTTATTTTGATTTTTCACACTATAGATTCATGTAACTTCCTTATGAAGTTGAAGTTTTATATTATGAACATGTGGCCATTCCCAAACTGCTCCACCCACAGATCAACCTCTTTCTTGCATCACTGTATATCGTGGTGATGAGATGGTTGGTTTGCATTCTACAGTTCAGCAAAAAAGATGGATGGTAGAAGGAGAAGAAAGATGAAGAGAAAGAGATGTTTTTAAATTTCCTTTTCAAAATTATAATAGTGAATATTGTTAAAATTATCAAACACTTGCAATGTATGCTTTTTTCTTTGCTTCTTAATGAATAAGCTGAATTATATCCTTCCATTCATGCTGCACAAAGTCCAAGATATTTCTGCACAGGGTATCTGGGCAACAGTATAAATAAATCTATTTTTCTATGCATTCCCAACCCCTTTCAATTATCCCTTACAATCAGGAATTTATATGCATACATAACATGTGAGTGCATTCTATATTTGCAAGAACAAAAATAGATAAGTGCTTTTTCAAGTTTTATGTGAACATTCAGAAGCCTATAGCAGTAGAAGAAAACAATTATTTCATGACTGAACATAGCCAAACTTACACGTATATCAGAAATTTGTTGGCGGGGGTTAGTTGGACTCTCCAACCACACAAGCTTTGTCCGGGGACCAATTGCAGATTCAACCTCACTTAGATCAGTGGTATTTACTCGCCTGTAGTTTTATGCATGGTTTCTTTAGCTCCAAAATGAATCAAATTAAGGTGACAAGAAAGAAAATCATACTAACTTTACAACAATTCCTTTGTTAGGAATTACTTGTGATAGCAACCGATCGGAACCACCATACAGGTCATCCCCAGCAATGATTTCATTGCCTGTGTAAGACAAATTTTTCATCAATAAATAGAATATATAACTTTCTAGTTGTCACATCAGCAACCAAGACAAATTAGAGGGCAGCTTAAGCACCGCTTCCAACAAGATGCGTCACAGCTGCCAACGCAGCCATTCCACTGGTGAAGCAAAATGCACGGTCAGCCTTATCAAGCTTAGCAAGGAGCCTGATCATAAAGAACACAATTTTTTTTAAAAGAATGGTCTGCAGAAGTAACAATAGAAACACTACGGACTACTACAATTTAGAATTCTCACAATCAGAGCCACCATTCTCACCTTTCTAATGTGTCCCGTGTAGGATTACCACTTCTTGTGTAATCATAGGGGCCATTCTCTGTTGCCGAAGGCTGCAATTACCCCCAAAAAAAAATCAAGAGGGATAACAATACTGGAATTGAGAACAATGTAACAGTATGAAAAAAAAATTATCAACACAAAATGCAGATAATTATGCTTTATACAGAATGTTCATATCCGTACACACGGGGCTGTTGGGTGGAAGGCAGATGAGAGACACAGATAAAGAGAGATATAGAGACATAGTGATGGATAGAGAGAGAAGCTTATTGTCCAGAAAAAAAAAATTGAGAATGCATTTGTGTATTGAATCTATGCCTAAATCAATAAATTTCCAACTTAATCCAAAATAAACATCACCCAAAAAGGAGCTTTCTTCTTTGTCCCTTCGGCCATGCCATCATCCTAGTCTTACCTGCTTAAATGTGGCTGTTTGGTAAAGTGGGGTACTCAGAGCATCGTACGGGTCGAAAGAATTCTCAACATTCAACAACATCGTCGACACGCTAGGTTCCTCCGTCACAACGCCTGCATCAACGAGCTATCAAAAACGATGCCTAAAAGGCCAAAATTCAAAAAAGGACAACAAAACCAACCACCCCAGTCTGCAAGAAACGAACCATCCGAGCATTCGGCGACGCTGTCTATCAAAGCAGAGGTACTCACGTCCATTTCCCTCTTCCTTAAGCAACCCAATTCGAATTTCTTCGTACGCAGCACCGGATTCCTATTGAAACCAAAGCCCGCCCTCGAAAACTGTCGCTTCGCATCCTATAAACCAAAACCCATCAAAATTAAAAACAAAAATTTTAAAGAAACTCCAGAAAAAAAAATAGGAGGGAGTTGTTTGAGAATGGAATCTACGCGATCGTTAAGCTCGGTGGGAAGATAGGTGACGGGAGGATTTAATGTGATAAAAGCCATAGGTGAAATCAAAATAAGGGCTTCTTCGGTTATAGTTGGCGTAGGGTATTGAGGAGAATCGATTCAAAATGTCAGAGAATAGAGTAAACAAGAGCTGCGGTCTTGCAGAGCTGAAGCCGATTTAAATTGTTTTTTGAATAGTCTGACCCGCTATTTATACTAGCAGCGATGACAGCAACCTTTAGGTTGCGTTTGGAGTCTGGGACGCCAAGAGACGAGGAAGATGCCTTGAAAAGTAAAGTTTGCCAACCGTAAGGCTGCGTTGGACTTGGACATGGAGACTGACTTAACAAAAGCAACTTCTTGCTTGGATAGTTGGATAAGGACACTGCAGATCAACCCTTTTAGCAAATAAGCAACTTGTTCTTGCTTGGGCAGCTGTTGGATAACAAAGACACCGGACATCATCTTTTTAAAGAAAAATATGGAACAAAAAGTTGTTTTTCTCTTGAAATTTTGAGAAAATATGGAAACAAGAAGTTGTTTTTTCCTTAAAAAGGATGTAAAAATGAAAAGATAGAGTTTGCTCGAACAAACCTTCCTGGAATGGCGCCTGTGTTTTGTTAGTTGGAAAACAAAGGGATCATGGTTGGAGTCTCTACTTTTTGAGAAAATATAGGGGCAAACAGTAGTTTTTGTTCATCATATAAAGGTCTACAAATTAAACAAAATCTATCTATATTGGATTTTTGTTGAATTTTTTTAATAAAAACACAACAGTTACAACCCTATTTGTACGAGGGATGCAAGATTTTCTCACTGGATGAACATATGAAACCTCGCGTTCGTGAAAAAACATTAACCTACCTTTACACTTTATGATTTAATTTGGGCTTTTGCATTCATACATATTTTAGCATTTATATCCTCTTGTTTTTATATTTTTTTAAACAGCATTTCATTTAGCATAATCATTGTAGTTATTACGTAGCGTTAAATCCCGTTAACTTTTGTACTAAAGTAACCTTATATAAGATAAAAGATACCAAATAGCTAATTTACTATATGGCTAGGTTTTTTTTTTTATAGTCTACTATATGGCTAGGTTGAGTTTCATGAATAATTATCGATTAAATAAATTAATACCAATGTAAGATATATATGCACTAAATATAATAATATAAGGACATAAATAAAAATTTATGAGATAATATATGAGGATAAATACAAAATACTTTTTATTTTATAAAAGGTTGCTTTTGTCATTTGATAAAGTAAAACAACATAATTTAACGGATTTTAACGCCAGTGTAGGATTGCATTATGCAGAATAAATATAATATATGAAAAATAAGAGGACATATAAATAAATATAACATATCATAAGAATACGGATGCAAAAATCCCTTGTAATTTTTAAGGTTTTCTTTCCTTACATTTTGTTGTTTGACCATTAATAAAGCATAACTTCATAATTTGCTAAAAATATGCAAAGGTTAACTAACCCTTTAAAATTTTTTGTTTTTTTTTACTAATGTCTTGCAAAGACACTTTGAAAATAAATTAGTTTACGTTTGGCACACCAGCCTACATGTCTTTCCCTTTATGTATAACACAAATTTCTCAGCTATAAATAAAAGAGAAATGTAGTTGGGAGGTTGAGGTCTTTGAATCAAATCCCTTTGCATGCAGGGTTAGTCTAAAGGTCTCAAACCTTCAGTGGTGCTTTGGTGACGATCCATTCACCCCGACTAAAGCGGGGATGCGTGATGGCTATAGCTCAATCTGAACATTCTATAGCCAAGAGGAAGCACTATGGTCACACTTAGGGGGTCGGCCATGCTGGTAGCCCCCTTCCTCCATTTATTTTCTAAAAATAAAAAAAAGAAAAGGAAAGGACAATGAAATCCATCTACACGAACATTAATACATTAATTATATCTAGCAAATGTCTTCTTTCATTATTTACTTATCCTCTGGCACGTAAGTCACAAGCGCTACTTGTTGGGCCAAAACTGACGCACACACAGCCGCACACGCACCCAATTACTCGTACTTAATCCGATTTCGGTCGGAACCAAATACGTAAGAGGCCATTGACAGCACCCTATTTAGTCTTCAGCAGCTCTAACTTCAGAGACCTAAGGGTGGCTGGCCGAGTAAGCTTAGCAGTAATGGCGTCTCGGTTACAGGTACCGGTGGACGAATCAGTCATTCTGCGCATAACTCATTCTAACATCAAGAGCTTCTCTGCGGATGTTCGTTTCTCGCTTCAGGTAACCCCTACATGGTACTTCTTTGATTAAAACCCTATGCCACACACGGGGCCAATGGACAATGCCATTGTCTGCCTGTCATTTAATGCAGTTTGATTGAATCGCATGCTTTGATGGCTTACGTCTACTGCATTTCAGTTATACAAACTAATCAATTGCCTCAGAGTCATAATTTAGATGAACTCCAGAGAAACGACGCATGCTTTGGGATATCCATGATTCTCATGGGAAGATATTGGGCATATTTTAATGCCTTCTTGGAAGAGAATCAAGAATCTGTTCCTTATTGCACTTGGTGACATTAGTGTAGTTGCGTATTTTTGGGTCACTTTCATGTCTTAGTCCCAACAATTTGGGATTGTGTTTTGCGCCCGTGGGATGTGTGGAGACAAATATTGTTGAGTCTCAATCTATGCTTAATAACAAGAGGCGAGTCTTCAATTTTCTCATGGATTCGGGAACAGGGGAGGGCTTGAAAGCATTTGGAGTCCATTAATTGATTTCATTAACTGAGCTTATGATGTGCTTTTATTTTTTTTCAATGCTTTTTATTTATTCATCAAAACACATTTTTTCATATGGACATTACCATTCATGAATTGTTGGCAATTCATGAATGGTAATTTCATAGTGTACTAACCCTTTATGTCATTCCATAGTGTACTAACCCTTTAACTACACTTGGCATCTGTTGCATATGATGTAAGAAAAAGAGAGACATTTTGCAATTCCATAGTGTACTAACCTTTTATGTCATTTTTGTTGATACTTTTCCCCTCTTAAAGTTATTTTTCATGGTTCCATGAACTGCTTATGTGCTTCTTGACCTTTTGGCCATGTTAATTTTACTATTTCTTCTTAGTTATTTGGTTGCAAATGGACCATTAGGTCATTGTTTTAAAAATTTTCCTGGTTGTGGGAGGTTGATCAGAAAAGGTTTTAGATTTTGCCATTGCTCATTTGAAATGTATATTTGTTTTTGAGAGATTTTCATTATGTTTTGAATATTATGACGTTTTTTTCAGATGTCTGTGGAATCCGTAAAGGAAAAGCTATGGAAAAAATGTGGTACTTCAGTCGATTCAATGTGCCTTGAGCTTTATGACGATACAGGATCTAAAGTTTCAGATTTAGGTGACAATTTGAGACCTCTTGGCTTCTACTCGCCACAAGATGGGTTAGTTTGATCAATCCATTTTTATTTTTTATTTTTGGCCCCTTTGTTGGTCTCCTGCTTTTTGTTAATGAAAAATCTGCATACGAACTTGATATTAGTACTGGATATTTTAGAGTGACAGGCTCTACAGTCTAATATTCTGAGGTGCTTTAATTATGATTTTAGTATTTCTGGTAATGCATATGTTTATTGTTCACCTGTCATATTTCTTTTTTGGCATGTATATTCCTGTGAAATGTCCAATTAGTGCTTATTAAAAGCTTTCATGAACTTTTCAGGTGCAACCATTGTTCATTTATATGTGGCATTTTTATGAAAATTTTCCCCTCTTTATATGTTTACTTTTCTCTCTGTTATGCAAAAGGTACCGTCTGCATATCATAGATCTGGACCCTTCATCAGTAACTTCAGGTGGCTGGCTGGAAGATACTTCACTGGTGGAGAAGTACTCAATTTCTGAAGAAGCCTACAATAAAATGGATGGCATGTCTCTTGAAACTTTATATATTCAAACTTGTGGAAATCTTATAAGAGTTCCATTCCACATTAAATATGACATTTTGAAGTCAATGATTCAACTTGAAAACCTTGCATCTCTTCTTTGTCATGTTCCAGGTTGGTTTAATATAAGACCAACTTCTGGCAATCTAGTCTAAACTGCCCAAATTTTTTTTTCCTAGACTATATTGTGCCTTCATGAACAAGTCAACATGGAGGTTTTGTCGCTGCTGAATTATTGTACTGCATAGTATAAATGAACGTTATTTTTTTAACAAGTAATGATAGTATGAATATATATATAAAAGACCTATAGAAACATTACCTAAATCATGGGCAAACCAACTCAAAAACCACCCGAAAAACCAGCCCCAAACAACATACAACCCAATCCATACATCTCCCACCCTGATAATAACAAAGAGCACCTGGTACTAAACTGACCTTGGGAACGATGCTGAATAAGTCATTCAACACTGAAACCAGAGAACACACTCACCTATAAAAATGTTATTGAGCTATATTAATTATGACACATATATTTATGATGCCTGGGCTGATGTTCTCCCGGGTCATTACTGTTTTTCTATGCAACCAATCCAAATGATTTTAGACTAATTTCTCAAACATACATTCACCTCTTTTCCAATTGTGAATCATGATCCAAAAGTTTATTGTCTATCAGTTGTTACTATATTGGCATAACATGTGAAGCACCATGCTGAGATGCAAAGTGTGCCCTTAGAATGAAAGTTATATGATCCTTTAAGTCATATAACCCACTAATTCACATACTTGCATGTTCATATGCACCGGGGATTAAGTTTCCACTAGTTTTTTTAAATCATAATTTGTCACTTGTTTATCCCAAAGAAAAAGGGTGACAAATAAGAAGAGAATAGAGAGTGAAAGAAGGCTTCAACGAGTGTAAAACATATGCTGTCACGCCCCAAATCCAGGATATAAAATGTAATAAATGCTGTAATTTCTTCCAATTGAAGTGTGATTGTCAATCCTACCTCACATGAGAATCAAGCAGGCATGTAAACCCACACCATTGTAATCAATTTAAAACGTAAATAATATTTCAATTTAAATTAAATCGAGACTAGGCACAATAAAAAGTTAATCAGATGAGGATAATATGTAAATAGAACTTGCGAAAGCCAACCAAATAAATAAGGTAATTAAATCTCACGAAAATTCAACTTATATAATAAATAAAACTTACCTAAAATTGAAACAACTAAAATTTTTTAAAGCAATAAAATCTGGCAAACTCCTATCGATAAAAACCAAGTCATATTTGTACTAAGTAGATTTATCTATTATGTCGATTTGGTATTCTATCATTCCATTCCCAATCTTGATCTGTACCTGCTATAATAGGATAATTTAATGAGCAAAGCTTACTAGATATTATTCTACATACTCAGTTTGCATTGAAATCCTTAGACATGGATAATTTAACTAAGCAAAACTACATCAATTGGATACAACTTTATATAATATTTTAAATTACTGCATTAAATGTTGTAGGTCCTTGCACTACTAAATTTATTGTAGCAGGCTGTGTGATTAGAGTGGAGAACTACCTTTTTGTCTCACACATATAATGTTAATGTTTCAGGAACTTTCAGAAAATTTAAGGAAAAACTGGCATCTCAAAATCCATCAATTCTTGAAAGTAAAGTAAGTTTTTTTTTCGTTAGCATTACGTCATTAGGGTATTCTAGTTAGTGACAATTTCTTTTCTCTGCCATTTGTGTGCTTTATTAAACCATGCTCGGTTGTGCTATTCACATGATCATATTGTGTATTCTGTCACCAATCTGTTTATGGTAGGTGGCAATGTCGGTATTAATACTCTCTGAACATGACATGCATGCAGATACCTGACAACTACCTGGAAGATCTATGTGCTAATATCAAGGTTAGCAAGAAAAAAAATAAAATTTTTTGTTTATTTTCACAATAATTGACCATATCATATTCTTTTCTATATATATAATTTCTTTTTCATTTTAATTTTTACTTTGTAATATTTAAGTATTGGCTCAGTTCTTTCTTTCTCTTTTAAAAAATAAAAAGAAATAAAAGAGGGGAAGAAAAAAAAAAGCTCCAAAATTTTGCCTGAAGTTACTAAGTCAGTGGCTAGATGTGGTCAATTCCATCCGTCAATATACTACTTCTCTTCTGTATGAGAAGTTGTATAATGTGACTCCTTTAAATTATTGCAGAAAAAGATTTCAAGAATGTAGCAGTAATAAGTTAATCATATGACATCTACCCAATTCTACTATGGAAGTTTCTATTCTAAAATACTGGTGATGAGTGTTATGGAGATGAGGGTGCTAAGATGGATGTGTAGCAAAACTAGAAAAGACAAACTAAGAAATGAAGATAATCAAAAGTGGTTGGGCATAGCATGGGATAAAATTAAGGTGCTTTGGACATTTAAACTGGAGACCTAGAGATGCACTTGTAAGGTGGTGTGAGAGGACGCATATCGAAAGGCCTAAGAGATCAAGAGGAAGACCTAAAAAGACATGGATGGAGTTAATTAAACAAGACTTCCGTAAGCAAAAATATATTGAAGATATGATTTTTGATAAAACGGGATGAAGAGACAAGATTCGTGTTGCGGACCTCACTTTGGCGGGAACTGGTTCTGGTGATGATGATGATGATGTTGACACTTATTTTCTCTTTTTTATATAGTGAGAGAAAGTTTGGTTTAATGTTGTTTGTGGCGAAATAGTGGGCATATCTAGTGGAGAAAATATACAGTGCGGATGTTATAAGATAAGTTGACAGAATTACAATATTATTCACTAATACATAAAATCTTGAAAATGAGTGTGTGATAGATTCATCCAGAAAAGAAGAGGAAATAAAGAGAAGAAACGAACATTGACGTGCTGCTTTATGATGCTGGAACACATTTAGTGTTTTTCATTATGAGATCTTACTTGGATTAGACTAAAATAAACATGACACATGATATTATTCGACAATTATCGATGTTTGATTCATTGATCATCAATCTTAATTAGTGTTCCTTGGTAGTTGTCCCAGGTGTGTGGTGATCTTAACCTAGGCAGGTTGCACCTTGGTGACCACCTGAACACCAGGGTGATTGCCTAGGCAAGAAGGTGATGAAAGTGAGTGTTTGACCTAGTTCAAGTAGTGCTACTTTTTTTATTTTTTCAACTCCATTATACCTTATACTTTAGTAATTAGTAGTTGATTTTATTACTACTAATTACTTTTCTAGTGTAACTACTGAAGTTCTGAATGTTTTTGATGTCAAGGCATTAGAGCTTTGTTGATTGAAGGAGGGAGTTGCACTTTAACTAGATATGCCCCACATACAATGTCATTATCTCTCCCTATTGTTTGTTTTATTATTTATTTATTTATTTTTCTGTGATCTGTTTCAAATACCTAACATGTCTAGCTGCTTTTTCACAGGTCTTATTTCTCTCGTCTCTCTATTTCTCCTCTCCATTATTTATAACTCTATTGTAATTTTTCTATTTCAAGTAGAGATGAACTTGTTGAGCGCCATTTTTTTTGTTGCTAGAGTGGTCTTCCTTCCTTCCCCTCCTCTCTCTCGGTATGCCTTTTTTTTTCTCTTTAATTTAAAGTATGACAGGATATGTCTCAGCTGCTTTATTATTTTCTTTTCTTTATTTTTACTTTCCATTAGTTTCTGTTTTATAGGTAGATGGATCCTAAAATCAGATTCTTAATTGGATTTCATTTCATTCAAAAATTTTCAAATTCATCATACTCTTTGCATTGGGCTCTTTAGGAAAAATTCTAGCTGTATTAACATCTTTTTCTAAACTAGTGCATATGATGCTTTAAGCATGTTTTTTATGTGGTTTATTTAGTCTAGGAAATGTTTCCTTTCAAACTTGTTGCCTAGGCAAGTCCCTAATTGCCTAGGTGACAGCAACAGACAAGTCTATTACCTAGTTTCACGCAGAATATTTTAAAGCATTGATGTTAACTGTTGATGTTACTTATTTTCTATAGATGTACATAGTTAATTGGATCTTAACCATTGAACAATGATGCTAAGCGTTTTAGGGTCTACATAGGTAATTTTAGATTAGGTTTTGGTGTTCTGATCATTGTTTGTTAATTTAAAATGTTAACTATGAATTGATTAAAAAATTTTAGCCTTTGATTTGTACCATCAACCACTAGATTTGAGAATTTATATTTTGTTGCCCATCAATAGATTTATTTGTTGATAATTTCCTCAGTAACTTTGCCTTTGATTTCTAATTTGAACTATGGATATTAACTGTCAACTATTAGATCTGAGAAATTAGGATTCAAACCACTGATCAGGGGCTTGCAGAGCTTTTCCATTTTTGGTTTCATTTTTCTTACCTATGTTACATGTGCATATGTTTGTGTGATCAGTTATTTAATGAAATTATACACTAAAGTTATTTAATATACAATATAAGTAACTTTAGTGTGAAAATTAAATAACCATATGTACTGCATACAGTTTAGTTACTTGTAATATATATTAATAAACTTGTGCATAAACAAATGAGATAAATTTTATTTATGTTATTATGTAATATTTACAAAATCATATCTATAAATATTATAGTACATGCAATGTAAACATATTTCTGCAATTGTATGTATTATAATATTATGATAAATATCAGTTTATCAAATAAACTCAAACTTAGGCTTTTACTTAATCCTGCTTGTATATCTTATATGATATATTGGAGGTGTATCAAATAATTTGTTTTGAGGGTTTTTTAAGCCAGATTCATTTGTAAAAGTTGCTTAAAAGAAAAAGGCACAGCCGCATATAGAGATGGATTATGGTACACTATTAGTCTATAAAATAATATACTATTTATGCTCACTAAAGCATGCCATGTACTTTATATGATATACCTGCACTGTATTGAATAAAACTCTATGTTAAGGTTTTATTAAAACCTCTTGTGTCTCTTTACTCTTGTACGATATGTTGGTCCTGTTTTAAATCTTAACTATTTAGGCTTTTTGGGCTGTATTCACTGAGTTATTAAAAGGGAGAAAAAGTAATGCAGCAGTGCATAGAGATGATGACAATGATGATCGAAGATTATGACTACTCCTCAACTAGTCCTGCCCCCTTCTCCCACAAATCTTTCATTTTTGCTGCTAGGATGCCATTTCCTTTTATTCTAAATTCATTGATGGTGTTGATCTTATAATTGGATACGTTTTTATGTCTTGAAGGTTACATGGAATGTATCTACCAATACAATGCAAGTTTTAACTAAGTCAAATTGTATGCTATGCAATCTGTGGGTAACAATGTTTTAAAACTCGGCCGATACTGAGTAGTATCAGTCGAGTTGACTCGGTATCGGCTCAGGGCGAGAACTCGCGACAGGGGCTTAAAAAGCCCCTGATTAAGCCCCTGACGAACTCGGGACGCCATTTTTTGGCATCCCGAGCTTGTTTCTCCCTCTAGAAACCTCCAATCGCCAAATCCTTGCACCCCCCCTCCATTTTTTGACCTATTCTACTATCCTATAACAATCCAAACGCAAATCAAGCCTTCGTTTTTGCAGATTTGAAGATTTGGAGAAAAGTTAACAGATTTTTGGAGATTTGCGAGAAAGGTGATTTCTTCTTCTACGATTCGTTTTAATTCATTCTTTATGTCTTAAAATCTTCTTAGAACCTTGTAGAGACTATTAGATTCAAAGTTTTTGTGAAAAACACTTGGATTTGTGACAAATCAGATTTTGAAAATTGGGGGTTTTTACTATTCCTAAATTTTTTTAAAATTTCTTTTTTTTTGTTTTCCTCTTCATGTATTCACCTCATAGACATGTAAAGCACTTCATATAAAGTTGTATGTCATTTCGTTAATTTTGCAAAAATAAAATTATATTATTTATTGTATTAATTGCTTTAATAAGAATAAATTGTACTTATATTTAACATATTTGTGTAATTATATTCTTGAATTTTCACAAATAACTATAGTTTGTTTCTTAAATATGCTTTTATATTTTTTAAGCTATTTCTGGTTTTAAAAATCCATACTTTGTTTGATAAAGTATATTCTATACTTTATTTTTAAGTTAATTGTTAGCTATTGTATTATTTTATTTAATAATTAATGTCTAATTATCTATAAGCTATACATTGTTTGTATGATTAGTTTTATATTCTAATCTGTATCATTTTTATTAGGTTTAATCA
Organism: Buxus sempervirens; assembly: GCA_947561395.2. Classification (NCBI taxonomy): domain Eukaryota; kingdom Viridiplantae; phylum Streptophyta; class Magnoliopsida; order Buxales; family Buxaceae; genus Buxus; species Buxus sempervirens. Next base: position 56,068,296 of record OX387182.1, read on the forward strand.
TGCCATGTGACCGTGATATTGGGTGGCAGCATGGCACCATTATTGGAGGTAATTCCAGACATGTCTTATGCAACTACTATGGACAAGATATGTGGGGAGGTGTGACTAGACTGAAGGAGCATCTAGCACATAAGAATGGTGATGTAGCTGGGTGTACAAAAGTCTCAGATGAGATAATGCAGGCGATGCAACAACATTTAAGGAATGGGAAAAGTGCGAAGGAGAAGACATTGAGGGATAAGGAGCATTTGTTAAATACTTTAAATGAGGAAGCTATATTCGGCCGTGGGTCCAGTATTGGTAGGAGTGGTGACATTGATAGTGATGATGACATGGACAAGTGGGAGAGAGAGCAGATAGAGTTTGCTCGACGTCAGAGTATGGAGACTATGCAGATGGATGACTTGAGGCGCCATTCTGTATCAGTACAGCCTTCTCAGTTTGATGTAGGAGGGGATGTGGGACTGGACATAAAAGAGGAGGAGTTGAGTTCGGTCGTGCACGTAATAGTAGCACGAGGGAGGGAGGGGGAGGCTCCCAGAGGCAGAGAGAGAGTACCATGCCATCTATGCCTGCACATAGAGGAGATGAGTTGAGGACCATGGATCCTTATTTGTATCCATCACGTGATGGAAAGCAAAAAATATTAAAGGACGTATTAAGCACAAAATGGATTCAAAGGGTTGGAAGAGCGTGTACGAAGTTCTTTACATATAATGCCATCCCTTTCAATGCCGTTAGCACTCCATATTTCTAGAGTATGCTTGATGTTATTGCACAAGCAGGGCCTGGTGTTAGGGGGCCCACACCAGCACAGATGAGTGGAAAGTATCTGAGGGAGGAGATTGCTGAAATCAAAGGATATATAGAAGAACAGAAAAGAAAGTGGAAGACTTGGGGAGTTACGATTATGTGTGATGGTTGGTCATCATGTACTCGAGCGAACATAATAAATTCCCTCGTGTATTGTGATCGGCACATGATGTTTATGAAGAGTATAGACGTGTCAAACCAAAAAAAGACAAAAGAATTTATATTTTAGTTAATGGATGACATGGTTGAAGAAGCAGGGGAGGAGAATGTTGTTCAGGTATATTTCAGTTAATTGTGTTTTTACAATTCACTACTTCATTACAACTTGCTAAGTTGATATTTTGATAACATAATAATTGTGTATTTCTCTCATGATTTCTAATAGGTTGTCAGTGATAATGAATCTTCCTATAAATCAGCTGGAAAATTATTGATGGAGAAGAGGAAGCATTTATATTGGACTCCATGTGCTGCTCATACCATTGACTTGATGTTGGAGAAAATTGCAAAAGTGGACAAGGTTGCGGATGGACTTGTGCTAGGGAAGAAGATAACCTCCTTCATCTACAATAGTGCAAGGTTGGTTAATTTAATGAAAGCAAAGTTCACTGAGGGCCGAGAGTTGTTGAGGCTTGGGATTACAAGATTTTGTATAGAATACATAGCTATGGAGTCTCTTTATCGGTATCGAAAGAATTTGAAGCAGTTATTTGTATCTGATGAATGGCATGAAGTTGAGAATTCTGTGTGCCCAACAAAGGCGAAAAAGGCTGAGGTAAAGGAAGTTGTTGAGATTGTCTTAAAGGACACTTGGAAGAAGATTGAATTTGCAGTTCAAGCCATGGAGCCATTAGCAAAAGTTTTGAAATTAGTGGATCAGGACAAGAAACCAACCATGCCGATCTTATATGAAGCGATCGATAGAGCCAAATTGGCATTTCAAAATTTAGTGAAGCATTATAAAATTTTTTGGAAGATCATTGATAACAGATGGAACAAGCAATTGCATCAGGATATCCATGCTGCAGGTATTATTTGTTGTTAACTTTGTTCCAATATTTCATAAGAAATTATATTACTATAATCATATGAAATATGAATTTTTTGTATACGCAGCGTATTTCCTTAATCCGGCTTTTCAGTATAAATACATGTCTGCACACAAAGAGATTAGGGAAGGCTTAATGCGCGTGATTGAGAGATTGGAGCCAGACATGAATCGAGCAGCAAAAGCCGAGAATGAGGTAAAGTTGAAACATCTTATCCAAAGATTAGTATCTTATCACAACATTCAATTAAATAAATGTTTCTTTCTTGATTTCATAGATTAGAGATTATGAAGATTCAATCGGACGTTTTGGGGATGCCATCAAGGATTTAAATCTCGGACTCGGACTCGGTATCGCCCGAGTTAGGGCGAGTTGCCCAATTAATTCGAAAAAATTAATAAAAAAATCTGAAAAAATGCAGAAAAATACTAAAAATTAATCTAAAACTATACATGGGTAATAGGAGTTAAAATTATCAACGTAAGCTTAAGAAATGACATATCGAATACAAAACGAATCACTAATGAGCTATTTAATCATTAAATGTCATATAAAAATCTAAGACTTATATTTTTAAGTTGTCAACATTTAACATAATGTTGGAAACTCGCAATAAACAAGTAAACATACTAAACAACATATCCAAAAAAAGTTATGACTAACCTCATCACCATCCCCACCAACTATTGGCTGAGTCACCACCCCCTTCTCCACTTTCATTAGCATCCTTTTGTTGATATGTATAATGAACTGGATTTGACCCACTCTTTGGGAAAAAAAATGACACAAACTCCTCTCCTCGTGGATGTCCAGACTTGACCGACTCTGTATAATCATAATATCCTGAAGTTCGGACCCCGGAACTACTGCTAGAATGAGGATGATGTGACCCTGATCCATATGGATAATCTCCTCCCTGATGATCATGATACCCAACTGCACTACCACTGGAGTCTAACGATGGTTGCGGCTGCAGTGGAGGATACGGTCCTGGTCCATACGGATAAAACTGTGGATAGTCATGTGCGTATGGAGGATGATGTGCCCACCCTGGATAATCTCCAAAGCCCAAGCTGCCAAACCTATGTTGCAACTCATCATGAGGATAACTGTCAGGTGGCAAGGTCTCATCACTATCACGCCATACAGACTTCCCCTTATCCCTTTGACTCTGACTATGTGAACTAGAATCACGTCCGCGTCGTTGATATGGCACGTGGTGCTGTGCTGCTCGATATGCATCTGCCTCCTCCACAGTCAAAGGTACACGCTCACTAGCACCACCACCACCACCACCACCACCACCACCTCCATTACCATCATCAGATGGAGATGTGGATCCTCCTCCTGCACTAGCAACACTGCCACTACTGGTACCAGAGCCTGAGCCATGCTCGTCATCATCCTTATCCTTATCTATCTGTCTAGTACGTACTGCATCCTCATGTTCCTCATCATCGCTATCAACTGAAATGGCATCAGATCGATGCCGATCTCTGTTTTCCTCATCATTTGACTGCATCCAATCATTTTGTACACTATCCAACAGTGCAACTTCTTGTTCCCTTGTCCACTCATCAAGCACATCATCCTCCTCAAAAATCACATTCAGGTCTATTGGATTGTAGTATGTATCATCATGATCTCTCATCTGTAGATTTCTCACCTTCAATCTCAAATTATAGTGCACAAACACTAGTTCATGTAATTTCTTCGCCTTCAACCGGTTTCGAGCTTTAGTGTGGATTGCTTGAAACGTCTTCCAATTACGCTCACATTCAGATGAAGAGCACACCGCACTTAATACTTTTAATGCAATTGATCTCAAGTGGGGTGCTTGTGAGCCGTAGTTATTCCACCAAGAACCTGCAAATATCAAAATACACATATAAATTATAAATATAAGTGATAGTAAATACAATAAGATTCATTGGATTCATTAGAGTCCCCCACTCCCCGCACTTACATGGAAGGTCTCTTTCTTGTTGTTTGATAACTATGGCATCCCCAAAGCGTCCGATTGCATCTTCATAATCTCTAATCTATTAAATCAAGAAAGATACATTTATTTAATTGAATATTGTGACCATCATGCAAATTAGTAATCTTTTGATAAGATGTTAAAAACAAATAATACCTCATTCTCGGCTTTTGCTGCTCGATTCATGTCTGGTTCCAATCTCTCAATCACGCGCATTAAGCCTTCCCTAATCTCTTGGTGTGCAGTCATGTCATATTTATACTGAAAAGCCGGATTAAGGAAGTACACTGCGTATACAAAAAATTCATATTTTATATGAATACAGTATTAGTCTATTACTATTAGACATTATAGTAATATAATGTCTTATTAAATATTGGAACAAAGTTAACAACAAATAATACCTGCAGCGTGGATATCCTGATGCAATTGCTTGTTCCATTTGTTATCAATGATCTTCCAAAAGGTTTTATAATGTTTCACTGAATTTTGCAATGCCAATTTGGCTCTATCGATCGCTTCGTATAAGATAGGCATGGTTGGCTTCTTGTCCTGATCCACTAATTTCAAAACTTTTGCTAATGGCTCCATGACTTGAACTGCAAATTCAATCTTCTTCCAAGTGTCCTTCTGTAAGACAATGTCAACAACTTCCTTTGCCTCAGCGCTTTTCGCCTTTGTTGAGCACACAGATTTCTCAACGACATGCCATTCATCAGATACAAATAACTGCTTCAAATTCTTTCGATACCGATAAAGAGACTCCATAACTATGTACTCTGTACAAAATCTTGTAATCCCAGGTCTCAACAACTCTCGGCCCTCAGTGAACTTTGCTTTCATTAAATTAACCAACCTTGCACTATTGTAGATGAAGGAGGTTATCTTCTTCCCTAGCACAAGTCCATCTGCAACCTTGTCCACTTTTGCAATGTCCTCCAACATCAAGTCAATGGTATGGGCAGCACATGGAGTTCAATACAAATGCTTCCTCTTCTCCATCAATAATTTTCCAGCTGATTTATAGGAAGATTCATTATCACAGACAACCTATTAGAAATCAGGAGCGAAATACACAATTATTATGTTATCAAAATATCAATTTAGCAATTTGTAATGAATTGTAAAGACAATTAAATGAAATATACCTGAACAACATTCTCCTCACCTACTTCTTCAACCATGTCATCCATTAACTGAAATATAATTCTTTTGTCTTTTTCTGGTTTGACACGTCTATACTCTTCATAAACATCATGTGTCGATCACAATACATGAGAAAATTTATTATTTCGCTCGAGTACGTGATGACCAACCATCACACATAATCGTAACTCCCCAAGTCTTCCACTTTCTTTTCTGTTCATTTATATATTCGTTGATTTCAACAACCTCCTCCCTCAGATACTTTCCACTCATCTGTGCTGGTGTGGGCCCCTTAACACCAAGCCCTGCCTGTGCAACAACATCAAGCATACTCTGGAAATATGGAGTGCTAGCGGCATTGAAAGGGATGGCATTATATGTAAAGAACTTCGTACACGCTCTCCCAACCCTTTGTATCCATTTTGTGCTAAGTACATCTTTTTTGCTTTCCATCACGTGTTGGATACAAATAAGGATCCATGCTCCTCAACTGATCTTCTCTATGTGCAGGCATAGATGGCATGGTACTCTCTCTCTGCCTCTGGGAGCCTCCCCCTTCCTCCCTCGTGCTACTACTACGTGCACGACCGAACTCAACTCCTCCTCTTTTACGTCCAGTCCCAGATCCCCTCCTACATTAAACTGAAAAGGCTGTACTGATACAGAATGGCGCCTCAAGTCATCCATCTGCATAGTCTCCATACTCTGACGTCGAGCAAACTCTATCTGCTCTCTCTCCCACTGCTCCATGTCATCATCACTATCAATGTCACCACTCCTACCAATACTGGACCCACGGCCGAATATAGCTTCCTCATTTAAAGTATCTAACAAATTCTCCTTATCCCTCAATGTCTTCTCCTTCGTACTTTTCCGAGTCCTCAAATGTTGTTGCATCCCCCGCATTATCTCATCTGAGACTTTTGTACACCCAGCTACGTCACCCTTCTTATGTGCTAAGTGCGCCTTCAGTCTAGTCACACCTCCCCACATATCTCGTCCACAGTAGTTGCACATAACATGTCTCGAATTACCTCCAATAATCGTGCCATGTTGCCACCCAACATCACGATCACGTGACATGATTAAACCTAATAAAAATGATACAGATTAGAATATAAAATCAATCATACAAACAATGTATAGTTTATAGATAATTAGACATTAATTATTAAATAAGATAATATAATAGCTAACGATTAACTTCAAAATAAAGTATAGAATATACTTTATCAAACAAAGTATGGATTTTTAAAACCAGAAATAGCTTAAAAAATATAAATACATACTTAAGAAACAGACTATAGTTATTTGTGAAAATTCAAGAATATAATTACACAAATATGTTAAATATAAGTATAATTTATTCTTATTAAATCAATTAATACAATAAATAATATAATTTTATTTTTGCAAAATTAACGGAATGACATAAAAGTTCATATGAAGTGATTTACGTGTCTATGAAGTGAATACATGTAGAGGAAAACAAAAAAAAAAGAAATTTAAAAAAAATTTCGGAATAGTAAAAACCCCCAATTTTCACCCTCTGATTTGTCACCAATCCAAGTGTTTTTCGCAAAAACTTTGAATCTAATAGTCTCTACTAGGTTCTAAGATGATTTTAAGACAAAAATAATGAGTTAAAACGGATTGTAGAAGAAGAAATCACCTTTCTCGCAAATCTCCAAAAATCTGTCAACTTTCCTCCAAATCTTCAGATCTGTAACAATGAAGGCCTAATTTGCATTTTGGTTGTTATAGGATTGTAGAATAGGTCAAGAAATGGAGGAGGGTGCAAGGATTTGAAGGTTGGAGATTTCTAGAAGGAGATACGAGCTCGGGACGGCCAAAAATGGCGTCCCGAGTTCGTCAGGGGCTTTTTAAGCCCTTGTCGCGTGTTCTCGCCCGCGAGGTCTCGGTCTCGCCGAGACGTCTCAGTATCTCCCGAGTCGTTTCGGTCTTGACGAGAACTCGTCGAGATTTATGTTTTTTAAACATCGGGACTCAGTATCGACTCGCCCAGAGCCGATACCGAGTCAACTCGGCCGATGCTACTCGGTATCGGCCGAGTTTTAAAACGTTGGATGCCATAGTTATCAACCAACGAGAAAGAGACCTTCCATGTAAGTGCGGGAAGTGGGGGACTCCAATGAATCTTATTGTAATTAGTTAATTACTATCATTTATATTTATGTGTATTTTGTAATTTGTAGGTTCTTGGTGGAATAACTACGGCTCACAGGCACCGCATTTGAGATCAATTGCATTAAAAGTGTTAAGTGCGGTGTGCTCTTCATCTGGATGTGAGTGTAATTGGAAGACCTTTCAAGCAATTCACACTAAAGCTTGAAATCGGTTGAAGGCGAAGAAATTGCATGAACTAGTGTTTGTGCACTACAATTTGAGGTTGAAGGTGCGAAATCTACAGATGAGAGATCATGATGATGCATACTACAATCTAGTAGACTTGAACGTGATTTTTGGGGAGGATGATGTGCTTGATGAGTGGACAAGGGAACAAGAATTTGCACTGCTGGATAGTGCACAGAATGATTGGATGCAGTCAAATGATGAGGGAAACAGAGATCGGCGTCGGTCTGATGCTGTTTCGGTTGATAGCGATGATGAGGAGCATGAGGATGCAGCACGTACTAAACGGATAGATGAGGATGAGGATGATGACGAGCATGACTCAGGCTCTGGTACCAATAGTGGCAGTGCTGCTAGTGCAGGAGGAGGATCCACATCTCCATCTGATGATGGTAATGGAGGTGGTGCTGATGATAGTGAGCGTGTACCTTTGACTGTCGAGGAGGCAGATGTATATCGAGCGGCACAACACCATGTGTCATATCAGCGACGCGGACGTGGTTCTGGTTCACATAGTCAGAGTCAAAGGGATAAGGGGAAGTCTGTATGGCGTGATAGTGATGAGACCTTACCACCTAACAGTTATCCTCATGATGAGTTGCAGCATAGGTTTGGCAGCTTGGGCTTTGGAGATTATCCAGGCTATCCAGGGTCGGCACATCATCCTCCATATGCACATGACTATCCACAGATTCCACATTTTTATCCGTATGGACCAGGACCGTATCTTCCATTGCAGCCGCAACCATCGTTAGACTCCAGTGGTAGTGCAGTTGGATATCATGATCATCAGGGAGGATATTATCCATATGGATCAGGACCACATCATACTCATTGTAGTAGTAGTTCTGGGGTCCGGACTTCAGGATATTATGATTATACAGAGTCAGTCGAGTCTGGACATCCAGTGGGAGAGGAGTTTGTGACATTTTTTTTCCCAGAGAGGGTCAGATCCAGTTCATTACACATATCGACAAAAGGATGCCGATAGAAGTGGGGAGGGGGGTGGTGCCTTAGCCAGTAGTTGGTGGGGATGGTGATGAGGTTAGTCATTAGTTTTTTTTTTTTGGATATGTTGTTTAGTATGTTTACTTGCAAGTTTCCAACATTATCATATTATGTTAAATGTTAACTTAAAAATATAAGTCTTAGATTTTTATATGACTTTTAATGATTAATAGTCTATCAGTGATTCGTTTTGTATTCTATATGTCATTTCTTAATCCTATGTTGATAATTTTAACTTCTATTACCCATGTATAGTTTTAGATTAATTTTTAGTATTTTTCTGCATTTTTTTTAGATTTTTTTTAATTTTTTCGAATTAATTGGGCAACTCACCCTAACTCGGACGATACCACTCGGTATCGTCCCGAGTTAACTCGGTATCGCCCTATCGCCAAGTCTGATACCGAGATTTAAAAGCTTGGTGGGTAAGGTTTATACTTGATATGTATGAACTGAATTGGCTTTTGGAATCTTGGAAATAAGTGGCATACTAAACTATGATCATGAACAATAACATGCAAATAAGCTTTGAATGGTGTGCTTGTGAAATGAAGATTCTCATGGATTGACTGAGGGTTTCTCTGTAGCTGGTGGCCTTGTGGGCTTCCTGCTGATTACTCATTTGCGGTTTAGTGATGGTGTGATTTTGTTTTTTGGTGTAAGGTATTACTGGATATGTGTGGCCAGATACATTCTTGAATGTTCTGAAGCTGTTTCTGGTCTGAAAATCAACTTTCTTTAGAGTGAAATATTTGGTGGAAAAGAATGATAAATAAGTTAAAATGAAATTCTTGATTGAATCAGGAATTCAAATATAGTGAGTGATTTGGAGAAACATTCTTTTATTTTTTACTGCAAGTTCTGAGTTCTTACTTTTGGCTAGCGTGTGGCAGCTGCCACTAATTTCTTTCTGCCTGGGATTCATTTTAGGAAGAAGTGAATAGGTGCTAACTTCATGAAAAAGAGGAATCTTTTTTGTAAGGGTGACAAGTTGGCCTTTTTTAAAAGCCTTTTCTAATCTTAAGACTTAGTTCTTTTTGTTTACTTCCCATTCCTATCAGTCTAGCAAATAAAGTTGAGAGGCAATACCGGAATTCTCTTTGGTGGGTAAGGAAACCAATCTGAATACCTTTTGATTAAGTGGCATAAGGAGTGGAGCTTTATTGGCAATGTGGGTTTGGAGATTTGTGAGGATTAGTATAGTTTATGGAGTGTTATCATAGCATCCAAGTGTGGCACTTGATAACTAAATTGGGATGTAACTAGTGGAAGCCCATCTTCTTTTTATGTGATGATTTTGTTGAAGGAGTCTGTTGTAAGGTTGGAAATGGAGATTCTACTATATTTTGGTTGGATATGTACAGTGGCAATTGAGTGTTTTGTGTCTCTTTCCAAGATCTTTGCTCTATTGCGGCGCTAAAGTGGCAGCAATTGATGAAGCATTTTATTAGATGTGTTTTTATATAATATGGAGCCCAGCCTTTTAGGTATCTTTAGGATGTGGAGGTGATAGAATAAGATTTTGGGAAGATACATGGTGTGGGGAAGAGTCATTAAAAGTCAGATTTCTCAACCTTTTCAGCATTACTACTTCTTCGCAGATGTACATTTCTGAGATATGTTCCTATGATGGGAGTGGATGGAATTGGAATTTTAATTTCAGGCGGAACTTGTTTGATTGGGAAATTGATTATCTTGCTCAACTATTAACTAGCATTCATGGATATCAGCTGAACTCAAATCAAGATGGGATGAAATGGGTGGGGAACAGATCAGGTGAGTTTACTGTAAAGGGTTTCTACAAGCATCTAAGCAAGAAGGATATCAGATTTATGCTCTCAGAAATGCTATGGCAACCCAATCTTCCATCAAAAATTGGTTTCTTTATATGGACAGCAGTGTTGGGGAGAGTTTTGACAATAGATAACCTCATGAAAAGAGGATGGCAAATCCCAAACAGATGTGTATTGTGCAAATCTGATACGGAGTCTGCAAATCACTTGTTTGTTCATTGTGAGGTTGCTCATGATCTGTGGTCTGTTTTCCTACAGAGATTTGGCAAGTTATGGGTGCAGCCTCAAGATTTGATTCAAGTGTTGCAGTTTTGGAATTGTAGCAAAAGAGTTCTGAGATACGATGTATTGTGGAATTTGGCACCGGCTGCTATTCTTTGGGCGTTATGGAAAGAGAGGAACAAGAGAATTTTTAAAGATTTGTCTAGTTCATTTTGGGGCTTATTAGAATCATCTCTCAACTACCTATTTTATTGGGCGTCAAGTAATGAATCTTGTAAAGGGATGGTTCGTTAGGAGTTTCTTGAGTGTGGGAATTTTTGTGATTTGTAGAACTGATCATGTATACCGATCATGTACTATTTTGTTTCTGTACTCCTTGATCTTTAATATAATCCTTTTTATCACCGACCAAAAAAATGTTACTTATCTATTAGGTCATATTTATTAGATCTTCCTTTCTGTTGGAGGGGATCGTAAGAGAGTGTAGTTGTGGAGGAAATATGAAACCTTTTTTTTTTCAGATAATTCCGCTGCTTCTTGACTCCTCAGATTGATGCTTTACTCCTGCATCTTGCTTTTAAAACAATCTTAGTGCTCTTGAAAGTTATTTTCTATTTGTAGACTGCAATTCTGAACAAGGGAGGCTGGGTGTATCCTAATGTACGATTCCTTTGCAATAATGATGAAGAATTAGTCAGTTTCCACCTCTTGCAATGTTCCTCTCCCCATGGAATATGGTGTTTTTCTCGAAGGAAATCAGGGCCTGTTTGTACTTTCTGTGTCAGTGGGTCCCTTGAATCTTGGTGGCTGACAGATTCAAATGGGAAATCTCTGATAGCTTGGAAAGTGATTTCTTTGTTATGGTGTGGTCTGTTTGGTTTGAGAATTACAAGGAAAGTAATTTATGCCCTCAAACTTATTTCAAGTGGCCATAAATTGCTAAAAAGTTGCTGGTTTCTGATGGAGGAGTTATCTTTATCCTTCTAGCTCATGGTACTGTCTTTTATGTTGTGTATATGGACCCTTTTAATTTTCCTACAATGAAATAATTACATATAAAAGATAATATTCAATAAGTCCAGTTTAGGTGAATACTGCCCTTTGGTAGGAATATATTAAAATTTTAAATCCGAAAATTACATTTGTGCATGGTCTTGGGCACTCTATAATTGTTACAATTACGTAAATAAAACAATAACACATTCAGATGCAATATTTAGGTATTACAGATGATCACTTGCACAGTCGAAAATATATCACAATTAGGCAGCTATTGCACTGATACTCCACATAAGTGCAGTGATTTGCCTACCTCTTAAGATTATTATAGAGATGTACTTATGACTTGATGTTGATACCTAGTAATGTGCACTGACACTCCTACAAGGGGATTTTAAGCATAAATATCATGTATCTGTCTACTAGAACAAAAAAAGCTGGCTTTATTTGCATTTGAACATATGTTGACATGTGTCCTTGCTTCTATTCTTATGAAATGATTTCTTATACTAACTCCTTCGTACCCTTTTGTTGATAGGTAGGAGATAGATGTGAAGTGGAACCTGGAGAGAAAAGAGGTGTTATCAAATTTGTTGGTCAAGCTGAAACCATTGCACCTGGCTTTTGGGTTGGAGTTCAATATGATGAGCCATTGGGGAAACATGACGGCATGTATGTGTGTCTTTACAGTTTAGTTTTTCCCCCCTTTTAGGGTAAATTACACGAAACTCCCTTTATGTTCAATACAATTATAGACAGCTCCCTTCATATCTTCAAAATAACATTCACCTCCTCTAGTTTTAATTAGTTGTAATATTTACCTCCCTTGTATTGAGTGACAGATAAAGGTTGCAATCAAATTTGTTAAATTTTTTTACTAAATGGAAGTTTTTTTACACCGACAAAATTAATTGCTTAAATAAATGTTATTTTTATCTTTTAAATTATTTTTAAATATCTAATTTTAAGGATATAAGTTTAAAATGTTAATAATGGTTCAACTTATATGAGGGTAAAATAAGAATTTCAAGATGTTCTTAACCTAAAATACTTAATTTACAAGGATAAAGTGATCTAGAATTAATGAAATTCATTGTTTCGTTGAATAATCCTCATTATCAATTGGCATAGGGGGTAATTGTGACAATTAACCAAATCTGAAGTGGTGTCAGTGTTATTCCATAAAAATGAGGGGACGTGTCCATAATTTTATTAAACCTCAAGGGAGGTCTGTGTGATTTACCCTTTTTAAATGTCCAATTGTTACAATCTCTTATTCTTGTAGTTTTTCAACTATTTTATATTAGTTTATTATAATATTGGAAAATTTTAATTCTCTATTAACATGAATATCATGGTTGTAATCCATATGCTAATCTTATGGAATAGAGTCGTTTTCATGTTTTTATATTTAGCTGTTGCATTCAGGATCAGTCTCCAAAAGAACCAAGTTTCCTGATGCTAAAGTTTTTCTAAGCTTGAAATCAACTTGGGATGCAATGCTTGTTTTTTTTGTACCCTGTTATCGTGCCTCTCTCTTGCAACCTCCCTAATCCATAGTGTTTTAGGGCCTTGGTTTGGGAGGTTGCAAAAATTCTGTGGAAATTTGGGTGTGTGTCTTGCTCTGGAGCACCCACCTTCAAGGTTTAAGAATTCGGTATTGGACGATACTTCTCAGTATCGGTTGATACTTCCGGAAAAACCCTGACTATCGGGCCGATACTTCTCGGTATTGGCCGATGCTTCTCGGTATCGGCTGACACAAACATTGAAGAGGTCAATTATGCCAAAATCAGATAATCATATCTTCCAATTTAATGATTTTATTTTGGACTTTCCTGAAATGCTGAAATGACATATATTTCTGAAAATATTCTTGCATACGGTTAAAAGTTATATAAACTAGAACTTATGGTTATTTGCTTAGCTTCTATTGGATATTCTTACTTCTGGGTGAATTCCAAGAAGTCTTTATGAACTTTCCTTAAGGTATGGCTTATTCAAACTTAGCAGAAGCAAGCTTTCCTGATTTAAAAATATGCCTTCTTGAAATTCTGCACATCTTATTGAAGGAAACAAAATCATGCAATTTCTGTGAAGCCCATGGAAGGGAAATAAAGTGGACCTTGGTGGAATTTTGTAGTTATGTTTGAGCCTTTCTCCCAAAGCATCCACCAGGAACATCTTGCTCTTTTAGCTGTCTAAATTGGTAAATGAGATGGAGCTCTTATGGTCCAACACTTTCCAATATTCTGTGGAATTTAAAGTGAGTTTTCTCCTGTTGAATGGCACTGAAATGATCGTTAAATGAATGTTTCTCTTAAAGAAAGTTTCCATTTTACTAACCAAAATATATAAATAAATTAACAAATAAAGGAAAGCTTCCATTATACCTTTTAGTAGGAAAGTTTCCATTATACGTTTTACTAGGAAAGTTTCCGTTATACATTTTACTAGGAATATTGCAAACACATGAAATTTCTATCAAAAATTTCATATTTCAAATAGATCGTATCGTATTAGACCTTGCTCTGGACAATTTTTCTGTATTTTGGGCTGTATCTAAGCTTCATATACTTTTTGTTCAACAAAATTCCCTTTGGTATTTGAAATAAAAATTGTGAAATGTTTACTAACTTAAGAAAAGCAGATAAGTTGGAAATCATTTGGGTTCTTATATTGTTATCTCCTTTTATTGAGGAGTAATTGCTAAAATTTACAAACACAAATGTTGAAAGAGGAAGGAGAAAGACTAGAAAGCATTTGATTCCACATCCTTCACAAATTTCACTGATTGTTTTTTTTCCTTTCTAGCGATTCTTGTTCTTCTTCTTGGATCTCTAGAATGCTTGTCGTTCTTGGATCTCTAGAGTGCTTGTTCTAGTTGTGAGTGTAACTGTCTCGGTTGATCAGTACCCATGAAATCTAGTCAGTTCTTCCTCTGTAGATTACATATGCTGTGTAAATTTTGTTGTTGCAGGGTGAAAGGAAAACGCTACTTTGAATGCCCGCCACTTCATGGTGCAATGGTCAGGCCAGACAGAGTAAAGGTCTTTATATGGCTTTATTCATATTTATCTTCTAATGCTCTATTTCTAATGTGCTGTTGTCCTCATTGTTTACTTGCTAATATGTTGTTATATTTTGTTCTGGGTCATTTTGTTGATTAGATGGGGTTGATCCCATGAATAACATAAATTAAGTAAAAATTTCCTTGCAGCATAAACAAATAGCAAATTGAATCATGAACCAAAAATTATAATTCAACTTTAGGTGAAAAACCTTCCTTCATGTTATTTACAAATAGGAGAACGCTAAGTGAGATTCCTCTTTAACTGTAGAACAAAAGAATGGCAACTTGAATTGTGGACCAAATTTGAATTTCAAAAGTTGAAAAACTTTCCCCTTGCTACTCATATAGGAAGCTTGTTACATGGGATTTGCTATCAAGAACTACTGATTGCAAATTTTAGAACAGACGAACAGTGAGATACCATAGACTAATTTCTGTTGTTTTGTCTGATGAAAGACTAATTTCCCAGAAAAGTTCTGTTGTCCCTCTCTTTTTCCTTGTCATTCACCTCATGCATAGGAGGTGTAAGATGAAGAATAGTTCCTAGACTGCGAGACCTTCAACTCTTATCTCTGCTTTATCTTCCCAGGCAAGCAGCTTACTGAAAACATTAAACATAAAAGAATAAGATATACTGGATAAGTAGTAATGGTATTGTCTTCTTACTTTTTTTCCCTCCGGCAAACCTTTTCTTCTTCATCCTCAATTTTATTTATTTCCAAATTTTTCAATATTTGTCCTACAAATTGGTACTGCCACTATGGGAGAGCAGGTTAAAATTGGGTTGGGTTGAGCATCAATAATATTGCTCCTCTACTTAAACCTTTCATTTCTTCTATGTTCTTATTCACTCAGTTTAACCTTACTGTTTGATTGTTTAATAACACTACTTAGAAGATCAATTTATTTTAATGGATTACAAGGTTGATTCTGATCAGTTGTCTTCCAGGTTGGTGACTACCCTGAGCGGGATCCTTTTGAGGAAGAAATTTGAAGCCATCACAAAATGATGTTCTGCAGTTGGTGGTTGATATAAATTTATTTGCTTCTCTAATATATTATCCGGCTTTGCTCTCCATTTCTCTCAATGTGGAATATTTACGAAGATGTTTGAAATATATTAAAACCATAGCTTGAGCAAAGAAATCAGTTTTTATAAATTTCGTTCAGCTCATTAAACATAAAAGCTAGGCCAACTAGGCTTGGTTAAAATGGAAAAATGTTGTTATGTGCCTTGTCCATTCAAATATTGTAACTTGAGGCCATAGCATTTTTGTGAATTTGTAAGAAGATTGTTACAGAAGATGTGAGGATATCATCAGGCGTGGGCTATTTAGATTATTAATTAATGATATAGGATTATAATTATTTATTTTTTTTCTTATATTTTTAATAATAATAATAATTTACAATTCCCTTTTAGAATTCTATTTTTCATTTTATATCTTCGTAAAAAAATCCTAAAGAAAAAAAGAATAAACCTTTCTTTAGAATTCTGTCTATATCTATTTTGAATTATCAATTGGTAATACCTATGATTAAGGGAAAATTTTTATCCCTTTTAAATCTCACTTTTTTAAATAAATCTTATTATAATTCCAAATCCTTATTTAAAAAGAAGGAAAAAGAGTATCCTACTATAATTGGAAATATTCTTATCTCACTAATAGGGGACGTTAGTTAATAATTTAGGAGGATTTTTTTTCCTCTTAACTTTTCTTATTAATAATAGTTATTCATTATAAATCTATCTAATTTTATATTTCAAAATATTTTTATTTAAAATCTTTATCCTTTTTAGAATCCCATATGATTGGGTCAGGGAATTGGGGGTGGAATTGGGGCTAAGAATTGGAATTGGGCTCTCAATTCTGATTCTTTTGATTGGTTGGACATTTTAAAATTAGAATTAGAATTGCAACTCAATTCCATAAATTGGGTTTTAGGATATATTTAAGATTACCCAATTCCCTACTCCATAGAGGAGAATTTGGGATTTATTGAGAGGAATTAGGCAAATCGATAGAAAGAACCCATTGACTTTCTCTATATCAGCGTTTTTTGTGTGATACTGTTCGTCTTTCTTCTTCGTTGCTTGATGTTGCATAATGGCAGTAGTATGAATGTGATCCCCCTCCCCTCCTCTCCCTCTCCTGTTTTCTTCTAAATACGTGTCTATTATTTGTTTCCTTCTTTATTGCAAACAATGTTAAACACCTCTCTAGATCTCTCTTTCTCTCTCTATCTCTCTCACTCTTTCTCCTCCTTCCCCCTCTCTCAATCTTCCATTTTCTCCTTAACAGATGTTGTACAGCTTTTGTTTCTGAAGAGAGAGAGATGATACCCAGCTCTCTCTCTCTCTCTCTCTCTTCCGTTTTTGTACAGGTTTTTTTTTTCTAAATAGAGAGAGATGTTACCTGGCCCCCTCTCTCTTTCCTCCCCTCTCTCTCTTCTGTTTTTTGTACAGGTTTTTTCCAAACAAAGAAAAGGTACCCAGCCCCCTCTCTCTCTTTCCTCCGCCCTCTCTCTCTCTCTTCCGTTTTTTCAGGTTTTTTTTTTCTAAAGAGAGGAGAAGTAATACACAGCCCCTCTCTCTCTCTCTCTCTCTCTCTCCCATTCACTTTCTCTCTTCTGTTTTAATCTGAATAGATGTTGCAAACAACTACAAAGACGATAATAGGTATATGGATCATCAATGATCAGTAAGATGCGTCCTAGGGTAGATAAATATCAATAATAAAATAGAACCAAAAAACTATAATTGTTAAGTTATTATTAAAAATATTACAAAATTAAAATTGAATTTTATAAGTTCATCCGATCAATAGAATTTGAATTTATATCAATTATTTATGGAATTGTCATTCCAAATTTCAATTCTTTATCATCCAATCACAATAATTACAATTTAACTCAATTCCAATTCTTAATGAATTGGAATTTGAATTAGAATTCTTAATTTCAATTCAAATTCATCGAACCAATCGGACCCTTAAAGAAATAGGGAATTCATTACCTTTTTGGAATTCTATCTCATTTCGATTTTATTTTATTTTTTAAAATTTTTATACTTTTTAGAATGAATGAAAGAAAAAAGAGTAGGTATTATTTGTTTTTATTTTTTATTTTTTTACTCATAATAATAATAGTTTGTTATACATGCAATCTAATTTTTATTTTTACTATAGAAATCTTTATATTTAATTGCATAGTTAACACTTGAATGTATCAAAGCAAAAATTGAATTCTAATATTCTTCAAAATTCTTATCAATGATCTTTAATTACAAAATAATCTTTTATATTTAGAGTCCCAAAATAGATTCTCAAGAAGATGGAAAATTAATTTTTTAATTTGCACAAATAGTATTCTTATATTAAATCATATAAATATTAACATATTTATTACACTTCAGTAATAAATCTTCAAGAACGAAAGAAATTTAATCAAATAATTATAAGTGAAATTCCTATGATTATATATAAAAAAAAGAGGAGGATGACTAAGAAAATAATTCAAATAATTATAAGTGAAATAAGTGAACGTTACCAATTTTCATCTATTCAATTAAATAATATAGTTATTTTTATTATATATACAATTTTCATATATTAAATACTATATTTATTTCCGTAATCATAACATTTTAAAAGAGAAGAACATTATTGTATTCAATATATAAAAATTAAGTTGCAAGTCTTCATATATTCCAAAATAATATAGATAAAATATTTTAATTTATAATAGTGAGTAATAGATTTAAAAAAAAATTTTATTTACTTTTTATTTTTATGAAAAAACAAATTTTTTCTTTTATAATAAAAATAATATGTTTATAAAATTTTCATTTTCATCATTATATATGTATTTCATAATTATAAGTACTAGCTCCTTAAAATAATTCTTAAAATGAAATTTAACTTTAGTTGTATCGAGGAACAAAAGAATCACAAACTCTGAAATCATTCTCAATGTGCTCATATCAAATTCGCTCCTAACCATATCGGATTGGTAGTCGGGTTGACCAAAAAAAAAAAAACTTTAAAATTCAAAGATATGACTAATTTTTAAATAGAATACAGAAATTAATCATATATTTATTCATAAAGAGCGGATACACAAGTCAACTACAGACAAATGCTAAGTTGCTCCTATAAGGGTTTTGCCACGTGGCCCACACCAAACCCACTCCAAAAGTCCAAATCCTTTCACGTTAAGGGGCAGCTATTAAATGTTAAAATGTAATTGAATTAAATGGAATATGTAAATTAATGATGTATGTATTTATTCATCACTACCAAAAAAAAGTATGTATTTATTCATAAAATTACAGTTTTATATGAGATTTATGTGGAAAATATTTTTTTATTTATTTTAAAACCGAGTTCAGGATGGGGTTAGGGTTAGACTGGGTAGATTTGTAAATTACCAAACCCTGACCAATAGGGGCAGACCAAGGCCTTGGACCTAAAAGGAAAAAAATTAATTATTTCCATGAATCCAAAATAAACCTTCAAGGGAAAAAAACCCAAGGATTTATCTTAAATTTTCCCATTAATTGCTTTGTCAATCGCGAGAGCTGGTACAAGCCCTATAACTAACCAGATCAAGGAGAAATTTAGAAAATTGCAGTTTCTTAATGTACTGGCCAATACAGTTCGCTGCCAATCGGGATGGACCTGGTTCGAATAAAATTTTTCAAAAAAATAAAAAAAGAATTGGAGAAAAATTTTGAAAATTTAAAAATTTTGGCTCTCTTTTTGCTCATTTCTCTTGGTTCGAGTTAGACCGGACGGTCTAGACTAGTACCACCTGGTCTCGTTTTGACTCCGCGGTCCTGACTTGAGACCGCTTGAGTTTACTCCTTTAGAAAAGAGGGCACCAGACCGGCATCCTCCGGTCCTAAGTAGTGATGGGTTGGACCGATACTATCCGGTCCAGTAAAGCATGTTTACAGCCTCCTAATTTCTTTTCTTGGAGACCTTTGAGGCTATAGTTTCATTACGTGCAAGAATTTTAAGTGATTTGCCCATCAAAGCTAATTGTTTATTTATAATCACCACTAAGCATGCTTATGAGATATATCCATGATCTAATTAAAAAAAAAAAAAAAGAGATATATCCATGAAGGTGGGCATGCATATTAATTTCCAAAAAAAATCCTTAAAAATATGAAAAAAGAAAAAAAAAATTCATCAAGATGGGCATGTATATCTCCAGCGAAATAATTAAAATTATGAAAAGACAAAATAATAATAATAATAATTTCATTGTAATACTTGCATGATGTTGTTAAGGGGTAATGTAAGATTTCATGGCTTTATTTATTTATTTATTCATTCTGGTTTCTCTTTTCTTTTCCGCATTTGTCTTGTTCATAGCTCCACTCCACACCACCGTATCCCGCATACTCAAATTTTCTCCCAAATACTTGGAGGGCAGTTTTGCATTAATTGTCTATATTAAAAACGTGTAGGGAGGTTTTGACTAATTTAACCTTATATTAATTATGCCTTAACGAGAAATGGTAAGGGCTTTTTAGGGAATAGGCAGGCTTTTTGACTAATTCTACCTATGAATGCCATCCCTCTAAATTTCTTGATAATTCTCAACATATTTTTAATTTACTCACGTTTACCCATAATGGTGCGGAAGCCGGACTGTGGAGCTGTTATCTGCATTTTTGCATTTTTAGATGGAACTCTCACCAGGAGGTTTAGTTCCACTAGGATTAGAATTACTCGTAATCCGCTATATACATAGGAATAAGTGGCCAAGTGATCTCTCACTCTCACTCTCACTCTCAGAAACTTCTCTCTCTCTTTCGCCATCTGCAGCGGCCGATCAAGATCTCCTCTCTCCACCGATCATCATCAAAAGCTTCTTTCTCCACCAACTTTGATCTCTATTTTCTCCACCGATCATCAAAACTATTTTCTCCGTTTCATCGATCGTTCATCTGTGTTACGTTACGTGATAGCCAATCAAAAGATCGATCAAAGACATGAGTGGATACCTATTGCATTCCGGGTTTCGATTTTCTCCCAAGGATGAAGAGATCTTCAAAGATTATCTGCAGAAGAAGGTGAGCGGTGAAACCCAACTATACATTGATTTTTTTGTGGTTGAATGTGATGTCTATGGGGATCAACCACCATGGGAGCTATGGAGACCTTCATCCAAGGGCAACAAGGATTTCTACTGCTTCACCAAGCTCAAGAAGATGGGTGACAACGGAATGAGAATTCACAGGACTGTTGCAGGCGGTACTTGGAAAGGTCAAGCTGGAGCTCAACCGGTTTTAGATGCTTCCGGGAATGTCATAGGATATAAGACAGCTTACACGTTCACCCAGAAAGGAGCTGAGACTGCGAGGGTGGGATGGATCATGCATGAATATCAGCTTCTTCAATCTTATAATAACCCTAGACAGGTAATTCACGTATTACTTGCATCTTCGATCTTTAATAATATATATATGTTCAGAGCTAGCTAGTTTCTACTTTTTTTCTTTAAAAAATCTTTTTCATGCAATGAGCTAGGTTTGAATATATAACGTTAATTGGTGCATGCATGCAGTTCGAAGATTACGTGCTCTGTAGGATCAGAAACCTGAAATGGTCAGATTCAACTTCGGTGCAATATGGAGATTATACTGTTCTTCCCTCAGCACTCCTTGATGCTCCCGGGGTTCAATTTGATCCCGAGGACGAAGATCTTTTGCAAGAATATCTACCGAAGAAGGTGAATGGTGAACCCCTACCATACGATGTTGTCGTTGATTGTGATGTTTATGGGAATCAACCACCATGGAAGCTATGGAGACCTTGGAAGGGCAACAAGGATTTCTACTGCTTCACCAAGCTCAAGAAGAAGAGTGACAAAGGAATGAGAGTTGAAAGGGGTGTTGCAGGCGGTACTTGGAAAGCTCAAGCCAAAGCTAAAGAGGTTTTTAATGCTTCTGGGAATCGAATAGGATATAGGAGAGCTTATACGCTCACCCAGAAAGGAGCTCATGAGAGAGGGGGATGGATCATGCATGAATACCAGCTCCCTCAATCTTATAATAACCCTAGACAGGTAATTAACGTATTACTATTACATGCATCTTCTTTAATAATATATGTATGTTCAGAGCTAGTTTCTATATATGTTTTTTTAAATTAAAAAAATCTTTTACCATTTAACTGGTGGGTGCATGCAGTTCGAAGATTCCGTGCTCTGTAGGATCCGAAACCTGGAAAGCTCACACGAATTTGAAAGCCTGGATGCAGACACAGCTAGCGTTCTTCCCTCAACCTCAGCACTCCTTGATGCGCCCGGATTTCAATCTGTTCCCGGGGATGAAGAGCTTTGGCAAGATGGAGATGATCATATGTCTTTTGTTGAAGATCTACTTATAAATGAAGAAGAAATGAATGGAGTGGCTCCCTTCCTAGATGAGCCATTGAAACTGCAGCCACTGCCAACCCTGCAACAAGATGGTGCTCACACTGAAGCAGCAGATGATAATATGCTTTTTGACCCAGACGAATTGCTTGCACTCTTAGATGAGCCAATTGCACCGGTACCGCCACTGCCAAACCTGCAACAAGAGTCAACCAGCACGAGCATAGTCATTGATGCTCCCGAAGGGCTAATTGATTGGAGTACAATCACAGATCATCTGCTTAATGAGGATGATAAAGTAGAAGATGAACTAAGCGAAAAGGAATTCGATGCAGTCATTAGAGAATTCAAGGAAAGCTTTGATGGAGGGTGTAATACCAAACGAAGAAAAGTAGATACAATCGCATGTTGAAGTAAATGACTGTATTGCAAAAGATGAATAATTAAGTCGCTGTCAAAGCCTTAGATTCTTTATTCTTTTGTTTTCTGTTTTTATGTGCAACTGTAAATGATGAATTTGGACAAAGTCAAAATTCATGTTATATGAAAGCTTGTTTCCTCTTGTTTAGCATTGTCTTTCACTCCCAGAGATAAACTACCCGGCCGGTGAAAATTTCCCCTACTACTCATATAGGAAAGATTGATTGTTACATTGGGATTTGCTATCAAGAACCACTGATTTCAAATATTAGAACAGACAATAACAGTGAGATACTATTGACTAATTTCTGTTGTTAATTTCGTCTGACAAATTAAAGACTAATTTCCCAGCAAAGCTCTGTTGTATATATCTCTCTTTTGCCTTATCATTCACCTCATGCATGGGATGTCTAAGATGAAGAATAGTTCCTAGACTACTGCTCGACCTTCAACTCTTATCTCTTGCTTTATTTTCCCAGGCAAGCAGCTTAATAAAAGCATAAACATAAAAGAATAAGATATATGGCCGGATAAGTAGTAATGGGTTGATAATAAGACTTTATTACCCGGATTTCCTCTCCATTTCTCATAAAACCTTATATCTAAACTGCATGCAGTATGCAAGTTGAATCTGTTTATTCGTTCCATTACATTTAATTCAAGTTTTTTTTTAGAATAATCTTCATTTCACTACCTCAGTCCCACTTCCCTGTTGGCCTTCCTCTTACCATTATAGGCCCTTCAATATTCACTGGATATGGTCTCAAACGACCTTTGGATAACAGGAAGGACTTTCTTTTTTAAGTGATGGCCATGTTTTGTATGCAAAAATATGAATCAATCAAAACTCAGTCACATGCAGATTATTCAGTTTGACATGGAATTTTTAATTAGGATTGCTTAAGACTCTGACTGTGTGTTGCAGTAGATGAATATGGGTTTCTTCCTTATCATTGCAGGACTATGTTTTTGCATTTTTATGCCCTTTAATTCATAGTTTTTTTTTGGCAGTTTTGTGTCATCTCTTTTGACACACTGGAGTCATTGGTGCAGGTTGCTCAAAGATTTAATGGGTTGCAGGTCTGATGAGTAGATACAGATATATTGTAATTAATATGTCCATAAACAATAAGCTGCTGTAACTCATGGGGAAAACAGAGGGGAAAGTTGGTGCCATTTTCTTTCACTCAGCACTACTTTTCAGCAACAAATGTGTCTATTAATTTAACACCATGAGTATATCGATTAACTGTAGAAATAAGTGTCTTTTCTATGCATGACGTTTCTCATTTCACTAAATTATTAATAGATCAATTAGATGTAACCGTACGTGCTTGCTTTCATTTGAAAAACTTTTCACATTTGGGGTATTAATATATGGGTGTCTTATTTATGATTTATTGATAAACCAATACTAGCTAAATGTACGCAAATGTTCTTAAAAATATGAAAATAAAAAAATACATGAAGCTGGCCATCTACGTTTCCAACAAAAGTCCATAAAAGTATGAAAAGAAAAAAAAATATCCATGAAGGTAGGCATGTATTTCTCCAGCGAAATCTTTAAAAATATGAAAAGAAAAAAAAATTAATTTCATTGTAATGCTTGCTGTTGAAGTATTGTAAGATTTAGGTCACTATGTCAATAACCAATGATCCACTTTCCCAAGTCTTATAAGGGTTTAGCCCATACGCCCCTAACCTTACTGGGTTGGTACGTACTTGGTAGTAAAACATGTCGGGTTGGCCTAGCTAATTGTAAAATGTTAAAATATAACTACTTTTTATACAAAATAAATTAATTAATAATGTTCTTATTTATAAATTATATTACTAATTTATTTATAAAATTATTTTTTTATATAGGGTTTATGTAAAATATATATGTATATAAATTTAAGGTTGGTAGGATGGGTTAGGATTGGATATTGGCTAGAGATATATATAAATTACCTAACCCTAATCATTTTGGTAGATTGAGGCTTAAGATCTACAAAGAATACTTAAACAAAAATTTTACTATTTCCTTGTATCCAAAATAAACTTTCAAGAACTAAGTTTAATGGCATGAAAGAATATTTTAAGGCTTTTTGCATCCATATCCCTGCATTATAATATATTTGTATTTATATCCTCTTGTTTTAAGTATTTGTATTTATACCCCTCCATTTAGCATAATCTTTATGGTTGTACCCTTGATGTTAAAGTCACTAACTAGAATAACCTTTCGTAAAATAAAAAATATTTTGCATCTATCTTTTTATATTACCTTCTATTTTCACTTATTTTATTATATTGTTACACTTATTGCATTTTACCTTAAGTTATTGATATTAATTAATTTGCTTAATTGATAATTATCCATTGAAACATAGTTAGCCATATATTTATTTGAATGTTTAGTATTTTTTTAATATCTTATAGAAGGTTATTTTAGTCATTTAACAAAAATAAAGCTCAAAAGGTAACCAAATTTGACGTCAGAGGTATGTTTGTAACGATTATACTAAATGGAAGGGTATAAATATAAATCTTAAAAACAAAATGATATAGATGCAAATATATTATAATGTAGGGATATGGATACAAAAAACCCAATATTTTAACAAACACTGAGAGAGAGATATGGATCGTGAGTAGCTTCTTGTTAATATTTTAACCTTATTTTGGTTATTCAATTTTAATATTTAATATGAAAATTTCAGATTACGAGGTCCCTTCTCTATGGGTTCAATTCAATCAAATCTTAGAGATAACAAAGTAAAAATTCAAACAAGTAAACACCGAATTTTTACGAGGAAAACCTAGAATTCCATCCAAGGGCAACAAGGATTTCTACTGCTTCACCAAGCTCAAGAAGATGGGCGACAATGGAATGAGAATTCACAGGACTGTTGCAGGCGGGACTTGGAAAGTTCAAGCTCTAGCTCAACCGGTTTTCGGTGCTTCGTGATTCCCATAGGATATAAGAGAACTTACACGTTCACCCAGATAGGAGCTCATGAGAGAGGGGGATGGATCATGCATGAATACCAGCTCCCTCAATCTTATAATAACCCTAGACAGGTAATGTATTACTATTACATGCATCTTCTTTAATAATAAAAATATATATGTTCAGAGCCAGTTTCTATTTTTTTTTAAATTAAAAAATCTTTTACAATTAATGAGCTAGGTTAACGTTTGAATATGTAACTTTAATTGGTGCGTTTCCACCAAAAAAAACTTTAATTGGTGCGTGCATGCAGTTCGAAGATTACGTGCTCTGTAGGATCAGAAACCTGAAATGGTCACACAAATCTGAGGATGCAATTTCGGAGCAAGATGGAGATGATATGTTTTCTGTTAAGATCTAATAGGTGAAGAAGGAATGAATGAATTGGCTCCAGAACTTCATGAATTGGAGGCATTGCCACTGCCAACGCCAATCCAACAAGAGTCAGCCAGCACGAGCACAGTCCATCCCGAAAGACTACTTGATTGGACCAGAATCACAGATCGTCAACTTACTAAGGATGATGTCTTTAATGTAGAAAATGAACTAAGTGAATCAGAAATGAACGAAAAATTTTATGCAATATTCGTGGAAAGAATGAATGAATTAGTTGTAAGAATCAAGGAAGAAGAGTAGATTGAATAGCAATTTGAAGTTATAAACGAGTGTATTTCTGTTGGAATAAATGCATTATTCTCTAGAAGTCTCCTCCTTGGTACATGTACAGGTTACAATAATTATCTCTATATCATTTTTTCCCTTTCTTTGATCTTTCTTTTTGGTTGCTGTAATGTGCTGTTTTTCAATTCTTTAGTCATCCAATCACAAGAATTTTAATTCTATTCAATTCTAATTCTCACCATATTCCAAATTTAAAGGGAAGAATTTATTTTAAAAAAAAAAAAGGAAAGACTAAAATTGATAGCTAGCCAGTTGTGAACAAGTTCCATTATAACAAATTTCTTTGCAAACCAATTAACATATGGAAAACCATTATTCCCTGGTTTCATTCTTGTACTTAAATCAATGGTTGTTATATATCATCAAGGTAAAGATGTTATCTGATGGAGTGATGAGGGAGGCAAAACCCAATGCTGCAATAAAAAATTAACCTGTATTGGTCAAACAAAAATCCTTTTCCTTAAAGTGATTTCAATTGAAACTTCTATGAAATTTAAATAAAATTCTTATTGAAAAATCACTTTAAGATAAGTCACAGGCTCACAGCTCATGCCTCACACTTGTGTCCAAAAGGGATGTAAATTAACTAGAAATATACCATCATCTGCCAATTTTCCAGGAGACAATGATCCTAAATCCTGGTCAAGGAAGCATGCATGAGCCAGCTGAAATAGTGTACCTGAAAAGGCCAAGTCTATATTGTTAGTAGTAGAACACAGAAACAAGATAAGCAGTTATGGGTCAACCAATATGCATGAGTTTTATTGGCCATGGTCATGTGATTTAGATACCAAGTGGATGATGTAAATTCCACGAAATACAACAAAATAACAAAGCCAAAGCAAACCAAAATGTAAAGGGTGCTACCATTCACGTTAATTGTTCACCTAACAAACAAAGTCAATTTAGATCTTCTTCGGTCTATACCACCATCCTGTAAACGTATAAACCCACAATCTGAACACCCCGTTAGAAATGTCAGGAAAATCTTATTATTCTCCTGAGCTCGTAGATGTTAAAAATCTACAACGCATGATTTATTACATTAAATCATCAGATAAATGTATAAATCCTACTTAAAATCCTTCAGGTGCATGGGATCCCGTGATTTTAATTCATATCATGGGTTTACTTTTTTTTTTTTTTTTTGGTGGAGAATATCATGGGTTTACAATTTGATGCGCAAAGCCTTACACACTTTAATATTAAAGCTTACCATGCATATAAAGTGAATTTACTATTTATGATTTCAAAATTAGTGTATTTCCCCTTTTCCTTTTTGTTTCTCCAGTTGGGTGTGTTTTTTTGTCGGAATCTAAAAGAAATGAAAGGAAAGGAAACGATAATTTCCGATACAATATAAAGCAAATTTACTATTTATGGTATCAAAATTAGTGTGTTTACCCTTTTTCTTTTCGTTTTTCCAGTTGGGTTTTTGTTTTTTTAAGGAAATATATAAGAAAGGATAGGAACATAAAATTTTTAATGAGATTTGTGTATTTGGATCATAGTAAAATGTGGGCCCATAAGAAAGTAACCGAGAGTGGAAAGAAATATGGTTTTTTTTTCCTTTTTCTTTTCCATTGTTTTACACGTAAGGCTACGTTTGGCTGTCGAGAGAATGTGAGAAAGAAGAGTGAGAAAATAACAGAGAAGAAAGTGAAACAAAAGGAAAGAGAAAAATAACTGTCTTGATGTGTTGTTTAGATGCTACAAGAAAATTATATAGTTAATATTAAAAATCTTGCATTTTGTGTTTGTATAACAAGAAAATCATAGGAATCCTAAACAATATTTTCAATCCTACCCTTACATAGATATAACCCAAAATTTTAATTATTAATGAATAATGAGACTCACTAACGACATAGTCATTTTATCTCTCCCAAATAGTCATTTCATTAAGCATTCAATAAAACGAATCTATCATTATGTACAGATTTTAAAGAGCCAAGAAGATGAAAAATAATATTAATATTTAGTTTCTCAATACAATAGCAGCTCATGCTTGTAACATATGACAACGTTGATACTTTCAATTTATGTTAATGATACACTCCCAATATCAAGAATTCAAGTTGTAGAGGAAAAAATAAATTAACAAAATAATGTAAAGAAGAGTCATGCAAATGTGAACACTATAGGGTTAAAGAAGATAAATGTCACTGAAAGAGGGGTATCATTGGAAAATTTTTCTCACGACATAGAATTCGATCTTAATCTGTAGTAGAAAAATGGATGGTTAATATTATTTTTAATCTCGAGAAATTATGGGCCCAACAATTTCCTAGTTATCCAAACGCAAATGGAAAGCAAGAAAAGCATATTTTCATTCAATTTCCTTTACTCCCTCGCTATCCAAACGGGGCCCAAACAAATACAGCATTGAAAGAAAATATGGAAAAAGTTTTTCTTTTTCTTTTTTTCTGTTGGGTTGGGTTGGGGGGAGGGGGGGAAGGAAGAGAATCCTATACAGGAAAACATATATGCTGGCCGGTTGCAAATCGTCTGATGCTATTGCTTGCAAACTTAAATTCGAAACCATTAGAAAAGTTGAGCATGAAAACCCTTTTACCCGTAAGATTTGTAAATTATATAGTTTGGAACTGCTGTATTTGAAAAACTTGGGCTCCATAAAAATTTATGAATTAGATCAAATAAGCACGCCGAGGTTATTAATGTAGAATTTGGACAAAAGGTTATTCATGTTATATTAAATTCTGTCATGTTATGCTTTCTCTATTTTCACTTATAGGTCATTCGCCCAGTTACTATGAAAATGTAAAACGAGTTTTATTACCAAAAATTCATGCACAAACCTTTTCATTAAACATCTGGATAGCTTTTAACAGAAAAAACCCCAAGTTACATCAAATAGCTGGATTCTGCCTCAACGCCAAAATGACTTCAAAAAAAGTAGTTGTCCGAATTCGGTTAGTCAGAAAATCACATCCGAATGCCATAATTGTGTGCGGAATTAACATAACTATTCATCAACATCAACAATCTTGACAACTGCTGTATCCCCGATCTTCTCGAAGACGACAACCCGGTCATTATGCTTGAGCAAGCCCACTGATTTACCATGCTTCAGTGCAAAAGTTAATGCAGATTCTTCACCAGAATCTTCTGAAGTTGCCTGCAGGCAAGTAACATTTAAAAAATAATCGTAAATGATAAATAATGAAAAAGAGGATAACTAAGTAAATAATCTGGTATAACTGCAAATGAAATATGGATAAACCAGAATGTTGCCAGAAAAACATAATAATCATTGTTTGCAACTGGGTTGTTGGAGCAAATAATGCTATATAAACATATAAAAAACTAGATTCAGCTAAATGTTCTAACAGGAGGGGGGAGAGAGAGAGAAGCAGTGCAACAGATCCTGGCTGGGCAAAGCAATTCCAACAGTGTAGGTGCCTAGGCTACATTGCAATGCACTTCTCACTTCGGTTCCATTCCAAAAAGACAGCATAATTTTGTTTTAGGGGGAACCCTAGTGCTTCATGTAGCTATGACTTCGAGAAACAATATTAGTGCCCCCATTTTAGATATCAAAAATCCAAGGAGACTCCTCAAACATATGTAAACATCTTTCGATACATTTGTTGATAGCTAAATCACAGTATTTCATTCAAAGGCATACATCTGCACCAAAATCATGACCACTCCTTACCTGATTAGGACTCGCCAATATGGGATAGATTCCTCTTACTCCAAGGCACTGTCTAGCCTGCAGTATGAAACCAAATGCAGATACTGTTATAAGGAAATAATTATTTTAGAAGCCTTCCAATTTTGGAAGTGATAGTGATGTTCAGTTTCCAAGTAACAAATGGTAACCTCAAAAAGTCCCACCTTCAAACTCAGGAAAAACTGTTACCTGTAATAAACCAGAGAAAGTAGAATTAGATGCATCTGTCTTGAGAAGTGGTATCACAACGGCCAGGACAGGCACTGATGGCCTATATTTTGCAATCAACCTGTCGATGAAAATTTAATAACTAAGGGGATGAGCCAAATTTTGCATTCTTAAAATTTTATCAGGCATTGCTACAAATAGCAGTACCTTGGAGATTAAGAGCATGTAGGAAAGTACCTCGCTGCTCTCCCAGATGATGTGAACACAACTATGACTGCAGCCCGGACTTTAGCTGCAACACGCACCTTCAAGTCAAAAGGTCCATCATGCATAATGTTAACATGTATCAGTGAAAAGTGTACAAATGCTGACATCAATGAACAACAAATCTCAAATACCGCTGAAGAAGCAACAGATTCTGCGTGTGACATTGGCTCCCCAACATGTTTTACTATTCGCTTGAACTGAAGGGACTGGTTGTAAACTTTTTCAGCCTACAAAAAGGAAGTTTGTTTAAGTACCGGATGAGGCTAATGCATTATGCATGCATATGTACATCTGTATAAA
This sequence comes from Buxus sempervirens, assembly GCA_947561395.2. NCBI lineage: Eukaryota > Viridiplantae > Streptophyta > Magnoliopsida > Buxales > Buxaceae > Buxus > Buxus sempervirens. Next base: position 56,098,670 of record OX387182.1, read on the forward strand.
TAAATTCACACGATACTAGGGTCTTGACCATTACATTGTACCCGGCAGATTTAATTTTGACAAATTGCTAGGAACATAAATTCACACATTTGATTTATCCTAGTGCAGTTTTAATTTTACCTTTATCAATGAGAAATAGACCACCAGTGCATGTACAATTAAATATCAAATTAACATAAACAAACTTACTTCTGCACAGATTCTCCCCACAGTTTTTATTGTCTCAACAGGATAGAGACCTCGAAGCGTCTCTGCTCCTAATAAAATACCATCCGTTCCTGACAAATACTGAGAAGTGAGAAATAATAATATCATGGAATCTGAAGAAACCAACAAATAGTAAGGAATGTAAATGCGATAGTACAGACCATCAAGAACAGCATTTGCAACATCAGTTGCTTCTGCACGAGTTGGCCGTAAATTATTAGTCATACTATCTACTACTCGAGTTATTATAGCAGGTTTTCCAACCATGTTGCACTTGTAGACAGCAGACTTCTGAAACAAGAATACCTGCAGTAAAGATATCACAAAGAAAGTATCAAAATAGAAAATGCTGCAAATGGTAACATTCAGCTCACACCAAAGAACACTTGTAATCAGTTTTTCTTTTGGTTGTTGCAGATATTAGAACCCTGGTTTTATTGGATTCTCATTGGTTTTGGTGCTGAAACCAATATACAGTGTATCGGTCAATATCAGTAGAAACAGTGAGAAACCTGACGAAATATGTAAAGAATTAGGCCTTGTTTTGCATTCGTTTTGGGAACTCATTCCACGGTTTAGAATGAGTTCTAGGAAAGCAGGGATTAGAATGAGTTCCTGTAACCAAAAGGGTGTTTGGTTGCAATTTGGGAATGAGTTCTCCCCAATGAGTTTTAAAAAATGCACTGAAAAGAGGAACCTCTAGACCCGTTTTCGAATTTTGAAAACTCATTTTGCCAAAATGAGGTGGCAAACTTGTAATATCTAAAAACTTTGAAGGATATACTTGAAACTTGTTTTAAAAACTTCTTTACATGACAAGGATATACTTGTCATTAATGAAAAATTCTTCTAAGTTAGAACAATGGCAAACTTGCAATATTTATAACTTCTACAGGAATTAAAAGTGGGTTACCAAATGTTCAAACCCAACTTCTCTCAAATTTTGCAAACCCATTTGGGGAATGAATGCCAAACGAGGCCTTAGCGACACAACATTTAAATTAGTCTCTCCCAGAATCTATACATATTGGCCAAAACTTATTCCATGAGTAGACCTGTTTGGTAGGAAATCATGGTGATCAGTAAATCATGCCGTGATCTCATGTTAACTCATTCTATACTTTTAAATTGTAAAGATTGTTTGCCATTAAACACAATGCATGCTAATGTGTTCATTCCCAAAAAATCACAAAGAGGCATCTAGTAAAACCCAAATAATACAAAGATACATACCATGGTTTCTATAATAGCTTGAAGGACTGCATATATTATAATAACAGTATAAATATTCTAACTGTTATACTGTTTTTCTGGACTGATGCTATTTTCTTTTCAATATTATTCAACCAAGTATTGTAATATCAATATTTAATAATAAAGATTAAAAAGTGAAAGGTCAACCTTCCGTTATTTTGACCGTTGTTCATGTTAATAATGGTTAATAGTGGTCAAGCCTCACAACTGATATGACTGTCCTCGCCATTAATTAAACTAAGATGTGTACGTTCATATAAGCATGAATAATGCATGCAATTGCTTTGATTTTTCTGATTCATTCTGTTGGAGCTCACAAACTTACAGGCATCTCTAGATCCAACCAGTCTCATATCACAGAACAATGACCTCACGTAATATTTTATATAAATGTTGAACAAAAGACAATTGCTTAAGCAAACAAAAACCACATGTTTGATCGAAACAGCAACAGTTATAGAAGGCAAATTGTTGGGTGAGTATATGATAGTTTTTTCTAACTTAATATCCTTTCTGAAACTAAGTTATTGCACACAATCTCAGTACTACCAGTTTCAAGAAAAAACTTTTTCCTTGAAGAAGAAATATTTTTAATCTCAACATAGGTAAAGACTTAACAAAAATTTAGGATCCCTAACTAGCTACGCATTAAACATTAATGGATAGAAATGGCAAAACAACCACTAAGGTTGTTGTGATATTACTACTTATTGGGGAAAAAATTGATGAAAAAGAACATCCAGTTTTGAAAAGTCCGAGGATAGCTGATTCTTGGACCACGTAAACTTTGAGCCTTTAAGCGGAACATCCAGTAGATTGTGGTGATCAATGAAGGAAGAGAAGTCTATTATAGCTGAAGAGAAGTACCTCCCCTACCTGTACATAATCTGATTCTGGCTTCAACAGATTGGGATGGCAGGACAGAATTTGTGTTTACGGCCCTTAATAGTTGGAATAAGGCATTTTGTTTTTGTTGTTGTATTAGCATAAACTTGGGGACATTTTAGCATGCCAGCTTTTCATTTCATTGTGTCAAACACATTATATTCAGACAGCATCGTATTTATAGATTTAGGTAACTGACATTTAACATAGATTTGTTTCCCATAGCAATAAAATGTTTATAAAGTTTAACTAAAGAAACAATTTATGTTCAGAAAACGGCTTCTAAAAGTATTAATCAGTTATACTGCTTGTTATGTAAGAAGTGGACTGTCAAAAATAAAAAATACAAAAGTAACAAGATATCTAGTGGCTGGGCCACAAAAGTTACCTTTTCTGGGGGTAAGTCAATTCCTAAATTCCCACGCGAAAGAATGATTCCATCTGCTTCTTGGAGGATCTCATCAAAATGCTTCAAACCCTGGGAAAATAAAGAAACGGATGAATAAAATTAACAGTTCTACACTAAGAATATTAAAACAATTAAACAAATAAAGCAACAATATGATTGTTAGGTATACCAAATTAACAAAGTTTACATACTGAAATGTATTGCGCACCTCGACATTTTCAACTTTTGCAAATATTTGAGTTTCATGAAGATTTTGAGTTCTAAGGAAAGCTCTAAGCTGCAGAAGCATAAGAAAAGCATAAGACTATCTTGGAAACTAGATTCAGTTCACCACATAAGGAAAAAGGAAGCTCCATTTATGAAACTATCATTCAATTCATGGTAGCTATAATGCATAATATTGTTCACCACAAAGAATTTCTACTATTAGAACATTAAAATTATCTCCTTTTTAAAATATGTATTTGAATATTAACTTTATATGTATCATGATTGATTTTGCCTTTCTCAATGCAAAATATATATTTATCAAAAAGTAAATGGATGTCTTTATTTCTATCTATTTTACAGTTAAATATTCATTATGAAAATACAAAAAATGTCTACTAACAAGTCTCCACCTATATTATAAGCTAAGGATATATTACTTAATAGTAGTATCAGAATTATTAACAGACGAATCATAAAGAAAATTCTTGAACTGAATCCGTCAAAAAGGATCCCAAGTCCATGCACAAACATGAAAAAAGAAAAAGGAAAAACTGAACACTTACCACGCGCACATCCTCCACATGGCGGGTATATGAAAGAGAAATGAATTCAACATTATTACGGGTTCCCCAAGTAGATATGACCTATTACAATTGCAAATCAAGAAATAAAAGATTATCACAGCTCATACACCATAAACAGTTATAATAAGAAACTGGAAAGAATCTTCATATAGCTATAGATATTTATACGAAATATATCATAATGTAATTTATGGTCATCACAATCATCATCAGTATCATTTTTACAATTATTTGGATTCGTCACAGAAGTGGGGAACTTATGGAGAGCTTGGCACAAACCATACAGATCATTAAAACATTATGATAGAAACAACCAGTGTTCAACTTGTATTATGTAAAAAAGGCATATCAGGAGAAAGAACAAACTAAAAATAAAAAAAAGAGCCAGTTAAAAAATATATGTTAGAAAAATATACTGGAAGATAAAAAAAAAACTTTTTTTCCTTGACGAATTATCTTACCAAATTAGAAGATTATAGTTTCTTGTTACTTGATTCGAAATAAGGAAAATAAATGCATCCAAAATATCCAACATAGAAATTCTACAAGCTAGGTGTTATACCCAAGCTGCACCGCAACTGGAACTTACACCCTCCCATGTTTGACTCAAAAGGAAAAAAAAAATTCAATTCAGCATATAAGACTATTAAACTTTGTTGAAAATAAAAGAAAAAATATAGATATCTTCAAAAATAAATATATATTATTACCAACATCAACCTAATTAGTGACTTAAAACAGCTACCTGTTATGACGTTATAAAAAAACCAAGAGTCTAAAACTATATTTAGAAGAAAAAATAATAATGTGAACATTTTCTAGACACAACATCTTCACTGAATTGTCCATAATTTGATATCACAGAAACCACATAGTTTACAAGGCATCATCTTATGCTCTAATGAAAAAGAAAAAGTAAAGAAAACCACTCAATAATTCTAGAATAGACATTCGGGCAATAGAACCGTACGAATGAAACACCCAGAATCATCTATTAAAATAACATATTACTTTTGTGCATATTTATGTATTTTTTTATAACATTTTGGCTATTTAATTGACAGGGTGCCAGTCCCAGGCTATCAGGCTTCTGTCCAGATTATTTCCAATTTAAACTTCAGATATTAGACAGCGAAATTCAATGCTTAAGGCTCCTAAACAAATCAATCCCCTTTAAGTATAAGTAGATGAGGAAGATTTATATTCATCTTCAATCTAGTTGTTGTTCTTACCAAAAGAAGGGTTTCAGGGCACCTTGGTGATTTAATGTATATGAGCTGTTCTTCCCCAACAATGATTTAAAAGTAAATTGGTGATTAGATGTACGGTACGAAGGTTTTCTCATGCTTGGTGCTTGGTGGCTTTTAATCAACCTTTTTCCTTATTTAGAGATACATGGGGCCCGCTGGGGGGGGGGGGGGGGGGGGGGGGGGGGGGGTGGGGTTGGTGAGGTTGGGTTTGTTCTCTGAAGGAAATTTTCAATGAAAGGAATCTAGAATAGAGAGGATAATAAAGGCATTGATTAAGGACTCGTGTACTGATCTGAATTTCCAGGAAGTGTTAGCATGTAGAGATTTCAGGAACCTGTAGTTGTTTGCTTCTTTTTGCGGTACACTCTTGGTGTACATGTACTCTCTTCATCCTTTATTAATAGAATTTCTCTTATTACCCATCAAAAAATAAATAAAGGCATAGGGAGAAGTCGATGAGTATTCATGAAGAATATCCATCTTATGAGCATGGAGATTTGAGTGGAATCCATCTTTTAAGATTAAGTGTAATTTTATGAAAAGTTGATAGCTGGAGTATGATCACTTGACAAATGTCCGTCTCTCCATCCACTGCATATTAGTTCCCAATTAATATATCTCATCACACATTTAGACAGTTCAAAATTAATATATATATGAAGACGAATTAGTCCTTAAATATATAATAATATTATTTAGTTTGATACTACTGTCTCCGAAGTGTTCATAAAAACAAAGACAATTAGCTTATTGCTACTTAAAGAATCTACTTAGAAGCAAAGGCTTTAGACTAAAATAATATTAAGGAAGTAAGTTAACACTTACTTGTTTATCAATGCCAGTTAAAGTAGGCAAATTAATATGGACTTGAGAAACATGCATAGTGAAAATAAAGCCTGCCAGAGTGGCACTATTCTTCACAAGACAGATAACATCGGGACCCTTTGTGTCCAAAACCTGCATTAACAGGTAATATAACTGATAGATAAGATGCAGGAACATAATCTAGAACATTCACATAAATAAGCAAGGAATAGTTTTCACCTCAAGCCATACAGAAGTTGTCTCACTTCCTGTGAAGAGATATTGTCCAAGGAAAATGGTGTCACCTTTCTTAACCACCTACAATCCATAACACAAAAAGTCGAAAACAGAACAATATTAATAAAATGGAAAACAGAGCAAAAAGATTAGCTAATATTTTAATTTCAATTGCATGCATGCCTTCCATTAAGAATAAATGCTACTATGAGCTCCATTTCGTTTGAAATCTACTAAGTATTTTTTCTTCCTTCTTGATTGAACCAAGAAAGCAATTTTTTTGCTTGCGAACAAATCACTGCTTCTCACCAAAAGCAATAAACTACTTATTTGTGTTTCTTTTAAAAGTTTAAGAATTTGACATTTCTTGAAGTGAGGAGATATGATAATCTGTTACAAAAATTGGTGATCAATAATCTTGCCCAATGGGGTCGCAATTCTAGGCTCAGCCCATTAGGCTTGATAAACCCAACCTCATTCAAATTTGGGTTATGTCCGATTTTGAAAACCCATGTTTTTATTTGGCTTGGTTTTATAAACCTTGAAATGATTATGGTTAGACTTTGGCTTGAGTTTTACGCTTGAAATCCAAGCTGGGATGATTTAAATTCTGCAAAAGGTCTATTATTCCCTATTCTAAGCCCAACTGGCCCAGCTCATTGCCACCCCTGTATATGGTAGAGTTTGGCTAAATAGAGCTCATCTTCGTCACATTTGATGATGATGAGTTCTTTTTTAATGATTAATTAGCAAACTGCCAAACCTGCTTTTTTAATTTTCAGCATAAATTCAATATTTTACCAAACTATTTTGCTTCATAAAAGAGATCTTAAGAAAATATGCTTTTTTGTCTTCTGTTTTATTGCTTTTGATAGCAAATTTTCAAAAGCAAATCCAGAAGGAGCCATGTTCTCCCTACTTCTAGTCGGATATGGAGGGATCCTAGTTATAATTGGAGCAAAAAGAATAATTGAAGATCCAGTTTTTATGGGGAAATCCACAGAAATTTCTTAGATGGTTAAAGGGCTACTGATCTTGTTGGTACTATAAGAATAATAAAATGCCTTATTCCAATTAGTTTGGTAAACAATATAAATTCTGTACCTCAATCACAATCTATCAAAAACTATGTCTTCATTAAGGTCAGATCAGTAAGAGAATAGGAAAACAAGACAAGGTGTTAAATTGAAGCCGGTGCATAAATTTCAAAGTGGTTTATTAACTTATTTTATATCATTATACCAATTGTGCTTAAATATATCACATAACTTGTCATGGTTATCCCAATGAATATGGATGGATAGAAACTCTAGAGCAGAAGGCAATTGCCTATAGGATAAAAAATCACAAAACTGCACCAAAGGGAAAACAATTTGCATTAAAGGGACTGTCTCTGAGGTAGATGATGTATGTGATGCTATTACCAAACTGTCAGTATCTTCAACGAGGACTTTCAAAGTCTACATACCTAAAACACAAAGATAAAATAAAATGATAAAAGATGACATTGTCATCAATTATACCTGGTTCTATTCCTTCATCATAACTAACTGAATACATCAAAGTCAAACTTGATGTTTCCCTAACCCTTTTGAATCCTTTAACTTGCACCTTCTCATATACCCTTTAATAGGACTCTATTAAACATGCCAAAACCATTTCAATTTTACTTCATTTTTCACCTATTGGACCTAGTGCAACACTCTTTTAGATACTATGATGATGCCAAAACCATTTCAATTTTACTATGATGATTCTTTATTAGTGAATTTACCCTAGGTTTCTAGATGTTCAGCTCCATTATCACATTTACTATAATAATCATATTATTAACTTCTAATTTACATGCAATGCTCTGGTCATATAACAGTCTAGCTTACAAGCATTCCTCCGTTTAAGCCATTCAACTTTAACTCCATATGAAACATATTCCTTAATAATTCCATTTGTTATGATTACTAAAAAATGGAAGTGGGTTTGAGCCATCCAACTTTAATTCCAAATGCAACTTGTTATGACTTATGATTACTACAAGGAAATGGAAGTTGGTATTTTGGGAATTGTTGATCGCTCAATTCCAGCTGGTTTTTACTTATATTCATTCATGTTTGTATTAAAGTTGCATTACATAATCATGACTTCAGTCTTAATTTGATTTACTTCGAAACGTTTAATTTCATTTGATCATTTCATAATTCTTATTTTCCAAGCTCTAAGTTCTTTCCACCAACACCATTCCATCTAAAGGTAATATACTCCAATGCACCTTCTCTTGAATGTAGGTCATTTATTGATCCATAATGCAATTGGTAGGGCTCAAAGTTGCCTTGTATATGATCAAGCATTTACATTAATATCATTAGGGGTCTGAATGCAATTGGTAGTGATTTCTCACACAGGCCCCTAATGATATAAATGTAAATGCCTAATATATATTTATTTCCCAAAAGCCAATTAACTATGGCTGCGTTTGGTATTGCTTTTTGTTTTTGATTTTTTGCTTATTTAAGCAAAATCATGAATTTTGTAACAATAAGCATGTTTGGTGAGCACTTGCTTTTGCTTCTTATGATGAAGCAAAACCAGTGTTTACAGTTTCAGCAGCAAACCGCGTTTTTTGGGAAGTGACGATGCGTTTCGGAGGGTAAAAATCGCTTAATTGCATCGTTGGCGATTTTTGGCGGCGTGCTGAACGAAACGGAGCAAAACGGGCGAAACAGAGGAGGGAAATGCAAATTTGTTTAATTTTTATTGGCGAAACGGGGCGTCGTGCAAGCAAAACGGAGCGGCATGCCGGCAAAATTTCCCTGAAATCCAAAAAATCCAAAATTTTGCCCTTTTAATTTTTTTTCGCTGTTTCGCGGCGTGCTGCCGAAATTTCGTTTTGGCCGATGGGCAGCACGCCCATCAGCACCGAAACGGTAAACCTTGAGCAAAACCAATCTAATTGCTCTTCTTGAGAAGCAAAAAAATTTTGCTTTCACTTTTTGATTTTTTGCTTCTTTTGCTTAGTGAGTGGCAGTGGTGGTGTACCATTACCAACCAACACTACCACACCATCCACCACCTACAACCCAACCACCTCCACCTCATAACAATCTACCCTCACTTTCCATCATGGACACCACTACTAACACCATCCAGCCACCATCACTAGTACCACTTATCACCCAACACCACCCATCACCCCCACTACTACAACCACCAAGAACAATTTTTATACTTTTGATGTTACCAAACATGTTTTTTTTGCTTTTTTTAATAAAAGCAAACGTGAACCAAATAGTTTTGCTTGATAAGAAGATCTTCATAAAAGCAAAATCAATCTAATTGCTTTTCTTGCTTTTTGAAGTAAGAAGCAAAAAGCAATGCCAAACACAGCCTATATCTAGGAATTACATAAGATGCTTTTTTTAAATCAATATAAACCATGAAGATGAGTTTTTTCATCTCACTTAACTTCACTAATTGTCCATTTCAAAAATGAATTGATAGATCCTTAGCTGTAATAACCTAGAATTCATAAGTTCAACTAAGTCTTATTAATTAAATTAATTAAGTAAGGAGTCCCTTTCTTAGTCGGGTGTACAATTGTTACTAGAACGTGCGTACTTTTTTAAAACCTTTAATTCAGAAACTTAAATCAAAAGGAATCCTTGCTATATTATCTAAAAAAAAATTTAATTAGATAACAAGAAGAGTGTATGACCAGGTTATCAGGGGCACTTTTGTAAACTCAATTAATTTAATGAAAAACCCAATTTCAAGACCTTTTAAAGTGTCAAAAAAATTACAGATCATTGTCCACAATTAGGGCTATACGGCTGGGGGTTTTTAGGGGTGTTTTAGTAGATCTACAGAACAGAAAACCCCTAAAATAGTTAATAATTAAAGATCTTCTGATTCTCTATTACTATTACTATTCAAACTGAAGGGGATTAAAATTTCAGATTAAAAGGAAGACTCACATGCTAATCCTAGAGGAGCTAGAAAGAAGAGAAAATCTTGATTTTTTGAAGAGAAAAGTTCTGTTTTGAGAGGAATCAACTGCAGAAGGTATTCGCACATTCTCATAGGCACCTCTCTCGGCATATGTTTTACACATGCCGTACCATCTTAACCTACTTTTTCTCACCTCCTTTTTGTACGAAACATATCTGTAGGTTAGCCATGATTTCATAACTGTAAAGTTTCCAAGAACAATTTTTGGACAGAACTGACACATACCTCCGCAAGTCCAGCATAATTAACAGGTAAAATATCAGATGATGGTTCTAGGGAATCATCTGGAGTAATAGTAACATGACCATCAACCTTCAGCACAATTGGCTTCCCAGTCCTGTTGCAAACCTGAAGCTCTGGTCCAACAGTATCTAGCATAACCTGAAAATGATGTATTGGACCTTATATACGCCAAAGAAAAACATTACAAACTGTGTACATTAGCAAGAATTTGTGGTAATAGGAGATGCATTATTTTTTAAATTCAGGCGTCATAATGTCTTATCATATGCACGAAACAAATTCAGATAGACCAGGTTGTTTTCCGTATTTCAGACAAAATATAAGGCTCTAGAAATCATAAACCAAACACTAGAGCATTATCAAAATGACTGGTAACTTCCACAAGGGAATAAAAGAAATACTGAAATATAAATCACACTTCGGTCAATGTAAGAGGCAAGAAATGTTTGCTGTTCCTTTTATACAACCTGGTTTTTAATCAAGTAAAATCACATGGGAATTTATACAATACTTATCGATTTTGTATTCATAAATATCCAAGAAAAAACTTGTCTTAGAAATTAGAATTATGCCCCAGGTTAAATTCCTGAAACGATTTCATCCCGCTCAAAGAAGTTCCTTGTCCAGATACCTTAAGAATTTTCCAACCGGAATATAGCCGACCAATTAAGGATGTGGTTATTACTCTTGATCAATGTTCACAAGGTGGTGACATGAAACAAGCTTGAAAAACGAAATTTCAAAGATTCCCTGGTGTTAGTGAAATGTCAACCACATTTAGCGAAATGTTGCGAAATGACAGGAATTTACAATTTTAGCTTTTTACATTTCTAGCGATTTTTCCCTCATTTTGGCAAAATTTCCCCTACATTTCACTAGTGGCACGTAGCTAAATGTCATTTAAAACGAAATTGTAAACCTTGCTCTTGTTACACCGAACTCTCATGTTTAGATCCTCAATTGCTCTGGTTTGTTCTTGATTGGGTGAGGAGTCTTAATGGGTTACACATGGTCTGTCCAGAAGTTGGCTGATTGTTATGTGGTCTCCTTGCATACCTCCTTCAATTCTAATATTTACATATGAGCAGAATATCTCATTCCTTATATGCAGATATTTGCCATAGTAGGTATACGGAGATTAGTCATGGAAGATTGTGGGTGGTCTTGTAGAGGAGGGCATGGGGGTGGGTGTTATGTACACTTTTGGTGTACAGCCATTTATCTTTTTTTAGTTCTCATTCTAATATAATTTTCATTACCAATAAAAAAAAAAAGATTGTGGGTGGTCTGGTGTTACTGTCCATCAGTTTTTGGACATGTTTTTGTTTTACATATCTTTGCTTCTCTTTTCTTTCCCCCATTTTATTTATACCATAGTCACCTTCACCCAAAAACCGTATATATATATATATATATATATATATATAGCCAACCAATGGATACACAAACAACACTATGCTGAGTAATCTCCATTACATTTCTGTCCTTCCAAATAATCCAACAAACTTCCAAAAAAAAAAAGGAGATTCCAAAGGATTGATCCATGAGAATTAAATAATTAAAAATATATTTTTTCAAAAAAAAAATATGACACCCATCAATAGATCGGGTGCTAGTGAACAACATATTCAAAATTCATTTAAATCTAATAAGTTTTGAATCTCAAAAATATAAAAACACATATTTACCTTGTGAATGTCGCCCCAAATCTTCAAAATTTTTCACTACAATGGACTACCATGCCTGTAATCCACAGGCCCCATTGTTATTCAACACAAATACATGCCAAAATCCACATATCTACGAAGTTTTGAAGGTGATAAATTCATATTTTGCTGAACATTCAGTTAGGGGACATGCCAAAATTGCAGCAACATGCTGTCGAAATTTTGTGGTCACAATTTCACCCGCATGGCATAAAATTTCACCAAAAAGGGAAAATATGGGAGAAAATTTTGAATTTCAAATTTAAACTTCCAGTAGGTTTAAATGAGAGTAAAATACATCTGAAAACCAAATATTAAAAAAAAATGCAATATAGACACTTGCATAAACGTAGGCAAGTATAAGTTCACCATATAGTGGAAATATAGACCAATTATGCCAAAATGATTAAATTATAGGGCAAAATTTTATAGAGGTCTAAATAAGAGAAAGTGCATAGAAATAATGAAAATATGACAGAATACATGCATATAGCATATAATTAAACTAATATGGGATGCCATAATTCCATTGACACAAATCAAAGAGACATGAAATGCAAATAAGAGTATAAGTCAAATAAATATAAATCCATAAGCTATAAGATATCCAGTAGAATCAAGCTATACAAATAAAGAATACACATTAGCAATAGGCCATTATCCTTTCCTAGCATTTTTTTTTCTATTTTTGTACTTATCAAAATATTGTTATATAATTTTTTTAATTTATATAGTGATTTTACTATTATTTAACTTAACAAGCTTCTAATATAGTTAATTAATGGCTGTTAACCATTTCAAGGATTTTTAAATTTTATATTATCAAAAAACCTTAAATAAATTTTAAAATTTTTAGTCCTTTTGTTATTATTTAAATCAAGAAATCTTTACACATTAATTAATCGCAAATTATTTGGATGAATAATTGGCTAATTGGTTGCATATAAAATTATATAAACAGTAATTTTCATCTAAAGTACAAGTAATGATGCTCACAGCTAGATTTGGTGTCGTTGCATACCACATATTAATTTTTCATATTTTGTATAGAATTACGACTACCAAACCTAGAAAATACATGTTTACCTTGAAAAAGTGATTCCAGCAAATTTCAAATCTTCAATAAATGTGTTAATTTTTCATATTGTTTTCTTTTTCAATTCAAAACACCTATAATGTGAGTTCTCTAGAATTTTGACCTAAAAAATGAAGTCTGGCTTTTAGATTGAACAATAGAGGAAAAGATAACAGAAATATTACTAAAATCGTGACATTTTCCACAAGATTTTACGTTTAAGTTGAATTTGAGGGATGTGTGCAAAACTTAAACTATCCCAATAGCATGCTAGTGGCATGGCATAAAATTTACGAAATACATGTTTCCTCCCAAAATATGTGTCATAATAGGAGGAATGGGAGATTTTTATGACATGCCACCAAGATTAAGAAAACTAAATACTACATAATTTATATAAAACATATTTCCTAACTCCACACAAAATCAAAGAAACAACAGAAACATTCCTCAACTATACATAAATCATTAAATTGAAAACAAATTATAAGAAAAAAGCCTAATAAAAAAAAAGATAAATCCTACTAAAATAAAATTAGAATCTAGAGGAGGCCCAAAGAAGATAGAGTAACAAGAGAACCCAATGCATATGCTGACAGTTGTACAAACGCAATTGGTATGCCACATGATCCTTCCACATTATTTTCCCTTGTTTGAAAGGAGTCTCCATCAAACTAGGATCTAAATTCCTGCTGGGAAGACTCTTCCAAATTTCCAATGAACAACTTCATTGTATCCTTTTAATTGTTGATGATCTAGCCCTTCCACAAAAATTTTCTTTTATATGCTCTTCACATATTTTTAACCTTTTAAATGATGGTTATATATTTATCTAACACCCGTTTTACATGTTCTTGTAAGAAAAATAATTCCAAATGACACAGCTTATTTGCAACGTCAAAGAAATAAAATTTGGCATCACAGTCTCTAACATAAATTTCATTCAACCAATGCAAAAGGGTGTAAGTATTTTCAGAGCTATCATCAACAACCAAGTGATCATATAAACATGATTAACCTAGAAGAATTTTAATAGTTGTCATAACCATGAAGTCACACTTGATTTTTTTCCTCATAGTTTCCAAGAGTTAACAAAACTAGCTATCATTGTTAACTATTGTCTATTGCTTACCTATCTATTCAGTGCAATATGGGTGAGGAGGCTTCTTTGAGCAATTGTTCGATGACACCTTCCAAGAAATAAGGCTAAATTATCCATTGTCAATAGCTAATTTTCTTTCTACAAAACAGTTTCTAAAATATTTTGTGTCAAAAACAACGCAAACCTTTTTTATCTGCTTTAAGAAAATCTTGTGATTGATCAACATGTTGAGTTTGAAGACCCTTGTCGCTGGAAACATCATTGGTTCAAATGCCAATGTGTTGTGAATTGGCAACAACAATGTTTTCTCCATTAATGGTTACAACGAGTGGTTATTGGGCTGGAATAATTGATTTGCTGGTCAGAAATTGTAACACAAAGAAGTTGAATCACTGTTGCTTCATATATACTCTGTTTTTCGCTATTTGATCCAAGATTCCCATCATATTCTTAATAGATTCTTTGTCCATTCACTGTGGCAAATTGCAAGATGATATCCACAATTACTAAAATGTAAAGAATTTGGGAGTTCTTGGAAATGAAAGGAAGTATAGTTTCAAGTGTCACCTATGAAATTAATTGATAAGAGAAATAGAATTTTGATATGGGATCACACAATGAGCAAAAGAAGGAAATGTATAGGTGGTATCTGAAAAGGTAAGTCTGAGATATAAAGTGAATTCACGTCATTTGGAATCTGTAATATTAAATGATGCATACTGGCAGTAACAATAGATAAAATAAAAGCGAGAGGTCTCAGATCAACAAATCTTTGCCTTGAACCCTAAAAGAGCAAACAAATCAGATACTCAAAGACAAAAGGCAAAAAATAAAATTACCAGCCATAGCGAGCACAAAGCCTTGTTACATGTATATATAAGATCATTCACTATCCCAAAAAGAAAAAAGTAAGGGAACCGCAATCAAGAACTGCATGAAGCAAGGTAATTTCTTCCTTTTAATAAAAAAAGTAAAGGAAATGACGCATGACTTACAGCACAAAGCTTCTTCACATTTTTTGCAGCAGTCCTCAAATTATCAAGCGTTTCCTGATGGTACTCCCCATCTAACCAAGAGAAATCGAACCGAGCAACTGCCCAAAAATCCAAACAAAAAAAAAGAGAGAGAGATAAATAATTTGCATTGACAACGCAATTATAAAAACAATAAATAGAATGATCAATGGAACATAACCAACCTGACAGTCCTGCATTTAAACAAGCTTCGATGACCTCAACAGAGCGTGAATTTGGTCCAAGCGTTCCGACAATTTTGGTAAGCGAAGGTAAAAAGCTCTGAAAGTGTATCAACAACATCAATACGAACACGCAACAGAACATACACGATGTGAAGAGAGGATCGGTGGAAAGGCATCAGCGATCAAGAAAGAGATCTTACAGGTTTAGAAGACGTGAGAACGGTGGCGAGCCGTACGGGCTCCTCCACCACCATTTGCCCTTGCATTGCGTTCTTTCACCTGAGTGTTTCTGCGTGTAAGAGAGAGAGAGAGAGAGAGAGAGAGAGAAAAGAAGGTGGTTAGGTGGCGAGTACCTCGACGGGGAAGTTAGAGACAAAGTGAAGGGTGGTGCGCTTTATTTATACAGTGAAAGAAGCTGGTCCCTTTTTAACGAGGAGGGGAAGGGTCGATGGGTTCTTAAGAAGCTGAAATTACACATAAGCCCTTCCTCTTTATTTCTTTTTACAAAGATCCGCAAAAGTTAGGGAAATTATGAAAATGGGTAAAAAGAGTCCATCATAATTAGGAATTACAGAAAAAGGTCAATTATTTAGAAATTATTAAATTACAGAAACACTTTTAAAAAAAATTTAAATTTGAAAATCACTTTACTTGGGACATAGCATTATACATGGGATATAAGCTTCTATACGTGGGATACGAATGCATCTTATATGGAACACAAATGCATTCTACGTGAGAGACGAACGCATCATACGTGAACACACAAGGGTGTTTTACTTACAATAAAGTGATACTATATTTATTTTTTTCGAAAAATGATCTTACAAGTCAATTATGTTTGAAAAGCGACCCTTTTTTTTTGCAAAATGAGATCTTTACGACAGGTTGGGGAGTTTGGACTTGGGGAGTAAGGTTGCGGATTGCCGTGTAACTTATTTTTTCAGTCATTTATATAGAAGTGTGTGGTAGCCAGATAAAGATCCTGTTGTGTCTCATGTTGCAAGAGATACCGCAAGCGTCAAATTCTAACATTCATCTTTATTGTTGTCATTTGTCAGTTGTCACTGCATTCACAAAATTACAAGATCGGTTGGGCTTAGGCTTAGTCCCTGCTTAATTTGGATCATGAATCATGACCCTGTGTGCGATGTAATAATTCTTTTTTTTTTTCTGAATAATTCAAAAATAATAACAATAATATGGTACGCTAAGGTAGTAAAATCTAGGGGAAATTGGTTTTTAGTGTCACCTTTTTAAAATAATTAAGATTAAGCCGCCAAATTCTTGATAATTGAGATTTAGTGTTAATTTTTTGAAATAATTGAAAATCAGTATTATTTTCCTATTCATGAAGAATTTCTTACCAAAATGCCCTCAAAATACTTTGAAAACCTTTTGAATCATTTTGTTACAAGTGAGGTTTCAAAGTCTTTTGAGGGAATTTTGGGAAGAAATGCTTCATGAACAATAAAATGATAATGATTCTCAATAATTTTAAAAATTAACACTAAATCTCAATTATCAAGAATTTGGCGACTGATCTGAATTATTTTGAAAAAATGACTAAAAACCAAATTCCCCTAAAATCTATTGCCTCCTGTTATAAAATATCTTTAGGCACCAAGTTATCCATGAGTGGGCCCATGCAAACGATATTGACTGCCAAAATAAAATGGTTAGTTACTTGCTCATTTCAATTGTAATCTTTTTACTGTTGACAAATTATTTCAAAAATAACAAAAAAAAAAATTTACGGAAGTAGATAGCAAATTTGATTCAATTATGTTTGCTTTTTTACTTCTGACATATTACTGTAGGAATTATAAAAAAGATTGTAGCAATTAAAGAGAGTAAAATAAGTTGAATTATGCTTGCTTTTGGCATTATGGTTTCATTATGTGGGATTTTCTATGGAGTGGGTTCTGATCAATTGAACTCCAATTGTGTCCCTAAAGATCTCTGAATTGCTTCCTAGGCTCCACACCCTCATTGAGATAACACAGCTTTAAACAAACTCAAACAAACACCGTATGCCAACCAACTGAACACATGAAAAGCTACAATGATCACATGCCTACCTAACGGTCAAATAAGAGTCCATATCGGTGTAATTTTTCATCTATCTGCCAACAATTGAGTATGAGATGTATCAACCACAAACATAGATTCTAACATACACTTGAGACGGACATCCAATAACATATATTCTATGACTTCTTCAGCCGGGAAATATTGATTACAAAATAATCTCCTGTTTCTTTCACTCCATATATGATAGATAGCTGATGCATTACATATTGAATAGGATTGGGATTGCGAGTGTTCCCACAATTTGAGCAATTCTCGTGCGTCTAGGATCAATTTGCTAGTTCATGGTTGACTATAGTTGACAAAATCCTTAACCACAACACGTATTTATGTACATGTTAGAGACCATAACCTACATCTGATGGGTAGAGTATTTACATGCATGTATCTACCATGCTTAGTGACTCCGGAATAAGACTTGGTGATACTACTATAGTAGTATTGGCCAATTATAAGTGCTTGTAACATTTTCAGCTACTTTAAATTATTTGGATAAACATCCAAGGGAGTCGGGCAATGGAATCATTTAGAGTTAAAGTATATCAAGATTCAAGATGGTCTGGACATGCACAATGTAAACCTACTTGCAACCATGAGAAGATACAAACAAAGACCTGAAAAGCACAAAGGAAAACCAAGGAGGAACCAGTTGGAGACTTGGAGTCGGACAAAAAGGACCTAAAATAGAAAATCTGACCAAAGATGATTATGAGTTTAGGAGTATATAAAAATTTTATAGAATAATGAGAAAATTTTTATATGTTGTATTTTTTTGTCTATTTTTCTGGCAGAATCAAAGACTCGAGTATAGGATTTAACATGTGAGACTCCTTACCCTCAGATCTGATTTAAAATATTAGGAATTTTAGTTAAACAGTTTCGAACAACACATTTGACTTTGGTGCCCATATGAACCTAAACCCAATGGACGATGATGGCTCCCAATTCTGTAAGGGTCCCATGGGATCCCCAAATCACACACATGGCTAGTCAGGGTCAGCAATGCAAATCCTATTTAGTCAGTTCAGCCTATGTTATTGTTTCTGTTTCTACCTGGTCTACAGTCTTGTATCTTCTCCTACTTTTGTCCTAATATATTTCTTCATTAACCATCCAAGAAAAAAGTTCAGCCCATGAATAGCAAATGGAAGTTTTAGAGACAGACAGAGATAGTGAAATAGGTGCCCTCAAGAATTTATTTGCTAGCGCTTTAATTTAGTTAACTCTCTTTTTTGTCTATCATAAAAGATTTAATTTCAAACAAACAAACAGAAGGAAAGATGAGCTACAAATTGATTGCACGCCAAGAAATCTTGGAAACAATATACATAAAATAAAATGATAAGACTAGAAACGGTCAATAAAATAATAAGACTAGACATGTTCAATAGTACCTGAGCCAGCTTAGCCACTCTTTTAGATCTTTCCTCACAAACTCTTGTGAATGATCAATATTTGGATCAGCATGGAAATTATCTCCACGACTCTTGTTTCCACTCTCCTTCACAAAGATAAGAAGGAAATGCACACGGTTCAGATGAAAAAGAAATTTAATCTACATGTGTGTCTGTGTGAAGTTGTAGATAATTAGCACAAGTAATTGCACATCTAGAAATAGGGCATTTAAGCCTATCTAGCTCCGAAGTTTGGAAACTGATTATTGTGCTAAGAAACAAAATGAAAGAGGTTTTTGAGAAAATGACAAAGATTGTCAACTGTTCTGAAAATGGCCAACTTCTATAATAACTCCATGTTTCACATGATAAAAATCACATAAACGCACAGCAAGATAGATCATCCCTCCAACAATCGAATTTCTTTCAGTGTGTCTTAACATCAATTTTGTGTTATGATCCCAACAGTAAAATTCGATCAGTAGATCACTTTCTTAATCTACGTTGTATTCATAATACCAAGCACTTAAAAGTAGGAGACTTATTAATCATAATGTTAGGACATCCAAAAATGGTGTATTTTTGGACAAGGTCCATCAAGTCAAGAATCAAGGTTGCAGTCAGATTACTCAGACATGACAATTAATAACCAAGTGAGTGTTCCCTCACTCTACTCAGGAATTATTCAGTAACTAATCCAGTCAATTATCCTGTCTATGTGCATCCATATTATGATCCATTTCACCATAACGAGTGAGTCCCAATACTCACTTACTGCAGAGTAGGGTTCAGTTGCATCCAAATAGTCCTTAACATAACCACCCCAAAATCCCCGAACACAATCAAGTCTCCAACCATCATACCCAATATCTTTCCTGGAGATGAAAATTTCCCAGGAATAATATAACAATCAGACTCCCATCACACATGAAAAATACTTTATCCGAAGACTGAAAGAAATGCAAATAGGACATGGAGAAGGAAAGAGAACTAATGAAGCAAAATAATGCTATAACTGATAATAGAATTGCATAAGCAAATCTAACATCAAAATCAATCTATCAAAAAGATACACTTCCAATGAAATAAGACAAAACCGTCAATTCAAAACAATGCTTCAGTTACACATTATTCATGTTAAACTAACTATAACTTCATGAATAGCTTGCTACATGATCTGCAAAACTCATGGGTTGGTCTAAACTCTAATTTGCAACATAAAATTAATGAGTCAAAATTTGACCAAAGTAAGATGACCAAGTAAAGGGAAAGAAGACGAAGATGCCAAAGGAGGGGGGAGGTATTGGTCACTCTGCCAGATCCAAATTCTGTTAGTTCTGATACTTGGGTCCTACAGGGAGTAGGGACTCTAATAGGTAAAAGGCACTCTCACCACATCAGGGTAATTGTACCAAAATCTAGAATCGAAAAAGCATTCATACAGGTGTCCCATGATTCAGAAAATCAGGTCTTTAGCTGTGTTTAATTCTTTATCAATATTCTATTATGAAGAAAGATTAGCCTATCACAATGGTTAACAGCCAGGCTAAATCCAGGTCCCAACATGCTTGCCTTTTTAATTACTCTCTCCCTGCACTTTGTCCTTGTTCTTATAAATAAAATGGCCGATTGATTATTGATCTGTAAATCCATATCTCTTTAACATACATGCACACACAAAAATGCCTTTCTTGGGCGAGACTGAGGAAAAATTCTAGCGTCTTTTTAAGGATAATGAAAACATTTTTTTGAAAGAGAATAGAATGTATGAAGGTCAAATGGTGAAGCAATGATACAGTGTCAAGAAGCCAATCCAAATGAACACACAAATGGGACTACAACTTACCTTCTGTCCTTTATGGTTTCCTAAAGCAAAACTCAGTTGCAACTTCATCACAACATGGCAAACAAAATAAATTACAAATGAATGAAAAAACCAAATAAAAATATAAAGATATAATACCAATACATCACTAGATATGAAACAGATTATATAATTAAAGCAACAGCTTAAATCATTTAAGAAATAGTTAAAGGGAAAAAGTTAAATTTGAGTGATATAATACTTGTAAGAAGAAAACGGTACAAAAGAAGGAAAAGAAAGACCACAAAAACATATTAAAATTAATTGAAAATATAAAAAGCACTATAAAGGAATTGCTAGCGACATCGACAAAGTAAAACACAACCAAGAAAAAAGGAATTGTAAACAGGTAAATGCTCAATCCCATAGCTGTCAGCTAGTTCCATCTAATCCAAGCCATTACAGATAAAGAGGGCCGGGCAGCTTACCTTCATTTCCACGGCTTTCAAAAGGAATTCATCTCAAGACAGTAGGTTCATCTTTTCAACAGTTGTTTTGCTGTTGTCCCATATGTTCCGTGGAATGCCGTTGCAACCCAAGATACATCAGAAATTTCCTTCTTCGCTGCTGTCTGCCCACTTGGCCGGATGGCAGTCAATGTTGCTCCTTTCAGCACAAGTGACTACAACCCCATCAGGAAGTTGCGAATGGAGCATACCAGATCCTGTTCACGGCAGGAACGAGACTCTGCTTTGACGATGTTGAATCAGACAACGGCTTCACCCTCGGCTCCTCCAACTGCTCCCTGCTTATACAAAGAACACCCTGTCCATCAGCATCTATCAAGATCAAATTGACAAGAGTATCTACCTCACACCTATTAGCAATATCTCATCATCAAGATTCCATCAACAATACCTATACGCAGCAGGACAATAAGCTCGCCCTAAATTCCCAACCAAAGCTTGCTGCGAGAAATTCTGACGCCTCAACACTCAACGAATACGACGACAAGCAGATCCTCGAGTTCCTTGAACAGAGATAGAAAGATTCGTAGTGTATTTGATCAAGTCAGACCGAAAATCGACAGCTGATCTGAAGATGGCAGCCTCCCGTCGGGGCATATTGGCGCCGGAGCGGTTGAGGTTGTAGAGGAGTCTTCGTCGGCTGCGAGAGCGACGGAGCAGTCCAGTCGAAATATCAACCTCGTCCTCTTGGCATTTCGTGTCCAATCGGTCGGCAGTGGAATCGAAGTCGGCAACGCGGCGGTCCTTCTCGTTTTCCGGCGGACCCAAACCCTTCGGATTGAAAGGAAATATCAAACCCATTCTGGTGGTTGCGTTTGATCGGAAAGTTCTTTCGTATTACCGTTTTCCTTCTCCTTTCTTGATTCCCGCGCTCTTCTCTGCCCTGTGGACCATTTTGAGTATTTAGAGACGTTTTTTTTTTTTAATAGGAAAAAATGAATATATTAAGAAAAATGGAGATGCATCAGTCTGGCACGAGCCTGGCCTGGGCTCGGCCCAAGAAATCGCTGTGGATCAGATTATGGATATAGGTTGGAACAGAAGACTTCCAATGGCAGGAGAAGTTGTTAATGGCAAAGTTTGCAAGTCCATCTGCTGAGCAATTTGATTCTCTGAAAATTTTGATTAAACTAAAGTCAACAAAGAGACTACTGAGGTGTCTTGCCTCCTCAAGGAGGTGAGCTATTCTCCAAGGATCATCAGTTATCTTTAAGAAGGCTTCAACCACGACTTTTGAATCCGACTCGA